>CM059557.1:26173132-27422277 GCA_030386875.1 Morinoia aosen | reverse complement strand
CTCCTAACGCCATATCACGTTCCCTAACGTCACATTACGTCTCCTCACGTCTCCTAAGGCTACATCACGTCCCCTAACGTCACTTTACGTCTCTTCACGTACGCTAACGTCACATCACGTCTCCTCACGTCTCCTAACGTCACATCACGCATCCTAACGCCACAACACGTTCCCTAACGTCACATCACGTCTCCTCACGTCTCCTAACGTCACTTCACGTCCCCTTACGCCACATCACGTTCCCTAAAGTCACATCACGGCTCCTAACGTCACATCACGTCCCCTAACGTCACACTACGTCTCCTCACGTCTCCTAACGTCACACCACGTCCCCTAACGTCATATTACGTCTCTTCAGGTCCCCTAACGTCACATTACGTCTCCTCACGTCTCCTAACGTCACATAACGTCTCCTCACGTCTCCTAACGCCACATCACGTCCCCGAACTTCACATTACGTCTCCTCACGTCTCCTAACGTCACATCACGTCTCCTCACGTTTCCTAACGCCACATCACGTCCCCTAACGTCACATTACGTCTTCTCACGTCTCCTAACGTCACATCACGTCTCCTCACGTCTCCTGACGTCACATCACGTCCTCTAACGTCACATTACGTCTCCTCACGTCTCCCCAATTGAAAATCAAACGACGTATCGCCGGTAGTTTATGGACGTGATTGTCAATCATGTGCGATTAATAGGCTAGTCAGCCTGCTCTGCCTCAACACTCCCTCGATGCGCTCTTAACTGCGCGCGGCCGAGCTCGAACGTGAAATTCATAGTTGGCCATGGATTATTTGAGGGCGCAAAATTTTCAGTAGGTGAATGGCCGTAACATTTGAGAGCGCCATCCGTGGTTTACAGCCTCACAAATGAGTGCTGCAGGTGGTGTGTGGCAGGTAGTGTGCTGCCTGTGGTGTGCAGCAGGTGGTGTGCTGCAGGTGATGTGCTGCCGGTGGTGTACTGCAGGTGGTGTGCTGCCGATGGTGTGCTGCAGGCTGTGTGTTGCAGGTGGTGTGTTGCAGGTGGTGTGTTGCAGGTGGTGCGCTGCAGGCGGTGTGCTGCAGGTGTTGTGCTGCAGGTGGTGTGCTGCAGGTGGTGTGTGGCAGGTGGTGTGGTGCAGGTGGTGTGCTGCAGGTGGTCTGCGCCGGTGGTGTGCTGCAGGTGGTGTGACAATGTCAAAATGTGTGTTTTAACATTGTTGCGTACATTTCATTATGCTTCAAACAATGTGTCGATTATTTTATTTCAAATTCATTCTTCTCCTGAAACGTTCACAACATGGTAAATGAATACCTTACCTTACTATGCTTACAATAAAAACATCTTTCTTGCGTTCATTTATGTGCTTTGGATTGCTATGGGTATGACTTCATTTCATTCTTCAACGAAATGTCACCTGTCCACTGAATTGGTTTGATAAACCATGCAAGAGTTAAAGCTGCAAATGTACTTAGTTTCAAGATCAGTTTCATTAATCGGTCTTTCCAAATTGTCATGAAAGGATGTTAGTTTAAGTTGTTTTTAAATATTTGAATTTGAAGAATTAGTATATTTTGACAGTGTCACCAAATTTTAAACTTAAACCGTAAAAAACGAATTTAGTCGTTGCGTGCGTTAAACATGTCACATACCACAGTCCTTAGAAAAAACTAAATATCAATTGTTATTTTACCCTAGCCTTGCCAGTTTGAATTAGAAGTGAATTACAAAAAAATATAAGTTAGTGAACCCTTACATCCCTGCACACACACGTAAAATATATGCAATATTTTTTCGTCTAGTATTATGTACTTTTATTTGCAACTTAAAATTAGATCTAGGGGCTGGTTCAAAGCACTCGTGCCTCGAGTCATGACTCGATCTGTCAGTTCATCACTGTTCATGAGAGTGAGTCATCGTGCACAGTGTTGCCAATCTAGCGGTTTTACGATGCTTCTAGCTGTATGAAAGTGGCATCTAGCGGCTAGCGGGAAATCTAGCGTATTTTTTATAGTGTCTAGCTTTTTTCCAGCGGTATCTCTACTGAAGATTATATATTTCTATAAAATGCATTTATGTTATAAACCACGTAAAGCTTTCGCATTCAGTTTGGCAGAGCGCGCTAGTTCAATCCGAATTTTTCTCGTTTGGTACTCGTTCGATGTTGAGCAACTGCTCTCTGTTACTCGGCAAATTTAGCAGTACAACCATAAATTTCGAAGTGAGTGGTTGAAATGTGATGGCTTCAAACTTTCAAAGACTGAATTAAATAAGTAAATAGTGATTTGTCTAAGGTGTACTGTAGCCTATGCAAAATGAATTTAAATGGTAAATTTAGTGACCTAATTAGAAACAGTAAAACTAAGAACCGTTAATATGAGTGGTGCTCTAGCGGCAGATATAAGTCGGCTTATTATACAGAAATGTAATGGAACTAAATTACTGGAAGTCAATCTTGCATTGTATTTAACTTGCCATTCCGTCATTGTAAATTGTGATCATCTGACAGATATGTTGAAGTTCACAGTCGATAGCAGTAAGGTAACGTCCCAATTAAAGACGCACAAAATAAGATGCTCAGAGACTATCAAAAAAAGTTTAAAGTCCTCATTTTCAGAATGAGCTGATGTTGGTGAGGGTAAGTACAGTCTACTCCTAGGCGAGTCAAATGATATAACTATTCATAAAATGCTTCGTATTATTAAGTTCTTTCAACTTATCTAAATCTTGTTAAATTGGAAACTTGTAATGCCCAGTCCAATGTGGATGCACTAAAATGTGAGTTGAAAAGTAAAATGCTTGACATTGGTAAATTTGTAGCAATAGGCACTGACAATGCTAGTGTCATGGTTGGTGTAACCAATGGAACATTTCAAAAGCTGAAAAAAGAAGTTCCTTCCCTAATACTGTTCAGATGTGTGCGTAATTCATAGCAGCTTGCTGTATCTCATGAAGCATCTGAATTTCTACCTCAAAATTTGGAATTTCTTTTTTCTGAAACATGTAAGAGTTTTTCTGTGCCCCATCAAGACAAATGTCCGATAAAAATTGTACGTGGAAATCATTGATGGAAATTCTCTTATTAAAATTTTAGCAAACCGTCAGACAAGGTGGCTCTCGATCGAATGTGTAGTTCGTCAAATTTTAGGACAGTGGATTGAGTTGAAATCGCATTCCCAAATAACAAAATCAAAGGAGAGATACTCCGTGATGTATTTATCTTCTTATCAAAAATATAAAATATTGATCTAGATTTGGTCGACTGGTTTTAGAGTGGTCCTGGCTCGCTGGTAGACGGCTCCTAGTTTAAGTTTGGCAAAATACAGTATACAGTATCCAGTTTACTGTAGCTCCCATAGACGCTGCAGAATAAGCTCTGCTCCGGTCATCTGACCCAATTATCAGCAGATCATAACTACCGGCTACTGACTCTGTGTGTAGCGCTTCCCTGTCGCCGCAGGTTTTACGTGGTTCCGCCGTTGGACTAATTTGCTCCGAACCTAAGGTTTGGGTTTGGATGCGTCTTCCCTGCAACGTTTTAAGGCGGACAGGCGACGGGAGGATGAGTGGCTAAGCTCACCGTTACCGCGCTGCTTCTTCGCTCCGCCTTCGCTCTTCTGGTTGTCTTGGGCTGGAGCTGGGAATCTCATGCATCGACGGACGTCGGGATGGTGCGATGCCGAAGCTGTGAGCCGTACACCAGCACGACTCCTGCAAGCTGGCCCTAACCATCTGTCGTCGGAGGAGCTCCCAACTCCATGGACATTCGAGGTTCGTCACTCTTAGGCTGGGCGCATGTCTGCTAGTGAGTTGATATCCATGGAGCCTTTAGACCAGTCGACCCCTACTTTTTCCTGGCGAATAGACTAAATTTCTATTAACTTGCTTATTATTACAGTTCGGGCTTTCGCCCTATTATTACAGTTCGGGCTTTCGCCCTATTATTACAGTTCGGGCTTTCGCCCTATTATTACAGTTCGGGCTTTCGCCCTATTATTACAGTTCGGGCTTTCGCCCTATTATTACAGTTCGGGCTTTCGCCCTATTATTACAGTTCGGGCTTTCGCCCTATTATTACAGTTCGGGCTTTCGCCCTATTATTACAGTTCGGGCTTTCGCCCTATTATTACAGTTCGGGCTTTCGCCCTATTATTACAGTTCGGGCTTTCGCCCTATTATTACAGTTCGGGCTTTCGCCCTATTATTACAGTTCGGGCTTTCGCCCTATCATTACAGTTCGGGCTTTCGCCCTATTATTACAGTTCGGGCTTTCGCCCTATCATTACAGTTCGGGCTTTCGCCCCATCATTACAGTTCGGGCTTTCGCCCCATCATTACAGTTCGGGCTTTCGCCCCATCATTACAGTTCGGGCTTTCGCCCCATCATTACAGTTCGGGCTTTCGCCCCATCATTACAGTTCGGGCTTTCGCCCTATCATTACAGTTCAGGCTTTCGCCCTATCATTACAGTTCGGGCTTTCGCCCTATCATTACAGTTCGGGCTTTCGCCCTATCATTACAGTTCGGGCTTTCGCCCTATCATTACAGTTCGGGCTTTCGCCCTATCATTACAGTTCGGGCTTTCGCCCTATCATTACAGTTCGGGCTTTCGCCCTATCATTACAGTTCGGGCTTTCGCCCTATCATTACAGTTCGGGCTTTCGCCCTATCATTACAGTTCGGGCTTTCGCCCTATCATTACAGTTCGGGCTTTCGCCCTATCATTACAGTTCGGGCTTTCGCCCTATCATTACAGTTCGGGCTTTCGCCCTATCATTACAGTTCGGGCTTTCGCCCTATCATTACAGTTCGGGCTTTCGCCCTATCATTACAGTTCGGGCTTTCGCCCTATCATTACAGTTCGGGCTTTCGCCCTATCATTACAGTTCGGGCTTTCGCCCTATCATTACAGTTCGGGCTTTCGCCCTATCATTACAGTTCGGGCTTTCGCCCTATCATTACAGTTCGGGCTTTCGCCCTATCATTACAGTTCGGGCTTTCGCCCTATCATTACAGTTCGGGCTTTCGCCCTATCATTACAGTTCGGGCTTTCGCCCTATCATTACAGTTCGGGCTTTCGCCCTATCATTACAGTTCGGGCTTTCGCCCTATCATTACAGTTCGGGCTTTCGCCCTATCATTACAGTTCGGGCTTTCGCCCTATCATTACAGTTCGGGCTTTCGCCCTATCATTACAGTTCGGGCTTTCGCTCTATCATTACAGTTCGGGCTTTCGCCCTATCATTACAGTTCGGGCTTTCGCCCTATCATTACAGTTCGGGCTTTCGCCCTATCATTACAGTTCGGGCTTTCGCCCTATCATTACAGTTCGGGCTTTCGCCCTATCATTACAGTTCGGGCTTTCGCCCTATCATTACAGTTCGGGCTTTCGCCCTATCATTACAGTTCGGGCTTTCGCCCTATCATTACAGTTCGGGCTTTCGCCCTATCATTACAGTTCGGGCTTTCGCCCTATCATTACAGTTCGGGCTTTCGCCCTATCATTACAGTTCGGGCTTTCGCCCTATCATTACAGTTCGGGCTTTCGCCCTATCATTACAGTTCGGGCTTTCGCCCTATCATTACAGTTCGGGCTTTCGCCCTATCATTACAGTTCGGGCTTTCGCCCTATCATTACAGTTCGGGCTTTCGCCCTATCATTACAGTTCGGGCTTTCGCCCTATCATTACAGTTCGGGCTTTCGCCCTATCATTACAGTTCGGGCTTTCGCCCTATCATTACAGTTCGGGCTTTCGCCCTATCATTACAGTTCGGGCTTTCGCCCTATCATTACAGTTCGGGCTTTCGCCCTATCATTACAGTTCGGGCTTTCGCCCTATCATTACAGTTCGGGCTTTCGCCCTATCATTACAGTTCGGGCTTTCGCCCTATCATTACAGTTCGGGCTTTCGCCCTATCATTACAGTTCGGGCTTTCGCCCTATCATTACAGTTCGGGCTTTCGCCCTATCATTACAGTTCGGGCTTTCGCCCTATCATTACAGTTCGGGCTTTCGCCCTATCATTACAGTTCGGGCTTTCGCCCTATCATTACAGTTCGGGCTTTCGCCCTATCATTACAGTTCGGGCTTTCGCCCTATCATTACAGTTCGGGCTTTCGCCCTATCATTACAGTTCGGGCTTTCGCCCTATCATTACAGTTCGGGCTTTCGCCCTATCATTACAGTTCGGGCTTTCGCCCTATCATTACAGTTCGGGCTTTCGCCCTATCATTACAGTTCGGGCTTTCGCCCTATCATTACAGTTCGGGCTTTCGCCCTATCATTACAGTTCGGGCTTTCGCCCTATCATTACAGTTCGGGCTTTCGCCCTATCATTACAGTTCGGGCTTTCGCCCTATCATTACAGTTCGGGCTTTCGCCCTATCAATACAGTTCGGGCTTTCGCCCTACCAATACAGTTCGGGCTTTCGCCCTATCATTACAGTTCGGGCTTTCGCCCTATTATTACAGTTCGGGCTTTCGCCCTATTATTACAGTTCGGGCTTTCGCCCTATTATTACAGTTCGGGCTTTCGCCCTATTATTACAGTTCGGGCTTTCGCCCTATTATTACAGTTCGGGCTTTCGCCCTATTATTACCGTTCGGGCTTTCGCCCTATTATTACCGTTCGGGCTTTCGCCCTATTATTACCGTTCGGGCTTTCGCCCTATTATTACCGTTCGGGCTTTCGCCCTATTATTACCGTTCGGGCTTTCGCCCTATTATTACCGTTCGGGCTTTCGCCCTATTATTACCGTTCGGGCTTTCGCCCTATTATTACCGTTCGGGCTTTCGCCCTATTATTACCGTTCGGGCTTTCGCCCTATTATTACCGTTCGGGCTTTCGCCCTATGACCAGGTTTCGTACCTATCAATATACTAAAGCTAACATATTTTTCACTTCGCCAGGTGACGTTAAACGGCAGTTGGTGGGAGAAGACTGCGCCGCTTTGGTCTTCTCCGCGATTCGTGGCTGCCTGGAGCATTTTCACCAACGTCAGCACCTAATCTCATTTCTATCGAAAGAAGTGTAGTGCTGTTACCTAATTAATATTAAATGCTCTCGGCCGCTCGATTTTATATTCCCCCAATTGTTCATAGTTTTTCGTATGGTGGCCAGTATGGGGAACGGCTACACTCTAATTATTTTTCAGCTTTCAGGACCTCTCGCTTGAGAGTTGGCGGGGCGATGCAGTTGCCGGTGTTGTGTTCTCAAAAAAATAAATAAATAAATAAAATAAACTTATAACTTATAACTTTCTATTTCAAAATGACTGCAGAACTTTCGAGGACCCTGAAGAATCGAGGCTATGTTCGACAAAAGGTGTCCAAAATTTCTTCTAGAGTTTCCTCAGAGATTGATTCTCTGAGCCTAGAGCAGAGAAGGGTTCTTCTGGAGAGGTCAAAAGCTCTCCAGCTTGAACTAAGGTCCCTAGATCAAAATGTAATGTCTCTTCTTATCCAGAATAATTCATCCGAAGAGGAAGTAAACAAAAATTTGGAAGAGGAAGAGCAGTACGAGGAATTGCTGGTCGGGGACATTTTGAGGCTTCAAAACAGCTTGGAGCCGGTCGCGAGTCACACGGGGCCGACTTCTGGAACGGGCGGAGCTCAGCTACCCAGCTCCTCAGCAGCGACTCTCCCAAAGCTAAAGCTGCCCGAGGTACCGTTACCAGTGTATTCTGACCCTAAAACAGATGATCTCGAAAAGTTCTTTTATAACTTTGAATCTATACTAGATAAGCATTCATTATCTAGTTACGAAAAGTTTATCTACTTGGGTAGACAGCTTCGGGGTTCTCCCAAATTACTAATTGATTCGCTTGATGTCAAAGACCAGTCTTACGAGACGGCGAAGTCCTTACTACAGCAAGCATTTGCTTCTGTAGAAATTCAGAAACACGATGTATTAAAAAGACTAGCTGGGCTTCATTTACCAGTAGGCGCCGATCCGTACCCCTTTGTTGGTGAAATGAGATCTATTCTGGCGTCATTTGACAACTTAAAAATAAATTCTGAAGATGTGCTCCAGTTTTTCATATGGAATGCCATGAATGCACAACTTCAAACTCAACTGATCCAAATTACTAATCAAAATTTACCAGCTCTTGGTGAAATCACTAAGAATATCTTTGACGCGGTTAATAGGTTGCCGGCTGTTAAACCAAAGACATATTCCAAAGAAAGATTCATTTCCAAGGAAAAAGAGTATGGTCCCTCATACGGGAATAATAAGCTTGGCACCGCTGGCTTAGCGGTAAAAGTGCAAACTAAACCTTTGCCGCCCTGCTTTCTTTGTGAGAGTGAAAAGAGGGACGCCAATCATATTTTAAGAACCTGTCCTGTCTTTGACTCTCCAAAGAAAAAATTTGACAAAATTAAAAGCCTCAATGCCTGCACAAAGTGTTCTTTCCGAAATCATAAATCCGCAAAATGTAGGTTTAATTTCTCTTCGAAGTGCCGTCATTGTAATGGTGCCCATTTAACTTATTTATGCCTTCAATCTACAGGTAAAATTGCAAACAAATCCGATAACCAAACTTTATTAACGAATACCAGTGCTTCCTTAGTGCAGACAGTTTTCACCAACACGGTGGATGAAACGATAGTTTTGCCTACGTTCACATGTCCTCTTAACTCAACCGGTAACTTAAAGATCAGAGGTTTGAAAGACGGTGGGTGCCAGAGAAACTTTATTTCCAGTAAATTTGTAAAAAATCATAAATTAACTATCTTACAGGAGGATGTGCCTCTGATTATCCACGGCTTCAACGCAAGCAGAGAGTTGAAAACTTCAATTGCAGAGGTACCATTGTCTATCAACAATAAAATCGTAAAATTAAAAGCCATCTGTGTTCCAGAAATAAATATAAAACTAAATGTACAAAACTTGCATAAAATTGCGCAGACTTTCGTCGAAAAGGGCTATCATCTTGCCGATGAGCGCCTGATAGACTCAACGAAGTCTATAACTGAGTTGGACTTGGTTCTGGGGGCTGATGTTGATCCTTACTTGGATATAGCCTACCATAAGTTTGGACAGAATGAGTTTTCAACTTACATTGATACGTCCATGGGTGTAATGTTGTCCGGGGATGTAAATCGAATGCTCTTGAATGCCAGACACTTACCTTTTGCCCAGAGTACCCTTCAGCATGTAACTCGGGGTGCAGAGTCGTCGACGAGCTTTGTGGAACATGCCGCCGCGTTGGAACCAGTCACCGAAAACTCCTCCAACGTGACTACGTCCCTTCACTCTCATACCTCTGAAGTAAGTTCAGAAGTAGAGTCTCCTCTTCATACCTGTGATGCGGCAGATGGTAATGTTGATGCTGATACTTCAGCCTTTGGTCGTTATAACCATTCAGTTGTTGTTCAGGATGAGAGGGGTGATCTGCTGGAGTCCGCTCTTGAAAGAGCATCAGAAGAAGTTTTGGAAAGGGTGTACTCTCGGGCTCTTGATCTGCATGATTCTGAAATGGAAGAGCACGAAAGTGAGACCAATTTGAAACTGATAGATTACGTGATTGAGAACTCGTCTAGAGATGACGAAGGCAGGCTAATAATGCCCCTTACTTGGAATAATAAAAATTCTCACAATTTATCCCAAAACTTTAACCTGTCTAAAATGATTTTGAATTCAAATCTGAAAAAGTTACATAAATGTCCTACTAAACTTAAATTGTACGACGATGTTTTCAAGGAACAAGAACGGGCAGGGATAATCGAGAAAATTGATGATCTAAATTCCTTTCTGGAAGAGCATCCCGAGTGCAGTTTTTTGGCGCATATGGGGGTGTTTAAGATGAGCCGTGAAACTACTAAATGCCGAGTAGTCTATCTTTCCAACCTAAAAGAGGCTGGTGACGAGGCTACGGTTAGCCATAACCAAGCCATGTTACCAGGCCCGACTCTGAACCCTAAGCTGTCTGTAGCCATAATTTTGCTGCGATTCGATCAATATCTTCTTACCTTTGACCTAGAGAAGGCATTCTTAAACATAGCTCTAACGGAGGTTGATCAGAATAGGTTAATGTGCTTATGGTTCAATAACGTCAGTAAGGGAGACTTTTCTATTCGTGCATATCGAAACAAGAGGCTATCGTTTGGCCTCCGATGTAGTCCCTTTATCCTGATGATGGCCTTGTATCTGATCTTGGTTCGTGAAGAAAGTGACCCTGAATTTTCAGAATTTAAGCGTTCAGTGTATAATTTAATGTACATGGACAATGGGGCCTATTCATGTAATGACGATAGCTTTCTTGTTAAAGCTTATAGAAAGTTGAAAGAAATTTTCAGGAACTATGGGTTCCGATTGCAACAGCTCTGCTCAAATTCCGCAGAGTTCCAAAGTTACGCTGACTCAGAAGCTGCTACAAAAACAGCCGATGAAGTAAAGTTGCTGGGCATGGTATGGAGTAGAAAGGAAGATTCAATCTCTCCTAGTTCAGTAAGCTTAAATTCTGCTTCAAATACCAAACGCTCTATCCTCTCGTCCTTAAATTCAATATACGATATCTTTGGAGTGTACTTACCTCTGTTAAACAGAGCCAAACTTTTCGTCCAAATGCTGCAGACCCAAACGTCTCTCGACTGGGATGATCCTGTCCCGTCAAATCTGCAAAGAGAATGGGTCAATATATGCAAGCAGTTCAACAGTCATGAAACTGTAAAATTACCAAGATGTGTAGGAAAGAGAAAGGACGAGTATGCTCTCGTAGCATTTACGGACGCCTCGAAGTCTGTGTACGGCACAGTAGTGTACATCCACAATTTAACTACTGCGTCCGAAAACTTCCTACTAGCTAAAAATAGAGTAGTAGGTAAAAGTTTGGCTTCAAAGACCATTCCCATGTTGGAAATGCAAGCCATTTGCATGGGTGTCGACGCTTTGATTGACCTGGTACTCGAACTCACTGGAGTCTCAATGATGGAGCCAATAAAAATAACGAAGCTGCTACTTTTCACCGATAGCTTGGTTTGTTTACAGTGGCTCAGTTCCTTTGCCTCAAAGTACGATAAAATTGAGAAGAAATCTGTCTTCATTCAAAACAGGCTTAGAGCTGTGGACGAGCGTTGCAGGAAGTTTCCGGTCAATTTCAGGCATACCGAAGGAAATAAAAACCCTGCTGACTATGTAACTAGGAAAGTTAGCTATAGACAACTGAAAGAGAGTAATTTTCACACTGGTACTAGCAAGCTAACCGAGTCGCCTGATGAGCTCGTGGTTACCATTCCTAATCCTTCGTCTAAAAACGTAGACGCGGTACCCAGCGGCACTTCTACCTGTACTGCTGGTTGCGAGACTGTTCGCTGTGACGAACCTAATCCTGAACCCCTTGTACCGGTCAAGAAATTTTCTTCTTTCCGAAAGCTAACAGTGGTTGTAGCTTATGTTCTCTTCTTTGTATCTCTGTTGAAATGTTCCCTGAGCAAACAGTTGAAGAGTACGAAAGAAATCTCTTTAACCGTGTTAGATTTTTATCAGGATGCAATTAAAAATATAATCCTCACTGAACAAAGAAAATATTTCCCTGAAGTATTCTCCTTCCTGGAGCGGAAGGTTTCGGTGAATCCTCCCGCTCTGTTGACGAAGCTGAATCTCGTAAAAAATACTTCGGGATTGTTGGGTGTTAAAAGTAAGTTAAACGATAATTACGAGTTTCCTATCCTCTTGCCTAAAGAGAGTGATTTGACGAAATTGATCATTATGGATGTTCACGCCCAGCTGTCTCACACAGGAATTTATTCCGTGATAAAAGAACTTCGACGAAAATATTGGACCCCTTGCGCGTTTTCAACCGTTCGAAGCGTCTTAAAAACTTGCTTTGCCTGCAAAAAAGTAAATAACAGAACTATAAAGCTCAATCAAAACAGCTATAGAGATTTCAGAGTTGATCCGCCGAAGTCGGTGTTTTCTTCAATTTTCCTTGACCACATGGGACCTTGGACTATTAAGTTAGGTAACCAAACTCAAAAAGTTTGGGTGCTGATAATCACCTGCCTCTGGAGTCGAGCGGTAAATCTAAAAATTTGTATGAAGGCCGATGTACCAGAATTCTTGCGAGCACTACAGCTCCATATATACGAGCATGGTATGTTCAAACGTTGTTTTTCCGATTTGGGTAGTCAGATCGTGGCCGGTACTAACATTGTAAAAACATTCTTAGATGATTTTGAAACCAAAAGATTTCTAAAGACCTACAATATACAATCGTTGGATTTCCAGACTTACCCTAAAGGTAACAGTGCTCTTGGCTCGTTAGTTGAAACTCTGGTTAAACAAGCTAAGAAAATGATATACCATAGCTTAAGACATTCTGTACTGGACTTTTTTGAATTTCAGTTTGTTATAGCAAAAACGACTCACCTCATTAACAGGCGTCCCGTGGCCTTCTCGGAGACCTTGCGCGATTCTTCTCCGGACGCCCCGTCTGCGATTACTCCGGAGATGCTTATCAGAGGAAGAGAATTAGCATCTCTCACAATTTGCCCTTTCTTTCAGATCGGGGAAGCTGATGACGATCCGGACTTTGGCGCTCCGGTGTTCGTGAGGAGTGTTTACTCGAAGTTGAGGGGAGTTCTGAGGAGATTGGCGGAATGGTACCACGATGAGTTTTTTGTTACATTAATAAAGCAGGCAACTGATCGACCTGGTAGATACCAAAATGTCTTGCATCATCCTTTGCAGGTCGGCGACGTAGTTCTGTTGAAAGAACCGCACTTAAAGCAAACTTCTTATCCTCTAGGAATAGTCCGGTCGGTGCAGCAGAACTCAATGGGTGAGGTGACGGCTGCGAGAGTTTTCAAAGGCGGAACTCGCGAGGTGGTGTACAGGCACGTCTCATCTATAATCCCTTTGATTCCTTCGTCTCTAGGTACAAAATTACCGGAGGACGATGTGCGGAGCCAAGTTCCGGTTTCCGGTCAGGTTGAGGACGATGTAGGTTTAGATTCGAACTCCTCTTCGTTTACTGGCCGTGTCCCAAGAGCTGCTAGCCTTCGCTGCACGGAACGTTGGCAAAGTCTGATTGCAGACGGCCAAATTTAGGTTAAGGTTTAGGTTAAGCGTTTCGTTGGTCGACCGAGTTATTTGTGAGTAAACTTAAATTTAGACTTTAATCTCTCATCTAGATTTAAGTTCGTGCTTTTCAGTTTAGGAAAAGCAATTCTCACGTGTTAGGCGGTTCGTTTGACGTTGAATTATTGGTAGTTAACTTAAATTTAGACATCATTCTCAAATCTAGATTTAAGTTCTCTTGGTTTTCAGTTTAGGAAAACCAATTCTCGCGCCGGGAGTATATAAAATATTGATCTAGATTTGGTCGACTGGTTTTAGAGTGGTCCTGGCTCGCTGGTAGACGGCTCCTAGTTTAAGTTTGGCAAAATACAGTATACAGTATCCAGTTTACTGTAGCTCCCATAGACGCTGCAGAATAAGCTCTGCTCCGGTCATCTGACCCAATTATCAGCAGATCATAACTACCGGCTACTGACTCTGTGTGTAGCGCTTCCCTGTCGCCGCAGGTTTTACGTGGTTCCGCCGTTGGACTAATTTGCTCCGAACCTAAGGTTTGGGTTTGGATGCGTCTTCCCTGCAACGTTTTAAGGCGGACAGGCGACGGGAGGATGAGTGGCTAAGCTCACCGTTACCGCGCTGCTTCTTCGCTCCGCCTTCGCTCTTCTGGTTGTCTTGGGCTGGAGCTGGGAATCTCATGCATCGACGGACGTCGGGATGGTGCGATGCCGAAGCTGTGAGCCGTACACCAGCACGACTCCTGCAAGCTCGCCCTAACCATCTGTCGTCGGAGGAGCTCCCAACTCCATGGACATTCGAGGTTCGTCACTCTTAGGCTGGGCGCATGTCTGCTAGTGAGTTGATATCCATGGAGCCTTTAGACCAGTCGACCCCTACTTTTTCCTGGCGAATAGACTAAATTTCTATTAACTTACTTATTATTACAGTTCGGGCTTTCGCCCTATTATTACAGTTCGGGCTTTCGCCCTATTATTACAGTTCGGGCTTTCGCCCTATTATTACAGTTCGGGCTTTCGCCCTATTATTACAGTTCGGGCTTTCGCCCTATTATTACAGTTCGGGCTTTCGCCCTATTATTACAGTTCGGGCTTTCGCCCTATTATTACAGTTCGGGCTTTCGCCCTATTATTACAGTTCGGGCTTTCGCCCTATTATTACAGTTCGGGCTTTCGCCCTATTATTACAGTTCGGGCTTTCGCCCTATTATTACAGTTCGGGCTTTCGCCCTATTGTTACAGTTCGGGCTTTCGCCCTATTATTACAGTTCGGGCTTTCGCCCTATTATTACAGTTCGGGCTTTCGCCCTATTATTACAGTTCGGGCTTTCGCCCTATTATTACAGTTCGGGCTTTCGCCCTATTATTACAGTTCGGGCTTTCGCCCTATTATTACAGTTCGGGCTTTCGCCCTATTTTTACAGTTCGGGCTTTCGCCCTATTATTACAGTTCGGGCTTTCGCTCTATTATTACAGTTCGGGCTTTCGCCCTATTATTACAGTTCGGGCTTTCGCCCTATTATTACAGTTCGGGCTTTCGCCCTATTATTACAGTTCGGGCTTTCGCCCTATTATTACAGTTCGGGCTTTCGCCCTATTATTACAGTTCGGGCTTTCGCCCTATTATTACAGTTCGGGCTTTCGCCCTATTATTACAGTTCGGGCTTTCGCCCTATTATTACAGTTCGGGCTTTCGCCCTATTATTACAGTTCGGGCTTTCGCCCTATTATTACCGTTCGGGCTTTCGCCCTATTATTACCGTTCGGGCTTTCGCCCTATTATTACCGTTCGGGCTTTCGCCCTATTATTACCGTTCGGGCTTTCGCCCTATTATTACCGTTCGGGCTTTCGCCCTATTATTACCGTTCGGGCTTTCGCCCTATTATTACCGTTCGGGCTTTCGCCCTATTATTACCGTTCGGGCTTTCGCCCTATTATTACCGTTCGGGCTTTCGCCCTATTATTACCGTTCGGGCTTTCGCCCTATTATTACCGTTCGGGCTTTCGCCCTATTATTACCGTTCGGGCTTTCGCCCTATTATTACCGTTCGGGCTTTCGCCCTATTATTACCGTTCGGGCTTTCGCCCTATTATTACCGTTCGGGCTTTCGCCCTATGACCAGGTTTCGTACCTATCAATATACTAAAGCTAACATATTTTTCACTTCGCCAGGTGACGTTAAACGGCAGTTGGTGGGAGAAGACTGCGCCGCTTTGGTCTTCTCCGCGATTCGTGGCTGCCTGGAGCATTTTCACCAACGTCAGCACCTAATCTCATTTCTATCGAAAGAAGTGTAGTGCTGTTACCTAATTAATATTAAATGCTCTCGGCCGCTCGATTTTATATTCCCCCAATTGTTCATAGTTTTTCGTATCAAATAAGTAGCTCCACTCATCAAATACCAAGATGTGTTCTTCAAAAAATTGGAACTTCACAAGCATATCCAAGATCATCAACGAACCAAACCCCGAGTTTCAGTACTGATTTAGTACCTGAGCCTGATGAATGAATAAGGCAAGTTTAAGGGTCATAAATCATTCAATACATTATACCCATGATATGCTCACGTAAAACAATGTGTATTAACTTCGTTCTTCTTATTAAATTTCTAAAATGGGTTAGCGGGAATTTTAGCGGAATGTAACATGCATCTAGTGGCTTCTAGCGTTTTTTCAAGAAGTTTTGGGCGGTTTTTGGTCCAGGTGAGTTGGCAACACAGTGACGGAATCGTGCAGCGTAGCGGCAGTTACTGACTTTGCAAAGGCCGCGAGTGTTGTTGTGACTGTGTTCTTCGCAATATTATTATTGCATTAGATAAATAATTGTGGCGTAGTATTGTATCAGATGCTAAAAACCTGTTTATTGATGTTTTATTTATTGTTTGCCGGGATGTTGTGGCGATCGACCGTTACGCTCACCCTCAGATCTTTCTCGTCGGAATGCGAGCTCAAGCTGAGTTCAATTTTTTAAACTCATTTGCGTGAAGTGTCGTTCGTCCAACTGTTTTGAAACTAAAGCAGTGGTATCCATATCAAAGTATATCAAAGTACTCTGGATGGATTACTGAGCAAGTTTACAGAACAGTTCACATTCACTTGATACATTTGCAAGTTCTTTTCTGAATATTCATGTACATTAGGAGTATGAAGAAGATAGAATTATTTTTGTGAACTCATTTCCATTAGTTCTAGTAGAGAGTTTGGTAAATAAAGATATAGGTAATCAGGTATGTTCTACGCTACGTTAATAGAGAATTATGTTAATAGATGTGCAATTTCTCTTTCCTCATGATTTGTTACATTTCTACATTAACGATTTTTCTAACCTAATTATTTTCGGCGTATAAACAGAACTGAATGAGTTCCATTGTTTTTTAATATTATTTTTCAGTTGGCATAATCGGAGTACAAAATTATTTAAATGATGCACTTGGTATCCTGTGAGGGGACACATGTTGCCATAAAAGGATGTCTCCTAAATGGTCCCTTCATTATCCCTTCTCCTGAAAAAACCGTTGTTGTACTAAGAAAGGCTTAAATTGCATTCTGCAAATAATAACAATGATAATTTTTCTTCATGATTTTTCAAAGAAATGTAAATTTAATATCATAATTCATGTGTTACGGAGTGGCCACAAAGACTGGTTTATTCTTTCAAATGTGTATTGATGTCACAATAAGTTACTTATTTTCACCATATTAATAAAAGTAATTGTATGCTGACCTTGAACAAAAAATATGACCAATATGCTTTTACAGGGCTTTGTATCAGTGCCACAAGAATAGAGAAAAACGATGGTGATAACCAAAACTCTGAGTTTATAATGAAAAATCGATCGCTGTAAGTATGTATCATGGCTTAAAAATATCACTGCGTTGTGTGAATCTTGCATTTTTGGGACTTAGCACTGCTACAGGGTCCGAGAGAGATGTGCATTAGGGTCATTTTTTAAATTTTTATTGTAATTAGTTTTTGATTTATTTTTCATGAGCGGCATTTTTTATTCATTTTTTTGGTGTCCATGTCAGCTTGTCTTTCTGTCTTCAATTATGCTCTTGTTTAATTTGTTTTTCAAGATTTATAATTCCGTGCATTGAGTCCTGTGCAACAGTGCACCTTATCTATGATTTGAGGGTATAGGTTTTTGTAAATACTTTTTTGGTAGATATTTCCCCTAGCTAATTATGCTTTGATTTTTTCTAAAACTGAATTAGTTATGCAAGGAAATTCTTTTGGGCTATTCTCTGCCATTATTTTACATTTAGTTCTCTAATGAAATATTTAAAATATTATTTTTCAGTGTTTAAACTTGTTATAAAAAATGCTGTTCAGCATCCAGCCAATAAACAAGCATATTCAGTCAATTTTAAGTGTCAACTTATGTAGTTTAAGAATGATGCAATTCTTTTGCAAAAAAATTTTTTGGTACTGGTTCATTGGTATCCCAGCTGAGGTAAGGGGTATTGAAAACTTACATTGTAACTCGAATTTCATTTGTTGAGTTCTTTAATGGTATTCAAAATGTTCCTGCATGCAAATCATTTCTATAAAGTCTAAAAATTTAAGAGAAATCTCAAGATTAATATATATAATGTAGATGAGCGTTGAAAGGGAACTCTGTATAGATGAGTTGAAATGTC
This sequence comes from Morinoia aosen, assembly GCA_030386875.1. NCBI lineage: Eukaryota > Metazoa > Arthropoda > Malacostraca > Amphipoda > Talitridae > Morinoia > Morinoia aosen. The sequence continues at coordinate 27,404,614 of CM059557.1, read as the reverse complement.
TGTATGTATAGAAAAAAAAGATGTTCTTTATTGGTTTATTTCTTGATGTATAAATATATCAAGAATAATATATATGTACATATATGTATATATATATATATATATATTTATAAAGGGTGTTGTGTAATTCGACACACATCTTTTTACCATATACAGAAAAACGAAAAATAAAACGATTTTCATAAGTGAGAAAAACCTCAAAACTCTTTTGTTTTCGAGAAATGATGTGAGAAAAAATTTTAGATTCCAATAGGAATAGGCTTACCATGCAGCCAACGAGTAAAATCTAACTTCTTTGGCCCGCAGTTGGAGCGCGCTTCGGGCTATTCCTACGGGAATATATAATTATTTCAGGTCATCATTTTTCGAATTGAGGTTTTTGTCAATACTGAAAATCATTTTATTTTGCGTTTTTCTGTATATGGTTATAATATGTGCATCCGATCACACAACACCCTGTATATACCGAGTGTCCCAAAATAATATCCCCGATTTTTCAATTGATTATATCTCAGCTCTAAATTAACATACCTGAAATGTTTTTTTCCCCATTGTAATAAATTTGTTGTCTTTTCGAGTAATTTCAGTTTTTTTAAATCGTTTAAGAATGACTTTACTGTGATCAATTTCCTGAAACAGGTTTAAAAACTAATTGTTCAGAGGCAACTAATTGTTCAAAGGAAACAGTAATGGTGTTCTTCATTCTTCAATACCTACTGTTAAAAATAATTCCACAATGATGTATCCTAAATGTTACCAAGTATTTCAATCCTCGGAGAGGTTATTTACTTTCTTATTTCATTATTTGAAGACACCTTAATGCAGCTCACTAACGATCAAAGAATTTTCATCGTATTAGAATATGAAGCAACGAAAAACTGTGACAAAGTTCGAGGAACATTTTATTTTCTCTCTAATTTTCCAACTGTGCGATGCACAGTCTTCATATCGGGCGAGTTCCTCCCGGGAATTTTTCATTAATTGCTCTTCGAGCTCTCACACAGTTTTCCGTTGCTTCATATTCCAATACGATAGAAATTCTATGATCGTTAGTGAGCTAGATTTTAGGTGTCTTCAAATGATGAAATAAGGGATCCCTTATTTCATCATTTGAAGACACCTAAAATCTAGCTCACTAACGATCATAGAATTTCTATCGTATTGGAATATGAAGCAACGAAAAACTGTGAAAAAGTAAATAACCTCTCAGAGGTTTAAATATTTAGTGATATGTAGGATATATCATTGTGAAATTATTTTCAACGGTAGGTATTTAGAAATGAAGAATACCAGTGTGATTTTTAAAACCTTTCTTTCCAACAATGAGTTTTTCTACCTCTTTCAGTAAATTGATCACTGTAAATGGGTTACTAAACGATTTAAAAACATAGATTATTCGGAAGTGAAACAAAATTCACTACATTGTGAAAAAAGACATTTCAAATATGTTAATTTAAAGCGGAGATATAATCAATTCAAAACTCGGGACATTTTTGTGGGACACCCGGTCTAATGGGACACCGGTCTAATGTAGACGCTCCTCAGTGGGATACACCTATTGTATCTATGGGAACTAGCGCTCCCAGGAAAAAAATGTGAGGGCCCTAGCCAAGAGTTAGTAGGCCTTCTTTTAGTTGAAATAAAATGTTTTGATATGTTAAGGACCAACAATTTTCGGTTTATGCTGTCCGGTTTTTCAGCACCTACTACTTTCTTTTTCAACTTTGATCCGGTTCCATAAACTTTTTCCTCAACTTACTGTTTTTATACTCTTTCTGCACAGATTCTGCATTCCCTTTAAGGGCAACGTCCCCCATACGGACCTTTTTTTATTATTTAACCTAGAGCAATGAAATTTGGTATACTGATAGGAAATGCAATTTGGAATGGTTTATCTTCTGAAAAAAATGCGATTCTCTTTGAAAGAAAATGGGAAATCAAAAAAAAAATATTTTAGGGGGGTTGTTCGAATTGCTCCTTGTCCGACAGTTTTGGAGCCACATTGATGATTTTTGTATCATTGGATGCGGAAAGACGTAGATATTCTAAGAATTGAATGTTTTTTCCCAAATTTCTAGTTTTAATAAAAAAATAAAAAAGTTGAGAGAAAACTTTGTTTTTGAACAAATGTGGATTTATGACGTCATAGCTTTTGACGAAAATTAAATTTGCATAACTATTTCAAGTTTTTGGGAAGCCCTTGTTTTTTCGCATCCAATGATACAAAAATCATCACTGTAGGGTGAAAACTGTAGGAGAAGAAGGATTTTGAAAACCCGAAGTCCGAGGTTTTCAGTATAGGTAAAACAAAGACATGTTAATAATTTAAATTTTAATTTGTAAAAATTTTTTGGTGCGGGTGACACCCCTGAAATCATTATAGAGTAATACAGAGACATAGGAGATGACATAGCAACGTCGCGCCGTGAAGAAAGCGCCAAGAGTGTGGTATAATATGATAAAATACGGTAAATCTGAAGGAGATGACAGTTGTCGATTTTCCACTTTTTGGTGCCTGAACCTAATTAATTGAATCAAAATAAACAAGTTTTCTTCTATTCTTTTTTCGTCTCAAATGAGTATTTTACGATTTATAGCGGTAAGTTTAGTTTCGTCATTGATGACGAATGCGCTCGAATAAACAGCTACTCATAGATTTTCGAATTTTTGTTGCTTGAAACATGGTAATAACATCGAAATAAACAAATTTTATTCTATACACTTTTTTCGTCAAATGAGTATTTAACGAGGTATAGCGGTAGGTTTGGTTTCGTCTTTCAAGACAGAGCGCTGGAAGCGAGACGCCATTGCAGTATTGCCATACAACTCGATCAAGGAATTTCTTTCCGCTTCAAAGACTGGAGTTGCGGTAAGTCATTTACCGCTATAACTAATAAAATACTCATTTGAGACAAAAAGTGCATAAAAGAAAACTTGTTTATTTCGATCTAATTAACAATGCTAAGGCATCGAAAATTACAAAATCGACAACTGTCATCTCCTTCAGATTTACCTAAAATACTACTTCCCCCTCCCCTTCCCCCCATTCTTCAAACCCCCACAGCGGGCGAACGAGTGAACGTCTGAGTCTCATTTTTTCACAGGATGTACCTGACCTCCTACACTTCTTTTAGCAGCAAAAATCTCAGTTTCTCAAATGATCTTAAGGGAAGCATTATCCCCAAAAATCGATACATTTTCGGAATTCGTTTGTATTCATTAAAATGTACGTATATAAGTAGCAGACACATTGGTGAAGTTTTACACTCAGAGGACTGCAGGAAGTGGGTCAAAAGGGGGGAGGGGTCACTCAATCACACGCATGTCAACCACCATGCGTGTGGAAAAATGGCTCTCCTGAACAATGTCAATTTACGGCTTCTACACCTAGGGTAGTTTTCAGTTTTGTAGCTACAGTGATGATTTTGGTATGAAAAGATCCTAAATTTAATCCTCTACAAGATGACGTTTGCTTCTATACATTTTCAGAATAGAAATTAGCTACATTTCTTTTTGTGGGGAAAAGTGTGAAAATGGGTTCAATTTTTGTATTTTGAATTTTTTTCAAAAAGTATTTCGAAAATTAAAAAAAAAACGTTACGTTGTAGAGAATACAATTCTGCTTCTTTTGATACTAATATTATCTCTGTATCTCTAAATTTGATTGAGTTCAGGAATTTTCCGTAGACTCCTCATTTTCCAGTTTTCTTTGAATAACTCCTTTTCCATGGTGAAAATGGAAAAAATACATAGTCCAATCTTAAACCTTGTTCTATTTTGCACACCTATACCAAGTTTCATGAAGATCGGTCGAATAGTATAGGAGTTTTAAAAATAGCATAATGCTTCCCCCAAAAACATGGATTTCCGTAAGGGGAACTGTCCTTAACACGTTGACTACGTTTGTGCGATTGCTAAGGTTGGTTTGGTTAGGTAGTGAGTAGCAGAATTGAGAAACCGACTATACTGCCCAGGTTCATTTTTGTCCTTTCTAAAAATGCGAAAAATACAAGTGTATACGTACATTTTTACCTGGTATGCTAAAATCAATTCTGAAAAAGGTAGTGAAATAATGATAATGCTATTCAGTTATGCCGGTATGCAATTGAGCAATTTACCTAGTGGTACATATATGTCCCAAAACTTAGCCAACGTGTTGACTCCATACTAAATAGTGCCTTCCTTTTCCTCTCTTTGGATCGTAATTTTTCGAATAAGGAGGTTCAAACTAACCCATAATCTAATCTATATTGTAGACGAACGTTGAAAGGGAACTCTGTGATTGTGATATGAAAATCACATTCCCATGCTTATGTTTATGTAGTGGATATTTGTTTGTTACATGCAGCATTTTAAACGCATTGTGATTTTATGTTTAATTCCTCTATTATTTTGGTGTTCCATTGGTGGAACAGTTTTAATTGATGGAAGTAAGATATTCATGTACATTTTTATGTAGAGAATGATTAATTGTTGTAATAAAAGTTAGAGAAAGAGCGGTATTCCTTGACCTTTCTAATGAATTGTCTTATGTACATGAGCTCCCTGTTCCACGCGCATCGATCTCATTGGATGTTCAATATTGTACTGGGTTTATTGGGTCAATACACTCACAATGCATTAAGAGTGAATGTACTGTAAGATCCAAAGCTTTCAGTGCGATATTGTGCACCCCGTGAGGAGAGGCAAGTGCAACCGGGAGCAATTTTTTTACCTATAATCCATGGACGGCCAGCCGCGATCCGAATCTGGTTCTGAGGCGGTACACGGCCGGTAGGTAAGGCGGGTCACGGGTGATTCGCGGGCGGTTTTGTATCCGATAACGGGGACATTAAACCTCTGAACCGCAGGTATTCCAACCAATAAAAAATCTTATTATCAACTCCATTCTACCAGCAATACGGCCTTAATTTTCAATTGGGTTCTAACGTTACATTACGTCTCCTCACGCCTGCTAACGCCACATCACGTCCCTAACGTCATATCACGTCTCCTAACGCCACATCACGTCCCCTAACGTTATATCTCGTCTCCTCGCTTCTCCTAACGCCACATCATGTCCCCTAACGTTATATCATGTCTCCTCACTTCTCCTAACGCCACATCACATCCCCTAACGTCATATCACGTCTCTTCACGTCACCTCACATCACCTCACAACATCTCACCTCACATCACCTCACGTCACCTCAAGTCACCTCGCGTCACATCTCGTCGCGTGACATTTTATCCCCTTCTTTGTGGTGGTACATCCACCGTATAGTGCATATGTTCACTATATTGTATCTTGATTAAGACTTGAATTCGTTCTTTTATTTATTAAGTTTGATGATTTTGCATTTTTTTCCTTTCAATCTTCATTTAATTGCCTACTTTTTATTTCAATAACGGATGAGATGATATAAAGGTGCATTGTTCCGAATCTCACATTTTTCATTGAACCTATTCATTAAACTACTGCCCGTGAGAAACACATGTACAGAAATTCACTTACCCCAACTGTAGCGCATGGTTCACACATGAGAGTAGGTGACGCGATTTATACTTAGTATTGCCGAAGAGAACAAACGGCGAAACAAAAAATAGAACAAGGTAGCAAATATGCGTGGCATCATCGTGTACTCCTCCGAAAATGTAATGCTCGTAACCCATTTTTGTGGGTGTTCTATCCAAAGATTGAATTTAGGTTACGAAAACTGTTTCACACGAATAAAATTACCCGCCAATAACTGTTTCAAATTCTGCACGCTAGATGCATAAACGTTTTCGGTAGAGAATTTCGATCCTTGATGACACGTTTTTAGTGGCTGGGACATAGGGGCCATTAGCATTATTCGTAGTTCTTCGCAGAACTGAAGCAAATATTCTCTCGAGTTACTTTATGAGCAGGGGTAAATAAATTCGTGTCCAAATCAGACCTAAGGTCCGCACCACGTACTGCACGTAGCTGGAACTGCACTGCTGCGCTTGTAAACTCATCAATGAAGATCGAGAAACTGCTTAATTCTACTGTGAGTCGACCACATTGGAACTCAAGTAGATCGCAACACCGATCTCATTTTTAAGGGGAAATTACGTACACGAAATAATGTGACATAGGGATTTTTTCGTAGCTAACCCTACATAATAGTTCGTAGGTGGTGATGAACGAATTTCAGGTTGTAAACTCAATATTACGTTTTTTAAGTTTATTTTCACAGCAAAGAACAGCTCCTCATGGCGAAGCTCAAACACTAGAGAACACCCTATGTGAAACTCTCTAGAGAACGAGCTACGGAGACTCTCTAGGCTTTGTAATTCTTAGGAAGGCTTCAAGTGGAGCAGTAAAATGGAGATAAGAGCGCAGGAACTTAGCAGATGGGCAAAATATTCAGCAGCAACACCAATGATGAAGACAACCAATTCCACAAGCCGCGAATTTAAATAATAAAGATATTTAAGAAAAACTGTGAAAAAGTGAGACTGAAGATCATGTATATTCTTCGAAACCAGTTGGATTCATAGAGAAAATTTTATTTACAAGGAGCCAAAAAAATTGTTTCTCTAAAGCAAAGCAATAATCGGTTCCACCCGAAATTGAGCTAAATTCTCTGGCTGAATAGTCGAATCTACCTACCATTATAATACCCCTCATTACACTTGTAGGAATAAGATTTTCTCCACAACATGTAATAAAAATATTTGAATTAAAAAATTTTAGACTTTCAATGTGAATTGTAATGCAGATTTTATGAAAGTTTAACAAGTCAAAATTTTTGTTAGAGATGTGATCATCCAAACTTTTTAAAGTGAAAGAATATTTGCAAATAATCTTTTAAACTTGACATTTTGAAAAACTTATGAAAATTGAAAATGCATTTGATAGTTTTCATCCTTCATAGGAAAAGTTGATTCATGAATGAGTGGAAAAAAATTTAGATACCTAATTCACATCGAAGAAGAATAAATAAATATAGAATTATTTAAAGAAATGCCTTTGCATCCAAACTTAGTTTTTGTACAACGGAAAATATTTGAATTTTTATTGTAATTTATTTTCCTAAGCCTTGCAATAAATGGTATAAAATGAACACTGTTTGTGTTCGTATTTAACGTTTATTCCAAATAATTTTCCATTTAGGGCTAAAAACTTCACACAATATACTAAAATACTAAAAAACAATGGATACACTTCCAATTTCATCTGATAAGATCACTCATTCATCAGTAAATACGAAGATGTCACTCCATTAGCAAAATTCGGCCAAACACCTTGTTTTTAAACATTAGTGACGTCATAACCCAACCCGGTGATAATCCTTTTCAAAACGAGGTTGCGGAGAAAGTTACTCGGGTGACACTAATCGGTGTTTCTAAAAGCAATCTTGGCGACGAATCACCTTTGGAAACACTGTTTTTGACGGATCGAGTAACCCGCGTAACTCTGAGAGTTACTCGATCACTTCGAGATTACGACTGAAAAATCGCCTCTGCTTTTTGTAAATTTTAAAATTAATGTAACGAACCTTGGCAATTTTACATCCGTCTACCACATGCTTACGAGGCAATGATCTTTTTGCAAATTTTTCAGGTAGCTTCCATATCATACAATTTGTTGTCATAAACGGCAGAAGACCATAAAATGAGAGATGAAATCATTCCCACGTTTCTGTAGATTTTACCCAAAAAGATTGAGTTAAATTCAATTCATAACTGAAGTGAGGTTATAAAATGTGAGCTTTCAAAACTCAAAGAAACTCTGAGAAGTGTGTATACTTCGTGATGTGAAATAATTTTTTCCCTTGTAAATTTATTTTTTGATATAAAAATAGGCAATTTCACAAAATTCCTCAGTTATTCGAACAGACCTAAAAAATTTCAAAGATAGCTTTCAAAAAAAGGTTCCTGCACGTGTATTTCGTCACATGAAATACACAATAAAATGAGTTAAAGTTGAACGTGCACCAATTCATGAATGTAATGTTGTTTATAATTTTCCACAATGTAACGAAGTTAGCGCGGCTATTTGAACGACAGGTCTCGTGAAGAAGGAATAACAATTGAAAATCATATGTTAGCTTAGCCGTGAAGCTTCAGTGAAAGGTTTAAAATTTGTTCTCAGGGCTTCAATTTGCATTTTATGTTACAGTGGATGAATTGTTCTTAGTCTAAAAGTTTGTTTCCATTATGATCCTTGTAACGAGTGGTTATTGCATCTCATTGTCGCCTTGTTTCTGCTGCCTGACAACCTTTACTATGCTATTTTTGCTCTAAACCTATTCTACATTAGTGTTAAAAACCTAACTATTTTCATCAAATATAGTTACATTATTCCATCATCTCGTTCTGTAGATTAAATTTACTCTCCACTAATTCAAAGTTGTACTGAGTAGTGTTCTTCTATGCTGTATATCCTGGGTTATTTAGATGCTGTTTTACTGAAGGCTAAATCAGTAAATCAGTATTTATATTTGAAACATGCTTATAATGAAATGTTATTTACAACGTGCAATTATGTAAATAGTAAATTTTATTTGCCTTGTCATATTTTTTGAAAATACAATTAGATGTTCAGAAGATCTTAGCAACCACTACATGGGTTTTACGTTCCAGATAGTTAAGAATGTCTTATTTTTTTTCTTCACTAGTCTACTGCATAGGAAAATATTTATATGCATAAAAACTAAAGCAATGTTGTATTCATGAGTACTGTTAATAATGGTTCTCAGGTATAATTTATACGCTAATAGATTGTCAACAATACAAGTAAAGTGAAACCATCCTGAACATGTGCTCTCTTGAATGGTGTGTAAAACTACTAAGTAACATGAAAAAAACAATTGGAATAAACAGTTAAAGAGTAAGTGTCAAAGGAATTGAATTTGATTCAATGTTATATGCCTGCTATTTGTTTGCTAGCTTTATCTTCACCATGAACTTTGCTCTGACAAAGGCTTTGATCAAGCTTAATAAATTGTTTACTTATAATGTAAATAAGCTACTTATAAAAACAGATGACAATGCTTTGACCCATAAGTGAATACAATGAGGTAAATTAGAGGCATACCATTGGTGATTGATGAGGTTATTTTTTTGCTCATTGTTTGGGGTAAAATTAAAAATTATATAGAACTGCTTATGGTCTAACCTTAAATGCTTCATGATTAGTGTTCTAAATATGAATAGAAAGACTTACCTCATTTTAAATTATGTTTACCCAAACATCTTTACTTAAGAAACCCAAAAAAATATTCCACTAATAAAAATTCACTCAAAAAATAATAAAATCTCCTTATAAATGACAAAGAAATCTCGTTTTTTAAATATTAGTCATCTCTGAAATCAAGTTATCTTCTGGTTTAATTTCCAAATCCTGAAGTGATATTTTATGTGTGATAAAACTAATAAATGGAAGAAACTAGTAACAATTTTTTTATCCATCATTTTACATCAAAATCAGTTCAGAAGAAAAGTCTTTTGTTAAAACAATGTAATTTTCTTTTGTTTTGAGTTTGATTTTTTGTTATCAACTGTACTCTTTACCATCCATTACTTTTTTCTCTTTTTTTCCTGTTTCACAAACTTCTTCACTGACAGCTTCTACATACGGGGTGTGGATACTCACTTTGTACATTAACTCTTTTTCAGAAGTCCATGCTAAATAGTCCCTTCTCTTTACTCCCTTCTAATTGCTTTTGCTTTGGCTAGGGATTCTTAAATTGAACCAAATAAATTTTTGACAAAGTATCTCATCAAACTTTTATGGTTAATTGAGGTGAAAATGTTAAGCACCTATTGGGTCATTTCCTGGCTTGGGGGTCGGTAAATTTTTCAGCAACCTCCAAGCCCATTAAGCCCTTTTAGTCTATTTTCCACACTGCTTCACTTGGAGCCAAACGTTGAAACTCAGTTCTGTTGAATGATAACTAATTGAGTAATAATGAAACCGCGAAATCTCCTGTAACTGTGTTCACGCTAGATTTTCACGTTCACGGTGTTTTTCTTCCCCAAGTTTTGATGTCATGACTAATAAAAGTGAACCACATAACAAATGTAGCACATCTGAATGACCAACATTCATTTAGCACTCTCTCGAGAAAATTGACTAGACCTTTACATAACAACATATATTAACTCAAATAGGCAACAGTATTTTGAATAATTGCTTAGTACTTTTAGGATTTATTTCCCTATTCAAGCATTCAGCCTGGCCTAACTTTATGACTGAACATATGAGGAGAAAAACAGAAAATATTATTCATATGAAATACCTTTTAATGCTTCTATATTTTCAAATGCATTATGTACTTTGCTAGAGTTTTGAAATTGCCAGTGTACCAAAAAAGCTCAAGTAATTGAGGAATTAAAACTAAGTCAGAATGTAGAATAAATGACCTAGAAAACTCGGTCATGTTCTAAACTGTTTCCTAACATAACTTACAGCCAAATTCAAAACTCGTCTTGAGCACTGATTTTTTTTAAATCATGACAACTCAAAAGTCTAGAACTTTGATATTGTTACTAAAATCCTGAAAATTTAACATAAGAATGAATTATGACTATCAAGTACTTGAAGTTTAACAAAAACAGGTCAGCATTTTTCTCTAGTCATAGACGTAATACCGTTCGATCGATTCTCTATTGATGCTAATTCAGTAGAATTCCTAGCATACTTGCTGGCTTCAAATTTTCAAGCTAAAATCCTTGGATTTATCGAATAATAAATATCAGATCTCGGTATGGGAAAGGGCATTTTTCGTTTTGACTGGAGCAGACAGTGGTTCACGCCAGATGGGATCTGGTAAGGATGTTGAAGGTGTTGTATATTAAAATATGCATCGTATAATGTGATACTGGTTTTGTGAGTACGAGTTCCGGAGCGGAGGTTTGCGCGTCTTGCCGGATGCCTTATCGCGTTCAGGTCAGATGTCTTTATGGGACTTCCGCCGGAAGCTGTGCCTTGGGGGCGCATCGCATTGGTATGCACCGGAAGAGCATTGTTTAACTTCCGAGCGCTATAGCTTATAAGCAGAGTCGGTGTATGGATGAGTCAGTACAAGAATAGGAACCTAGCTAAGAGTTTCCTTTTCCTACTCCACGAAGTTAAGGCTGGATACGGTAGTTAAAGCTACCTTAGGCTATACCTCGTGTCGCGATGAAAAACAAGGATACTACAGAAGGTCACTTTGTTTTCTGTTGTTCGGACGTACTGTACTTGTCGATCTGTGGTCTTAACCTGTGGGCTTCTTCAACTGATACATATTTTGGCGAGATAGAAACCTACATTTCATTGTACTGTATGTATTAAAATTATCCAATCGATTTTTTAAAGATGGCAGCATAAAGAGAAGTTCAAATGTTGGCAAACCTCCATAGCTATTGATCTTGTTGATAATGTACAGTCGTGCTTGTCAAAGCTAGTGAGGGAAGAAAAGGCAGACTGTGTCTCATTAGAAATAACCTTCATGGCAGTTTGAATTTGCAAGCTCAGAAGTGGCAAGGGAAAGAACCTCAGGTAAGTAAGCAGGTTTTGCTATGAAAGGAGCCCAACTCATCCATTCACGGGCACTGAGCCTGATAATATTCAAAAGGCAATTGTAATAATGTTGATTTTGTTGATCACGGCATAGACCATAATTCCTTTGTTTGTAAGACCATTTGAATGAATTACTGTCAGCTTAAATAATAGATAACAGACAAGCGAGTGGTTGAATATTGAGTTATTTGAACGTTAATTTTTTACGTTTTCAGTAATTATGGCTTACCCTTCCGAATTTCGTAATAATTTTTGATGAATTTTGTTGTTTTAATTTTCAAACTTCAGTGAAGGGAGGAAGAAAGCATTTTGTTAGTGAGGAAAGTTCTATGCCAATTTAAGGATTTCTGTTTCTGTAACAATGAGAATATTTTTCATATTACCAGAGGCATTTTGTTGATTCTTGACTCAGATTGCACGCAAGTAAAATGATGAATGCTAGTTTCCGTATTTGATAGAAATCATTGTACTTTTCTTACTTATGTGCTTTCGTTTAATCATGGCACCTGATGACTGCAGAAATTCACGAAGAATTTTTATTTTTCTGAGAAAGAGGATAATTCAATAATTTCTGCACATGCTGTGAAAGATTGGGAGTATATGGTCAGTTTGAAAGACGCATAGAAGCCCTCGCGATAACAATTCTGGGTATTATTAAAAGGATAGGGTTGAACTCTTCATTCCTAGCATAGTAAATTTAATACATTCATTGATGACCATAGGCTGTAAATCTCAGTAAATCAAATAAACAATGAATTTTACTCATCATCGATTTTCAATCGCACATATTTCTAAAGTTAAGCTATATTTGTGTAAAACAATTCCCAGTTAATATGCACAAATACCTAGTTAAAACGTAATTAGACGCTTACGTGAATTAGAAATCGTTCAGTGGTGAGGAGAGACTTTATTTACGTACTGTTCTTACAGTTCATAAGATAATGATCATGTCAACTGTAAAAATTCAATCATAAGCATTTTTGCACTCGTTTTGAAGTCACTGATTCACAATGAAATTTTTTAATGACCCAAAGGTTCAAGGAAGAAGAATTTCACAAGAACATCAAGGTGAATTGTCGGAAGTTTTATGCCAATTTTGATATCCTGATGACTATTTCGTTATTTCACGTTAACACATGACACGTATAAGTTAATGCTGTAACTTCGAGGATATATAGAAATGATTCTGAGAATGATTACAAAGCACTGACATAGATACTCAGACATGCGCTATCTACGGCAACCATTGAATAAAGGTGATTACAGTACTTACAAAGATGCGTCATCACAACTCACGATCTAATGCCATCTTTTTCGATAGTTTTCTTTAGAATGTTCTCTTAGACGGCCGGACGCGTCACTTTCCAGAGCATAATTGCAGTCGCAGACTGCATTTCCAAAATACACTTGGGCAAATTTCGCTCTGGCACAATCATTACGTATAACACGGCGCTATCATAATTTTACATCAGCTAGTTAATCAGCAGCATAGTTGAACGTTGAACGCATTAATTGTCCTTAAACCCAAAGTTTAATGATCGCATGAGCAGTTCAAACAGTGTAATTACGTGCCCATTATGGTATGGTGCCCATTTAAAGTGTAATTACGTGCCCATTAATGGTATTCTTTAAAATTTGATACACTAGTAAAGTTGATAGCTTTAGTTTTCCGAGGTTTATTGTTTTCTTCTAATACTCGGTGATGCAATAGAAACAGTTTTTATATATTGTTACACGTATTTGATTTGAATAGTTCATTTTTATGCATTGTAATGACATTTACTTCACTTTAACCCCCTTCAGTAGCTTTTAATGGAATTTGAGGCTCTAATATTGATTAAATATTTGGTGCTGTGTGTTATGTTTCAATTACGGTGATGCTCTAGTATGGTTTGATGGCCTAGTGTAATGGTTGCTCCTGTGTGAGATTTTTTCGGTGTCGTTTAAAGGTCGTGACTTTTCCATTCGTCACTTTCTTTTTTTTATTTATTCTTTATTAATCATGATAACGTAAAATTTAAGCTGCCACCACCAATAAAGGGATTATTTATTATTTCCGTTAAAGGGATTACATCGATTACGTGATGTTAGTTATTTCGCTCGTGATGTGGTGTTTATCATTATTTTGGTAAGCGTACGCAAGAGCTTCACAAGGCAATTATTAATGAGCATCTCATCATCATTATGTTCAAATAATCATATCTCTCTCTCGATCTCACTTCTCTTCTAAGAGGGTAATGAAAAGGCATTTCTAAATGAAAATGCATAAGGTATTTATCTGAATGATATCGACTACAGGTTTGAATACGCATCCCACATACTTAGAGGCATGATGAGTTCAAGGAGCCGCTCGACCAAGACACAGAATGTGGGAATACTTATCTTGTTTGTGGGCGGTCCCGTTGGTTTGTGAATCACTGATGACTGCATCGCTATCTCGGAAGGAGCTCGGCAGCCAGTTGAGATTGATGATTGTTAACACGGTACATTATCCATGGCTTCGGAAGCAACCGATTTCTAGGGCTGAATTCGATGTATCGGTAGTTTATAATTAACAAGATGAACTCTGTAGTTAAGCGCAAACAGCCACCTGGCCGTAGCGCACAAAAGCGCCCTTTCATTTAGGTTCGTTCGACTCAATCCCTCGCGCCTCACTGTCCCGTCCTTCGAAGGCAACCCTCTAGTCGCTCCCTCGCGAGATGCTAACTACTAATTATATGATACTGACATTCGAGAATATTAACTGAAACTATTTCCTAAGTATCTAATATACATTGGTATTTAATTCTATAAATATAGTTATACTACAATCCCCATTTAGACAATATTAACATTAAGAAAATATAACATGAAATTAGAAGTCGACCTTCTTGGCATTTTCTGTCGGCATCTCTGCGTCGTATCGAAGGCGTCATGCCGAGTCCATTCTTCTGAAAGGTATAGACGTTTCGATATCCTCACAGACTATAGACTTTTGGCTTCTTCAACTTATGTGGTTCTTTTAAAACTTTTATGAATGAAACGCTGGCCAGTCGCCTCTTCCAGTTCTTAGCGTTGTTCCCTTTTTTCTTTGATCGTAGACCGTTGGCAGTTATACTGAGAAGTAAAACATAGTAACACTTAATAAGGTTTGATGGTTGTGCTAACAAGCTTCGCTACAATTAGGTGTCATGTAATCGAAGCTCACTTAAGTTTGATTAACGACAAGATAATGTTCCCTGTGATTTATTCTAATGTAATTCAAACAATCATCCCTACTTATAGGTGGTCATGTCAGAAATCATTCAAAAGGTTAGTTAGTAAGAACTCTTTGTGAGAATCACTTAATATTAAAAAGCCAAAAAAATACTCACAAAGTTGGTGTTGACGTTCGAAAGACCAAAAAATCTCAAACGTTTTGGTGGAGCAAACGAGAGAAGTCTATTACCGGCATCTTACTGTCTCAAATTCCTCATTCATTTATAATAAAGTAGTCATGCTGAAAAGTGCTATACAATTAACACAATACAATCTGCGTTGATCATTCCGTGAGATTGACCATTGCATTTTAGATTCCTTGCACATTTTTACGGTAAAATCAATTTTAAATCATATGCTGAATACATGTCTCCTTCAGATAATTAATTTGTATATGTGCTGTTCAATCTTTGAGGTTCATATAAAAAGTTTGGAATTTACTATCAATCGTGATCTTATTCTTAGGCAGTATTAATCATACTTCGATTTTAACAGAATAAGTAATGTACTGGTCTCTGAAACGTTATTTTTTTTGTTTCTTTGATTAGAATGACTAATGTTATTAGCATTTTCTTCCGCTATTGAATTTTTAATTAATTTGCTATATAAGCACTGAGAAAATTTGTTTAGGTTAGGGAGAAGTGTTATTGCTCTCGCGGTTCATTAGCTGTGTAAATGTACCTTATCTCATTTCCATTGCTTTTATAGGCTTTCTCACTCCGCAATCAGGTCCCTCTAATATTTGAAGCGAGTGTATCCAATGCTCGCTGTGGTTTGGTGGGCGTGCACCCAAACTCTCCATAGTCCAGATTCAGTGTAAACTATCCTCACTATGGATTGCCTTGTAAATAAACAACGTTCAACGTGGCTTGGTCGTACGAGTATTGTAAACATCGATCTCTACAATATAAAGCTTGCGTACTTTTCGTTTGAGTAAACACACGGGTACTATAGTTTGATGGGCAGAAGTTTGAAACAGTATAGTTTAATTTTATTACCAATAGATTTTACCGAGTCTAGCGTGAAGGCATTATTAGGTTTGTTTCAGTGCAATTACAGTACTGTTCTGGGAGCTCGATCATCTCCGTAGGGAGGTACCGTGTTAGATTGATTAATTTCGTTCATCAATATCGTAGAATTATGGCTAGCTATATTAGTTTACTCGATCTTTATTGTTAGGGGGGACCAATATTTGTTTGCTCTACATGTAATAAAGTTAATTGTATGGCTAATACGTAACATTAGTGTTTTGATTAACTATAGTAGTCAGTTTAATGTTAGAGCCTGTTTGAATGCCTGCTCTCTCTTTTCATTTCATAATGGCTTACGCCATTTCTCAGCTTTGTTATATGTTTAACCCTGACTGATGACTCAAGCATTTAGCAGTACTATTTTTCAACATCTTGGTTGTGTTTATTCACGTTTACGAAATTATATCACTTCCATTAGTAAAATTATACTTATGAAGTTATGAAGTTATTTTTTCACTCTCAAAATGCCCATATGGTGGCTCATGATGAATTTCATTGAACGGTATGTAACGCTGTTTTTCGAGAAAAATAACGTTACCAGGACGCGCATCGAGTGTTAATTATTTGATATCGGTATACTCGTAACTTCCTTGACTGCTCACAGACATACTGAGTCGCCCATCGCTCAGTAGAGAACAACAAGTCTATGTAGATTTAGTTGAAAAAAGTACATAAACCTCGACTCAAGTTTGAATCCTAGTCGCTAAAATTATGAAAATTCATTTTAAATAAAATTTTCCCAGATTTGGTGGATTATAAGATTGAAATTGAAGTTGCTGATTGTTGGTTGTATATTTGAAAAATCGGACTATAGCTGATGCTTCTTGGCAGGTATGCATAAATGACGTAAGAAGTGACGTGTGTTGCACGTAAATTTGACAGTATCATCATAACTGATGCTCATTGGTCGAGCATTTAAATAGCAATTGTATAACTCATGCTTAATCACATACGTCAGTTCAGTCATTCCCAATGGTTTTAGCTCAAATTATAATTTCTTATTTCATTCCTACGTAAGAGCTTGTGTTGCAAGTGGTGCACTTGTATATGTTTGTATGGCTTATTGATTCCAGGTGTATCAAGTCTATCATGTAAACACGGGTCTCTAGGACAGATTTTATGCGAGAAGTGTACGCTTTGGTTTACTTTTAACAACCGACTGCCATACTCACCTCGACGTAATCTGCTTTGAACTTTTATGAGACTCCATCACTACAACCCTGCAGCGGTAAATGCTTCCTTCGTTCAAAATAGAGGGAAGGGAAAATCAATTCGAATTCCTTTTCAATAATATTTTAGCTCACATTTCTGAAACATGGTGTCGCCTAACATTGGCAATTCGTCTAACTAGTTCAAGTTAGCAAAAGATTAAATAGTCTAGTATGGAAAATTTAAGGCTTCGTGTCATCGTCGCTACAGCATGAAATTTATAGATAATACGGCAACCAGGAAATATTTTACGATCATAACTTTACGCTTGCTAGCTCGAACACTAGGGCCAAATGTGTTGATTAAGTGTTCGAAATAAGTGTGTCGCCTCAAATTTTGAACCTGGTGTTCGAACAATATTTTACTTCCACTTTTTGATGAATAAAGCATATATGCAATACTCTACGTGCTTGCTGCGCTTTTTATGCGCTAAATCTTCCAACTCGTCCCGTTTCAATAATTCTTGAGTATAACAGTCTCATCTACCCATGGCGTTTACTTGGAAAATCATTTGAATGTTAATTATTTTAATCAGGACTAGAGGCGAGAGCTTGTTCCCATGTGAATATACAGCACCTTATTGACGGCGATGATTTTCAGGAATCGGTTTGATTCTTTCATGAGTTAAAGTGTTGCACTCTGTTTGTCATTAATTTTCTATATAAAGTTACCAGACGAAGTTCACGCTGCACTGACCATGTTGCCTTCCATGTTAAAGCCGAATTTATTTCCATGATCCATAGCAAGTGGTATCTTCTTGTATTTCCTACTGATACAAACTTCATGAAAACAATTATTTGTCATAATATTTTCCTCCTAAGTATCCTTATTTTCTTCACATGAATAAATGCGCTTTTGATATATTTTATTCGAAACTCGTTCGAGACCAACATGATTGAGGTGTTCTTGTATTCAAAGCTCTGAACATCCCCGCTGGAGCCTGCGTTACCGAGACAGAAGGACCCATCAAAATAAAACAACAAGAAAACCTTCTAAGAATGACACAAGAAAAAACAAACAGAAAGTTCAAAACTAGTAAATAGAATGACAATGTATCCTAAAATTATATCGCAAATAACCACATTTCTCATTCCTGAAGTTTGCGCCCATGAAATTCGTACTAACGACGGACGAAACCAAGCGAGGCCTATGAATTAAGCTGAAAACACACATTAGCGTGTTTTGAGGTAGAAGAAGACGGCGGCGCCGGTGCTGATCACGAACAGCACGATGAAGACAATCATGCAGGCCATGAAGGCATCGCTTTGCTGCTGCAAATCATCGTACTCTTCCTGAGACACAGTCTTGGGAGGAGTGTCTGTTGGCATGTCAGTTGGCTTTTCCGTAGTCGAGTTCGTTCCACTCAACATATCCATGCGGATGGTGTACCTGACGAAAAGAGGTTTAAAAAAATTCGATTGCTGTTACAGAGGTTCTTAATTTTCCTTCATACGTGGGTTTCATTTTTATTGTATAATAGTTGCATACCCATTTGGAACAACTGTTTCGTATTCAGGTATTGGTAGACATCATAGTTAACAGTCACAAGCCCGTGAAAATCAAATATTACGCTATTCTTTTCCTTCACCTGTCAGGGTAGTAATTTTCGACAGTGACTTCGTCTTGAATGAGGAGGTAGTTCATGCCATCCGCAGTCATGGGCGTCCATAGCGGCAGCCCAAGATCGGTGATTTCGCCGTCAGGAGTCGGGTTTCTGCGACCAGATAGAGTTAAGTCATCGTAAAAGTTAACAGTTAAACCGCCACTTAATGGCATGCACCCAAGATGAAGGTGTTTCAAGTATTTTTATGTTGAATCGTTCGAGCTGCTCTTTGAAACTCACTCACTCTGTAATGGTAATTTTTAATAATGTTATAAGAAGAAAACAAATACGAAAGCATCCCTACCCTAGCCATTAACCCACCGACGCTCCGGAAAAATAATCGAATATGCAACACTGAAGCAGATACACACACTTTGAGCAACCGTGAATCTCGGCTCACTGAGATGCTTTTCACACGAATACCGTCCACAAAAGTGCGATTTTCATTGTAAGTTAACCTCTCGATATTCTCACAAATACAATCCAACACTGACATAAAACAAAGAGAGATTCAAGAGTATTTGAGGTGCTGCTCATTTTTGCCGCAGGATGATGATACGCCTCGTTTAAAGGCCCTATTACACGGGGCAACAATTGCTCTAAAAAGCAGCGAAGGATGCTTTTGAGAGCAACGGACTACAGTTGCTGGGCGAGTTTTGGTTTTCGCGCTTGATCAAAAACCTCGTGCACCTCAGAGCGACGGAGCAGTGCTCGACTGAGCGTCGCAGTGTGAGGTTGTTTGCAACACCATCTCCGTCTGGTTCACTATGGTCTCGATCCGCCATACAATTGATAATAGAAGGTTTTCATCAATGTCCTATGCTATGGGACACCGCCTCCCACTGAGCCATCATAAACTCGGTCTGCCATTCAATAGGAAGTCGAAGGATTTAACACTTTGACTGCGGCAACTAATTATATAGTTCAACACGAAACTCTAATTTTAAGTCAATTGTAGTAAACTATTTTGAAAATACCAATCATGAACTGGATCTTGCCTGTATTTAGTATTGATTAAATATTTATGAAAATTGAGTTGGCGACTACTGTTCGGTAAGCAGAATCATGAAAATTACCTCCGTGTACCACAGGTGGCGCACGTCGCAGCGAATGTGTTGATAAATGGCGCTGTGTCCTATAACATGGAGTGCTATTAAGTGTTATATAAGCAATTAAGTATCATTTTAGGCACATAGTTAGTCGTAATTTCTGTACAAAATAAAGCGGAATATTACCATTTACTATACATTCGTGACGTTTCATTTTCAAATGCTGTCACTTTTCCATATATTGGAATGTTTATCAGGTAGTATTTTATGATAAATAAAGTGGTCAGAAATTTAAAAAGAAAAACCAAAGGTTTATAAGTTTAAACAGTTAAGCTAAATATGATGGAACTGTCGCAGCCATAAAAAAAAGAAAAACATTACTAACTGTCACAAAAGTGACAGAAAAAAGAAGTTTGACTCTATGAAGTCAGGTAACTTAATGTGCATTCATTTTAATTTTCTATCATAAGTAGCGGGTGGGAAAATAGGCAATACTTTATTCGGCTTCTAATGATCAAACCATTTAATAGGTTTTTTAGACTTGAACCTAACTATATCAAAATAGGAAATGAATGTGCTTAATTAAGTAATTTATGGTTTATTTTGTTTATTTCTATGCGGTATTAAAACAAATTATTATATTGATATGCGAATATGAGCTGTAAAAAAGATGTTGAAAATTTATTACAATATTATGATGTTAATATTACTGCATTTAATATTGATTCTCACAAATTGAATATTATTGTCCTAGAAGTCAATACTACATCAAAAGAATTACATTGAATCAATAGTCGTATGACCCTTGAATCTCATTCATTGTTAGAGAATAAAGACAATAAATAATGCAAGGACATTTAAAAGCGCCAAACAGGATCTAAGTTTTGTATACGTTCTTAATGCTTTTAATTTAATCATGAAATGAAGAAGTCACATGCCGCAGTCACTGCGAGCTACAACCTCCCTCTGCAATTGGCAGCGCCACACTGGTTGCCTCGTGTGATAGCGCACCCACAAGTTGCGTCATTTCAGTTGCTGTAACCGAGGCAAAGTGTTGCCCCGTGTAATAGGGCCTTAAGAATACGTCCATTGTATACAATTATGCTCTTACCCATTAGCTTAGCGAGTCTTATTACGCCGAAAAGTAAATTGTCTGAATTGTGTGCCATACTGACAGTATGGAGTAGTGAGGTACGAGAATCCTTCAGCTCGTGAAGGTTCTTCCCAGTTAATCTGCAGGAGCATCAAGATTACAACGGAAGTACATTATTCACATCGCATTGAGTTTTGTGATGAGAGCTATACATGATGAGGCACTGAGCCTGTGCTGCTGAGCAGACACCACTGATCATGCGCCGCTGTACATGCAGCGTAAATCAGGCACAGCTGACCAAGCACCGCCGATCTTGCCCTTCTGAACATGCGCCGCAAAGCACGCGCTGCAAACATGCACCACTGATCACGCACCGCTGAGCATATCCCTGTCGCGATATTAGGAAATTCATATTACGATACAAGGAAATTCACCTCGAGTGGAACAATATAGCTACAGGACTGAGAGTGCATTGAGCTGGGAAGTTAGCGCGCTCGAGAGTGCGAAGGAGCCCGGCAGCCGTTCAAGGGGTTCACTCACAGAGCTCGGAACTGGAGGTTGACTGGGCAAGATCACAAATGCTGATCACGAACCTGGGAGTTTCTTTCTCGCTTTATTGCAAAGTGGTTCCTTTTGATACAAATAAGTGCGAATCATCGTAATATATCAAGAGATCCATCTTGCCCCAGATTTTCCGTTTAACCTCATTTTAAAAGTGATCAACCTCCTCGAATACCAACACACAAAACTGGATTCCTAAGATAAGTCCACGTTTTATTACATGTCTAATCTTGCTTTCCTCTTATCACCGTTGTGATGTATAGATATCAGCGTTAATAGCAAAATATGTTATTTCTCGTGTCTTTAATTTCCTTTATAAGTTAAGAGGATCGAGATGAGACGGTGAAATAAATTCCTAAACAATACTTACGATGCTAAAATGCACGTACTAATAATAGCCTTGAAAATACGGCTCTGGCTTTAAGGTTACCAAAATTTTTGTTCATTATGACCGAATTGAATCATTCTATCATTAAATAATTGATTTATATAAAATATATAACATGTTTTCCCCAAATATTTGGCTAGTGACAGCAAATACAAAATATTCTTTTAAAATGATTCCTAAAAGAATGTGATTCAGTCGAATAAATATTGATTGCAACGTAGAATACGTCACATTGAAATAATTTACGAAGAGTCCACGACAATAATGTGACCTCGAGGGAAACAAAACTACGCCCATAACATTGCGAGCAAGATCTGCGAGTAGAAACATAATTTCTGAACTTATAATTCAACAGATTTTTTAAGTAAAAATCTACAATCTTTCATGAATTATAACAAATACGAGACAATTTAATTAGTGTACTACAGTGCGAAATCTTTTTTTTCAGTGTTTTATTGTTTGCAAAAAAAAACGAAACGTTTTACACGCGTGAAAGAATAAATTCTATCAGAAAATAGGCAGCTCAATGAAATAGTTATATCTGTGTTGTAGAAAATTCCTTAGGCATGTATTTATCTCAGGGAACCAATTCCAAGTGCGGTTACCACGAGAGATTAACGATGCCTGTCGTAATTACGTCAGGACTGCACCAGACACTGTGTGCGCAAGATTGTGGCTGACACTTGTGGGTCTGCGCTAAAATTTGAAATTGAGGAAATGGCGCTACAACACACTCCTACTGCAGGGATTACCAAAGTGCTCATAACGAAATGTGCGTAAAAGTGCTTTGATATCACGATATTTCAGCCGGACAACTTACAGGAATCAACTCGAGTCGCACATGGTCATGCGAGAAACATTTTCAAGGGTATATCAAATTCGATGTCTAGAACATTGGATGTTGTGAATAATAATCACCCCTTTTATACCAGGTGCAAAAAAATTATTCTGGGGTCTGTTATTTGTAATGAAAGGTATGCACTTTTCTGAGAGCGTCTTAATTAATAGGAAAGGTTATGCTTAGTCAACAAGATCCACTTGTGACGCAAGTATAGTTTTGTAACGCTGATGACTGTAAAGAGCGGCACAACATCAAAAGAAGTTCCATCGCTGATATTTAGAGACGATGGTGTCTCCTATAATTCTTGACCAAAATTTTACCTCGCTGCGCTTGAGGAAATGTGTTTATAGCTTTCGAGGCAACCACTTATGTTGCACATTAGCCCATTTAGCATTTACATCTGCATTTCGTGATTGTTTTTACCCCATGACTCCATGCAATTTTTGACTCGTTTTATACGCTGCATTTGCGATGTGCTATTCATGAATAAAAAGACTTAATCAATGATGCGTTGTCGTTATTTATCCCTACTAGTCACGCCTGTTATTGCGTCTATTATCTTACTTTTAAGGCCACTTTCCTGTTCCCTTTCGATGTTTCTCTATTTTTCCTGAAGAGGTTTAAATTTTTTTTTTGCGACCAGTCTCTCTACTTCTCTTAAGTCTCTCAAGAGAGTTGTCAAGTCCCGTAACACATCGCAAAGCAAGCTCTGTAAAGCATGCGCTGCAAAGCATGCACTTCAAAGCAGGCACTGCAAAGTATACACCACAAAGCAAGTACCACAAAGGATGAACGGCAAAGCATGCAGCACTCATGCAGAATGCACCGTTAAGAGTGCACCCCTGAATGTGCACCGCTGAAAATGCTCCAGGTCGGACAGCGATGAGGGCCATTGATTTTTCGATCTCAGCTTCACGTAATTAAAGTTTTGAACAACGTAAACAGAACTTAATCCAATGTTCATCATGTCGAACATTGCTGTGGCACCATGACAGCACATGCTGAACGTATGATTTTTTTCTCAAGCAAACAATGTGTTATTCACTGATAAGTCATTGCATTTTTAATGATGATGGGCATTTCCATTTTTCTATCACATTCACATCGAAAAGTACGAGAGAAAGCACCGTAGTACAATAAACTCATCTTAGTGCCCCTGATGACAAAGTTTTTAACAGGAAGATCGAGAAGCATCAATGTATTACACTTTACTGCAAAAAGTGATGAACAATTGGCTGCTTCGTAATACAAACTAATACGCGACCACTTCAATTACAAAGTTTTACAAAGGAAAAAAGTTTCAAGTTCTTGAGTCTCAAAAACTTGGTTAACTTTTTCGGAGTTGTCAAACGTATCTTCGACAGTATGAAAGCGGTAGACTTCATTTCACTCGACTTTCAGAACGCCTTTGATGAAGTTGCCAAGGCGAGGCTTTTGGCCAAATCGTAAGCCCATGGTATTCATAGGAACTACTCTCGATGGATACGAAACTAACTCAATGGTCGCACTCAGAGGGTAGCGAATCACGAGTGATTTCGTGACAAAACACTGGTCCCTTCAAGGGCTCCCCAAAGAAACATTTAAAGCCCTCTACTCTTCTTCATCTAAATCAAAGACTTAATCAAAGACTCTATCAAAGACTCTATCGGAATAAATCAAAGACCTTGACATCGAAATCATCTGTAAAATTAACAAATTTGTGTAGGAGACAAAATTCTGCCGCAGAGAGGGAAACTCGACCTGTCAATAAAATTCATTGAATGGGACAGAATTCAAGTAGACCTGAACCGTCTCTTCCTTGGCATCCAAAACCTGGCAAATAAGCCTAAACATTGACAAATGTTTCAGAATGATCCTTTTTTCCTACATAATATGAATGATATTCCAATTGAAACTTTAAATCAACTTAGAGATCGCGGCATCATGATCACTAAGATCTCAAGCATAACAAAAATATAGAAAAACGTGTCAAGAATGCGGGTTGTATTCTTGGCTTCTTATCAAGAAATGCACTGGTCTGCACATATAAAGAATACGCAGTTAAACTCTTGCCTTTACCTTTAAATGAGATATGATCAAAATAGAGAGAACTGAGCATGAAACTACAAAAATGATTCCAAAACTCCGCCATCTAAGCGACGAACGACGTATCCAACTGCCTTAACTCATTTCTCTTGAACAAGGAAGATTACAAGATCAATTAATACCCAATTGAAAATCAAGGACGTGTCGCCGTTGCAGTAAGGACGTGACGGTCGATTTTATTTTTTATGTATGATTTATAGGCTGGTCGGCCTGCACGGCCACACGACTCTCTCACCGCGGTCATAACTACGCTCGGTCGAGCTTGGACGTGAAATTCGTTGTTGGCCATAGATGATTTGGGGGATCAAAATGTTCAGTTGGTTAATGGCAGTAACATTTGTGAACGGCCATCCGTTGTTTAAAGCCGCACAAATATGTGCTGCGGGTGGTGTGCAGCAGGTGGCGTGCTGCAGGTGATGCAGGTAGTTTGCTGCAACGAATTATCGCCGTGCTTATGAGGGATGGACGTCATCCTTCAAACGTGTGTTTTGACATTGTTGCGTACACTGCACACTGCTTGAAAAAATATGTCGAATAGTTTATTTAATATTCATGCTTCTCCCAAAATGTTAACAACATATTAAATGAACATTTTACTATGCTGTTCAATAAAATATTTGTGCCTTCACTGGAGTTCATTAATGTGCTTACCATTGTGATGGGTATCTTCTTATTTCATTCTTCAACGCAATGTCACACATTATCCGAACTAGTTTGATACATCACACAGGAGTTAAAGCTGCAAATGCACTTCATTTCGTGATCAGTTTTATTACTCGGTTATTCCAAATTGTCATACAAGGTTATTGGTTTATTTGTTTTAATATTTGAGCTTTAAGAATTAATATATATTAGCAATGCCCACAAATTTCAAACTTTAACCGTAAAAAACGATTTCTTTCGTAAACATTCGTCACATATTGCAGCCCATAGAACAAAAACTATAGATCAATTGTTGTCCGTATTCAATCTAAAGCGAAGACCTCATCATCAACGAAATGTATTGAAAATACCAAGAATGTATTCAATAAAAAACCTGTTTGGAAAAAATTTGCACGTGATTCATCAAAGATTCGGTATATACGAGGTTGATATTTGATAGAACGTTTATAAATCGAAGACCAATCGAGGATCAATCTATGAATTACCCTAACCTTGCCAGTTTTAATTAAAGTCAAGAAACATAGAGGCATTATTTAATACTCCCTTACAGCCTTGCATACACGTGTGAAACATTTGCAATATTTTTTCGTCTAGTATTAAATATTCTTCCAAAAAATTTGTTTTGAACATTCAAACAAATCTGTTCGTATGTTAATTTACCCTAAAAGTTCGGTCAATGAGCTCGTTTCAAGCACTCGTTACTAATGTCGAGTCATTACCGACGCTTAGTTGTCGAGTCATTGTCGAGTGAGGACGTGTGCTACCGAACCTCCTATGAAAATTGAGGTGGATGAAATTAAAGTGACTGAATTCTGATATATTTCCTATAATCACGTGAATAAAATGTCGGACAATATTCAGTTTAGATGATGTGGGGAAATTAAGCATTCCGTTTCCAGAAATCCCTAAAGGAGCCCATTTAAAAACGTTTATAACGAATGACATTCTGGGCGCTGATGCGTTATTTCCGAGTTAGTTTTATTTTTTGCGCGTACGTTAAAGTACTTCGTAATTTATTATTTGCCGGCCCCGCGGAGCCTGAACCCACTTCTAGGATCTTTTAGTTAAAAACACAATAGAAATTATCACCCAAAAAATAACAAGTTATAGCAGTATGTTAACTTTTGTCTTAGATGGCGCGCGACGGCGTTCCATCTTTCGAGCGCGGGAAGGCGGCACCCATGACAGTGTTGCCATACATGCATTACTTGACGCTTCTAACACTTGAGTTGCGGTAACTAATTTACCGCTGTAGCTCAAAACTAAGCATCAGCCCCCATAATGTCATTCGTCTAAAACTTTTTTAAATGGGCTTCTTAAGTGATTTATAGAAACGGATTGCTTAATTTCCCCACATCACCTAAACTCCATATTGACCAAAATGTGTAACATCATAAATCCTAAGTAGCCTGAGTGAGTAACTAGTGTTTTTGCTGCCTGAGACAGCGTTTATATGGTGACTTGCAACGTTTGACTGGTAGTCTTCTATTTGCCTGTAAGTCTGTGCTGAGATATAAGTTTGTGGTTGAGAATGTCAATTAGGGATCAAAACAACCCTTGGTTTTTTAAAAAACCACAACTAACATTTTTTTTATCTCTATTGTTTTTTTGTAATGCTTGTTTTTGTTTAAATAAGTTATGGTAAATATTAAGGAGAGGAAACTCATGAAATTCTAAATTTATTTTGCCTGTATCATGGTATTTCGATGAAATTAAACAACTTTTATTCCATGCGCTTTTTGGGGGAAATGAACTATATCACAATAAAATGACATATTCTCAATATTTACCAAAGTTATTTGAGATGCCTCTATTTTAAATTTATACCTATACACTAATTGAGTAAATATTGATTACTTTATTTCCAATATTATATTACATTATTAAGCCTAGTTAGTTGAATTATTACACTATATGAACATTATATTCCCCTCTGGGGGATACAACTTCAGTGTCTATGAGAATTAGCACTCCCAGGGGAAATGTGAGGGTCGGAGCTCAGAGTTAGGAAAGCCTTCTTTTTGTTGAAATGAAATGTTTTGTTATGTTAAGGTGCGGGTACTCTTTAAAGGGGTCCTCCGGAAAAAAATTTTTTTTGATCCGATTGGTGTGAAATTTGATCAGTACATGTATTTTTGCAAGCAAGACAAACATATTTGAACTCAAAAAAGTTTTTGATTTAGGCCTTAGTTTATCCAAAAAATTAAAAATATTAGTTTTTTGGTTCATTTTTACACCTATTTCAAAGGAATAGAAATCATTGAGTTTTAATGCTAGAACAAATTCATAGACAGGGTTGGAATCCTTGGAACATTTCCATCAAAGTTGTATTCAGGGATTTTCTTTGTTTGTATATATGCGATATTTTACTAATATATCATATAAACCAAAATTTTTCAATTTGAACTATGATGAAAAATTAAAGTGTATAAATGGAAAAAGTTACAATATAACTTTTAAAAATGTTCCATGGATTCTAAAACTGTTTTTGTTTTTTTTCCTACCATAGAAACGCAATGAGTTCTATTCTTTGGAATTTTGAAAGTAAGTAACTTTACAGTACAGGCCATAAACAAAATTTTTTGTTGAAGTGTAATACAATGGAAAATTTATTTAATTGAATGCTGTTTTCATTTTTATTCTGATAATCTCCATACATAACTTCATATTCACACTGTGGATTGTAATTTCCATGAAAAAACAACAAAAACAATATTTTTCATAAAAATTATGAATTTTTCATTTTCAGTCTGATATTTGACGATAGTATGTAACTTTCAAAAAGAAACACAATTTCTTCCCTGCATTTTTTTGATTCAGGTCTTTGTTTTGAAAAAAATGGACATATTGGTTTTTAGTTCATTGGTATTGCTATTTCAAAAGAATAGAACTCATCGAGTTATTATGCTAAAACAAAAACAAAGACAGTTTTAGAATCCTTGGAACATGTCTAACAAAAAAATTAGTTGCAAATTTTTCCTTTCCCATTTTGTTTTCTTTTATATGGGAACGAAAATTAAAGATTTTGGTCCCCTTACTCCCCCTGGGGGGGGGGGGATCTGTTGTTCGTAGCGCCATAAAATTTTAGGACCGAATAGTGTACCACCTAAGGGTGCTTTTCCAACAAAAACATGAAAAAATGAACATCGGAGAGAAAAGGGGCCTCGGATGATTAAGGGTTCACTGCTGTTCTGTTTTTCAGCACCTTCTACTTTCTTCTTTAACTTTGATCTCATTTCATAGTCTTCTTTCTCAACTTACTGTTTCTATGCCGTTTCTGCATAGATTCCGTATTCCCTCAACCCCATACTAAATGGTTCCTTCCTCTCTGAATCCCATTTGTTACGGATAGAGACAAGAATAGAAAAACCCCAATCCATATGGCTTTTATTGGGTTAATTTTTTTTGTATTTTATTGTTGTTTTTGGGATTTATTGGTTTTATGTAATACCTGTTTTTGTTTAAAAAAGTTAATTCACATAGCTCCACTTGCCTCTATTTCAGATGTATATATTATATACATGTGTATTTTTTTGAATTTTTTTGTGTTATTTTTTGGGTGTTTTTTTGGGGTGTTTTTTTGTGCCAACCCTGCCTGCTTGTGATAGGAGTATGAAAGGGTACGAAAGGAGGTGAACAGGGAAGTGCATGAAAGGATTATGAGTATGAGAGAGCGTGAGTTGGTTTCCAGCTTCCTGGATATGGATAGTGTGATCCAGGGTGGATGTTTTCATAGAGATATAGTCCACCTTACACAAGAAGGTGAGATAAAACTCACAAGGAGATATGCCCACTGAAAAATGGAAAAAAATTTGCTCGCTCAAAATATTCATCCTTGAAGCTCAGTTTTTTACACCAATGAGTCTACTACATGCTATTCATAGCTTTGCAAGATTATAGATATAGGAGTACTTACTAAGCTGAAGTATTCCTATGTTGTATCAATTATTTTTTTATTACATCCTATATGGCTAGGTGTATGGCATTTAGTTTCATCAGCTTGTTTTTCTTACAGTTTGAACCCTCGACAAATATCTAAGTTAGTGGTAAACAATGGATGAAAAAAAGGCTAAGTCACTCAAACCCTTTTCGACGTTATCAAAACGTCAACAAAAGCGTCGCCGGAGAGCGGCTTTCAACTCCGCAAGTTTGGGTGAATTAATTGATAGCGGACCTAATCAGCCCTGCGGTTCATCTGACGCTGCAGATCATGTTTCTGGTTCAATCGGCGAATCAACTGATAGTGGAACTAAACAGCCTTGTTGTTCATCTGCCACTGCAGATCCTGGTTCTGGTCCAATAAGTGCAGAGCTAGAGGATGCTGATCATGCCAGTTTCCTCAATATTGATGAAAAGTGTGACTCCTTCAAGGAAGAAGACTTGATAAAGAAAAATACAAACAAAGACATCCATGACTACATGTCACTGGAGACAAAAATTGAAAGTGCAGTGATAAATTGGACAATAGACTGCCCAAGAGTACCAGGTGCGAGTGTTACAAGCTTACTCCACCATTTAAGTGAATTTTTCCCAGGAATAGTTTTGACTTCAAAGACTCTTTGCAAAAATGAAGTGAATGTAACAATTTCTAGAATGCACATGGGAAGGTATGCTCATTTCAATGACTGGCGTGAAAAGTTAAAAAAACATGTGTATCATTACAGCGATATAAAAGTGTTGAACGTCAACATCAACATAGATGGCATTCCTTTGTTTAATGATTCCAGAAAATATCATGCCTACCCAATCTTGATTCAATTGTGTCATCAACCCTCAAAAGTCTTATGCAGTGGGATTTATTTGTCTGAATCAGAAGAATCCAATAAAATGCCCCATGTTAATGATTTCCTTGCACAATTTTTAGATGAAATGAGGAATTTAATTGCTGAAGGCTTAATCATTAACAATCGTAAAGTAGCAGTTGAGATTCAAGCATTTGTTTGTGATGCTCCAGTTCGGTCAGATTTAAAACTTACTGTAAATCATAATGCTTGTAATAGCTGTGAGAGATGTCATCAGAAAGGTTCGTATGCTGGAGGGCATGTTGTATTGTTAGAAGTGAATAGAAATCTCCGAACAGATGATGAATTTGATGAAAAATCAGACCCGAGTCATCACAAAGCTCAAGGCCGTACATTTCTATCTGAATTGAAGATAGGGCTAGTTAGCTCATTTGCCTTAGATTATATGCACTTGGTGTGTTTGGGAGTAATGCGCCGGTTGCTGCTCAGATTGAGAGGCTCAAAAAAGGGTGAAATTAAGTGTTCTTTGAGCCCTGCAAAAAGAGAAGTTTTACACAACTCTTTGCTTGCAGCATCATCTCATGTGCCTTCAGATTTTATTAGGAAATTAGCTGGTGGGTTCAACACAATTTTACATTGGAAGGCGTCTGAATTCAGACTTTTTTGCTATATATTGGCATAGTAGTTCTTGACATTCTCCCAGAAGAATACTACTTGAATTTTCTCAATTTGAGCCTGGCTATGCGCATACTCTTGACAAACAATCAGCAGCCCAACCTCCATGGGGCCCAGGCAATGCTGTTGAGATTTGTTCAATCTGCCCAAAAACTGTATGGAAGTAGCTTCATTTCATATAATGTTCATTCCATCATTCACTTAGTAGAGGATTATGAAAAGTGGGGGCCTCTGGATAATGTGTCCTGCTTCCGATTTGAATCATACCTTGGCCAATACATTAAAGGCCGGCTCTCTGGAAGGAATAAACCATTGGAGCAAATTTGTCGTCATGTTTCGGCAGAAAATAGTCGCGTAATAGAGAGCAAAACTTTTGTCAGAAGTGAGAATTTTGTAAGTATTGGTTCTAAACTGATTAAGAGTGGACCTATTGGTGCAAGAGATAATTGTGTGATGCTCGTTACAGGAGAAATAGGATGCATAACAGCAATAGGTGGTTTACTTTCCATCACCTTATTTGAAAAAGAACCTCTTTTTACATATCCAGTTGATTCTCAACTGGTAGGTATTTATAAGGTCACGAGTCTGGAAATTTGCAAAAAAGTTGCACCCAGTGCAATTCAAATGAAAATGATGATGATACCCAAAGGCAACTTCTTTGTTGCAATAACTTTTTTGCATACTTCTTGATTTCTCTTTGTGTAAGATTTTCTCAGGAGGATACAATGATTGTATCAATTAGAAGTAGCGTTTGCTGGGGATGGCCCGAGCTAAGACCTAACGTAAGGGCCGCCTGAACTAATTGTTACGTAGGCCTTCTTTTTTCTAAAATGGAATTTTTTTTTGTTGAGGACCAACTTATTCAGCTCACTGCTATTGTTTTCTTCAGCACAAACCACTTTCTTTTCAACATTTTTCTAACCTTAACTTCCTTCCTGTCTTGTTGTTTTATGATGCACTTGGTATCTTGTGTGGTGACACAAGTTGCTATGCAAGGATGTCCTATGTGGAAACACACCTTGTCTATAAATTCCTCATGTATGTGTTCATTCTAAATGATCCCTTCATTATCCCCTCACCTGAAAATACCTCCGTTGTAGTTAGGGAAGCTCAAATTACCTTCTTTATATAATAATAATAATAATAATAATAATTTTTCTGTAAGATTCTCCAAATAAATATGAATTCAATATTATAACTCGTGTGCTTCAGAATGGTCACAAAGACTTTTTTTCAAGTGTGTATTGATCTCACAATAAGTTCCATATTTTCACCATATTAATGTGTAGTTGTTTGCTGGCTTTCAACAAAATAAGACCAACAGCTGCATGGTATAACTTTTGTATTTTTAAAACTTAGCATTCCTACAGGTTCTGAGAGATGTGAAGTTGGGTCAATTTATATTTTAATAAGTTATTGTTTTGCCTTTTCATGATGGTAAATTTTTCTTTTTTTTTGCCGTTGATGTCAGCTCGTCTTGCTGTTCAACTATTCTCTTGTTTAATAGGTTTCTCAAGATTTGTAGTTCTGTGCACTGAGTTTTGTGCAACAGTACAGCCTATCTGTCTCATTTGAGGGCATGGTTCATTGTGAATACTGATTTGGTAGGTATTTGCACTACATAATAATGCTTTAGTTCATTTCTAAAACCCCATCAATAATGCAGGGAATTTTTTTACAGTTTTCTGCTTCTATTTTGCATTTTGGTCTCTGATGGAATGATTTTCTGTGTTTGAATTTGTAATAAAACAAAATGCCATTCCCCATCCAGCCAATAAACAAGCATGTTCATTCAGTCAATTTTTGTCCATTTTTTCAGTCAACATTCAGTCAATTTTTAAGTGCCTACCTATGTAGTTTATGAATGATCTATTTTTGCGCAAAAACCTTTTGTTGGTGCTTGTTCATTGGTTACCCGGCTGAGGTAGGGGTATTAAAAACTAATATTGTTACTAATTTGTTTTGTTATGTTCTTTAATGAAATTCAACATGTTCCCTGCAGGCAAATCATTTTTATAATGTCTAAAAATTTTAGTGGAATTTTCTTTAGTGACGACTCATGGCAAGTAGTGCCAACAAAATGGTTGTCATCAACAAATGATGGAATTGTTGTAGCTTGGCCAACAACTGGAGACGTCACAATGCGAGCAAAAAATCAAGATGAAGCAGAAACTACATGGTCAAGACACAAAGTCCGCGAAATTGCAGCATCTTCCGGTACGTGCCTTCTTTCTATTGCCCAGCAGTTTGTCTAATGTTTAGTTGTATTGTTTTCTATTAGTTACACATAATATCAAGTGAGTGCATCAATTTTTGGTATGAGCAGATATGACAATTATCTACTCATGTACTTCAGGCTTATATTTTCTGTTTCACTGTGCATATATTTTTTTTACACACAGGTTACGAGTGACTGTAATTGTATGATTGAGTTCTGATCTATGCAGAATATATGTGTTTTGAATTATGTGATAGTTATGACGCATTTTTTAGGAGATCCACAACTAGGATTAAATAAGTTAGAGAGAGAAAGTCAATGATATATTTTTATTTATGTGACCAAAAATTAAAATCACATTATTGAGGTGGTAATTGTATTTTTGCAGAATCTGTGTAGTTTCCTATGAAACTTTAAAAATGTACCTACTAAATTGGTTACCATTTGTAAATTTGAAACGAGACTTCATTCATGCCATTTCATAGAGATTTAAATAAACTCAAGCCCACAAATTTCTTCAACTCTCTTTATAATCCATGAATTTCTAAGAGGTTTGAAGTTGGTTACAGTATCTCTGCATAACAGGTAGTAGAGTTTTGTAGACCAACGCTGTAAATTATTGTAAACAAAAATCAAATATAAGAGTATACATAGGGTCGCTAAAAATCATATTAAACTGAATTGTATATGTGTTTTAAATTTTTGTATATGAGGCTTTTTTCCCCTTTGTTTTGTCAGTGATCTCTATTTTTACTTGCAGTCCTCTTTTGTAGATAACTACCAGAGAGCAGAGAATAAAATGCTCTACGGTGATTCAACTTCAACAGCTTCAGAGAGTGAAGAAATTCAAATGCGAAGACGCCGCCGTACTTCGCCAACATGCCTTAGGACTCAAGGATACCTTCAGAGTCTAATTAAATGCCTTAGGACTCCAATCAAAAGCCTTAGGACTCCAACCAAAAGAAGTCTGGTTTTGAGTCCACGGCGAAGTCCACGCTTTAAGAAGCAGGAAGAAGGCACTTCTGTCCCCGAGCCAATTTCTGTTTTACCCTCAGGTAAAGGGCAACACATTTCATGATATAATAGCTCAATTCATTTCACCTTAGAAAGGATATAGTGGTATGTTGAAAACTATATCTCAGTCCCCTCAGGATGACACAGCTGTCGTATCTATGGGAAATAGATTGAGCAGATGATTAGGGGGGCCATCATTTTATTCTAATAGAATTGGTCCATTTTAGTTGAGCCTACTCTTTTTGTTCTCAATTATACTTTTCAGCTCCGACTACTTGATTTTCAAACTTTTCTCTTGTTTGAACTTCTTTCCTGACTTGCCGTGTCTATGCATTTGGTGTCCTGTGTGGGAACACACTTCATGCATAGATTGCCTGTGTATGTGTCCATGTCTTAATAAATGATCTCATCATTGTTCCTCTCTTGAGATCACATTTGTTGTGACTAGGGAATCCCAAACTAGAATAAGGAAAAACTTCATTTCTAGCAAAACCTATTCTAAATCTACAAAATGAAACTGAATTTGACCCATCATTCTCTGGTCACTCACATAAATGAAATAAGTCTTGGATTCATGTAATGATATAATTATGCTCAATAGTGCAGTTTCATTACATAAATAATGAGATTGGTTTCTTGTTCCTAATACCCCTCAGGGGGATACAATTATTGTATCTATGGGAACTAGCGCTCCCAGGGGGACAATGAGAGGGCCCGAGCTGAGAGTTAGGTAGGCCTTCTTTTTGTTTTAATAAAATGTTTTTGTTATGTTAAGGACCACCTTTTTTCGGTTCACTGCTGTCCTGTTTTTCAGCACCTACTACTGTCTTCTTCAACTTTGATCTTGTTTCATAATCTTCCTTCCAAACTAACTGTTTCTATGCCCTTTCTGCATAGATTCCTCATTTTCTTATCTCCATACTAAATGGTGCCTTCCTCCTTCCTCTCTTCGATACGCTCTATTTTTGCAGCGGTTAGGGAGGCTTAAACTAACTTATAATCTAATCTAATCTTCTTGTTCCTAATTTATGTTGTTGAGGGAATTACAAGAATTTTCTCGTGTATTTCTGAGTTCACCTTGTCATGTTTTTTAATCGTTATCGACAAATTTTATGGGCCTAATATTTTTTGTTAACAGAGCAGCAGAGTAGCTCTGATGAAGAACAATCAACTCCACAGACACTGACCCTCATGGCAACAAAAGAGTTCACCCAAATGCTGTGAGTATCCCATAATTTCACGCTGTAAAAGATTTCTCAGTCCCCCTCACGGGAATGTTACTATTACACTTATGGAAATTGAACAGAATAGGTTTTGTTTCTTTACTGGCCATTTTTTCTCCAGGAGACAGCTGTAATGCTTTTGGCGCCATTATTTCTTATTCAGCGTTTATCGTGTTTTGTAAACTTCCTTCGACCATTGTTTCTATGCGCAAGGAAACTTGTGTGTAGATTACTCATACCCGTCTCTTCACACTGAATGTTGTTTTTTTCCTTCCTATCTTGAGGTTTTTTGGTAGCTAGGGAGTCCTAAGCACGAACTATGATAAGAATAATAGTAGTATAATAGCATTTGTCTTTAAAATATGCCACATTGACTTCCACTCCCAATGAGTCTGTTTATTAGTGTCACACCCTGTTCATGGCTTTGATTGCGATTGAACATCGCTTACCCCAAAATTCTAGCTCATTATTGTGAAAGCTCTGGGCAACTGTGGGGTGATAAATTTGAAAACATTGAATCTGTAATTAAACATTACGTATAAGTTGAGTGTTATTCTACTTCGCTAGATGCAAATAGCTCCCATTCAAAGAGACCCATGGAGTTTAACCTAGTAATAAGTATATTAATTAGGAGTGTTTTATCCTATATAGAAGGCTTGCTGTTCACTAGCTTCTAGTCGCCTCAGGGGGATACAACTATTCTATCTATGGGAATTAGCACTCCCAGTGGGAAGAATGTGTGGGGGTCCGAGCTGAAAGTTAGGTAGGCCTTCTTTTTGTTGAAATAAAATGTTCTCTTTTTTTATGTTAAGGACCACCTGTTATGTTAAGGACCACCTTTTTCGGGTCACTGCTATCCTGTTTTTCAGCACATTCTACTTCTTTCTTCAACTTTTATCTTGTTTCATGAACTTTTTTCTCAACTTACTGTTTTTATGCCCCTACTGTTTAAATTCCGCATTCCCTCATCTCCATACTAAATGGTGCTTCATCCTTCTCTTTTCGATACGCTCAATTTTGAAGTGGTTAGGAAGGCTTAAACTAGTACATAATTTATTCATTAGCTTTTAGTAGTGGCAATTTGGATGTGTACGCCAATATGACTCCCATAAATTTGAAAGTTTAACACTAAAGGAATTTCCTACAGTATTTTCCTGGATGACCTCATGTTATTGCTAGTACTTCATTCAACGTTTACATATGCCTACGTGTAGAGATCAGCTTTACATAACCCGTTGAAGGATCTGACACTAACGAAAATATCCAAGTGATAGTTTGGGAACAGTATCTGCAATATGAACTTACATCAAACAGTACGCATCCACTGCAGGCTGAATAGCTATGTCTTTTATTTCAATAGTCCTGTGTTTCCTTTTAATTTCATATTATTTACGTGTAAAAACAATTTTACAAATATTGTCTTTGGATTTCAGTGGAACATCAAAAGAAGCACCAACAGGTCCAGAGAAAGAAAAGCATCTGCATCTCAAGTTGGACAAGATTATGGAAGTTGTGAAGGGGAATCGGCTACTCCTGGAAGAGATAGTCCACAAGACGAACGGTGAGAAGAAAGCCCCCATGGCAGCTCCAGTTCCTCACTGCTTACCAGTGCCAGCTGATACGCCTGTTGAATTGGAGTCCCTTCTCAAAGAAGATGTTTTGGTAAGAACTAAAGAACTTAACGATGTAAGCTCAGAAACATTGCTTCGTTACGCTATAACTAGTTGTAATGTTCTGTCCAGTATCTACAACAGCAACTATTGAGATAGATAGAACTATTGTATCTATGGGAATTAGCGCTCCCAGGGGGACTATGTAAGGGCCCGAGCTAAAGGTTAGGTAGGCTTTCTTTTTGTTGAAATATCGTAGGTTTTTGTTTTGTTATGGACCATTTTTTTCGGTTCACTGCCATCCTGTTTTTCAGCACCTACTACTTTCTTCAACTTTTTCTTGTTTCATGATCTTCTTTCTTAGCTTTCTGTTTCTGTGCCCTTTCTTCATAGATTCCGCTTTTGCTGAACTCCATATTAAATGGTGCCTTCCTTCTTCCTCTCTTTGGATAGCCTTTGTTGCGGATAGGGAGGCTTAAACTAACAAATAATCTAATTTAATCTTGAAAATGATAAATCAGTAGACGTTGAGTTGAAATGAAAAAAAATGACCTTGATCATGAGTAAAAACAAAAAGCTATCAATCATTTTCTTCAGTAACTGCACAAAACTGGTGAATTCTAAGAACGTACAGTGCCAAGTTTGATTCAATAAAACAAACAAATATGCATTCTTGTTTGCAAATTTTTAGAGAAGCCAGTCGTATGAAATAAAACTGCCATAAGGGCATATGTTTACAGTACTTTCTTGAAACATCTACAGCTCAAACTCATGTGCTACATCATTGTTAAGATGAATTTCAACACACGTGTTCTACATAGTTATACTTACACTATGCTAAAATTGTTTTCAACTTATTCACCAGAATTCCATGCTGGTGAATTCGAGACAATCGTCGCTCGGAAAGACGGTTAGCAGCATGCTGAGGATCCTTATGACCCGAAACCTTGCTGTCCAGTTCAGCATGACGGGTTTGGGTCTCAAGCGACAGAAGTTGAAGTTCAAATTCGACAACTCGCCGGCTTGCTGCTTGATTGAAGGTATGATATTGGTTAGGCAGGTTGCTCATGTATTGCTTAGAGGCTTGTACGTCATGCCGTATTATTGTGGCAGAATTGTGGTTTACAGAAATATAAATTACATGTTCTTAGCGAATAAATCTTCAAATAGGTTTACTAGATCGGCTACATTGTACTTACAGTTTTGTGTATTCATTCGGTCTTAACCTAAATTTTTGTTGATGATGACTTCATTCATTTGTTATTTTTCCATGAAATTTTTCCGATTGAATGCACTCGAATCTGCAAATAATAAATAGCAGAGTGACCGTAATTATGTAATTATATTTCGACATGAATGAAAGCAACATATTTTTGTAGCAAGTTTCAGGCTGTCGTAAAAATATTATTGTAGGCCAATCACAGGCTGTGCATGTAGGCTTCAGAATGATTATGGAACTCTTGTACTTTAAGAATAAATCCTGAAGGAGAAAGTGTCGATTTGTTTATGGAGTAGTCTTCTCTGTTGAGATCTACGGTCTTTTTTTCTATTTTGGGGTGTTTTTTTCATTACAGGGGTGCATACAGTATAAATGTTAACTTTCTAAGGCAATCTTTCCATAGATGAATTATATTCTGAATAACTCTTTACAGGCATTCTCTCCAGCATGCCGGAATATGCTGCGGAACCTCGCTGCAAAGTGAAAGCAGCTATTCAAAAAGCTCTCAAATGTGAGCTTCTCAGGCCAACGTTTAAGAATTAAATTCAAATATGTGTAGTAACTATTTTCTATATTAGAATAAGGATTTTTCACTGGAATTTATAAGTTACACACTACTTACGGATACAATATCACATTGTAGGACATGTCACGAATGCCTTGGAGTCGGTTCAGTTAATAATATCACAAAAACATGAAAGTTAGATGCATTTATGTATATTTTCTAGAGGTAAAAAACTTAACTGTAGTTTCGAAGTGTAGAGTTAAGGAGAAGGCAGGTTTGCATGGTGTACAGTGTGCGCGAAAAGTTCATACTCCGTCTATTTTCAGGTAATTTCAATAAAAATTGATGTTTATTTTAAAATAGCAGAGTGGCTGTAATTTCGAGTGGCAGAGTTTACAAAATGGCCAAATTTTTACAATTTAATTTTCAGTCAAATGAACTCGAGCTGCAATTTCGCCTTTGAGACGCTTGGGCACGAAATGAGCAAGGTTTTTTTAGTCAAAGGCATCCCTGTCCTTCTCCAAGAGATTCAGTAGGGCTTCTTTTAATTTTAGAACTGATGTAGTGTCTTGGTCATAGAGCTTAATCTTCATGTATGACTAGCAATTCTCAATGGGTTGAAGTCCGGTGAATGACCTGGCCATTCAAACACTTCTATCATCTTGTCCATGAGAACTTTTAAGACATGTTTTGATTGGTGACAATGAGCCTAATCTTACATAAAAAACTGACATTCATGGATCACAATAAAAGAGAGCAAATGTTCGTCTGAAACTTGTACGTAATATTCTTCATTCATTGGTTGATTTTTAGGTAAGAAGTATAGGCCACTTCTGCCCATTTTGTCACTAAACCATCCCCATATCATGACAAAATCGGGTGTGTTACAGTTCGGCTGGTATACCTTGGGTCATATCTTAACCAAGAGGCTCACTCTTCCTTGACGTTCGGCAATGCACCTAACTGTCGACTCATTGCTCCACATAACATTCTCTCACATTTCAGGTGTCCATTTGATGAATTTTCTTTAGGAAAATTCAATGTTTTTTGCCGTTAAGAGTAGCTTTTTGGCTTGAGAACGCAAGGGTATTTTCAAGTCTTTTTGGAGCCTTTCTTGAATAGTCCTAACCGAGACAGTTCCAAGAAGCACAGGATGAGTTTTTCTCAGTTTAGGTTTTTAACTATTTTTTTGGTCTGTGTAGGTGCAGGCGACTGGGATGGTCACAGAGGGACTCGTGTGAAACCGCCATCGGAAGCGCACACCACTGAACCGGCAGAAGACGAGGGCCATACTCTGCAAAAACCGGGAGTACCATTCCCTCACCCTCAAATGTGTGAAGTACAGCTAGATTTCGATAACTTTTAGTCGAAATTATTTAGTTACGCATAACTGTTAATTTATTTTTCTTGATATATCAATATACCAAAAAATATAAATTAACCATATATTTTATTGCTTTATGATTTATTTATATTTTTTGAAGTATAGATATAGATATCAAGAATAATATGTAGATGAGTTTTGAAAGGGAACTCTGTAAACTTGATTTGATACATCTGTATATCATGAAATAAAACTAAACCATAATATATTGGTTTATGGTTTATTTTTAATTCTTGATATATAGATATGTCAATAATTATTTATACAGATATATAATGTAGACGAGCTTTAAAAGGTTAAAAGGGAACTCCGTATACCTGACTTGGTATACCTATATGTCTAGAAATAAAGAAAAACATGATTGATTTTATTGGTTTATGGTTTACTTTTATTTCTTGATATATAGATATATCAAGTAATAAATGTATACCATAAACCAATGAAATATGTATATATATAATGTAGACGAGCGTTGAAACGGAACTCGGTGTATCTATATATCAAGAAATAAACCAGATTTTATTGGTTTATAATATATTGCTATTTCTCGATATATAGATATACCAAGAGTAATATATATGTGCAAGGTGTTTGGTAATTTTATGCACTTATTTAACCCCCATACAGAAAAACGCTAAATAAAAAGATTTTCATGAGCAAACTTTGAAAACTCCTTCGTTTCCGAGAAATGATGACCTAAAATAGTTTTAGATTCCCAACGGAATAGCCTAAAACGCGCGCCAACAGCCTGACCAAGAATTTAAATTTTACTTGTTCTGCATGGTAAGCCTATTTTAACGGGACTCTGAAATTATTTCAAGTCACAATTTCCCGGAAACAGAGTTTTCAAGGTTTTTTGGTACT
This sequence comes from Morinoia aosen, assembly GCA_030386875.1. Taxonomy (NCBI): domain Eukaryota; kingdom Metazoa; phylum Arthropoda; class Malacostraca; order Amphipoda; family Talitridae; genus Morinoia; species Morinoia aosen. The sequence goes on along the minus strand of CM059557.1, from coordinate 27,363,885 downwards.
CGTGAAAATCGTTTTATTTTGCATTTTACTATGTAGATGGTTAAAATATGTGCATCGAATTACACAACACACTGTGTACATATGCAATGTTTATGAGCGCTGTGTGATAGAGAATTAAATTCTCATGCCTATTTTTATGTAGTGAAGATATTTGTAATAGGAAGTATTCTAGTCGGACTGTGATTGTATCTTAAATTCCAGTATTATTCTGGTGTTCCAGTGATAAGGAAGGCTGTGATCTAGAGAATGTTTAGTTTCTGCATTAAAAATTACTAACTGAATGTTTCAGAGAATGTTTAGTATCCTTATCCTTTTTAATGTATTATATATAACTCATGTGCTTGTAAACTCCCGGTTGCACATGGTTTGGTCTCATTGGATGTACAATATTGTACTGAGTTTTTTGGGTCAACACATTCACTATGCAATAAGTGTGAATGTATTGTAAGATCCTAAACTTCCAGTGCGATATTGTACAACCCGTGAGGCGAACCACGCGCAACCGGGAGCAATTTTTTTACCCATAATCCACGGACGGCCAGCCGCGATTCGAAATTGGGTTGAAGTTGGGTTAGAGGCGAATGGAGTAGATACGCGCGGTTCTGAGGCGGTAAACGGCCGTTAGGTAGAGCGGAACAACGGCGATTCGCGTGGAGTTTTGTGTCCGAAAAAGTGGACATTTGACCCTTAAGCCGCGCGTAATACAACTAAAAAACGCCTAGGAACCCGCGCGTACCCACCGGTGACACGTCCTTGATTTTCAATTGGGTAGAGACATACAAACTTCCCAATGGCTTCAATGATGGTACCTCTGAAGGTCTTTTTGACACTGAGGCTTATGCCTGAACCAGTAACTACCGGAAATTAGTAAGTTAAATTTTTCCTCATAAATTTTGTTGAGAAAATTTCCTAAAATTATTTTCCTAAAAACTATCAGAATCTGCAACTACCTCCTAGAAAATCTGTGCTAGAACGTTAAATGTACATTGAAACATCATTTTGTCCATTTCTGGACTTGTTCTCAGTTCTCTATATTATGAAGATTAACCAGAATTTCAGGCTGATTTGACGTGAAAAAAATAAATGAGCACTTTAGTATATACAATCAAGAACGCGTCTCTTCGTGCGATATAATTGCGATTATGTTGGGAATTCTTATCGCATAATAGCGCCAGCATTGCAGGAAAAAAAAGAAGCTATTTTGGCTCCAATTGGCCATTGATACTAAGATAACAGTCAGATCATGGGACCACACTTTGCGTAGCGGCCTCTTGAAGAGACATTATAAGACATGAATGTACTATTGCTTGTTAGTGAAAATTTATCATTGTCAACGTGTTTCGTTGGTAACTGATAGTGACAACCCAAAAATGGGCCACTTGGCTTGTCACGCTCCGTTTTGGGCCATTTCAGGCAATGCGCCAATGAGCAGCAAGACAATGAGCTTCTTATGTCGCCAGTTCCTATTCTAATTTTCAAATATTTATATCGTATTCGCTGCTGATCTATCCAAATACACTAAGCTTGTCAAAAAGCTGTCAAATGGCTGTACAAATAGGTTCACCCTGTCCTGGATAACTCAACAAAGCTATGAGACTCCCTAAACTCACCCAGTGCAGGGATATCCAACGAAGCCACGTAGCCCGCTATGAAAATCACCAAGTACTGGGTAACACGACCGAGTCATGAGAATAGCTTTAAAAACTCACCCAGTTTTGGCGAAGTTGGTCCAGAGCTTGACCAGCCGCTGAGACGTAAGGCGCTGCGAGTCGTCCAAAGCAGACGGCATTGCGAAGAGATACATCAGCTCGTCGGCATGAGTAATTCCTGTAGGAATGAGTTGTACAGATAACTGAGTGCATTACGTTTTTTCATTCGAGTCGTCCTGTATTTTAATGTAATTTTTTACTAGTATGAGCGAGAATCATATTTCTTAGGAAATTAAAATTTAAAATATTACAATTTGCATTTCTTGGTCAGCGAATACGAGGAAAAATGAGCTTTAGAAAATACATTCAATATTTTTATTACGAACGAATTCTTTTGCATGTGATTGGCTGTGACACGTTCGAAAGATCCCCATGTTTCACGATGGAGGTAAAAACAGAGCAAAGACCCGCACCCGATGTTCACCCTCGTCCTTAATACCCCTGTTACCAATACAGGTTGTCACATATGGTATAAGAAAATGATTTATAATGCATTAGAATATAATTTTAATAATTTTTGTAGGACCTTCAGTAAGGAAGACTAATTCCTTCATAACAATAGTTGAATACAAAATGAAATATAATTCAAATTTTCCGGATAGTGTCTTCATATCGGTTCACTTCTTCTGAACCAAATTTAAAAAAGATCTTTTCTGTTTACCTCAATTTCTCTGAGATCTACCAGAAAATTCACGCTACGCAGTCATATTTTCAAGAAGCCAAAGACATATGCAGCAAAAAGGTTCACTGAAGCAAGGCAACGCTGAAGTTTCCCGGCTGCTGGAAAGTAACGTAAGTATTCTGTGCGTGGGTAAGGAGACACTCTCTGGCTCAATAAAATTACAAAGAACGAGAAATGAAAGCTCATGGACGAATATTAACTTCAAAATTTTAGGTGACCTTTGACATTGATGTACTGGTTTCTGTCATATTATAGACAAAATTTAAATCAAGTTGAATAACCCCTAATAAAAAGTTATCTCAGAATGATCAAGAAACAGCCCGCTCTCTCAAGATTTTGAGGGTAATGCTAAACTCCTTCGAAAATCTAACATTACTTTGTATTTTATGAGAAGGCAAAATCGATTTTCCTCTCGAGAGAAAGAAATATTCCTCCCTGTATGGTACATAACTCCACCAGTTATACAGTAGTACGATTTTTGAACGAGAAAACACACTCGAAAAGACAATAATAATTTTTTTCTAGCCATATAAAAGATGCTTGATTACTTCTATAGAAGTACCTACATCACTATCATCTCAGGAAGATTTGCTACAACCTCGATCAAACTATCGCACTTACCGCCTTCAAATGGAGGATCCCTTCCTAAGTAGGCGAGATCAAACAAAGAGTTCTGACTCTCAAAGTCAAAGGAGTAATAGAAGGTGTCGTGTGTGTAGAATAGGCTGTGCAGCCTAGCGTAGTTGTACGTGCCGGATTTGAGGAAAAGCATGCCCGACATCTGCAAATAATCATTTTCATCACATAAATGTTTCCGAGGGGCATAAGAAATAAGACGTCTTTATCTTGCCAATATTTTCCGATCGGTGATTTTTTGTTCCAGAACTGTTTATCCTGAGCCGTAAACCGCTCTTGTCGCTGTCACACTAATTGCCAAATTGCCTTAACTTTCATATCTTATCATGCTATTTACCCTGCAATAGTACAAGATCCATTGCAGAAAATGCTGTGACGAAAAATTGTTGTTCTCCTACATGAAATATCACAAAATTGTTACTTGAATTTATCAGACAAATAATACAGCGTCATGTTCCTCAGGTCGTATATTCATTGCCATCTGACATGATGGTTTTGCTCAATTTTCAGGCTTATGAACTTACATTCCTGAAGAGGACTTATGTCAACGACGCTTAGAAGGTTATATTATATTTAATTCTTCCCATGTCAGTGTTATGATAAGCTGCACTCCTTAGCATCCTCTGTATGTGTTTAAATCCATCTACAACAGCGGTTGCTGGATTGTGAAAAAAAATTGCGTCGTTACATATAGGCCCCTTCAAGTCCTTTCAAGTACATGGAATTTGTTCCCCTGTATTCCCAAAGTTTATTTGGGGAAAGTAAATAGCACCATGCTTTGCCAAATTAACGTAAAGAATTTACACAATTTCAAGGATGTACGGAAACTTGTCAAAAACTTGGAGTACTTACATCAATCATGCCTGGCGCCATGTCATCGTAGGAGGTCATATCGACTCCCGGAAGAAATTTATCCTGTAAGCCTTTCGAGAACGCTCGCGTCGAGTCGTCGATTCCTGGAAATAAAAAATGCACAGTTTGGGTAGGCGGAGAAAATACGTGGAATTCCTACTCCAATTGTATAACTTTTGAAAATGAAACCATAGTCTTTATCACTGACTAGTTCAGAAGCACATTCAAGACGCAAAAATTGTTAATATTCCAGAATTTTGCAAAATAATTTGACGTATTAAATAGAAGTGTAACAAGCGCGCAGTTACAGTTGCGCGTTTGCAGTTGTCATATTTCCCTATTAAAAATATAAATGAGTAAAATGAACGCATCAGCCTCTTTGAAACATTCTAAGACTCAGATCTAAATCAAAAGGCATTTTGCTTTAAAGATATAAATAAAATACATTTTGATTTACTGATCTAAATAAAAAATAAAAAACATTTTGATTTACCGAGCTAAATCAAAATACCCTCTGATTATCATCTCACTCGTTTTTTCCTTGGGAAACTTTTGTACGTAATGATTTGATACCTATTGAAATTCTATGGTATTGTATAGTGATTGCGCTGTTGGACGCACATTTTGTGGGCAGCGTTTATAAAACAAGGGCACATATGAAATGATGAACATACGAACACGGCACATACATTGGTCATAAATGTGTCATGATGAACTCTTCTCTGTCACTAACGGTATGGATCATAAAATTGCGAGCTTTGACACACCGCCACAAGTCTGCATGTAAGATTTCAAAGTAAAATTGACTCTCTTTCAAGCTATTATGTACGCACACCGAGGGAGGATTCTACAATTGGAATCATTACAGTATTTTTTTCATATGTGCGGAAAAAGTACAATTTAGTCACATATTCTAAGTTGGCGGAGTTTTCAATGGAAACGTTTTCGGTACTGAAACGCGGTTACAGGATTAAACTCTCTCAATCGCTGGAAAATGTGATCAAGGGCGACACAATCGTACGTACCAAGATTTTTCTAAACAAAGGTTCGGCACATACAAATATGGTAAGGTTTCTTACCCATCATCGTTCAGATAAATTTCAAAAGCCACTTCTGTAAACAGCTTTGATATAAAGTTCATTTTGGTGAGTTTGTACTCTAATTTGTTAGTTGAAGATATCTTGGACTGGCACATTTGTCAGTTGAAGATATCTCGGACAGCCAAATTTTGCTCATTGTCATAACGGTGCATGGGAAAAATTAGCTAGCAAATGGTTAGCTTCATGTACTGTAAATTGTTAAGAAATTTGATGTCGCAAATTTGATATCAATATTATATTCAAGCGTAACCTGTAAAAATATGGTATTCGAATTTTTTCCCCATTTCAATCAATTCAGCTAGTCGTCAACATTCATTTCGGGTAAAGCAGTTGTTGGTAAAAGAGAAACTCACGTGCCACATATCACCTTTCACGCTAAGTTGTGGATCAGACACCGGGTTACAAAGATAGTAACTTTTAGGATGATGTAAAATGCTAATGCAACGACGAAAATACCATTTAATATCTAAAAATATCCATCGGCGTATGACCACACATTTTGATAAGGAAAGGATTAAAACATGCGAAATAGTATTTCAATAAACTCATGAAGAAAATTGTACGCAACCAAAAGCGGCAAAATCTTTTAAAATTCTTATATTACTGCCTGTATTCGATACATCTTTGACCTTCCCTAATTCATAATGTATAAAATGGAATGTAGAAACAACATTGAAAATTAATGTTATCATTAGTTAATGATTTTCATTTCAGCGTGTACATAGGTGGAGTTGATGGTTAATTTTAGAGATTCACAGTTATGTGTGAGTTATACAATATGCAAGTAAACCTAAAATGACATCAATCACACTTATACAAACACTCGGATAGTTGTAATGACCTTTTTATTAGCACCCCAGGAGTTCTCGAACTACTTGTTGTAAGAAATTCGTGCAGCGCCTTCATTTAATTATTTCCGTAGGTCGTCCCAAAACCTTACTTTTTCAGTGGAAATAATTTTGTGAGTAAGTTGACGTGCTTTTATAGGTAAACTTGCCTCAAAACCGATTACGTAAAAGTTCATCATCGAAATACATCTATCAAAGAACGCATAGGAGAACACATGGGCTGATACGACACACATAAATGTGCCAACACACTTATGTGAGCCAAGACACTTATGTGAGCCAACGCACTTATATGTGCCAACACACATATATGTGCCAACACACTTATGTGTGCCAACACACTTATGTGTGCCAACACACTTATGTGGGCCAACAAACTTATGCGTGGCAACAAACTTATGCGTGGCAACACACTTATGTGTGCCAACACACTTATGTGTGCCAACACACTTATGTGGGCCAACACACTTATGTGTGCCAACACACTTATGTGGGCCAACAAACTTATGCGTGGCAACACACTTATGTGTGTCAACACACTTATGTGGGCCAACACACTTATGTGTGCCAACACACTTATGTGGGCCAACAAACTTATGCGTGGCAACACACTTATGTGTGCCAACACACTTATGTGTGCCAACACACTTATGTGGGCCAACACACATATATGTGCCAACACACATATATGTGCCAACACACATATATGTGCCAACACACATATGTGTGCCAACACACATATATGTGCCAACACACATATATGTGCCAACACACATATATGTGCCAACACACATATATGTGCCAACACACTTATGTGTGCCAACACACTTACGTGTGCCAACACACATATGTGTGCCAACACACTTATATATATGTGTGCCAACACACTTATTTATGTGTGCCAACACACTTATGTGCGCAACTACACACTAAACGTAAGAAAGCATTGATCCATGTATACGTTTCACTATCTCAGACTAGCTGATGATTACACATTGAGTGACGATAAATAAAAATTTGAAAACAAATATTTAACGGTTTCTTGAAAGAATTATATCACAATGACAAATATAAAAGATTGTTTTTTTTGTAATGAGAAATTGGTCACCATATGAAACGTAAACTTGGGATTTAACTTTCCCGATCGCTTGAACATTAGGTCAAAAGTTATACACCCAGATGCACCTAGATTTTTTTGAAATACCATTTGACATACACACAAATGTATCACAATTTTCTACGTATTGAGATTTATAACAGTATTCTTTTCTGGATAATTGTTTCGCTGAATGCATTCCAATGCATCTCTGTTTCATCAATGATATTATTAAATCTACATCATTTTTTAAATTCATACTTTTTGCCGATGACAGTACGCTTTCTGCGGTCCTTTCGAACCAAAATCCCACTATGATTGCGGAGAGTATAAATAATGAACTCCATAAGGTTTCACTGTGGCTTAAAGTTAATATAATAAGCCTTAATATCGATAAAACAAATTTTATTGCATTCTCATACAAGAAAAATATATCTCTACCATGCATAAAAATTAGCGAAGGGGAAATCGGAGAAACCAACTCATGTAAATTACTGGGCATCATAATAGATAAACATCTGACCTTCAAAGAGCACATCGCTCATATTAGTTCTAAATTATCAAAATCCATCGGAATCCTGAAATAAGTTGAAAGTTTCCTGCCTGAAACAGCCTTACTAATGCTTTATCGAACGCTCATTTCACCATAATTGCAATACGGAATAGAAGCATGGCATGGAACTGATAAAAAAAAACAATATAATTTTTACTCTGCAAAAAAGAGCCATCAGAGCGGTAAAGAACATAAAATATAATGCTCACACAAATTATTCATTCAAAAATTTACAAATACTTAAACTCTCGGATCTCTACAAAATCTCCATCTGCAATTTCATTTACAAAACATTAACTAATGATGGCGACAATAGCCTACAACAATTATTAACTGCGCAAACTGGTCATCACGACCATTTAACGCGAAATAGAAGTAAATTCATGCTTCCTTATTATTCAAAGGCCGGCTCGCAACAGAGTATACTATTCGTTGGAACTAAAACTTGGAACTCAATACTTGCGGAGATCCGTGAAAGTTAGTCTTACAAGGTATTCAAAAGAAATCTTGAGTCTCACTTCTTATCAGAATACTAGTCGTGTAAGATCACCAAGTCAAATCCTGCCTCCTACATGTCTGGTCCTAATAATGTAATATGGTCCTAATAATGTAATGTAATCCTAATAAATAATTGTAATTTGCCATGAGTTATATCGCTGATTGTCAGTCTGCTCATAAATCGTTATCGAATAGACTGTTAAATATAGTCCGTATGACCTATATTGTAAAATTAAACATCAATATCGAGTTCATTATCTTGTTGATCAGTCTAATGCGAAACTAGGCTAAGTGAATTAGGTGAAACATTATAGTACACCCTAGAATAATGTAATGGTAGGATGCCCTAGAAGTCACTGAACTTATTCGGGCCCACAGGTAGCTATACTCAAATTTGACCATAGTATTAGAGTTAAGAAACATTCTACCTCTGTATCACATGTGGTAAATAAATTGTTTAAATTGTTTGTTTATGCTTTTATCCGGTTCTCATGGGTTTCTAACTATCACAGATAAGAAAAAAAACTATCCTATCATACACCATTTTCTGAACGTCCCCCAATCGAAACATCAAACCGATTAACTAAAACTAATTATCAGATGTTAGCTCTGTTGATCTAAGTAATTGGAAGTCTGCATAAATGAGAGGAGAGACAAACACTCACCAGCAGCAGTAAGAAGGTCGGGAATAGCTTCGTTGGCCAGGTATTCCCCGTTGTCCATCAGATTATTTGGTTTGAGGTAGTCTTCAGTCATCACTGCGAGTACAAAGACCGTATTATCAGAATGTTGTAAAGGACAGGCGATGATTAAGAAAATAGGCTGGGACCTTTTGGCACGAAGCTCCAGACGAAACTGGGCAAGAAAGTAAGATGATTAGGAAAAAGAGAACGGTTAGAAATGAGAATCAAACATTGTTTGCTGTGATTTAAAATTAGGGAAAAAAGCAGGATGGCTACCTTTGCTTAAAGTCACTAATTGGCCGATGAGATGGAAATGAGAAAACCTTAATGGTTAGGAAATATGATTGTTTTTCTGTAGAATTTCAAAAGACATCACTATTCATTCTTTTTTATTTCAAATTTGGCTGGTATAAATGAAATAACTGAAGCTAGACATAATTGTTTCGGCATGTAGTGGAATTATTGCAGTACATTTATAAACAATTATCAGGACCTAAAATCTTGAACGAGATGGAAAGTCTAAATAATTTGCAATGTTTTTATAGAAAATATATATAATCAACCGGTGAATAGTTTTACGTATTGAAGTTTCCCAGCAGGGAAATAAATGATAAATTGTTTAGGTTTAACAGCCTTACAAAATTTATTTAGTAAAACTCTCAAATCATTCACCAGAAGAAGATGAAAAGAAAAAAAGAAAAGGTTTGAGAGGACCTTGATGAAATGCTTCGAAATGTGTTTGAGCTGTTGAAAATTTTGGAAGGGCCTAGAATATGAAGCCGATTTGAAGAGAAAATGGTAACAAAATGAGTTTGGCCGTTCATTCATGAGATGTTGCCCAAGATCATGTTGTGCGACTAACAATCGCGCACAGACATCAATGGCGGCCGAAGCTACTTAGATGAGAAAATTACGTGTATCTAGTACATATATTTATACGTTCATGCGCATGAAACGAAAAATTATACACACCAGCAAAAACGAAGGAACCTTCATCTCTGACGCAGCCGCTGAGGAAAGGCACGTCATTGGCCAGCCCCTGCTCGACGTAGTCTATTGGCGCCTGTCGGACATATGACCACACATTTTGATAAAGTAAGTATTAAAATATGCGAAATAGTGTGTCACTAAATTTACAAAAAAATTTGTACGCAACCAAAAGCGGCAAAATCTCTTTAATTTCTTATATTACTGCCTGTATTCGCTACATCTTTGTCTTCCCTAATTCATAATGTATTAAATGGAATGTAGATAATAACATAGAAAATTAACATTATCATAAGGTAATGATTTTCCCTTAGTAAAGCAAGGAAGAACACATTTGGTAGATTTTCATCGGAGCCTGAGCAATGATAATTATCAACGTAGGACAATGGGAGGCTAAGGCAGGACAAACAGTCAGGTTGAGAGAGCGTATAAGCTGACCTCGACAAGATAAAGGCAGTCTAAAGCAACATAAACGCAGATAGATAAAACCACGACAAGCTAAGATTTCATATAAGCAGCCTTAGAAAAGGCTAGGACAGGTTAGAATAGAAAAAGACGTGCTCTGGCATGAAATAGACAAGCCAAAAGAAAAAAATTGTAATTTAGACGTAATAAAGGACAGGATAAGAAAAGACAAAGGTACGACCAAATAAAACAAAAGTGGGATACTACATGACGAAGGAAAGATAAGATATGACAACAGCGGACTAAAATAAGGCAAAAGTGGGAGTGGGATGCGGCAGGTCAAAGGCGAGATGAGACAATCAAAGTTGCGATGACACAACACAAAGCCAAAATAAGACAGAACAGAAAGGCGGAACACAACACAAAAGTCTATCTCTGTATTTCCAATTATCAGCAAAATATTCGAAAAAAATTTGTGCATAAAAAGTGCATTCTTATTTTTTAAATCTTCTCTCTACGACAAACAATACGGTTTTCGTTCTAAAAATTCACGACACAGGCTTTATTAAATCATTTACAATACCTTTATTCTAATATAGATGAAGGAAAGCTGGTTTTCTCTGTATTTCTTGACTTTCGAAAAGCATTCGATTGCGGGGACAATAACATTTTACTATCGAAACTACACTATGCCATCAGAGGAGTTGAACATGATTGGTTCAAATCATACTTTACAGATCGAAATCAATATGTTGGCATAGACGATGCACAATCTTAACTGCAGGCAATCAGCCATGGAGTACCGCAAGGGTGAGTCCTTGGGTCTCTTCTCTTTTTGATCTTTAACAACCAACGATTTTGTTAAATCTACTTCATCTACTTCACACATCAAATTCATACTTTATGCCGACGATAGCATGCTCTCTGCGGCTCTTTCAAATGAAAATCCAGTTTTAATTACAGAGAGTATTAATAATTAGCCGCAAAACGTTTCAATGTGGCTTAAAGCCAATAAAATATGCCTCAATATCGATAAGACATAATACATTATATTCTCATACATGAGAAATATGGCTTTTTCACGCATTAAAGTTGGTGATGGTGAAATTGAAGAAACCAACTCCTGTAAATTCTTGGGCATTATACTAGATAAACATTTATCATTCGAAGAGCATATTGCACATATCAGTACTAAATTATCAAAATCTGTTGGAATCCTTCATAGAGTAAAAAATATACTGCCTGAAGAAACCTTAAAAATACTTTATCGAACGATCATTTCACCATATCTACAATACGAAATAGAAGCTTGGCGCGGAAGTGATAAAAATAAAACCAATTGCTTTTTGGATTGCAAAAAAGAGCCATTCAAGTGGTATTGCAATTAGAATTTAATACTCACATAAATGATTCAATCAAAAGCTCAAAAATACTCAAGCTTCTTGATCTTTACAACCTCTCCATATGTAATTTCATGTATAAAACACTAACTGATGATGGCGAAAGAGGACTCAAACAATTATTCACTTCTCAAACTGGTCATCCTGATCATTTAACACGAAACAGAAGTAACTTCATACTTCCTTATTATTCAAAATTTCGGTCACAACACAGTATCCTCTTCATTAGAACTAAGAGTTGAAATGCAATCCCTGCTGAGATCCATGAAAAAAATTCTTACTAAGCTTTCAAAACAAATTTTGAATTCCTCTTCCTATCGAAATATTAATCATAAAAGATAATTCAAGCCATTTTATTTTGTTTTTTGATACGACTTGTCTTCATTAGGTAATTTACAGGATAATAATATAGATCTTATGCTTTTAATCATTTCTATTGAATATACTGTTCCCATCTAGCTCATAATAACTATTTCTTTCTTTGTTGAAAAATTAAGCATCAAAACATGACCAGTCTTGTATGCCCTAGGTTAAGTAAATTAGATTAAACACAACTGTACACTTTCATAATAACTTGATGATAGGATCAGGGCTGCCAATGCTTGGGTTTTGCTCCAAGATCTTGGGTTTTTGGGACATGCCTTGGGTTCTTGTTTTTTTTAGAATATATTGATATTCTTGGGTTTTGAGCCACATACTTTGCTTATACGAGTAGTATACAAAAATTTGTCGAAATCAAATTATTACGTACAAATGCCCATATTTTATTATGCTTGAAGGTTTCGTTACACGTTTGATATGCATTGCATACCCATCACTGACTCAGCGCGCGCTGCCATTGTCTTCTCGCCTTACCCCGTTCGAACGCGTTTGATACCCGTCACAAAATCTCAATCTGTTTTGCGCGCGCTGAGACACTCAGTCTTTTGGAAGGTGTTGCGTGTGCCGGAAGCGAAAATTGCATTTGCTAACTGATTTTCGCCAGTGGTTCGATTCGAAAATCTGTGCCCATTTTTCTTTTGTACTCAGACTTTAAGGATTTTTTTTCCTGTGAACTCTGTTCAGTTAATTAAGAAAATGGCTGATGAAATTACGCCAACATAGAAGAGAAAATGGTATGCGCAATGCTTCAATGAAGAATGGCTCAGTGAAAGGGAATTTAAAGAGTGGCTTGAGCAGGACAGCAACGATAAAGACTCCAGTTACTGCAAGGCATGTAAAGTGACGTTAAAAAACGCAAGTAAATCTATGTTTTGAGGCATAAAGATTCTATTAAACATCAAAAAAAAATTGCAGGGGCTAAAGGCAGCATAAGCATTACCCAATTTCTTAATAAAAAACGACAACACAAAGCCAACAAATAGCAAAGAGTGAGCTAAGGTTTGCAGCGTATTTTGCAGAACACAATCCACCTTCTGCCAGCATTGACTATCTTAGAGGTCTGTAAGCTACATTTCCTGATGGTAAAATAATCGAAAATATGTCGATGAAGCGAACGAAACTTTCCTATGTAATCCAAGACGGTATAGCCTTTGATGAATCTCGTGTTGTTGCAGACATTTGAAAGAATCTGAAGTTCTCGATCATGATTGACGAAAGCACAGACATATTGGTAGTGCAAGTTTTAGCAGTAGTGGTTAGGTACTTTGATTCAACTAAAGAAGACGTTGTTAATGCCCTTTTGGACAGTGTCGTTGTTGAAACTGGCACAGCTTCAGGCTTGTGTAATGCTGTAAAATGTCTATTAAGAAAAAAAAATATTCATATTGAAAACATCATTGGTTTTGGCAGGGAAATAACAGCTGTACGACATGGACTCCAAGCAAAGAACTAGTAAGAGATTTAACTACTGGAACTATGAGTCAGCGATATTTAAAAAGAATAGAGTAAACCAAAGCAACTGAATCGTTGGAAGCCGGTGAAGAAGAGGATGATTTTCAACAGTAGCAAACATAACGTGAGTATATATTTTTTTGTAGTATGAACCAAATATTTTTAGGACTTTTGTAATCTTGTTTTTTTTCTAGATCTTGGATTTTTTTTCTAGATCTTGGGTTTTCTAGAGCCATGATCCTGGGTTTTGATAAAAGTCTCATTGGCAGCCCTGGATAAGATGTCCTAGAAGTCACTGAACTTATTCGGGCCCACAAGTAGCTATACTCAAATATGTCCATTGTATTTGACTTAAGATACAATCTATTGCTGTATCATTCGTGGTAAATGAGTTGTATAAATTGTTTTCATTGTTTAAAGGCGGGATGAGCAAATACAAAGGCTTGCCTTTCAGCAAGCGGGCGAGCTGTGATGCAAGCCTCTTTTTTCCACGCACAATGACGACTGAATGTGGGAAATTTAACTTGGTAGATATCTCACGCAAGTATTCTGTCATAATTTTCCCGAGGTTCGGAGGGTTCTACGGCTTGAATACGAATTTAAAGGGCTCTTGGTTCCATGCGCGAAAACTAAGGGTTCTATCACTTACTTGAGAAGTTGCGGGCTCTAATCTATCGCTGCAGTGCAAAGACACCTACGCGGCCAAAGTATATTTATGATGCAATTCCTGTTGATGAGGAGTAGCTACAAATTTACATTTGTTTTAAGGATTTGAAAAATGGGAACTTTCCATAGGCAGTAATGTGAACAGTTGAGTGATCATTATTACATTACCTACTATGCGTTGCTCATCGGTGATCACTAGGGGTATTTTTACTTAAACTCAACCCTACCCCTGAAATTTTTGAGGAAAAGTCGATCATTTACGGGTGAATTTTTTCATTGCTCCACCCCAGTACTTGATGCTGAACTCGTTGACAACCGAGAAGGGTTCTAAATCGACATATAAACCTGTTTGCGGGCTGATTTTATACATTGTTATAAGCGAGGTAACTCATCGCCAGCTGGAAAGTCAAATTGGGTGAAAGTTACATAACTCGATCATGTTTGCCGAGCAAGGCAATTATCGAAACCAAATGATGTCACGTTTCATCTGATCTATTGACCCGTCCGATGTTGAACATTGAAACTGAATTCACGTTGAGTTGGATATTAAACTCCAGTTTAACAGTGGCATTCGATATGCTAATGGGCGTTAGCATTCCATTTAGATAAATGAGTGCCTTCCGGATTTCTCAGGAGCACTTCGGTATATCTTTGACACAGACATGTGTTCTTCATACTTATATTAAAGCTTCTGTATTCCTCATACTCTAACTAGGTATCGAGATAGGTTCTCGCCACACTTTTATTTGACTTCGAAACAGGTGCTCCCAACTTGTTAAAAATTAGCATGCTAAGTGAATTTTGTAGCAATTTTTCGGATTTATACGGTTTTTTTCTTTTCACTTCATACTCTTATCAGACCTTCATTATGTACGCAACATACTCCTACCAGACCTTCATTAGGTACTCTTCATGAATTTATCAGCTCATCATGCTAGACCACCAAAAAGATAACTTGCGCACTCATATTACGTTGACAATCACTAATGGAGCAGTAAAGTCTACAGACACTCAAATGAAGCCACCACTGAAGTGCTCATAAGACCTATGGACAACATTAATCAAACTTCGAATCTAGGAGTGATTAAACCAACGTCAAAGCTAATCAAATCAGCGACAGACATGCACGGATCAGACCTCCAAACAGAAATTTATTGAACTTACAGACAATACTAATGAAACTTCCAGATTACCACTTATCAGTAATACAGATAGGCAATAATTCAACCTTACGACAAGCACTAATCACGCGTACAGATAGATATAAATTGCTCACAGAGAGAGTCCAATGAAACTTCCTGATCACTAAACAAACCTTATTGTAGACAGACATCAATTCAACCTTGTGACAAGCACTTATCACTTCTTCAAAAAGTCACAAATCACATCTATAGACACTCGCTAATCACACCTCCAGAGAAGGAATAATCACGACTACAAACTGGCACTAATCGTAACCACAGACAGGCATAAATCACACATCCAGAGAGGCATTAATCACACACACAGACAGCCACAAATCACACATCCAGACAGGCACTAATCACACACAGACAGGCATTAATCACGCACACACACAGCCACAAATCATACATCCAGACAGGCATTAATCACACACACATACAGGCACAAATCACACATCCAGACAGGCACTAATTGAATGAAACCCACCTGTGTGATGAGGGCCCACGTTTCGTTGCCCTGCACTACAGGGGATGTGCCATCGAAACCGAGCTGTGCGTTCAAGCGTTGTTGGTTCTGCATGACCGTGAAAATCGTTACGAATGAGAAAACACGCATTTGAGAAAATGAACAGATACGACAAAACAAAATATTCACGAAAGTAATTTTCTATGGAAGCTTTGAAACTACTTTGATCATAAATTTGAAAGCTGATGTTTTCGAATACGTGTAAAGAGGACCAGTTAGTAATCACAAACGCATTCAAAAACTTCTAAAGTTAGTTTGGCTACTTTAAAGTGGCTATGTTTTGTTGCTAAGCAAGTGAGCCTAACCGATTGATTGTTCCAAGCAGGGTTGCGGAGTCGGAATCGGAGTCGGGAGTCGGAGTCGCCGGAGTCGGATGTTTTAGGGTGGAGTCGGAGTCGGAGTCGCTTCTCTGAAGTGTGGTGGAGTCGGAGTCGGAGGCGGAGTCGCTACTCTGAAGTGTGATGGAGTCGGAGACAGAGTCGGAGTCGCTTCTTCGAATGTGGTGGAGTCGGAGTCGGAGTCGTTCATTCGGATGTGGAAGAGTCGTGGTTGGAGTCGCTATTTTTTGGTGTCTTCGATTCTAATTTTTGCTAAAAATTATTTATAATTCTTTAAAACTAGAAGTAAACCAAAACAGAGTTAGAATACTTTGCTGAAAAATCTAAAAAATACGCTATGTTTTCGTTGATTGTTTTGTTCTAAGTTTGAAACAGCGTATTTATTCCTATCACCTAATACCGTCATGTTATCTAGTCATTGAGGGTTTGCACAGATATATATGAGAAACCTACGAGTGCGAAATATAATTTTTGTACCCAGCATTAATGTATATTTTGTAGTTAAAAGCAGGAATTAGTAATTGAAAGCATCGCAAATTCATTCTGTATATTTCTGTTTTGTTCATTTTTCCTTCAATTAATACATAGGAACTGGAAAATAGTAGTAAATGTGTTGCAAGTTACTTGCAGAACATTTCAGCTGATGCAATACATTGTACTCACATAAAGAGTGGTAACTCTGTATGCTCAAAATGATGCATTGATTGAAAATGATCATAAACATTTCTAGTCTTTTGGTTATGATTCATTGCCAATGAGTAGTCTTTGCCGAAACCTGAAGCTATGGTCTAGTGCACAAAGACTTCTAGTTTTCAAGTCATGTTATCAAAATTGATATGGCTTCCGTGTTTTTAAGTCAAGTTAACATGTATTAATAATAAAAATTTCTTCTCATTTCTCAAGTTATTCCTTGAATGTAATTTGCTTCTTTCAGAGTTATATTGTTCTTCACTATATCATCATCATGTTTAATTTTTATCTTCGTATCACTCCCCAGTTTCTAAGCTAGTATACGCTGAAATGCAGAATTTTATAATTATGTTGATACATTTTAAAAAACTGAAATAGTATTTGTTTTGTAGCATTATGTAATTAATTACTTCTTGTTAAGGATTATTTGGAAATGTTGTAAGGTTATCTATATCGGCATTGAGACACTTGTAAAAAAAATAAAAATACGATGTAAACGAGCTGCAATGAAAATAATTACACATACCAGCAAAAACTTCACTTAAAGTCACACACACATTGTAACTGAAAACAATGCACTATCTCAGCTGCAATGGTTTTTGCATTTATGCGATAGTACAAATTCTCTTGCTGGAAACGTTTCAAATTGCTCCAAAAAACACGAAATGAGAAGAACCTGGGCGTTTATTAAAATAACAAAGTGTCCAATACAAAGTAAAAAGTTAGACGAAAATAAGAGATAGTATCATAATACACGCAAAGAAGCTAGAAGTGACTTTTATTCGTAAAAAAAACTTTCCTAAAACGTCAGGCCCCTGCAATGAAAGCAGAACAACTTTTGCTTATTATAGCCGAAATGTAACATAGTGTTGAGCAATAATATGACACCTTTTCTGCATTGTTACCCTGCATAGTGTAGATACAAAGAAGAAAAGGCAGTGTGCAAATCTTACCTACCTTATCTACACGTATATCATAATTTTGGGGATTTGAAGCATAGTCATTGAATTAACTACTATAATTTCACTGAATTAGTGCATACTTAGTAATAAAAAACTGTTGATGCATATCTATGCTTCTCAGTGTAGACAATGCCTACATTACCTACTCAGAAAACACTTGTCAGTAATATACAGGGTGTTTCAGATTCAGAATAAGAGGCAAAAAATTGCACACCAAGTAGAAGATATCCAAATAAAAACTTTTTCTTCTATAAAATTTTCCGAAGAAAGAGACATTGAGATATTAGCAGTTTATTGTTTTAAAGGGTGAAATTTAATGAATAAACTACTCGCAATATTTATTTTGAATTTACGTTGATCGGGCAAAATGTGCTAGTTGCAAGACCTCCTAGATCTCCTGACATGACTCCACTCGATTTCAATTTTTGGGGACACGTGAAGAGCCTTGTTTATGCTACACCCATTGGGTCTGAGGAAGATCTTGTGGCCAGAATTGCAGTGGCTGCAGGTGAGATACCTTAATGCCAGACGTGTTTCCTAATATTCGGCAGCCGTTAAGGCTAACATTCGAAAAGTGCATAGATGTAGGTGGAACACATTTTGAACAATTTTTGTAAAGTAAATTCAGAATCAATACCGCGAGTAATTGTGCCATTAAATTTAAACCTTAAAAACAATAAACACCTAATGCCTCCCAACCCTGATTTTTTGGGTGAAAATTTCATAGGACAAAAAGTGTTAATTTGGCCATTTTCTACTTGATGTGCAATTTTGTACCTCGTTTTCTGAAACACACAGTATACATAATTGTGTACACGACTCGTCAAATGACGGGATTCGATATTGTCTGTATAGAAATCTTCCAGATGTGGACCATAAAGAAATATTTTCATCCTAATGGCACCCGCGATTAAAATATTCTAATACTTGTGCACTGGTGAAACTCGCATCACAGATACAGTAGTTAAGTATCTCTAAGAGCGTGAAAGGGAGACAGATCAACCAACAAAGACGAACAGCCAATTTTGTTTGTTCAATGAAATTTCCTGTTGAATATTTTCCGTATTTCTGATGGCGGCTTTGTGAAAGAAAAAGTTTTCTTCAGTTGGCCTCTCTTAGTTCACAGACAAGAATTTGAAACTGATGAAATTAGATCTTTTTGTTCGTTGTATTTTGTTTTGCAGCTGCATATTTTTTTCCGGTTTTTGTGTTTAAATTTAACTTTCTATAAATAAGCATGTTTGCGCTTCTAGCAGACTGCATTAACCTTAAATAGCTTTAATTAACATTACTTGTGACGCTTTGGCGTTCACTCATTAAATTATCTTTGAGCTTGCTCTGCTTGGGCAGCATGTCGTCCTTTTAATAAAAGTGGGTCTGGTACCTAGAACTTATTTCTATTGCGTAAAAAGCAGTCTCTTTCTGCGACTTGAACTCCTCGACCCGGCTTTTGCAGCCTCTTGAATAGGCACTTACTATTCAAGGTAATTAATTGTCAATTAATTGTTAACATCTTAGTGCTATATGTAATCTTACAATAAGATACGATATTCACCTAGTCGGCGACCGGACATCTTGAAACTCTGTATCTCTCTACTCAGAACGCCTCTAAAATTTCCTACCGGAGTACCGTGCTGATGACCGGCCGCGTCCATTGGGTGTCTTCTATTTTTAGCGAGTATCGTTTTAAAAACTAACCTTACGTTAAAGAAGATTTTCGGTCTTCATTTTAAAGGAATTCAATAATAAAAATTTCACAGAGGACGCTCCTGTGCGTACTGTTGGAATCCTCAAGATCCCCCTAACTTGGGTACGGTTTCTTTTTTTGCGCATCTCGGGAAACGACTTGCTGTTGTTCCCTTGAAGTTCTTCTGTATTTGAAATAAATGTTCGACCAATTGCTCTTAAGTTTTAAATCCTAAAACTTCATTGTACTAACATAGGAGAGATTACGCTCACGAAATAGCTAAACCTATTTATTAATTTGTTCAAAGGAGACACTTGACCATTTATTGTATAAGAACAATCAATACTATACTGCGTGTCCCACAAAAATGTCCCGGACTTTTTAATTGATAATATCTCCGCTTAAATTAACATCTTTTATTCACAATTTATTCAATTTTGTTTCCTTTTGAAATAATATAAGTTTTTGAAAATCAGTTGAATAAACTTCAAGATGATCGATTTACTGAAAGGGGTAGAAAAATTGTTCAAAAGGAAAGTTTTAAAAACAACACTGGTGTTCTTCTTCATTCCTCAATACCTACTGTTGAGAATAATTTCATAACGATGTATCGTACATACAACTAAGTATTTAAACCCTCTGAGAGGTTTCAAGTTTCAAGTGTTCTCAATAATAGTGTTTCAAGGACTGATAGAAAACGGTGGAATAATGGGTAAAACTCTTCGTTCAATGGTAGCTAGAAGTAATACTTGCCTTGAGAGAAATGGAGGGTGTGTCGTTGGATACTAAAATTACTTTATTTATTTAAACGTTATATAAGGTAATGATTTGTTACTCCTTAAAATTTTTGTGTGCTCAGTTTTATGGAAACTACAAAATAAGGAAGAAGATCAATATTGTTTTAAAAACTTTTCATTTGAACAATTAATTTTTCTACTCCTTTCAGTAAATTGGACATTATAAAGTGGTTATTCAACCGATTTTCAATAACATAAATTATTCGAAAAGGAAACAAAATTTACTACATTGTGAACAAAGGCAATTCAAATATGTTAATTTAAAGCTGAGATATAATTAATTAAAAATCGGGGACATTTTTACAGGACACCCGATATAATAAAAAACCAGGTGTCCGTCAATGATAAGTATATGTTCTCGTGCGTAATTTCCCCTATCTCATTACAATGGGAATCTGCTTGCTCGGACAGTATCATAAATACATACATACATACA
This sequence comes from Morinoia aosen, assembly GCA_030386875.1. Lineage (NCBI taxonomy): Eukaryota > Metazoa > Arthropoda > Malacostraca > Amphipoda > Talitridae > Morinoia > Morinoia aosen. Next base: position 27,343,317 of record CM059557.1, on the reverse strand, counting down.
TACATAAACCGGGCTTATCCTCCCTATGGGAGGGTAGCCGACAGCAGGCCACAATCCCCACACTTAGTCACTAGGAGGCGAGAGAGGCAGCACTGGCCGCACCTGAACTGCCAGGATCAGCAGCAGCCCAGCACAACCACCTCCCACAGTCAGGCCCGACAGCCACAGCTGGTTTACCCCGACCGCTTCATTGAGTGCAGCCCCTCCCCCCGCACATGACAGGTCAACCCCATCACACGCGGGCAGCTTCCAGTAACGCGCCAAAAATAAAATTACCTCCCTATACACTGCCCCCACTCACTTCTGTCCGCAGCCATCCCTCTCGCCACGTTCACAGTCAGACCCCTCTCATACAAAGCACGTCTCACCCCATCCATCCAACTCATCCGTGGTCTACCTCGCGCTCGAAGACCACTCCCGACATATATATCTTTTTCACCAGCCGCTCAACATTCATTCTTTCAACATGCCCAAACCATCCAAGCACTCTTTCATCCACTCGCCTGCTCAACTTTTTGATAACACCAGTCTGCCCCCTAACCAACTCATTCCTGATCCTATCTCTTCTAGTTACTCCATACGTGCTCCTCAAACACTTCATCTCAAACACATCCAACTTCCTCCTCGCAGCTGCTCTCAACCCCCAGGACTCTGCTCCATACAACAAAACTGGCACAATCAAACTTTCATACAGTCCCCTCTTAACATTCATACTCAAACTCCTGCATTCAAAAACTTTCCTCATTGCACCCAATGTCTTACAACCTTCACTCACTCGATGCTTCACATCTACTTCCATACTATCCTTAACAGTCACATCCGACCCGAGGTACCTAAAATGCTCTACCTCCTCTAAAACTTCCCCATTCAACCTCACATCCAAAGTTCCAAACACTCCACCTCTTGAACATCTCATCACCTTACTTTTATCCACATTTACCCTCAATTTCCGCCTTTCGCACACTCTACCAAACTCTGTAACCAGTCTCCAAACTCAGTATCATAAATACCATCGAAATATGAAAAACCAGGCATCTGCTCACTTATGTTTATAAGTAAAAACCATTGCGGGAAAATCGAATCAACTGTCAAGAAAATGCGGCTCATCGCATTTAAATTTCATAGGCATTTAAATGCTTAAAAGGTATGGCAAATTTTTTAAAAACCTCTTGCGAAACAATAATTTAAATTACAATTCGGATAGGCATTATGTTATACAATTTGCTTGGTTGTTGTGTGCGTTTGTGACGTTTTTAAATATGCTTAATGACCGTATCTGTGATACGAGTTTTACCAGTCACAAGTATGAGAATGCTGTATTTTAATCGCGGGTACTATTACAATGGATATATTTGTTTGCCATTTTTATCTTGAGATTTTTTTAAAACGATACCATTGGATCCCGTCATTTTTGACCAATCATGTACACTAGTATCTTGATTATTAACAATCTGTAGTCAATTTAAAAGTCGTTCGATAATAAAGAATATAATGAATATATGCACAGGTTTCAACACCTGCACCCGTTTACTACTAAGAATGACTGTCGTGTGTTTATTTATACGTTTTGTGTTACGCTGTTAAGAATAATTGATAGGAAAAAATTTGCACTGGCGGTCTTGGTTCCAGTTCACGGTTAACTAATACACTCATTTTCGTTGTGCAATAGCTCTATAATAACTCACTTTCATCACAATTAGAGCGATCCATAGCCTTCTATGCTCAAGTTTGTATCGTGAATACCGAGTTCGGCGGGGTATTGCATATTACAATATGCTGTATTGTATATTACAATATACTGTATTGCAATGTACTGTATTGCATATTAAAATATACATACACAAGTTCGCAGTTGCTTTCAGTAATGCTGAATTTCTGTATCCTGGATACGACACGAATGGCTATAACTACTTCTCTTGCGGCTCAAAAATGCTGTGTTCTGAGTGTTTATTACTCTTATAAGAAATTTAAGTTACCTTTAGAATAAGCTGAAAGCATGGAAACTCCACTCAAACGAAAATTTGTTGAAGAAAGGTATTGAATCTCGTCATTTTTGTCGGTGTGTGTACACTAGTTAAGAAATAAAATATTCATCTTATAAATTATGAATAGGTGAAGTTGGAGCCACAAAATTGTGAATAGGCAGAGTCGGTGTTGGAGTCGCCAAATTCTGGAGAAATGGAGTCGGAGTCGGAGTCGGAGTCGCCAAATTCTGAAAAGGTGGAGTCGGAGTCGGAGTCGCCAAATTCTGAAAAGGTGGAGTCGGAGTCGGAGTCGCAAATTTATTCCACCGACTCCGCAACCCTGGTTCCATGATTAATAATCAGAAAAAGAAAATGGGTGATATTCCTTAACAAGCTTATCAATAGAAAAAAAATTATTGCGATACATTTCGTTTTCTTGTAAGTCGATTCCTTTTACTGCAAAATTAAGTTGCACTTTGGCTTTCAATGTGACCTTAAAAGAGATTCACCAGAATGAGAAGGTCTCTCTCTACATTAGAGCTGGCAGGACTCACAATATTCCATGGCGCATTCTGCAATACGCTTCCTCCAATAATCTGAGCATTGTCGTGAAACCACCCGTGTTTGCCCATTATTGTCGTTATATTTGGGTCAGTTGTCGTACCAAGGAAGAGACAATTGACGTGCACGTGGTCACAATGTTTCGTTAGAACCCAAGCATGAATGTCTGAAGGATGACGTTCGACGCTCGATCATAGTCCATTTTTCTATGGCTCCCCAAACGCGTATTCTCATAAAAAACTGACTTCTGCACGATAATTTCGGACGTGCGCACCCACATTTCGCGGTACATCATGTCTTGGCCTAGCAAGTGTAGCAGTCGGTGTATCATATTTTGTTGCGTCTGCGCGGAAAGGCTTCAGGCCACTCATAGTGAATGACGGTTGCACCTGGCGACTTTCACCATGGGACTGAAAATGGATAGATGTGATGAAATTCTCAACTCACCACAAAGTTACTGGTGCACACTGCAATATCATCTTGGGTTTTCTCAACCGTCAGGCAATTGAACACGGCGGCCTCGCTGCTGTAGTTTTCACACCCGCAAAACTCGGCGAAATCCATAGCTGACTGAACTGGATGCTCGTCGATGGCCCAGTATTCGAACGCAGAACCACTCTCCGCAATTGCGCCCACAAACAGATCTGCTCAAATCGTTTTAATGTTATTTATATCATTTAGGTTATTTTCATATTATACTCATTCACAAATCTAGCCGTGTAGTAAACGACTCGATTTCAATAGTCATACAATAACAATCATTGTTTTGATAGATGTGATAATACTCCTTCTTTGCGCCTCATAAATATCAGGTATTTCAATTTTTTTCGTTTTAGATTACAGTAGGGTGCTCAAAGTGCATTGGTCCGAGGGCATCCTTTTGTAGAGGTCAAAATTTACGCCATCAGCGACCTGGGCTTTTCTAAGAGATTAATTACTGTGTTTTTAGATTAAAACCAAGTAAATACTGTGAAGTTTGGTTGTGTTGAGGTATGTTAGGTTAGAGTACGATGATTTATTATAGGGTAGCTTGTGATGAATTAAGATATGTTAGTTTTCTATGAGTTATAATAGGTTGGGTTGAGTTAGGATAAGTACAGTTAGGTGTTGGGTGTTACAGGTGTTGTAGGTTAAGGGGAGAGGGCGGCCAAAATTCGAAAAATGGCTGGATTTTCGATTTTATTCTCAAAGGCAAGACGAACATGCGAGAAAGCTTCTGTGAAAAAACTAGCTTTGAACGTGCATTCGTTCGCCCGCACCGGGGTTTGAAGTTTGGGGGGGAGGGAAGGCGGAAGTGGTATTTTATCATCTTACACCTCCCCTTTGACACTTTTTTCACCGCGCGACGTTGCTATGTCATCTTCTATGTCTATTTATTACTGTATAATAATTTCAAGGGTCCAAGCTGACCCAACCAAAAAGAATAAAGACAAATTAAGATTGTTTATGTTTCTTCTTTTACTTCTTTTGGAAGGATCGGAATGTGGGGTTTTAAAATGCATCTCCTCCTACCGTTTTTAAGCTACAGTAATGATTTTGCTATCATTGGATGCGGAAAGACTTGGGCATTTCAAAAACTTAAATGGCTATTAAATGGAAAAACTATCATAAGTGATCTCATCATGAAGTACGAAATTTTCAGAGAGAAGACATGCCATGGAATTTATTATGTTTTTTCAACTTCAAAATAAAGTTTCGAGAATGCCAGGTAGGTTTTTGGAATTAACAAGTATTTCCGCATCTAATGACACTATAATCATCACTTTTACTCGAAAACTGTAGGAGGAGAACTGTCCTCAAAAATCTCGTTGCCTATGAATATCTCGTTTTCTATGGGGAAAATCGCATTTTTTCACGAATGACAAATGATTTCCAATTGCATTTCCTACCAGTACACCAAATTTCATTGCTCTAGGTTCAAGATTAATTAAGAAAAACCTTCTAAAACCGCCCTCTTTCCTCAAGTTGGAACAAATTTGGTTAGGTTAAAGGGATTTTGGCGCATGTAAACGAAAAATAATTTCATAGGGCAACGCTGATGTTCAAACAAAGGCTAATATTAACGTTACGATTAATTTATAGGCATGAGTCGAGAAAGCAAGGCTGGCTAGATTCTGCTTCACCGAAAACAAGAATTATAATCGAACCTTTTATTTAAAAGTTGAAAAATTGGGCTCATGATCCTTGATAAGTGATGAAAAATAAATCAATGCGAATAACTATTTTTGATAATTATAGTTAGTCGTTCAATGAGATTGTAATCATTACGATTTTCGTGCAATGACATCATCATTGTTATAAATTAATGGTATTAGGACTCACGAAAAATCAATGGCAATAATGTTAAAGCGCACCGTAACAGATCAACTCAAAACCCATGTTGCAACGTTCGACAATGCGTGGCAATGCTTTTGCAAATAATCGTGAGATCGGCTATGTATATGGTGACATTAATTTTGCTGCTTAAAATTTATAAAAAACATGTAAATTGTTGATGCAAGCCATTTGAAAGTCTGCCTGCAGGGAGAAGTTACACAACTATAAAATAGGTACATAAAAAACAGTTTTTCACCATATTTCATGGAAAATATGATGATTTGCCTAAAAGATTCAACAATTCCACTAAATATTTCAGAGATCCTCACATCAGTTCACAGTCAGTGAATGTTGTTTCACAGAATTATTCAATAAGAAAGAATGAAAAACGCATTTTAATGCTTGAAATTTGACCAGTGATTACCTGCTGAAAAACGTAGTGAACACCATCAGCTAGTCTATTATACATAGTTAGGATGAAGTTTCAAATTTTAGGTGCGTGTAAAATTTTGAGATGAAATAACTATCGTCACAGATTTCATATTGATTGAAATAATGTCCAAGTTCTGAGGGAGCTATGGCTAATGTGGCTGTAACTCTATATAACTCAGTAGAATTTATAACAAGGAAACTAACTGAATAGCTTGAGCCCTCCCTTCAAACGGTAGCTCCTCGGAAAATCTTACTTTCTTCAGGGTCTGCGACAGTTACTATCATGCTGACAGAGACGGAGCCAGCACTCTGTCCGAACACCGTCACCATATCAGGGTTTCCTCCGAATGAGCTGATGTATTTCTTGACCTGCGAGTGATGAAAAGCATGAAAGTCAGTTGTTTTCGTAACTTAGTAAAACATTTCCTACGACCAGTTTTACTTTTAATTTACAGGGCTTCCTTATGTTGGATTAAAATCGTTTTTCATGTTTTACCGTATATACCTTTTTTATTCTAGTGGGTATCAAAATTCCGACGGATTAGAAATGGAGTTTTGAAGGCCAATTGTTTGCTTTGATGTCCATAAAATATCTCATCTGAGCCCACATTCGCGGCTCATGGAAATAGCTCAACGAAACATATAGCCTCACAGTTAGCACGGTCCTGCAATAGACTAAGTACTTACTGAATCAAGGCCTAGCTGCGGCAGATATACTTTTAAAGATGAAAACGATAGTGCGACATCTAAGTTAGAGATACACATAGAAATGCGAGCAAATCTTCGCAATTTTCATCGTGAATAAAGCTTAAAACTTCACTTGAATGGTGAGACTCGTATGATAAGAAGTCGAAAACTCTTCACTAGTAATATATATGTGTCATGTTAAAAATTATTCACAGTAATTTATCATTATGTGTGAAGTTCGTCGTACTGCATAAAAATGCAAATTATATGTAACTAATCGGTCGATTTATTTGAAATACCAGTTTAATGAAGCACAGAAGATCCGACGCGTAAATAACCAACATGCTTCCAGGAGAATCAATTAACACGTTCTTTGCAAATCTGCTATTGTAACAGTTGGTTTGGTTAGGTTGTAAATAGCAGAATAGGGAAATCGACTTTACAGCGTGAATAAATTTTAATCTTCCTAATGAATATGAAGAATACAATTGTACGATAACATTTCCCCTCGTATGATAATTATTTTCAAAATATGACGCGAAACAGATAAAATGTCGCACATACAAACCGGCACGTAAATGGCCAATTTACCTTTTGGTACACATGTGGTCCAAAACGCAGGGAACGTGTTAAAGAACAATTTAGTTTCTAAATTTTACCATAACAGTTGGAATAGAGACAAGCCAAGCACAAAATAAAATGTAATAAAACAAATGAATTTCACATTCTTCAAACGCCTAACAAATCTAATTACAAATTCATGAAGAAAATCGGTGCATACTCATAGACACACACACACACGCGCGTTCGCAAACAGTTCGAATAACTTGAGTCACAAATTGGTTGGAAATTAAAATGGAGTTGAATTACTATTCTGTGATTTTACTCGGTAAAAGTGGAAAAAACGTTAAGTGGAAAATTGTGTGAAAGTAGAAAAAACGTGAAGAACTGACCCAACGGAGAGCGTTGAGCTGGTCGGACAGGCCTGCGTTGCCGGGCATGTCTGGGTTCAACAGGGACAACCAACCTGTAGTGGAACGAAGAAAAAATAAGACTCGTTTGTTTTACATGTAAACTATTTGTGATTAAGTCCAGTTTGTTCAGCATGTGAAGCGTAGAAAAGCAGAGTCAGAGATTTTAAATAATTATTTGCGAATTATGTAAGTTAAAAAAACATTTATAATTCCTGTGACGTATCGAGTGCGTCGTATAATACTTTTAACCCAACAGTTGAGGACTTAATATGGCTTTATAGTTTAATAAATAACTTTCTTACTCGTATTTGCTAGGAGTTTATGCTCCACAACAATCGATCGATCACATCCAATGAAGAAAGGGTGCAAGTCAATATATTCTGACTTCCAAACTGAAGAAAATTAAAAACTTCAAGTGCTAAAACATCAGAATCGGAATGCAGATAGTGAGCAATGCGTCTAAGCTTTAAACGTGAGATTTAGTTCATTTGTTGGGAAAAGTAGAAATCATCCAAAAGAAAAAAGATAAACTTTTGATACACGATTTAGATTCAAAGTAAGCCATCATAAAACCGTTCCAGCCCTCAATTAAAATAAAAAACCTGAAGCGTTTTTGAAAACTGAAAATTGAAAAAAATTGAAAGAGGCGCGAGGAAAAGATACCTTAAAACCAGTTTAGAAAACTTTTCGATGCTTTTGTCGAAATTGCGTATCAATCGTACGTGCAATAACAGACTAGCATCTTTATCAATATCAATGAGCGTGTAAGTTGAGGCTGATTTTCGGAAGAATTCTATAATAAAAACAGTTTCCTTAAATAGTAACTTACCGAGAGCACCCAGTCTATATTGAATGACGACGAGAATTACGTCTTCGTCCAAAAGTCTCGTCGGTAGGTAGAGGGAAGAATCTCCCGAAGTGAACGACCCGCCGTGAATAAATACCATCACGGGCAGGGCACCAACGTCCTGCAAATCCTGGAGGTGGTGATAATTGAGACGTTAAATTTTGAGATGACTGATGTTTCTGGTGCCAACCCTATTAGTCCTGGTAACCTAGCCCTATAGGACCGCTGTTTTTGAGCACCAGAGAAAAAAATTAAAAATTATATTGCCTCCAAAAACACATAACCATTGAAATCGTTGACCTCTTCTTTCGAGTTATATATGTAGTTTATTCTTCACAACACAATAGCTTTCTTCTTCACAACAGCTTCTTCATGCGCGCTAATTCAATGCATGTAAAAAATTTCATTTCTTCAATAGAGAGAGAGGCAAAATAATTAGATCAGGAAAAATTACTTTTGATCTCTCATTTGGGCCGTTCGGAAGTTATTATGCATCATGAATTCATTTTAAAAAAATCGTTGATAAAAACAAGTTAGTTCATTTTATCTCAGATAGTGTCTGAAACAATGATTGAGCCTAGGAAATCATTATCAGATGGTAGATCTACATTTTTTTAATGAGAATATATCTAGTACTACCATAAACCTTAAGTTTGCAGCTATATAATTCTTCCCTTCCTTGTTAGGAAACAAACATCATTCAAATTGCAGCATTTGGTGCAGACCCCGGTCGAAATCTATCATCGCCTGCACTATCTTCATTATGGTGAACCTAGATACGTAACTCTTAGCGTATCTTTGATCTAAAACAAGCTCCCTTTACCGAATCTTGAGTATTTTCTATTGCTTGTTAAATGGTCAAACTCCGAACACAGAAATATTCTTTATTTGAAGTCTTGCCACAACTTGCATGTTCCTTGATAATATCAACCTTTTTCAAAGCAAAAAGTCACAGGAGTGAGGGTAATCATTAGCTAAAATTTAACACCAGTTCACAAATGAAAATAATAGCATTGCATCATTTTAATTTTTATAGTCCATTATTATATGAGCTGGCCCTTTATTCTTTTTAGCATCAATTCGGTGTTGAATTGAGTAAGAATTTAAGCTGTAACACGAATCACGGTCCATGGAATTATGATGCTTTTTAAAAAAACATTTGTTTCTAAGAACTGGATTGTTCAGAATTAGTTCCCGAATTCACGAGGGTTCTTCAAGGCTTCGAATTCTTAGAGAATTATTTTTTCACGCTGCCGTCTCGACTTGTAATACTTCGGCTTGAACTCGCCAAAACTTCATGCCTCGGCATTCCCACGTGATCCTCAAACGTATGAATTATTGTTTTATACTGAACAATGCCATCAAACTAACGAAATTAAAAAGTTATATTATGAATGACTTAAATGTTACTCGTCGTATATCGAAGGACAAGGCGTTCTAGCTCAATAAAGCTTGCACAAGAATTTTTTAACCCGGACACATTATATCAAAGAATGTGCGGTACCTTATTTGAAAGGTTTTCCTGTCACATGTTAGAACAAGTTAACTCATTAACTGCGTTTGCGCGGTTGCTGAGGTCGGTTTGGTTGTGTTAAAATTAGCCGAATTGAAACTCCTTCTCTATTGTTAGATTATACTTTCATTCTTTATAAGAAGCGGGAAAAATAGGATTGCACGATAAAATTTTAACTAGTAAGCCATGATTTACTTCGAGTAAAGGTAGCAAAATAGCGACATTCATTGAGACTAGTACATAAATAAACGATTTACGTAGTGGCACACACATTCATGTCAACGTGTTAACTTCTGACATGCGTATGACATAAAAATCGTCGCACTTTCACACCGGCTTGCTGCCCTAACACTCACTGCGGGGACGTAGACATTAAGAAATAAGCAGTCCTCTGCACCTCCGGCGAAATCCCCAAAGCCTGACTTCTGGGCGCACTTCGGACCGTAATGTTCGGCGGATACTGCGTCATCTACAGGTGAGTAGTCGTCTGGTGTAACCTCTTTGCTGTACTGAAATGTAAAAAAAGTATCTTACAAATACTGAACACAATTTGCAATATGAATTCCAGTTCTAACTCTCTGTACCCACAATATTTATACAACCCACTGTCTACCCGATATTTTACCATAGACAAAAAACAAACAAAAAATTTTAGCTTATTAATATTCAATTTTTTTATCGTTATTAGTTCATTTGACACTGCTTTACTTCAGTGTAAACACGAGGATGAGAAAACATTGTCACTCAAGAGCCCAATTTTTTTTCCGAAAGAGAAATTACAACTCTACAATTAAATGTCTACTGTGAAAGAATAAATCTATACTACTAGGACTGAATTATATTATATCCTCTGAATTATATCCTCTTGAATATATAATGAATTATATCCTCTTCAAAGTAGACAGAAATGATTTTGCAGGCGGTTAATTTCGTTGACCGTTTAATGAAAATTCTTGAACTTGGAAACACAGCACGCAGCTTAACTACAACGGTTTTCCAGTGTAGTTCCGGTTTTTTATTATGCATTGACTCACTGCTTGGTACGAGATAGAGGTAATGGCGCAAGTGTGACAGCCTCATGGTGTTAGTGAGAGACGCTCATGGCGTTACCGTGAGATACACATGGTAGTGTGAGATTCCCGTGGTGTTAGTGTGAGATACTCGTGGTGTTAGTGTGAGATACTCGTGGTGTTAGTGTGAGATACTCGTGGTGTTAGTGTGAGATACCCGTGGTGTTTGTGTGAGATACCCGTGGTGTTAGTGTGAGATACTCGTGGTGTTAGTGTGAGATTCCCGTGGTGTTAGTGTGAGATACCCGTGGTGTTAGTGTGAGATACCCGTGGTGTTAGTGTGAGATACCCGTGGTGTTTGTGTGAGATACCCGTGGTGTTAGTGTGAGATACTCGTGGTGTTAGTGTGAGATTCCCGTGGTGTTAGTGTGAGATACTCGTGGTGTTAGTGTGAGATACTCGTGGTGTTAGTGTGAGATACTCGTGGTGTTAGTGTGAGGTACTCGTGGTGTTAGTGTGAGATACTCGTGGTGTTAGTGTGAGATACCCGTGGTGTTAGTGTGAGATACCCGTGGTGTTTGTGTGAGATACCCGTGGTGTTAGTGTGAGATACCCGTGATGTTAGTGTGAGATACCCGTGGTGTTAGTGTGAGATACCCGTGGTGTTAGTGTGAGATTCCCGTGGTGTTAGTGTGAGATACTCGTGGTGTTAGTGTGAGATACTCGTGGTGTTAGTGTGAGATTCCCGTGGTGTTAGTGTGAGATACCCGTGATGTTAGTGTGAGATACCCGTGGTGTTAGTGTGAGATTCTCGTGGTGTTAGTGTGAGATTCTCGTGGTGTTAGTGTGAGATACTCGTGGTGTTAGTGTGAGATACCCGTGATGTTAGTGTGAGATACCCGTGGTGTTAGAGTAAGATACCCGTGGTGTAAGTGTAAGGTACCCGTGGTGTTAGGGTAAGATACCCGTGGTGTTAGTGTGAGATACCCGTGGTGTTAGGGTAAGATACCCGTGGTGTTAGTGTGAGATACTCGTGGTGTTAGTGTGAGATACGCGTGGTGTTAGGGTAAGATACCCGTGGTGTTAGTGTGAGATACTCGTGGTGTTAGTTTGAGATACTCGTGGTGTTAGTGTGAGATATTCGTGGTGTTAGTGTGAGATACGCGTGGTGTTAGGGTAAGGTACCCGTGGTGTTAGTGTGAGATACTCGTGTGAATGCCTTATGGTCCGAATATTATTTAGGACATTTTCAAATGAAGGGGGTCATAAATTAGGTAATACGTTTTTATGATCACTGAAGGCATACTTCAGAGCACAGAATTTTCTCGAAGCATAATTGCGATAGTTTACGTTCCAAATAATACTAATGCAATACAGTGATGTTTTACTTCCCTAAGAAATTGCATCACAAAAAGATGTTGCAGCCTCATGTAGGTACCGATTTGATAAATAATTCAAAGCCATTAAGAATCATTTAAGTCGAGCAAAGTTATGCATATTAAGAGCTGAACTTCAGGGAGAATGAAGTTAATAAGTCTCTTTTTCTTTTAGTGTTATTCTTCAACCAAATAACTGCTATCTTCTTGATTCTGAGAGGCGATTTCACCGATCGTTTTTAAAGAGCATTCCGCATTTTGTACTATTTCTACTGGCAAAGTCAGAACTTCACTATCCAAAGTTGTGTTTCTTCTAATCCTCATTTCCTGGCCTTGTTTTAAAGTTAAATTATTCAACTCTATAAAACACTGTTGGAAAAGAGTATCAAGTTTGAGGCAACTATGATACCGTCCCTCTGGCAACGCGCTAAACCGCGCTGGGCTAATCAACATCTGCATCATACAAGTACGCGTCGGGATGCTCTTTGACTATCCAGTGTAAGAACTCGTTTTCCCTTATAATGTCACTCTCTTTACGAGACAAAATATTCCAGTGCATTATTCGAGTCAATGTAATCATGTTACGGTGTTCAATATAGTACGCTACTACACGAACAATTTGTCTGAGTGCATAATGTGCGTAAAGCCCACAAAAATTATGTAATGTGAAACTGTGGACGGCGTTGTACGGATGGCCGGCACAATATTAAAGCTTCCAAAACTGAGCTTTGCTCTTTTTATTGTCGTTTCCAGGATTTAATATCGTTTCATTGACGTTAAAAATAGTTTTTCATTGATGTTGAGAGGAGAACCGAGGTGTATTTCAATTTAATTAAATTGATTTGTAAATTCCACCTCACAACGACGTAATTCGGAGAAAATTTTAAATGAATTACAAACTTATAGTTTTAGTTTCATAATATTACGAAAAATTAACGCAAATAAATGGTAATTTACGTATTAATTAAGAACTGAAAAGCATACCTGAAAAGTTTTAAAATAATGCGATATTATTCGTTTTCTTGGTCACCAAATAGTGCCCTGGTGTCATCACCACTCTACATGGTTTGTTCACTGAATTTATTAACTTAAGGCGTTCAAGTAAATGAAAATTGCGCCATTTTCTTAAAACTCCTCTCCACATGCTACTGCCCTGCTTAATTTTTAAAAGGACGCATTACAGCTCGGCCTCGTGATTTTCTTACCTTGAAGCGTCCATTGAACTTCGCGAACCGAATGCCGAGGAAGGAGTTCACGATTCTATCATTGAGTGTCCAGGTAGTGGTGCCTCGGAAGGTCACTCCAAGCTCTGCCACTTTCACTTCAGGGGCCGCTTCACCAGGACGTCTCACTCTGGTGACAGTTAATGAAACACGTGAGGAGAGCAACGTAAGACTGTGGGCTGTAAAGAAGTCACGCACTGGGAAGGTGGTAACATGCGAGCTAATTCAGTAATGTTCTATGTGTTGGAACATTACATGCATAATTTTCGGCAGTTGTTGCGTCTGAGAAAATCTTTTAACGTTGATTCTATCGCCAGGTGATCCTGAATGTAACTTGGTACGGTCATAGTTCATCTGACCTGCCATGTGGCGGGTGTGAACTTAGCTCTGTGTCTCAAGCTGCCGTGGCATGAAGCGACACATTTTGGAAGATTTTCAAATCGTCACTTAAATGTAAAATCGTTGCTTGGTCAGCTTTCTCGATGAATAAATATTTTTGTTCGAAGTTGACCGAAATTAACTTAAGTAAAACAATCATATCTTTTGATTTTGATTGTCATTACGGAGGAAATATACGTCTACTAAAGTACGTATCGCTACGGCAATAATGAGGAATGGTGGCTTTTCCTTTTCCATAAAAAAAAACGCAATCAAAAGAAGAAGAATGTATTCTTATCACGAAGTTTATAACACCAATAACCAAATCTTTGAGAATTTCCTCGATGAAACTCGTATCAACCTCGTTCGATCTCTGTTGTCAGTGCTGCTCCCAATTGTCTCCTGTTACGCACATTCTCCACCCACCGGGTTGGACCTTAGACATGTTCATTGGATGATTAACCTTTATTTTTTACTCATATTATTCCATTTATTCATTTCCTGTTTTGAGAACTGTCATTAAAAACAAATTATTGAGGTAATAGGTATATTTTGATGTTGTTTTCTATGTATTACACTAAACTTTAGTCTCTTGGAATACCTATAGGATAAGTTATTCTTAACACTTACGCAATACGCATTGCGTACGCTCCCCCTAAAGCGGTCAAACTGGAATGCTGAGCGAGTTAACTTCCAAAAACTTGTCTGAAGTGCCTCCTTGTTTAGTGCGTCCGTGATTACAAGATAGCACACCAATGTATCACTCTGAAAAGTTCGTTCCTGCCAATAACACTTCTCATTCAACCGCATTAATAAACTGAACAATCGTTGAAGTTTATCTTCAAGATATTGCGCATTTACTTTCAATGTCGAACAACAACTTGAAGTAGCATCTCAACTGAAAATAGACTCGTGCTCTGAGATTCTGTAATTGCACGAGCATTTCGATTTTAACCTTCATTATGTTAACAATACTAACATTATCTTTTGGATCTCTCACGTCACTTATGATTTACCGTTACTGTGGGGTGCGTTCAGCGATCCAATCTTTCGAGTTGGGGCTCTTTATATGGTTAGAGATAACAAAGTCTTATTTTTTACAATTCACCAGCGATGGCGAAGGTTCCGGGTTTCACTAAGTAATAAATCTAGTAATCTTTTCCAGAGTGTCTCAACACTTTGACTGCGACGTGAGCTACCGGTGATACACGGAGGGAATTTTCATAATACTGCTAACCCACCAATAGCCACAAATTAAATTTTCATAAATACTTAATCAAAGCTAAATGAAGGCACGAGCCTCCTCATGTTTGCTATTTTCAAAATTGCTTACCAGAATTGACTTTAAACTTGAAGTTGAATAGTGAACTTCATTTTTACCTACCGCAGTCAAAGTGTTAACTATCTGTTTGCATTGAGACAGATGAAGATGAATACCCAACACAATTAATAATTGCTATCTTCGGGTACGATATAATGAAATAATGCTCCCAGAATCAAAATTTGAAATATATTACCATCACGTGCTTATTGAAATAAATATTACTTACTTCTCGTATTTTAAAACGCGTCGTGACAGCGAATTCATTAATTGATTCAGTGATATTGAGACCTAAAAAAGGGGTCTAACATAATTTTTGGTTTTTGGATAGTAAAATGCCAGCCCAAGCTGGGTTCAAAACAAAATTACCAATTAAAATTATTCAAATTATAATTGAATTGCATTCTTATTAAATATTCTTGTTTAAATCCAAACTAATAATGTATTGCATGACAATTAATCACAATTCTTAGACCTCTTCAGCTCAACTGATATCCCTTGGAATAACTTTCAGGTATGAACTAAACGCTAATTTTCATTCGCCTTGATACGACGAGCAGAATTTTCGGCAAAATTTGTTACCCACAATATATTCATCCAAGTTTCACTATTTCTCCAATATAATTCTATAAGCAAGTGATAAATTTGTTATAGGCGAAATATATTCTCTTTTCTATGGTCGGCGAATATTCTTGGATTCGGAGCGTCCTGTGAATTACGCACAGTAATAAAAAATTGTAACTCATCTTAGTTGTTGAATTTTCGTACGGTTATTGTCAAAGAATCTAGTCCAACGTCATTTTATTCGCAGGAAGACGACCAGCGGCGGTAAGCACTTACTCCACATCCTGAGACTGGCCGTTGAAAGGCCACGCGTCCGTGAGGAAGGGGCGCACCACTTCATTCAGTGTGTGCGACATGGCTGTTAGGGGCCCGGGCTGCGGCTGTGAACAGCTCACTCCCAGCGCCAGCAACAGCAGCGGCACGAGCGTACACACTCTTTTATCACTCATCTTCTGAGTCGCCTTTACTTCAATCACCAAACGCTCTGTCAGTAAATGGGAAAAATGTTAGGCTCCAGTACCACACAGCAAAAAAATTATTATTTTCAGGAACGGGTTCTTGAGATTACGCGTAAAGTGTTCATTTGAATATTTCATGTGCAACTATTTTTTAGCTCAATCTAGTCAATTGTTTTATAGCCTTCACACCCTCAGACCTTGTCAAAACTTTTGAACGAAAATTTGTTATCGCATGAAAGTCCCTCAAATCGAAAACTAAACCGACGAAAGAGAAATTGGTAAGACAAACGTTCTTTATTTTCAATGACGCAAATTACCTCCATGAAAATTGGAATCGAAAATTGAATAAAACTATTTTAGGTATTTTCCCTACTGAGCAAAATGTATCACAGAGATCGTGAGGAACTTCATGAAACTATCTGAGAATATTTCCTACGAGGAGTCTTGTAATACACTTACGTTGCTTTCAGTTAAGAGTAGGGTATTTCGACTTAAAGGCCTAGGAGTGTCTATGAGCTCAAATTTCAAAGATCATCGTGACGAAATAATAATCCCTATTATCCCCTAACATCATTGTGACGAAATAGTAGTCCCTTAAATCCCCTGAAATCACCATTCACCATGGCAAAATAATAGTCCCTTATATCCCCTGACATCCTCATAGCGAAATAATAGTCCCTTAAATCCCCTGACATCCTCATAGCGAAATAATAGTCCTTTATATCCCCTGACATCATCGTCACGAAATAATAGTCCCATATATCCCCTAACATCCTCATAGCGAAATAATAGTCCCTTATATCCCCTGACATCATCGTGACCAAATAATAGTCCCATATATCCCTTGACATCCTCATAGCGAAATAATACTCCTTTATATCTCCTGACATCACCATGGCAAAATAATAGTCCCATATATCCCCTGACTTCATCGTGACGAAATAATACTCCTTCATATCTCCTGACATCACCATGGCACAATAATAGTCCCATATATCCCCTGACATCATCGTGACCAAATAATACTCCTTTATATCTCCTGACATCACCATGGCAAAATAATAGTCCCATATATCCCATGACATCGTCATAGCGAAATAATACTCCTTTATATCTCCTGACATCACCATGACGAAATGATAGTCCCTTAAATCCCCTGACATCACTATGGCGAAGTAATAATCACATATATCCCTTGACATCAGCAGGGAATGGCATCAGCACAAAATAAAGCGGCCGTTAAGCCCCTGAGCAATTCCCTTGAGCCTCTGAACCTGGGGATGCATCATAAAAATATATTACGTCGTTGTAGCGTTTAAGCTGACTGAGGAAGTAATTATTGTATAATGTGAAATAATTAAATGTGATTTTTCTTGAGAGCACTTACGAAAAATTACGGTTCAAAACGTTTTATCACCATACGTAGCGTAGAAAAATTAATTCATATGAATTGACGCTGCCATCTGTTTTCAATGGCAACTTGAAATATTTTGAGACTCTGGCCTGAGTCTGTTCAGTTCAGAAGGGATTTAGCGACTCAAATATGTGTAAGTCTCGAGTAATAAAACGCAAAAATTTTGCTAAAATCCTCCTAAATTCGGATCTCATATGCTGTCAACCTCTTTCTGCTTAGGATATTTGTACATATTTCTGTTAGAGCGGAATGCACGCAAATTTAGTTTCACCGCTCTGTTAACTGAACGGAGAAACATCCCTAAGTAACAACCCTACATCAAATTTCAGAAGTTTGAGTACGAAATAAATCTCCATGATATAGGCAAATATTTTATAAAAATATCAATGCTCACTGCCCGCAGTAAATTGCCCGCAGTGCCCGCAGCATTCGAACATCAATCAACCTAATGATAGCGCTGCCAAGCCATTGTCCTTGAAGTAATCTAATATTTGTGGACGATCACAAAGACTCTTGTTGGTTTGATAACGGCACACAGTAACTAACGTGGCAAAACTGTGGTCATCGCACCACTGCACTTTATCTTACGACGTATGCAATTATACTTTGGTGACCTTGATGAGTTCTACCAAAAATTAACCAGTTCTGCACTTCTGTATTTTTTCGGTGGATGATGAGTTATATCTTTCAATATTTATGTATTAAGAACTGCATTTTTAGTCTAAAATATGACTGCCATGAAATTCTGTTGTGCGTGTGAGTTAGACAAATTTTCCCTCAAAGCATACAGCTTCAAATGACACAGGTGCTAGCGAAGCATCGTAAGCGCAGAATATTAGTCACTTATTACATAGTACCAGAGCATGCATCGCTTCTCGTATAGTACCATGCAGCGGACACGTCGGTCCATGTAAAGTACCAATACACACATCAGTACTTGTATAGTACCAGTGCACGCGTCAGAACCTGCATAGTTTCAAGTTCTAGTATCATTCGTCAATACCTGAATTTCATTGACGCTGCACAAAAGTCACGTGAAATTTCGTTAGCGCAGCTAACTTGAAAATGTTTTTTTCCCTTTATGGTATGGTATCATCTTCTAAGTTTCCGTTCTTCGACAGCAGGTGTGGCAGATAAGCGACGTGACACACGTGCTTTAAAGGTTTGAAAATTTTGAAACATCTTCTTGAGGAGCACAGGTGTATGGAACTTATAATAATTTTTTCATCACAATGTACATACTTATACCCCCAAAATTCTTCGAGCCTATCATACGAATTACACGTTCAACTTATTTCTTGGAAGGTGTTAATGAAAGTTCTTAAAGGTCGTAAGCGAACTCTTGCAGTTCAGAAGACTGTAAGGACGCCCTTCTCATGGCGTGAAGAGCAATTGAAATAAATCTGCTTCTTATTTACAATTGCATTTATGGTGCAGTGTCTTCGTATGATGATAAGTTATAATTAAACTCCTGTCGTGCTGCCAGCTAACCGAAAAGTAACTTACATATTTGACTAGCTTAGGCAACGACTCCAAGTGGCTTTCAAAATCCATAATAAAAGTGGGTATGAGAGAGAAAAGACAAAGCCACACACATTTAAACTGAAGCCAATGAGCACGTTGCCAGCATAACGTAGTGGTATTGACTATTCTGTGACGAACTAATACTAAAAGTATTGTGTTAGAGTCACATTTCCTAAGACTTCCCACTCGGAAACCCTTGCAGCAGCAGAAGTATCTCGGAGCTATTGAGGAATATACATTGACAGCCATCGAAGTATCTTGCACTTTAGCAGTTTTGGAAACTCATCATAACGAGTATCTTGTATTTCAAGAGTACCTTGAAACTTATTACGCTAAGTATCGTGTACTTCAGTAGTATTTTGAAATTCATCATGCGGAGCACTTGCGACTTTAGGGTTTGTAGAAAGTATGAAAGGCTCTTAAATTATTAAAGTTCTAGAAATGAAGTATTCTTCCGCAGTTTAACTTGAACTTGGTTAAATGGAAGTAAAGGAAACAACACTCTCGGCAACATCACAGTCGTTGAGAAGCCTTTAGAAAGAGAAGACAAACGGTTTTCTAAACCTGTCAGACAGTTATCACGTTTCATTTCTCAATCTTAGAATTCTGCGACTGCTATCAGTCTTTTACAGATGCATTGATTCGAGGTGCAAGATACGAATTTGAGAATGGGCTCACTATTTGTCAGGTCGCTAAGACTCCTCAAATATGAAATTATACTTTTCGGTCACGTTTGCTCAGCTCTAGAAGTTTCTCGTCATGCATAACATGCGATTCGATCACTTCTTCACTTTTAGAGAACGACCAAAACGTTTAATTATAATTAAATATTGGCCGGTCCACGAGCTATGAGGCGACTCGGTCCACACCAAATGGGTGCGAGGCTGAACACCTATTCTGTGTTAGGTTCTCTAGTCATACCTGACTTGTGTTGCCAAGTAGGCCCTACTCCGTTATATATCCTCTGTGCTTCACAGTAATGAATAAGAAATCTGGTACGACTTTCCATCCATGAAATTGGAACGAAGTTAGTCGTAGAACCCTGTCGGGTGTTGCCTTAAGAACCGTGGACCCGAGTATGAGACTGTGAGATATATGCACTCGAGACGCGCTCTACAAATCCATGATGATCATGCCAGTTCAAATAGCCTACTTAACAACCGTTTTTAAGCTGTACCTCTTTTACGAGTAGTGAATAATTGGAAGTTAAGCCTTCCTATTGATGCAACATGCAAGTATGGCTAATTACTGTTGAGGAGAATTCGCTCTCCCATGTCCTCAGAGGCTGTTGTGGACGCCGTCTTTGTTGATAATTCTGCTGTCAGCCGACTCCCTAAACAAACTTATAATCAAATCTGATCTTATAATCAAATCTGATATCAGTTTTGAATTTTTCAATCTTCTTGAAGCGGCCCTTCTAACGATTAAATTATATAATATGTGAAATTTTTTGTCCTCTTTATACCAGAATATCTGATCTATTCGTCACATCAGTAGGAGGAAAATGGTTAGTCTGTATAATTAATATTAATCCTTTGTAATTGGTACGCGTTATAGCTCTTTCTGGAAGAGAATACATAGCAACAAAACGTAGGCAAAAAATCAGCCGTCGGTGTTTCAACTACCAAGGCTGCAAGACTGCACAATGGCACGTACGCTTCACACAAACGTGAAGTTACGCGTGATGTGTGATAAACATCCATCAATCAAGTTCAAACATTAGAAATTATTGCTAAACAAAATCTGAAGATAAAAACCACTTATCTTAATAAAAGAGAAAGTAGGAACGCCGAAATTCCCAATCCATTCCAGTTCATATAAACTATGCGAGTTTCTCTTGCTTGTTTCTCTCCGCAACGCCTCGGTATAAGAAACTCATTTCTTTGAAAGTAGTCGCTTTGAAACCTGAAAGTCAACGCCAATTTCATCGTAATATATGCTCTTACTTACAATTAGATTAGATTTGTGCTGTGCAGATAACTGTTACGATGACTGTCGGAGTACGCGGGTGTGTGTGATGGGCCGGCAAGGAGACTCCGCTGACTGACCAATGCAGGCTGAGAAGAGGCGTCTTGCAGTGGCCTCTATCCAACGCTCGTCTGATTAATAACTACTGATATGCAAGGTTTAATTGCGATCAGATGTTTGAGGCCGGGAGGGAAGTGATGCAGGTGATGGGCGTCAGATGCTTAAAACCGAAATGATCAAGGTGATGGTAGCTAGATGATTGAGACCGCGATGAAGGTGGTCCAGGCGATGGTGGTCAGATGCCTGGAAGTTGGATAGAATATTCAGTGATAAAGGTCAGATGCGATGAATTTAGACTTAAAAATTTTACAACAGAATATTTTTCCGTTTTGTGAAATATTTATTTATATATAAATAATTTTGATTAGGATCTTGAAAACATTTCATTTTTCTTCTGTTTCAGCGCTAATAATAAAATTTTAATTATTCAGAAATATTTCTAATAAATGTAATATTCGTTTTTATTCTGGTGCTTTTTATTCTACGAGTAAGATTCTCGACGAATTGCCCTATTGGAAGCCTAAAATATTTTTCTGACAGTTACATTAAGCGCTTTGTCTCTATGGTCACATTTGTTAACGCTTCCCAGCTCAAGTTATAACCCCAATATTCTAGTTATTGTTTTTCCTTACGCGGATTCCCACGATATTAGCTAGTTCTGTAACATATTCAGTTGAGAGTGATATGTAGAGCTTACGGATGTCGGGAAAACTATTGTCATCTGGGAACTTGCTAAATCAATTATTTATCTAGTGCTTCAATTCCAAAATATTAGTATGTCATGCTTACACGATCGAGGGATATTGAATGATTCTTCGAATCTGGAGTAAGAGACAAACAGAGATGAAATGATAATCTCCCCCTGATAGATATTAGGAATATTAGGTGAGGTGATGGAGTGATTGTCCGAGAAGTACTCGTAAACGACCTTTTAAATGTGCTCATCGACAGTGAACGAACCAACAATCCCCCAACACAGCATCATGTACGCTGTTGATGCGAGCAGTTAGTTCTCAAGGAAAATTCCATTGAAAAGAGTCGCTTGCAATCGAAGGTTGACTGCTCAAGATATGCTTAAAGGAAGGATACGCAGTTCGTACTATTTATTCACTGGTGATACTAGAGCAATCTTGTGTAGGCCCTGATAGTTCAAGGAATAGGTTCCGATTGAAGGTTATTTGCTTATTTGCGTACCGGTTTTCGCCAAGGTGGAGGTGACGTGATGACATAATTAAGAATGAACTTATTGATACTCCCTGGATCGTATAGGCATGAAAATATCATCAGTCAACTACTGCGAATATTTGAATGAAGCTATTCTTTATTGGTGTTCGTAAGAATACTGTGTTCATGCTAAGGAATGCCCCCGTGGAATGCCCTTTGCAGTCTGCCAGAGCCGCCAAGACATGTTTGTCTTTGCTTGGATTCTAAGAAAATAATTGAATGGTGCAACTAACACATTCTCCTCATTTAAGTTCCGATGAGAACTTTCGGGCCATAAACAACAGAGGCACCTGTGTCGATGGAAGCAATTTACATCGAAGTACGAATTGAGAAATGCGGTACGAGTTGCATCGAGATCAGTTGATGTTGCTTCAACTACAGAATGAAGAAAGTATATAAAAGTTCATATTATAATGGTGACCAAATGTTACGGTTGTTTTTCTCATGAATAACTTTTCGTATGTTAGGTTTTTGGAGTGCGTGGCTCCAATGCGGCATTAATCAGGTTATTACACTGCTTTGAACAATATTGGTCATTTTGATTTTATTTACAAAATCAATTCATGCCTTAATATTAGTGAGACATTGTGAGTTGCGCGAGCAGATCAGCAAAAATAAGGCAAAAAATTAATTGTATAGGTTATTATAGAGCTGTAGCCTCACGAATAATCTTATATTAGATATTGTTGTCATTAAACATTCGCAATATTTTAATTGCCTGTGCCAAATAATTTCTCCTCATATATTTATCTAGTCAAATGAACAGTTATCGTGGATCGTACTTAACATGTCTTGATACATCGATCATGTAAATCACCTACGCGAATAGTTTTATGTACTGTACACTTCCAAACTTTATGGCTTTTGAAAATTGATTTCCAATGACAATTTTCTTCCAGAATAAATATTTAAAGACCGATTAAATAAAGTGTTCTCTCATAGATGGATTCATAATTCTTCTCTTCACCCGCGGGTGAATGTAATTATTTCTTCTCTACCCAGTCTAACCTTTTCGCCGCCTGCATGCATGTTTTTCGCCGCTCAAGTGATTAAATAGCTTTGGCGGCGAAAAACATGCATGCTCCAGCGAAAAAGTTGGACTGGGAACGGGAGGCAGTTGAAGGTCTCTGACGTCTTCGCCTCCCTCACTCATGAAATTCATCGTTACTAAATGGAAGCTTTGGCACCAAATGCGAGCTTCATGACACCGAGGAACTGTGAAAAAATTTTATGACCTTGGATTGCTGAGTGTTAGAATTTTCAGTGCTCAGAATATTCTTAATTTTTCTCATCGTCAGCGGTTCCAGCAGCAATCTCTAATCCCCAGAGTTGCCAGCAGTAACCTCACATCCCTAGTGTTGCCAGCAGTAACCTCACATCCCCAGTGTTGCCAGCAGTAACCTCACATCCCTAGTGTTGCCAGCAGTAACCTCACATCCCCAGTGTTGCCAGCAGTAACCTCACATCCACAGTGTTGCCAGCAGTAACCTCACATCCACAGTGTTGCCAGCAATAACCTCACATCCTTAGTGTTGCCAGCAGTAACCTCACATCCCCAGTGCTGCCAGCAGTAACCTCACATCCACAGTGTTGCCAGCGGTAACCTCACATCCCCAGTGTTGCCAGCAGTAACCTCACATCCCCAGTGTTGCCAGAAGTAACCTCACATCCACAGTGTTGCCAGCAGTAACCTCACATCCACAGTGTTGCCAGCAGTAACCTCACATCCCTAGTGTTGCCAGCAGTAACCTCACATCCCCAGTGTTGCCAGCAGTAACCTCACATCCCTAGTGTTGCCAGCAGTAACCTCACATCCCCAGTGTTGCCAGCAGTAACCTCACATCCACAGTGTTGCCAGCAGTAACCTCACATCCACAGTGTTGCCAGCAATAACCTCACATCCTTAGTGTTGCCAGCAGTAACCTCACATCCCCAGTGCTGCCAGCAGTAACCTCACATCCACAGTGTTGCCAGCGGTAACCTCACATCCCCAGTGTTGCCAGCAGTAACCTCACATCCCCAGTGTTGCCAGAAGTAACCTCACATCCACAGTGTTGCCAGCAGTAACCTCACATCCCTAGTGTTGTCAGCAGTAACCTCACATCCACAGTGTTGCCATCAGTAACCTCACATCCACAGTGTTGCCAGCAGTAACCTCACATCCCCAGTGCTGCCAGCAGTAACCTCACATCCACAGTGTTGCCAGCAGTAACCTCACATCCCTAGTGTTGCTAGCAGTAACCTCACATCCACAGTGTTGCCAGCAGTAACCTCACATGCACAGTGTTGCCAGCAGTAACCTCACATCCCCAGTGCTGCCAGCTGTAATCTCACATCCACAGTGTTGCCAGAAGTAACCTCACATCCCTAGTGTTGCCAGCAGTAACCTCACATCCACAGTGTTGCCAGCAGTAACCTCACATCCACAGTGTTGCCAGCAGTAACCTCACATTCCCAGTGCTGCCAGCAGTAACCTCACATCCACAGTGTTGCCAGCAGTAACCTCACATCCACAGTGTTGCCAGCAGTAACCTCACATCCCCAGTGCTGCCAGCAGTAACCTCACATCCACAGTGTTGCCAGCAGTAACCTCACATTCCCAGTGCTGCCAGCAGTAACCTCACATCCCCGATGTTGCCGGCAGTAACCTTACATTCCCAGTGCTGCCAGCAGTAACCTCACATCCCCGATGTTGCCGGCAGTAACCTTACATTCCCAGTGCTGCCAGCAGTAACCTTACATCCCCGATGTTGCCAGCAGTAACCTCACATTCCCAGTGCTGCCAGCAGTAACCTCACATCCCCGATGTTGCCGGCAGTAACCTTACATTCCCAGTGCTGCCAGCAGTAACCTCACATCCCGATGTTGCCAGCAGTAACCTCACATTCCCAGTGCTGCCAGCAGTAACCTCACATCCCCGATGTTGCCAGCAGTAACCTTATATCCCCGATGTTGCCAGTAGTAAGTTCATAACCCCAGTTCGCTCATTTGAATTCACTAAGTTAATGGCCTAATGAATGTGATTATAGCAATGGATGTCGACACATGAAAGGTAATCCATTTTTTAAAGTCCCGTTCACTTAACTCTCAAGGCTCAGAATATCAAGGCTCAGAGATAATCTCAAGGCTCAGAGATATCTACACTCAATGCTCATTTCATATGCCAGGGTGGAGTGGGAAATTGTTGCCAATTATTTCCTTTTCCCATTGGGATGATACGCCGCTTTAAGGTGTGTGGTTTTGCGCCATCGGCTATTTTATATAAAATGCAATCAGTGACCACTAATTTACTTGAGAGGAGATAAAAACAATGAAAAATACCTCGAGAAAAATCTTGAGCAAGAAAAGAAGTTTTGACAACAGACTACTTACACGAAAAAGAGGTGAATTCTCTTCGTCAACTAATGCCTAGTTTTAGTAAACACACTTCTGTAAAAGTTGAAGCATAATTTTTTTCCAATTAATAGACCCACAATATAAGTTTGTACAGAACTTCAGCCAAACATTTTTGACCATCTCTTTTTATCTCTGACGCCTTATATTTTACTTCACCCTTTCTGCGTCGCAAACTCAGATGTACTCTACGACATTTACATCATACTTGCTGTCTTACTTTTATGATGTTTTAAACATTTATTCGACTTCAATTGCTTTTCCATGAAGTTAAATACTAATAAAGCGATATTCTTTTACCTTCTTTTTAGACTCTAGAATCAAGTTCTTCTCTAACTCTAACACTAAGTTTTACAGTGAAAACTCTAAAAAAATCTAACTGCCCCAACTCTAGATCAAAGCCTCGCCATTAGAACTGTAGAACAAAGCCCCGCTTTCAGAAGTATAGAAAAACGGCCTCGCTCTCATAACTCAAGAACCAAGACTTGCTATCACAACTCTAGAACCAAGACTTGTTATCACAACTCTAGAACCAAGACTTGCTATCACAACTCTAGAACCAAGACTTGCTATCACAACTCTAGAACCAAGACTTGCTATCACAACTCTAGAACCAAGACTTGCTATCACAACTCTAGAACCAAGACTTGCTATCACAACACTAGAACCAAGACTTGCTATCACAACTCTAGAACCAAGACTTGCTATCACAACTCTAGAACCAAGACTTGCTATCACAACACTAGAACCAAGACTTGCTATCACAACTCTAGAACCAAGACTTGCTATCATAACTCTAGAACCAAGACTTGCTATCACAACTCTAGAACCAAGACTTGCTATCACAACTCTAGAACCAAGACTTGCTATCACAACTCTAGAACCAAGACTTGCTATCACAACTCTAGAACCAAGACTTGTTATCACAACTCTAGAACCAAGACTTGCTATCACAACTCTAGAACCAAGACTTGCTATCACAACTCTAGAACCAAGACTTGCTATCACAACTCTAGAACCAAGACTTGCTATCACAACACTAGAACCAAGACTTGCTATCACAACTCTAGAACCAAGACTTGCTATCACAACTCTAGAACCAAGACTTGCTATCACAACACTAGAACCAAGACTTGCTATCACAACTCTAGAACCAAGACTTGCTATCATAACTCTAGAACCAAGACTTGCTATCACAACACTAGAACCAAGACTTGCTATCACAACTCTAGAACCAAGACTTGCTATCACAACTCTAGAACCAAGACTTGCTATCACAACTCTAGAACCAAGACTTGCTATCACAACTCTAGAACCAAGATTTGCTATCACAACTCTAGAACCAAGACTTGCTATCACAACTCTAGAACCAAGACTTGCTATCACAACACTAGAACCAAGACTTGCTATCACAACACTAGAACCAAGACTTGCTATCACAACTCTAGAACCAAGACTTGCTATCACAACTCTAGAACCAAGACTTGCTATCACAACTCTAGAACCAAGACTTGCTATCACAACACTAGAACCAAGACTTGTTATCACAACTCTAGAACCAAGACTTGCTATCACAACTCTAGAACCAAGACTTGCTATCACAACTCTAGAACCAAGACTTGCTATCACAACTCTAGAACCAAGACTTGCTATCACAACTCTAGAACCAAGACTTGCTATCACAACTCTAGAACCAAGATTTGCTATCACAACTCTAGAACCAAGATTTGCAATCACAACTCTAGAACCAAGACTTGCTATCACAACTCTAGAACCAAGACTTGCTATCACAACTCTAGAACCAAGACTTGCTATCACAACTCTAGAACCAAGACTTGCTATCACAACTCTAGAACCAAGACTTGCTACCACAACTCTAGAACCAAGACTTGCTATCACAACTCTAGAACCAAAACTTGCTATCACAACTCTAAAACCAAGACTTGCCACTAGAGCCGCAGAAACCAATCCTCTCTTTCAGAACCTTTCAGAACCTTAGAACCAAGTTAAATTTTTTAGGTTGAATCAAATTTCAAAATGCTGTGTTGACCTCAAGTGAAACCCTAGATTCAAAAAATAACTTTACTTAAGCTTAAGCTTTGATGGAAAAGCTGCCTATTTTTAACTCTTGTTAAGTCGAAATATTCGGCAGCGACTTAATGAAGCAGAAGTTACTGACTCTGAAAGCCAAATAACCATTCAAATGTAAAATTTAACAATTGACTCATTGAACATTTGTCCTCTATTATTTGACTTGAATAATACGAACCCAAATTTTGCCTGCACCATTTACAGGAGTGTCCTACAACGCAAGTAACACAACAAACTGAAATTGAGCTGCAAGGACTAGACCATCCAGTTCCATCCAGCACTGAGAAAAAAGAGCTGTTTACTCTAACCAGTTATTAGAATGGAAAATACAGCTTTGAAAAATAACGATCCCACTGTAAGATGAAAATTTCCCTTTTTACGAGACATGTTGTTCGGAGCTTGGGGAAAGCTTTCAAACAGAAAACAGAACACGAGTGCATAACCATTTCGTCTTCACTCCAAACATGTGAACACCAAAGTCCCACACTCATGGCCAGTAGCATTTTTACTTTCGCCAGGTCCTTCTTTCTATTCGTTACTCTTCTTTTTCCCATTTCCTTTCCTTCATTCCATGAACACCCGTCTGGCGTCAAACTTCACCAACTGTCAACGACCATCAGCGGCGCCGACCAGCTTTTTAAGATTTTGTTCAAGACCATTTACTGTTGCGAGGATCGATGGTTTCGATTAATGGCGGTGTGACGGACGAGAAACTTGAGGTCATCTAAACTCGTGTAGTGTTACATGCGCAGTACTTGTGTTCCACAATGGCATTGAGGAACTGCCCCTGTGTCGCGTACGTGGAGTGCGCAGCTTACGTTTGTGTGTACGGTGAGGCATGTCCTGTGTGTGTGTGTGTGTGCAACTGTGCATGTAGTGACACATGCGCAGCACAGTATTCATGCATGAGTAAGGGGTCGTCCGCTGTATTTGTGTGTTTGTGGTGAAAAATTGGCAGTATGCACTTATGTACTGAAATATGTGTACTGTTTGCGTCTACCATTACCCAAAAACAAAGAGATGGATGCTGAAAATTCAATTTTGTGTCATTGAATAAATGTGATGTCTAAAATTCACCAGTCACTGTAGGCTGACATTGTTCAGTCCTTTCAACCAGACCTCGTTGGAAAGAAATTGCAGTGCGTTGCTGATGAGCGGTCACGAAGTGCTGCACGGAGAAGATATTCTAAGATTTTGAGTCAAAGCACGAAACGTTGCGAATTCCGCCATATCTCGAGGTCAGCAGTACGATTTTTTGGAAGAAAATCTGAAAAGCCAGAGACGAGGTAAAATTTGAAGTCGTTTCCCAGTAACAAAGCTGCAAAAATATTTTGGTAAGTTTACAAACTCAAAACCAGAAAAGAAATACTTCAATATTTTAAAACTTTGCGTTGTTTCAACCTTACTCTACTTACATCTAGCGTATCGTAATAACCATAAACTCAAAACTATTTAAAGATTTTGAAATAACTCAAAATTTTATTCAACTCTGTAAATGAAAAATTTTTCTCAAGTAGAGTACGAACGCGTAACTCTTGGAAACACTGGAAAATGTATTACTTACTGTTAAGTTTAATTTGGACGATTTATATTCTAATGAAGCAATATTTACTTTCGTACCCAGTTCCCTGGAGGTGATGTGAAGGTGAGCCTGACGCTCGAAACCCACTGTGCGATAGTACAGGCACGTGCTACGGAGTGGGGGCGGCTTTCATTACAATTTTTCACGTTCATATTGCCTCCCTGTCGTTAGTACTTTCTTCCTTTCCTGTACTTTGTGCTCACGGCCCGTAATTGTGAGCTTTCATTTCCTAAAAGAAGTGCTGCCTTGGTAACTGTTATCTTGTTTAACCATACTTTCTGGCGCAGCTGCTACGCTTTCATCACACCTTATCGGCGAGCACTAGAAATTTTATCTCAATGACAACAGAGCTTTTTCTCCGACACTGGTGGTGTTAATTCACAATCATTTTCTCGTTTATCAGAAAACCAAGTTGATAAAAACCAGCCTTCAGAATATGCTTCTCATGTACATTTAATGCGTACGAACGATCAAAAAAACTAACGAGTTAATATGTCAAATATGATTCATTTAAGACATATTTGTTGTCGATTAGACGCTTTGGGAGCTGGAATTTTTTTACGGTCTCGAAATGCATGGCGCCGTTTCCACGTCAATCATAATGCTCTATACGGCAAATGATGCCTCACACGCCACACGCTCCGTGACGGTGTGAGGTGTTCAGCCACTGAAAGCCAATACTGTGCGATGCAGAGGCAGTCGTTGGGAAACTTTCGAGCGCATCTCATTACCAAACAGAAAACACAGCTTCCTAATGTGTGATATTTTCACAGCGTATGATTCTCGTTTTCCTAAATTTAAGTCTCGTTAATGAGATTCCAACTTCACTGAACAACCATTGAACACACGCTCTGAATACCTAAGTCTGTAATATCATGAGGGTTGCGCAAGTACAGCATGAGCACACTCGTAATTACAAAACTAAATGAACTATTTTATGGATAAGTTAATTACGACTTCATTTGTGATTTCCAAATCAAAGCCCGTGACAGCTGAGAACTTTTAAAATCAACGTTTTTCTCACATTAGGGTAGCACTAATGAACTATTCAATTAATTTCGATAAGGCTGAAAAGAAGCTCGCTGTCACCCAGATAAGCCTTGAGACATTGATAATGAGAACACCTTATTTCATTCGTTGTAAGACTGAGACCCTTATAGATACTAAAGAAAAATAATCCAGTATCGTTGTAACGCAAAAATTTGTTATGGCACTCGTTTACACATATGCTCACAAACACTGATGTACACATGTACACACACACTGATGTACTCGTACATATGTACACATACACACACTCATACAGTAATGTGCACCTCTGCTCACACACTGCCGAGCACTTGCACACAGACCATGATGTTTATCTGAACACGGACTTTTGACGGTTTATTTATAGTTAATAATAATAAAAAAGTTTTCACATACGGTAAGATCGGATGCGTGACATTTTAGCCGGGGATTTACTCTTACGGATCAGCCTTCTCTCAAAACGACGAGTCTTGAGCAAAAAATGCAAAACCAAAATCACAACGCTTAGAATTTTTTCAATTGTGCATGATGAATTTTTGAAACTACATCTCAGGCCTTGACTAGTTACAGGCTTGAAGAGCTTTAAAATATACCTACAAAAAAGTATGTAACGACTTGACAGTTTTACAAGCATGATTTAGCTTTTATTACCGAAAATTAGTTTGTATTAGCAAATGAAAAAGCACGTAGTACACGTTGGAGCAAATGTACGATTTAAGAGTAACGAAGGTAGAAAGCTCAAAGTTGCGAATGCAAAATAAAAATAATAAAGTTTTTTTTTCAAATTCAGTCAATATACCATATGTAAGGTTATGCACTTTTCATCCGCTGATAAAATAAAAATGTTCATGCCTATTCCTGATTTCTATCAGCAATAAAGAATATTGAACGTTCGATTGATGCCATTAGAATCATTTTTCTTTCTCACGCAGTATTTCACGTCGCACTTGTCTCCACTTCGTAATTGGTTCAATTTATCAGTATAAAGATAAAATTCATTCCGCATCCCTACACACATCCCGCTTATAAACTAATCAAACTTTCGTTTTAATGAAAAGTGAAATAAAAATACTCGACATAAATGATTTGGGTGAGTTCTATTCTATGTTCACATACAGCAGATAACAAAGCTGGATCTCGTATCGAGATATGCGTCGGATTTTGCCTCATGGCCATCACTGTCGTTTTTTGTTTATCGACCGCTGATGAACGCAGTATGAAATGCAAGCTCACAGGTTTGTTGCCTTCAATCGATTCATGCTCGCTCATCTGGACCCACCGCCACGACAGAGCACGCCATCAGTCATGTATTCTGACGCATCTTATTAATATTTTCGAGTCAGAATTCCATAATGCTTCACGTCAGACTATTTTCTGATCAGCTAAAGAACGACGAGCGCTTGAGTTTATTCTTGCCAAACTGTTACTCGAAACAGAACTTTACCGACTCGTTAGAGTAGTACTCAAGTAGTGTCATTCAGAAAAATCCGTTGAAGTTTAGAAGCTTTGGTGATTCTGATCCCTCTAAGTGTTGGCAACACTGAATTGTATTACATATTTTTGAAGTTGAGAGCATAATGTTCATACAATTAACATTTAGAGTTAACTGCATTAACATTATGCAATGAAGCGGTCTAACGTTTAGCTATTTGTGAACTCCGTTGCGTAGATCAAAGCCCAGCCGTTATTGTAAAATCCCTTCAGTATGCAAGGCAGACCTTTAACAATGTTTGAAAGAGTTTAGGTGAATCAGACCTAGATTGTAGATTCCTACATACACTAGAAAAATCAGAAATTAGTAAACCTCGCTTTCTATGTGGCTTCAAAAGAAGCGCCTATAACATTTCAATTATATCATATTATCGACATTGGCTAAGAAGATACGCGTCACGACAATTAGCATAGCAATCAAAAGTCTTGGCCTAATCTCCTATGCACGAGGTAGAAAGCATCTCCAGATGTATAAAATGAAATGAAAGAAGTTCGTTTAGAAAGGTGAGGGAAAGTTTTGAACTAGTTGAAAATCAACCAATCGACCGTCAAGTTCTTTTCATATGAGAAGATGTTCACAGTTGATAGATCTTGCAATAAACATAACGATCGCTTGATTGCCTCTTCGAGCACCGAAATTCAACCCACTTTGAAAAAAAAACAGCTAGAGTCATGACCCTCCGAGTAGCTTCGAGTGCGGGCAACGTTTTCACGCACTCTTTCGCCGATAACAAAAGAGTAAATGCTGAATCCTACTATACCGTCTTACCGACAGAAATCATCCCATTGATGAAAACAAAAGCGTCAAATGAGAAGTTAGTGTTCTAATCAGGACTCTGCTTTCGCCCATACGGCAAGCAAAACCGTTGACTAGCTCAAGATATCCTCTGTGGCTTTCCAACTCACCAGACCCGAACTTTCCAGATTATTATTTTTGGTTGCCAATTGAGAAAATAGTTTGCGCAAAGCCCCACATCAGAATCATAGCCCTTAAGAAGGATATAAACAACTCGTGGACTAGTGGGAAACGCAAGGAGTGGTCAGAGCCGTAACCAACATTTGAAATCATGAAGATGACATAGCTGGAGGTGGTCATATCGAATGAAGCTTGTGTTCTCAAGGTCAACTAAATAAAGTGTCAAAATTTTAAGAAATTGAGTTACCTTTCCCTTTATTATAAAAAGTTAAACAAAAAAAGAACATTGTACAAAAAATCTGAAGACCTTTAAACAAAGAAGTATTTTTTTACCACCTCTCCTACCAGAAAATAAGAGCGAGGGCATGCAAAGACAAAAAACAGCCCTTTACAGCTGAAAATAAGCGTCAAATTCAGCACAGGTTAGCACCGAAAGACAGGCTCAGTTTAGTTCAGCCCATTTACGTTCGGATCAGGGCGAGTCACCACAGCATCATAGATAGTGGGCGAGGTTCCCGATTGCCGGCGCAAAACTGCATCGCTTCATAGAGTACATTCGAGCCGATCGGAACAGCCTTTGTGGTCACGAGAGCTCATCCACAAGCATGAGACGTTATATGAAGGAGACCTGCACCTATAACGGCTGCAATTTTTACCTCTGGGCGTTGAGGGCAAATACTGCCGCAGCTTTGGCAGCCTCGGGGACGAGGTTGGTCTTCTGCCTCACGTAATCAGTCGTGTGTGTCGCTAAATTTCCTTGTAGACGAATCTCACATAAACTAGTGGAACGATATGAATATTTATATGCACCATCAAGAATTATAATATAGATGCTAAAATTCTCCCGTAATCTTATATTTATCATTTACTTTATAATTTTTCACTTTCTATTAATAATTTCTTTATTTTTCAGTTGAGTATTTCTAGACTCTCTGAATGGTTACTTCATCAATTCTTAGTCGAAAAATTTTTCAGCTTCCAAATGATAATTCCTAGTACATATTGATTTGTTTGTATTTAAACAATGTAATAACGGTCATATTTTTTTAATATTAAATTCACACAAATGCTCAGCTTTGAATTTTGTTCCGTCAAGCATTAAAATAGCTTGCCCAAATAAGGCCGGCAGTCGCGTGATGTCAAGGGCATTCTTATCCGACCTCGAGA
The DNA here is from genome assembly GCA_030386875.1 of Morinoia aosen. Taxonomy (NCBI): domain Eukaryota; kingdom Metazoa; phylum Arthropoda; class Malacostraca; order Amphipoda; family Talitridae; genus Morinoia; species Morinoia aosen. Next base: position 27,309,834 of record CM059557.1, on the reverse strand, counting down.
TTAAGCGGAGCGGACCTCAATCCTCCATCTCTTAACAGTTCGTTATTACCGCACAGTAACAAATTTTAATTCCCACACATTATGTAACACCTAAACTTTTTTTATTTTTCGTTCAGTGAAATGGATGAAGCACGTTTCTAATAATATTGATGCATTTGTATAAAGAATAAAATCATATCGTTTCAATACTACCTTTAGCTGGTCATGACAATTTCTGACTACTGAAAAAACTCGAACAATATGTGTGTACCTGAACGATTATTTATCTCCTTATTATACATTCGTAGATTGTTTTTGTGTCCAAAATTTTTATTTATTTCGAATTCAAAGGTGGCACTTAACTTTTATGTAGATTATGTGATGTGCAAATGAATGAAACGCCGTTTTTTTAAATCTCGGTTCCGTATGTGTGTTTTTAAGGAATAAAAAAACAGTGCGCAATGAACTTGGTCCTCACTATCTTATCAACAGTTCGAAAATTATCAACTAACCTATTTCTATAAACCCCTTCTACTAATGGCTACGCCCATTCTGCAGACTACATAAGTCTATAATGTTAACTCCGCACTCGTAAGACAATACTGCTACCTTCACAATGTATTCATAAATGGCAACATTGCTCCGGACTCAGGGACAGAGAGATTTTAAGTAGCCTAAATTGCAGGAGGAGATGCTTCCAGAACATTATTCGATGATACGAGAACATTATTCGATGATCGTATTAAGAATCCACACATCCACAAGCGTGTAAGTCTCTAAAACTCCTCACATGAACGAGAGAGACGTGTTGCCAAGGTTTTTGATGACCATGGCCCCATGAGCGAGTGATAACGTTATGGAGATCTCTAAGTGGATGTAACGGACGATGACCAAGGCACTTGAAGTAGTCCTGCCTTTATAGCGATAGAGAGATAAAGGCCGATAGATGGGTATTTTATTTCAGGGACGCGCTCTCGGTGACGTCACAAGGCAAACGAATTAACACACTAATGTTAGAAAGCATCAAGAGGATAGCCGATTTGTCACGAAAAGTTTTCTAGTTTCAAATGGAGTACACGAATATTGAATATAAATAGGTATATGATTTAAAAAATTGAAATAATTTGAATGAAATGATTCAATAATGCCGTCAAGCTCTACACGAATCCCATGACATAATATTCAACGAGACGTAATGTGAGCTCGCTGTGCGCCTGTCTCGCACTCAATGATTTTTAAATGCTTCAAGATGATTTTCGTCGCACTCAAAGTACGTAATTAAATTGTACATGCGAGTGGAGTGTAACGAACGCAAACGTAGATCATTCCGTAATTCTAAGCTCTCTGCAAACGCTGAAAAATTTACATCCGTCTAAAACTAAAGAACATCTGAGAGTATTTTCCTCTGCATCCAAACGAGGTTTTTGAACACCCAAAATGTTAAAGTCATGTTTGCACATTGGCGAGCAGAAAAAAATATACGTAACCTGGAAAGCTTGAGCGAAGTGGGAAGCTCTGCTGCTCCCGAAAGATATACTATTAAGGAAAAACCGTAATTAAATTGAGTTTTATCGTATTCATTATTAATTATCATCATTGGCGGCATTTCGTTTAAAATTGCAGATATTTACACAACAAACTTCACTGTATTTTAATAATGAGCTTTTACTATGATAAGACGACAAAAGAGAACCCTATATCATCCACAGAAAAAGAGCCGTCGCTCTTTTTCACAAGAGACATAGCAGCAGAATGAGAAAAACTGAATAGGCCTTAACATGGATGTCAACATGGTACTGCGCTACCTTCAATTGAGTAATGAGACGCCGCTTTTTATCGCCGTGAAAGTGAGGACAGTAGTGATTAGAAAAAACGAGAAGTTCATGAAGAAACATTCACAATGAATTATATTCTTTCAGGAAAAAGAATTTATAATGAAGAAAGGGTCCATTCATTCCAAACAGAAGTTCTCTTTATTAGATATTGAAAAACTCACTTGCGCAATTCGCAATCACGAAATGACCATAAAAATATATTTAAGCTCAGACAAAAAACATAGAGGCAATGGTATAAGGTCTTAAGTATCTTTTATCTATCAGCCCAGTTGATAAGAGCTTGTTTGTTCTACCTTGGGTTACTTATCTTCTGGCATCGGCCTCGCTCTACACAAACTTAATCGTAGTTAAAAATGAGTTACAATACAATAAGATAACTGTACTCTACTTATACTGAATGCAAGTATATAGGTATTGTGAACCTTTCAACTTATTGCTAGTGGAACTTGAAGCACAGATGTTGACGTTGAACTGTTGACTCCTTTCGCAACAGGGATTTCAAGTGGGCTGTGCCAAAAAAAAACTCGGATAGGTAATATCCAATCTTTACGACATTAACTTTATTGTCAACCTGACCATGACACACTATTTGGTTTTTTCTTCCTCACAGGTATAAAATAACCTCTATTTAAACTGTCATCAGGACGCTTTAAACTTTAGGATCAATATATGTGAACCAAAAATATCCTGCTTGGGCCAGGTGATCAAAACGGGCTCGTGCAAGTAATGTTATGATCATGCATCTTTCTCCTAGTGAACGTCAATAATGGTGAAAATAAATGGTTGGTTTTTAAGTGCTGCAAACTTGCTTGTATGTGGTCATCGAAAGATAGCAATTAGTTGAAAACGTGATCCTTTCGGGGTAAAGGTCGAGGGCTCGAAAACCTGCATTGCAGGACTAGTGTCTCTTCCGATTGGGAATGTGAAGTTAGTCATAACTTTCCACTGGAGCGAAGTGTGTGAAATGAGCACCAGCTTGATTGGGAGTGTGTGTCATTGTGATTCGCTATGACTTATAAGGTATGAAATAACAAGTATCAACTAGATTAGAATTAGATATTTTAAAGACTGTTTAGAAGAATTAAGTAAAAATTCTTCACTTGCGTTACTTTTCATCACCGACCTATGCTCCGATGAGCCAAATCATGTACAAAGTACACTGAAATAAGACATTGTTAACGAAAAAGGTACCGAAAAATGGCTATCATAAGTTAAAAACTTATTGAATCGTTAAAAATCTTGTTGAACTAGCGGTATTTTCGTCAACTTTTTTCTTCAATAATCCTGTAAGAAAAACGTTTTGTTCTGCTGTCAGTGTGCAGTTTCCCACATTTTCAAGTGAAGCTGGAGATAAAATTTACATCGTTTACAATAAAAAATCTGAATCTGAAAACTGAAAATTATAATCATTCTGATTTCTATGAGAAAATATCAATAGGAAACTACCATGAACATGTGTGTCTATAAACAATAATTTAGAACGAAAATAATTATCCTTTCAATTCATTTACAGTAGTTTAGATTATATTTTATACTTTTGCGGCGGAATTCGTGAGGCAGGTTATCTGTTATGCGCAAAAATACCAAAAAACAAGAGAGCAGATGCGTGCAGAGTCTTCAGAAAGACAGGTATGTGTTTATGGAGCATTGATGCGTGTGCAAGGAGAAAGTGAAGGAAGTTGAATGAGTTTGAGGAAAAACTAATAAATTCACTTAAACCAGTTCAACATCGTTTGAGACAACTACGTCTACACCTTTTTCACTTCAAATTAATCTAATTCAAGTTCAATTTAATCCAAGTCAAGTTCAAATTAATCGGAGTCAAGTTCAAATTAATCCAAGTCAAGTTCAAATTAAATCCAAGTCAAGTACAAATTAATCCAAGTCAAGTTCAAATTAATCCAAGTCAAGTTCAAATTAATCCAACCCTTTTTTGTGTTAAATGATTAATTTTTTGTGTTAACATTTATTGGATGTTATTAGCAAGACTGGTTTCGAGGTTTTATTTACACTCATAGATATTTAAATACGTGAAATTCCACCTTAGCATATCTATGAAATCATAGATATGATAAGGATCTTGCATCTACCCAGATGCAAGAATGCATCTGGGTAGTAATGTACAAGCTTAAATTTTAATCAAACGGAATCTTACATTAGTACTCAGTGATTCGCATTTGTATATTTATTTTAAAGATTAAATCTATATATCGTCCAATGATCACCTTTTGTATTTGCATGTATAGGATTTCATAGATGTGATGAAGTGGAATTTCACGTATATCAATATCTATGATTGTAAATAAGCCTTCGAAACCAGTCTTGCTTATAACATCTAATAGATACATATTTAAAACAAAAAACTCATATTAACAAATTCTTTTGTCATTTTATAACTCAACTGAGGATTGGATTAATTTGAAGTTGACTCGGATTAATGTAAACTTGACTCGGATTAATTTGAACTTGACTCGGATTGATTTGAACTTGACTCGGATTAATTTGAACTTGACTTGGATTAATTTGTACTTGACTCGGATTAATTTGAACTTGACTCGGATTAATTTGAACTTGACTTGGATTAAATTGAACTTGACTTAGATTAAATTGAACTTGACTTGGATTAAATTGAACATGACTTAAATTAATTTGAAGTGAAAAAGGTGTAGTTCACAACTGATATCAAGAACTTGGGAGATATACATCGTCAGGGATGAGGAAATTTTTACAAACACTAAGCCAGGAAAGAAAGAGTCGAGCTCAGTGAAAGCTCAGATTTTTCTCAATGGGACGAAAAAAAGATAGAAGAAAAGGAGAGGAACAAAAAATAAAACATAAAGGAGCAAAATACAGCAGACGCCATGCCCTGCTCTTGTGGGAAAAATTTCCCCACTACCGCTTGGCGTTTCTGAGGTGGCGTTGCTCTCTTAGCCTTTCTGCGTGGGTGCCGGGTCGCCGCTCGCTGTTAGTTGTTCAATTGTTTCGGTAGGGTCGCAGGTATACACCGACCGGGGTTGAAAATTTGGCCGGGGCCGGGGCCGGGGTCAACAAATTTGTCATGGCCGGGGCCGGGGCGCACAGACGCCAATCTCGCCAGATTGGGACGACGCCCACCCCTTTCCCTCCACCTCCGTGTTGCTACATTAAGTTGCCATTCGCACCAATTATTTAACTATGTAGTACTATTGAGGTTTATTAACCTACCTGTTCGTTGTACATTTATTATTAATCACTGCGTTATAAACACTACAAGTACTTAGTAAGTGGATTGTACAGCAGAATACTAAAGTTAACCTGCATTAAAGCAATATAATAAGTAATGACAACGACCGCTGGTGTTTGGCCATTCGACCCTCCATGTCGGCACTCAAGAAGAGGCATTTTTAAAACTTCATTAACTTAACCTTAAACTAACTGAACTTGGCCTAACCTAACTTAACCTAACCTCCTAACCTAACATAACATAACTTAACCTAACCTAAATTAATTTAACCAAACATTTCTGTAGCTGCTTGGAGGTGGTGCTGTAGCGCACCGGAGGTGGAGGGAGAGGGGTGGGCGGCGTCCAAATCTGTCGACATTGACGTCTGTGCAGCCGGGGCCCACGATATACACAAGACAGGTAGGTCCACTTCAAAGGGGACAGCTGCTCGTAACCGTTAGACAAGCCAGCCAATAGGAAACGTTTGAGCTGATGACGTTGCCACACCCATACCACGTGACCCACACCACACTCGCGGTAGCGATGCACTGGCTGCCGTACGTATGATTGCACTATGGCAGGAACTGCCGGGTTTCCGCACATACGTATTGAAAAAAATGTTAATCATCTGGAAACCATGATACTGAATAACTTTGATAATCTCGTATGCAATGCTTAATAGTCACGTTATAATTAAAATTTGGGTGCATACTGAGCAAAACCTTCATATTTATCGATACATATCGTTTGCGACTTATCAATACAAAGCTCCGTTTGCAGTTCTCAAATTAAAATGTTTCTTTTCGAGCGTTAAAAGGATAAATCAAATGAAAGTCCTCATAATGTTACTGCATATTTCAGAAAGAAACACTGAGTTCATCGTTTGTCAATGTCAATAAACCACAGGTTGAAATTACTCTGACAAAAAATGCTTTCCGCTTCAAGAAAGTCTTCAATTCTTTTAGAATACTTGTTGAACGATATACATAGAAAGCAGGATTAGTTATTTTACAATGTCCATCATCTTTAATGCACATTTGTTTTAGACTATATATATTACAGGCCTCGTATGAATTCAAATTTCAAGAATAGGCTCCCGAAGTACAAATCATCCGTATAAATCATTCTCTTGCACCTTTTTCATAATATGATGGGCTCTCTTACTCTTACCTACCGATTTGTTCAGAAGATTTTTGAATAATCACCGCTACGTCATGTTGCGTTATAAAGAATGTGTTATAAATATTAGTTAATTTTCGAATTGCTCTATATCCATGATCGACGTCTAAGTAGTTGAAAATTTGAACAACGAGCATCGTTGAACTAAAAGTGTAGCTGCTTTGAGAAACTACAGGAATATTGGCAGTATTGCTGTAGTCATTCCAGGAGCTACACTTTTCCTAGTGAAAATCCCTCAATACAGTAAAACATGCATCTGGCCTAGTTTTATTACATGGCAAAAGTAGCCTTACATCCATTTTAATTCGATGACTACATTATTGAAGCAATTAAATATAGAACACTACGTCCTTTAATTATTAAATATACAAATACATATATGTACAGACATATACGGCACACATCCTATAATAAGCAACTTGCTCCGGTTAATTATGATATAAATGAATAATAATAATAATAACAATAATAATAGTAATTATCTCAGTTAACGACAACTTTTGCCATAGACTATTTAGTTGTCGCTTTGGTAATTCTACCGAAGTTGCTGTGCTGTTGTAAGGTGGTACGCTGAGATCATAAGTGTCTTCCATATATCTCCGCTATCTATACAGATTACTTCAATTACCACGTTATTGCTCGCATATTAAATCTTACTCAGTCAAGTACGATCCAACTCAATACAATACACCTTTCACCAAAAAAACAAAACTCATGTCCGACTCCAGCAATAGCTGGCATAACACAAAGTATGCCCTCATTTCGTCGGGCCACAATTCTCCAGAACTTCCCCCCCCCCCCATTCGTTACACAGCGATATAACATTGCATAAATGTCGATAACTACCGTTTAGCATGAGATACCCGAAAAGGAGCCGTCATGGACATTCTAAAACTTATCACAACATTTGTTTCTTTTTACCCGTCATCATAAGGATTCAATCACCATATGAACAAAGAATGGAGCCAATATAGCTCAAACTCGTAATTTTTACCTGAAGAACCAGGGTACATGGATGCAAGGAAACAATAAATGTGGAAGATTGACGCTAGGACCCCAAAGTTGGGGTTCCAGCTCCCACCCTCACTTTGGCCGAGCGTCTTACCCGCGCTGGAACCCTTTCTCAACTCAGCGCTGAGTATAGGAGTTCAGTACGCTCGACCATTTTGGTTCTAAACTGTGCCGCAGAACATACCAACTGCTACAAGCCTCTAGGACTTAGACAAACCGTAAAACAAACATTAAAACACAACCTCGCCACTCTAGAACTGGGTGGGTCCACTCAGATTTAACATCATATATTCCCGAATACATTCACTTCTTTAACAAATTACAGTACTTTATGAATAGGTCCCCCATCAGATAACAGGTTGGCCACACTTATGTTTCCTCCTGTCACCGCTAAGAAATTACAAATCTCATTTCCTTTCCTGTTGGACAACAAATTATAAGACTTCACCTGTAACCAGACGCTTGAAATGCAAAATACACATTATGATCACTAAATATAAAAGAATTTCATGCTACGCCACTCACTTTCAGTGAATTCACATCAGTATTCACAATTCAATAATTTGCGCGTCAGAAACTTAAGAATCGAAGCCAAGAGCGTGTTTTCGTTTCTTATGAGCAAATAAACCGAAATGAGCAAATAATCCCCCTCTGGAGGGGTATTTCCCCCTGTGGTGGGGAGTGTTTCTAGAATTCTCCCACCGTGGTCCGCTGCGTGTCGTAAGAGGCGACTAAAGTGGACGGAACGAGGGGACTGGGGATCCCCTTCTCTGTAGTGATTTTCCCGAGAGGCAGCAGGCCAATGAAAAGGGTGAGAGGGGTCGAAAGACCACTCAAACCCTAATACTAGGATCTATGAATGTAAGGGGGTGTGGAAGTAGAGCAACTGAGAGTAAGAGGGAGGAGATCGGAAGATTGATGATAAGCAGGAAAATGGATGTGTTGGCTCTAAGTGAGACGAAGTTGAAAGGTAGTGGTGAGTTGATGTTTGGAAGTGTGGAGGGGAGAGTGTCAGTGGTGCGTGGGGGATATGCAAGAGAGGGTGTGGCTTTATTATTGAGTGAAAGAATCAGAGATAAAGTAGTTGAATGGGGTGAGTTGTGAGCAAGAATAATGTGGGTGCGAGTGAAATGGGGGGTAGAGTCATGGGTGTTTGTGAGCGCGTACGGACCGGGATCGGAGAGGAGCGGGGAGGAGAGAGAGGAGTTTTGGGAGAAGTTGTCCGAGTGTGTTGCAAGAGTGGGAAATGGTTGTAGAGTTGTGGTGATGGGGGACCTGAATGCGAGAGTGGGCGATGAGGTGGTGGATGGTGATGTTGGTAGGTATGGAGTAGCTGGGATGAATGAGAGTGGTGAATACTTGGTGGAGTTATGTAGATATGGAGTTAGTAATTGGGGATAGTATGTTTGAGAAAAAAGTATAAACAAGTATGCATATGTGAGGAAAAATGGAGGTGTGATAGTGGAGAGAGCATTGATGGATTATATATTGGTTAGCAGGGGAGTGATGGGTCGTTTGCTCGATGTGCATTTGTTCCGTGGTGAGATGAGTGTGATATCAGATCATTACTTGGTCGAAGAAAAGCTGAGAGTAAGTGGAGTGTGGGGAGGTGTGAAAAGGAGGAGTGGGAGGGAGGTGTTAAATGCAAGCAAGTTGCATGATGCTGAGCGTGTGTGTGAGTATCAGGAGAAGATGAAAGTAGAGGATGAGAGGATGAAGGTAAGTGAGGCTGGTGGAGAGGAAGGGGAATGGAAGTTGTTTAAAGATGCGGGGGAGAAATGTGCGAGGGAAGTGTGTGGGGTAAGGAAGGTTGGAGGGGGATTAGAAAGGGGAGTGAATGGTGGAACGGAGAAGTAGGAGCGGCTGTGAGAAGAAAGCGGGGGACGTTCGAAAGGTGGCTGCAAAGGGGCAGCCAGCAAAATCTCGAAGAGTATAAGGAGAGAAAGAAGGAGGTACAAAGGATGGTAAGGAGAGCTAACTAGGAGGCGGATGAGGAGTGGGGAGGAAGTTGGGAGGGGACTTCATGGAGAGAAGGAAGGTTTTCTGGAAGGAAGTGAAGAGAATTAGGAAAAGACAGGTGGAGAATGAGGCAAGAGTGAAGGAAGCAAATGGTAGGTTGCTAGTGGAGGGTGGTGATGTGAGGAGGAAATGGGCGGAGTATTTTGAGGAACTGCTGAATGTGAAGGATAATAGGGTTGCGAGAGGGGTAGCTGTTGGAAGTGATGTTAAAATGCCTGTGTTTAGTGAAGTGAATAGTAGTCGAATAAGTGCGGAACTGAAAGGTGCGTTGGATGTGATGAAAAATAGGAAAGCTCCAGGTATGGATGGCTGCACGGTTCAATGTCTAAAGAACGGAGGAAATGTGGTGGTAGAATCGTTGGTACGTTTATTTAATGTGTGTTTCGAGGCCAGTAAAGTGCCGGTGGATTGGAGTAGCGCGTGTGTAGTTCCGTTGTACAAGGGGAAAGGTGATAGGTATGAGTCCAGTAATTCTAGGGGTATAAGTCTACTGAGTGTCGTTGGGAAGCTATTTGGAAGAGTTTTAATTGGGAGAGTGAGAGTGATGACGGATCGTTTGCTTGCTGAAGAACAACGTGGTTTTAAAAGTGGTAGAGATTGTGTGGATCAAATGTTTGCTGTGAGGCAGGTAAATGAGAAATACTTAGCTAAAGGTAAAGATGTATATTGGGCATTTATGGATCTAAAGAACGCGTATGACAGAGTGGACTGTGAGGCTCTATGGCAAGTTGTCAGCTTGTATGGAGTGGGTGGGAGACTGTTGAATGCGATCAAGAGTTTCTACGTTGATAGCAGAGCATGTGTATGAGTAGGGAATGAGGTGAGTGAGTGGTTCCCAGTTGTGACAGTTGTGTGATGTCGCCGTGGTTGTTCAATTTGTTTATGGACGGTGTGGTGAGAGAAGTGAATGCCAGAGTGTTGGGAAAAAGTGCGCAGTTAGTGGGACAAAATGGTATGTATTGGGAAGTTTGTCAGCTCTTGTTTGCAGATGATACAGCGCTTGTGGCTGATTCAGAGGAAAAACTGAAGAGACTGGTTGCAGAGTTTGGTAGAGTGTGCGAAAGGCGTAAATTGAGGGTAAATGTTAATAAAAGTAAGGTGATGAGATGTTCAAGAGGTGGAGTGTTTAGATCCTTGGATGTGACGATGAATGGTGAAGTGTTAGAAGAGGTGGAGCATTTTAGGTAACTCGGGTTGGATGTGACTGTTGAGGATAGTATGGAAGTAGAAGTGAGGCATCGAGTGAGTGAAGGCTGTAAGACATAGGGTGAAATGAGGAAAGTGTTTGAATGCAGGAGTTTGAGTATGATTGTTAAGAAGGGACTGTATGAAAGCTTGATCGTGCCTGTTTTGTTGTATGGAGCTGAGTCCTGGGGGTTGTGAGCAGCTGAGAGGAGGAAGTTTGTATGTGTTCGAGATGAAGTGTTTGAGGAGCATGTATGGAGTAACAAGAAGAGATAGGATCAGGAATGCGTTGGTTAGGGGGCAGACGGGTGTCCTCAAAATGTTGAGCAGGCGAGTGGATGAAAGAGTGCTTGGATGGTTTGGGCATGTTGAAAGAATGAATGTTGAGCGGCTGGTGAAAACGATTTATACGTCTGAAGTGAGTGGTTTTAGAGCGCGAGGTAGACCACGGATGAGTTGGATGAATGGGGTGAAACGTGCTTTGTATGAAAGGGCTCTGACTGTGGACGGGGCAAGAGGGATGACTGCGGACAGAAGTGAGTGGAGGCAGTGAGTAAGAAGGTAATTTTATTTTTGACGCGGTACTGGATGTTGCCCGCGTGTGATGGGGTTCACCTGTCCTGTGCTGGGGGAGGGGCTGCACTATATGAAGCAGTCGGGGTAAACCAGCTATGGCTGTCGGGCCTGACTGTGGAAGGTGGTTGTGCTGGGCTGCTGCTGATCCTGGCAGTCTGGTGCGGCCGGTGCTGCCTTTCTCGCCTCCTAGTGCTAAGATGGATGATTGTGGCCTGCTGTCGGCTACCCTCCCATAGGGATGAGAAGCCTGGTATATGTATGAGCAAATAAATAAGTTTTCAATGCGAAATAATGAAGCTCCATCCTGATACATGACATTAGACAAGACAAAACGTACCTAATGATTTACTGCCCTCATGTCCTCTGACAATGATGAGCTTGATGCTCAAATATCTGAAGTTAGAATTAACTCAACAGGGAATATGTGGTTCTCGGACATTACAATTACTTTGGACGTAAAATTATATATATATATAAATATATAATTTCACATCCAAAGTAATTGTAAAACTTAACATCCTCACCCAATCTTCTTGTGCAATTTATTGAAGCCTTACCTAAACATTCGTTACATGAGGGACGAGAAATTCCATGAAACATCTCCGTCAAATATGTACTACGGTAGGCTAGCATTGAGGTCGTTCCATTCAACTGTTCAAAGAAGACGAACGCATGCTTACAACCGATACTAGAAGTGAAAATCTCAACACAATTTCTCACAGTTCTGTAATTCTTGAGGTCAGGTATAGCTATCCTAAGACTTTAAATCAAACTTGCAATCTAGCCATCTTGACACATTTGTGTCCGACACGTAGCACTACAAAAGAAAAGACTCACGCATTGCAACCGCCACAGCAAATTCGTCGTCCATGAGCCCCAATGACGGGCGACAAGAAACAACTGAAGCAGGATCAGGGTTACATTCTCGTGTATGCCAACAACATAGCCCTAGGCAGGAGGCAGTGAAAGAGAAGCTGAATATTAAAGGCTATTTTGGGGTTAGTTTTTCAGTGCTGAGCCGTCTTGGCATCCTCGGCTCTGCGGCACCTCACGTCCCAGTTGTACACGCGGGCTATGGTCACCTCGGTGGTGGTGCACTGCGTCCTGAGGTGGGCAAGATTGATCGGTTTTAAGTTAGTTCAAGGGGGCGTTGCTATAGCGTGAGGCCTACCACACTACAGCATGAGATCTAACTGTAGCTAGTGCTATAGCGTGAAGTCTAGCTCTATGTAATACAATATAGGGTGAGGTTAGGTTAGGTTACTAATGGATATTACCAGTTTTCATACATTTGATTAGGCTAAAAACAATTTGTACATCTCAAACTGTACCTGAGTTGGCGATATGTGGCAATAGACATCACGCTAGAGTAGCACCGTTTAAGCCTCTCTAACCACAACAAAATGTTTCAAAGAGAGGAAGGAAGAAGGAACCATGTAGTATGAAGTTGCACGGCAACTAGCGTACGTTCCCACACAAGGCCTCTAGCGCTTAGAAACTGTGAGTTAAGAAAGAATACATAACTCAAAACAGGACAGCAGTAAACAGAAAATGATGATCTATTACAAGAAAAATTAGCTTTATTTCAATACAAAGGAAGCCTACCTCTTATCTCGGGACCTCACATTTCTGAGGCAGGGAAAGACAGTTCAGTTCCACAATTGGAATTTTTCTACAAGCTTGAGAACAGAAGCTACACCCAGAGCTAAGTTTGAATGAAGAAAACGATCAATTCAACACTCGAAAATACATGAGCAAAAAATCTCGGTACGAAACTTTCTTGAAATGGTTTTCTGAAGAGGGATAAATTTTCTCAACTTTCCAGATGATCTTTGTCTTGATTGAGATCTTAGTTATTTGATGGGGGAGCATACATCTTAGTAGGGTGATGGTATCTGAAATAATTGATCTCCAGCCACTAATTTTATTTCATTATTAGAGAGCTACTGACTCCATTCAGTGGCTACTGAGAAGTGACATTCAAGTAGAAGATTACGTACGGCCAAAAACATACATATGTTTTTGGCCGTACCTAATCTCCCACTTGAATTTAAATTCTCAGTAGCCGCTGAATGGAGTCTGTAGCTCTCTAATGATGAAATAGAAGATAAGGTATGGCCAAAAACACATGTCGAGATAAGCACGTCGTGAAAACACAGGAAAACAGTTGTATTCCTAATTGTGCCGGTAACGGGAGATTTCACCAAATTTTCACAGTATTCTTTGTTTAACAGAAAAACCATGACAAAAGAGTATTTTAGAACATAACGTATATACATATATTTTTTCTAAACATTCTATAGAACTGCGCAAATACAGTTATGAACCCACGTGAAAATCTACTAAAACCACCTAAGAAAATCAAGGTCCGAAACGACCTGGGTGAGCTTGGTGTTCGCGTTGCTGAGGTTCTTGTTGAGCAGCACCTCTGCTGCCTCCAGGTCATACTCTAGCATCACATTCGCCTGCACACACGAGTCATCACTGTATTATTTAGGTTAAAACCATAGTTCAAGTTCAATTAATAAGTTTTCTACAATAAATCTAAAAATAGATCTGTAACAAAGCATCAAAGCAGAGGAAATTTGCTTTAGCAGTTTGAACTCAAGCATTGAAAAAATGCAGAAAATCAATGTCTATGTTGGTAGACTTCGATTCGTCAATGGAATTGGAAGAGATGCAAAAATTTACTTTCAAGGATTGAACTGATGAAATGAAGTAAGCAATCACAGTACTAATTCCAATAGATGCAAAAGTTGAACTTCCATTAAAGGGCGCACTGGTTATATTGATCTAATTAAGGCACAGATACACTTAAAATTAAGGCATATGCTGCTTCAAGAAATTAACTGTAAAGGCAGTGGCAATAAAGCAAACACATGAGCAGCACACTACAAAGTACAAAGCTTCTGCATAAAAATGATGGATATTACACCCACCTTAAGAAAATAAGTTTAACAAAAATCATCTAAAACTAAAAAGAAAAATATAAATCCATAATCAGAATTTTCTGCTTTGCTCTTATTTCAAACTCAAATACAAATGAAAATAAATTTCTCCCTACCCAAACATATTGTTATTGAAAGAAACAATATGATTAAAATCTTTCAAATTTTCTTATCTTCTCATAATTTCTTACAGCAGTTGAACTTAGTCCAGTTTCACTAACCCCAAGCCATAAACAGACTTTGTTGGAAGGAGGAATGGTAGCTTTAACATAGACTTGGCCAGAAAGCAGGAATAGAGTTTCCAGGTCCTCCGTGCTGTCTTGTCGAGCTTTCGTTTATTCTATGATCTGCAGGCAGCTTTTGATGTCTGGCACCTGGTGCTTCAGCCTGCACCAATAAATAATGGATGAATGAATATTTCTGCAGATATGTCACAATTATTCACTTCATGGAACATAAATTCTTAACATTTATTGACAAATAGTGTTAAAAATTAAAATAATGCACATTTGATTTTAGTCTATGAAGAATAAGAGAGTATAATCAAAGAGGAAAGCTTTAAACTTTCTGAACGGCAATTAAAATTATATCCCACCTACATTCAATGCATGCTGGAGAAGGGAAAAGTATTACTTTGGCAAGTTGGCTTACATCAAAAACATTAAGACATCTTAATTACACTGATGGAATTAGATGCATAGCATTAAAAAGATTAGAGTAGCACTTTTTACAAAAACCCATCCTTTGTCTTGCCTAATGAGCAACAAATACTAATAATGAACTTTGATACGAAACACTTGTGTTCTTACCAATAAGTAAGAGACAATTTTACATTGGGCATAAGAGCTCTTATAGTTATCATAAAATAATTATACTCTTCACAAATGTACCTCTTGTACCACATCTTTATAATAGAATAATAGACACACTTGAAGCGAGTGGCAGTGAGGTGCAGCTCCATGAAGCAATACTTGCTGAGCTGCTCATCAACGTGCCTGATCACTTCTTCTGCACCACCAGATTCTTTGCTCATGAACTCTTCAACATCTTCCTGTGAAATGAAAATAAGTTATAAAAACATGAGCAGTATTTTACCATGGCTCACTTCACTGATACACCCAATGCCTGAATCTATATATAAGATATTTTATCATCAAATGCAGTAAAATTAAACTGAAAAATTGTTACACTGCATCATATATATATATTCGACATTTTAATTTTTCATTTCCTACAAAAAAGGGAAATTTCAGGATATTTATTTTTTGCTTAAGTCAATTAACATTGCTATGAGATATAACTTGAACATCCTTCAGAAACTAGAGTAATTTCATAAATAGCTAAAAATTATTATAATTATAAAATAAAATACATAAAATTATATTTCCTATACCTTTTCAAAGCGTTTGTTATAAAATAAAAATTGAGTACCATTATTCAACTGCAGCAAAATTGATTAACATAGCACACTTAACTTCACTTGACATGAGCTACTTGTGACTCTAACTTCACATCTACAAAAAAAAAATTTCTTTTCAAATTATTGACAAATTAAATCAGGATAACATAACAGATTTTAATTCATTTGCATGTTTTAATACAAAATGAGCCTTAGGGCACAAAATAATTTTTTTTCTGAGGGAACTATGGTCAATATGGAGTTCAATGCGCTCATGGAAATTAAAAATTCTATTCCCACGAATCACTAGAGGAACACATTTAAAAACGTTTTACATGAATGATAT
This sequence comes from Morinoia aosen, assembly GCA_030386875.1. NCBI lineage: Eukaryota > Metazoa > Arthropoda > Malacostraca > Amphipoda > Talitridae > Morinoia > Morinoia aosen. The sequence goes on along the minus strand of CM059557.1, from coordinate 27,294,155 downwards.
TCTGCTCGCTGATGCGTAATTTTCAAATTATCAATTTATGAAGTTATAGGAATGTCATATTTAAAAGTGAAGGAACGGACACGTAAATATGCTCTAATGAGGTATTGACGTAACGATGGGTAAGGTTAAGTTAGGTAATGTAAGGGTAGGTAAACTAACCTAAAAAACCATAAAGCAACCTAAAATAGCATACCTTAACTTACCCAAACTGAGGCTGTTATTTTCCCACAAAAAAAGTGGGCATGTCCCCCCCAAAAAATGGGCGTGACCCAACAATGCGGCGGCTAAGCAACCGACTATATGATGTTATTCCTACCTGAACGTAATGATTGTTATTTCTCAATAAATAAAGCATCAGCACAGAATGTCATTCCTGTAAAACATTTTTAAACATAGTCCTTTAGTGATTCTTTGGAACAGAATTTTTAATTTCTGTGAGCACATTAAACTCCATATTGACCGGAACTATTTTTGAAAAACGACAAGTAATCAAGGTTGCAAACAATTCAAGTAAAAAAAACTTTACCCCAATAGTCTCCAAACATTCAACAACCCAAGTGTACTGTTGTTCAGTCAATGATGGATAGAATAGAAGGTACCCACAGATGAAATCATTATAATTTGGCATACAATAATTATAATTCAACATATAATGCAATAAAACCCTTCAATCATATAACATGAACTGAATAATGAACAAATTCTAAAAAGTATATCCTCAGAGTGTCTTTCAGCTATAATTCTCAGGTCAAGTCATACTACCTGCAGCCCCTAAAGTACAACATTTAATTTTATTTGAAAATGAAAGCAGGAACTGCAATTACATGGAATAATTCCAAAAATTCTTTTAATAGCTTTTAATTTGTTTAGCATTGCAGATCTTTTTCTAAATAACTATCAATTTGGTCAATATTGAGTTTAATGTTGTCAACGATTTTAATAATTTCGTTGCCATAGATAGGTAATCTGGTAGATTTTAAGAAGTTTTAAATGAATGACATTGTGCTTGCAAATGATTAGTTTTTGAGTTATTCAACTTCGAAGTTATAGGAGCGCTCATGAAATGGGCATCCCGCGCAAAAGGAGAGGGTGTTCGAACAATGCCGCAAGTGTGCGGAGCCCAGGAAAAGATATTGTTTTTGCAATTTATGACATAATTTATTATTAGCTGACAACGGCGGATCCTGAACCCACTTCTAGGATGTTTTAGTTAATGTTAATAACACAATAAAAGCTATTACCCCAAAATATTAGTGGGACTGGAATAGTGAATACTTAAATATACGGTATTTTCTCCAACGGTTTTGCTAATGTTCTACGGTGGCCGCCATATTGAAACTGATGTCAACTGCATATCGATTTCTTTATTCACTACCCCAGTGCCGTTAATACTTTTGGGTGATAACCTTTATTGCATTATTAACTATAAGATTTTAGAAGTGGGTTCAGACTCCGCAGGCTCCGCGGGGTCGGCTAATAACAAATTATGCCATATGCCATATATTGCGAAATCAATTATTTTTTTTCGCGCTCCGCGCAGTTGCGGCATTGTTGAAAACGCTCCACTTTCACACGGGAAACCCATTCCATAGCACCGTTCCTATAACTTCAAAGTTAAATAACTCAAAAACTAAGTATTTGCAATCATAACATCATTCATGTGAAACGTCTTAAAATCTACCATATTACCTATCTATGGCAACAAAATTATTAAAATTGTTGACAACATTGAACTCAATATTGACCATAAATAAACTGCAGTTATGTTGTGGGTATGGCCGTGATTTCCATAGCACCAAAACCAATATTGATGTCAAAATGTTGTCATCAAAATTGTATTGTACACGGGTAAATTAACAAAAGATATATATTTTAAACATAATTGTGTATGGGCAACAACACTAAAATAGAACAAAAAAATAGAGCATTTTATTTCAGTAGAAGTACACATTTAATTGATGTTTGAAATGTTTGTAAGTTCAATACAACACATTTATTCCTAACAATTTTGTTGGAGCACCTTGAAAAGAATTCTATCAGAATAAATTCTACCATCTGTAGAAATTATTCATACCCCTACTTACAAATTATACAAAAATCCCTAATTAGCCATCCAGCTAGTGAAAATTGTCAAATTATGATAGAAAAACATCCACTCCAATTCGCACCATTCATGTAAATTTACCAAAAACATTTGAAACCATTACTTTTAATTACTCTTCACAAAATAAATTTACCTGTTTAATTATTCTTCCACAGGATCTCAACGTGCCACGAAAGCTATTAACAAAATTGTTCTACCATCAGCCAATTCACGGATTGGAAACGTAATAGATTAACACATGCCAATTGTATATCTTGCCTCCAATACTCCAATTCATGTCATTATAAGGCAATGGCACCACACCGTTTTTAAGAAGTACTTTTTATTTGAACGGTGAAAGGATTCTTCTGTAATCTGTTTTTCGAAAATGGCGGCTACACACAAATTAATGTTTGCACAAACTAGATTCCTTAATTGAACCTAAAATGTCATTTCCACTTGCTCTTATCCACTCTTTAAAAATTACATGAGGATAATGGATGTACTTGATATCTGGTTGATCTCTAGAAATATTTTCACATCTAATGAAAGAACATTTATCGTTCTACTTGTAGGCGCCATTTTTGCTGATACCAACGCCGACAAACTGGTCGCGTTGTTGTTGTTGTTGTTATCCAAGTTGTCGTACAGCTGACCCGATATTTTCCCACATTGTCGCCAGGTGGCGTATCTCTCTTGATCTCGGTTGCTATTCGTTCTGGGCTCCTGACGTCACCACACCCAGGGCTCTTTTAAAAAAGACTTGAATGCTCCTACCTTCTTATGTGTACCGTGCCGGGGCCGGAGCCGGGGTTCAGACCGTGTCAGGACGTGTCACGACGACGTAATGCATAACGCCGGTTAGTGGCTCAATGCATGTTGAATTACCGTTGCGGTTGGGTGTGTATTTATGTCAAGTCACTAAAGTTTTGTAGACTTGCAGTTGCAGTGCTTGTTGAATTAATTAATACAGAAACAATTATAGTATTTAAATGTACCGGGTGTTCCACTGAATGTCCCCAACTTTTTAATTGATTCTATCTCCGCTTTAAATTAACATGTCTGAATTGTCTTTTTTTCCCATTGTGGTAAATCTTGTTTCCTTTTCGAATAATTTAATAGAATTAAAAGGGCGATTTTTGGGAAATCTAATACGTAAAATGAAAAGAAAAACCAATACAAAAGGGAACACTCTTTTAATGACAAACGTTTCGGAATCTCTGATTCCATCATCAGAGCTGTAAAACAAGGAATGAAAAACGATAATGAACAAATGGCGAAAAAGCTATAAGAAATTAATTTTACTATATCTACATCGAAAAATATTTGCCTAACCATTAAAATTAAGAACATAATTTCTCTTAAACATTCGAAGCCATACGTACACATACACCTAAATTCTAGGAATCAAACCAACACACAATAACATCTACACAAAGTAACAGAACTGCATACACAAACACACACAAAACACACACACACACGGACACACACATTCTCACACACTCCTATTTATACAGTTGGGGCAATATTTAATTTCATCGCACTTTGATCATTGTTTAGGTAAGGGCTATGGGTAAAAATGAACAATTATTCCAAAATTCTAAGGTCAAATTCCTCTGCAGTTCTACAAAGTATGGAGAAATTGGAACTTTTGAAAGCGTGGTTTGAACCATGGCAACCATCTCTGATGGCTGACTGGGAGGGAGATGAGTATGGACGGCCGATTCTATTGGAGATACCACACTAAAAAAAATATAGGGTCATTTTGACACGCTTAAGTGTGTCATACGTTTGTCACAAAACCGGCAAACAATTGTGCGTCATGGAGGCGACATGACACACTTTAGTGTGTTACATGACACACTTAGGGCAGTCATGAAACACTTAGGGGAAATCTACGGAAATTAAAACATAGATTTAACTTACTCCTCCCATACCCCTCTAACCTGCCTGTGAATCAAGAAATATAGTTGTACAGAATCAAAGAATTATTCGAGGCATATGTTGTACCACCCCCTTGATTAATAAATTTTAAATTAACACAATATTTCCACACAACCAAATTCAATTCTTATAAAGTCAGCGTATTCTGCAATCTTACAGAAAGCATTAAATATTCCATGCCGTTGTGAAGAGAAAATTCATGAATTTATTCAGGGTTGAACAGATTTGTTGATTTCTGCAAATAAATTGATTTTGACTTTAATATCTTCCTCACAACTGTGTTAAATGAATGTCAACATGATATATGAGTTCGAATAATAAAGACCATTTCAATGCCTATACGTTTATCGAATGAAGAATGCCCCAATTTCATTTTAAATTGCATTCTTGATAACTAAAAAATAAATTTCGCACGTTAAAAATAGGCTTCAGCATGACCACATCCTAGATTCATCAGTTCAAATAAAATCAGCATCAGTTCAGTTCACTCATTTTATTCAGCACTGATATAACACATTTTCTTCGTATTTAATTCTCGGATAGTTAATAGTTTAATTCTAAACAATAAAAACGGTGCAAACCAATTCAGCACTGAATGATCATCTACTTAAAACTGGAAGTGATCAAAGTTACTTAATGTTTGTGAGCACATTTCCGCATAACAAGAAATGTGCTCATAATCAAAAATTATTTTATTTTCCACTTTCAGTTTCACATTTAATTAACTTGGAAAGTAAAGGTCTCACGCTTCGGTACAAGAACTCTGCATTTTGAAACAACAAATTTCAACACCTGTTATTACGCACTAACAAAATTTTAATTTATCACAATACCTTAAGAAAATTTTAAACCTCATTTTAAACACGAACAAAATGAATAAATCCTCTATCAATCGCAGATCAATTAATGAATAATATTATATAAAAGAACTCTATATAAACGATAAAAAATATCTACCTCTGTAAGCATATTTCTAAGTAAATCTAGAAATATTTAAACTGACGAAAATAATTAAGTTCTGCTATTAGTTCCATAATTAATTCAAGTTCTCATAAAATTGAGCATGTTCTACACTATGATGAAAAATATTTCATTTAGAAAAAGAAAAAAATTTCCGCACACTTATCTCGCACAAATGAAATCCTGATTCATCTCCATCATACAAGATAATTTCATTTTTGTTCAGTAAAAATTTAATAATACGTATTTGTACCGGTCAAGTTATCCACTTTTACACAAGAAATGAAATAAAAGTAATGAATAAATATTCAAAGGATTGTTTGCACGTTCCCGAATAAATCAAGAAACTTTCGAATATTTTATTCATTACTTTCAGTTAAATAAATAACAGGAGTTCTCTCAAAGTTAGAGAAAGTCTTACACTACAGTAGAGAAAGCATTGTTTGAAGTTATAACAGCCAAAAGAATTATATTATAATTACCACACAAGAATGCTTATTGATAACTATGGCAGTACAGTTTAATTACTCAGCACAAAATTGAACATTACATATTACTAATCGTTGTCTAAGGCAGTGGATGCTATAAAATCAAATAATTTTAGAAATCATTAATTTTTTTACAATTGCACGCACATTTCTATATAAATCGGAGAATGTTGGAACAGACGAAATAGTTAGTATTTCATTTTCTTCAAGTTCACGAAACGTGAACGTCTCATACAACACGAGGAAAGATTCTCTCTATTCTGAAACTATAGAATAATTTATCAACACTTGTTATCTAAAAAATGACATTTTCATTTACTACTAAGCCATTACAATGCGAGTTTCGTTTTCACTCAAGAAAAAATTCATCAATATTTATTTGCACCCACCGTCAAAGTTATTGGCTAGCATTAAAGTAGTGAACTGAGAGGTTTGTTCGTGTGTGATTCAGATCACAACTCAAGTTAATAGCTACTATTATATATATATAAATTAAAATGGAAAATAAAATAATTTAACATTTATTTGCACATTTCTTCGTGAAGTCAGAATTGTTCAAACAAATGAATATTATTTAATTTTACATTTCTAGTCTCATATTTACTACGTGTGTTCATAAAATGAAGGATGTCTAGACAATAAAATAAAAAAATTATTTGTTTTGACGCAGCCCCAAAAAACGCGCGAACACTTCTCAGGAGTGAGACATAAAATTATTCATCATTTGGATATACATTATACTCGTAATACACATCAATAAACGTTCAAACAAATGAAAATAATTTTAATTATCACTCAAATTCTTCCTACGTTATCGATATCTCACAAGTAAAAAGTTTTGCTGAGATACAATGAAAGCATTGAAATTTGTATTATAAGTTGGAATCTCAAATTTTTTAAATGAAAGGAACCATGTTCCTTTCGAATTATATAAAAATATAAAACTCCACACCAGATTCACATTCCGTAACATAAGATAAAACTATGTGTTCCATGGTTTCACTTAGTCAAATGACCACCACTCGAGATGTGTTGACTGCCACTGGTAGCGACACCGAAGTCATTTGGTGAGGATCCTCTGACTTGCAACAATAACGAATTTACGAGGATCTAATAAAAAAATATAAGTCTCCTTAGAAAGCTTTGTTATGTTAATAAATTGGATGTGAAATCCACAAAACTCAGCACTAAAAAAAATTACAGAATTCGCCACTAAAAAAGTTCATGTTTAAAACAACTTTACCTTAATGGTTTTAAAACATCTGATATTCTTGGGAAGAAACTAACCAAAATTTCATTCTTAATTCAATCGACGCCAGTTAAATTAGTCAGTCATATTACGCTGCCATACCTATCTATAGGCCGCATAAAATTCTCATTAAATAACCAACTCCTATAAAGGAATAATTCCATTTTTATTAACATGAATACAGTAATCTCTAAGCAAACACACCTCAAGTTCTTGGCTAGTATTATAAAAATGATACATTCGTTCAATACGTTTTCTGCTACGGGTTAAACTGAAGTTCAGTAATTAATTCAAATTGAAGTCAATTGCAGTAACAAGCATTGAAAATATCAAACATTAATTCGATCTTACCTTTACTTAGCACCTAATAACTATTTATAAAAATTGGGGAAGTGACCGCAGGTCGGTCAGCAGTATTTGAAAATCCATCCAGTTACTACCGATGTGTTTTTCAAGCGAGAACGCGGTTCAATGCATTCTACCTATCTTGTGTTGTCACATAAGATCCATGTTGTCCATAAGACACAGTACGTGATGACTTCGCAATCAACGCACTGGTGGGGCGAGTCTCCGATACAAATTGGGACGAGGTAGGATGGGGACCGCAGCTGCTGAGGTTGTCGGAATTGCTAGACGAGACCACTCAGCTGCCTTTTGCGCGTGCTTTGCTGAAACAAATGAGCATATGATTTTCATTCTGAAATTCAAAGCGCGTACACCTAGACAACTTTTATTGAGCAGTGTCTTTGAGAAGTATCTATTTATTGAACTTACTAACTCAACTGCATAGCAATGTAACCTGGATTGGGTTTAAAAAGCTACTTAGTCCCAAGTTCATCTTTAAGAATATATCATGTTTGTTTTTACTTCAAAACAAATGAACGATTTTAAAAATCCTGCATGAATTTACTAATTATTTTCCTAAGAAATTGATTCGCCAACGCATAATCTAAAAAAAGCATTAAATACAAAATATTGCTAATATACTCGGTTGTATGTGTGATGAGGCTACGAATAATTTTCAGATCTCAAGTGACCATGAATTTTCAAACACTATTGAACTTCATCAGTCCACTGTATATTTTAAATACAGAAATGCACATAGCAAAACGTGGCATGTAAATTTGGATACAAGTTGATCTAAGCATCTCAAACTTGAAAAAAGGGTCCAAAAAATATGAAAGAACGTACTGTTCAGGATGGAATGAAGGGAACGGGGAATCTACGCACATGGAGTTTCCCAACAAGTTGTGCATGAAAACCATACGATTGGGAAGTGCCTCGTGATAACAAGATACTAATTGAATTGAAACCAGTAAAATTGAAAGAAGCCTTTGAAATTAAATAAGAGTTGAAGAAGATAGTAATGAGTTACAATTAAAAAGATCACCAGTGTACAGAAAAAAATGTTATTCAACAAAACAAAAATTCTACTTAATTTGTACAAAAAGGACTACCTAAGCTTCAGTTTGCAAACTCACTAAATGTGATTGGATGTTTACCTGACTTTTCTCTGCTCTCGGAGCTGCTTGTGCTCTCCAGCACTCCAACACAAACTGCCAGGTTGCACGGACTTCTGCTGAAGAAATCCATCGACTTTCAATATCCTCCTGAATCCCCCCTGAAGAAGAAACTAATTGTGAAACATATTCGGTAAATTGGGGGTCGAACCTGGATGAACACACAAGAAAATGCAGAATGAACGATGAGAAACATCAAAGCTGCTATTTCAGCAGCGGCTTCTTTTGTGTTTGCTGAATTAGCTTCCACTATTTTTTTTTGTGCTACAAAGGATTATTATTTATATTATATAAGAAAGTTTTAGCCTCCCTTTACCACGACAAAGATATTCCAAGAGAGGAAGGATGAAGGCACCATTTAGTATAAGGTTGCGGAAACGCGGAATCTATGCACAAAGTGCATAGGAGCAGTTAGCTAAGAAAGAATATCATGAAACAAGAAAAAGTTGAAGAACAAAGTAAAAGGTGCTGAAAAACAGGACAGCAGTGAACCGAAAAAAGATGGTCCGTAACAAAACAAAAACCTATGCTGTTTTAACAAAAAGAAAGCCTACCTAACCTTTAGCTCAGGCCCTCCCATAGTCATAGTCATGAGGCCCTTAGAGCGCTAATTCCCATAGACACGATAGTTGTGTCCGCCTGAGGGGTGTGCTACAAAGGATGAAAGTGAATCAACCAGCCCCAGTAAAACGTGTGCTCATTCGAACATTTGTGTAGCACTTCACTAATGAACAATGTAAGAAATGACCAGCTGCAGCTTCTTCTCCTTGCAACCAAGAAAATGGAATATTTAAAGTTCATCTCCAAGTACATATTTAGCATGTTAGTTACCTCATTGTTCCAGCATGCATGAAACTTTAACAAATAACTGAACTTGTGGGATGAGAACACTAAAAGACATGTCAGAATAAACTTTTTCAAATACTTTGTTTCTTTAATTCAATGTATGTCAGGCCAGAATTCGAATTCTATTCAATATAGTATGGCGTGGATCATGTACAAAAAAATGGAAACTAATCATGAATGAAAATAAAATTCCCTATGAAAGCCTCACTGAGCATCTTTTGAACCAGGCTTGTGCCAATTATGATTATATCCAATATGATTGGGTGAAACTCAAGCACTCCAAAATATATGACGAAATCTGATTTGCCATGAAATGAAGTTATTCATGTTGAAAGGCGGTACAATGTAATGACTAAGTGAAAACTATAAATGATGCTCATATATCCCTTTGGTGAACAGAGACAGCCAGGCTGTACTTCATAATAACTAAAGCACTGAAACTGATACATTTATCCTAGAAGACTTCAAGCTTTGCCTGCATATAGCTTAATTTTTCCTTTAAAATGAATTATTTTTTTAAAAGATACCAACAAAGGTTCCTTACCTTATTGAAAAGAGTTTTTTGAAATGTTTCAAACCAAGTGTTGTTCTTCAAAGAAGAAATGTTGGCATGGTTTTGAAGAAATGTTTGACAAGCAGCAGAAACAAGTTAGCCAGACCATCATGCCCTCTAGAAGTCTTTCAATGACGCAGACCTATTTGCAGCATGCCAGTGACAGTCATAGATGACCACTGGTCACGGTACCTGAAAAAACAAAAAGTTTAGAATGTGTACAACATATCATTGAAGACACTAATAACTTTGCTTGTTTGCATTTCTATGTTTGGTTAGCAATGTGTTAGCTAGCTTACTCATCACCATCCACCCTCTGTTTTCAGTAACAATGAAAGAATCATGGGTATTACAAGCCTAGGTAGTCAGCCTGAATTTCCCAATTTCTAAAAAGTGGGAGAGAATGAGAATACATTGACATGAAAGAATTAAACTTTGTTATTAATTTCAAATTGTCAATGTTCTTGATTAGGAAAGAATTAAAAACAAAGGCTTCCCAAAATATCCCTATGCATGCTATGATAGAGAAGATAGTGATGAAATATTTTTGGTTTGTTTTTCAAGAAATTTAAATATCACTTAATTTCTAATGAAGTTAATCCAAAATCAGCATTTTATTTTAAAATATGTTAACATAAAGTTACTCGCTTGGAAATCATAATAGTTCATAGCAATGTTTTCACAAAAGATTGACAGAAAACCAAAAATACATCAAAATTATTTCAAGCTAAATTTGACATTAATACTGTTAATTATTAAAACAGCATGACAGATGCCCTAAATTGCAAGGTGATGAGAAAAGTTACATTATATTTCATTCATTTAGTGCTTTAATTTTTTTGGAACAGCATTTGATATAAATATACTCATTTCAACATGGCTAAAAATAGGTAATGCACGTACCATATACTGAAAGAAGTTTCTTGGTACAGAAAGTGCAGACCACTTCATTCTCACGTGACTCTCTGGTAGATTCTTATAATGAATGCACATTCACTTTGTGCAAGGCAAAAATTTTCAAGACCATTATGATACCAACAAAAAAACTTTAGAGCAGCCCTGCAAAAAATCAGATCATATTTGGTATATAAGTATACCAAGGCTTCAAAAATTCTGAAAGTTAAAAACATAATAATTGGCTAATATCTTCAAACTACACTGTAATATTGAAACATTTGAACTTGGGCCTATGAACAACTGAAGTATTGTAATTATAATAATTATTTTAACACAAGGCTTTGAAATAAGTCTTTTGGCACAGCCTACCAATTAAGTCAACAACAGCTTGAAAGAAATTATAGGCAATCTATAATGAATCATAGAACTAGCCCCTAATTCAAAATTATCAGATGAAACCGAAACAAAAATGATAACATTAACCAGAAATCAAGTTTTTTTAACTTTAAATTTATATTTCAGAAAGTAGTACTTTTTTTAACAATAAAAGTTTAGGAAATCATGAAAATTTAAGCCACCACTTTTGCAAAGTCAACTTAAAGGATGGTAAAGTTTGTGTTGTAGAAGGCTGGTGGTAGAACTAAGAGACAAGTTGTACTAATTTATTACCAGAAATATACTTTCCATTAGTGTAATAGTACCAAACTTCAAACAAAGCAGCGTTTTGCATTGTGAGTTGGGAAAAAATCCTATAAAGATTATGTTTTTCATTTGTATCTGCCACAAATTATTATTGTTGATCATGGTTAAGAAGCATATCCACAATCTTTATAGCCTACTCTTGTTAAGCTGAGTATGGAATCCAGCTAATCATTCCAGTTATGCACCTCTTTTCACGGTTTAGTGGAACTGAAATGTAAAATATACTTAAACTTACATGCAGTAAACAAGAAATGATAAGATTATGTCGTCTATAGTAATTGTATACAATAGTTAGCCTCATGTATAATATTTCAATAATGTAGGTATCAAATAACCATATATCACACCTGTCAGAATTATTTAAAATATTTTAAATACTAAAGGGGGAAAACATTTGAGGAAATTTGATTAGAAATTTCAATGCAAACATTTTATGATGAGCAATAAATATCAGTTTGCTCTGAGCTAAATTACATTTGGATTATATTTGTTACTAATTCACCAGAATTCCCATTATCACTAACAAACAGCTTTCATAACATTTATAAAACTTGCAGTTACAATATTCAAGCACAAAAGGTAAAATAACTTTCTTCACAGGAACCCTTCAAAATTTTCAACAGAACATTCTTTATCACTTCAAAATTTTCAACAGAAAATTCTTTATCACTTCAAAATTTTATGTTAGCTTCAGGGCTCTATCCACATTCAACACCTGAAAAACACACGCTTGTAAGTTAAAATTAAATTGTCTTTATTTAACAATTGAGAACAATCACCTCACACAAGATACACAAGAACCACCGTGTGAGTTACTGAACTTTTTTCAAAACATCCGGGTTCCGGGCGGCACGATTTGCAATTTTCGCCGCAGTGGCGCAGTCTGTGCTGGCGGACCGCGGACGCTGGGTTTCTGTCTGATGCACGATACAAATCCGCATAAAAGAGGAATTCATCGTATCCTCAAACTTCTTTAATTAACCGAATGATATTCCGATGGCGCCAGCCTTTGATAGTCAGCCTCCTCAACGCATCTTCAAAAGATCACATTGCAGCTAGCACTACGAATGGAAACAGCAAATCTAGTCGTCTGCTATCTAGTGCTTGACAATACAATGTTTCGAGGCTGTCATATGCTCCCTCCTACAGATACACCAATTATTTTTTGCAGAAGAAAAATTTATACATGGTTATATGCAATCAAAAGCATTAGAATGACAGACATGAAGAGAAAATGTCCTTTTTATGAATACCAATAAAACTTAAGATGAGTGCATTTCTAACAAGTAAACACGACTTGAAGAAAAGAATCTTCAGAGGCCATATTTGTGTTCCACGAGTAATCTGAGGACTAAATCATGCAGTCTACTGAAAGACAATCTCAATAGTGATGGAATAACTTATACCTGAGCACCTACCAGCATATTATGAGCTTTCTGTTCTGTGTTTAACGATAAGTTTAATGACCAACCGAAAGAAGGTATAGAAATGTATTGCAGGTCAACGTTATTTTAATCGAAATGGCGATTAATTGATTTTATTCCGGAAAAAAATCTTTTTACAGCATATTTGCTTATCTTTGGTAGCTACTTTTTGAGCAAGTTTCCATCGAAGAGATTCTGTGCTAAATAGATAAATGTGAGCGATCTTATGCAAACAGTGTTGATTACTTTGTTTTATATTTTACTGAAATTAATGTTTTATAACTCTTGAAAAACAAAAAATAACGTTTAATAAGCCGAGAGATTCAGGATGTTTAAATATTCTGAGATCCGATCAAACAAGACATGAGCAAACCAGACCAGAGACCAAACCAGAGACCTGACCAGAGACCTGACCAGAGACCGAACCAGAGCCGGACCATAGACCAGACCAGAGACCGGACTAGAGACCGGACCATAAACCGGACCAGAAACCAGAACAGAGACCGGACCAGAGACCGAACCAGAAACCGAACCAAAGACCGGACCAGAGACTAGACTAGAGACCGGGCCAGAGACCAAACCAGAGACCGAACCAGAGACCAGACCAGAGACCGGACCAGAGACCGGACCAGAGACCGGACCAGAGACCGGACCAGAGACCGGACCAGAGACCGGACCAGAGACCGGACCAGAGACCGGACCAAACGCTGGACCAGAGAAAGGACCAGAGACAGGACTAAATGCTGGACCAGAGACCGGACCATAGACCGGATCTGGAAAACTTAGATAAAACTAGATTAGAGTAGATCATATTAGATTTTTTAGCACAACAAAGGGTTTCCAAAGAGAGGAAGGAGGAAGGCATTAATTAGTATGACCTTAAAGGGATGCAGAATCTATGCACAATGCATATGGAAATAGGAAGTTGAGGAAGGTGTTCATAAAACAAGATAAAAATTAAAGAAGAAAGTTATAGGCACCAAAAAACAGCATAGTAGTAAACGAAAAAAACACGTGTCAAAGAAAAACATTCTAACGTCAACAGAAGGAAGGTCTACCTAACTTTTTGCTCGGGACCTCACACATTCCTTGTGAGCCCTAATTCACATCAATACAAGGACTGTATACCCCTGGGGAGTAAAATAAAGTTTCCTTTTTCTCAATACTAAGTTGGAAGAAGCCAATCTGTCACAGAAATAACATTAATTCCGATAATTACTATATTTAAATTAAATGTGTCTATTAAAAAAACATTAGTTGTCATAGATTAGCGAGGAAACACTCAACAACTGTAACCTTGGCAACGTTCTATCGGTTGATGCTGGTCTACGTTCTCGGTCAACTTGAAGGTGTCATGGTGACACACTTAAGTGTGTCATGATGACACATCCAGGTGTGTCAAGATTTCTCTGAGTGCAGAGTGTTGGCTGTGACGAATAAATTGCTGGAGTGTGGTACTTCCAGCAAAGGACTGCAGGCAGCAATCACATTTATACAAGTTTACACAACCATTTCTCAGGCACTCTTCCAAATGCTCTTTCCTATTGAAAAATGAACTTATTTTAAAACTATTTCTATAAAATAGTAACACGTCAATGAAAGTAAAATGAGAGTGCGTCAGAGATAAAAGATCCTTTCTCATCTCCTTGAAAAGATAGCCCAAGAAAGGGAGCTCGACCCACACTTTCTGCTTTGGTGGGGCCAGAATTGTACACGGAGGGGAAAGTTTTTATCTAAAAACTTTTTAACCAGATTGTTAATTGAAGATACAGGGTATTTATTTTGTACAAGTAACTTTGTGATATATTTCACTTCGTCATGAACTATTTTATATGAATTTGAAATACAGTATGCTCTATGCAGTAATGTAGTGGCACTTGTTTTACCACAATCCTTGTAAATGCAACTGAAGAAATTTGGACCTAATCCCGTAAATGTAGGTTTTCTACCAACAGAGGTGGTGAACGTTGAATGAGTTTTCTTTACGAGAACGTCTAAAAATGTCGATTTATCATTCTGCTCAGGTTCCATTGTGAAATTTGTCTTGGCGTGATATCCATTTATGTAGTCAAAGAATTTTAGGGCCTCTTCCTGTGAACGAAACAAAACGAATGTATCGTCTGCGGTACCTAGACGATACATTCACAGTAGGTATTTCACAGTAGGTATTTCACTGTAGGTATTTCACAGTAGGTATTTCACAGTAGGTATTTTATTCCTTGTTTTACAGCACTGATGATGGAATCAGAGATTCCGAAACGTTTGCCATTAAAAGAATGTTCCCTTTCATGTTGGTTCTTCTTTTCATTTTACGAATTTTCTCAATACCTACTGTGAAGGAAAGCGTTTTCAAAACATCACCTCCATCATTATTACTTTAATTCTTCGACAACGAATTGAAGTGTTTCAAGAACTAAAAGTAAACGGTGAAATGATCTGCAAAACTCTTCGTTTAATAGTGACTAGAAGTAATGCTTGCCTTGAGAGAAATGGTGGGTATGTCGAAGGATACTAAATTACTTTTTTATTTAAATTTCATTTAATGTATTGATTTGTTACTCTTGTAAGTTTTTGTTTGTTCGGTTTTTTGGAAAGTGCAAAATAAGGAAGAAAAGCAATATTGTTTTAAAATGTTTTCCTTCGAAAAATTAGTTTTTCTATCCGTTTCAGTTAATCGATCAATGTTAAGTGGTTACTAAACGATTTTCAAACCCATAAATTATTCGTGAATAAAATAAAATTTACTACATTGTGAAAAAATGAAAATTAAAATATGTAAATTTAAAGTGGAAATATAATCAATTAAAACTCAGTAACATTTTTGTGAGACACCCGGCATAATGACTAAAAGTAGTGCGTCAACAGTATGGGATTACTTTTACATATCGGTGAAGAGTGTTGAAATTGAAGTATGCACTATTTGTGAAGCAAATATACCGACGAGGACCGGCTGGTGCATCTTAGAAAACTTTCTCAGCTAAATATTTATGGGGCCATCTAAAATCGACACAAAATGATCAGTTCTTGGAAGCTGAAGAAAAACTAAACAAAGAAAAGAATTGAAAAATTGAAACAAAACGAACAAGAAGAAAAACTAAATGTCTATGTATTGAAAACCAACAAAGACAGTTTAGGCTGCAGCAATGACAAAGCTGCCGATTGTAGCAAGTCGTCTTCATCTACTGGCAAACAGCTGACTTTAGAAGTAACATTTACTCTATCTAAAAACTGGGAGCCAAATAATACTGACCAAATGCATGGGGAGAATTTGTTAATTTACTGGCTTTGTGACGCGCTCAATTCTTACGACCCTATGGAAAAGGAAACTATTTTAATTTTGTAGGGTTTTGAATAAGAAGTTTCAAGTTCCATCAGAGAAGGTAATTAGAACAAGACTAATTCCGGACCTCAGTATCCAAATTCAGTTTGGCATTTCAAAGGAAATACAAAAGCAAGTTAACGAAAATAGCGTCTTCTCAATAACTACTGATATATGGAGCTCTCCAAGTCGAGATTCTTTCCTGTCAATAACTGCGCACTGGATTATAATTACCATGGATGGTAGCATAGATACTGCTTTTTCTTCTCAGTGACAGGATTGCAATGAAATCGCAAATCTTTTGAAAAATCGTTTTAAATTTTTTAAAAGACACTTGAATTTTTCACGTGCGGGTAGCCGGGCACACTACGCTTTATTCACTTCAAATTACTAATCCAAGTCAAGTTCAAATTAATCCAAGTCAAGTTCAAATTGATCCAAATCAACTTCAATTTAAACCAAGTCAAGTTTAAATTAATCCAAGTCAAGTTAAAATTATTCCAGCCCTAAGTTAAGTTAAGAATCGACATAAATCCATCCTTAATTTGAGCTTTTTTTTGTATTAAAAATGTATCTGTAGGATGTGATGAGCAAGAAAAACGTTTTTCATTTCAGCAAGGAATACATAAAATTTCTGCAGTATTAACACAAGTTGTCGTAAAATGTGCTAAGTATCCAGCATCAGGAGGCAGAGTGTGATTCAGATTTTTGAGCGGAGTAACAGTTCGAAGCCAATTATAAAAACTTCGTTTTATACTACACATAAAAGTTGTTTCATAATTCTAAATTAATGGTAGTACACTGTAAAAAAAGTGTTAAAACAACGGAAAATTGTCTGGCAGCTTTTTTGCCAGAGAGTTTTTTTCTCTCTGTTAGTCCGCCAGATGCATTATTTGCTTCCGTTGTCGTTACAGACATCTGTTGAGTTAACGGACTGCTATAGACGCACCGTTAGTCTGACGGAACTATTGTTTCATCTCTGTTCAATTTACAGAAATATTGTGAACGTTCTGTATTTCGCACAGGGAACGTCTAGATGTCCGTTGTTGGAACGGGTGAGGCCGGCATTGTGCCGGAAGAAATATAGGTTCCCCGTCTCTACTCTGGAAACTATACGAGCTTCTGTTGAATTTACAGAAACATAAAGAAGCCTCTGTGTAAGTGACAGTTTCAAAAGATTCTGTTACTACAACAGAGGAACCGGAAATTGGACGGTCCTCTGATGCATCTGCCACCTGCAGATACATTATGGTGCCCAGTATATATTACATACGATGTACTTTTGTCACATAGAAGTATAACTGCAAGGCTATGTGTACGGACCGCAGTGAACGGTGCAATAAAAGAACTAGTATCTTCCTATTAACGCGGAGAACTTCCCGCGTTCATAGGAAGTTTCGACTAGTTCTTTTATTGAATCGTTCACTGCGGTCCGTAAATAGAGCCTTGCAGCTATACTTCTATGTAACAAAAGTAAATCGCATGTAATATTTACTGGGCACCATAATGTACCTGCAGTTGGCATATGCATCAGAGTACTGTCCAATTTCCGGTTTCTCTGTCGTATAGTAGCAGAATCTCTTGAAACTGTCACTTATCCAGAGGCTTCTTTATATTTCTGTTGATTGAACAAAAGCTCAAGTTTTCATTTTTAGAAACCTCATAACCGCTGACGATTCAGACTGCTTGATGAAAATTTTTCGTACACTTCGTTTATTTAATAAGATTCACATGGATACTTCTTGGGTTGGTCAAAAACGAATTACTTGCTTGAAAAGTGTACTAAAAAACAATTTGGTATACAAAGGGTTTTCACACACCGTATGACACACCTAGGAACGAATGATGAAAGACATGTATAACAAGATAAGGCATCCTGAAAGGAACCGGAAAGCATAGAGAGCTGAAAACTGTTTTCTGCAAAAAAACCCAACCCATAGCGCAGCTCACTTCTATCCTCGCAGGAACATTGTGAATGAAATATGCTTCACCGTTGGGTACCTCTATCAAGTATGAAATTATTTCTCAATTGAAAAAACCAAATTATTATTATTATTATTATATAAGAAAGTTTTAGCCTCCCTTAACCACGACAAAGATGTTCTAAGAGAGGAAAGAGGAAGGCACCATTTAGTATGGAGTTGAGGGAACGCGGAATCTATGCACAAGGTACACAGAAACAGTAAGCTAGGAAAGAAGTTCATGAAACAAGAAAAAAGTTGAAGAAGAAAGTAGTAGGTGCTGAAAACAGGACAGCAGTGAACCGAAAAAAGATGATCCGTAACAAAACAAACCTATCTATCACTACAATAAGGAGGCCTACCTAACCTTTAGCTCGGGCCCTCGCATGGTTCCCCTGGGAGCGCTAATTCCCATAGATACAATAGTTGTATCCCCCTGAGGGGTGAAAAAACAACAAACTATTTAACTAAAGAACTTATAATACACAAGCAATATTAATGAACCATACTGAAAAATCTATCGATGTTTCCAGTAAAAGACTATACCTCGTCTGTTGCTAAGAACGAAAAACTACACCGAGGGAAAATTAATATAGTACATGAAACTGAGTCTCCAGAGTAGTATTATTCGAGAGCTATAGAGATACTCTGCAAACAGAAAAAATATTAACTGCCGCTGTCAATGGTGATGCGATCCGCTTCATCAAAATACTAGCCAAACATTTCAGAGTTCAAAGAAAAATATAAATATAACTGAAATCATTGCCTTGGTACGTAATACTTACGAAATTTAGGCAGCAGTTCGTAGAGACAATAAAAAAGCAAAACCTACACAGAAGTACGAAATTACAGAAAAATCAACTCATTGCTATACATGGATAACGTTATACATATATTACGCGGAGTGTACAAACTTTCTAATACATATCATTGGCTCACTCTATGATTAATCTGTACTGAACAATAAAATAAGTTCAACGAAGCGATGAACTCATAAATGAAATGAATGTATATGGTTCAGAACAAACCTATTCTGACGTCAGTACTATTGAATCTCGAAGATTAGATTATTAGTAAGTTTAAGCCTCCCTATCCGCAACTAAGGCTATCCAAAGAGAAGAAGGAAGACGGCACCATTTAGTATGAAGTTAAGGGAACGCGGAATCTATGCAGAAAAGGCATAGAAACAGTAAGGTAAAACATAAGATCATGAAACAAGATCAAAGATTGTAGATTATACGTTAGTTTAGGCCTCCCTAGCTGCTACAAAAAAAAACGTATCGAAGAGAGGAAGGAGGAAGGCACCATTTAGTCAGGAGATATGAGAATGAGGAATCTCTGCAGAAGGGGCATAGAAACAGAAGATGAGAAAGAAGTTCATGCAATAAGATAAAAGTTGAAGAAGAAAGTAGTAGCTACAAATAAAATAGCAAGGATAGTCACTTTTAAAATAGACATTATTTCTTAGAGAGTTTAATAGGTCAGAACTAAAAATATAAACGAAAAAATGAACGTTTCGACCACAAGGGTCATCTTCAGCATCTGGGAAAACAAGAAATTTTTCATGGAGACAAAAACAAACAAGAAAAGAATATACACACACATATGATTAACATTTGTAATTGCTAACAGGAAATTTGCAAGGGGAAGGAAGATTAGGCATCATTTAAAACCGGTTTGTCTTTGATGATAAAAAGAGACTCTAAAATTCGAAGATCTGTTTGACTAGAAGATGTTGCAATTATCTGGAAATCAGCTAAACGAACAGGCAAGTAGCACTTTTCTGCATGTGCACGCACAGAAGATTGAGAGGGAGAAGCAAGAGGCTTATTTGTTCGAAAGCTTCGTTCAGCATGCTCTGCTACACGAGTACGCAAGGCCCTTTTTGTGGACCCAACGTACTCAGACGCACACAGTGCGCAACGATACTTGTAGACGACTGAAGAAAGTAGTAGGTGCTGAAAAACAGGACAGCAGTGAAACGAAAAAAGATGGATCTTAACACAGCAAAAACATTTTATTTCAACAAAAAGAAGGCCTGCCTAACTCTCAGCTCGGGCCCTCACATTGTCTCCCTAGAAGTGCTCATTCCCATAGATACAATAGTTGTATCCCCCTGAGGGGATTGAATCTCGAATGGCGCCGTGTCTCATGCAAGCTAGTTAACAATAAGTCCTCCCAAATGTTCCCAATGGATGAAGAAAGTAAACTTCAGATACTATATGCTCAAGATATAATAGAATATAACTCCGGCATTGATGCTTCTAAGATTGAGAATAAAAAGCAAAGCGAAAATCGCTACAGATAAAGTCATTTTAATTAAGAATGATCAGATAAAATTGAATATTTCGGATTAACAGTCCATCTTCAGCACAATCTCTGTAAAACGAAACTAATAGAAGATGAATTAATTCAACAATGAAATATTTACAGTTTAAACTTTGAAAAACACGAACGGTAAAAAAAATAAAAGTTGAACGAAAAACTGGAACTGAACTATGTGTTGGCACCATGAAGCGGGAAAGCACATTGGGTGTTATCCAGAGTAGGTTTCATTTTGTGAATAGGCAAAGATTCGAGAATGCGCAGATCTGTTCTGAAAGAGGTACCGGCCAAGATTGTAAAATCGTTTAGGGAGACCGGAACATTGCACTCTTCTGAATGAGATCTAACGGAGGACAGTGGGGGGACCCAAGGGGAAGACCAGTTCTGCGACTTCGCCCAGCATGCTCAGAAACTCTAATCATCAGGGTGCGGCAGATAGAACCAACGTACGCAATTCACAACGTGAACAACGTATTGGTACACCAGAGACGAGCAGTGTACCGGTAGTTTGTCTTTGAAACGGAATAGAGAATCAATTGTAAAATTATTCTCTATATAGAATCATTTGAATCTTGAGTTACAGGAAAATTTATTAACAAGGGAATCCTCGCTTAGTTCCAATGACTGATGGCCAAAATACGGCAACTTCACAAAGAAAGCTTGTTGAGCACAAGACTGAACTGATTGAAAGTAATAAATCTTTGACAAAATTCATGATAACTCTCAATCTGTTCAATCTTGTGCTCAACAAGCTTTCTTTGTGAAGTTGCCGTATTTTGGCCATCAGTCATTGGAACTAAGCGAGGATTCCCTTGTTAATAAATTTTCCTGTAACTCAAGATTCAAATGATTATAGAGAATAATTTTTCAATTGATTCTCAGTTCTGTTTCAAAGACAAACTGCCACCCTGGCTGTGCTCTACTTTGGTGTACCAATACGGTTGTACACGCTCTGAATCGCGGTACGTTGGTTCTACCTGCCGTCCTCTAATGACTCGAGTTTCCGAGCACGCTGGGCGAAGTTGCAGAACTGGTCTTCCTCTTGGATCCTCTGTCCTCTGTTAGATCTCATGCAGAAGAGTGCAATGTTCCGGTCTCCCTGAATGACTTTAAAATATTGGCCGGTACATTTTACAAAACACATCTGCGCATTCTCGAATCTTTGCCTTTTTACAAAATGAGACCTACTCTTAATGAAACTCAAAGTGCGTTTCCATTTCATGTTGCAATACATAATGCAGTTACTCAGTTTTTCCTTTACTTTCAATTTTTTTTACCGTTCGAGTTTCTATTTTCAAGTTTAAACTTTATATAAATACTTCATTAGTGAATTAATTCTTCCTCTTTTGGCTTCGTTTTACAGAGATTTTGCTGAATATGGACTGTTAATCCGAAACGTTGTTTTATTTGATTATTTTCAAAAAAAATGACTTAACGTGTAACGACTTTCGCCTTGCTTTTTACGCTCAAGATGTCACAATTACCTTATAACAGATTACAATGTTATATCAATTACATAACATTTGGCGTAATAACCGGCACAAAAGTGGCGAGCGTTTCGTTTAAGCTAAGGCGTAGTTCATTCGGTCTTATTTGGCAAAAATAATTCAACGCCTAGACAATGAGAAAGCATGGAGACCTGATACACAGAATGTTCACGTACAACTTAAGACTCAAACATACCGCAGATCTATGCAAGCCTATCTGACGCATTAAAAATAGAATTGAGAAACAATTTGAAAATCGCACCCCGATTTGAAAAATCGTCATCCAAACAATTTAGCAGCTAACACGAGTCCAAAAACACTTACTTAACCTTTCGTCAAAAATTTGAACCATATTTTATTATCTGAAGAACCTTAGCTTGGAAACCAGAATGGAAGTGAAATTCCTACAAGCATGCAAAACAAAACTAAAACGCAGGAACACATAAAAAACACAAAATTTCAGGTGTACGCTTCATAATACTAGCTGTAAGTAATTAGCACTGACATTATTCAAGACAAGTATGCGGCAGAAGGCGCATTGGCCATGTGGGAACTACGGATCTATAATGCACCAAGTGTTTTCTAGCGAAGTATTGTCTTAAGCATTGTAAAAAGAAAAAACAAGAGTAGGAAAAGAAAAGCATCAAGATTTAAGTTGAGGTGGTGAAAAGTGCAATACGGTCCAAAAGTCCTCAACCCATTGCAACGAGAAAGGAAGGCTAACTTGTCCATAAGTCAGGGCCTACACAGCCTATTAGTAACTCAAAGTGCAATGCATACATGAGGATTACCCTTTTGTGTGAGGGGGAGGGGGGCAGTGATGAAAAAACAAGATTAAAATGAATAACCTGCTTCACATAGCCCACATTCCAGTAATGACATATAAAACCCCTCTCCTTCTAGGTATTAAATTGTATTGTGATAATGAGTTGTTCAATTTTTTACTATTAATTTATGAATGAACTGGGAACCTCAGTTTTTTTGCAATCTTACTTGAAAAGACCTATATATGTTCAGAATATAAAAACTTGTCAGAAAATTGAATTAGCCGTCACTCAAACCTAACATAACATTCAATTGTGTCACTAAAAAATGAAGACATCAATCACACTTGTGGAATAGATCAGCAAGCAAAGGTGGCAGGGTTGAAACCAAGAGACTCTTCCGTGCTGCTGAGGCACGCGACCAACGACAGGACATTCGGATGCGTCCCGCAGTGGCGTTTTCTTCCATTCGTGGATCTTATTTTGAAGCCTCGCTTGGGGTTGACTTTCAGTAGTTATCTGGAATTGGAAAATACATTAGCGTTTGTAAGTTAGTGAAGTCATTTTCATACTACTGAAAATATACGAGCCAACAGAAATTAAATATGTGAAACTCTCAGCTTGACCTCAAGTAAATGTTCGGCAAAGGAATGCGCAGGAACATGCAAGTATGTACCTCTCTGAACTTAAAATGTTATGTACCAATATACATATATATATATGTATGCATATACACATTCATGAAGACACATACATATAAACATCTATCCAAATTTGTGAGATTATTAAGTCTTGATTCAGTTAGTTTAAATCATTTGAAAATGCTACAGCACATAAGTAATTTGTCAGCATTCTCCCACCATGATGTTTTTATGAAAATCATTTTGAAAAATGATCATATTTGAAACTATTGATATTCTACTAAGAACAAGCGTTGTTCATTAATTTTACATCTGTAAATTAGTATCTCCCATCATGATGCTCAAGTTCCTTTCCTGCATCAGAGAAAAAACCCTTAAATAACATCACAGTGAGAATGTTGCAGCAGTGCTGGTTGCATACATCAAAATATTACATTTACAATAGTAAACATCCTAATATTAAACGAATAACAAGCTGTCTTTTTTGGATCTTGGCGCAAAGGGTAAACAGCAAATTTGAAACGCCAGTCTAATAAAGAGTACTTTTACTGGTAAGGATATGAGTTTTTTAGCTTCTGTTATTTGTTTCTGCAACAAGAAAAATTTCAACAATAAATGCACCATTTTTGCATTTATTACAGCAACAAAAGCTCCATCACTTTTCAACGCAGAAACTTGATCAAGGTTGGCTTAAGCCCAAAAATAAACAATATATAACAAATGGAAACACAAATATCAATCTTGAATTGAAAGAAGGTGCATATTCGAAATCTAAATTTTTGAAATAACACATATTTCTGGCAACACTCAAGTTTAGAGTAGAACTTTAAATTTTTCTCCTTTTTTGTAAACAGATCATTTCTGCATCAAATGAGAGTAGAATCAAGTTCCTACAAAGAGGGACGGAGCTTTTGTTGATCTTATGGTCAATAACCTACAATAGCAGAGAAGGGTTATTTGATAATTTCAAAAATAATCTTGCAATGCTTGTGAATTATTCAATGAATGCATACACAATGTATGGCTCAGGGTGTGTTAGCTCCTCATTAGTGCCCACACCATTTTAAAACACATTCCATTGAAATACCAGAAACAAGTTATTTTTATGACTTCACATGTAAATTAATCCCATAAGATACCTAATAACTCAAGTAAACCACCCCATTCCCCAGCTGCTAACCTCTGTATCTTGAGAAACATTCTACAGATCTTAATGAATTTTTCACAGCTGACATTTGAAAACATTAACAATTTAATCATGCAGAAAACAAAAATTGAATAAACTGTCATTGAATTGTACGCCATATTATGCTATTATGTGCAATGTTCATCCGTGTTTTGAAACCAAATATATGTTGTGTCTCTTTAGGCAATAATAGTACATTTAGGATTTCCTTAAAAAATGCTGTTCAGGGTTCAATGCACTGAAATACACAAATGTTTAGGTATAAATGCATTAAAAACTACCCATCTGCGCCAACATAACATTTTTTTAGAGTGACATTTCTTAATTATGTAGAGTGGTGCATAATAAATTAATGTGATTTTCAATTTTAACATTATCTGGTTTTAAAAATCATTTCATTTTTTCAATATACCAATTACCATTATCAGTGAGAACATTCTTATCACAATCTTTTCCCATTCGAACTGGATTTCAATTCATTCAATTATAGTCAAATTTCAATTTGGGACTCAAGTTCATGAAAATGGAAATTCCATTCACCCTGGACAAAACTTTGCAGAAAGATCCCATGATTATGTTTACCTTGAAATAACTAAAACAAATTATATGTACACTTTGCATGGTCACCTTTGGTGGCCAACTCTGTATGGCTGCCTATCGTGAACAACTTTGATCACTTTTCATTGCATTAAAGGCCACTTTTGAAAGTGACCAGGGTATTTGTAAAGGAGAGGACCATAGTCGATTTTCTAATTTATGCTGCCTAAACATAGTTAATTAGATCAAAATAAACAACTTTTCATCTATGCTAATTCTATCGAAAATTAGTATTAAACCGAGTTATAGCTGTAGGTTTGGTTTGGGTAGAGTACGTTGGGTACTTTGTAATTTATTATTAGCCGACCCGGCAGAGCCTGAATCCACTCCTAAGATCTTTCAGTTAATAACACAATAAAGGTTATCACCCATAAAATAACGAGTTATAGCGGTATGTCGACTTTCGTCTTTGCGCTCATCATTCCAGCGGCTCGGAAGGGAGAGTCCATTATAGTCTTCCCCTCCGCCCAATTTCTTTCCGCTTCAAACACAAGAGTTGCGGTCAGTAATTTACCGCTATGACTTGTTAAATACTCATTTGCGACTGAGAGTGCATAGAAGAAAAAATTTGTATTTAGTTCTAATTAACTATGTTTAGGGACCGAAAAGTGGAAAATCAATTATGGTCCTCTCCTTAACATTTACCAGTGACCAGATGTAGTATAGGATGCTGGTATACTCAAAGCCTAATCATTCATTTTACAACTAAGTAAAGCAAGAGTAGGTACACTATATTTCTCTACAAGGCTTCATAAGTGCAGAAGCCTGCATGATGTAATATTTTCAATTAAAATTCAAGCCATGAGTAAATGAAAAACCACTAAAATTAAACATGTTCACCGCATTTCCACAGTTGTTACCGGTGGGTTTGGTTAGGTTGTAACTAGTACAATTGGGAAATTGACTTTAGGGCTCTAATACAATTTCATCCTTCCTCTAAGAAATATGAAAATACAATTGCATGATAACATTTCCCAATGTATGATAACAGTTATATGTTAAAAAGTTTGTGAAACAGATAAGATGTCATTTACTAACACTGGTACTTGAATGAACAATTTACCGAATGGTACACATGAGGCCCAATACGCAGCAAACGTGTTAAAAGCAAAACAATTTTTGAAATGGATCATGCATGGTTATCTAGTGAAATCTAGATGACATTGTGAATACTCTACATAATAGATGTATATTAATCATTTTTAAAATGCTATAACTAATCATATTATTCTTACTGAGCTATATTTATTAAATATAGAAATTTAAAAATTGTTTGTTCGCAAGCAAACTGAAAGAACCGTGTAATAAACAATGGATGCACATCTGAAGTAAGTCACTCATTCAAAAATAAAACTTTTAATGAGAGATTGTGATTGTAATTGAATACAAGACCATTACTTCAGATACAAAATAAATAGGCAATACAGCCAATTCAAGACATTTCAATTATAAATAATTATTTAAAAAATTACTTATAGAATATCATTTGTTATTAAATTTCGTAGAAAAAGGCAAGCATATATTAATCTTAATGTCAATTAAATTTTGGGGTTGTCTGTTTTTTATTTTAGTTTCCACAAAAAAATATTTAATTTTGCTAGGCCTCCATCAATAACAACATAAGTTAAAGCACATACAAATTTTTCTCTTCATAAACTCATGCTATTAAGGGTCAATTAAAAATCTACTCTTTTTTTAAACAATGGGTAATAAGAAATTCATTATTAATTTATGAAGCTTTGATTCAGTGAGTTAATAGGGATAAATGATGTAACTCTAAGTTTTACATTACCTTGGTCTTGCACAGCTCTTTCTGAAACTGGATTTGAAGTTCGAAGGACAGAAATGCTTGCACTTCACTCCACACAAGACTTCTTCGGCATTTTGGATACATAATGCATCTTCAATATTGCATTCAACATAGTTTAGTTTCATCAATTATCGAAAACTTTTTTTTAAGCGTACGCAAGGAGCCATTTTAACTCCTGTAATCTACTTCGCATCACTTACGGCCGCCATAACCAGTTGTAAACAAAGTCACGTGACGATTTTTCGTCACGTGACGCTTTTTGGGCTCCGTCATTGGCCAATGGGCATCGCTCACGATCTTCTATTATATGGTCTTTAACCAGCTGAACGTTCAATTCCTTTGAAATTTAGTATCAATGATATAAAAATGTAATATATACTTTGGTTATGGATTATAATACGCCCTCCACTGTGCTGAATTCCACTACGATGAATTCCACTCTGGGCCCAGGAACAGGGACTAGTTTGCGACAGACGTTCGAAAGTGGACACGAGTAACGAGTCCTTTCTATTGTTGAAAATCTATTCTACTCGACGTATGACTGGACATGAATTGAAGATATTTCTAGCGTTTTAGAGAGCATAAACGACTCAAATAAGGTTGATAAACATTTTCTAACATTCATTTTCACATCTAAAACAATTAGTTTATGGTGGAATTTATTACTACTAATAAATTCAATGAATCCGATAAAATTTATCATCTTGTCAGGCCGCACAGGGGTTGTCGAGCCTTTTGTGTTAGTTACCCATAATCCCAAGTATTTTCTTCATGTGTCCAGCTCCCTGAACGCCGACTTGTCTGTTTCTCTGCGCTGATGTTGCGTCTGTACGCTTACTTTAGTTAGCCCTTAAATATCATTTGTATTACATGTCGATATTCCAATGTTCTTTGATTACCTAGCTAAATAAGACTAATATTTTAAATGCAATTTTGAGTGTTGTACCTTGTTATGCAGTAGCTCATGTCTGTACGCACTGTTTTTGCAACCGAAAATAAATCACTGTCTTTGTTAAAATATATCGGTGTATGTAATAGGGACTTCAAAGAGATTCAGCAATGAACAAGTCACACCCTGAGGTCAAAAGAGTTTTAATTTCTCCTTATTGAAACAGGCTTAAGTCTCATACGACACCTCGCCTAATAAGGGGTTTAAGGAGCCACCTCGGAAGGACGAACTATTTCGCATAGTTTTGTCGATTAGGAAGATGCTGTCGCAGTTCGGCACTAACAGAGCTCACTTCTGTTGCCCTAGCGGTCTCATACGGCGCAGACAGTTGCTCGTCTTCCTAACGGTACCGCCGTAGTTCGGCACAAAACGGAATTTACTTCTGTTGCCCTAGCGGACTGAATACGGCGTAGGCGGTACCAACACACAAATCACTCTAGCGGTGCCACCGTAGTTCGGCACAAAACAGAAATAACTTCTGTTGCCCTAGCGGACTGAATACGGCGCAGGTGGTACCCACACAAACCTCACCCCACACACACGACGGTACCGCCGTAGTTCGGCACTAACAGAATTTACTTCTGCTGCCCTAGCGGACTGATTACGGCGTAGGCGGTACCCACACGAACCTCAGGAAGGGCAGCTGCGAAGAAAAGCTAGCGCCCCTGGAAACGTTTCGGAGTCCAATTCCATCACCAATTCAAACGAAAAACAAAAGAATTACGTTTGAAAAATAAGATCAAAGTAAAATGGATTGTAGGTACTACAAATATATCATGTTAGTAAAAATGCGAACTATGAGACAGACAAAAACGAAGAATAAAATACATAAGTACAAAAAGAATGCATGTGACACATAAGTATGAAATGAAATTAGGCTGGTTCGGACGAGGAATCTACCTATTCACTATGTGCAAAAAGTACAAACTGTCCATATTTTTCATATGAGGGTTTCGCTTGAAGATATGCAAGGACTCTAAAATTCTGAAGTCATGCGCGGTTGAAGCTGAGTCTAAAATTTTGAAATCGGCAGAAGAGATAGGAATATTCCATTGTTAACTTATGTAATAACTAAGTAACGACACCTTTTTGAATATAAATATTGTTCACTATGCTTGACGACAAACTATTCTGAGACAAAACGAACAGTCTTTAAGCGTGCGTGTTCAGTTGATATCTAGTATTTATATTCCCGAAAAAGAATGAAATACTAAAGAAATTCTTAAAACTTAAGACGAAAATTACGACAGCAATACATAATTGTAAAATTCGTAATATTTTTGTCTTTTTATCCAAATAAACATGTAGTTTCGATAGCGAATGATCTGTAGAAAATAGCGGTATCTGGCATGCATCGCATGTGTATGCAAGACCGCTTTTTTCTACAAATCATTCTCTATCGAAACTACATGTTTATTTGGATAAAAGACAAAAATATTACGAATTTTACAATTATAAATTGCTGTCGTCATTTTCGTCATGAGTTTTGAGAATTTCATTAGTATTTCATTCTTTTGCGGGAATATAAATACTAGATATCAACTGAACACGCACGTTTAAAGACTGTTTGTTTTGTCTCGTTTTGACTGTTCGTTTTGAAAATGTTCAAAAATGTCATTATAAGGAAGAAAAAAAAAAATTAATATGCATATATATAAGCATGAGGACTGCGAAAATTACAAGATTTTTATTTCTAATTAAACAATTTCAACATATCGGTCATTAGTTGATAAGCATTTTATTTAAAAACAAAAGGATGATCACACAACAAATGTATAGTTTTTGTATGAAACTATACAACTATAACTGTACTATACAAATGAATAGTTTCAATTCGAGAGTGAACAAAAAGAAAGGATTGTCTCTAGTTAAAATGTCAGTTGTCAGTTTAGAACACATATATGTTCATATATACATGTATATATGTACACATATACATGCACACACATACCTACGCATAAACATACACCTAGCGCGTAAACATACACAAATACATTTCTATGCATCGAGGCAATCACAATATATGCGGCGTTCTATAAAAATGCTGTGAGATGTTCTGAAAGATAGGATAATGAGCAAAGGAACTTCGTAACAACTCTTTCAGTATATGTTACTGCTTACAATTTCTAATGAAATATTGTAACGATGTTTTATTAAATATTGTATTGAAAAAATCATTGGTTGATAAGCGTCTTATTTATCATATGTCGGTGATCGCGCAAGAAATATATTTGTATATATATATTTTATAATTGCTGTACGATAATCAAGTGAAATGAAGTATTACGTAGTGACACATTCACCTATCTACGTACGCATAGCGTGCACAAGTACACAAATACATAAGTAAGCATGTGCGCATATATCAGCGTAAACTAATCAGTATAAACTAGCATTCCAATCGAGGGAATCAGATAAAATATAATTTATTATGGCATGAATTTTATAAAGTTTCCATACTAAAAATATTTGCACAAAACAGTCTACCTCAGTCAGAAATATGAAAACGATTTTTCTACAACGGTTCCCACGTACAGAATATTTCAAGAAGTACGCGACGCTTAAGTGCGGTTGCTTTAACATACTCTAGAGCGTTAGAGATGATGTGATAATTTGTACTACACTAGTCTGCCAAGAGCATTTTTGGACGTGAAGAAGAAAGAAACATGAATGTCCTATAAGGGTGTCATATTAGGAAAAAAATCTCATTATCTTTGAAATATGATGCAAAATGTCTGCAACTGATAAACCTACATAGGTACCACATTTTACATGTACAAGACATTTAAGCTTAGGATTGCTACACAATAATAAAATGAAATGATGTGTTGGGTAGTGTTAGAAGTTGGGAGTGAGAAAAAAGTCTGGTATTTATAGTTTACATACCAGTTTCTAGTCCAGTGCACACAGGTGTATTGTGCACACATGCACAAACATATACAAGTAAGCATGCTTGCAAATCCCAGCGTGAGGGCAATCAAATCATAATACCTACGCATACTTCAAGACTGTTGTGTGATGTCTTGAATTATAAAGAAAATGAGCAAGGGAGAGTATTAAGCTGTGGAGATACCGGGCAAAATGAGATTCGTCAATACGTGTTCAGTATGTTCTGTAACTAAGGATTATCGTTGAGACGAAATAAGACGAATTATTTTGGCTTTAAATTCTCTCGGTCTTTGAGGGATTTTAATACTCAGGGGAAGTTTGTTCCACAGTAAGGCGCCTGATATTGACAGAGCCATCTGCCCTCTGTGAGATGAACGATAGTTGACTAAGACATTATTGTTTCTGTTCGGCTTTTGGTTGGTTACAGTGGGTGGATGGAAACGCACTATCTCAGCATTGCTCTGAGGAGGATACAACGAGGAGAATACGTATTGGGCCCTCTGCATGAGGAGCCTTTCTTGAATAGGAATCCAGCCGAGTTTATTAAGGAGAGGGGTTACGTGATCGCTTCTTTTGAAATTACCGTTACATACCATCTTGGCTGCGAAATTTACGCATTTTTGTAAATCCTTTTGAGGGTATTGAGGTAAGTCTCCCCATACTAGGCTGCAGTAGTCAATGCGCGATAACACCAGGGATTGAATGGCTAATAAACTGGATTTTTCGTCTGGCATACTTTTTATACGATGAAAAAACATTAAAGTTCCGTAGATTTGGTTACAAGTAGTCTCAATGTGAGATTTGAAGGACATATTTCTATCGAACAAGATACCTAGGTTTTTAACTTTTATGATGCATTAATTTTATCATTTCCAACTGCGAGAGTAAGATCTGAAGTTTTTTAATAGCATCATTGGATCCGAAAATAATGCATTGTATTTTATTAGCATTTAATTTGAGACCATTTCGGTCGTACCATGATTTCAGGCTAGTCAGTATAGTTTCAGCTTTAATTTGCGTCGGTGGTATTTCCGATACAGAACTTGTTATTACAATTTGAACATCATCTGCATACATTGAGATCCGTGTTAGAAGGCATTGGAGGGAAATCATTAAACGACACCAAAATTGTTTGAATGAATGGGGACAATTTGTCTTCTATGCGGACTGCATGAGATCGATTTGACAAGTATCTTTCAAACTATTGCGTGTCAACTCCCAAGTTCAGTATTTTACGTAGAAGTCTATCATGTTCGACTCTGTCGAATGCTTTATATAGAGAGATCGAGTAGCAGCAAGAGTGTTACATTCTTCTGATCGATTTCACTGTATATTTTTTCAGAGATATTGAGCAGATCATTTTGAGTGCTAGTGTTTCTTCTATAGGCGTATTTATTTCGGTGGAGTAGATTTGACTCGTTTAGGTGAAATGACAGTTGATTTGTCACCACTTTCCTCAATATTTTGGACATGACAGGCAAAAGACTGATGGGCCTGTAGTTTGATGCTGTATTTAGGTCACAACTTTTATGCAACGGTCTAATAATGGAGTTTTTCCATTGGTTTGAAAACGTGTTGGTTGCTATTGATATATTAATTATCAGACGAATCCATGGTGCTGTGACTAGGAAACTGTCTTTGATATATTGAAGACTGATACCATCATGTCCAACTGCCTTTGTGTTTTTTAGTGGGTATAAGATATTTCTTAACTCAGGTAAATCGACAGGACGTGGTCTCCACCTGACATCAGCCCTCGAGGATGCAGTGGGACATGAATTTTCAATTGACGTTTCACCTGGAGTGGTACACACCTCACTGAAAACTTGAGCCCCTACTTTTGAAAAAATGTATTGAAATCCGTGACTGTTGTCAAGGGATTTTCAAATTAATTGTACGGTCTAAATTTTTACATGGGGCTACCTCACGAATGATTTCCCAAGTTCGCTTCGGGTTATTTTCAGCCGTTATTTTTAGTTCCTGGTGGAAGTGAGTTTGTTTCGCTTCAGTGATTTTCTTTCGAAGAATTTTCTCATGTTCTTTATATCTTTTGTATAAGGTACTGTTTGATCTATTAAGTTTGTACTCTCGCAAGTTAGCTTTCTTTATTCTGTTCATCTCTTTAATTTCATCAGTAATCCGAACAGCGCGTTTTGGTGCATTCGTCGAGAGCTGCTGTGAAGTTCTCGTTGAAGGTGGACACTTGAATGTCAACATCGTCAGATTGCATCATATCCTGGAATTCGGTGGACCTATTGAGTAGTTTTTCTTGAAATAGTTCCGCTGAATAGTGCCTTTTCGAGCAATAAGTCATTAAGCAGTAATTTTGTCTTTCCTTTGTAACATTAATTTCACATTCTATAGAGTGGTGATCAGAAACAAAAATTGATGTTACTGTACTAAGTATTGCGGTGGGATTATTTGTGATTGCCAGATCAAGGAGAGTTGCAGAGACTTTAATGATGCGAGTCGGTTCTTTGACCATTTGTGATAGGCTTAGTTTATACAACAGTTTGCTTAGCTGATTGTTCTTGTCGGTTAAGTCAACATAAAATTACCCGAGAGCAAAGAATGATTTTTTTGCCTGAAGGATTTCTTTGAAGGTTTCCTCAATGAAAACTAGCGTTAGACTTAGGGGGTACGATGGATGCCGGTGTCACGAAACTTAGCACAGTGTGCGTACGTGGCGCTGATCAGGCGCCCTCCACTGCGCTAGTTCGAATGGAGGACTCGAAACCTCCTAGTAAAAGAGGAAATGAAAAACACAGAGCGGAAAACACAGAAAGAGGAAATGGTAGAACAGTTGGAAAAGTAGAGAAAGTAACTACTGATCTGCTCACTCACACCAATACCTCAGTTCAACATGGGAAATGAAACACTCGGTTAATGGTACATTATTGATTACTTTATTTCGAGTTAGTTAATGAACACGTGATTGGCATGAGACACTCTTGACAAGCAAAGAAATTTGCGACACACAATATTAGCGAAAGTTACTGGCGCGCGTACCTTGTAACGCCAACACAAAACACCAACCAGAGACATATCCTGCACAATCCTAGGCAATCGCAGCGCGCGCGGAAGGAAAAATAAAGCACAGTCACCTATGGCCTATTATCCATGACTTCTCTTGATCGTTCCGAACGAAGCGTTTCCAAGGCATACCCCGAGCTCCTCTTGAATTTCAGAGAGCCTGAACATTCTCTAAGCTCTATTGCTTGCATAACTTCCCTCTCAGTGTGACTGGTAGGCAGTAGGCCCTGGCACTTCAGCTTGGTAAGCGCCATATGGTCAGGTTGCTCTGCAACCCGGAGTCGCCTAGTCCCACATCGTTGAAAACTCCAAGCCGCTCCACACTCAAACACCCGACCCCTCCTGGGAACAAGGATTATATTAAGTGACTACACTCCACTTGAATCTTTATTCCTTGCAATGCCCCTACTTCAAATCGAATTGATTGAATTTTACCCCCCTTTAATCCCCAAATCAATCATAAAATTTATTTATTTTCCTCTGAGAATAATTGGATTATTTCACCCCGCTTTACAAAACAAATCACAAAGCACTCTGTTTCGAGATAAGTTACATGAAAACCATTTAGCCTACACTTCAATAGTTCAATAAGACACGAACATTCTGATTTCCCTCTAAAAATAATGCAATAATTCTTTCATTCCCGTCATTAAAGTGAAACTCTAAACACGAGAACAATTCAAGAACAATCTAAAATGAAAACCCAAAGAACTTACTTCAATATTAACAATGAAAATCCCTGCGCCCCACCTAGACAACAACTTCAATTGCAATAAAAATTTGTCAACCATTTCTACTTGAATCACTCCACTCTTTTTATGAACACAAATTTAATAAGCTGTATGAGATTCTTCAAAGAACAAAGAACAAAATCTCACCTCCCCCTCGAAGAACTCGTATCCCTACATCCTGCACTGAGTCAGTAAATCGGCGAAATAGGCCGGCTCGCAAACTCTCTGCGTATTTATGGTCCCCTCGAACAAGGGATGCGCATCGGCTAAGCGGAATGCGCGCGAAAAATCCTCGCCCTCTAATTGGTTCGTTCTAAAGCGTCGCTTTCCTTGTGCTACGTGTCCCTTACTTCAAACTGAAATTACTCCGCGCTTTACTCTCAAATACCAACATTCCTTAGTCCCTTGCTCTTATATAATAATCTTTTTAAACCCCCTATTTTCCTGTGCTATGTTGTTTATTTACAACAACTCCCGGATATGCGATGTATTTTGGACTAGCTCTCGAAATATCCTCTACCCCCCTTTACCTACTTCTCCCTGCTCCTGTACCCCCTATACCTCCCGGGCAGCCTAGCGTCGACCTGCCGGTTGTCGCGCCTGTCCTCTCTACGTATATAGATAACTTTTGTTGAATATATCGTTACACCGGTGAAGGCTGCCAATGATTATGGATTTATGTTTATTTATTTGCACCTCTAACCAAACCATTTCAATGCCTTCGCAAACTTAATTCGCTAGAAGTGAAGATGTTGAGCACATTTCTTTCACATAAATACAAGATCCACTACCTCGGTTGGTTTTAGCGCCATCGTAGCGGTACAAAACGTAATCAGGAATGTTAAAAAATGAACTTTGGGTTCATGAATCAAACCAAGTTTCTGAAACACACAAAATGTCAATTTCTTCAGTGACCAACATTACTCTGATGTCATCCAGTTTCCCGTTCAGGTTTTGAGCATTTATGTGCTTTATTTTGATATTACTTGAATTAGGACTCTTTTTGAAGGTAGCAAAGTTACTATCGCGATGGGATCGTTCCGAGGATTTATCGATCTTGTCTACCTTACCCAGGGTGTTGGGCCTAGCATCTGTTATGTAAGAAAGTCTTCTATTTAGCTGGGCAGCGGCATTTTGTCAAGATGACAGTCTTATTTTTGTTTTGTGTGACAAGGGCACTGTAGTGATCGTTTTTACGATGGAGCAGTAGTGGAGGGTTATTATTTGATAACTCTGATGAGGGGTCGACTGATATTTTCAAGACACATTGATCCTGCTCATCCAGGATGTGAAGTTTTTGGCCTGTCACGTTCGAGATGGTTCGTGGTATAAGGTTTTCAGCAGCTTGATCAAAATGTTTGTCGTCAATGTGATTATTTATGAGGTTTTGCATGTCTCCGCTGTTCTTGTCAACAAATTTAGCATATGTGCTGTGGTCTGCTTTGCTCTCCATTTTGATTGCAGTCTTTAAGGAATTGTAGTTCCATTTTGATGCTGGTTGTTTCGTAAGTATATGAGCTACTGCATGAAGGAGGCAGTGTCCATCAGCTTTGGTGGAAATCAGCTCTATTTTCCAGGATCGTCTCAATTCATCCATTGTGGAATTCATGCGTTCACAAATGGGAGTGGAGACGTTTTTTTCGTGCTTTTCACATCATTTGAAGGTTCGGAGAGGTGCGGGAAAATTACGTCTTTCTGACTCTGAATTCCTCACTCTGGCTATGGTGATTTCTTGAATGGGGTTCTGCAGAGGACTGAAAAATGCTCGTGTCATTTCTATTTTTCTTGTGATGATTGTGCATGCAGTTGGATGGTTTTTCCATCGATTTTCGACTACAATTTTGCAGCGATTTCTCTCTTCATGTTGACTTCACTGCTTCTGAGTAGGTGATTGGATGTTCATTTATACTCGTGTCTGAGAGGGGCTTTTCATCCGCTGTATCAGCATCGGATAGCAATGAAAACCTATTTTTTGTAGGCACTCAGCAGTTGTTTGTGACAGATGCAGTAGAGGGCTTGTTATATGAGGGCAAACATCGGGAGGAAAGGGAGAAGAAGGTTTGTTATATGAAGGCAAACATCGGTTGATGCTGCTGGAGGTTTCACGGGGAAAGGCTTCACGTGGAAAGGCTGTCAACTTAGAGCAGTCATTCAACTCATTTTGCTGTTTTGAATATTCATAAGAGTATTCAATTTCTTCATTCAGGTTATGGGGGTTTCTGACACAGGAGATAAAATGTGAAGTTAGTCACAAAGGTGATCTTAGAGCAATTTGTTGAAGAAAATGATGAGTGTCTTCTCGCGTAATAGGCCAAGTGCGGACATTGTTGTAGGCTTCATTAACAGTAACTGTTTTAGCATTTGCTCGCAGCGGAATCAGTTTAAGACCAATTTTTCTACACAGAATCGATGCCATTTACGATTGCTGACCACTGCAGGCACTCACCACATAAATATGAGAAAAAACATTCTGTGACATGATGAGATTTTTTACCACAGTAAGGTTATGGGACGAAAGGCTCAAATCTTTGAAACAAATTATAGAGTTCCTGAAAGGAGTTGCGCATTCAATCACGTCATAGAGATCGTTTAGACGTTCAGTAGTTATAGTTTGTATTTTGCATGCACTATCTATGTCATCTCTGTTGATTTTTAGGAGACTATTGTCTCCAACAAGAAAAGTGTCTAGAGGGAATTTCGCATTTGGATGGTTACTCGCACCTACCACCGGCGTAAAATCATGAGCGCTGATACAATGATTTAAAGCAAAAAGATGTTCTGTAATCATTTGAATACTTGATACAGTGGAAAAAATCGACGCTGGGCTTGGGGGACAATTTTGTCTCAAAGCTTTATTAAGAAATGCAGCTGTAAGAGACAGAGTATTATTTATTTCGTGAATAGTTTGGGAACTAGTCATTTGGAGAGGGTGTAAGTACCCATCAAAAGCAGCAACAGGTCTGTTAATTTTGTTCTCCACTGAAAATCTAACGTTATTCTCGCAGCTTAAGCTCTGAGGTATTTTACTGCCTGTATCAGCTGCTGCGCATGCATTTTCAAACATAACTTCGCCGCCTGAAAGGTCTACACACAATTTATCATTAAAATTAATATCAAAATTACCCCTTTCACTTTCTGACTGGTTGCACACATCCAAAATTTTATCGCGTTCTAACGTGACGTTGGTGTTGGTGTTTCCGTCGGTGGTGAACGATTATGAGCTTTCTCAGTGACGCAGGGCAGAGACGTCGCCATGACGCAATCGTTTGGGCGAGACGAAGGAGCTCGCGGTGCTGTGGCAGCTCCCACCAGAGATGAGGCATCTTCATTACTCGAGATTCTTGGCTTCGTGGACGATGAATCTTCTCGGACACAGTCGAAAGCGTGGGGTTGCGAGTCGAGTGTTGCTTGTATGCAATTTCTTGAACTCGCTTTGGGTGTGCCCGTAGTAGGTTTCGGAACTTGAAAAGATGAATTAATATTGGGAGCTGAATTATTACAAGCAGCGTTTGAGAGATTTTCGCCCGTGTCGGATGACTCTGATTTTGCAGTCATTAGTGATGCTTCAGGGGCTGAGAAGTACTTGCTCATATCAGACTTCACGAACGTCCGACAATCATTTTTCGTTTTGAGTGTTTTAGGACCTTGAACTGATGGATCCACAGGGACGGATTTATTAGGTCCGCCTTTTCGCTTTATGGCTGGTGCATTACGCTTTTTAGTGAGCGTTTCGTACGAAGCTGCACTGGAGGACATTGTTTTTTCAGATGGGGCAACCTTCCGAGTAGTTGAACGAGTTCTATGTTGATACATTGGGACGTTGATAGATAGGAAGAAAAATTAAATTTTGTTCAGTGGGTTCAGGAAAAAGACCTCGCCTTTTAAAGGTAGATGAAAAGAAATTGCCATTGGGAAAGCGAGTGAGGGGGATGGGTGGGTTGGGGTGTAAGCTAGAAGAGGAGAGAGTGTGAGCGGGAGAGAGGGGGCAGAATGCTTGCGGTCGGCAAAGCAGCGTCGCTTGCTGTCCTGCTTGGGGAAGAAAAGAGAAAAGAAAAAAAAAGAAAAAGAACTTTAACTTTTCCATCAGAAGATTGCTCTGGTGAGCTATTCGAGAAAGGTCGTATTGTGTAATTTTACTTCATATGGTGGAATTATATTCTGTCTGTGAACACAAGCTTACTATGTTTAACATGGCAAATTATTTCCGAAGTTGTTAGATCAAGTTTATTTCATTTTTTAATTTAAAAGTTCCTTCAAAGAAGAAGAAGTTTTTTACCCTTCTCACATTCAACTTCACTATTTAACTAAAATTGTCCATCAAAAGAACAAGATAATAATGTAAGCTAATTTGGTGAATCAGAAATTGATTGTGTACATTAGAAATTGTTCTACATTCATGCTCTATTGTAACAAAAAATAGTTCACAAAAGATGGTCACCATTATTTTTCCAAAAACGCGAGTTTGCCAGAGCAAAATTTCTATTTTGTATCTGGAGATAACGGCACTTGTTGTTCCACGTTAAGAGTCGAGGGGATTTTGAGGAATGGAGCGGGGTTGGAGGGGGCAGGGGTGAGCTCGTTCGCGCTGCACCTCACCGGCACCACGTGGGAAACACAAAGTTTACACATCTCGCCACTCTGATCTGCTTGTTAAAATGATAAGAACTGAATCACTGAGACACTTAAAGTTCACTTTTACTATTTAGTTAGGTAGACGGCACATGCACGGACACAAAGTTCTAACTTCGTATTTCGTGGAGTTTTCCTTCCCTCACATTCTGAAACAATTAGCTCCGGTGACTTGCAGCGTGCGTTCACGGTGAACGGTGAACGTTGTGGAAATAGACTTGACGTTGTGTAAATGTACTTGAATAGACATAGAATAGACTTGACCAGACTGGGTCAGACTAGACTAGAGCAAAATAAACAATTTTAAACAATTTATTTACCACAGGTGATACAGAGGTAGAATTTTTCTTAAGTCTAGTACAATGGTCAAATTTGAGCATAGCTACCTGTGGGCCGGAATAAGTTCAGCGACTTCTAGGGCATCCTACCATCACGTTATTCTAGGGTGTACAAAAAAATTTAACCTAGTTCACTTAACCTAGTTTCGCATTAGACTGATCATTGAGATAATTAACTCGATATTTTATGCTGTATTTTACAATATAGGTCAAGTCGGCTATATTTACCAGTAAGTTCGATAAAACGATTCAAGAGCAGAGAGAAGATTGGTTATGGTACACAAGGCAAGTTACATTATGACATTATCATTAGTTACAAATAAACAAGAATAAAACAAAATGAACTACACCGACTAGATTAACTTGACTAGGAAGACCATACTAAGCCGAAGAAATCAGACCAGACGACCTCAGACAACACAAGACCAAGCCAGACAACGCCATTCCATACCAGGTTGGACAAGAATGGACAATACTAAATTAGACTGTAGGCCAGAGGAACCGAAACCAGGTTTAAACTATCTGGTCAAAACTAGACCAGCTAGATCACACCAAACCCTAACAAACCAGACCAGGAAGACAAAACTTGACCAGATCAGACTAGACCAGATTGCTGTAGACCAGAGTAGACTAAATTAGGTCATTCTAAAACAGATCAGCCAGAGTAAACCAGGCCAATCTAGACCAGATAATACCATATCAGACCAGAACAGATCGTAACAGAACATATGAGGGCTAAATCGAACCGAGCAGAAAACAGCAGATACGAGATTACCAGAGTAGAGCTGAGCAGAGCAGAGCTAACTAGAGTAGAACAAAGCAAAGCTGATCTGAGATGAACAGAGCTGAAACAAGCTGAGCTAAGTTGAACAATACAAACATCAACAGAACAGATTTGAACGTAACAGAGCAGAATGGAGCAGTAACAATAAACAGGACGGAATAGTACAGGAGAAATCAACATAATTGAGCAAGAAAAAAAAAGTATTTAACAGAACAGGATAAAGAAAACAGGATTGAACAGAACAAGATTAAACAGAACAGAACTGCATTGAACAGAACAGAACTATTAGAGTCCCATTTGTAGGTCATGGCTGGAAATCGGGCGCAGTTCAAAATATCATTATTCGCCTTTCCTTGTTTTTTTTTATTTCACTGCTGTTGCACCATATGTTACGATGCTCATTTTTCTGTACTTTGTATGCCCCACTGCTTCGCCATCAATAATTGTTGGGTGATTTTTTCATCATCGAAAAGTCGCGAAATATAATTGATTTCTATTTGCTGTCTTCAGGTCTTCCAATATTTATCAATTATTTAACGAATTCCCTGCATCACCTGCATCCAAATAGGGGATGTTCTTAATCAACATTACGCTAATGATACATTTTAGTGAGCGTGTCTAGTATGAGAATTCTGCTATATTTCCGATGCAATCATTTATTCGTGTATATTCTGTTCCAACAGCATCATTTCAAATTTTCGTCTTTCTTTTTGTTTTTTTTTAGCTTACTCCTTCCCTCTCTCTTTCAATTTAACCGAAGAAATTGAAGACACCAAAAAGCATTTATTACACTGATGCAACTCATTAATGCAAACAGTGAGAGTAGCATGATTAGACACATGGTAATTAGAATAACTTATCTTAGGTTCTCCATTTGGGTTTGTGTGATGTGAAGATAGATAGAGGTCAGTCAGTTTTGACTAATGTGAATTTGCGTTAAATAGTTCAGGGGTTGTTTCCTCGGCCTTCGATGCAATTTCTGTGGCAAACGGAGATAACGCTATAATAGACGTGAACTGGCTCGTTCACCTTTAAGAAACACCACAAAGTAAGAAGGTATCGCCTTTAGGCTAATACGTCTTATACTTAAACTCGTTCTTAATGTTCTCAGGGTTGAAAGTTAGAATGTACACGTAAGACTTGCTGCACGCAGTTTGTCAAAAACTACGTCGTTCAATATTGTTCAGATAGATACATGAATCTTCCCTTGCCAGAATTTTCCTTAGTTCAATTTTCCCTCTTTTTCTGCAAAATCACATGTCAATTTCAATTGAAGTACATTCCAGTACAAAACAAACTATTTCGTCGTTGCGTAATGTTCGAACGTAGAGTTGCATCATTACGTCTACGTTCGTTAAGTGACCTTATTACAACAATTGCGTCAGTTAAATCGTACTTTTCGGGTGGGACCAAAATGTGCATATACTGAAGGTGTCTACTGCATGGTGTACCAGTGCCGTCAAGACAAGACATGCAGCATCAGTCACGCACCCAATTTTCAAGTTACGCGCCGGAGTATAAAATTGTTCGTCCTATCTTAGACGTATATTTACAATCACGAAATCTGACAGTACAAAGTATAAGTTGTCTAAAAATTAATGTTCAGTAAAGTAGAAAAAATATTTAATTCTGTAGCTAATTAAGAATTAACATCATTGCCTGATCATGACTGCGTCTTTCACTTTTTAACTTATGTAAAAAATTAAATATTTGAGGAAGTATAATAATAAAACGGTCACAGAATATGTTGTAGTGAATTTTCCCTATTAATAAGATTCTCTTTCTAGAAAGCGCATCACGTAACAGAAGGATTTTGAAAAATTCGCATTTAAATTGCAGTATATTGAAACCCGAGGAAGAAGAAAAATTTCAGAAGCGTTGAAGTTCGGACAAATATAACTCCCGATAAAATAATCTGGTGCACCTGAACTTGAACAAAAGAAAATGAATAGCAACAAAAAACAAAATAATCAAGGTATTACCAATCAAAAATTTGATCAATGACAGCTATTATTTGAAGACACTCCACTCTAAAAAAGGACTATGCAGTCAACTAACGTAAACTCTGGCTCAAAGCTGACCACCGAGACGAAGATAAAAACCTCCATGTTATGAAGATCATCTCAGCGTGGGGGCGTTTGTAGTAGAAATGAAATTAGCGTATGTTTAGTTTCATGTGTATAATAGGTAGACTGATTATCTTAATATCAGTATACAAGGCCCTTCATAAGTGATGGAATTCGATATTTTCCTAAAATAATACTTTCTCGCCAAATCTTATCCTCTTGTTAAGTTGCATTTTCTTGAATAGATTCAATTTTTATTGCAGCAATATTTTTTGACTCACGAATTAAAGTGAGCGTATGTAACATACGAGGCGTGTCCGTAAAATGAGTTCCACGGGCTGCCGCTGGCTCTAGGATCGTTTCTATGCACGGCTAGGCAACAGAGGCAGCTTGTGTGGTTCCCTCACTCCAATCTTTTATGCCAGCGTCGCTGCGACGTTTAGTCTTGGCTCAGCAGCCGTCAGCGATGGAGCTTCCTCTTGCGTCTCCCCCCAGCTGCGAGTTGCGGTCTGTTATTCGTTTCTTGGCCGCTAAGAAGAAATCGGCGAAGGAAATTCACGAAGGACTTGGTCAAGTGTATGGAGAAGAGTGTATAAGCTCCGGGATGGTGCGCAGATGGGTCAGGGACTTTAAAAATGTCCGAACAGACGTCCACGACGAAGCCCGTGCAAGGCCGCCCTGCACGGGCTTCGTCGTGGACGTCTGTTCGGCCATTTTTAAAGTAAGAAGTAAGTAAGAGTAATAAGGAAGCATGAATTTACTTCTATTTCGGGTTAAATGGTCGTGATAACCAGTTTGCGCAGTTAATAATTGTTTTAGGCTATTGTCGCTGTCATTTCTTAATGTTTTGTAAATGAAATTACAAATTGAGATTTTGTAGAGATCCGAAAGCTTAAGTAATTGTAAATTTTTGAATGAATCATTTATGTGAGCATGATATTCTAGACTCTTTACTGCTCTGATGGCTCTTTTTTGCAGAGTAAAAATTGTATTGTTTTTTCTATCAATGCCGTGCCATGCTTCTATTCCGTATTGCAAGTATGGTGAAATGAGCGTTCGGTAGAGCATTTGTAAAGCTGTTTCAGGCAGGAAATTTTCAACTTTATTTAAGATTCCGATGGAGTTTGATAATTTAGAACTAATATGAGCGATGTGCTCTTTGAAACAGGGTTGCAGAGACGGAGTCGGGAGTCGGAGTCGCATGTTTTAGGGTGGAGTCGGAGTCGGAGTCGCTTTACTGAAGTGTGGTGGAGTCGGAGTCGGAGTCGCTTTTCCGAATGTGATGGAGTCGGAGTCGGAGTCGTTCATTCGTATGTGATGGAGTCGAGGTTGGAGTCGCTATTTTTTGTTGTCTTTGACTTTAGTTCATGCTAAAATTACTCATGATTGTTTAAAACCAAAAGCAAACAAAACAGAGTTAAAATATTTTATTGAAAAGAAAAAAATACGCAATGTTTTGGTTGATTATTTTGTTTGAAGTTCGAAACAGCGTATTTATACCTATTACCTAATGCTGTCATTGATATCTAGTCATTGTGGTTTCATACGCATATATATGAGATACCAACGAGCGCGAAATAAAACTTTGGAACAGGAGCAATAATGCATGCTAAAAGCAGAAATTAGTAGTTGAGATCATCGCAAATTAATTCTGTGTACTTCTGTTTCGTTCATTTCCCCTTCAATTCATACATAGGAAGTAGGAACTAGTAGGAAATGTGTTGCCAGTTACTTGCAGAACAGCTGAATGATACAATACATTGTACTCAAAAAAATAGTGGTAACTTTGTACGCTCTTAAATGTGTCCTATATCCTTCCTCCTGTCCTATTTCCTTCCTGAATGAGCTAAATCGTTTTATTTCTCAGTTCAACAGGTCCTTATACAATGACATGATAATATGCGGTGACTTCAATTATGATCTACTGAAACATGAAAGCTATGAACCAATCTCCAATTTCCTAACAGCCTTTCAGTCTCAATCTTTCCTTCCGATCATCACAAAGCCTACACGAATAACCTCTGAGTCTGCTACGCTGCTTGACAATATCTTTATGACAGACCCAAGTGATTTTCTTTCTGGAATCATCACTTTTGACTTTTCAGATCATATTCCAGTTTTCCTTGGTAAAAAATGTCCATATTGCTTGCACCAAGCCACGGGCTGAAACTTACTCATATCGTAAAGTAAACGAATCAAATTTAGAAGAAATGCGCACCGTTCTAGAAGAATCAATACCAACATTGCACATCTCTCAACACAATAATGCAACGAGCATTGATGAAGCAGTAGTAAAGTTGACTGAAATTATAATGGTTGCATACAATCAGTGTTGCCTAATTGTAACTCGTACAGTTACTCCGAAAAATAAACAAAAACCCTTGTTTA
Organism: Morinoia aosen; assembly: GCA_030386875.1. Classification (NCBI taxonomy): domain Eukaryota; kingdom Metazoa; phylum Arthropoda; class Malacostraca; order Amphipoda; family Talitridae; genus Morinoia; species Morinoia aosen. The sequence continues at coordinate 27,249,589 of CM059557.1, read as the reverse complement.
CTGGAGACACCGTGATAAGTATAAAGAAACGCCAATCGTACCTAGCCCTCCTTTACGAAAGGCGAATATCTCGAGAAACATAAAACCGATTCAGAAACTATGTGACAAATCAGATAAGGACATCAAAAAAGCGCTACTTTCCTCGCAAGTTTACTCAATTTAAAGCTGGCGTTCAAAAAGACTTGGCGCCTCCTTAAACTCTTGCTGTAAACCGAATAACGCCGATAAAAAGAAAATTAAACATGTTGTTCAAGATAATATAGCATACCATGGGAAGAAAGAAATTGCTAACCTCTTTAACAATTTCTTCGTAAGCGTAGGGAAAACTATAGCTGATGGTATTCCAAGTGAACCTACTGATCACCTGGATGACATGGACCACATTCGAGAACACAACTCCTTTTTCTTTACGCCCTACCAACTCTTCCGATGTAATTGCGTACATAAACAACCTGAAAATATATCAAGTGGGTTACAAACCATTCAGCCAAAAGTACTTAAAATTATTACTGATATTGTAGCCCCGCTGATATCCAATCTTATTAACAAGTCTCTCTTCCTAGGCACTTACCCGAACTCCCTCAAAGTTGCTAGAGTAACCCCTATCTTTAAAAATGGTGAAAAACATGTGTAAACAATTATCGACCAATCTCCGTACTACCAATTATTAGCAAGGTATTCGAAAAAATTGTGTATAAAAAAGTGTACTCTTATTTTGAACAAAAATCATTTCTTTACGGTAAACAATGCGGCTTTTGCTCTAAAAAATCAGCAACACAGACTATATTAAATCATTTACAATTCCTTTATTCTGATATAGATGAAGGAAAGCCTGTCTTCTCTGTATTTCTTGACTTTCGAAAAGCATTCGATTTTGTGGACCATAAAATATTACTCTCGAAACTACACTGTTATGGCAATCGAGGGGTTGCCCATGACTGGTTAAGATCATACCTAACAAATCGGAAGCAATACGTTGTCATTGACGACGCAAAATCGGACCCACAGACAATTAGCCATGGAGTTCCACAAGGATCTGTTCTTGGGCTTCTCCTATTTCTGATTTTTATCAATGATATTTTTAAACCTACATCATTTTTCAAATTTATACTTTTTGACGATAACAGTACGCTTTCTGCGGTCCTTCCGAACCCAAATCCCGCTATGATTGCGGAGAGTATAAATAATGAACTTCATAAGGTTTCATTGTGGCTTAAAGCTAATAAAATAAGCCTAAAAATCGATAAAACGAAATATATTACATTCTCATACAAGAAAAATTTATCACTCCCACGCATTAGAATTGGCGAAGGTGAAATCGAAGAAACCAACTCATGTAAGTTTCTGGGCATCATAATAGATGAACATCTGACCTTCAAAGAGCACATCACTCATATTAGTTCTAAATTATCAAAATCCATCGGAATCCTGAATAAAGTTAAAAACTTCCTGCCTGAAGCAGCTTTAAAAATGCTCTACCGAACGCTCATTTAACCATACTTGCAATACGGGATAGAAGCATGGAACGGAACTGATAAAAATAAAACCAAAAAAATTTTTCCCTGCAAAAAAGAGCTATCAGAGCGGTAAAGAACCTAGAATATAATGCTCACACAAATGATTCATTCAAAAATTTACAAATACTTAAATTTTTGGATCTCTACAATATCTCCATTTGTAGTTTCATTTATAAAACATTAAGAAATGATTGCGACAATAGCCAAAAAAAATTATTAACTGCGCTAACTGGTCATCACGACCATTTAACCAGAAATAGAAGTAAATTCATGCATCCTTATTATTCAAAGGCCCGGTCGCAACACAGTATCCTCTTCGTTGGAACTAAAACTTGGAACTCAATAGCTGCGGAGATCCGTGAAAGTTATTCTTATAAGGTTTTCAAAAGAAATCTTGAGTCTCACTTCCTATCAGAATACTAGTCGTGTAAGATAACCAAGTCAAATTTTGTCTCCTACATGACCGGTCCTTATAATGTAACTTGCCATGGGTAACATAACCAATCTTCAGTCTGCTCTTAAATCGTTTTATCGAATATATTGTTAAATATAGCCGATTTGACCTATAGTGTAAAATACAGCATCAAATATCGAGTTAATTATCTCATTGATCAGTCTAGTGCGAAACTAGGTTAAGTGAATTAGGTTAAACCTTATTGTACACCTTAGAATAACGTATTGGTAGGATACCCGAAAAGTTGCTGAACTTGTTCGGGCCCCCAGGTAGCTATACTCTAGTTTGACCATTGTGCTAGACTTTAAGAAACATTCTGCCTCTGTATCACCTGTGGTAAATAAATTGTTTAAATTGTTTAAATTGTCTATATTCTATACCAGTGGTTCCTAATAACGATCTTTTCTATTCTTTTGGTTGTGCTTTGATGTATTGATTGATAATGATTATTCTTTACAGAAACCTAAAGTTATGTTGTGATTAAAATATTTCTAGTCTTTAGATTATGATACAGTGATAATGACCAGTATTTGCCTAAATCTGAAGCTATGGTCTGATACATAAAGACTTCTATTTTTTCAGGTTATGTTATCTGTGTTAATAATGAAAATTCAATCAGCTCATTATGATGTTAATAACTGCAATATTAGTTGATTTTTTCAGCCAAGTGTAGTGCCTATATACTTCAAATTGATCTCTTTGTTTTGTTTACTTCCTTATCTTTAGGTCAAGTTAACATGTATTATAATGAAAATTTCGGCTCATTTCTAAAGTTATTACGTGAATGTTGTTTGATTCTTTAAAATTTATATTGCATTTCACTGTATCATTATCATGCTAAATTTTTAGCTTCTGATCACTCGCCTGTTTCTATGTAAGCATACACTGAAATGGAGATTTTCATAATTATGTTTTTACAATTTTAAATACTGAAATAGTATCAGTTCCTCGGCATTATAAAATTAATTACCTCTTATTAAGAAAGATTTGTAAATGTCGTAAGGTGAGCAATATCGGTATTGAGACACACGAAAAGAATAAAATATAATGTAAACGAGCTGCAGTGAAAATAATCGCACAACACAAGAAAAAAACTTCACTTGGTCGCACAAATATTGTAACTGAAAGCAGTGCACTATCTCAGCTGCAATGATTGTTGCAGTTACGCGATAGTACAAATTTTCTTACTGAAAATGTTCCAAATTGCACCAAAAATCGAAAATGAAAAGAACGTGAGCGTATATTAAAATGAGTGTCAAATGCATAGTAAAAAGTCAGACGATAATAAAAGACTGTATCATATTACACACAAAGATGATACAAGTGGTTTTTATTCGTAAAGAAAACGTTCCGAAAACGTCAGACCCCTGTGACGAAAGCGGAACCCCTTTTGCGTATTGTAGCCGAGATATAACACAGTATTGGGCAATAATGACACCTTTTCTGGATTGTTACCCTGCATAGTGTAGATACAGAGAGGAAAAGGCAGTATGCAAATTTACCTACCTTATCCACAGGTGTATCATAATTTTTGGGATTTTGAGCATAGTAATTCAATCAACAATTATAATTTCGTTGAATTGGTGCATAATCAGTAATAGAAAAAAACTGTTGATACTTTTCTATGTTTCTCAGGATAGGCACTGCCTACTTTGCCTACTCAGAAGACACCTGTCAATAATATATACAGGGTGTGGAAAAATTCAGTGCAAATATTTTAAACACAAGTTAAGTCATCATAGCAGTACACTGCGGTGTAATTTTTTGGCGCAAAAATTCAGTTTTTTTAAAGAAGTTACAGCGTTTTTAATTTTTATTAAGAAAATAATTTTCGTTCTAAAAAAACGTTTTCCAACTGATTTTGATGAAAATTGGTCAGAGAGTAAATCTTTCAATGCTTTATGCGCACATGTTGTCAAAATTTGTAGAAATTGTAAAAAAAAAACTCGGAAAATGTCTAAATTCAAAATAGGCTACACAAATTTATAGTCACAAATGTAGAATACGAGAAACTTACGATGAAAGCCTATTTCAAGACCTTCTAGATGATCTAGTGCATGGCAAAAAAAAATCAGATTAAGTGCATTTGCCAGGGGGAAAACTGATATAAGTTCACCAGCATTGACGCGCACCCACTTGTTGCTCTGTCACTGCACCAGATAGGCATGGCTAAACGAACGTGAGTGCTGCGGTAAGTGGGTTTTACTACGCTTGAGGAGAATGCTGGGATAAAGATTTGAATTTGACAGCTTTAACCTGTTGTATGGTATTGACTTTGGTACTGTGAACACCTTGACCCTCATTAGTTCAACTTAAAGCAAGTAAAACACAGGTTCCCATGAACGTAGTTTTGAAAAAAAAATAAAATTTAATTACACACCACAAAATTATTTATCTACTGAAGCTCACAGCACATTATGTTACGTTAGTACACGATGTATCATCATTCAGGATTAAGATTCAAGTTACAACAGACGTTGAAAATGCTTCCCAGTTTCTTCTCTACACAACCTGCACCGATCCGGTGACTGCCGTACTCGTTCGAACACTCCTCTCTTTTCTTCAACGCCTCCAGCAGCCACCGTAATCCCGTCAATCAAATCTTCCTCTGATTCCACGGGCGTCTCATGCACGAGGCTCTTCATTTCCCAACAGAAAAAAAGTCAAAAAAGTCTAATGAGTTGAGGTCCGGAGATCTAGAAGGATAGTTAACTGGTCCTCCACGTCCTACCCATCTGTCTGGGAACTTAATGCTCAGTGTGTCTCTTGGTACTCTTAAAAATGAGGCGGGGCACCACCTTATTGAAACAACATTCTGCGGCGAATATTAAAAGCAACATTTTCAAATAATACGGGAAGAGTCCTTTGTAGGAAAACATTGTAAGTACCTACTGTGAGTGTAGCAAGGAAAATACATGGACCGATCAAGTGATTCCCTACAATACCTGCCCAAACGTTGAAACTGTACCGATGTTGATGATTGTGTTGAATAATGTCGTGGATATTTTGTTCTGCCCAGTGGTACCGGATTTGATGGTTAAAAACACCCTCTCATGAAAAATTTGCTCCATCTGTAAAAAGATTGGAGAAAATTCCAATTTTAGAGTAGCTTATTAAGACACCATCTTGAAAAGACAACCCGAGGTTGGTAATCTGCTGCCCAGTCAAAAATTTATTGCCTGACCAACGATAATTTACGTCTGAATTTGCCGGTAATTATCATCTTATTCTTCCTATAAACCGACGATATATCGCCGGAATAAGTGTCGCGAATGTCTCATATTATCGTCCGATTAACGTTAAATTACCGGTTTTTATCGTAAAATTTGGATTAAGACCGAAGATATTAACCACTCAATTACCGGTAGTTAAACGGTTATTATAGTCGGTCTTAGTTCAAAACTTACGATAATTACCGGTAAGTTAACGTTAAAAATGGCTACTCTAACCACTGTATTCCGCTAGATTAATAAGCAGTGCAACGTTTTTCCCAAAAATTGCGAATTGCTCCAAAAAACAATAAGCCACACCTCGTTAAACGCATCTGTCCAATTACCGTGAATTTGAAGACTTCACAAAAATTACCGAGATTACTTATGTAAATCCAACAAATTTGTTTAATACTGTCTATACATTTCATCAAATTTCTTACAAATTGCGATAATTGAACAGATTAGTATTACAGAGGGAGGCCTGTTGTAACAAGTAACAATGCATTATTAGAAAAAAAAGATGAATGCTACAGGAAGAGGGCTCAAATTGTCTTCTTCATCGTAGAACACGAGACAACTACGAAAAGTCTCACAGTACAATATCGTCATTTCAAATCGCCACTGATATATAAATAGGTTTTAAAACATTACCGATGCTCAACAAATATATTTATTTCATTTTCAACAGCCGTCATTTGACTATTAAAATGAATTCTTACAAAAATATCTTCGGCACGCACCGAATTCCATCACAGGTTGTTTGTAAGATTCACCATTGCAAACACTACGTAATAACTTTCATTTAAAATTAACCACCACCACAAAAGGACTCGTCAAGCAACCGATTACTAAGAAAATGTTACCAATTTTAAATTAAATTTCCACACTTCCATTCTTAGACATCAAATGTCTACAATGAGCAGTCCTCTCAACCACTACATATCTTCGTCCTTTAATTGAGATGAGGAGACGACAGGGCCCGCACTAATGCCATCGACTCGCAAGTAGCAGAGTGCGGAATTATCCTCCACAGCTATACCTCTTCAGAAGAAGTTACCCTCCACCTCCCGCTTCTATATGTGGCTCCGACGTTTGTACTCTCTATAGCAGTGGTTCTTAACCTTTTTGGCTGTGACCCAAAATCTGCCCAAAATAAACATTTTAATTCATAAAATGACTATTCTTTCGAAAACAGGTTACTTCTAGGTTAACACAAATAGGTTACACAAGCCCTTAACGACCCAATGAAATTGCTTAGCGACCCAACTTTGGGTCGCGACCCAGGGGTTAAGAACCACTGCTCAAGAGGATTCTTAATTTACAAGATATTCACATCACAAACAAATTAATGAACAACAAAATGAGTGGCAGTGTTGCCAACTCTATAGCGCAGAAAGGAGCTAGGTTTCTAACAGAAATCCGCTAGATAATTGTTGAATCATATATATTTTGTTTAGACAGTAAATTACAACGAATGATAAGTCAGCATAGCACGCTAAACATATTAAAGAGTGACTTACAAGTATGGACTAATATCATTTAAAAAAAAGGGTTCCATCATCGGCATTTGAGCGTGGCAATGCTAATAAATTCATTACCTTGGAAGAAACGTGATTGAATGGATTGTTGCCTGCTGCATTTATAGATTCAGTTACTTCTACCTAAAGAGTAAACTCAGTTTGTTTCATGCTACTTCAATGCTTTTTATTTTTCTCCATTATAGTTATGGCAGAATAAGACGCTTGCCTTTTAGCTGATTGAGGAAATCAATTATAGGTTTCTTTGACAATAAAATCGAAATTTCTGAGCGATGCTTCTGCTCAAGCATTAGATACTGACCATTGAATTGAGTGGCAAAAGCATCGGACCGAGTTGTGTCGAAACATCCTTTCTGAATGATTTGCAAAAATATCTCACCAAGTAACTTATTATCTGATGTATCAGTGCTTTCTGCAATTAGTATGTTTAACTTTTCTGAGATATATCAGCACACAGTTTACTGACAAAATGAAGTGCAAGAACATTCACAAAAATTTCCATGCACTTCGTGAAATGAAGTTTGATTCCCTGTGCCGTTTTACAGTCAGTAAATAAACTGCATCACACTCACGAAAGATAGTCGCAATTGCAAAGGAACTATAATAATAATAACTCATTTAACGACAGCTTCGGTCATAAACTATTTAGCTGTCGCTTCGGCATTCAGGCCAAAGTTGAACCACAACAATACAAGTTCACCAATATTTCAGATTACATTACATCGCAAAATATCCACAAAGTACCTTTCAAAATTCCACACATCACCTCTACCATATGCAAGTCACAATCTGTCGTTGGTATTACAACCCACCGCTTCAAGTACACCTTGAACACATCGGGCAGCCCAACCCCGATGGGGGTTTCAGCTGCCCACCTGTTTATGGCCGGGCGCCTTGCCCACGCTGAAACCCCCGGGGTATCAACATAGCGCGCCCGGCCATATTGCTCGTTCATCGTCTATACTGCCAAAAACAAAGATATCCTCCGCTGAAGCAACGAGTATAGTTTAAGGAATTACATTTCAAACTTGGCTATCACCATTACGAATAACCGTTTGGTACAATGGGATTGACTTCGCTCTTTTCCATTAATTCTTATAAATTGCCAAATACATTTACTTCTTTCACATATTCCAGCACCTTGTAAATAGGTCCACCGTCACATAACAGCGTAGCCACACTGACGCTTCCTCCAGTGACTGGTCGAAGTACTCTGTCTCTTGTTTGCTGTAGCGCAGCACACTCCATCAAAAGATGCTTCACTGTCAGGACTGCTACACCCAAGGAAGTTGGATACATGGAACCGACATCCCTATCTTTTGCCAGTCAAGCGCGTGAAGCCACTTTTGCCGACCCAAGCCCCGCCCACCCGGCATTGGGTCCCAGTGTGGAGGTGGTGTTGCAGTGGAGGGGTAGCACCACCTCCATCATCAGCGACTGAAGACCGCGCTGTTAAATGGCAAAATTGCGCTACTCTGTGCTATACGTTTTTTTCTTAGGCATATATTTCAATTGCGTCATCGCTGAATGATAAAGAAACTCATATTGAAAAAACTCGTCCTTGACCGCAGCGTGGATAAGCGGCGCCCTGTCACGCTGAGTGTCTGACACGCACTGAGCCCCATCTCCGTGTGTGTGCCCGTATACCCTACAGCTACCGAAAATTGGCTTCACTTTAGAGCGCTGATGCCGCCTCCATTCTTAAACCTCCTTGGCTACACCACACCATCCGCATACAGGTCTCTGTCCAAGAGCTTCCGGGTCCAAGAGGTAGCTGTGGATTAGTGCCGTGTGGTTCAATCGCAGCCTGTTAATCACCACCTCTTCTTGGAGATTCAGCTTATGGACACCCTTCTTCCATCTTCCAGGGCTTGCTTTGATTTCCTTGAAGTTTCTTGATGCCTCTTGCCATTCTTGATTCCATATTTCGTAAGTTCTCCTCTTTATCACCGGAAACCAATCTCTGTATGGGACTAATACAAATTCAGCTGGTCTCTGAGCTGCTGCCCTTGCTGCCTGGTCTGCCCGTTCGTTTTCAGCTATACCCACATGCGCTGGGACCCAGCTGATTGTGATGTTGTAACCATTTTCAATAATTTGATGGATCTCAAGCACTACCTTTTTTAAAAGCTCGTTGTTTTCATTGAGGTAATCGATTGCCTGTATGGAGTTTATGGAATCACTGCATATTACAAAGTCACGGTGTTGGGTTTCTTTTATTATATTTAAAGCAAGTCTGATTGCGTGCAATTCTGCTGTCATCACACTTGCTAATATAGGTAGAGGCAACGTCTTGGTAACGTTTTCCATGACGGCGGCTGCTCCAACCCCTGATGGGGATTTGGAGCCATCTGTGTAAATGATCTTACAATTTGGATGGTTGCTGATATTATCTTTATGCATGGATCGTAATATGGAAGGCATAATTTCGGTCTTTTTCCATACTGCTAGGTTTTGCTCAATTTTGGGTTTTTGCAGCATCCATGAAAAGGTGGTAGGCGTGAAGAAGGGTTGTACTGGCTGAGTAGGAATATTGTATTCGTTGATGGTCTTGCGGATTCTCTGAATAATTGGCTCAGTGATACATTTTCTGCTGGTTAAGTATAGTTCAAGATTAGAGTTATTCACACAAGTATATGCTGGGTTCAGAAAATGACATTTCAGTTTAAAGTAGTACCTGAGGAGCAGATCTTTCCTCCGCACTTCCAATTTAGGCTCATTACACAGGACTTGTAGGTCTGTTGTTGGTGTTGTTTTGAACGCTCCTGTGCTTATCCGCATCGCTTCATTCGCAACAACATCCAGCTCCCGCAGCGCCGCTGCACTCGCAGATCCATTGACTATACACCCATAGTCAATTTTTGAACGAATGAGGGATCGGAAAAGTCGCATTAGGATGTCTTGATCTGCGCCCCAAGAATAAGATGACACTGATTTGATTAAATTTTAAGTTTTACTGCATTTGGCTTTCAGTTTGTGAATATGAGTAATCCAGTTGAGTTTTTTATCCCAGTGGAGTCCGAGAAATTTGGTGCTTTCAACTATTGGAATATTGTTATTTTCTAATTTTAATGTTGGAGTCAACATGGGCTCATTTCTTCTGTAGAACTGCATCGATGTGGTCTTCGTTGATGAAAATCTGAATCCATTATGTTTGGCCCAGAGTGTGATTCGAACTATGGCTGATTGCAGAGTTTGTGTAACTTTGGCGCTGTCATGGTCCGCATAGGCGATGAGGAGGTCGTCCACAAAAAAGGAGCTGAAAATTTCCTCAGGGATTTCGTCCGCCAGTGAGTTAATTTTGATGGCAAAGAGTGTCACACTTAGTGTGCTACCCTACGGCGTTCCTGTAGCGAGCTCACACGGAGAAGATAACACACCGTCAACTCTTACCCGAAATGTTCGATTCTTCAAAAATTCCACAATAAATATTTGTAATCTTCCCTTTAAACCGGCAGCTCCAAGGTCTCTCAAGATACCATAACGCCATGTCGTATGATACGCTTTTTCTAGATCAAAGAAAACAGCCTGCACAGTTTTGCCGCAAGCCAACGCCTTCCTTATATAAGTGTCGAACCTCACCAGATGATCTACAGTTGAACGATGTTTTCGGAAGCCACACTGGATACTCGTTAGTAGTTTGTTGTTTTCTAAATACTCCATCAATCTTCTATTAACCATTTTCTCGTAGGTTTTACACAGACAGCTAGTTAACGAAATTGGCCTATAGTTTATCGGGTTGCAGTGGTCTTTGCCGGGTTTTAGAATAGGAATAACTATGGCTTCTTTCCATGGTTGGTAGACATGTTCTTCGACCCACAGCCTGTTGTAGATCTTCAGTAAGTAGTGGCGAGCGTTTTCCGGCATGTTCTCGATCATTAGATTGCTCATGTTATCAGGTCCGGGGGTGGTAATTCTATCACTTTCTATAGCTGATGTTAACTCCTGTATGGTAAAAAGTCCATTGTAAGGTTCAGTATTATCGCCCAAAAAGTCAATAGGAATTCTTTCTATCTGTTGCTTGAATTGTTTAAGTTCATTTGAATAGTTTGTGTCACTTGAAATAGTTTTGAAGGTTTCAGCCAGTTTTTCCGCAATTTCACTCACCGTTACAAATTGGACATTTCCTTCATTTAGCATTTTTATTTGCTTTTTCTCTCTGCCACGGCTTCTGTTCACTCAGTCCCAGATAATATTGCTTGGTGTGTTTGTGTTAAGAGTGGAGACAAATTCTCTCCAGCTGTTCTGTTTCGCCTCTTTGAACGTCTTCGCCGCAACTGCTCTTGATCTTCTCCACCTCACCTTGTCTTCCATCGTCCCGGTCCTCTTGTACAACCTGTAACATTTTTCTCTTTCTCGCCATACAGCCTTACATTCTGCCGTCCACCAAGGTTTTGCATAGAACCGTCGCCTTTTGTACTTGGGTATACATCTGTCAGCGGCATGGTTAAATCGTACATATAGTTCTCTAACCGCCGCCTCAGGGTCTTCAGGTATATCAACTTCTTGTATATTCTCCCAAACTTCATCCTGTCGATACCGTTCCCAGTAAAATTTCTTAAAATTCCATCCTTCCGTCTCAACCCGTCCATCAGCTTGTCACGTCAATAGGGTCAGCGTTATCGGAAAATGGTCGCTGCTCAGGACCGACGGAAGTACAGCGAACTTCACGTCAGGGGCGATCTCAGGAGATGCCACTGTGAGGTCTATTATTGTTCCACAGATAGGGGTGGCAGAATTATTATTAATTATATTGAAGTCCTGTGATAAGAACTTCTGTAGTAGTCGTCCTCGTCTATCTATGGTACTACAGCCCCATTCGCTGTGATGGGCGTTGAAGTCCCCCATTATGATATTCGGCTTCGGCAAAGCTTTTGTTACAGTGAATAGTTCTTCGAGGTTCACATTTGACTTAGGTGGTAGATAAACAGATGCAATTGTTATCACCTTGTATTGGTTTAAGTATATCTTGACTGCTGTTATTTGGAGTGTGGATTGTAGTTGAATTTCTTGGGTTGGGATTGACGAGTGGATATACAACGCCACTCCTCCATGAAACCGTTGGTTATAGTGACCTTGCTTACAGAATCCGTTGTACCCTGCTATTGGGGATATAAAATCGTTGCCATAAAAGGTTTCCTGGATAGCTAACACTGCTGGTTTAAAAGTTTGGACCAAGTTGATCAGGTCTTCTTTAGATGATGCCATTCCTTGGACATTCCACTGGATGAACACTGTCTCTTCAGTCGCCATTACCTCCACTTACGCCTAGTTTCCTCAAGAGTCCTTCGCCCAGATTTCCTCTCTTCCTCTCTCCCTCTCGGAGATCTTCTGCGGAAGTCTTCCTTCGACCTTCCGCGGAACCTCCATCCCCTAACCTTCGGTTTTAATCCATTTGCCTTCTTTAATTCCTCCTCGTAGTTATCCCTGTCTTGGTCTTCCGATCTTGCTCGCTCTTGATGTGTATACTTATCAAAGATCTTCTTAGTTTCTCTCCTTCGGGATTCTCTTTCTTTTTCCGGTGTTACTCTAGGGGAGTTAAGGTTTATTGTTGCTGTGAATAGTCTTCCGGTCTGGGGGCTTTCACACACCACTTCCGTTCTTCCGAGTTGTTCGCCATCGCTCATGGAAGAGGCTCTACTTCTTTTCTCATCTGCTTCAATAGTTTTTCCAGCTTTCTTCCTACTACAATGGGGTTCCGGAGATGGTTCCTTGTCTTCTTGGCGGTTTCTTTTTCTGTTTGTTACCTCTACATTGAGTGGATCATTGGGCGTTGTAACTGCCTTGGAGAAGTTCATTGAGAAGTTGGGATGTCGGTGATGATACAACAATCTGGCCTGTCCCTTTGAAACTCTTTCCCTGCTCTGTATAACTAAAATTTCCTCCTCAATTGCTCTTGTCTTGCAGCCCCTCACACCTGCAACATGTTGCTCTCCGCAATAATAGCATTTCAGCTCTTCTGATATACAGTCGTCTATGCAGTGACCAACTGAGCTACATTTCGAGCATACTTGTCTCCCTTGGCAATACTTAATTCCATGGCCGTATTCTAAGCATTTCTTGCACATAATGGGTTTTGGCTTTACCTCGTAGACTCTTGATTTTGCTTGCTCTCCTGGGATGTCGATGAAGTCTGGGAGAATGGGTTGTCTGAATGATACAAGAATGGGCTTGGCTAGCTGATTTCTTGGTTTCATCCAAGTGGCAGGGACTGCGTCTTGTATACCGCACTTTTCCAACAAGCCCTTCTTAAATTCTTCGAAGTTGTTCAAGTCATACTCATAGATATATACGAGACCCTTTTGGACGGCATAGTTCAAATTTTCTTCAACAGAGACAGGTAGTTGGTTGATTTTGTGCAATTGTTTCATCCCGAGGCTTTGTGTTGCGTCACTTACTTCTACTGTAAATACCGTTTTGCTGCGTGATCTGATTGCTTTGGGTTTACTTCCAAGGTGTTGGACAATGCACTTTTCGAGGAGCCACGGTGACATCTTCCGTCTGTGTGCCTCGCTCATCTTACAATCGAAGTGCGTTATGAATTTGCTGGACGGTGGCACTGCTCGGGTTTCACTAGTTCCTTCTCTAATTTGTTTCGCTCTTCTCATGGTTACTTTCTCTCCCTCTATTATTTCTAGCAAGCCCCTATCTTCAACTTCTCTTTCACAAAGAATACTTCCGGCTACGTGAGGACCTCCACAGTGAAAACATTTCAGCTGGTCCGATGTGCAGCTCGGTGAAGAATGCCCTGCTTCGGCGCATCTTCTGCACACAGCTGAGGTATTGCGACAGCGTTTGGTGGTGTGTCCATATGCTTGGCATTTGAAGCACATCATTGGTTTGTTTTTAAATGGGTAAACCTTGGTGTCTTGTCTTTCACCAGGAATGTAGATGCTATATGGAACTGTCGGTTGCTTGAAGGTAATCAGAAAGGCTTGGGTCTCAGGGTATCTTGGTTTGATGAAAGTGGCTTTGGTGACGTCCTCTATATTGTAGTGTTCCTGGAGTCCAGTCTTGAATTCGTCTATGTCAGTTATGTCAAAGTCATTTATATATATGAGGCCCACTGAATTTCTGAAGCGTCCATACTGAGCTGTCTTGCATGGTGCACCATCCACACACGCTAGATCTAACATCCTCGCCGCCTGCTCTGCGCTCCGCACCTCCACCAGCATCGTTTCACTGTTCATGCTAAATATCTATATTCTGCGATATGCAAACATAATTTACCCTCTGCTGCACTCTGTAGCGTCTTTATCAAAAGCTGTAATTTTTGGTTGACTGACGATCACTCCCGGCAACATGCGAAAAATTGTTCGTGTTTTTGGCTCACATCATTTTTTTTAGGGCACACAATTTTGCGTTTATGGTATATTTACAATAGTCCCAACATGCCTTTGCATCGTCAGCATGGTAAGGCAGTAGCCAGCCTCGAAATTCAGGAAGAGACTTCTAACTTTATCGTAAGTATTGGGTGTACTGCTTAAGCATGATAAGTGATTACGCCACACTTTCTAACACACGCTACTCACCGCAACCAACCCATGACTGGCTGCCGCTGACATAGAATGATGTGTCGCCGAAAAAAAACGTTACATGTACTGAACTTGACCGTTAGAAATTAAAACATCATTAGGGCGACACTATTTCTATAATTATAAATAATTGCGCTTAAAATATGGAAGTAGGTAAATTATAGCCAAACCGTACTTCAAATACTCTAAATTTTCCGCCAGGAGCCAGATCGTGATTTTTAGGAGCTAGATGGAATCTCAATACTCTAGAACTAGCTAAAAATCTGCTAAATTGGCAACATTGGTCAGTCGCCCATGAGTTTTTCCAGCATGAAGGTTGGCAGCGACGACACGCATGGGCAACGGATGGGAGGCATTAAATCTGTGGTTTAGGGGTTTTTTGAAGAGGCGGGGAGGGAGAAAGGGCGTTGCCCCAAGAAAAGCACCCTCCGTCTAAACTCAGCGTAGGGGGAGGAGCATCATAACCTGATGTCAATGGAGCTAGCAAATAAGAGGACTGAGATGCGGTCAAAGTAAGCGATGAAGAAGAAAGTAGACTTTGAGGAAGTATACTGGTTTCGTCCGACCACTTTTCTGAGCCAATCCATCGTCTCTGAGCCAGCCCAACCGTTGCAACGACGCAGGACCCCTTGGATGGCTTATGCCTTCAGTTTCTTATCTTCATCATACCTGACTGCAGCTAAAGCATCTGATAAATTGAAATACATTAGTAAATATAAACTGTACGTATGAAAACCCAATAAAATAAATTTGACATTTGCTGAATGACTGTTCGGAGCCAGCCAAGCTAGTTCTACTTGTGATTGCAACATTTGGCCCATCTGGCTTTAGCTGCAATCAGAGAATAAGTCGATTAACCAAACCCTGAATGCAACACTTGATATCGGTAACCTATTGGACAGCTGGGGGTTAAGTTATTGATAATTTATTTTTATAGGAAACTTTGAACCCATTTGGCTTTTGAATTTGAATCAAATGATATTCCGTGGAAAAAACAAACTGATATTAAAACGTAACATTGAGGACTGACGTCGATGCTATGCTCATATATACCGAAAAATAACTAATTCTTGAACGAAAAGACAGATTATTCATAATAGCATTAAATTATCGATTCTGCCCACTGCAATGCTAATACGTTTTCAAACATTGCAACCGATCTGCCAGTATTTGTTACAAAAAAATTGTATCAATAAACCCCTTTATTTGCATTACTATGACGAAAGATAATTATTAGTTAGTTTAAGCCTTCCTATCCTCAGAAAAATAAATGCGATTCAAAGAGAGGAAGAAGGAAGGCACCATTTAGTGTGGAGTCAAGGGAACGCGGAATCTATGCAGCAGGAGTATAGAAACGCTAAGTTGAGTAAGAAGTTCATGGAGATAGATCGAAGTTCAAGAAGAAAGTAGTAGGTGCTAAAAAAAAACAGCACTGAACCTAGAAAAGAATGTCCTTAACATAACAAAAGCATTATAGTTCAACAAACAGAAGGCCTAACTAGCTTTTAGCTCGGGCCTACACATTTTCCTCCTGGGAGAGGTGGTTCCCAAAGATTCAATAGTCGTATCCCCCGGACGGGGTATTATTATACTGTAATGCTATATATGATATTAGTTAGATAACATGTTAGATTAAGACTCCCCAGCAGCTAAAAATAGCGTTTCGATGAGAGGAAGGCGGGAGGCACCATTAAGTATGGAGATAAGGGAACGCGGAATCTATGCAAAAGGAACATGGAAACAGTAAGTTGAGAAGGAAGTTTCTGAAACAAGAAAAAAGTTGAGGAAGACAGTAGTAGGTGCAGAAAAACAGGACAGTAGTGAACCGAGAACTGGTAGTTCTTAACATAACAAGAACATTCTATTCCAACAAAAAAAGGCCTTTGTAACTCTCAGCTCGGGCCCTCATACATTTTCCCTATGGGAGTGTTAATTCTCATAGATCCAATAGTAGTATCCCTCAGAGGGGAAAGATATTAGTTAATGTACGAAAAGAACTGTATGAGTTTACACGAACCTTATATTAACTCACAGGTGGAATGCTCATTGAAAAAGATTTCCGTCCGTTGATGAGTTTGTCCTACCCCTGAGTAGGTTGTTTCCAAGGCCACACCACCGTCATGACGTCATGATGAGCGGGTGACGTGCACACTTACGCTTGTGAGGAATTCCCTCACATTTTTTAGTGGGGGTCTGACCGTAACATTGCGGGCCAACCTTTTGTTGTGTCAGTGGACTTTTTTGTATGTTTTACTTAGGGTGTAGTAGAACGATGGAGAGCAGTGATCTCCAGGCCAGCCTTTAATTTAGACGAGCTCGTCCATCTTTTGATTTTCGTCAAGTTATACGTTCTTTAAGTTAGATGTGCGCAGCAAGCTGCGTCAATCATGCTTGCTCTCGTCTGGCAAGTTGCCGTTTTGTGCCAAGATTAGCGTAACTTCAACAGTGCTGAAGATCTGCTACTGCGAGTCAAACTTCTCGAAATCGTTTCTCTCCTTTACTTAACCCCCCTTACCCTACCCTGCCCTTTTCCTTAATGCTTGGTGTGGCTGTGTAGGTGTGTTTCTGTGTGTATAATTGTGTGCTAGGTAAAATTACCTTACCTTGGCTGTTGCCTATATTACCTTACCTTACCTTACCTTGGCTGTTGCCTATATTACCTTACCTTACCTTGGCTGTTGCCTATATTACCTTACCTTACCTTACCTTACCTTGGCTGTTGCCTATATTACCTTACCTTACTTTACCTTGGCTGTTGCCTATATTACCTTACCTTACCTTACCTTGGCTGTTGCCTAAATTACCTTACCTTACCTTACCTTGGCTGTTGCCTAAATTACCTTACCTTACCTTGGCTGTTGCCTAAATTACCTTACCTAAGAAATGCTCATCTAGCAAGAGAGTGCAAACTCTCTCCGAGCAATTCTTCCTACTTTCTTCTTGTTTCTTTTGCAACCTTAAATCTTTTCTCAACCTCGAGTCTACGTCTGAAAGTCGCCGCACACTGGACCAAATTAAGTTCAGGTACGGGGAATCTTGTCTGTAATCTAATCTAATATAATCTGAGTATAACTTGATAAATTCCTTCTATATATTTCTTTATTTTCTGGCTGTATGCTTACCAATGCTTTAATCTTTCTTTACAGTATAACTCTCGCTGCAATGGCTCTCTTGGACCAGTTATTGCTACTTCTTTCGATTTCTCAGTCCTTGACTATGAGGTAACTACTCCCATATTAAATTCCTCTAAAATATGAGAGATATTAAAATTAAGCTCAAACTTCACTTGCTTTCTCTCATTGCTTCTAATTTAATTTGTCTTTCTAGATTATCGTTTGTCGGCCTTAGCGGGGTTCGCATGCCGCTGCGTTGTTCTGCATGGTCCGACGTTCGGCCGTCAAACTACAACCTTCTAGTTCTTAAGACATCTGTTCTTCGCTGAAGTTAATGGAAGTGCTGGCTATAACATCTATGTTCGATTTAATAATTTGTAAACCTAGTGGTTGCTATGCCTGCAGGTACTCTCAACGGCCTTAAATTAAACGACATTAATTTGTCACCAAACTGGAGGATTTTTCGCCTGTTCTTGTTACTGCGTTGAGCTTGGGCTCCCGTTGGAGCTTTGCTCCTCGTTTTGCGCCTTGTTCCAAGTTTGATCCAATAAATCTATTGGTATTATTACTTTTTGTTTGCCCCTCCAGCCAGAGTTGTGTGAAGAAAATCTCCACCCGCTCACACATCGCTGAGGCTCTGTCATCTAGAAAATAAATAGAGAATATTATCGTGTGCGATAAATCAAAATCAAATGCGCACCCCATTCTGGGAACTGCCTAATTGCAAAGAGAACGAATAATACTGAATAATGAATAACCAGGATCTTTAGTCATCTAAGTAGGATCGAGATTCATGCCGCTTTTACCTCTGCATGAAAGTTTTCATGGAGTGTTAAATTCTAAATAAACAGTGGATAGGCCAGTCAGTTCAGCCTTTGTGCAATAAATCCTAGCCTCTGACGATAGGTACTGCAAAGAGAGCCATCAGTAGTGAAAAGTTTTATGTGTGCCATCACTGACCAACTTTACATTTCCACAGTATTTTTCAACAACTTTATCCATGTTGCCTGCTGCATGCAATTGGAAACTGGTATTTTTGATGTCATTTCGGAAATTAATTTTCATATCTATCTATATTCATAAACAAAATTAGAATTTTCAAATTTATTCCTAACATAATATTCCTGGAAAGTAATTCGGGTAATAAATGTACAGTGTTATATGTTCCTCATTAGAAGGAAATTCATTTTGAAATTTTATATTTACACAGAGATGTCAAAACATTTCAAACAAACATTTTTCAGGGTGTCTCCTGATGTTTCACTTTCAAATTTTACTACGTTTTACAACCTTCAGTGGAAAAAAGGACATCCTAATTTTTACATAATGAATGTTGTCCTAATGTCCAGGATGTGAGAAATCGTCTTATAATTAGGAGTTTGAGTCAATAATACACGCAATAACATGGATTAAAAAAAAATTCAAGCTGATTAATGCATAAAATTTTTTATATCTACTGTATATGAAGCATCCAACGCATAATTGCAAAAAATACCAAAATTTTTTATGTACCCCTTCCCAAATGGACCCTAACAAATGTTTGACAAAGACCCTGTCATAACATCTTTCAACAATGAGAGCAACAGCTCATCATAGGCAAAATAAATAAACTGACTGGAAACAAGTTGACACCGCGGAATTGTCTAATCCTCTAACAGGAATATTTCCCATTAACTGCAGCAAATATTGATTCTGAGAGAAATGAATTTTTGAAAATCTTCAAACTCTATATACATATTTACTTTACTTACCATTTTCAGAGAGTTGTCGCACTTCACAATTTTTTACAACCCTGATAGGTAAAATAGAACCCCGAGGCAAATTTCACTACTTTCTTTTTTGCTGCTTTTCAAATTTTTTTACTTTTTGCTACTTTACTACCTAGTAGACACCCTGTTATGGGAATGAAAGAAATGTCCGATAATCAACACATGACATTAGAACTGAATCATAAGAATTAAATACTTCACATTTCATCATGACAGGTCTTAGTTTACTTGAGGTATCAGCAAAGGCTTCATAGGGGGAATAGCATGGAAGAAAACTTCTGTCTCTGGCTTCTGACTCAAGCAAACCTAGATGTATTTCACTTACCGAGTTTTCAAAGTTTTATTGACTCTGGGCTGTTATCAATGGGAGTATCACATTGAATTTTGACTGTTAAATGAAACAGATTTACTGAACAAGTCTAAGCGTTTATCAGGATGTGATTATGAATAAGAGGGAACTAAGAGCTGTTCCCTTCATTTGCAATATTGGATGATTCTGAAATTAATCAATCATTAACACAAGGTTTGGAGACATTTCCAAGTACATCAGGGCATGTATGAAAAACTGGATTATTTCTTTTCCGACTTTTCAACATTGCAAAATCTTTCCAGAACATCACGGTAAGAACAATGGTAAGAAATTCATTTTACATATTTTAATTGATCCACTGTCAATTGATGAAAAATTCACTAACTCTGTAGCAATATTTTGATATATAAACGTCATCTTCAGGCTGAAAGTACATATAAAAACACAGTCACAATGCTCGGGTTTTATTATAACCTACATCCCACAGAGTGATAATTTTGAAAATGACACCACTACAAAATGATTAGAAGCAAAATTTGTACCACAGTAATAAGTACTGGCGAGACTACATATTTTTACCTTTGATTTAAAAAACTCAATTTTTATTTGAAAAGGCTCAGGTTTTATTAAAAAAGCTCCGATTTTATTTGAAAAAGCTGGGATTTTATTCAAAAAAGCTGGGATTTCATTAAAAAACTCGTAAAAAAAAAACTCGTTTTTTTTAAAAGCTCAGTTTTTTTAAAAAAAGCTCAGGTTTTTTTTGAATAAGATCAGTTTTTTTTAAAAGCTCAGGTTTTTTTTTAAAGCGCAGGTTTTTTTCAAAAAATTCAGGTTTTATTTTATAACTAGGTCACATTTAATTTTAAAAAACCTCAAGTTCAATTTGAAAAACCTAAGTCCAATTTGAAAAACCTAAGTTCAATTTGAAAAGCCTAAGTTCAATTTGAAAAGCCTGAATTCAATTGGAAAAACCTAAGTTCAATTTGAAAGAACTCGAGTTCAATTTGAAAGAACTTGAGTTCAATTTGATAGAACTCGAGTTCAATTTCAAAGAACTCGAGTTCAATTTGAAAGAACTCGAGTTCAATTTGAAAGAACTCGAGTTCAATTTGAAAGAACTCGAGTTCAATTTGAAAGAACTCGAATTCAATTTGAAAGAACTCGAGTTCAATTTGAAAGAACTCGAGTTCAATTTGAAAGAACTCGAGTTCAATTTGAAAGAACTCGAGTTCAATTTGAAAGAACTCGAGTTCAATTTGAAAGAACTCGAGTTCAATTTGAAAGAACTCGAGTTCAATTTGAAAGAACTCGAGTTCAATTTGAAAGAACTCGAGTTCAATTTGAAAGAACTCAAATTCAATTTAAATGAACTCAAGTTCAATTTGAAAGAACTCAAGTTCAATGTGAAAGAACTCGAGTTCAATGTGAAAGAACTCGAGTTCAATTTGAATGAACTCGAGTTCAATTTGAAAGAATTCGAGTTCAATATGAAAGAACTCGAGTTAAATTTGAAAGAACTCGAGTTCAGTTTGAAAGAACTCGAGTTCAATTTGAAAGAATTCGAATTCAATTTGAAAGAACTCGAGTTCAATTTGAAAGAACTCGAGTTCAATTTGAAAGAACTCGAGTTCAATTTGAAAGAACTCGAGTTCAATTTGCAAGAACTCGAGTTCAATTTGAAAGAACTCGAGTTCGTTTTGAAAGAACTCGAGTTCAATTTGAAAGAACTCGAGTTCAATTTGAAAGAACTCGAGTTCAATTTGAAAGAACTCGAGTTCGTTTTGAAAGAATTCGAGTTCGTTTTGAAAGAACTCGAGTTCAATTTGAAAGAACTCGAGTTCAATTTGAAATAACTCGAGTTCAATTTAAAAGAACTCGAGTTCAATTTGAAAGAACTCGAGTTCAATTTGAAAGAACTCGAGTTCAATTTGAAAGAACTCGAGTTCAATTTGAAAGAACTCGAGTTCAATTTGAAAGAACTCAAATTCAATTTGAATGAACTCAAGTTCAATTTGAAAGAACTCAAGTTCAATGTGAAAGAACTCGAGTTCAATTTGAAAGAACTCGAGTTCAATTTGAAAGAATTCGAGTTCAATTTGAAAGAACTCGAGTTCAATTTGAAAGAACTCGAGTTCAATTTGAAAGAACTCGAGTTCAATTTGAAAGAACTCGAGTTCGTTTTGAAAGAACTCGAGTTCAATTTGAAAGAACTCGAGTTCAATTTGAAAGAACTCGAGTTCAATTTGAGAGAACTCGAGTTCAATTTGAAAGAACGAGTTCAATTTGAAAGAACTCGAGTTCGTTTTGAAAGAACTCGAGTTCGTTTTGAAAGAACTCTAGTTCGTTTTGAAAGAACTCGAGTTCAATTTGAAAGAACTCGAGTTCAATTTGAAAGAACTCGAGTTCAATTTGAAAGAACTCGAAATCAATTTGGAAGAACTCGAGTTCAATTTGAAAGAACTCGAGTTCAATTTGAAAGAACTCGAGTTCAATTTGAAAGAACTCGAGTTCGTTTTGAAAGAACTCGAGTTCAATTTGAAAGAACTCGAGTTCAATTTGAAAGAACTCGAGATCAATTTGAAAGAACTCGAGTTCAATTTGAAAGAACTCGAGTTCAATTTGAAAGAACTCGAGTTCAATTTGAAAGAACTCGAGTTCAATTTGAAAGAACTCGAGTTCAATTTGAAAGAACTCGAGTTCAATTTGAAAGAACTCGAGTTCAATTTGAAAGAACTCGAGTTCAATTTGAAAAATTTCGAGTTCAATTTGAAAGAACTCGAGTTCAATTCGAAAGAACTCAAATTCAATTTAAATGAACTCAAGTTCAATTTGAAAGAAGTCAAGTTCAATTTGAATGAAGTCAAGTTCAATTTGAAAGAAGTCAAGTTCAATTTGAAAGAAGTCAAGTTCAATTTGAAAGAAGTCAAGTTCAATTTGAAAGAAGTCAAGTTCAATTTGAAAGAAGTCAAGTTCAATTTGAAAGAAGTCAAGTTCAATTTGAAAGAAGTCAAGTTCAATTTGAAAGAAGTCCAGTTCAATTTGAAAGAAGTCCAGTTCAATTTGAAAGAAGTCCAGTTCAATTTGAAAGAAGTCCAGTTCAATTTGAATGAAGTCAAGTTCAATTTGAAAGAAGTCAAGTTCAATTTGAAAGAAGTCAAGTTCAATTTGAAAGAAGTCAAGTTCAATTTGAAAGAAGTCAAGTTGAATTTGAAAGAAGTCGAGTTCAATTTGAAAGAAGTCAAGTTCAATTTGAAAGAAGTCAAGTTCAATTTGAAAGAAGTCAAGTTCAATTTGAAAGAAGTCAAGTTCAATTTGAAAGAAGTCAAGTTCAATTTGAAAGAAGTCAAGTTCAATTTGAAAGAAGTCAAGTTCAATTTGAAAGAAGTCAAGTTCAATTTGAAAGAAGTCAAGTTCAATTTGAAAGAAGTCAAGTTCAATTTGAAAGAAGTCAAGTTCAATTTGAAAGAAGTCAAGTTCAATTTGAAAGAAGTCAAGTTCAATTTGAAAGAAGTCAAGTTCAATTTGAAAGAAGTCAAGTTCAATTTGAAAGAAGTCAAGTTCAATTTGAAAGAAGTCAAGTTCAATTTGAAAGAAGTCAAGTTCAATTTGAAAGAAGTCAAGTTCAATTTGAAAGAAGTCAAGTTCAATTTGAAAGAAGTCAAGTTCAATTTGAAAGAAGTCAAGTTCAATTTGAAAGAAGTCAAGTTCAATTTGAAAGAAGTCAAGTTCAATTTGAAAGAAGTCAAGTTCAATTTGAAAGAAGTCAAGTTCAATTTGAAAGAAGTCAAGTTGAATTTGAAAGAAGTCAAGTTCAATTTGAAAGAAGTCAAGTTCAATTTGAAAAACCTCAAGTTCAATGTTAAAAAGCTCAAGTTCAATATAAAAAAGCTCAAGTCCTATGTAAAAAAGCTAAAGTTCGATGTAAAAAAGCTCAAGTTCTGTGTAAAATATTCAAGTTCGATGTACAAAATTCAAGTTCAACGTAAAAAGTTCAAGTTCAATGTAACAAGTTCAAGTTCAATGTAAAAAGTTCAAGTTCAATGTAACAAGTTCAAGTTCAATGTAAAAAGTTCAAGTTCAATGTAATAAGTTCAAGTTCAATGTAAAAAGTTCAAGTTCAATGTAAAAAGCTCAAGTTCAATGTAAAAAGCTCAAGTGTAATGTAAAAAAGCTCAAGTTCAATCTAAATAAGCTCAAGTTCAATGTAAAAATGCTCAAGTTTAATTTAAAAATGCTTTAGTTTGATATAAAAATGCTCATTTTGAAAGTAAAAAAGGTCAAGTTTAATTCAAAAAGGCTTGAGTTTAATTTAAAAATGCTTTAGTTTGAAATAAAAATGCTCATTTTGAAAGTAAAAAAGGTCAAGTTTAATTCAAAAAGGCTTGAGTTGAATTTAAAAATGCTGAAGTTTATTTGAAAAAGCTCCAATTAATCTAAAAAATCTCAAGTTAAATTTAAAAAATCATCATAATCAATTTAAAAGAAGCTCAAGTTCAATTTGAAGTACCCAATTTTGATATAAGATAGGTCATGTATAATTTATATAAGGTCA
The DNA here is from genome assembly GCA_030386875.1 of Morinoia aosen. Lineage (NCBI taxonomy): Eukaryota > Metazoa > Arthropoda > Malacostraca > Amphipoda > Talitridae > Morinoia > Morinoia aosen. Next base: position 27,225,589 of record CM059557.1, on the reverse strand, counting down.
AGTATATAGGTATAGGTAAACAATTTTAGAAACATAAGCTTTTCAAAATTTACCTTCAATTGTTTTAAAATATACTTGACATTTTTAAAATTAAACTTGATCTGTTTTGAATTAAACTTTAGCTTTATAAAATAGAACATGAGCTTTTTAAAAGCAAAAATAAAAAAGTGCAGGTAACAGTATTGCTCTAGGTGTAATACTAAAAATGTGTTAATACTGTCCCTTAACCTTACTACAGTAGTACATATTGATGTGGTACAAATTTAGTTTCTAGTAATTTTCTTGCGCTGTCATCTCCAACATTATTATTCTGTATGATGTAGCTTTGACCCAGCTAGCAAAATTTATTGATCTAATATTGAGCCAATATACAGTCTCAATATTGACTGGATATTCAAAATGAACGTTGGAACAATACCTTATTTTGGAAAATTCGGTTGATATCAGAAAAATATATTGGCCCAATAGCCCAATAATAAATAAATATATTGGCCCAATATTGGCAATATTATTATCAACCCAATATCAACTAATTATTGAGTCAATATTGACTTGATAATGAAGTGTTCCCTACAATAACATTGGCTTAATACTCAATTCCTGATAGGTTGATAGTTGTAAAACATATGGCCCCGATAATGATAATTTCACTAACCCAATATTAGCTAATTATTGTGTCACTATGGACTCCATATTGAGGTGTTCCTTAGAAACATAAAGGCCTGTAAGGCCTTGAAATCTTACTGCTTTAGCAATCGAGTTTCTTTGCGGCGAGTGAAGCAGCGACCTTAATTCTATACTCGGAGTTATCATGAAGTTTTTTTCGATTATACACATCTTATACCTTAGCACTTAAGTCCTTGATAATTTCACATTTACACGTATCAGTATTACTGAACACAAATGGACTTCAACTGAGTTTGAGGGATAACTAAGGTAGGGTACCACAGGCCCAATACTTATTTTCTGACATCAAGTGGATATTGGTGGAATATATTGTCCCAATAATAATTTATTTTTAACCCAGTATCAGATAATTACTGTGTCACTATTGACTTGATATGGAGGGGTTTCCTTAAACAAATTACTCCGTATTATTGGCGTACAATATCAACCCAATATTTGGGCAATAATAATTTATATTTTAACAAATTTTATTAAATTGCGAGATTTTTAATTATTATGAGATAGTTTCCACTTATTTGAATATCGTACATATATATATATATATATATATATATATATATATATATATATATATATATATATATATATATATATATATATATATATATATATATATATATATATATATTGTCAGTTTAATATTAGAAATAAAACTATTTACTGTATTGTCCCAATAACAAGTTGATATCATAAATAAATATATATTTTTTCGATATTGTGTTGTTATTAGCCTAATATTGTAATCCAAGATTCCAATATCAGGTCAATAAAAAATTATCAACCCAATATTGGCCTAATAATTTCTTGCTACCTGGGGAGTATTAGGTTTGCATTTTATGAATATGACTGAAAATATTTTCTGTATAATTTTGACTTAAACATGATGTTCGTACATTGAAACGTCGCTTTTTATAGACTACAGAGGTAAAGAATTTTTTAACAATTGACATTGCTTCAATAAAAATATGTTGAGTGAATTTATTACTACTTTAACACATGATGAACTGCAATGATTTGGTTAAGTTGAAAATTATGACAAACTAATTCAAGCATGTTATTAGATTGAGAACAATCTTCTGAATTAATAATGCTCATGACAATCCTCGAATGCTTCTACTGCACAGGCAATCAAGAACATAATTTGAGCTTCTGCAAAGACATTGTAGATAGGTAGTGGGACGCTAGCAAAGGCATTTCAGAAAGTAACTATCAGTAGAAATAAGTTGGAGTGAGTGTGAGAAAATATTAAATTTAATTTTTCCCCAAAGATATTGCTAGTGTCCATTAAAAGTTTGATTCAGAAATACATCCCCCCCCTCATCTCTAAAAACACAGCTGAGGTGACTCAGAATAGAAATTTGTAATGTCAACACACATGTTAAAACAAGATCTTACTAACTTCATCATATTTTACTATTTTATGCAGTTGGAAACTGCTTTCGTTGATGCCTTCTCTGCAATATCTTTTTGTGCATAAAAATATAATACTAATATGAATGTACAAATAGTTTTCACAAACAAATATATTACTAGCATGTAATTTGGTAAATGTTCAACCATAATCGATTTTCCCCTTTTCGGTGCCTAAACATAGCTAATTAGATCAAAATAAACAACTTTTCTTATATGCACTTTCCGTCGCAAATTAGTATTAAACGAGTTATAGCGGTAGGTTTAGTTTGGGTAGAGTACGTTTGGGTACTTAGTAATTTATTATTTGCCGACCCCACAGAGCCTGAACCTACTTCTAGGATCTTTTAGTTAATAACACAATAGAAATTATCACCCAAAAATAATAAGTTTTAGCCATATGTTAACTTTCGTCTTAAATGGCGGAAATGCGCTCGATCATTTGAGCGCATCGGAAGGGAGAGTCAATTGTAGTGTCGCCATAAAACGCGCTCGAATTACTTTCCGCTTCAAATACTAGAATTGCAGTCAGTAATTTACCCCCGTAAATTACTGACTCGTTAAATACTCATTTGCGACGGAAAGTGCATGGAAGAAAAATTGTTCATTTACATCTAGTTAGCTAATTATAGGCACCGAAAAGTGGAAAATAGATTGTGGACCTCTCCTGAACATTTACCAGCAATTTCATGTAGTGATTACACAAGGTTATACTTTCCACCAGAAGGAAAATCACGTTGATAATTCACATTTACGCTCAAACTAATCTATATAATTATTACACCAACATAATGAAAATTGTATGATCCAATGAGATATATTACTCTAGTATTCAATGAGTGAGCATTGAATGCTTCACATTTAATCAAGGTAGGCCTTCCAGAGCCGGACTCAATGGTAATATTTTTTAGGCTATTATGCACCGTTATCAATAAATTTTTAGTCTTTCAGAAAATGACAGTAGCAAGTTACCAAAAATTTTCAGAGCGTAACGATCAGCACGAAAAAATCTTGAGGGTAGAAAATGTGGTCAATGTCCAGCGTGATGTAATCAAAGGAAATGAAAATTCTATTCCCAAGAATCACTAAAGGAACCCATTTAATAACGTTTTACACGAATGACATTCTGCTCTCTGATGCGTTATTTTTGAATTATTGAGCTTTGAAGTTATACGTAAAATCGCTCTCCCGCGCAAAATGTGGAACACAAAGTACGAACAGGTTCGGTCAGGAAAGGCAAAGTTCGGATCACGAGGTGTTAAAGTTTTCGCAAGAACTTCGTAGAAATAAAAGAATGATAGAAATTGTTAATAAAATAATAAGAAATATTGTTATCAGTTAATAACACAAAAAAGTTAACGTACAATTTCTCGTATTTGGTGCTTTTGACGTTTTTTTAGTCGTCATTATTACGTCGTCACCTTTACAGTCAGCTCATAGATGGCGCTACGTAATACCGTCACCTTTACAGTCAGCTCATAGACGGCGCCACTTGGTACGGCCGCCGCCATCATGGAGCAAATGTAAACACAATTGCTTGTGACCTTTATGGGTTGCTTTCAACCTTTATTTATAATTTTCACTAGAAGAACTGTGGCTACCCCTCACGACCCAACCTCTTTACGTTTGTAATAGGGGGTTTAATGAAATTCTGGTTGGCGCACTCGCTTCCTTTGGCGTGCTGAAGTCAATTTCTAAGTCTAATAATTCTAAAATAATGCATCAGAGAGCAGAATGTCATTCGTGTAAAACGTTATTAAATGGGTTCCTTTAGTGATTTTTGGGAATACAATTTTCATTTCCTCTGATTGCATCACGCTGGATATTGACCGAAAATATTTTCTATTAAAATTTTGCTCAAACCATGATTTTGCCGGCATGAGCCAGCAGCTTGATTTATACACCCATTTTCATCCCTACTATTTTAAGAAACGCAGCTGAAGTAAATCATAATGGTAATTTTAATGGTACTAAACCACTTACGTAACTTCTTTATACCTTAATCCTTTTTTAATTACAGTAGAGTAACTTTAATTGTAACTTTGATGCGTGTACACAAACGCACATATATAAAGCAATTTTTTCTTGTGAATGCACAGGGAATAATTTTGAAATCTCACGTTACTAGTTGATCACATCAAAATAACTTAAAATACGAACATTAAGGCAATTAGATCCCGGTCCCCATATTATTAGCTATTAAACAATTTCAATGTTTGGACCTTAATACTTTGAAGTATTCCAAACAGTAAACTGTAACAACGCTCAAACTTGGACCACCGCAATGAACAACTACGAGCTATGTGATACCTCAACCTTACGTTAAGCACAAATGCAAGTTCAAAATCACGAAGGTCCCAATAATTTTTCTATGTTGATTCGCTTATTTAAAAATATTTCATTAATAAAAGCTGTGAATTTATAAAGGTAGGCTTGTATTTTTCGATATGTTTGTTTTCAATCACTTCACTTAAAGTTATGGAAAATTGGTCAGTAAGGTTTAGAATTGTTACAAATACGAACGTGATAAGCAATTGTAATCTCGTATTATAACTCTTTTAAAAACCGGCAGGCGGTACAGAAACAGTTTTGTGGAAACTACAGAAATTTCTTGAGAGCGCAGTCAATAGATTTAAGTTTACCACTCGTAACTTTTGAAAGATTGCACGTATTGACTTCAAATTACTCTCAAACGAAAGAGTAAAGCATTTTCTATTAGCTCATGAGCTAATAGAAAATTCTTTGACCGGCAGGCCGCAGCCGAGATGGTACAGAAAAGATTTTGTGGAAACTACAGAAATTTCTTGAGCGCGCAGTTAAACGACTTAAGTTTACCACTCGTAACTTTTCGTTTTGCTCTTTCGTTTGAGAGTAATTTGATGTCAACAGGCGCATGCTTTCTAAAGTTACGAGTGGTAAACTTAAGTCATTTGACTGAGCGCTCAAGAAATTTCTGCAGTTTCCACAAAACCGTTTCTGTACCGTCTCGGCTGCGGCCTGCCGGTTTTTAAAACGAGAAATATTTCAAAGCTTGAGTTATAAAATGAGTAGTGCCTGAAATACATTTAATTTATTGGAATCAAAACATAATAATGCATGAATAAGATATTTAGTAGGAATGTTAATATTTTATATATATATAGATATATATACCATGTAACGATATATTCAACAAGAGTTCTACATATATATATATATATATATACGTAGAAACGATAGGCAGGCAACCGGCTCCAGAGTCGACGCAGCGCAGCATACCGAGAGGAATAGGAAGGTGTGACGTACGTACATACGTACATCAGGAGCAAGGAGGAGTTCGTAAAGGGAGGTAGAGGCTATTTCGAGAGCTAGTCCAAAATACATCACATATACGGGAGTTGTTGTAAATAAACAACATAGCACAGAAAACAGTGGGTTAAAAATTGAATTTCATATGAGTAAGAAATCAGGGGTTTCGGGGTTTATTTTAGAGATATATGCGTAGCAATATGGTGAGGTAAGGAACACGTCAGTATAGGGAGGTGACGCTTGAGGGTTAGCCAATCGCGATACGCTACGTCACTTTCAGTTTTCGCGGGTGTAGCAAAGCCCACGGAGCGCATTCTTTGTTCGAGGGGGCGTATAAATAACGCAGAGAGAAGGCGAGCCGTTCTACTTCGTCGATTCACTGACTCAGTGCAGGATGTAGGGATACGAGTTCTTCGAGGGGGAGGTGAGATATTGTTCTTTATTCTTTGAAGAATCTCATACAGCTTATTAAATTTGTGTTCATAAAAAGAGTGGAGTGATTCAAGTAGAAATGGTTGACAAATTTTTATTGCAATTGAAGTTGTTGTCTAGGTGGGGCGCAGGGATTTTCATTGTTAATATTGAAGTAAGTTCTTTGGGTTTTCATTTTAGATTGTTCTTGAATTGTTCTCGTGTTTAGAGTTTCACTTTAATGTGGGGAATGAAGGAAGTATTACATTATTTCTCAAAGGGAAATCAGGAGATTCGTGTCTTATTGAACTATTGAAGTGTAGGCTAAATGGTTTTCATTTGATTCCGAAACAGAGTGCTTTGTGATTTGTTAGAGGGAGAATAAATAAATTTTATGATTTATTTGGGGATTAAAGGGGAGTAAAATTCAATAAATTCGATTCGAAGTAGGGGCATTGCAAGGGATAAAGATTCAAGTGGAACTAGGTACTTAATAAGCTTATTCTGCGCAGGCGGGTTGGGTTTGAGTTGGGCCTCCGCAACCGGGGGTTCTCTCTGCAACCGAGCGGTCTTTGCAGCTGGGCAGCCGTGGTGCCCTCTGCAGCTCTCAAATCTCAGGCAGCCTGGGGGTAACCTTCATCGAAATGTCGCTGAGCGGGATAGCAAAACATCTGAGGGTCGTCTCAAGTTCCATCAAGTCAACCTCAGTGCACATACTGAGTAGCAGGTCGTCTACATACAGGAAAGTTGCAGGCTGATAGCGCGCGCGTAGGAGTGAGCTGGTGCAGTGTGACGCGATACGCTTTGCAGTGGGCGCTTTGGCATTGGTAGGGAACAACATTTCTATTCCCTGGTATTGTGATGTGTAACGCAAAGGTTGGGCATTGCTGCAGTGTAAACCTCTCACATTCTGCCACACATATGTCTGAACATGCACTGGTCATTAATTCAATGTACGATTTCACGTGTTCATTAGTTAACTTAAAAATAAAGTAATCAATAATTATGCACCATTAACTGAGTGTTTCATTTCCCATGTTGAACTGAGGTATTGGTGTGAGTGAGCAGATCAGTAGTTACTTTCTCTATTTTTCCAACTGTTCTACCATTTCCTCTTTCTGTGTTTTCCGCTCTGGTATTTTCATCTTTCCCCTCTTACTAAGGAGGTTTCGAGTCCTCCATTCGAACTAACACAGTGGAGGGCGCCTGATCAGCGCCACGTACGCAACACTGTGCTAAGTTTCGTGACACCATTATAGTCCTGCATTTTTCAACTTCACAGTTTCACTTATAATATAATGTATAAAGAGTTGAAATTAAAACATTTGAAATTAAATTCGAAACATTTGAAGCCTTAGTTAAAGAATTTGAACTTCATATTACAATGTATAAAATTAAAATGCATAAATATCGAAAAATAGTACGTGAAAATCCAATTGAAATATCTAAGCTTCGAATTAAAGTTTTCGATTTCACAGTAAAAGAATCAAAGCTCAAATTTACATCATGTGAAGGTTACGTGAACTAATTCATGTAATTTCATTTGATCACGAGTAATACATAACATATTTTTTTCTGACTTGTCCTTGATTAAACTTATTCATGGGCTATCTATCATTCCCGTTAGTTTCAAATTATGAAGTATAGTCTGAAAAACAACCGTTGTTTTACCGTGGTATTTCTACGGTAGGAATGACAGTCAGAAATCGACGGTAAATCACGGTTATCATCGTCGGCGGGCAATTTTAGCGTCTAAAATTACCGTTGATCACTGGTAATATATTTGCCGTCGGAATACCTCGATAAAAGATGAAAACCGATCATAATTACCGTTACAACGGCGATAAAATTCGGACTGCGTGGTAGCAATCCTTGAACTCTTTCATAACTGTAGGGATGAAGATCGCTCGCACGCAAAGCGTTCCACACTTCAGCTTGCTCTCTGATCCCCAGTGCATCAGCAACACAACGACAACTTGCATTAGGATGATCCCTGATGTATTCTAGAACCTCTTGCTCCCGTTCAAAACTTAGTTTTCTCTCCCAGCGTCAGGTTGCGTAACCTTAAAAGAACCAGATTTTCGAAGCCTCCTGTGAATAGCAGTAAAGGTCCTGAGATTTGACACATTTCTGTCCGGGAACTTATTTCTGTACAAAATTGCTGCTTGCCTCGAGTTTCCTTGTGATTCGCCGTAGGTCATATGAATCTCAGCCAATTCTTCATTTGTGAATCGTTGCATGACTGGGTAGTTGGCAGTGCTACTCTTAACGCAATGAAGTCGAGAAATGAAATAATAAGCAACCAATCGTCAAGCGGAAAAACTTTCCTCGAACCTAATAATTTGTTGCAGGCTATAAACTTTAAAAGTGTAAATTTTGTCGTGTGAAATTACTCTCACAATTTCTTTCTAGAAACTTTTTGTTATTTACTTACAAACAGTAATTTCTTTGAATATTAGCAACATGATGGCAAATGCAATGAGGCTTATTTGGGTTTTAAAGCCGTGATTTCTCAAAGAAGTGACGAAATAAGAGAATACGTACTTAGACAATATATAAGCGATGGTTTTCTAATCATTTGATTCTAATCTACATACACAATGTTTGTAAATTTTACCATTCTTAATAACTCTAAACAGTACAGCTTGTGTTTTATCCAAACAATCTCCTTAAACGTAGTAAAACCCACTTAGCGCAGCGCTCACGTTCGTCTAGCCATGCCTATCTGGTGCAGTGACAGGCACGGTATACTAAAGGAGGTAAAGTCACATCTACGGGGACAGCCGCGCACATTCGCTAATTCGACTAGCCAATACAAAGCTTCGTATCAAACAAGCCGGATGACATCACTCGCACGCAACATGACGTCAGCGGCGGCAGCGTGTGTACTACCACGCAGCGTACTCTGCTCTCCCAGACGTACGATCAACAACAGGACCGACTGCCGGTCATGGTAGACTAAAGGAGGTAAAGTCACTTCTATGGGGACGTCAGTGCACATTCGCAAACTCGACTAGCCAATAGAAAGGCTTCATTTCACACAAGCCGGATGACGTCACTAGGGTTACGTGACGTCAGCAGCGGCAGCGTACTACGATGCAGCGTACTCTGCCTTCCAGACGTACGATCAGAAACAGAACCGACAGCCGGTGTTGCTTCCGCACGACGGATTTTAGAAAAATAGAATTCCGTCCGCCTCCGAGCTTTTCCACCAGTACTAAAAGGTTATCGATCTCCGAGTTTATCATACGGACAGCTTCTTAAATTAAAAGCTCAATTGAAACAATAGGAAAGTTAGTTTAATTCAGTAATACAGGGTGTTTTGATACTTCTCTATACTGATGCAGCAGACGATTGCGCGCTGTGTTCAATTGTAAAAAGGATCATATAAAATTCAACATAGAGATATCGTTTATTTGTAATAAAAAGAGCGTCATAAGAATTCCGCTTATAAGTTCATGAACTAAACAGCAGGAGAATGTATTTTCAAATGTATATGCGTTTTGAGCATTCAAATTTTTCGAGTAATGCCAACACCCTAAAAAATTGCAAAATTTTCTTTCAAGGGCCATTCCTGCTTCAATACCAAAGAAACTCGAACACATTGAGTACTTGAACACACACCCGTTATAAACTATTGCATTTTTTAAAGTTACATAACGAACAGCGGGCGGATTAGATTTGATTAGATGTTAGTTTAAGCCTCTTCATCCGCAACACAGGCGATCCATAGATCCACAGAGAAGAAGGACTAGATTAGATGATAGTTCTAGCCTCCCAAACCGCTATAAGAAAGGGTTCCGAAGAGAGGAAGGCAACATTTAGTATGGAGTGGTGGGAACGCGGAATCTATCCACAATGTGCGTAGAAACAGTGAGTTTAGTAAGAAGTTTATGAAATAAGATGAAATTTGAAGAATGTAGTAGGTGATGAAAAACAGGACAGCAGTGAACCGTAGAAAAGATGGCCCGTAACAAAATGACAAAAAAAAATATTCTACTTCAACGAAATGAAGGCTTACTTAACCTTTAGCTCAAGACCTCCTACATTCGCCATTGGAGTGCTAAGAACAGAGAGCATTGATTATTGCTATGCGGGAAAGTTAAAATTACCCGCATTAATGATACATTGTAGTACGGATTATATAAAGAAACGATAAGATGAAGAAAATATAGAAGAATATGACATCGTTTAGTACCTCTCGCCGCAAAAAAAAGGGGTTTCGCAAACAGGAAGAAAGAAGGCACCATTTGGCAGGGCATTAAGAGATCAGGGAATCTATGTACAAGGTGTGTTCTTGCAGATGATATTTTAGATGGAAGCAGCAAGGTAGGAAGTTTATGATGAAAATTATACGTTGAATATGTTAGGTTTCAAAGAACAGGATTGCAATGAATCGAGAAATAGTCGGTTCACACTAAACAACAAACATTATGTTAGATAATTAGTAGTACAAGCCTCTCTAACCACAACCAAGTTCTATCATATAGATGAAGGAATCATTCAATGTCAACTTGAAAGAACGGGGAAGTAGTAGTAGTAGTAGTAGTAGTAACATCAATTTGCTAGCGCTTCAGTGCCTGCACATGTCGCGCCGAAGGTCTCGCAATTCAGGTTGTCTCCACTTCTCAAATTTGTATTTGGGGAATGTATGCACAAGGTTTGTTCCCACACAAGACTCCATGCACGTAATAGCAAATAAAGAGGGCAGTTCATGAAACCAAATAGGTGAAGGAAAACGCCAGAAATGGTGAAAAATTGACAGCAGTGAATCGAATTAGGATGGCCCATAATAAAACAAAAGCCTACGCTCTCTCAATAAAAAAGGTAATTTCCTAATTAGAACTCAAAGTCAGGAACCCCAATTAAATTGATACAGATTCGTTGGGAGCGCTACACGCAGGAATACTACACTCGAGAACAGCAAGTTAGAAAATAACGGAGGAGCAGTACAAGACCGTCACTGTACAAGTGTACATATTACTTATTAGAATGCAAAAAAAAAAACATACAGAAAATGTGGCTGTAACACCCAGCTTAAGTAACGTACCGAGTATTTTTGTGGAGTGGAAGGGCTCCCTTTAGCATGAAGTGTATGAGCTGATAGAAGTAAATTAAAGTCCATAATTATTATTATACAAGAAAGTTTTAGCCTCCCTTTACCACGACAAAGATGCTCAAAGAGAAGAAGGATGAAGGCACCATTTAGTATGGAGTTGAGGGAACGCGGAATCTATGCACAAGGTGCATAGAAACCGTAAGCTAAGAAAGAAGTTCATGAAACAAGAAAAAGTTTAAGAAAAAAGTAGTAGGTGCTGAAAAACAGGACAGCAGAGAACCGAAAAAAGATGGTCCGTAGTAAAACAAAAACCTATTCTATTTCAACAAAAAAAGCCTACCTAACCTTTAGCTTGGGCCCTCACGTAATCCCCCTGGGAGTGCTAATTCCCATAGATACAATAGTTGCATTCCCCTGAGAGAAATCAAAGTCCATTATTTTGTTCATTCTCTGGTGCGTTTCCCTGAAAAAGCTACCGCATTCAATATCTCTCCGAAGTTATTCCACAACATTTTTCTGTATAAAAATATTAAATATTTAAATTGTAAATAAATACAAATGACAGCAGTGAAGCGAAAGGTGGTCAGCAACGGAATCAAAAACGCATTCTATTTCAACATATGAATGGCTTAAGTAAGTCACTTGCAGGACTTTGCATGTTCTCCCTTAGAACAGCAAATTTTCAATGTAAATACTAACAAGTTCTGCAGATTAGCTTAGAGTATGACTTGGAATCAGCCTCTCTTACCACAAGATATCTTTTCAAAGAGAGGAAGACACACCTTTAAGTACGGAGTACATACAGTCAATGAGGAATTAATACACAAGGTGTGTTTACACACAAGATACGCAACGCATAGAAACAGAAAGTTGAGGATAAAGGTTATGTAAAAAAATCAGAGCTGAAGAAGAAAGCCATAGGTGATGTAAAAACAGCATAGCAGAGCGCCACAAAACGATGGTCCTTGCAATTTTTTAATTGCAACAAAAAAAAGGCTTAGCAAACTCTCAGCTCGATACATTAAATCACTAAATTTATAAGAGTGGGGAGCAAAATAAAAGCCAACAACTCATCCCTGCATAAATGAATAAATATTTTCACCACCTAAAAATGTATTTCGCTTCTAAAATCTCGACACAACGTAACTTTCGGACGATAATGAATAAAATAAACTATTTTCCTGTCAAAAACAATAATTAGAACACCATCGCTCAAGGCTCGTTTCAACATTTTCCGGCTAATAAGTTCTAAAATGTAGACACAAGACACAACATAAAACTGAATTGAAATCTACGAAAGAACTAGCAGTAAATAATGACTTAGAAAACATCACAGAGCGCAAAAATGGAAGCACTCCCAATACATTAAGGCATCTTCAAACATCAGTATCAGTGCTCTGCGCACCAGTAAGTAAGGAAATACAAAAGTAGAATGAACATTTTTAATTCTAAATGGAAAAAACATAATATACTATAAAGACAAACGATAGAATGATCAGTTAGGATTAAAATTACTCTTTGTATGCCAATTCTTCTAACTAGCAGCAATTCTGAAGCCTATGACCTATTTTATACCAACTATGGGAATGATGCTCGAATTTTATTGTTCATAGCCGTATCATATTCTTCACAAACAATCGTACGATTATCAATAAGCAGAAGTAAAACCATAGGGACGTTCAGAAGAGAAGAGCATTGATCAATAACAAAACATTATTGTGCTACAGGTAACTTTTCAAAGAGAACATAAATTCAGTACAGGCTGCTGGGAAGTCTATTCTAACATAAACTTCAGAACGTCAAAACCGGGGAGGTGACCATAACTCAAGCTACGAGAGTATTTTCAAAGCCAGTCTAAAGCTTTTCACCTTATTCATTTTGAAACCAAAACAATGAATTTATCATAGGATTGTAAAGGTTTCCATGAGTAAGTTACAAGTAACTTTTTCTGCCGAGTTCCAATTACGAGAAAAAAACAAGGATTACAAATTGGTATGGCACTTAAATACCAAGGAATGCTAATTTATAACGCTTCAATCTAACAATGCACTCGGCCGAATCTACCAATTAACCTTGCACTACCGTCCGTTATTGTGTTATGCAATGGACAACATTGTACCACATAATAGTTCACTGCCTTAAATTATGAACAGACCAATAAAAAAAGTTTATCACTAGTTCGATACCATAGACCACCTCACAACCCCATCTCTATCATTTTTTGCTTTTAGTTTATCTAACAGCTGAGTAGAGTGAGTGACACAAAGACTAAAATTAAGCTTTCTAATATTTAATCGGAATGTATGAAGTTCTAGCAGCAACATGAAGTTATAGGTTTTAAAGAAGGAAACAGTAATTCACCCTAACTTGTTTCAAATGAAATACCGGGACACATGGCATAAAATGATTTTGCACACACAAGTGCATTCAAGTAGCAGCTCAAGAAACCATTTAAAATTAACTGAATAATTTGATCTGACACAATTTAGTATATTTCACTTTAAAGCATCATGTTGACAAGGGGTCAGGAGAAATGTGCAGTGGAATCCCTTGTGCACCATTTTATCAAGTTTACCTGTAAAACATGTACTCTGCAGAGGTCTATTGTAAGCTCTGACTGACTGTAATGTTCTACATCTGAAGAAAAACTAGATTAAGTACATTATTATTTAAGAACAGCAGGTGAGAGATTTAGGTCAGTTCTCATGAAATAATTCACTAACACTTTTGCAGAAGCCTGGTGAGTGACTAATTTTATTGAAAAGATAGAGGAAAACCCTCTCACAACAAGGATTGGTGAGGATTGTTTTAAGAAAGATTTACTGCAATATTTCAGTCTCTTGCACTGATCATCAGATTGGAGATACTTTTTACAAGACCCAAACAGAAGGAAATTGAAATATTTTACACTAAGAATGGAACATATAGTATAGTCACGCAAAGATGTTTTTTTCTTCAGTTGTTGCTGATACACGTCTGTATTCATGGCAATGTAACCGGAGATATAAGTGGCAGCATCTTCCACTTGCACTGAAGCCAAAATTCCTCCAATATCGGTGGGTCCGTTGAATACCACGTCAGCCTTTTGCGCCCCTTCATCCATTTCAATGATGGGTGATCCATTTCACTTTCTTCATGTACCTGGAAGGCAAAAATAAATATTAGTAAACTTGTCACATCAACAGTTCCTGAATTAGATTTGGCTCAATAAGCATGCATTTCAGTTGCATTAGTGAGGGTACAGATTAAAATATGTTAGAGAAAACAAAAGACAGAGTTAATATAATAAATTGAGGTGCAGCTGGGAGTATTCAATAAATAGGGTCAGTTATACAGAGAGAAAACACTGAATATAAAGCAGTATTAAAATGCACACAAAAGGAAATGGAGACAATGACAAACTAGAGTGTAATACAAACTTTAAAAATATCAGTCGTACCGGAAGAAAAGGGAAGGAAAAAGCCAGAGAAAAATCATTGGTGAAAAAATAAGGGGAAAAAGAGAAAATTACACTACAATGGGGTAATAGACCGGAAAGTGTGACATACATAGCTTCAGGTACAACCAAATAAGTTAATTAATACACTCAAGCTAGTTTTCACAACTTTTCTTCAACAGTTAATGTTGTGTATAATATAAGTAGATTTGTTCATGATATTTAACAATACAACTAAAATCAACTAATCTAAACTACAAAAGAAAAAGTCTAAAACACACAAGCATCAATTTTATATGACATAAAAAGGTATTTGTAAAGGAGAGGACCATAATCAATTTTCCAATTTTTGCTGCTAAACATAGTTTATTAGATCAAAATGAACAATTTTTCTTCTATGCCCTTTCTGTTGCAAATGAGTATTTAATGAGTTATAGCGGTATGTTAATTTTCGTCGTTGATGGCTGGAATGCGCTCGATCATTTGAGTGCGTCAAAAGGGAGAGTCCATTGTAGTCTTCACGTCCGAACAATTTCGTTTCCCTTCAAGCACTAGAGCTGCGGTCAGTAATTTCCCGCTATAACTTGTTAAATACTCATTCGCGACGGAAAGTGCGTAGATGAAAAATAGTTTATTTAGATCTAATTAACTACGTTTAGGCACCGAAAAGTGGAAAATCGATTATCGTCCTCTCCTTAACATTTACCCATAAAAAATTAAATGAAGATATGTCCTCAATTTCATTTTTGCACAGATTTTTCTGTTTCCTACTCAGAAACAGAGAAAAGGAGACTAAGATATAAACAGAACCATAAACAAAAACAAAAAAATCTGCTTCTTTAAATTAAATATCGCTTTGTAGCTTCAAATAAGATTTTTGAAGCACTCACAATAAAACTATGATCAACAGCAAGAATTTGGCACCTTATATAAAAAATTATTTAGCAGCAAATGGAGCACGATGAATGGTAAGCCTAGAAGAAGTCAGGTACCTTTAAAAATGCATTTCTAAATATGCTTACGCCAGTGTCAGTTTCAAGAAGGTTATTGCCATAAAAAGTAGCACTTACAATAGAAAATCATAGATGAGATTTTGCATCTTGCTTGTAAACACTAGACATTTAGCTATAAGGTAGACAGTTATTACAAGTTAATCTGAAAATTTCAGATAAGATAAGCTACACAAGAAAAATAAGAGCTATTCTAAAGTTGCAACTAACATACAGTAAACAAGTTTTACTATGTGGTAGTCCAAACTAGCTTTCATGTCTGAGCACTGTAGGTTCTAAGCTTACTTCTTGCTAATTTCAATATAATGCATAGATCAAAATTTTTAAAATGCCATTGAAATTTTTTACTATAAACCTGGTAAAATTTGACATCACATCCTACTTCCAGATTACTTCACACACAGAAATTCAAATACTATGAAATCTGATAGCACCCTACCACAAGATATAGGATTTTAGGTTACCTTTCTGGAATGAAAAACTCATGAACAGTATGTCATTAATCAGCATTTAATTGTAGCACATCCTATTCCTATTTACTCATTTCCTTAAAATTTTAAATTTCACGCAATTCAACCGCATTTATGAATGGAATTAGCATATCAAATTTGAACTGTACTACTGTATCTGGTGGCAAAGATTTGGTCAAGAGATGCCACTTCATCATATGCAAAAATCAGTTATAAGCTACTATTTTTAAACTAGTTTCGAATAATATTCCAAATTCAATTTCTTACCTTCCAGTTCCAAACTCCTGTGATCATAAAACAACAGCACAACACCTCTTTCCAATGAAATGTGCGTCTCAAATGCAGAGGGGATTCTTCGGAAGTCGGTCGTTTTGAAATGGCTGCCAGCAAACATAACTTACATAAGTTCGACTTGAGATTATTTAACTGAACCTTTCCACTGGGCAAAATCAATTCTTTAAAATTGAAACCAGACCTTTGAAATATCTTGGGTAGATTTTTAGAATTATTCCGACACCAAATAAAGGAACACTTTTTTAAAAATTCAACTTGAGGCGCCGACATTGCGATTCACTCGACTCGTCAACACTTCATTAAAACAGAAATGCAACATTGTCGTACGCGTAACGCTAACAGTGATGCCAGATTTCGGGTTAGCAATGTTGCCAGATGCAATTTAAGCGCTGCTATTGGTCGGATGCCTTGACGTCACTGGGGTGACACTCGATTTCATAAAAGACTGGTTTGCAGCTACCTTGTTTCGTCTGCCATGCTGCCGGTGCGCCTCAACGTGTCCGGATTTGGATTTTTGGAAAACTGAATTCCGTCCGGCTACGTGCAAATTTACCAGAACTAAAAGGCTATCGATCTTCAATTTAATCATACCGGCGGCTTCGTAAATTGAAACCCTTTCCAAACAATAAGAAAATTTACTTTAATCAATCATACAAGACGTTTTGTTACCTTTTCATGCGGATGAGGCTGACGATTGCGCACCGGATCGTAAGGATAATATAAAATTCTGTACTTATAAGTTTATTTGAAATCAAACATGCTATATATCTCGCTTCACTAGATAATATTATAAGCAAGTTTAAGCCTTGTTATTATTATTATTATCATTATTTTTATTATTATTATTATTATTATTATTATTTATATTATTATTATTTATATTATTATTATTTTTATTATTATTATTATCATTATATTAGAAAGTTTTAGCCTCCTTTAACTGCACGACAAAGATGTTCTAAGAGAGGAAGGAGGAAGGCACCATTTAGTATGGAGTTGCATTGGTTCCCAACCTTGGGGTAAATTACCCCCTGGGGGTAATTTAGCAATTTTTAGGGGGTAATGGAGGGGTGATAGAAAAATGTTAAGAATTCTGAAAATCAAGTAAGCATTGGTATTAGAATTAATGATAACTTAGTCTTAGTATTTTAAGTTGTAAAGTAAGCCTATTATAAGTAAGTAACAAAGCTAAACCAAATAACAATAAATGTTAAAAACTAATATGCAGTATTAGAAAAGAAAAAATATATAGCTAAGTGTGTGGTAACCGAAAAGTATTTTCACAAGTATGCTTCAGGACACAAGTCACTCAGTAACCCCGATGACTCATTGACGAGTCCAGTACGCGTCACTCTAACCATCTCACTGATGCTCTTGATATCTTTGGTAAGTCATTAGGGATGCAAAATGTACTAATACAATAAATAAAAGAAATTATCTCTAGTGTTTTAGTTTAGCCATATATATATTAATGTTGACAACATTTTGTGAAAAGGGTAACATGCTTAATGAGGCATGCTAAATTGGGTAACAAGCTGAAAAAGGTTGGGAACCACTGAGTTAAGGGAACGCGGAATCTATGCACAAGGTGCACAGAAACAGTAAGCTAGGAAAGAAGTTCATGAAACAAGAAAAAGTTGTAGAAGAAAGTAGTAGGTGCTGAAAAACAGTACAGCAGTGAACCGAAAAAAGATGGTCCGTAACAAAACAAAAACCTATTCTTTTTCAACAAAAAGGAAGCCTACCCAACCTTTAGCTCAGGCCCTCACTTTGTCCCCCTGGGAGCGCTAATTCCCATAGAGACAATAGTTGTATCCCCTTGAGGGGGCAAGTTTTTAAGCCTCCCTGACCGCTACACGAAAGAGCGTATCGAAGAAAGAAAGGAGGAAGGCACTATTTACTTTGGATTTGAGAAAATGCGGAATTCTGTACTTATAAGTTGATATAGTAGATAGATAAGATAGATATAGTAAGCTATGAAAGAAGTTTATGAAGCAAGAGAAAGTTGAAGAAGAAAGTCATAGGTAGTGATATATAGGACACCAGTGAACTGAAAAAAGATGGCCAAAACAAAAACCTTTTCTATTTCAACAAAAAGAAAGCCTACCTAACCTTCAGCTCGGGCCCTCACATAATCCCCCTGGGAGCACTCATTCCCATACATACAATAGTTGTATACCCCTACCCCAGCAAAAAATATTTATTTAAATGAAGCACGAGCCATCTACTCTCATTAACAAAAATAAAACAACTAGAGATGAACACTGAAGAATATATTGACCTCGATTACCCCACATATTCCCAGCTCTGACTCAGCCACAACAGCTAAATTTCTCTCGGAATAAATATGCAGCAGTAGCCCGATCTTATAGTACACACCCACTCGACAACAGAACCACCTCTCTGAAGATTTTTGCTGACAAAAAACATAAGCAGATGATAACCAGCACAGACCGGGGCGGACCACACACACACAAACACCCCAAAACCCAGACGCTCACACTCTACACACACTCCCACACACACACACACACACATATACACACCGACATGTCGCGCACACTTTTCAAAATAACCACAATTAGCCAACACACTCAGATACACCATCGTCTCAAATCACAAACCGATGTGTACAATGTATTTCAGTTTAGGCTCTATGTTTACCTTTCAAACACCAAAATCGATTGATTCTCCGACACCATTACCAAATAAAAACGTAACCTAAGCCCATATTTACACATTATTTCACAGACCGTGACCTCTCAAATTTTGAGACGGATGTAAGAGACATCGGTTACACACTGAATATGGAAATTTATTTTCTTCCGGGGAACTTTCATGGTGTATATCCGAATAACTGAACACATGCGCTGCTGGAGCAGAGCTTTGAGGGGTAACTAAAATTTTTTATGAATAACACATCCTCAACAAATCAATCAGATCTTCTCTGTTAAAATGACTACACCAATCACAATTCAACTAATAAGTTCACCAATCACTTCCGAACCAAACCCAAAATAATATAACCAACTCAACCCAACCTCAAGTAATCTAACCCAACCTAGTCTAATCAAACCTAGCATAAGCAATTATATCCTCACATGACTTTATAACCTCATGTATCCAATTCTTTGGTTTAATTTTTAACCACTCATGTTGTATTCCATTCAACTTAGCGTCCATCCCTTGGTTCTCATCAATTTACACAAAGTCATTTAACCTTTCCTACTCACAATTATATAGCTTCACCTCAAACAAAACTTAAAATTACATAATTCCTTTATATGAAGCGCGACTGAAACTTTCTTCACAATATTATATACAGAATCCTGGGAGAATGATATTTTAATATTAAATCACGAATTCACCTAAGGTCAAAAATGCTTACAAGACTATAAATATGTTCCTTCATTCTACCAGAATACATTACATGTTACATATAACTCATTTATATTACATGAGCCTAATTCCAAATTTTAATTATACATGCGTTTCAAAAATAAATGAAATTCTACCAAACCTATTTCAAATTCCGCCAAAGCCTGACGTAGGGAAATTAGGCTTCCCATAACCCTCCAAAATTGCCACCTCAGACATCAAAATACATTACTCACCTGCATAAGCGAGAAATAACCTTGCGTTCTTAAAATTCATTTCAAACCTTCAAGAGAAAACAAAAAATATCCACCAACTTCGTGTCACATCCAATTACTATCAATACTTTTTCAAATTAACCACAAGAACCAAATGTATTCTTGTTCTCACGAATAAATCATGTTAATGAGCTGTACATTACCATACATCAGATAGCGTCGCACTTATTCATGCAGAGCCATTAAATAATCCAATCCTTCTCCAAACTATAAGAAACAACCATAAATCCTCAATAACATATAAATAATCACCAAAATAAAGAAACATCGCAATACCACATCAAAACGAAAGCTAATTCTCGTTTCATACAACAACATCGACACCTGTTCATCTTCATTGGGTTCATAATGATGGAACGCGCCGTCGCGCGGTTAAATTCGAAGGTTGAGACAATTTTATCTGACTTCTTGCGCCGCTCTACGGGTGCTACGCACCTCGCAGAGCGGCATCATTACAGCTCTTATATTAGTCATACTCGAGGGACACTGCATTTACCTTAGAAACACTTTCAAACTCTACAAAAAAAAACATTTCTGTCTCATTTTTACCCCTTTTTCACCGTACTTACCCCCTACACTTCACTAACAGCCTAAAAAATACCTGTCCGCATGGTACTGACATTTTCATTTGCAGCAATTCTCATATGCATCCCTTTTTGCATTGATAATAACATTTTCATATCCGTACACTTTTATCGAACTTTTCCCTAAATTTTCCAAATCCGTGATCATTACACAGATCGAAATAGCCGAAATTACTCACAAAACGGTTCAAAACACGTTCCAATGATGAAATAACGGCAAAAACATTTCACAAACTCATTTCCCCCATATATCAAACAATTATGAATAAACATAATATAATAAACCACTTTAACACCCTGCTTTTGACTCCGCTTCATATGAGCCCAAAATGAATTCTCTACCTGATTTCAAAGTACCCTTCATCGTAAATTTGAACATGCATACAATTTTCGAAAATTACTCCTTCACCCCAAAATGTCGATAGGTCAAATCTCAAAATGTCAGCATAAACAGACATACATATGTACATTGTATCAAAATTTCCAACATCTACCTGCAATGCACATCAAATCATATGCCTAATTCAAACTACACTCAATTGATAACCGAGTTCACCAATGCATCATCATTTACCATGAAAACAAAACCATTACCTCTCAATAAAACTCAATCTCACTTTCTCCACACGAAAAATGAGCTATCGCCCCCCTACATCAGACCGCACGCTTCGTGCAAACTGCAACCATGATCTATGCGAAATAAGTGATTTAGCGAACATCAAATTTAAATTTTCGTTCCAAGAAGAGACATTGTGTATCCCAAACTAACTGAAAACATGCACAGCTCAAGGGAGAGCTTTGAGGGAGAACTCAAGTAAGAAATTCTGTTATGCATTTACTCAATATTTTCATCTTTAAAGACAACATTGAAGCAAAAACGAAGCTTGACATACATAAAGTGAGTTCTCATTAAAGATTCATTCAAATTTCGGCATCGAAATAAGTGAAATGACCCATTCCTATAATTTCTAAATGAATTCATGTTCGTGATTTCACCCGTAAATGTTCAATTTAACTCCCGAAAAACATAATAGAATCGATCCTTCCATCATATTCAATGGCTTCACTGGTTTACACCGCCTAAACAACTTAGCATAATTTTCTATGTGAAAATGCGAGTTCTTTCATATCTTGAATTCTCATACAGAGGTATTTCCGACTCATGAGCCGATAATGTTTCCATGTAGTACCACAAATAATTGTCAAAAACTCACCGACATACGAAGCTTGGAACAACGCTTTCGTTTTGTTTTTCAAGTCACTACCCAAACTTGTACAGTGTCTCAAAATGACTGAACATACCTCCTGCTTGAGCACGGCTTCGAGGGGTAACTCAAGTCAAAAATGCTGTTCCTACTTCACTCAATATCTAAGTATTTCAGGCAAAGATTCAAGTAACAACGAAGCTTGACATACATAAATGAGTTATACATTAATAGATAGGAGTTATATAAACAAATAATAACTATTTTGTATCCACATCTTGCTTGTTATCCCAGTCATAAAGGACACACACACACGGCAGGCCGCGTCTTTGAGGACCAATTCGCCCATCGAACAGGCATTACACTTGAAATTTATGAATATGGGAAATCAATAATTTCTGTTCCTATTACGAAATTTATCGAGTTGGAATCATTTTAAATGTACGTATCATGTTAATCTTCAGTAGACAATGTTAACAATTTCTTTTCAAGTTTCGTTTCATTGAAGAAAGGGGACACTTTTCACTTTCAACAACTTATGGGTTGATTTCGTATCTCTCTTCATGAAAAACTTATGTAACAGTTGACTGTGCGTAATGACTGCAGTGGGACAGAAGGATGGATTCTCCTAACAACGCCCTTTAATCAACAAGTATCCCATTGAAATAATTTTCTATCCATTACAAAGACAATTTTATGAGGGTTAACAATTCCATTCCAAAAATAAGTTATAATTGAAGTCACTTTACATGCTCAGTACGATGATGCGGACACTTTAACATTAGTTTTGTCATCTTTCTAGTTCTAACATCATTTACATTACAACTTCTACAAGCAGCACAAGATTTCAGCCTCAAATTCTGAACCTCATTTAGGTATTGCAACTGCAAACCGCCTTGCATACCGATTTTCTTGACTTAGACGAAAATTTTAAGCTCAATTAACATTTTTTTTTTCTGTACCAAAACTTGTTGGAAGTGAAATAATCCAACCATAAGGTAAATCGCCTATTTTAAACACATTTGTTCTCTATAATATTCCCTGTGAAACGAATATAAACCATTGAAAATGATGAATTACGCGTCATGCAAAAAAAAATTATGAATTTCAAGGCAAAAACAGGCACTTACAACGTTTACTTCGAAATACAATATATTTTTATGAGCTCTAACAACACATTAAAACACTCAAAACTTAGCAAAATCGCTTCCAATGGAAAAAAATTAAAAAAAACTTTGAACTTCAACGATTCATTGAATTATATTGTTTCGCAATCGAAAAACAACACAGCACCAAGTTCATGAAAATGGGCATCCATATAAAACCTTTAAACTCCATAAAGTTTCATTTCAGGCCATAAATTTCGCCATTAAACAAAATTCGCATTCTGGAGACTTCATTACAAGGTGGATCGGTATCCAGTTTTTGCCCTAGATTGGCAAATTTTTGCGATTCCTCCCTAAGGTTTGATGTTTTTTCAAATTTGAACAAAAAGTTGAAGGCCTACAACTTTGAGACACGAGTATCAATCGAAAGATCTCCTCAAGACGCATATTTCAAGTGATTTTCAGCTCCCTCGAAGGTGAGGAAGTGGGCTTCAGGGGTGAAGGAAAGCCAAAAATGACCTGGAAAAGTGAAAATAATGTCTCACGCTCAAACGAACCCGAAATTCAACCTGCCCAAAAACTTTTGAATGCACGACAAAAAACAGAGCAGAAAATGTAATATGAAGTTTTTCGTAGGTCACCCCCATTTTCCTAAAGAACGTTTTGAACGTTTTTTGGTGGTTTTGGGGGTTGTGTTTGGAATCATTTTTTGAGAAAAGTTTCGCTCATGATGAACTGTGAACTTGATAACTTTGAGAAAAAGATTACAACTAGGTCGTATCAAATTTTCAAGTCACCTATCAATCAAACAACGTCACAACTGGCGTTCGAAAATGACCTTATAAAAAACGCGTTTTTTTACTTGAACTTTAAAGTTGCGCACCACTCAAGTTTTCAAAGCTGGTACTCTGTAAAACTCGCTGGGTATATTACAAAGCTTTCTAAACGAGACTACAAAGTTTGACACCCCCAGGTATTACCGTTCAATACTTAGGCCAACTCAAACCTCACACAAAATTTTCGAAAATTTTGAGGAAAAGTTTGACCCCAAGTTGTGTCGAAACTTGATCGCTTCGAGAGCCGCTGATTTTATGAGGCTTAGAACTTTTAGAAATGTACGAGCTATCAAACTTTGAAAGATTTAACCTCCGTGGTTTTCTCAAAATAATTCTCCAAATTTCGTCAAAAATACCCTAAAAATTTTTTGCAAACTTTGAGGGGCAAAGAAGGATACTTTTTACGAACGGATCGCAAAATGGCAACGTTGGCGTATACTCCATTGTTTCGTCTACCACATGCTGAAATTAAAGCCGCCTACAGGCATTCTATGGGTGTTTGGCAGCAGTTTGAAAATGTGTCATTTCGGTCGATTTTCGACCTTTGAACGGCCATTGAAGGAAAAGTTTTCGCACGATCTCGAAGAAAAAAGCTTAGGTTCGTGTCGAAAGGGCCTTTTATGTGCCTGCCAAATTTGAAGGCGCTGCGACGACGCGTTCGAGGGGCTACCCTATAAAAAGGCGACATCAATAGAAGGAACAATCCTTCGGTGAACGCCACGCGGCGTCTAGGGTAAGTGGTGTTCATCTTCCTTTGAATCTGTGCGCGTATGGGTCTTGGTTTTTTCACCGGATTTTCGCTAAGACGTCCGCCGGGCGCACAGAAACCAGCCAAAGCTGCAGGAATCTATCTACACCAATACAAACCACTATAAGAAGCCAACACGCTTCCCTGGGCTCAAATACATTTCCTGAGACTGATGTAGCCTTTGGTTACCCTCCAAATCACAGGAACATGCTAGAAAGACAATCTCAATTAAGAGAAGCAGACAACTCAAATGCAACACATCTGCCGAAAATCTCCCAGGAGAAACAAATGGTGGGCTGCTTTAAAAATGTAATCATCCAACTTCTCTCTGCTATTATCAAAATCTTACTAGCAAATACTATAACTGAAAAAATAGATAGGCTAACAGAAATAGGAAATATATTAGAAGCTGGTGAACTGATTTCCGAGTTACTCACAAAATTAAATGTTACCTCCCTCATCAGTCAAGCATGAACTCAACAATCCTACAATGGAATCTAAGAGGATACTTTTCAAAACTACCTTACCTTCACTTGCTTATTGATCAACATCAGCCAGGAAATATACGTATTCAAGAATCATTGTTACAACAGCGCCATAACATATAATTGAAGAATCACTGCAGCCCTTTCCGATATGAAAGACGGGAAGGTAGAGGAGGAGGAGGGGTGATTACTTTCATTCACTCAAGCATACCAAACATAACACAATTGACCACTCTATTAGAACTTGTGCTTTGTGAAATATGTATCAACAAAAAGCCTATCAATATAATAAATATGCATTTGCCACCCCATTTGGAAAGTAATGGATTAATGCAGAAGTTACAAGACATCAGTTATCAGATTACAGGATCCAGCATTATTTTGATGGACTTAAATGCTCACAGCTATAGCTGGGGCCCTGACTTCAGTGACACCCAGGGTAAAATAATAGAGAACTGGATGACGGAAAACAACCTAATATTACTGAATAATTCAGCACCAACTTTCTTGTCCTCCAGAGGTACATATACACACATAGATCTAACAATAGATTTAATTATTAATTAGTTTAAGCCTCCCTATCCTCAACAAATGAGATCCAAAGAGAGGAAGGAAGAAGGCACCATTTAGTATGGAGTTAAGGGAACGCGGAATCCATGCAGAAAGGGCACAGAAACAGCAAGATGAGAAATAAGTTCATAAAACAAGATCTAAGTTGAAGAAGACAGTAGTAGGTGATGAATAAACAGGACAGCAGTGAACCGAAAAAAGATGGTCCGTAACAAAACAAAAACCTATGTTATTTAAAAAAAAAGAAAGCCTACCTAACCTTTAGCTCACATTGTCCCCCTGGGAGCGCTAATTCCCATAGATACATTAGTTGTATCCCCCTGAGGGAGATCTAACAATAGTCACTGAGGATCTGCACGCCAAGTTTACATGGAACACTTGTAGTGACACATTTACAAGTGATCACTTTCCACTGATTATAATCAGTGGAAAGTGATCGGGCTACTGCTGCAGCTTTTTTAATTATTGATACAGCTTTTTCAATTCCCAAGGCCCAACTACCAAGAAGATGGCACTTGCACAATAAAGATTGGCAAAATTTGAAACAGCTCTAGTGTTTCCAAACTGCTCAAAATAGACAAAATCTGATGCTTGTCAATCCATAACCAAAGCAATATTGGCAGCAACTGATGGCAACATCAAAGCTAGTCAAAGCTTTTCACCACAAAAAAGGACAAGCTGCTGGTGGACTGATGAGTGCAAGATAGCCCATAGGAAATACCATAATGCCTACTACCATTACAAAAATCCCCTTGAGAACATAGATAAATGAATCGCATTTAAGAAAGCATGAGCGATTTTCCGAAGAACAGTACTAGAGGCTAACGCCGTCAGTTGGAGGGAATTTGTGACAGGCCTTAGTACCTCTTCTCAAGCGGAGGTCTGGCAAAAATTGAAACCATAAAGGGAATACAAAGCCAGGGACAAATGGTGCTCAAAAATTCAAGCAATGAAATAATTACATGCCCAAATGAAATTTCTGATATATTGGACCAATATGCCTCACATAACAACTTAGATTCTCATGATCCAATATTTGATGAACGTAGGAGCATCTGTGAGCTAATTCCTCTCACATTTTCAATGGATACAGACCATGATTACAACCGCCCTCGCACTGAGTTAGAACTCAAAAGAGCAATACACAGCTCTAAAACTAAAACACCCGGACCATATACAATATCTCTTGAATTCATTAAACACATGAATGAAGAACTAACAAAATTCACATTAAATTACTTCAATAGAGGTTGGGTCTCGGAAATTCCAGAGCAGTGTAGGGAGGCTCTAATATGCCCGATCCTTAAACCGGGAAAAGTGCCAACAGACCCAAGATCATTTCGCCCAGTAGCACTTACTAATGTACTTTGCAAACTTTGTGAGAAAATAATAAACTGGAGACTCCTGATATATATAGAAGAAAACAAATGCTTCAATGAGGATCAGAGCGGTTTCAGAGCAGGCCGTTGAGCTCTGGATGGACTCGCATGTATTGAACCAACATTGTTCAAC
Source organism: Morinoia aosen (assembly GCA_030386875.1). Lineage (NCBI taxonomy): Eukaryota > Metazoa > Arthropoda > Malacostraca > Amphipoda > Talitridae > Morinoia > Morinoia aosen. Next base: position 27,198,825 of record CM059557.1, on the reverse strand, counting down.
ATAATGATATATGATACTTTCCGAGACTGTGACCCCCTACTGCATACATCCCTTCATGCTGACCCCGGAGCTGTTTGGGTTACTTGCTCTGACTTGACTGAGGCACTTTGCATGCTGCAGAATGCCTCACATGCAATTCTTGTTTGGTCCTTCAAATCTTGTTTGGGGGTTTCAAATTTCTTCCACTGCCACAAAAGGAAAACTTCCTGCAATCTCAGTGGCTCGGTTTAACACCACGGCAGCCTTTTGTTCCTCTTCAGACACCTCAATGATAAGTGGAATCATTTCACTTTCTTCCGGCACCTGAAAGTCAAGATAAAATGTGAACTCGAGTTGACAATTTTTTTAATTAAGTCTTTGGCATCATAAGCAAGCATTTCAGTTGCAGTTAAGAGTATAGATTTAAATCTATTAAAGAAAATGGAACAAATATGATAAATTGAGATGCAGGTGAGAGCAATTAGAAAAGGGGTCAGTTGTGAAGAATTACGCTGAACGGGAAGTACCATTGAAAAGTATACGAAGAAATGGAAATAATATTTTTAGTTTAAACCTCCCTATCCGCAACAAAAGCAATCCAAAGAGAGGACAGCACCATTTAGTATGGAGTCAAGGGAACGCGGAATCAATGCAGAAAAGGCATTAAAACTGTATCATGAGAAAGAAGTTCATTAAAACAAGGTCAAAGTTGAAGAAAGTAGTAGTTGCTGAAAAACAGAACAGCAGTTAACCGAAAAAAGAAGGCTCTTAACATAACAAAAGCTTTTTATTTCAACAAAAAAGGCCTACCTAACTCTGAGCTTGTGCCCTCACATTGTCCCCCTGGGAGTGCTAATTCGCATAGCTACAATAGTTGTCTCCCCCTGATGGGAAATGGAGATGATAAACTATAGCATAATATTAAATGTAAAACTATAAGGAGTTTCAATGGAGAAAGAGAAGAAAATATACAAAAAGGTAGGATTAGATTATAAGTTACTTCAGGCCTCCTTAACCCCTAAAAAAATCCAGTATATAGGCGAGGCAGGAGAAAGGCACCATTTAGAGAGAAAATAAAAGAATGCAATGTGGGATACCATGGGGGAAATAAGATATGAGGGAAAAAAAGAAAACAAATGATTGATAGTAATAGGCAAAGAAGTGTGAAATACATGGCCTAAAACAAAACTTAAGTTTATGCACTCTATTTCCCACAATTCCTCTCTAACATTTATGTTGTCTTATTTGTTTATATTTTTGAGAGATATTAAATAATAATCCAGCCTACACTTTTGAAAACTTTTAAAGAATAAGTGTAAAAAATGAAAAAAATCTATTTAATATGACTCCTAATAATTGAGTCAAGAAAATCTTTCTATAATCTGGACATCTTAAATGTTATACTGACATGTATGTATTCCTTAGAGGGTTACCAGACTCATCTCACCTCTGCTAAGAAGCCCAAGGACTCTCTTAATTGCTCGTCAGGAGCTGTCTCGCAATTGGAAGCAGGAGGAGCTCGAATGAGAGAAGAGGCAGAGAAGAGCAGTGAGTGATCACAGCTTGATTGGGTGGCATGTCAATTCCATGTCCTGAAAAATAAAGAAATTCATATGAAACGGTACGTAGCAACACTTTATGTAAAAATTAAGTCTCTCTCTGTAATGAAATCGTGAATGAACATATGAGAACAAAAAATATTGACCCTAAATGACAACACTTAATTTTAAAGAGTTTTCGAAAAAACTAAAAAGATTAGATTAGATTATTAGTTAGTTCAAGCCTCCCTATCCTCAAAAAATGAGATCCAAAGAGAGGAAGGAAGAAGGCCCAGTGGAATCTATGCAGAAAGGGCACAGAAACAGTAAGATGAGAAAGAAGTTCATGAAACAAGATCAAAGTTGAAGAAGAAAGTAGTAGGTGCTGAAAAAACAGGACAGCAGTGAACCGAAAAAAGTGCTATTTCAATAAAAAGAAAGCCTACCTAACCTTTAGCTCGGGCCCTCACATTGTTTCCCTGGGAGCGCTAATTCCCATAAATACAATAGTTGTATTCCCCTGATGGGAAATACTAAAAAGAAAATACAATCTAACAAAGCTAATGAAGAATTTAAATTTAAATTCTGAAAAATAATTACCCTGGAAGAGAAAAACTAGACCAATATGAACTAGAAAAATCTCAAAACACTCTTGATAACAAAAGTTCAATGGATTTAATCTTTAGCTTATGAACATAACATACCTTGTAATGGATTAATGTATTAGATATTTTTATACTACACTTAAAGATGTTGCAATTCTCTATGAAGAAAAATTTCACCAGAATCAATTAGAAATCTAAAAACTTACAACACTTACAGTAAAAATGGGATCTTAAAATGCAGGCCCAGTAAGTCACTGACAGATTGAAATTTAATAAAGAAATTATGTTGTCAACTCTTCTTACTGAATTTTTACCATCAAGATCAACTAGCTTTGATGAAGAACCACCTTGCAAAAAGAAAAGAAAAGTTTCATAATGTTTAAATCCACCAATATGGATGAGTCAAATTTGAATGATGAAAATATAGATACCAAGAATATGCATGGATGAGTCTGAAACAATGGCTGCAGCTGCACCATTTGCACTGATTACACAGCTGAATGGAGTACTGTACAAAGTCATAAAGTGTGCAGAACTCAAATTTGGCATGAAATTAAAAGGTGCTACAGTGTGGATAACAACTGGATATGTATGCACAATATTTCCTGAATTCTAATATCATTACTAACAAGAGTCACTCATGATGAGCTATCATTATGGAGGTACTAATGGATATAGATTCTCAAAAACAATTCTACCCAATACATGAAAAGAAAAATATGTATAACAGGATGTCTAATGATATATTTCATTTCCAAAGTTCAATAGTTTTCTACAATTTTTTATTAATAATAGTTTTCTACCATTTTTTCTTCAACATCCAAAAATTACTACCTATTTTATACATAATGAATGTCATCAACATGTAAGCAATTGGCCTATAATGAGCAGTTTGAGTCAACAATACACTCAATAACACAGGTTCAAAAAAAGTTTGAAGTTTGTTAATACTTGAAATATTTAATACTAAAAGCAGCAACCAACGCATTATTGCCAAAAAGTTACCTAAATTCCTAACAAAACCAGTCCAAAATGTACTCTTAACAAATGTTCAGCAAAGACCTTGTCTTAACATCTTCCAACTAAGCCCTATAAGAGCAACAGTTCATCACATGAACAAATAAACAAACTAGACACTAGTAGACACCGGAGGATTGTCAGATCCACTGACAGAAATATTTCCAATAAACTGCAACAAATTCCTGAGTATTGGAGAAAGAAATTGGTGAAAATTTATAAACTCTTCAAACATAGGTACTGAACCGTCAATTTTTATGGAAGTATTTCATTTCATAATGAAATTATCAAACTTATCATACAACCTAGATATTTGTATTCTTCTGTTCTAAATATTCTGATTTTCCCAATATTCAACAGTATGTCTCTATCAGTCTCATCTATGTTTATAACCATTACCTTAAGGAGACCATCCCACTTTTTCAACTTTTTTAGTCCGATTCGTTTGAAAGTTGGCCAGTATATGTATTTTGTAAAAGTAAACCTTTTTTACTCATGTCATTTTTTCGATTTAGGCCTTACTTTTTTTTTGACGAAAAATGTGTTTTTGGTATATTTTTATTGAAATTTCAGATTGGGACTCCTCCTTCAGTTTTGATGCTAGAACAAAAACACAGACAGTTTTAGAACCCTTGGAACATTTCTAACAAACGCTCGTTCAGTTTTTTCCAAATTCAAATTTTTTCTATTTTTTCAAAAATTTTTAAAATTTCAAAAATCAGCAACAATTTTTTGGGTTTAGAGCTATATATTTTTTCAAAGAATTCGAATTTGAAAAAAACCGAACGAGCGTTTGTTAGAAATGCTTCAAGGATTCTAAAACTGTCTTTGGATTTGTTCTAGCACCAAAACTCGAGAACTAGTCCCAGGATGAATGTTGAAAATTCAAAGTTTGGGTATAAGCAAAAAATAAAATTTTGTGTTGAAGTGTAATATAATGAACAATTGATGTAATTGAATGCAGTTTTAATTTTTATTTTGATAATTTCCATACATAACTTCATATTCGAAGTGTGAATTGTGATTTCAAAAAAAAGAAAAAAAAATTATCATTTTTTTTATTTTCAGTCTGATTCTTATAAAATTTGACTATGATATGTAACCTTTGAAAATAAACACAATTGATTCTATTCATTTTTTTGATTCAGGCCTTAGATTTTGCAAAAATTTGACATATTGGTTTTTAGGTATTGATATTTCACTAATATTGATATTTCAAAATGGGACTCCTCCTTCAGTTTTGATGCTAGAACAAAAGCAAAGACAGTTTTAGAATCCTTGGAACATTTCTAACAAACTCACATTGAGCTTTTTTTCCATTTCATATTTGTTCTCTTTTTATATGGGGTCAAAATCGGGAAAAAATTTAAAATTTTGGGTGCTTTTCATTTATATTGATATTTCAAAATGTAACTCCTCCTTCAGTTTTGATGCTAGAACAAAAGCAAAGACAGTTTTAGAATCCTTGGAACATTTCTAACAAACTCACATTAAGCTTTTTTTCCATTTCTTATTTGTTCTCTTTTTATGTGGGGTCAAAATCGGAAAAATTGAAAAAGTTTGGTCGCCTTACCCCCCCCGGGGGGGGGAAATTATTTTCCGTAGCGCCATAAAATTTTAGGAACGAATAGTCTACCACCTAAGGGTCCTTTTACAACAAAAACATGAAAAATGACCATGGAATCGACAGCATCTGGCAAGGGCCTGGGATGGTCACCTTAATTTTATCAGCACCAAAGTTTATCTTAAAACCTGTACTATATCCATTCACAATGTTAAGCCTCCTTTGTAGTTCATGTCCATATTCACTAACCACAATCTCATCAGCATACAACAAACAGCTCAGTCTCTCCTTACCAACTTTCAATTCTAATCTTCTCACTTTGAGTCAAACTGCCAATTCTTCTGTGTACAATCCAAACAACAGAGGAGACAGAGTACAGCCCTGCCGAACTCCTTTAACACTCCTCCCTGGCCCTGTTTCCAAATTTCCTAATCTGTAGATAGCACTTGTGTTCTCCTACAGACATTGTACAATATTTACTATCTTTTGGCTAATCACAACTTTTCTCAAAATTTCAAAGAGCCTACCACAATCCACAATGTCATACACTTTCTCAATATCCAGGAATGCTAAATATGCCTTCTTATCATCCTCACTAATTTGCTCAATTATTTCACTCACTACAAACAGATCATCTTCCCCACGTCTATCTTGCATAAAACCATTATGTTTTGGAGTCCTGGGAGAAGTCCCACGACTCCGAAATTCCTCAACTAAATGTTTCATTCTCTCACTCAAAATACCACAAAAAATCTTACATACAGTGTCAGCCAGTGCAATTGGTCTGTAAATTTTAAGTAAAGTAATGTAAGCAAGTAATTTTTAAGAAAAGTAATTTTGGTCAATATGTATTTTAGGTGCCTCACAGAAATTAATAATTCCGTTCCAAGCAATCACTAAATAAACACATTTATCAACGTTTTTAATGTAACATTATTTTTGTTTTTAACGAAAAACATCCTAGAAGTGGGCTCAGGCTTCGCGGGGCTAGCAAATAATAAATTACGCAATATATTGCGAAAACAACTTTTCTCCTGCCTGCCGCGCTCGTTGCGTTGTTGGAACGCACGCTCCTATGGCGCGAAAAGACAGTTCATGAGCGACGCTCCTATAACTTCAAAGTTGAATAACTCTTAAAAACGCATCAGCGAGCAGAATGACATTCATGTAAAACGTTTTTAAATGTGTTCCTTTAGTGATTGCTTGGAACGGAATTATTAATTTCCATGAGGCACCTAAAATACATATTGACTATAATTAATTAGGTATTGTTAAGTAAATACTCATTTGCACCATAAATGGCATGGAAGAAAAGTTGTTTATTTTAATGTGATTACCATGATTCAAGCAAAAAATTTTTGAAAATCGATTAGTGTGTTGTTCTGAAAATTTACCTAAATTTTGAACAATACCAGTGAAGTTTTTTCTTATTGTAAACCTGGTAAAATTTGACATCACATCCTACTTCCAGATTAATTTACACACAGAAATTTAACTAGATACAAATGAAGCTGATAGCACCCTACCACAAGATTTAGGTCACCTTTTTGGAATGAAAAACTCCAAGGTATTAAAAAAATCGAAATTAAGCAGTATGTTATTTTTCAGCATTGACTTGTAGCACGTCATATTCCTATTTTTTATTTCCTTTGAATTTTAAACTTCAGGCAAGTCAACAGCATTTTCCAACGGAACTAGCATATAAAATTTGAACTGTTCTAGTTAATTGTAAAGAGTTTCAAAGCTTTGACAAAGAGATGCAACTTCATCCAGTGAAAAAATCCAGTGAAGCCATCCTTTTAAAATTATATTAAAATAATATTAAAAGTTTATTTTCTTACCTTCCAGTTCCAAACTCCAGTGATCATATAACAACAGCACAGCACCACTTTTCATTGAAATGTGCGTCTTGAATGCTTATAGGATTTTTTGTTAGTCGGTCTTTTTGAAATGACTGCTGCTAACACAAAGAGTAACTAATTAAAATTAAAGTGGACGTTTCAACTCGGCGAAATCTATTCTTTAAAATTGAAATCAGGACATTGAAATATCTTAGGTAGATTTTTATAATTACTCCGATATTTAATTAAGGAACACTTATTTAATTTAACGTGAGGCGGCGACATTTCACTTCACTTGACTCGATCACAATACGTTTGAACGGCATGCCAGATTGTCGTACCAGTAACGCTTCAATTACAGTAATGCCAGATTTCGGGTTAGCAGTGTTGCCAGATGAAATGTAAGCGGCGCTGCTAATGGTGTGATGCCATGACGTCACTCACACGCAGCACGATTCGTTAAAAGACTGGTTTGCCGCTACCTCCTTTCGTGTACCATGGTGACAGGGCAACATGTGGGTGCGCGTCAATACTGGTGAACTCACAGTATATCAATTTTCCTCCTGGCAAATGCACTTAATCTGAATATTTTTTGGCATACATTACATCACTTGAAAGATCTTGAAATACTTTCATGGTACGTTTCTCGTTTTTTACAACTGTGACAATTAATTTGTGTCGCCTATTTTGAATTTTAATGTCATTTTTCAAGTTATTTTACACTTTTTTTCAAATTTTGACAACATGTACGCATAGAGCATTAAAATATTTACTATGTGACAAATTTTCATCGAAATCGGTTGAAAAATGAACTATTTCCAGCGAAAGTTGTTTATCAAAATGAAAATTAAAAACGCTGTAACTTTCTCAAAAACTGAATTTTGCCAAAAGAAAACATCACAGTGTATTGCTATAATGACCTTACTTGTGGTTGAAATATTTGTACTGAATTATCCAACACCTTGTTTATATTAGTGTACACGATCCGTCATAAATTACGGGATTCGATGTTGTCTTTATACAAATTTTCCAGATGTGGATCAGAAAGAAATATATCCATCCTAATAGTATTCACGATTAAAATATTCTTGTACTTGTGCACTGGTAAAACTTATATCACAGATACGACCATTAAGCATCCTTCAAGAGCGTGAAAGGGTGACTGATCAACCAACCAAGACGGACCAACCAATTTTATTTGCTCAATGAAATTTTCATTGTAATAACGTAGGAGCTATTATGCACAGGAAATACCTAAATCTATTTATTTTTTGTTTATGGAGACACTTGAAATTTTATTTTATAGGAATAATCAACACTATACACTAAAACGCCAGGTGTCTCCATCAATTTATAAATAAATATTTGTTTTGTGCGTAATTTCTCCTACGTTATTACCATAAGAATCTGATACCTTGGATGGTACCATAAATAGCATATAAATGATATGAAAAACCGTATATCTACTCACTTTTGTTGTAGGTAAAAACTCTTACGTGAAAATTGAATATATTGTTAAGAAAATGCAGCTTATCGCGGTAAAAAGGTACGGTAAATTTTCAAAAACTTCTTGGCTAATACTAATTTGAATTAAGGGAAGAGTCCCTCTTTAAAAAAATTTTCTTTGTTATTGAATCTAAAGCAATAATATTTTGTACACTGATAGGAAATGCAATTAGAAATCATTTGTCATTCCTAAAAATGCGATTTTCCCACAGAAAACGAGATATGTATAGAAAACGAGATTTTTTTATTTTCAAAATCTATCTCCTCCTACAGTTTTTGAGCTACAGTGATGATTTTGGTGTCATTGGATGCGGAAATACTTCTAAATTCCATAAACTAACTATGCATTCTCCATACTTTTAGTTCTAAATGAAAAATCACAAGAAATTCAAAGGCATGTCCTATTTCGTCATATATCGTTATTTATGACGTCACAACTTTTGAACAAAAATGAATATCGAAAAGAAATTTAGTTTTTGAAAAACCCGTGTTATTCGCATTCAATGATACCAAAATCATTACTGTAGCTCAAAAACTGTAGGAGGAGATGCATTTTGAAACCCTCACATTCCGGGCCTCCAAAATAAGGCAAAACAGGTAAACAAAGAAACATGAACAATTTCAATTTTTTTTATTTTTTTTATTGAGTCAGCTAGGACCCTTGAAATCGTTATACAGTGATAAAGAGACATAGAAGATGACATAGCAACGTCAAGCCGTGAAGAAAGTGCCAAGGATGAGGTGTAGCATGAGAAAATGTCACTTCCCCCTCCCCTCCCCCCATCATTCAAACCCCCGTAGCGGGCAAACCAATGAACGTACAAACTTCATTTTTTCACAGGACTTACCTGGCATCTTACCCCTTCCTATGGCAGGGGTACTCTTCCCTTAAAATATACATTTATTGCATTCTTTATTGGTGTGTGCGTCTGTGACGTTCTTAATGATGCTTATTGACCACATCTGGGGTACGATTTTCACCAATGCACAAGTACAATAATATTTAAAAGCGGGTACTGTTAAGATAGATCTTTTTGTTTGCCATCTATATATTGAGACTTTTTTAAAGGAAACTATAGAATCGCGTTATTTTTGACGGATCATGTACACTAGTGAATATATAAAATACTAAAACTTGATTTTTATCATTCTGTTGCCAATTTAACAGTCATTCGTAAATAAATATTATTATAAACATATGAACATGTTACAACACCTGCAACCATTAAGAAATAAAATATTCATATTATAAATTGTGAATAGGTGGAGTCGGTGCTGGAGTCGTAAACTTCTGGAAAGGTGGAGTCGGAGTTGCCAAATTCTGAAAACGTGGAGTCGGAGTCGAAGTCGCAAATTTATTCCTCCGACTCCGCAACCTTGCTTAGAAGGTCAGATGTTTATCTATTATGATGCTCAGAAACTTACATGAGTTGGTTTCTTCGATTTCACCTTCACCAATTTTAATGAGTGGGAGATATATATTTTTCTTGTTTGAGAATGTAATATATTTTGTTTTATCGATATTTAGGCTTATTTTATTAGCTTTAAGCCACAATGAAACCTTATGGAGTTCATTGTTTATACTCTCCGCAATCATTGCGGGAGTTTGGTTCGGAAGGACCGCACAAAGCGTACTGTCATCGGCAAAAAGTATAAATTTGAAAAATGATGTAGATTTAATAATATCACTGATAAAAATAAGAAATAGGAGGAGCCCAAAGACAGATCCTCGTGGAACTCCATGGCTGATTGTACGTAGGTCCGATTTTGCGTCGTCAATGACAACGTATTGCTTCCAATTTGTTAGGTATGATCTGAATCAATCATGGGCAACCCCTCGAATGCCATAAGAGTGTAGCTTCGTGAGGATATTTTAGATGTCCATACAATCGAATGCTTCTCGAAAGTCAAGAAATACAGAGAATACAGGCTTTCCTTCATGTACATATGAATAAAGGTATTGTAAATGATTTAATATTGCCTGTGTTGTTAATTTTTTAGAGCGAAAACCAAAATATTTATCATAGAGTAATGGTTTTTGTTCTAAATAATAATACACTTTTTATCACAATTTTCTCGAATACTTTGCTAATAATTGATAGCACAAAAATAAATCTATAATGGTTTACACAATTTTTTTCACCACCTTTAAAAATAAGGGTTACTCTAGCAACTTAGAGGGAGTTCGGAAAAGAGCCTAGGAAGAGAGACTGGTTAATAATATCGGATATACACGGGGCTACAATATCTGCAATAATTTTAAGTACTTTAGTCGGAAACGTTTGTAACCCACTCGATTTATTTTTCAGGTTGTTTATGCACGCAATTACATCGGAAGAGTTGTTAGGCATAAAGAAAAAGAAGTTGTGTTTTGGAATATGATCATTTAAAGACAATAACTGACAATACATTTAATGACAATGACTCGCAATATTTATTTTGAATTTACTTTACAAACACTTTTATTCTATGTGAGTTTGCACGAATAAAATTTAGATCTCCTGACATGACTCCACTCGGTTTCTTTTTTCGGGGACTCATGAAGAACCTTGTTTATGCCCCACCCATTGAATCTGAAGTAAATCTATGACCAGAATTACAGTGACTGCTGGTGAGATTTCTGAAGAATAAAATGCATTATTAAAAATAAAAAAAATGCAATGTACAATAAAAAAAATGCAATGTATAAAAATAATGCAATGCATTATTTTTGGATCCAAAGATGCAATTAAAAGAACTTCAGATCTTACTCTTGCAGTCGGAAATGATATAATTAATGCATCAGAAAAAGTTAAAAATCGAGGTATCTGGTTCGATAGAAACATGTCCTTCAAATCTCATGTTGAGAATACTTGCAACAAAATTTACGAAACTTGAATGTTTTTTCATCGTAAAAGAGTAAGCTAGACGAAAAATCCAGATTATTAGCCATTCAATCCCTGGTGTTATCGTGCATTGACTACTGCAGCCTAGTATGGGGTAACTTACCTCAATACCTTCAAAGGGATTTAGAAAAGTGCATGAACTTCGCAGCCAAGGTGGTCTGCAACGGTAATTTCAAATGAAGTGATCACGTAACCCCTCTCCTTAATAAACTCGGCTGGATTCCTATCCATGAAAGGCTCCTCATGCAGAGGGCCCAATACATGTTCTCCTCGTTATATCTTCCTCAGAGCAATGCTGAGATAGTACGTTTCCATCCACCCACTGTTACCAACCAAAAGCCGAACAGAAACAATAATGTCTTAGTCAACTATCGTTCATCTCAATGCAGAAGGCTCTGTCCATCTCAGGGGCCTTACTGTGGAACAAACTTCCCCTGAGTTTTAAAATCCCTCAAAGACCGAGAGAATTTAAAGCCAAAATAACTCGTCATCTTGCATCTCAAAAATAATTCTTAGTTACAGAACATACTGAATAAGTATTGACGAATCTCATTTGCCTAGTTGCTGAATAATCTCCCATGCTCATTGTTTTATAATTCAAGACATTACACAACATTTTTTATGTATGCGTACGTATTATGATTTGTTCGCCTATACGCTGAGATTTGCAAACATGTTTACTTGTATATGTGTGTACGTATATGGGTGTAAGTGCGCATATGGGTATGCATATGTGCACATACACCTGTGTGCACTGGACTAGATAAACCAGCCGGAGGATGCATTTTATGTCTTTCCTCTCCGTTTTTGAGCATGCAGCAAACTAGACCGTCAGGGCATGGTGTGTGTGTGTGTTTATAAATTACAGACATTCTGCACCATATTTCAAAGATAATGTGATTTTTTTTCTAATATGAAACCCTTATAGGGCATTCATGTCTTATTTCTTATTCACGTCCAAAAATGCTCTTGTTAAGCTAGTGTAGTGCACATTATCACACCATCTCTTACGCTGTAGAGTATACGATAACAACCTCACCTAGAATTATTCTGTACTTAGGAACCGTTGTAGAACAATCGTTTTCTTGTTTCTGACTCAGGTAGACTGTTTTGTGGCACTACTGTTAATACTGAAATTTCATAAAATTCATGCCGCGACAAAATATATTTTCTTCGAGTCCCTCGATTGGGATGCTGGTTTATACTGACTAGTTTACGCTGATATTTGCGCACATGCTTTGTTGCCGCAGTTCTGTCATCGACAAAGCAGCGCGACCTTTTATGTTTGAATTAGTTCGAACTTCGTTGTCTCTTGGCCTGTTCTTGTCACTTGGCGTTAGTTAGCGCAGAGGGGCAGGGCTCGGTTGCCTCCGCCGGTGTTGCATATGTTGCACTTCGGTCGGGGCGTCTGTGTCGCTGCGCAATAGGTATTTTTATTTCATTTCTCTTGTTTGTTCATTATTAATTTATTGCATATTCGCTTGTGTAACTTTATGTATTCTTTCCAGACCAATGCTTGTGACCTGTTTGTAGTAACAATAAATAATTGCTGCTACTCGTGTTTGATAGACATAGTAAACCAAATCAGGTCGTAGAGTTAGGGAGATGCGAAGTCGCACGACCTGGCAGAAATCCGGACTTCGATGCTCTCCGCATGTAGGCGTGAAATAGACCCTACATGCTTACTTGTGTATATGAGTGCGTGTGCACGCTATGTGTGTGTTGATGGGTGTAAGTGTCACTACGTAATACTTCATTTCACTTCATCATTGTAAAGCATTTATAAAATATAAATAAATATATAAATTTGTTGCGCGATCACCCACATATGATAAATAAGGCGCTTAACAACCAATGATCTTTTCGCTACAATATTTAATTAGTCATCGCTTCGATATTCCATTAGAAATTGTGAGCAGCAACACATACTGAAAAATTTGTCACGAACTTCCTTTGCTCATTATCCTATTTTTCAGCACATTGCACAGCATTTTTGTAGAACGCATATGTATTGTGATTGCCTAGATGAATAGGTATGTATTTACGTATGTGTGCGTGTTGGGGTATGTATGTGCGTAGGTATGTATGTGCATGTATTTGTGTATATATTTACACGTACATGGGCACATATGTGTGTACTGGGCTGACAACAGGCATTTTAACTAAAGATACTGTTTTTTTTCTGTTAGATTAGATTAGATTATTAGATAGTTTAAGCCTCCCTATCCGCAACGAAGGCTATCCAAAGAGAGGAAGGGAGGAGGGCACCATATAGTATGGAGTTAAAGAAACGTGGAATCTATGCAGAGAGGGCACAATAACAGAAAGCTAAGAAAGAAGTTCATGAAACAAGAAAAAGTTGAAGAAGAAAGTAGTATAGGGGCTGAAAAACAGGACAGCAGTGAACCGAAAAAGATGCTCCGTAACAAAACAAAAACCTATTCTATTTTAACAAAAAGAAAGCCTACCTAACCTTTAGCTCAGGCCCTTACATAGTCCCCCTGGGAGAGCTAATTCCCATAGATACAAATCATACAATAGTTGTATCCCCCTGAGGGGCTTTTTTTTCTGTTCACTCTCAACTTTTAACAATACCTAACTCGTCATCTCTTTATTATTGTAAAGCATCCATATAAAAACCATAAATTCGTTGGTGATCATCCATTTATACTTGAATAAAATACTTATCAACTAATGACCGTTATTTTTAATTAGAAATACAAAACTTGTAATTTTCGTGGTTCTCATGCTTATATTTAAATTTTTTCATGCATCGTTGAAATTTCATTTGTAAACATATGTCGAAACAAGCAATTCTAATATTACTTCCTGGCGTCAAGAATTTCAAAGTTTTATGTCATGTATATGTAAACTGCCAAAAGTGTTTTCACCCCACAACGAAAATGCATCGTCCATGAAATTGTGTTGTCTCTTATAATTGTAAAAAAATGTATCATCAAATGTAGATTAAGCAACATTAGGAGTACATTGCCCTCAATCATTTATTTTCGACTAGTGACATGGGTATTGCAATACTCATGTGTGTGTATCATCTAAGTGTATTAACTTTAAGATACTTTAAGAACCAATAATGGTACTTTTGTACAATTTCTATCGGAAATAAACTGTTTTTCTTTTCTATCTTTCTTTCTTAAATGCCAGACGTGTTTCCCAATGTCCGGCCGACGTTAAGGCTACGATTTGAAAACTGTATTGATGTAGGTGGAACATATATGAACAATTTTTTACAAATTAAATTCAGAATAAATATTGCTAGTAATTGTGTCGTTAAATTTCATCCTTTAAAACAATAAACAGCTATTATCTCATAAACCCGATTTTTTTGGAAAATTTCCTAGGCGAGAAAGTCTTCATTTTACCATTTGCTACTTAGGGTGCAATTCTTTACCTCTTGATTTCTGAAACACCCTTTATATACATACACATTCATGCATACATATACACATACATAAGAACATATATATATATACGTATATATACATATATAAACATACGAGTACATATATACGTATATATAAATTACATAAATATACAACTCTGAATTGAGAAAGAAGTTCATGAAACACAATAAAAGTTGAAAAAGGTTGTAAGTGCTGAAAAACATGACAACAGCGAACCGATGAAGATGGTCCGTAAAAAACAAAAAACATTTTGGTTCAAAATAAAGAAGGCCTACCTGACTCCTAGCTTGGGACCTCACGTTTCCCCTGGTAGTGCTAATTCCCATAAATACAATAGTTGATGTTATTTTAGTAACTGTGAATTAGCTCCAAAAGGGAGAAACTAAAGGCCTGTTTACACGATCATTGAGTGCGCTCGTGAGCAGTGAAGAGAGGCGCAATCCCGCCCACTTGTTCTCGTTTCAGGCGCATTTTCTTGCTCAATGACAGTGCGTCTGTAATGACACTGACAAGCTTTTGCCAGAGCCATGAAACGAGCATTGTCCGCAGCGTCATTGAGCAGTAAAGGGCCTTTCACACGATCAGTTTTCTCGTCAGTGACACTCACACTCACGGTTCCGCAACACCATATTTGGGCATGCGTGCTCTCTTTAGCACTCTTTCGGCACTCATGTCGGTGTTGGCTTGACTTTCGCTTTGCTCCTATTTGCGTGTCAGTGTTAGCCCTGCGGGCGTCTAGTAAGGACGTCTGTGGCTGTTCCTGCAAATCAAATGGTCTCCGCTTGGCCTTGAGAAGCGACGGCTTCTTTAATCAGTTATTTTCGGGAGCAGCCCGCTTTGTGGAAAGTGCACAGCAACGAATACAAGAACATAGATATTAGAAGCCAGTTGCTCAAATATGTTATTGAAGCAATGAATCAACACAGTATTAGTTTACATGAGAATGGGTCGAAGGAAAAAATTAATACGCTTCAAAAATAGTTTAGGAAAGAATTTAGAGCCTTTGCTGCTAAAAATCTATTATTTAGCAGAGGATAGCACCTAGATTCAAAGGTGCGGGGAACAATAGTTTAGTTTTTTACAAGCATATCATAATGCGTTCGTCCTATTGAAGTGTCAGCGCCATTGACAAAGGATTTCCAATCTTGTTTAATATTCACTCAGGAAATACTGCTAATGTATATTACTTTTGTGTATTTGAATGAAAAAATTAAATATTTAACCGAAGTGCGATTTCAACAATTTGTCCAGCATTTTCAAGTAAAATAAAGACTTTTTCCATAAATTCTCCTTACCATTTAATTTCAGCATGAAAATGTTTCCTGAAAAAATTCTAAACATTTATTAGTTTATCCGTACCGCTGCGACATTCACATGCATGATTAGATATTATCACGCAGTAATTTGAGAGGTTTATTATATTTTATAATATTTGCTTGCGGATGCCACATTTACGCGTGCATTCTATCATACAGCTCTAATGAATGTGCGCTAGATTTCAATTGTTATTTCTATATCCTTGTCACTGTGTCGCTAGGAAATGACCGAACATAGTTCTTCAAGAAAAAATTCAATTTACGAGCTGTACTATTACACGCTGGTACATGCAAAACTGTATGGAACGAGCGGAAAATATTACCTGCAGTTGAAGTTATTATGAAGTAGATTAATACATTTGTAGTAGTTGTAGTATTTGTTAGATCTGGTGTGACCAAATTTTACAAATGCTGAAAAAAGGAAGGAATGCAACAAATAATAAGTGAGCGGAATTTGGATATTTAGCCCTAACTTACTACAAATCCGGTTATAACTGCCATTTTCTGGATGTTTAGCCAGCCAATCTTATACCCACTATCTATTTATGATGTTTTTTCTTCTCTATGACCACAAAGCCGATGAGTATGCTTGTTTTGACTACGACGAATCTTTTTCGACAACGCATAGTGAAGCACTGCCAAGCTTGCCAGTGACGCGCCACTTCAGTCACGCGAACGTACGTGTGAACGCGAGTGTTTTGACCACACTCGGTGAGTGTGAGTGTCACTGACGAAATAACTGATCGTGTGAAAGCCCCTTAAATGCACCTGAAGCGAGAGCAAGTGGGCGGGGCTTGCGTCTCTCTTCACTGCTCACGCGCACACTCAATGATCGTGCAAACATGCCTTAAAGAAAGGGCTCAAGATTCTTTCGAGATTACAAACCACTTTTAATTGACGGGTTGCCCGAATATGAAAGAGGTAATAAGATGAGAGCACAAATCAAACTAAATACACTCTAACAGAACACTGCACAGCAACACATTACCAATTTAGATGATAAACAAAATGGCATAATGTTACAGGTAAAATTACTGAGAGGAAAATGAGGGCTAAGACCTTGAAACATTGTAACTGTGGCGAAAACTGAAGTGAAATGAATGAATTAAATAAACTGCATGAACTGAATCATCTGTAAGAACTGAATAAACTTCATATCCCAGCTAGAACGCTGCTTTTTCACACAGCCTCAGAGCGATACACTTTTCTGCGTGAGTGAAGGCAGGTCTGAAGTTTACAACTATATCGCATCACACTAATTCAACCGCATCGCCTACCCCAGATACTGATCGGTGCAGCGGAACAGGATGTACTGTACGTATTTTAGCTCATTTCGAGTCTGAATAGAAGGATTATTAGGGTTAAATTAAAGCTCTTAATTCATGAAACAGTGTCATTTCCTCATTTCCTCAAGTTCCCCATATGTGGTGTTTCTGAAAACATAGACATACCAAATGTGTATACGGCGTTGAAATCGAAACGTACAAATATTGACAGTAGGCAGGGATACGCGATAAACACGCTTACGAATACCAAATACTTTCGAACTCCAAAGTTTTCAAGACACTGAGGCTTGAAATTCTACCTTGCTACTCTGTACATATAACTTTTCCGTTTTAAGCAATGTTATTAACGGAAAATAAATGAACATCACAAACACAGATGTTTTATCAAACAAACATTACATTAACTGTTCGCATTGTCTGCCGCCTGCTTCAATGCAGGTCTGGTATCTCTTCCGAGTGTATTGCTGGACACGATATATAAGTCTTCATTATCTGCAGTCTCATCTGGCCCGACCGCTATCCTCGTGACCAGATACCCACCGATTTTTTATTTTTTTCTTATTTCTTATATCATAAATCAATCATTCAAGAGAAAGAAATCTAAAGGACTTATGTCTGAGACTCTGGGAACTATGCCACTGATCCATTACGCCATATCCACCTATTCGGGCAGGCGTCATTCTAATATTGGAAACTATTCCTCTAGGAATGGGCCAAAGCTATGTCGTACTAGAACTATATTCGACAACGAATACCTAAATAAAAGCACATTCTCATTGGTTATGGCAACCCGTCTTTCGGAAACTTGTTAGAGACTGGTTTCCAGTTTACAGAAGACGGCATCAGATGGTTCCATAAGATAGTAGCCAACAATATCAGCTCAAACATTGACGCTAAACCGATGTTGGTTAGTAAAGCTATGCACTCCATAAAGGTTATTTTCTTGCAAGTTAGCATGTCTTGTGTTTTGACCGTACCGTGACGTGCAAAAGTGGCTTCAACGCTGAAGAGATCAAGTTTCAAGAAATTTTCATCGACCTATATTTACTTCATGGGTCATTGTGCAAATTTTGCGTCCTCACGGAAGTATGCCACTCGTCGTCCTCAACAGCATTAACGTAATTTCCTGGTTTGACCATAACCTCTCCTGATCATATATAAAGGTCTTCTCTTTCGCGTACACGACGATACATGTAGATAAACATGCGATGTCAGGGCAGATATCGATTGGGAAAACGCCCCTTATAAATTTCACACACTGAAACACCATTAGTGTAACCTAATTTTCTAAGTTTTTAACTGTTAAAAGTTCATGTTCGACGCATGTCAACACTTCTATCAGGGTTTCAACCCGATTTGCATTACGACCAGTACATGTAATAAAATCATTACATAAGAGATTGAGCCGTGACGCACTATTAGGTGCATGAGAAATGGCTTATCATGAGGAAGAATAAGATCTGACCGAAGCTGATAAGAGTATTATTGTGAAACCCTGATGGAAAAAAAACCCTCTCAAGTTGTTAGCCTATTGTTTCGGGTGTCAAATCGATACGGTGACGAGATATTTAACCCATCATTCATCCAGGAAGCCTCGGTCAGATGTTGGTGTATTGAAGTGTCACTGCCGAGATCTACGTATTGATACGAGTCGACTCTTTAAAGTCAGTCCATACATCTAAAACAATCTGTAAGTAAGTGTGTCTCATCTGTTCTCAAATACATGCGATGTAAGTTATTCATGGGTTCGGTGGAGTACATAATGCCGGAAAAACGACATCCCTTGGCTCCGCAATACAACGTATTGTTTTCGGAATGGGCTGAAATGTACGTGATGACTGACATGAGGCGAGTGATTTAACAGATGTGTCGAGGCCAAATTTAGATTAACCTGACGGCTGGGTCAGAAATGGTCGAGAGCATCATTATCGTTTTCGTCGCCAATAGGGAGAAGGAAGTATAGTTGCCAATGACCTGATTGGACAGTTTTGAGTACTGGCAGATGGTATCTACCGTGTTCTGCCGCCTCCGGGAGGCTCATTGGTTGGATGACGTGTTTCTACAGCGGTACAAACACCTTGTGTTTCATCATGATGACGCGCCGTCTCAATCTGCGATGAGCACGTAAAATTTATGAGCCACCCTGAGGTTCGTTTGCAAGTGTTGAACGGTATGACCCCCTTGCTGTGCGGATTTGAACCCAATCGAGAACTTGGGGATGATACTGAAAAAGGACATTCACAATGATTGAATGAGGCGGCAATACATATCAAGAGAAGATTTTTGGAGAGCTACTCTCCTGTCTGCTCGCAATGCGACTCGTTATGAAGGGCAAGAATTTACTGATTCTGTTCGTAATCGAATGAGAAAAGTATTCCAGGTATACGGGTCTTTTTTTAACAATGTTAGGTATTTTTGTTTGTTACATTGTGTACCATAACTAGTTTTAGTTAATTAAACATTATACAACCACAAGTACCTATTATTCCTCATTTTCCGTGCTACCCACTCCTGAATTTTTTTATTTTCCATGCGAACGCTAATATCGTGGCACGGCTCAATCTCTCACGTAATTATTAAACGCCATTTATTGGTAACGATGGGTATCAGATGAGTTAAAAACCTAATGAAAATCTCGACATGCGTCGAATATATACTTTGCAAGAGGTATCTATGACTTCAAACTGCTGAATATCTAGAAAATTAACACGTTCATTGCCGATTTACCACTAGGCAAATTCCTCATTTGCGTATCGGTATGAATGAATAGCATTTCAATTACTTCAACATTAATTTTGAAAGAGATTTAAGCATACGAGGTAAAATATCATGTTATTATATTTTCACACTTCTTAGAAGAGATCAAATATTTTCGAGCAGTTAAGTAATTTTTTAAACTCTTGTTACTCACAACCTTACGTAACATGAAACCGCTGAAAGCACTTGTGCGTCCAGCGGCAGCGAATGCAAGTTGCGGTAACGCATGTCAAGAATTAAGGTAGGTCCAATCCTGATAGAGCCAGAGCCTCCACCATTGCTGTCGGTCACACAGTAAACTTTGAGAATATCCTATTTAACTAAATTTGACAAAAATGCAATGATGTCAAGACTACGTGGCAGCATGGGCTGGTTCGTAAACACTAGGCACTCGAGTGTTGCCAGATTTAAAGGCAACGTTGAATTTGAATTTTATTTCATAGTTACAAAAATGAGACCAACTGAACCTGCAAGTTGAAACTTTAACCTTCAGTATCTTGAAAATTGAGGATTTTTCTTTCAGTAATATATGATAAATTATTTATTACTGAATAAATAATATAATAAATAAATAAATAAAATGCATCACTTTTTTATTAAAATACATCTTGTGTTCGCTGTAAGCTCTAGTCCTGAAGGCAATGCTTAGCTGTCTACGAATGTTTAAGTAAAGTATGCATCTTCTCCTGATTACGGTTGGGAAACATTCATTCCGAAAACTCGGGCCCAACTAATGTTATCTTGATGATTCCTTTGATGCGGTAAAATGGAAAATTTTACCCCAAGACGTGCTACATTCCTATGTTATGAGTTGTACCTGATGGCAAATTTTAGTTTCATTCTCATTTTGCAGATAATTTGGTTTTAATTTGAGCGAAAGAAAAATTCACTCTCTTCTTGGCATAACTCATATAAAACGAACAATTAAGCGTTTTTTGGATTTGACCAACTTCATATGTTCAGTTTAAAAATGTTTTCCAATATTTCTTTATTTCTTCAGCGAGAATTCAGGGAAATGTTTTCATCGGTGATTAATTGTTTTCAACTTCTTAACATGTGTGGTCAAAAACTTATTTAAAAGTTAAAAGATTTTTACATCGAGAGCTTGACCCAACGGATCGCAAAGGATCTGGTATACTTGAAAACTTGATAATCTTGCTTGTTGTATCTGCACATGCAAACGTCGTCAATACTTTTCCTTTGGGTAAAGTATGCATTGGGTTGCCTTTAAGCTGAAATTCAATACACTGCACTTGGTTATAAAATAATGAAATATTGACAATAAATACACATATAACGATAACATAGGTCAAAATTCAATTCTCTGCTTCAAGTAATAAGATGAGAAATTTAACATTTTGCTTCACTTACAACACAGGGCAAAATTCCACGTTTTTCCCCATTGCGAATTATTGAATTGTTTCATTGATGCTTACGTTAGAAGATATTCACGTTCTTCTTGGTCTATCTTCTACTTATTATAATCTCGCGCTCTTAAAGAGGAAACGTTCTTCAGTAAATATTCATTCCGTAGCAGGCATTTTACATTAACTCTTAGCAGTAATTCTTCATCCAAATGTTTCAATGCATATGAAATTATTTTACCCCAGAAAAAGCATAATTGCCAACCATGTTCTTAGTTTAATCGTTCCATAAACAATATTGGTGGCTTGAGAAGGTATGTAACTAACCGCTTACCAATCTTTAAATATTCCTCATTCTGTATGTGCGCGCCACACGTCCAATAACCATATTGGTATAATCTAAAATAACTCCATCATTGATGCTTCTCAGCTTGAAAATAAAAAGCAAGGCGAAAATCGCTACACGTAAAGTCATTTTTATTAAAAATGATCAAATAAAACTGAACGAACGTTTCGGACTAACTGTCCATCTTCAGCAAGAAAAATTTCTGTAAAACGAAACCAAATAAGAGAAATTAAAGCACTTAAGTATTATATTAACAAAATCTAAACTTTGAAAAAACACAAACAACGGTAAAAAATTATATAAGAGATAAAGGAAAAACTGAATTACGTATTGGCAACATGAAACGGGTAAGCACTTTGGGTGTCATTGAGAGCAGGTTTCATTTTATAAATATACAAAGATTCGAGAAGGCACAGATCTGTTTTGTAAGAGGTACCGGCCAAGATTTTAAAATCATTTAGGGAGACCGGAACATTGCCTTCTTCCGCATGAGATCTAACAGAGGACAGGGGGGGGGGGGACCCAAGAGGGAGACCAGTTCTGCAACTACGCCCAGCATGCTCGAAAACTCTAGTCTTCAGGGTACGGCAGGTAGAGCCAACGTACCGCGATTCACAACGTGAACAACTGTATTGGTACACCAGAGACGAGCACAGTGAGGGTGGCAGTTTGTCTTTGAAACGAAAAAGAGAACCAATTGTAAAATTATTCACAAGGATCATTTGAACTTTGAGTTGCGGGAAAAACTAGTTAATAAGGGATTTAACATCCTCGCGTAGTTTCAATGAGTGATCTCCAAAATACATCAACTTAACTTAGAAAGCTTGCTGTACACAAGATTGAACAGATTGAGAGTTATCATAAATTTTTGACAGAAATCTATTGATATGCCGGTCAAAAACAGAAGAAGGAAAGCCGTTTTTGGCAAAATATCGAACTCTTTGTGTAAGTATTGAAAGTTAGAACACACATTAAACGCTCTGCGAATGCCGCAAACCTTAAAATTGTAAGAACAAAAGCTGAAAAAGTTGGTCCCGAGCCCAGAAAAAGTTTTCTTTCGGAAAACAGAGCACTGAAAAGTATTGCCAACTCTCTCGACACACGCATCAAGAAACGGCAACCTATCATTTTCTTCGTCTTCCGTAGTAAATCTAATATTGCTATGACGAGAATTCAAATATTGGAGGATGAGGTCAGCATGAGCCCTATCTCTGAACAAAACAAAGGTTATCGTTTATATATTTTTTACCGTTGTTTGTGTTTTTCAAAGTTTAGATTTTGTATATATACTACTTTAGTGCTTTAATTTCTCATATTTGGTTCCGTTTTATAGAAATTATTCTTGCTGAAGATGGTCAGTTAGTCCGAAACGTTCGTTCAGTTTTATTTGATCATTTTTAATAAAAATGACTTTACGAGTAGCGATTTTCGCCTTGCTTTTTATTTTACCATATTAGTATATACACTTTTAGTAATTTTATTATGGAAAACCTCTTCACGCTGCTGAGAAAGACTGTATCATAGATACGATGATTAGATATGATGCGTTGCGCTGAGCCTGACCTCTGTCTTAATCAGCGTAATACTTCACTCACACGCAAAAAGAATTTGGCTAAAACATTCAGGAGATGCATCCACAACTTTACTTACACCTCATGAGCACGTTCCCACAAGACACCACCCAAAAACTACACAAACTATTCCAGAGCCCAAAAATGAAAACACTCACCCTCCAACCGCGACCAAAGTACTCCTGACATGACAACAAACAAGCACTACTCCTCAACCGCTTCACCACTACGGCAAGCCTACGCAAAGGCAAAAATGAAAACACTCACCCTCCAACCGCGACCAAAGTACTCGACATGACAACAAACAAACACTACTCCTCAACCCCCTCACCACTACGGCAAGCCTACGCGAAGTCCAGCATTATAGATGCTCACTAGCGTACTCACCCATGCAAAGCCCTGATGGGTAGTTAACCTTTACCACCATCGGACCACTTACAAAACCCCTTCAACACCAGCATCATATGAGCGAAGCGCATCTTTTCATTTCCTAATCTATCCCTTTCCGTTTCGCCTCTTTTCCTCCCGACTCACTCTGTTTCAAACCCTCCTTTTGAATTTCCTACAATCATCGATCATCAGCATCATCACCTCTCTCTTTGTTTTGGCTATTTGTCACCCAACTATGAGTTCGACTTCTAGAGCCGCTATCTCGATCGGATTTTTAATTTTTCATCGTCGCAGTGACACAGCTGTCAACTAAGTTTTATTCGACAACCGTTAGAGAAATACCGTTACCACGTCAACTGCCGTCCGGTGAGAAATTCATAGGCAGGTTTAGATAGGTTGTACAAAATGTTGTTAGAAGACGTTAGCTCGGTGCAGGCAAAGATAGGTTATAAGGCTAGAAAAGGTTAACTTGTTGACTACGTATTGGAACTTGAGTGATTCATTTGATAAAGTTCTTATCTGCGCACCGGTGTGAATAAACAGCATATTAATTATTTAGCTACCTTATTTTAGGACAATTTTAGCGCACGAGGCGAAGTATCATCGTAATACTACATTTTTTACACTTCTCCCACATGATAGAAATGTATTCGAGCAGCTTAGTCGGTGTTCCGACTCTACTTCTGACAACCTACTTTAACCGATCGTTGCAACCGCTCATGACATAGTCAACGTATTCAAATTGAAGGGGATTAGTTAGGTAAAGATAGAATTAAGTAAATTGTAAGGATAAATTAAGTTAGGCTTCATATGGTAAAAAAAGCTAACCCTGAGTTTTTTACTAAGTCCAGCAAGTCTGTGCCGGGTGAGCCAGAAAGAATGTTACCTAATTTTAGCAAATTGGTTACTCAAGAACCATCAAGTGTAGGGAAATCAGCATAGTCTCATTTGTAGTTAAATTTTGTTGTCTGTAACCACTTTTAAGCTCACCGTTGTCGACTTTTTCAATTAGACGCAATGGTGTGAAGAGTGAAGACTATTTCCTTCTGACATGTGCCTTCCCTTCTTTTATCTTGCACGAGTCAGACGGAATTGGTTCTCATTCTGAACACAATTACGCCTCAATCAACACTTTGACTGCGACTACTAAACATTAAGTTCAATGCCAAACTCAAATTTTAAGCCAGTTGTAGTAACTATTTTGAAAATAGCAAACTTGAGCTGGATCGTGCTTTTATTTAGCTTCGATTAATCATTTATGAAAGTTTAGTTGGCGACTACTGGTCGGTCAGAAGCATCATGAAAATTACCTCCGTGTACCACCGGTGGCGCACGTCGCTGTCAAAGTGTTAAATGGCTGACAATGAAAGACGTAAAACTGATTGCTACAAACCAGGCTAAGCCCATCTCCCCATGATTGATTGTTTTAGAATAATCTTTGTGTTCAAATTGAGTAACATTATCGGCCCACTCTGGATATTAATTAATACGCTCATACTGACCTATGTATACCAGAGGTGCGTGATTCTTTAATCCTGTTCCAAGCTTAAGGTAACATTAGCTTATTTTCGTTAATTAAACCTCAACCAATTTATTTGAAATCTTTCTACATGTTCGTAATACCTTTAGCCAAGTGCAACTTTGATATTATTAGAGAATTCCACCTCATTTCTTCATAAAAGCCTTAAGTCAACTAGACACTGCATAAGAATTCTGGTACCAGGATTTCGTAACGCTCGCGTTCGAGGAAAGTCTGCAGAACACCTGCTGAGCGAGGAGACTAGGCACGGGCATCAGCTGCTAAGATGGTCCGGGCGCTTATGTCTATAAGTTAAGTTCAATGATTAAGAAAAGCAATTCTTTCTCTGACAAAAAAATGTCAAACGTTGTCATGGAGCCACATATCGGAGCCCTGTTGCTGGTGAGGTAAGCGTTCTATGTTTCCGAATGTGATATGGCATCATTTAATTAACATGTCATGGCTCAAGTGCTCATCCATAGGCTAATGGATGAGCGTTTTGCAGCGTCAATTAAGCACTGCTCTTCACTCCCTCAACATAAAACTGGATAATCTTGCTTTTCGAAGGCAACACAATGCAAGCTATCTTTAATGCGTGAGTTTGATTTATTCAAAAAGATTTTTCTGGAATATTTTGAACAGGACTAATGTTTTCTTCTGCAAGAACATGGTCATTTTAGTCTTATCACTATCCTCACTAAGCAACTTTTCAATGCTCGATTACTCTTAAAGAGTTACTTGCACGTATCACTCATTAACCTCATGGCTAATCCCAGACTTTAAACAATATCTCAGAGTATAATCATTTCCTTCTAAACGGCTTATAAGAACGGAGATAAATGAATTTTTTTAAAGAAAACATGGCTTTGAAAAACATATGGCCTTTTAAAGTAAGTATTGCTAAAAAAAAACATAGCAGAATAGAATGTTGTTTCAACCATTACATTGCAAATAACTTGCCTTGTAGATTCGATAGAAAGTTATAAACTACTAGTTTGTTCCCACGACTGCGGCACTTCTTCAGTAACTCAAAGGAGATAAAATAAGTGCTTATCGTTCTTATCAACAATGCAGGTTATCAGTTTGAATCAACGCTGTACGACGCGTTGAAAGCAAAATCAAGGTTAATTCATAAGGCTCACGATACTGTTGGCGACTGCTATAAGGATTATCGCAACTTTGTCCTTATCGTCCTTGGGGTATCATTTTGACATGAGGAACATTTTGCATCAATTTAAATGCGAGTCCTTGCTTCTCTGATTCCTCTTTTCATACGTCGTTGGAAGACGTTCGAATAAATTTCGACCAATAAAACCCGAAAAGTCATTAAGGAGCGCCGCAGCAACCGTAATAAAAATGAAAGAGCAGGATAGGCTGCTTCAATCATTTAATAATTTAAGGTATATGCATTCAAATAAAACCTAATTTCAAACGTTTCGGCCGCAGGCTATCAATAATATTATTGTGTTGCTGTAATATAATAATTTATATTTACAATCATTTTGTAGTGTTTATGCATTCAGTTTACATTGAGGAATATGAGAACGACAGACAAACCAACCACACAACAAAATGTGGAGTTTTATAGGAGGGATTAGTACATTTCAAACCCTGACATACTATATATTCATTGTGTAGAGTTCCGATATCCACTTGAAAGTATGTGATGCAATAAAGACAGCTGTATAAATAGACAGCTTATACAGCATAAACACTAATAAGACCATCATTTATCTTTGGGTTCATTCACTTTAAACACTTATTTATGAAAGATAACGATGGTGATACTCATAAAGCTATGTTGTTGGTTTAAACGTTGGCTCGCATGACTAGTTGTGAGGTTCCTTCCGCCTACGGTTTAATTTTAGTAAAAAATGGGGCAAATTTAAACACCCTTCTCCTTTTTATAACATGAGAATACCGCATTCTGTGTAGTGGATACGATCTTTAACTAATATTCATATTGCCAAAAGCATTCCAAAAAATTACTGACGTATGAAACCTGGTCCAAATCCTGGAACTGGTTTAATTGAGCTTTAGAAACTTTTCTAAAGAATTTTCACAATAGACAGACAGATTCGAACTCCCATAGAATCTCCAGTGCATTCGGTAACTTGACTGTTAATGCGTTAAGGCGCTGCTTACTATAGTTATTAACATATCTTAACGCTAATTATCCGTTGGATAGAATGGAACACATGTTTGTAGCGTACCTTGTAGATCAGTCTCAGTAACGAGTTTCTTATCACTTCATTAGACGACCTCCGATAGCAGTCTCTTATTTCGGTACCCACTCTTCACTAGAAGGTCAGTGAGGCATCTGCTCTTTTGAGAACTGTCAGTGAATCATTTGTGCGTTAAAAAGGACCGCAGCACATACTTCTGCTTCTTGCAATACGGTAAGTGAAAAATTTGCTTTTTAGATAACTGTCAGCTAGATGTTTTGTCGATCAAAATCACAGTTCCGATTTGTGCGAACTTCGTAAGCGTTGGCCAGACACGTTTTATTACCATAATGTGAGAGTGAAAATTTAACATCACTCAACTGCCAGGGACATCGGCTGTGAAAATACAAACAATGGTTAGATGGAATGCTCAACATCTTCAAGATGTAGATTCCACATCTTCATATTTATCAGGTTGGTGCAAAACTAATGTTCAATTTAAAGATCTTGGGTAAAAATGAAGAAGCCAACAACTATGGAAATATTTATTAAATGTCATATGATTCATTGCTTTCCCTGACCTCATTCTACCGTTCAACGAGCTAATAAATGCCACGCTTTTAAAATTGTGTTGATTTAGATTCAAAATACAGATTCATTTCTTTTCAATCGCTTCTCATGTTGTTAACCTTAGCCTACTAAAATGGTTCTGTAATCCTCGGAAGAAATGGAAATCAGGAGCAGGTTGTATGGGCTACGTCTAACCGCCTTGCAATTTCCCTAATGGTAACTGTAGGGTTCTCGCACGCAAAGACATTCAACTGATCGAAATTAAGTGTTCTTAGACGACCTTTCTTTGGCCCATCTTTTAAAGTGAAATCACAACTTCGAAATCTAGAAAACCATCTTCTGCCACATTTTTCACTACTACATCATCCCCATTAGTATTCTGAATTGATTTTGCTGCCATACTTACATTAGAACTTCTATGAAACTCGGTACAGGAGAATATTCCTATGTGATCTTTACATGCGACAAACATTAATGCCATTATTTACGAAAATATAGAAATGTCAAAAATAATCCGAAAGAGAGTCGTTTAGTTCAGTCACAGAATATATTACACTCTTAATTGGGTGAAAAATTGAGGAATCTAATTTTAAACATCAGTTTTGAAAAGGGAATATTATATTTGCAGATATTTGATTGAATAGAAAAATTTTACAGTGAGCAAACACTGGGTATGAAATAATTATAATCTCTTCATTTTGATGTGGTTTGTAGTGAGTTACGCGGAGACCAAGTAAGTGTTTGTTCATTAAAGGATTCTCCTATTAAATATGGAAAGATCTTGAGTGTACACACACCAACAGGAAATCTTCCAGAAAACCTTTATTTATATTTCCAAATCAGATGCAGAAAGTAGTTTAGTCTCACCAGTCGCAAATTCCCGAGTTTGACTTGGCAGACCAGCGGTGGAGCTTCACTCATGCAATTGAACTCCTCGCATAAACTCGAGCACACAAATTCTAAATGTTTAGTAAAAAATTTCCAATCTGGTCTGCCTCGTCAAACAGCGCAGTTTATCGAAAGTCTATCGTGCTTATAGTAAGCTAAAGTGGCGCCTCTCCCTCCTCTCCCTTCCCTCCTCCTGCTCTTTCTCCTCAACCTGACCTCATTTCCTTTGCACGCTCTTCCCTCCTCCCTCTATCTCCCTTCTCTCGAATCCCCCATTTCATCTGAGCCTTTCGCACTCTTTCTTCCCTCTTCCAGCTCATTCCCCCTCCATCTCTCTTAAGTTTCTTTTTCCCCTTCTTCTACCTTTCCTCATACTTTTTCTTCTTTCTCAGAGGGAGACAGGCGGGGATCAGATATTCCGGCATCCCAATAAAAAGAAACCATAGCTAAGGAGTCTGGTGAACCAAAACGAAGATGATCATTGACCTGGCTTTCCTGTTT
Organism: Morinoia aosen; assembly: GCA_030386875.1. Lineage (NCBI taxonomy): Eukaryota > Metazoa > Arthropoda > Malacostraca > Amphipoda > Talitridae > Morinoia > Morinoia aosen. Next base: position 27,169,795 of record CM059557.1, on the reverse strand, counting down.
TATCATACTTTGACCGCAGTTTGACAGTCAGTGAATTTTTGTTATCACTTCCATAAACATTTTTATTACCATTAACTTAGTTTCCTTCCTGCTTAGCTTACGACGATGTTTGATCAAATCAAAATATTCTCATATATTGACCCTAAATATAAATCACCAGAACTCATTGCATCCTGACTTGAGCAACTCACAGCACTGCACGTGCCTAACACCTCAAAATTTGAATAATTCTCCAGCAGTGAAGGAAGGAGGTATGTCTTTTCTATGCTGGAAATACAGCCCAATCTATCTTAAATTTAATATAACCAACTGGATAGTTACTGGATCATATTCCATATCCGATATACACTGTTTCACTGAAAGCTGGCAGACTAGCGCATCTGGAAACATGGTAAGCGGACCTAATTACAGAGCTTTACATCCTTCGTTAAAAGAAGACAAACGTTGTGGTCGTGCGAGTGCAGTCATCTCCAAATGATTTCATACTAAAGTCATTCCTTAGAAGACCGTTTACCTGGACAGCGTTGGTGCCATTTATATTGTAGCCCAAAATGGATAAATTATCCCTCATTGGAATATAAAACACGCCTTTTTTGGAAATCTGGAGCCCTTAATTAACGATCTAACTATAATCCTGTCTTTATTCAATCCTCACTATATGACATTATAATATTCTGCAGTCTTCAATTCAGATTTGATTAGTATAGAAAAATAAGGAACAGCGATAAAGTTCTTATCTTTAATACAGCTAAAATCCCTCCTCTCCCTAATAAATTTATTGACTATAATTTCTGCTGACTAATGGATAATGTCAGTCTACCTAATGGATAATGTATAAACAAAACATCCAGCAAATTTGTTTAGTGGAATAATAACTTCGGACGTATCAGTTCATTTCCCTATACTTTTAATGTAAACGAATCTCATCGTGAAAAAAATTTAAACTTTATCTAAATCTTCCCATACTATAACGTTAATTTACGAACCCTCGCTGACATTCTTAAAACTCTGTTGGAAGCTGATTGAAACTGACACACTATAAAAATTGTTTGAAATGTACTGAAAAATCAAAGAATAAAAAATTATGTTACGAGCCAATCTCGACTTTCGAAAAGACCCTATATCATTGAAAATTCCTCCAGTTCAAAAATAATGTTAAAAATGTGGGGTTTTCAGGATTTTATTTACATGCCGGAAAATTCTTCCAAAAAAACCCAACATAACCTTCTGTGATGATAGTTCATCCCATCATGATTAGAACACATCGCAGATGTATTCGATAATTACATAATTTAACAATATAGGAAAAAATATCACAAAAAATAGAAAAAAAATTGTTGCACAAAACTCTTACGCAACCTTGCAGGCTTATACTTCCAATAGTTCTATTTGACTCCCAAGTGCGCTTCAGAGGTTTCCAACGGCATTGGAGCAGCAATGATACACTATAATGGAAAAATAAAATTTGAATTAAAGATCTTGAACACTTAATAATAATTAGCTCTGTCGAGTCTCTCCTATTCTTGTCGATTTTGTTAACAACTCCTTTTTTTGCGCCTCTCGTAGTTCACATGGAAGTTGCCTGATTTATTTCGATCTCATTGAGCAAACACAAAACTACATTAATAACGATAGACCCATTTGCACGTTGAGTAATATTGAGTAATTTTTCGAAAAAATAGTAGAATAAAATATACTTTTATCTAGAGCGAAATTCCTTTCTCTATGAATAGCAATTTGATCTTCGATTATACAAATCAACGGCTCAAGCCCATCTAAATCATCGACAAAAATTTCTAAATTCAGATATTGATGAAGGAAACCTAGTACTTTCCATTTACCTTGACTTTAAAAAAGCATTTGACTGTGAAGACCATGATATACTTTTGCCTAAGCTATGCCGGGATTAGAGCTCTTTCCTACGAATTGTTGAAAACCTACCACACAATACTACTACCTCAGCCGAAACTGGATCAGGAAGAAGTTCTTTGATTTTCGGTTCTCTAGAGATTAAAATCTCCGTAGAAAATTACAGGAACTTCATCCTGGAGTGTTCGCTATTACTTTGTGTTTAAAACGTCCCTAAAAAATGAATGTTCTTTTCAGCAAGGCTCGGCTCCCTCTGATTGAGCAAAGGTGAGATATGAGTGGTTAACATTCATTGATTCTCACTCCATTTCAAAAAACGAATGGCTTTCTTCGTCACCGGAGCTGAATGCACTAGATTGCAATATCTAGTTATCTTTGAGAGCAAGGTGTCCGGAATATATCACCTGCAACGAAACTCACCCACGAGTGGGCCAATATCTCCAAAAAGTTATTCGTGACTTGTTCAGATCGCTTTCCAGTATATCCAACGAGCTATGGATGATAATGGAAGGCTCCTTAAAATTACAAGGAAAATTGAATAAAATACAGAAGCATTCAATATTTGATTGATCCATAACTAATTTACCAAGTTGGATGCGTATGTTCTTTTCTTTCATAAATCTGGGCAAAATATGGAAACGCTAACAGTTGCAAACAGTATTCATTTCTCCAATTCTTTTTATTTTATGTTTTTTTTTTGCTTGCAGGCCACAGCTTAATGCAATGGGTTCCCTGAGGCTTCTCTTGCCTCTTCTTTTCCTCATGCTTTACTGCCTACTGCAAGTTGCATCAACATCATCAGAGTCCGGTCAGGATGTCAGCGTCAAACTCAACAATCCTGCCGGGTACGGCCACCATTTCGGGAGTAAGAAAGTATCAGACGAGACCAGTAAGGAAACCCACACAGCGCCCCAAGTGGAAGCTGGTGGCTTGGGTATGATCAAAGGAAGAGTTCTCAATAGTTCCCTGTCGCACCGACCGTTCCATGCCTACCACAGCATCAGATACGCTCAACAGCCTGCCCGGTTCCAGGTAAGATTTTATCAGTCTGATTATTAAATAATGTTATATACTGCTCTCAAATATCCGTGTGAATATCTTCTCTAGGATGGAATACTGATCACATAAATCTCATTAAAAATATAAATTATATGACTTTTCATCGCATCCCCTACCCCAACCTTGCAGATTTCCCTTCATTCCTATACTCCTTTTCTTCACTCTGATATTCGTTTGGTTAACCTCTTGGCCAGGCTATGTGTTTCCTTTCAAACATATCGTCTTCTTCTACATGTATCCATCTCAATTGATGCTTCAGTATTTGTCCTCCTCATTCCTTGCTAACACGTCCATATTTGAGGAGGTGGACAAGTATGAAAGCCACGGTAATCCACAGCCCTACATTTTTCTGCAGCAAACACAGATACATTTTTATCTTGAGCTAATTCACTACCATCTGCGGCTAGCAGAATACATGAATAACTTGTGTGTCTAACTTTATTCTCCGATTCTTCTCTCAAAGAGTATTCACCATCAAGTTTATTTCTCATGTGAGGTGGCTTGCCTAGAAGAGGCCATGAGTTATATTCTAATTCTCTAAGATGAATATATTAGAGCAGCTCAAATACTCTGCAAGAAAAGCCGTTGTAATAGAATTAAATATGAAGACACGATACAAAAGTACTCGACATCTTCTGGCTTCACTGCTGTGCATCATTTTATGTCATACTGGGTGAGAACTGAGAACTAGAACATTCTACTGAACACGCTGTTCGGTGACCGCACTTATAACCCTAAGTGTACATGAAATGATGGCCTATTCACCGAACACGTTGATATAGCTCCATGCACTAGCGCAAGACATGTGAGTGTGTAATGACCGTACGCAGTAAGTCCAAATGATCAAAGCAAGATTAAGCAGAGTTAATAATTGATCTACCGAAAAATCAGTGGTGTATGACCATTTGTTGACTCAACCCAGCGTCAGAAATGGCGTTCGCTATCTTTTTAAGACTCTAATCAACGCGCACGCTTATACACGAGCGCAGTGTAACGCAAATAGTATTCATGAGGCATATATCTTTTTTGTTTGTCCTGATGCCTACCTGCTTTCTCACAGTGGGAGATTGATGAATAAAATATTATTTGCTAAAAACCTGCTACACTGCTGCGCGCTCCTACTCAGACCCACCCAGGAACACTCATACAGTGGTCATCAACCTTATTACACCCCCTGATTTAATTGTGAAAGCGATTGACGAGTACATATGTTCATAGACAAACATTGATCACAACCGAACGAACGGACATATTGCGCCAAAATATATGCAAATACACTCTACAAACACTCAGGCGGATACACTACTCACATTTAAATAGGCGGATACACAACATCTGCACACACAAAGACACACAGGCAAGTCCGACACTAACCTGATGAATGTTCCAGTACCCAGAAGTGTTCGACGGTCCCCTCACGACAGACGGAAGCGTTTACGACGCGACGCGTTTCAGGGACGTCTGCCCTCAGAAGTCCCTGGTGGCGCCCGTCATAACCGGCAGCGAGGACTGCCTCTACATCTCCGTCTACCGCCCATCAGAGGTGAATGTCTCTATTTACGTCTGTCTGTAAATCAACACCAGCAACAGAAGTCTACTTTTCCGTCAATCGACTCTCTCCGGTAAGTGTACCTAACCTCGTGCCCATGTAAGACATCACCGGAGCAGAGGACGAACTGTCTTTACATCTTCAGCTGGTCCGAAATTATGGTGAGCAGTGGACGTTGAAGCCTAGTGTTAAGAGCGCTCGACTCTCGACTATAGACTGACCGGGGTTGAAAATTTGGCCTGGGCCGGGCCCGGAGCCGGGGTCAACCCATTTTATTGGCCGTGGCCGGGGTTATCAAATTTACCACGGCCGGGGTCGGGCCGGGGTTCAGACTGTGTCAAGACGTGTCACAACGACGTAGTGTATAACGCCGGTTAGTGGCTCAATGCATGTTGAATTACCGTAATCTAAAACTGAATCCGCATTGATGCGTCTTATTCTTAAAATGAAAAGTAAGGTAAAAATCGTTGTACGAATGGTCATTTTATTAGTACAAATAGTAAAGTCTAAATGAATAAAATTGAACGTTTTGAACTAAACAGTTTATCTTCAGCAAAAGAAAAAGAATTCTGCGACAAAAGAAAACGAATATCAGTAAATTAAAACTACACTATACAAAAGAATACTAAAACATATACAGAAAATAGCCGTAGACCTTAAACTAAAAATAAAAATAAAACAATTAAAGAACCTAAACTAACGATATTTGCAACGAGAAGAGGGAAAGCTTTTTGAGTATCATTCAGAGGGGGCCTGAGCTTAAAGATGTATAGCGACTCAAGGATGCGTAATTCAATCATGTGAGGAGCTCCTGCAAGGATTTTAAAATGGTTCACGGAAAAACGGACGTTACAGTTTCCAGCACGGGATCGAACAGAGGACAGTGGAGGGGAACCTTAAAACGGCCGGTTCTTCAGCTGCGGCCAGCGTGCTCGGCTTTTTTGTTTTCAGTTTCAGATCTACGACTATTTTCTGTAAATGCTGTAATTTTCTTTTGTATAGTGTAGTTTTAATTTACTCATATTCGTTTTGTTTTATCGCAGAAGTCTTTTTCTTTTGCTGAAGATGCACTGTTTAGTTCGAAACGTTCAATTTCATTCATTTAGACTTTACTATTTGTACTAATAAGATGGCCATCCGTACAGCGATTTTTACCTTACTTTTCATGTTGAATTACGGTTGCGGTTGGGTGTGTATTTATGTCAAGTCACTAAATTTTTGTTGACTTGTAGTTGCAGTGCTTGTTGAATTAATTAATACAGAGACAGTAATTATAGTTAATAAATATACCGGGTGTCCCGCAAAAATGTCTCCGGAATTTTTAATTGATTCTATCTTCGCTTTATATTAACATGATTGAATTGTCTTTTTTTACAATGTAGTGGATTTAGTTTCCTTTTCGAATAATTTAAGTTTTTGAAAATCGTTTAATAACCACTTTACCTTGATCGATTTACTGAAAGAGGCAGAAAAACTCATTGTTCAAAAGAAAAGTTTTAAAAACCACACTGGTGTTCTTCTTCATTTTTCAATACCTACTGTAAAGGAACACGTTTTCAAAACAACACCTCCATCATTAAAAATTCTCTACACTGAATTGAAGAAGTGTTTCAAGAAATAAAAGAAAACGGTGAAATAATCCACAAAACTCTTCGTTTATGGTGGCTAGAAGTCATTCTTACCTTGAGAGAAGTGGAGGGTATGTCGAAGGATACTAAATCACTTCATTTATTTAAATTTTATTCAAGGTAATGATTTGCTACTCCTGAAAATTTTTGTTTACTCGTTTTTTTTTGGAAAGTACAAAATAAGGGAAAACATTAATATTATTTTTTAAATTTTCCTTCGAATGATTAATTTTTCTATCCCTTTCAGTAAAACGATCAATGCAAAGTGATAATTAAAAGAGTTTTAAAATATACATTTTTCGATAAGAGAAAATTTTCTACATTGTGAAAAAAATGCAATTAAAATATCTTAATTGGAAGCGGAAATATTATCAATTAAAAAGACGGGACTTTTTTGTGAGACACCCGGTATAATGACTAAAACAAGTCCGTCAGCAGTATGGGATTACTTTTATATATCAATGGAGAGTGTAGAAATTGCAGTGAGCACCGTTTGTGAAGCAAATATACGACGAGGATATATATATACCTACGTAAAAAAAGTCCGTTATTTATGGATGGATTTCTCTGAAATTTTCACAGTAGGTGTGAAATGATGCAAAGATCATTTGTTATTTCGACAAAATTTTTGTATCTGCACTAGATTTTTTTTTATTTTCGAAAAATATGATAAAATAGGGTTTTTTTAAATCCTATCTTTTTCTACAATTTTGAAGTTACAGACCCAGTACTTCGTTTTTAGATTGCTTATATGTCTATATAACCACACACAATAGGGAATTTTGATAACTTCTTTTGTGGATTTTGGGAATTAAAAAAAAATGACCTTTTTTCATTTTTTTTTCATGTCGTGTAATTTTCAAAATAATAAATGTATCAGAAAATGCTATTGCGCGTGGAGACACCTTTCTAAGCCCTATCGAATGGTATATAAACCATTCTCGTAGCTCTAATATTGTGGAAGAATTAGCATTTGAGAGACCAATTATCAAGTTTCCAGAAAAACGTGTTTTTTCACAAAAAATTTTTTGTTTCTTTTTATCATTTGAACTACAGCGTTTTCTACAATGAACTCTTGAGCGTTTGTAGCTCTTTTTAAGCCCTTTCGATTGATATAATTTACATTGCTGTAGCTTTGTAACTCTGGGAAAAAATATACAACAAAAGAGAATAGGTGTTATTCTTGAAAACAACCAATTTTTTATTTTTCATTTTTTTACCAAAATACGTTTTTTGTCAAGTCAACTCCTTTGTTTTATAGCCCTTTTCAAGCCCTTTGGATTGGTGTGCTCGCCATAGCTGTAGCTATGATACTGCAGCTGTCATCGAGCTATGAATAAAAGCTGCGGTATCATAGATACGGCAGAACAGCTAAATTCTGAAATTGTCAAAAATTATGAAAAAATATTTACTCAGCGTTAGAATGTTTCGTTTGAATAATGGAAGCACTTTGAGTAGCCCATTAACGAACTATAATGCCATTCCCGCAGAGAAACACGCTCAATTGACCCCCAATAATGAGGGGGGAGGGTTCAAGGTCACTCCATCCCCATCGCTTTCCCCCCTCTGGTGGGCGCACTATTCGGAGTAGACGTAAACGGAAAGTACCAATGGAAGCGCAACAAAATGCTCTATAAGATGCATATAAAAGCAGAAAATCAACACATATCCTGATTTCTACGTAGACAGTGTCCTTAATGAGGCTATCTAAAATCGGCACAAAAAGATCAACTCCTGGAAGCTGAAGAAAAATCAATCAAAGTAAAAAAATTGAAAAATAGAAACAAAACGAACTAGAAGAAAAACAAAATTATGTATTGAAAACAAACAAAGGCGGTTTAGGTTGCAACAGTGGCAAAACTGCCGATTTTAGCAAGTCGTCTTCCTCTACTGGCAAATGGCTGACTTCCCAATTGAAAATCAAGGACGTATCGCCGGTGTATTAAGGACGTGAGGGTCGATTATGCACGATTTATAGGCTAGTCGGCCTGCTCTGCTTTAACACTGCCTCTACGCGCCCCAAACCAAGCGCGGTCAAGCTCGGACGTGAAATTCATAGTTGGCCTTGGATGGTTCGAAGGCGCAAAATTTTCAGTTGATTAACGGCCGTAACATTTGAAAGCGGCATGACTCGATCTGTCAGTTAATGACAGCGTGTCATCGTGAGCGTACTGGCGGTTACTGCCTCTGCAAAGGTTGCGTTTGGTGTTTCGACTGTGTTCTTCACAATCATTGCGTTAGGCAAATTGTGACGTAGTATTGCATCAGATGCCCAAAACATGTTTATTGATATTATATTGAATGTTTACTTGGATGTTGTGGCGATCAGCCATTATGCTCAACCTCAGATTTTTCTCGTCACTTCTCGAGCTCAAGCTGAGTTCAATTTTTTAAACATAGTTATGTGAAGTGTTGTTCGTCCAACTGTTTTGAAACTAGAACAGTGGTATTCATATCAAAGTACTCTGGATAGTTTACTGAGCAGGTTTACAGAACAGTTCACGTTCACTTGATTCATTTGCAAGTTTTTCACAGAGTGGCTATAAAGACTGTTTTTTTTCAAATGTGTATTGATGTCACAATAAGTTACTTATTTTCACGATATTAATAAGTGCAAATGCTGACATTGAACAATAAATTAAACCAATGTGCTTTTCACAGTGCTTTGTATCAGTGCCAACAAGAATAGAGGAAAACGCTGGTGATAAACCAAAACTGTGAGTTTATAATGAAAAATCGATTGCTCTAAATATGTATCATGGCCAAAAAATAGCACAACGTTGTATGACTCTTGCACTTTTGGGACTTAGCACTCCTACAGGGTCCGAGAGATGTGAATTTGGGTCATTTTATATTGTAATTATCGTTTTGCCTTGTCATGATAAACACTTTTTATTCATTTTCTTACTGTCCATGCTATGACGTCTTCAACTATTCTCTTGTTTAATTTGTTTTTCAAGATTTGTTATTCTGTGCATTGAGTCCTGCGCAACAGTGCACCCTATCTATCTTTTGTGGTTATGGTTTATTGCAAATACTTTTTTGGTAGTTAATTGCGCTAGCTAATTGTGCTCTAATTTTTTCTCTAAAACCGCATTAGTAACGCAAGGAAATTCTTTTGTGCTATTCTTTGCCTTTGCTTTCCATTTGGTGCTCTAATGAAATAATTTTCAGTCTTTGGACTTGTTATTTGAAATGCTGTTCAGCATTCAGCCAATAAACAAGAACATTCAGTCAACTTTAAGTGCCTACTTATGTAATTTATGAATGATGCATTTCTTTTGCAAAATTTTTTTTGCTGGTTCATTGGTCACCCAGCTGATGCAGGGTATTGAAAATTTACGTTGTAACTCTAATTTCATCCGTTATGTTCTTTAATGATATTCAAAATGTTCCCCTCCCTCAGGGGGATACAACTATTGTATCTATGGGAAGTAGCGCTCGCTCCCTGGGGGACAATGTGAGGGCCCGAGCTAAAGGTTAGGTAGGCCTTTTTGTTAAAATAACATAGGTTTTTGCTTTGTTACGGACCATATTTTTTCGGTTCACTGCTGTCCTGTTTTTTCAGCACCTACTACTTTCTTCTTCAACTTTGATCTTGTTTCATGAACTTCTTTCCCATCCTAATGTTTCTATGACCCTTCAGCATAGATTCCTCATTTTCTTATCTCCATACTAAATGGTGCCTTCCTCCGTCCTCTCTTTGATACGTTCTATTTTCGTAGCGGATGAGGAGGCCTAAACTAACTTATAATTTAATCTAATCTTCAAAATGTTCCCTCCAGGCAAATCATTTCCATAATGAACAAAAATGTGAGAGATCTATCGAGAATACTATGCATATATAATGTACATGAGCGTTGAAATGGCTCTCTTAACACTTGAGTTGATATAACTTTATATTAGGAAATAAATAAAATATGATATATTTTATTTGTTTATTTCTTGATGTATAGATTATCAAGAATATATATATATATATATATATATATATATATATATATATATATATAAACGGTGTTATGTAATTCGATGCACAGATTTTAACCAAATGCAGAAAAACTCAAAATTAAACGATTTTAATGAGTGACAAAACCTCGAAACTGCTTTGTTTTCGAGAAATGACCTGAAATAATTTCAGATTCCCGTAGGAATGGGCTTGACATGCAGCCAACGAGTAAAAACGAAACTTCTTTGGCACGCGCTTCAGGCTATTCTTACAGGAATCTATAATTATTTCAGATCATCATTTCTCGAAAACAAAGAAGTTGTGAGGTTTTGTCACTCCTGAAAATCGTTTTATTTTGCGTTTTTCTGCCTATGGTTAAAATCCTCATCGCATCACACAACACCCTGTAAATACCGGGTGTACCACAGAAATGTCCCCGACTTTTCAATTGATTGTATATCCGCTTTAAATTAATATATTTGAAAGGTATTTTTTCACAATGCAATGAATTTTGTTCCCTTTTCGGATAATTTAAGTTTTTGAAAATCGTTTACTAACCACTTTACAGTGATCGATTTGCTGAAACCGGTAGAACAACTAATTGCTCATAGGAAAAGTTCTCAAAACAACACTGGTGTTCTTCATTTCTCAATACATTACTTACTTCCTTATTTCATCATTTGAAGACACCTAAAATGCAGCTCACTCACGATCAAAGAATTTTCCTCGTATTAGAATATGAAGCAACGGTAAACTGTGAACAAGTAAGAGGAGCATTTAATTTTCTTTCTAATTTTCTAACTGTACGATACACAGTTTTCTTATCGGACGTGTATCTTTCCGGAAATTTTTCATTTAATTACTCTTCGAACTTTTTCATAGTTTTTCGTTGCCTCATATTCCAATCCGATGAAAATTATTTGTTCGTTAGTGAACTGCATTTTAGGTGTTTTCAAACAATGAAATAAGGGAGTAAAAAACTTCTCAGAGCGTTTAAATACTTGGTGGTATGTAGGATACATCATTGTGAAATTATTATAAACAGTAAGTATTGAGAAATGAAGAACACCAGTGTTGTTGTTTTTAAAACATTTCCTTAGAACAATTATATTTTCTACCTCTTTCAGTAAATCGAACACTGTAAAGTGGTTATTAAACGATTTTCAAAAAATTAGACTATTCGAAACGGAAACAAAATTTAATTCATTGTGAAAAAATACATTTTAAAAATGTTAATTTAAAGCGGAGATATAATCATTTAAAAACTCCGAGACATTTTTGTGGGACACGCGATATAATGTAGACACTCCTCAGAGGGATACAACTATTGTATCTATGGGAGCTAGCGCTCCCAGGGAGGAAAATGTGAAGGCCCGAGCTATGAGTTAGGTAGGCCTTCTTTTTGCTGAAATAAAATTTTCTGTTATGTTAAAGGACCACATATTTTCGGTTCACTGCTGTCCTGTTTTTTAGCGCCTACTACTTTCTTCTTCAACTTTGATCTGGTTTCATGAACTTTTTTCTCAACTTACTGTTTTTATACCCTTTCTGCACAGATTCCGCGTTCCCTTAAAACGTTGACTACGTTTGTGCGATTGCTACGGTTGGTTCGGTTAAGTTGTGAGTAGCAGAATTTAGAAACTCTATGTACTGCTCAAGTCCATTCTTGTCCTTTATAAAAGGTGTGAGAAATAAAAGTGTACTATAATTTTTACCAGGTAGGTTCAAATCAATTCTAAAAAAGGTAGTGAAATTATGGAAATGCTATTCATTTATGCCGGTATTTAATGTACCTAATGGTTCACATTTGATATTTCCCAAAATGTAGTGCACGTGTTGATATTTGTTTGTTACATGCAGCATTTTAAATGGATTGTGATTTCATTTTCAATTCCTATATTATTTTGGCGTTTCATTGGTGAGAAGGCTGTGATTAATGGAAGTAAGATATTCATGTAAATTTCAATGTAGAGAATGTTTCATTTTTGTAATAAAAGTTCAAGAAAGAGCGGGATTCTATGTGCTTTCTAATGTATTGTCTTATGTACCTGAGCTCCACCGGCGATACGTCCTTGATTTTCAATTGGGTTTAAAAGAAACATTTACTCGGTCAAAAACTGGGAGCCAAATAATACTGACCAAATACATGGAGAGAATATGTTAATATACTGGCTTTGTGAAGTACTCAATCCCTACGATCATGTGGAAAAGGAAACTTTTTTGAATTTAGTAGGGTTTTTGAAGAAGAAATTTCAAGTGCCATCACAGAAGGTAATTAGAACAAGACTAATTCCGAAACTCAGAATTCAAATACAGTTTCCCTTTTCAGAGCAGAAACAAAACAAGTTAATGAAAATAGCGTCTTCTCAATAACTAGTGATATTTGGACATCTCCGAGTCGAGATTCTTTCATATCAATAACTGCGCACTGGATTATAATAACCCTGAATGGTAGCATAGATTCTGTTTTTTCTTCTTAGTGACTGCATGTTCTTAAGGATTGCGATGAAACCGTAAATCTCTTCAGAAACCATTTTAAAAAAGCACGTGAATTTATCACGTGCAGGTAGCCGGGCACACTACACCCTTTTCACTTCAAATTAATCGAAGTCAAGTTCAATTTAATCCAAGTCAAGTGCAAATTAATCCAAGTCAAGTTCAAATTAATGCAACCCTTAGTTGAGTTAGGAATTGACATAATCACTCGTCAATTTCAGCATTTTTTGTGTTAAATATGTATCTCCTGGGTGTAATGAACAAGAAAAACATTTTTCGTTTCAGCAAGGAATACATAAAATTTACGCCGGTGTTTTAATCTAAAAACAAGCTGTCGTAAAATGTGGTAAGTTTCCACCATCAGGAAGCAGAGAGTGATTCAGATTTTTGAGGGGCGTAAACGATATATGTCAATTATAAAAATTTCGATTTATACTACTCATTACAGTTTTAAAATTCTACGTCAATGAGAGTATGCATTCCTTTAAATATTTATTTTCAAATGGTAATTTTATATTACCCATAGTAGTATCGAGGATTTATTTACACTCATTTAGAGATTTATATGCATGAAACTCCGCTTTATAACATATTTGAAATCATGTATGCATGCAACTACAGAAGATTACCATTGGATGATGTGTAGATTTAATCTATGAAAGAGATATACAAATGTGATTCACTGAGTCCTTATATACGATACCATTTAATTACAATTTAGATGAGTACATTAATACACAGATGTAATCCTGCATTAGCACTGAAAATTGTGCCATCACATCAAATTAATGGGCCAAGGCAAATATATCATCTCTGAAGATGAAACAAATTGTCGCGTGTTATTTCAAAAATCGTTTGAACGAGCAAAAAAAAGACTTCGTTGCTATATTTCTTTTAGAGGTTAAATCAACAAATCGTCGCCCAATGGTAATCTATTGTAGTTGCGTGCATATATGATTTTATATGCGTGATTAAGTGGAATTTCACGCATATAAATTCCTTTATGAGTGTAAATAAATTTTCTATTCTATACAATGTGTATGTATGTGTAACATAAAATTACCTTTTGAACACAAATATTTGAATGGATGCATGCTGCCATTAATATAAAATTGTAAAACATCTTCAATGTGTAGCATAATACGAAGTTTTTATAATTGGCTGCTATCTGTTACTCCGCTTAAAGATCTGAATCGTACTCTGCCTCCTGATACTGGAAACTTACCACACATTACGACAGCTTGTTTTTAGATGGCAACACCGGCAGAAATTTTATGTATTCCATGCTGAAAAGAAAAACGTTTTTCTTGTTCATTACACCCAATAGATGCATATATAACGCAAAAAGCGCTCGAAAATTGACGAGTGATTATGCCAATTCCTAACTCAACTTAGGGTTGGATTTATTTGAACTTAACCTGGATTAATTTAAACTTGACCTGGATTAATTTGAACTTGACTTGGATTAATTTGAACTTGACCTTGATTAATTCGAACTTGACTTGGATTAAATTGAACTTGACTTGGGTTAATTCGAATTTGAGTCGGATTAATTCGAACTTGACTTGCATTAAATTGAACTTGACTTGGATTAATTTGAAGTGAAAAAGGTGTAGTACAATACTAAAAACCCCGGCCAAAACCCCGGTTTAGGGCACTACTCAGCCGGGGCCGGGGCCGAGGTGTGCAAAAATTGTCGGGGCTTACCGGGGCCGGGGTCAGCAAAAACGGCGAGGTTGGCCACGGCCGGGGCAGGGTCCGGGGCCAACAGACTTCAATCTCGCAGGATTTCTACCCTGCCCAGCCCTCTCCCGCCACCTCCGGGCAGCTACAGCACCACCTCCGAGGAGCAACAGCAATGTTAGGTTAGGGTAATTTGGGTTAGGTCAAGTTAACTTAAGTTAGGTAAGTAAGTTAGGTTAAGTTAGGTTGGGTTGGGTAAGGTTAGGCCAAGTTCAGTTAGTTTAAGGTTAAATTAAAAAAGTTTGAAAATGCCTCTTCTTCAGTGCCGAGATGGAGGGTCGAATGGCCAAACACCAGCGGTCGTAGTCGGAACTTATTATAATAATTTAATGCAGGTTAAATTTGGTATTCCATGTAATATCTACTTACTAAGTACTTGTAGTGCTTATAATGCAGTGATTAATTATAACTGTATAACGAACAGATAGGTTAATAAACCTCAGAATTACCACATAGTTAAATAATTGGCGCGAATGGCAACTTGATGTAACAACACGGAGGTGGAGGGAGAGGGCTGGGCGGGGTAGAAATTCTGCGAGATTGGAGTGTGTGCGCCCCGGACGCACACACTCCAAACCCGCAGATTTGGACGCCGCCCACCCCTCTCCTTCCACCTCCGTGTTGCTACATTTAGTTGCCATTCGCGCCAATTATTTAACTATGTAGTACTTCTGAGGTTTATTAACCTATCTGTTCGTTATACATTTATTATTAATCACTGCGCTATAAACACTACATGTATTTAGTAAGTAGATACTACAGGGGAATACAAAAGTTAACCTGTATTAAATCATTATAATAAGTTTTGACAACGACCGCTGGTGTTTGGCTATTCGACCCTCCATCTCGGCACGCAAAAACAGTCATTTTTAAAATTTTTTTCAGTTAACCTTAAACTAACTGAACTTGGCCTAACCTTACACAACCTAACCTAACTTAACCTAACCTCTTAACCTAACTTAACTTAACTTAACCTAACCTAAATAAATTTAACCTAACATTTCTGTAGCTGCTCGGAGGTGGTGCTGTAGCTGCTTGGAGGTGGAGGGAGAGGGGTGGGCGGCGTCCAAATCTGCGGGTTTGTAGTGTGTGCGCCCCGGACCCGGCCCCGGCCCTGGCCAACCTCGGCCGTTTTTGCTGACCCCGGCCCCGGTAAGCTGAAATTTTTTTTTTATGCAATTTGTTTTTCGCTGGTCTCAACGATTTTCGTAAAAACAAGTTACAATTTGTTTCATCGACATAGATGATATATTTGCCTTGGCCTCAAGGGATGGCAACATTTTTATTGTTAATGCAGGAATTTATCCGTGTACTAATGTATGTAATCATATAAATTGTACTTCAACGGATTCGTACATAAGTACTCAGTTAATCGCATTTATATATATTTTTTTGAAGAAAAAATCTTCATATTGTCTAATGGTAATCTTATGTAGTTGCACGTACATACGATTTCAAATATGTGATAATTCGAAATTTTCCGCAGATAAAACTCTGCATGAGTGTAAATAAATCTTCGATACTACTATGTGTTTGTGTAACATAAAATTACCTTTTGAACATAAATATTTGAATGAATGCATACTGCCATCAATGAAGCATTTTAAAACAACTTTAATCAGTAGTATACTACGAAGTTTTTATAATTGACATGTATCTATTACGCCGGTCAAAGATCTGAAGAACCCCCTGCCTCCTGATGCTGGATACTTGCATAATTATAATTTACGACAGCTTGTCTTTAGATTGCCACACTGGCGGAAGTTTGATGTATTCCTTGCAGAAAGGAAAAACGTTTGTTTTGCTCATCGCATCCAATATGTACATATTTATCACAAAATGCACTCAAATTAACGAGTGATTATAACAATTTTGCTCTCAGGTTAGGGCTGGATTAATTTGAATTTGACTTGGATTAATTTGAACTTGACTTAGATTAATTTGAACTTGACTTGGATTAAATTGAACTTGACTTGGATTAATTTGAAGTGAAAAAGGTGTAGTCAGAAAACTCCAAATACTGACTCGACCTGACCAGCCGTCTGTAATTGTGGGCGTTGTTTGTTCCGCAGAATTTAACAGACCTGCCGGTGATGGTGTTCATACACGGGGGCGCCTACCTAAGTGGGGAGGCACAGCTCTACATGCCTACCAAGCTGCTCGACAGGGACGTGGTCGTAGCGGTACTGCAATACCGGCTCGGTACTTTGGGTGAGTTGCATGCACTACTACCTTACTCACGGAATTGGAACAACCCCAACTTACTCGATATTGTAGGATATTTTGCACTTTGAGCCCCATCGAAACGCGCTAGTTGGAACAGAATTAGTAGTTCTGAGTTTGTAAAGACTCAGTGATTTCATCATTAAATACGATGTAGTAAGATACTTAGATAAATTACATGAATCTGAGGCATCAGTGTAAGTGAAGAACGCTTCAAAAAAGAAGAAACCAAAGAAACTTTCATGAGAAGAAACGCTTCTACTACACCTTGTAGTGTAGTTGAATTGAAGCTTTCTTCTGTTATGCAATTCGGTATCTAAATCGATAGTTGAGAGGTGTACACAGTAAACACAGCTTTCAATAAAAAATTTTACGCAGTAAGTCGTATAACCTGACTGACCTCGATGACTATGTTGGTTTTCGGGAAAAGCCCTCATTCGTGCGGCAGCAATGCAGCGTCAAAGTTATATTTAATAATATTTTGAAGCAATTGTACCGTACCAAATTCGTAAGAAAAATGCTACCGATGAATAGAGTACGGTGCATGTCACGCATCCAATGTGTTGGTGCTTAAAGTATTCATTCCTTGCATTAATATTAGAATGTTAGCAGTAGAAACCGTGAGTAGTGGTGTAGTTATTCACGTGACAACTGAAATGATATCTTTAAATAAAGCAGATTTAACTCCTCGTGTTTACCGTATTGCTACAGAAATACTGATCCAAAATACAGTATATTCATGAGCATATAATTCATACTAAGATATTCTATGTAAAAAATGACATTAGCAGAGATTACTGTGCATGTAAATGAACCATGAGCTCCCATCTCGTGAAGATACTAAACACTGACAGTAAATAGAGAATAGTCAATGAATATTGAACCACTAATTCAGAACACCGTTCATTTAATACATAAAATTCATATCCTACTTTGACGCTTACATACCAACACTACAAACCAAGTTACTAATACAAACTATTAGTATTGTCGCTTAAATACTAATGCTAAGTTCTAAAATTTATTGTACAATACATCAATTTTATTCACAAACGAGCAGTCAGCAAGAGGCATCTATTTTTTCATTTTTTTTAAGGAATTTCATTAATTAAATAACCCTAAGTGGTTAAGAAAAGAAAATAGACGCCACAACATTCTGGGGTCAGCTCATTACAATAGCATCCCAACTCAGAAATTCGAATGTCAACACAGACTACAAACAATGCTGGTCAATGCTCGAAATTTCAACACTACAGGGCCCGACACGCATCACAACGATACTCGGCATTCAACACAACAATACCCGATATTAAAACAATGCCCACCGAGGTTTCAAATGTAAATGATACGCAATACGATGACGGTCAACACGCTATACAACAATACATCGCATGCAGTATATAACGAAGGGCGACGCACAATACAACAAGCCTCCACACACAAGACAACCATGACCGACATGCAGTACAAACGATGCCGCCCTGACGCTGCGATGTGCTCACGCTTCACAGGCTTCCTGTACTCCGGCACTCAGGATGCGCCCGGCAACATGGGGCTCATGGACCAGATCACAGCACTTCGCTGGGTGGGTGCCTCACTCACCTCAGGTAGACTTAGTTATCGTAAACGTGGCGTGTTCCGCCGCTCAAGGGAGACCGCACCTGAATTTTATGTACGAGTAAACCAGTCAGCATTACCTCGTGAAGCTAACAGACGATCATCACCATACATTTCATTCAATACATCTTAATTACCAGGATCGCACTCTACGTAACCTAAACGTAGTTAACTTCAAGCTTCAAACAAAGATATGTAATATGGAGCGGTTCATTATTTAGTCTTATGGCTAAGAGGGTAACTTTCAGTTGAGTACAAAAAATTAACAATTAAATTAGACTTCTGATTATCAAATATTTGAAAATCGAAGTATATCTCTGTATATCCCCAACTACTTGAATCCATGAAAGAAATTCACTGATATAATGAAGTGAAATATATTCGTTTAAATCTATTAAAAAACTGAGAGCTATGGGGAGATATTGCATTTTGGTGGAATAAATTATACTCTTGTGTACCGGAGTTGCTGGCATATGTTATAGCATGTATCTTTTTCAGAAACGAAAAATAGAATTAACGACACTTTCCGCATTGTCCACCAAGAAAGAGATGCATCATGAGTGGGCACTCAGTTATACGTAATGCAGAACGCAATGTGATAGTGGTTTGATCTTTAGCTTTATGTATATATGGCATTGAGGTTTTCATTTGAAAGGGTTAAAGAGCGAATCCTATCGTCAGCACAAAGGATACATTTGAATATAGAAGTATATTTAAAAACAACAATACAGAAAAAACAGGAGTCCCACAAGCAATCATTGTGCAATGCCATGGCTAACGTCAAATAGATCGTACTAAGAGTTTCAAATTACAGGTTAATTATTGCGTACGAATTGTAAAGTATATTTTGAACTATGTATCATCAACTCCTCCACTGCATGCTCTTTACCAGTGTACAGAAAATGAGTTGTTATATGTTCTTATCTGGGTTGTTATCTGACTGGTTCACTCTATGGAATACGTTGTAAAAATCAAGGAAAATAGAGAAAACAATATTTCCTTCATCAATCTTGGAATAAATAGGTCGCAAGCGATTTACCATAGCTAGACTTTTCGATCATATAATTCGGCCAATACAGTAATAAAATAAAAATTATATGCTTCGATTTTGAAGTACACTTAATTACAAAAAATCCGGATTTTTAACAAAGAATCGGTTTAACTTTACCACTTTAGGTTGCTGTCTATACATGCTTCTGAGTTCTTGCATTTCGTGTTGACAAAACCTCCCAAAATTTCGAATTATTCTGGTTAAAATACAATAGAAGAACTAGAAAAATATTTAAAGCCTGAAAAGGTGTAATAAAGAATCTGTAGAAACAGTAATAGTAGCATGAAAAAATATAGTGAGATAGTAAGAATCGAATGAATTTTATCTTACTAAAACAAAATTCATGCATTTTACACATAGAACGGTAAAACAGTGTTACCTGCTAACGATGTGAATGAACTGTGTTATATTATGATATATTCTTTTTCAACTAAAAAATTTTACGCTTTAAGTTCTAAACTTCAAACAAAAATCAAGGAATCACTTCTCCGAAGATAGCAAGCTGCATTCAGAAGCAAGGCCCTGAAAGAAGTCACTACCGTGCAGGTGCAGAAGTACATCGCATACTGGGGCGGCAATCCCGACCTGGTGACCGTGTTTGGCCAGAGTGCGGGAGGGGCGAGCACGTCTCTCCTGCAGCTCAGCCCTCTCACCCATGGTGAATACTCATCTATTTCGTATGTCATCAAAGCAGATTTACTCGAAGTCATTTTGTGGTGACTTAGAAATGATGTAACCAAGACGTTTATAATATTTGCACGCGAGAGTTAGTTTACGCTCGAGTGGAATAACACCATCTGCTACTGCATTGTTAATTTTTTTCGATCAAAATTCCACTTCTTCAATCAAATGCGGACATTACGTTGTGCTCACGGAATCAGCTTCAGCTATAATATATTAATTATGAACACGAGATTTCTGACAAAAATTTTTGTTTAAATCACCTATTTCTCAATCACACACTTTCATTCATAAATTATGCAGATTTGTGATACGAGCGCTCATCGCTACCTGAATATTCATGTTATTTGGCTTCCCATCTCGTTTTAGTTCTGGTGGATTTTACTCAAGAATATTAGTTACACTCGTCGATGCATGTCAATCGATTCTGCTAACTTTCACGATGGTATAAGTTTATGTACGCATACACGTCAATACCCGATGTTGATGCTGGCTCATACGCTTTCTTGATGAGCCCATCAACATTACAGTCATTTCTCTGCTGATTACTCACTAAACACTTCTGTTTATCTGTAAAATATAACGATCAGTTCACTCATGCATCACTTCAATATACCATCAGATTAATTATTTTACCGGCAGTCCCTTTTGTTAGAAAAAATAATTTAGCCCGACTAGAAACACCTCAAATACCTGAATTTGCGAAGCATCGTTGGAAAATCAACCGTTCACTGAGACTGTGATTACCCAGATGGTGTCGCCGGGTACGGTCAGCTCGCCCACCGCTTTGTCCCCATGAGCGGCTCAGCGCTGGAATACTGGACAATAGAGCACGACGAGCACAACTCATTCCGCACGCAGGTGTGTGCTGGGTAAACTGAAATTCTAAGAACCATGCTCAGATGTGATTCCTAAATGAAAATATTATACAGCATGGTCGAGAAATTATCTAATAAATCATTTTCCTTTCTGTTATTCGTTTGATCAAATATGTTCTTCCCTGAATTGTAGTCCACATGCACCTGGGTACTTTAAATGTGATAGAGATGTTTTTAATATTTATAGTTGTATGTATTTTGTAATTCTCAAATCGCATCGAACACAAACCTACATTTTTAAGGCATCCGTCATGCTCTGACATCTCTTACAATGTAGACATCAAGCCTCTGTTTACAAGATTGCATGAGATTAAAAGCTATCCCTTTTCTCAACTTCCTTCGTTCAGGTCGAGTACACAGAAATTGTGCTGCTCCTATAATGTTCTAGATATGCTTAAACCCATAATTCACAGTGAAACTTATTCTATTTTCTTACGCGGGGTACGCCTATCGCTAGTGTGGGGTGAGTAAAAATGAATTATATGTTCGTGAACATCTCAGACAAATTTTGTGGAAATACTGGGGCAAGCTCACCTAAAAACGATGAACGTACGCTATAATTTTAGCAAATGATGGTTCATAATTTTCAAAAAATAAGTATTCAACTGAAAAGAATGAAAAAATTGCTGATGTTAACATCCCTTGTTCCAAGAATTCACGACGCATTCGTACAGCACATACTTTGATACACCTTCAGTCTCTCGTGTCGTGATAGTAACTCCTCTGCCACGATGGCTAATGCTGCCAGTTAGGAGCAACTGTAACAGAATTTCAGAGCAATTAGCAAGAAGCATTATACTTTACAATAATTAAATAAATTTAGGGTGAAATAGCATTCACGAAGCTCACCATATTTACCGTTTTTCATAGTTATTTGAGGTGTAATTTTCTGTTAATTTTTACTGAGTTTAAGGCACATGGACCGTGAAACACATTTTCAAATTTTTTATTCGAGTTTTTAAATGTATTCTTAGATTTCACTCGCTGAGGAAAAAATCGTGGTTTATAAAACGCATTTTAAATTTCAGAACTTCATTCATGGCATCGAAAATTTGTCTTGCTAGTTATATATTTGTAGAAGTATAATTTTCCGATTTGAAATAAATAAGCAGGTACTAGTCTGAGAGGAAGAGACCCATGTAGAATCAATTTCACAAATATACCAAGGTACTGGCAAAAATTTATCCAGAAAATCCTTAGAGAAAGTTTTTCTATTTAATTTAAGTTTTGGTACTTAAAGAGTTAATTACACGAGAAGCAGTGTGGCCAAATTTCACTAGAGGGAAAGACCAGTATGGCAAACGTGGCGGGAGACCGATATCAGGCCCTAAGCACAGGGGGAGATTGTGCCCAATAACGCCTAAATGAGCATAATAAAGAACTAGGGAGAGTAAATCTTTCAATGCGTACATAAAATACGTTCCATTATGTGTTTTGTACACTTATTAGAAGACGTAGCTCTATTTCTCTCATTTATACAATTTTTAGTCAATGATATTTCGATCAAGTAATATTATGGATATGAACTCTAAATTTGAAGGTATAATGGTCAACATAATGTTACTATCCCCGCACCTGAATACAATGCTACGCAGTTTTCGTCGACACGGGCTGTAGAGTTGAACTCATCTAAGATTCAAATCTTAAGCTCTTTTCCTAATATTCTAGATATCCTGTTCGGAAAAAAATATTTTCAATACACCATAAAGAGTGATTCAAAATTTTATACAAATTGTTACGAAGTAAAATTTTAAAATATCACTCGCTCTCAAAGCCGTGCAGTCAAAAACCCTTAATTAGTTATTACGCAAATTCGATGCAGATCGTCTCCTGTGAACAATGCGCACTATTTGTAGTAAAGCAAATCTAAACAAGGGAACGCCCGCAGGTGGCAGCGGTGGGATGTGAAACACAGAACCAGACTTCTGCTTACATGGTTGCCTGCATGCAGGGAAAGACGCTCGACGAAATCGTGTGGGGCTCTCTGCAGGTTTACGTGAGTATAAAATTTTTATGTCGCCACTGCACCTAGCCGCTAAATGCATTTAATCGAAAATTCGTTTGTTTACCTGGTACATGAACAAATGAGGAGTAAATTAAAAATTAATTTCGTAAGTTCATTTTTCTAAAGCGCGTTATTTCAGAGGCAACGCATGCGAATCAAAAGTCAGTGCCTTCGAACGAAATCATGAATGAATTTTTTTGTGGCGGTTATAAGTTTCAAATGCTAGCAAGAGTAAGTAATAATCTGTCCCATCCTCTATGATGGAATACAAATTTTTGTAAGCCCGACACCATGATTCCATCATTTTTCATCTAGGTGATATGAAGTTTCCAGAGTTCTGTTCAACCATTTTTAACTTAACTGAACTACGCAGCTGTACGTGCAGTAAACTTTAGAGAAAAATTTTGTGAATTTAAGAGGTACAAGCTCACTTGTAAGCCCCGTATACATGCTAGAATTTCAACACGTGACGGTGCGTAAATTAAGAAACTACCTTATGTGATTTGATTCAGCCCAAACGAAGCTCCTCGTTCAAAGGTTCCTAGGAACTAAAATTCAGATTTTTCCAATTTCACAATCATATTTTAAAAATATATTTAGTACAAAAATATTGTTGAGCTGCAATGTGGGTATGCTTGATGTTATAAAAAAATAATGAAACGAGAAATTAAGTACAAAATTGCTGTAGATTAGTAGCCCGACCCTTTGTTTTAAACAGCATTATTTGAATTTGAGTGTAAATAATTTGGCAGAACATGTATAGTTTTCCATAACCTGTGCTTAGTACGCTGAACGAAGAATGATTGTAAAGTCGCCGAAGGAGCCAATATCTACAAATTTTCCCATAATTCATCGATTCAACAAATTTAAAACAATTGAAACTCGTCTATGAATTGGTCGCCCTCGAAATTCTCGCCTCCTCATCAGTAACAAGGACGAGGATGAGAATAACACTGTATACATAGCAAAAATGTCTTTTTAAAATGAAAAATCATGCTGAACAACGTCAAATAAACAACCATTCCACCCAAATAGTGAGAAAGTTACTCAGAAAATTGAATGGCAGCAGTATAGAAATGAAACAATATGAAAAATTACTTCAACGAGCCACCATTCACGCACGTCACCAAGTAAACGTTGCACAGAACTCCTAAATGAAGATTGAATGGTTACAGCAAAGCTTGTGCTGGATAAGTTTGAAGAAGGAGGGTGAACTCGAGAAGATGCCGTGTTTTCAGATAATAAACTTATTACTATTGCAACGAAGTTCATCAGAGCGAACGTCAAAGTGATGTGAAAGTTCCATGTAAGCATATCAGACCTCGAAGAACTGTTTTCAACGTCAGAAACCAGCTTTGTTCATGGTGTGAGCTACCAATTCAACATATGAAGTTCTGCAATCATTTTTGTCCATCAAGTGCAAAAATAAGCCTATGTTCATTCATCGAAATTTTTTTGACTTCTGTGGAAGAAGAAGTAAAATGACAGTTCATAACCACCCCATTTAATTTTTAACAGGACACTACACACTCAAATATATCAAATAGGACACAACATTTTGGTTTTGGAGTAAAGAAGGTTTTGGAGTAGAAAAATGTAATTATTTCACTGCGTCGTGGCAACATGATGGCTTTAGCTTTTTTAATGTATGGAGTCTGAAGCCCGTGCTTGATGTGATCCAACGACTAAACTTTAAAACGCTTTTTGAAAATGTCGTCAGGGAGAATTCCTTCAGGCCTGAGAATTTGCAAGATATAGTCGAATTTGTGATACAGGTTAGAGTAGTGAATACTGAACAATAATTGATTGAAATATACGAAGATCCTGATAAAATGTGACAATTACTCTTCTTCCCACCCAAATGAAAAATATTGAATGTTTGTTGGACTGTACAAGTACTTCGGATCTTATTTGTCGCCTACTGCTATCCCATGAACTCGTTTTGAAAATGATGCAAATCATTAGGTTAAATAACTAATTTTGAAAGCCGAAATTAATTTCCGGCTCAAGTGCTGTCAAATCAATCACCACTATTATAAGCCACATTAAAAGTGCAATTAGCACGGCAATCA
This sequence comes from Morinoia aosen, assembly GCA_030386875.1. Taxonomy (NCBI): domain Eukaryota; kingdom Metazoa; phylum Arthropoda; class Malacostraca; order Amphipoda; family Talitridae; genus Morinoia; species Morinoia aosen. Next base: position 27,144,975 of record CM059557.1, on the reverse strand, counting down.
TGAAAAACACGAATTCTGAACTTGTGTTTTTCTATGCCGTTGAAACCAATAAGGAAAATGTGAGTTGAATACATTTGACTTCCCCAGCACTGTTTACGCTGGCCTCGTATGGGCAAGTTTCCAACAGAGTTGAACTCTGAGATGATGAGACGTCACATACCTGAACATACGTCGTACAGCTCATTTCTTTTGTGATTATTCTCCACATTTGGTGTTGGATCAGCACTCACATTTGTTTTCCTGGATGGTAAAAGCGAGTTTTCTCATTTTAAGTCTCAACGTACAGAAATCTAACTCACCTGTAAACGAACAGAACATAAATGAGCTTAAACCCGCTATCGTCGGCGCTGATGGATTCTTTTTCTGTCTCTCATACCATTGTTTCCTCCCGAACTGTCAGAGTCTTTCGCTCATATTACCGTCATTATAACCACAGTTATTAGCCTGTCAATGGTATTATAGTGTCCTCGACATCAGAGTGCGGACGCAACTGCTCCTCGACAGAGAATTGTAAAGGGCTTAATTCGATAAAAAATATATGAACATTTTATTGAGTGTGTCATTTACAGCGTATCACAAAAAAATATACCCAATTTCAAATTACTTTATCTAAAAACCATATATGTTCCTAAAATTTCAACATTAAATATCATTTATGAACCGTTTCGGCATCTATACCGAAAATTTGTGGAGAATAAACGTAAGGGCACTTTTTCAGGAATATTTTTGTGACAGACAGGGAAAGTATGGCTGCGCTGACGTTAGGTAGATAATTTCAAGACTCCAAAAAACCATTGGAAACAGATTTAAAAAAAAACGTAGTGGATTCTAGATGGCGCTCCTGCTCACAGAACCCGTGCGATGAAGAAAGAGCTAAATGAGGAGTTTGGCGATCGTAATGTCTCCTTGAATCATCGTATTCAGTGGCCACCCAGATCTCAATGGGAACATCGAAAAAATGAAGTTTATAATAATATTCGCCGCCAAGAAACTTTAATGATCTGAAGCAAAGAATCGTCAACGAATTCAATTTGCTTTTGAAATGCTGGCGATGACTTATTACCAATAAACAGTTGAACGTAGCTCTTAAAAATATTTTTCATACTAATAAATTTGCATATAAATAAGTTTGACAAAGCAAACTTTTCATGTCGTTCAAAAAAATTGCGGGAAAAGTACTCTTTCATTTATCCTCCTTAAATTATTCCTGAAGATCCCGAAGCGATTGATAAACAATGATCATTTTAATTTTTTTTGTAATATTTAAAGTTTTTGAGATATAGTAATTTGAAATTTGGTATACTTTTTGCGGCGCCCTGTATAACACATTTTGCAGCTAAAACAAATATAAACAATTTGTTTTGTTTAATATTCAGGGATTTGTGCAATGAAGCGTGCGTTTCGGACAATACATGCATAATGATTCAAATGCCAACAGTTATTCTTATTAAATTCTACATCAACAGAGTTAGGTCTTATTCCAAATTAACAAAGCTTTTGATATAAGTCAATCTTATGTCGAGATGAAAAGTTTGAATTCTTATTCTCTGCAGCTACATCTTTGTTCGTAATGAAATATTCACACGGGCAGTCTGACGACCGCTACAATGGAGGTCTCGGCTTCATCGGTCAAGTGCCCGTGGTGCAGGATGAGCTCATCGGCGACTTGTCCGACGATTTGATCGTCATCCCTGAGCAGCCCCTCACCCTCCTGACGCAGGGGGAGTTTTTGCGAGTGCCCACCATGACTGGGTCCGTCAGGGACGAGGGTTCGCTCATCACAGGACGTGAGTTCATTTGATAAGAATACAGGAAGTATAACGCAAGACCTCACTTCGAAGCACGAAAAAAACGTGTCAGTGTTACTAAATAATATAAAACATAGACAATCTGTTAATTTTTCGTACAGATAAACGAAACTATCTTCATAAAACTATGAGAGGAAAACAGACGACAATATACTCATGAGCTTATAGGAAATAATTTTGGATAGGAACAGGATATAAATAACGTAAAACAAAAATAAAATATGGTAATAGTCATCATGGGAAAATAATTTGAGGAGAATAAGTTGATTAAATGTAACTTTCAGATGGTAGAAAAACGCGTGAATGCTTTACATGACATTCAATTAAAAGTGATAAGTAATTTTATGAGCTAAGAGCGACACTAAAAACGCAAATTTATTTCCAGGTACAACATTATTATTCTTCATTCCTATTTTCTCCCTTTATCAAAAGGGAAGCACAATATTACATGAAAAAATTGGTACATGTATTGCGCTAAAGTAGACATATTTTAAAATGAATTGAGTATTCATTTCCATTACTAATTTGTATTGCTTTGGATTTTTAAATTCAACTCCTCAGTTACAGTCGGTATCAACGAAAAAAGTAGGAGTTTCTCAAAGAAAATAAGGCGGATGTACAATCGTGGCTCCTGAGCATACCAAGTCTGGCTCAATGCTAATTATTTTTTGCGGAATAGATAAACCTTATTTTAACATGGGTAGTATATCAAATATTAAACTTATCCTGTGTTCCAGTAATGAACAAGGAAAAATGTATTTCTATGAGAGTATAATATACTGTGAAATAGTTACTGAATTTTCAGTTGTAATTGCTATTGCATTAATGTTCTTTATGCGACTTGCATTTTGTTTTGTGTTATGCAATACTTAGCGCTGTAAGAACTTTAGTTTATCTCTATGAAACTAAAGTCATTACAGTGGCCTCAGCAAGTAGAGAACTAAAAATTTCAATATCAATTTTGTAAGTGCATTTTTCCTTGCGAGAGGAAGCTTTTTCAAGAACGATCGTCTTGGGCATATCAATACGATTTTAGATTGTCTGTGATAAAGATATTCCAATAAATTTAAACCTTGTTTAAAGGAAACCAAAAATTTTCGATCATTTCTTACAATCTAGGTAAGGGTTCTAAGTTCGGGTGAATTGTCTTATTTGCCCTCCTAAGGGGTTAACACTATAATATCGAATACGATCATTGTGATCATTTCAACGATATCAGAAGATAAATTTTGTACATCTCTGAAAACAAGTTTAGTAGAAGCGACAAGAAATAAGTATCGCTGTTTGCGTGAAAGGGAAAAATTCGGCCTCATAATGGAGGATATTACAGTTACATCGCCCGAACGATTCCCTCTTTTTATCAACAACTTTCCACTCTGTAAAATTCTCAAAAGGATATTCAGAAAAAGCTCAACTGGTTTTCTAGTGGCCGTGAAGCCAATTTTGAATTAGTTTCCTCTTCTTCCAGCTTTGTAATCAGGTACCGCAAAATGATCCTCGATAATGATCCACTGCTTTTTGAGTAAGTTTCTGGTAACATTCCTATGAGGACATAACTCAATCTTGATACTTCCATATTTCCCAGTACCTACGAAATTACGATCTGGTTGAATTGCTTCACCCTAAAATGGTATAACTTTGTGCTCAACTAAGAGAAAGTCATGCGACAGAGTTAACAAAAATTATAAAAGAAACAGGTATTGGAAACATTTTAATTATTCGGAACTCTAAACAGTGTACCATAATCTTCCCTCACAATTCTACGAGAAAAATCTTTGGATCCAGCAATTTAAAAAAATCTTTTTTTTATTCAGTGAAGTGAAAATACAGCACTCGTATGAAATTATATATACCAACAAAATATCGGCATAACACAGAAAATTCTTGCGTCCCAGGTGCACCAGTATTAATCATAGCTCATGGTAAAATTACATAATCATTGCATCATTATCCATCCCGAACTTCTAACAACAGCCAAGCAGTGAGAACGGACGCTAACACTACAGCACTCGGGTAAACGCCTGCTAGGAAAATGCTCCTCATTACGTTGCTCCTCATATTCAGCATCGGGTAAATTCATGCGGCACCCATTCAAAAGAAACTTTAGGTTGTTAATTCTACTCCGTCCATCCTGTCACAAGATCTCGCCCCAAGGGATTTTTATTTTTTCCGTTTACTATGGATCGCTCTGGATAATTATAAAGAAATTTAAAAATAAGTCAAACGTTCTCGGACAATCCTTTGGGCTCATAAGGGGTTTAACAACGTACGTCACAGGTGAATGAACATAATATCTGCCAAATGCCAAAAACTGTTTCACACAAATATGGAATAAGCATACGGCGAAAATATGTTATCAATTAGTGATCTGAAAAAATTCTCACAGGAATGGACTATACAAATACGTCAACCAAATACAACTAGGAACTATGAGACATGAGTAAATGCGAACTGGTGCTAAATGCCGCACAACTATCGCAAATTGTACAATAACCCCATCTATTTTACAGTTATGTACGAGGGGTACATGGTGCCTAACGGATACTACACCAACGACACCAGCTTCCTGCAGAACGACCTTTTCCCTTTGATCGCTGAAGCGTTTGGTAAGACAACGTGCCCACACGGAATTGGAAGTTTGCACTCTATTCTAAAACAATTGTCGACTTATGAAGCAAATTTTAAGAATGAGTCAAAGTACCATAGCGCTTGAACTGCACAGCAAATGTACGAGTTTGTGCGGCTGATGTTCGTTCAAAAATAACCCGTTATGGCAGCTCATAGCGTTATGCCACTTATTCAGTTAATCACCCTTGACTTTTTCGTCAGCACGTTGCTGAAGGAGTATATTCTCTTAAAGAAATTACTCAAAATTTTGATTCATCTGCGAGCTCATGATCGACATGGGAATAGTAAAGCTCAATCCGTAACCGTGTAAGAGGCGGTCCTAACGTGTAAGATGGCAAAAGAGAGGGTCGAAGTTAAATTGAAAGATTTATATTCTGCTAGCATGTCAAAACAGTCAACAATATAAGCATTGTGAGCCAAAGAGGCAACGACTCTACTGTACCAAGAATAAGCTTTCACAAAAGTTCACGTGTGCATGAACTTAGTCATTTCACCCACATCCCCTAATCTCCATTCATTTTCATTTGCTTGAAGCAAATAAGATAGTTTATTTCTTGTGTGAATGCATTCTAATGTAAGAGATCCGCTTAAAAACAACCCTGCCACTACGACATAGCAGCACTGGTCACGTCAACAACTTTTCAATTTTCAATTTAGTTTCAGATGTTCTTTAACTAAGATCTGAATGAACGAAAATTTCCGAAAACAACTACAATGTACACAACTTTTCAAACTGGCCGATCCGAAACACTTGATCCGAACAAATTTAAATATGTTTTAGTATGTGCGTTGTCCTTCAACCGAAAACCAGTGACATTTCTGTTAATTAATATGGGTATACTGAAAAATCAAACCTTAGCAAATAAAAGCGTTCTTCGCTTGTTTCTTGCTTCAGCTGTACTCTTAGAGGCGTTAGAGCATCGCAGAGCAAGGGATTTGTCAATGTCTTCAACATCTGAAGGTCTGCTCGTGTAAGTTGTGACTTTAAATTCGTGGTGAGAGATTTTGCAACAGGTGTGATAAATCAAAGGGGCAGAATGAATTAAGTTGGCCCCAATATATTGTTGATTTTCACGGAGCAGAGCTAGCCTAGTTTGAATAGCAATGATACTTATCTGTGTGACGAATGCATCGCAAAGGTCAGCTTCCCATAATTATTCTCCATAAGACAGAAAATAAAATTGTAGCAGAGCTTGTGCAGGCTCCGCACTAGCCTACGCCATTAAATTTGAATATCTGAACTAAGGAAGTATTGTGTTCAATAATTTTACTCACAATATCAGTTTATAAGAATCATGTTATCAGTGAATCAAATAAGTTTCATAAGGAAAGGCTTCCTCGTGCCCCTTTTCTTTTCATGTGTATCTTGTAAAACACAAAGTCGCCGCAAATGGCCAGAGGCGACGGAATTGTAGAGCTTAGCACAATCGAGCGAAACTACGGCTAGCTCAAAATTTGACTCTGTTGTTGAATATGCCCATGCAATAGCCATGATCGTTCAAGCGCTGCATCGCTTCAACCGCGATTGCCTCCTTGTATAATGTATAGGAATGTAAATCAAAAATAATACCGCAGATAAGCACATTACCGTGCTTATAATATCCTAACGTCATATCTTAACGTACCCCGTGTTCAACTTTTTGATCATTCACACACAATATCACGAAAATTCTAATTGAAATTAAACAGCGCTTCTCCTACATTACCATTCGATTCCTTCAAGACTATGTATGTAGCGCCTTTGTTATAACCAGTTGTGTGATGTCATTGCAATATCATTAAGTTTATGATCAGCCGTGGAAATGTGGGAGGCATCGGTTTGGCCAATGAGAAAAATGATGCAAACCCACAATTCGATCGTGAAATGCGCGTTGACTTAAGAACTCGTGAGCAGGCATCCAAGACGCAACCAACGCTGTCCCCAACGCCTTCCGTTTAGGCTTCATGCCTCCTCAACTCACTCTGGGCGACTGGGACTCCATGGCTGGAGGACTGGTGGATGTGAGTATTTTGCAGGGCGCAAAGTCATCAGAACATTACTTGGTTGTCCAGTTCATCATACCTACTTGGATACGATACATGCTTACATGCAGAACGTGGCTTTGCTGCGTAGATTTAGGAAAGATACAATTTCAGCTGTACAGCAAGGACGAAGAAAATTATTCGAAAGTTCGACTTTTGAGGAATATACGTAGGTTGGGTTGGAGTAGGCAGGGGGAAGTATTCATAATACTGAGATGTGTTAGTGGCTGGGTATTGCACGGAAGAAGGACGATATGCGGAAAATAAATTGACTTACCGGATAGGGTTAGCAACACGGAAGCTACTGTTTTATGTTTTCAGGAAATCAAATGAAAACACTGCGAACAAGTAGAACAAGATGCTTTAAATATTTTTCCATAAATTCAAAAAAATTACCCTGTTTTGCTTACTGCTTTATTTCAACCTGGATATTTTAGAACAGTGATTAAATAATGTACTAAAGGAATATACTATAATATTTACCAGAGAATGTAAGATAATCGTATTGTTTTGAATTAGTAGTTACTGAAAAAAGTATCTGAATAACAGTTGATGTTCAGTAATCTTGACAAGTACCAACAAGAAAACTGACTTTGATTACGATCCTCCAGCTCACTGGTATGATGTTCCTGAAGTCCGGCTTGTGGACGCTCATTCACGAGATGCAGAAAAGCAATGTTGAGAACGGTACCGCCCAAGACGTTCCTCTTTTCTTCTACTCCTTCGAGTTCGAAGCAAAAGAATCTCTTTTCGACTGGATCTTCATCAGTGACCCAGATATTCCTGTTGAAGGAGGTAATTATATATTGTGTTAAAGTTATACGAATACCAAGTAGGCGGTTGGTCAAGGAGAGACCCTCGGAATGTGAGTGATTTATGCGTCGTGGCATAATGTTAGATTGTGTTATTTATTTGTAGTATTGTGTTAACTGTTCGTTCCGGTAACTGCAGCAATGATAAAAATAGCATCACACTATCTTAGCTTGTACAGTTTTTAGAACCACATCCAATACCCACAATTGTAAGGAACCGAGGTGAATTGTCAATAAGTTGAAGAAAAACTGCTGTACTTCTCTTTTACTAGGATTGTCCCGTGTGAAGCGAGTAAGCTCAATAGAAATGACAGATGAGACCTATTTTGTCTTGAGTTTCGATGTAGGTGGTGTCATTTTGAGTTCAACCATCGCTACGCATCTCTTGTCAACACCGTTTCAAGCATTAGAGTTCACTGCAATCCGATACCAATGACCTGATGTGGCTTTCTGTCCCAGGCGTGTCACACGCAGACGACCTGACCTACCTGTTCGACCTGCCCTGCTGTTACGAAGATAGGTGCAAGGAGATGATGAGGCGCCTCACCATCCTCTACACCAACTTCGCCAAATATGGGTGAGCAAATGCCGACCTATTCTATGTGTATTTAGATCGATTACGTGGAGACGATGGACAAGAGGTCAGGTGTTATTTCATAGATATGAAAATAGCATTTACTTGCATAAACAGTATTTTTAATGAGTACTGAACTTTACTATCAACGACATACAAGGATTTAGCAAGGATCACATAATCTGATTAGTTCCAGTTCAATGTGAACGGCAGCACGCTATCCAAGAGGCGGCAGTGTAATATAAGTGTTCGGGCGCCAGTGTCTGGGTATCGCAGGCTGTCCTTTATTAATCTCAACTTCGTGTCAATAGTTTTTCAGATGACACCTGTCAAGATTCTTCGACTAACGTAGCTCCTATAATGCAGGGAAAGAGAGTCATAAAGGGGGATTAATTTGTTGAGTTAGGTTTGGGTAATCACGACTCACAACAACACTAACACAATATATTTCACTGAATACACAGCGAGACAGGCTAAACAAATGCTTAGTTTACATGGCTACGGTGAGAGGTGGAATAGGGGCCAGTTAAGGATCAGAACCGTGAGCACAGTTCTAAGAGGGCAGAGTGCTCTCTAGACACTTTCTGCATGACACAAGAGCCGGTAATATTATTATCCTAATACACAAATACATTCAAGGTGCCACAATCAATATTTCAACAAATCATTGTTCAATAAAATATTTTGTTGTTAAGTGCTACATTTCATAATTTGCTTGACGCAGTTTCTGTTCAAATAGAATATCAGAAAAATTATATAAGTCGGTTGGAGGAGAGTTTAATGTAAAAAGCATACCCGTGTGCAACATTGTATGGTTTGGAAGCAATAATTGTTCCATAATGATGGGAAAAAAGCGTAAATTCCAAGTGATATTAAAGGACGATTTCATTTTTTGTTGTTTTTCATGTTCACCGTTCGTTAGCACTATGTACAAGTCATGCAGCCGAGGTATAACTATCATACCTTGAAGTCTCTATAAAGAGCACTTCCTTCTACTTCTCACGCAGGAGCAAGCGAATAAAGAATTTCACTGCTTCGCAGGATATCACAATAACGGAAAAGACTCAAAATACATAAAAAAATTGTATTGGCTCTCGTTCTCACGCGGTGATGTAATCAATGTTATCCTCGAACAATAGGAAGTATTACTGCTTTGTTTTCAATCTGAACCCAAAGTTGACATGAGTGACGGGCGAATGCTGTCTACAAGACAATGAAAAATGCCGGAACAAAGTGAATACTTTCTTTTGAATTATTAACTAAAAATTGTTTCTTTGAATATTGAATTCCAATCTGAAAATTTTAAACTTCACATATTATATTCAATAACGTATTCTGAATACTGAATTGTTTTAAGCAATTTCAGTTAAAACAAAGTCATTAAATATCATATACTGACCCGTAAACCAACAGTTGCACGAGCCATTGAATGATTTGTATTTCGGTGAACGATGTAGGAAGTCCTCAGCTCTGTCGCCAAATGAAGAAGTCGGTGAAATGAGACTTAGAAGTGATTGTTTAAGTTTTTAGTCGCCGTGTGTGTGTATATAAAAATCTTTTCTGTTACAGGAAAAAGGAATAGTTGCCAGCTCGAGAATTTTAGGTCTCGCTGTAGCTCAAGAACTCACTAAAGTTAAACCAACCAGTTCACTGATGAATGTCGTCCTATATTTTCCATATCTTGTACCTGAACATGAAATAGATAATATTAAAACGAAGAATGGAAGAAATTTCATCAGTTCAAAGATGGTGTCGAAAAAACCTATTCCTAATTTTTGTAATATGTGCGTTATATCAAAGACTGTTTAGGTAACCTAAAATTTGGAATGCTTTCTGCTTTCAACACCGACTTTTTTGCTTTGTCACAGTTTTTCACATCAGTAACAATAATATTTTTTATCGTAAATCATTTCAAAACCAAATAATAAACTGGGTAAAAGCAGACATTATAAACCAAACCGAACATTGTCGAGAATACTGCAAAACTGACACGAGTGGAAACCTGAACTTCTATCAATTAGTGAAAGATGTGGTCAATAGAGTTGGCAACCAGCGTAATGAACAACATCTTGTGAAATATAAAAAGTTGTCTCAATATCGATGTTTGCTTTGCAGTAGAAAATTGGGAACAGATTCAATAACTTTATGAAAACTACGATCATCGTTTTCACTCAGGGGAGTAAAATAAACAAAAGAAGTTTATCAAATAACATTTCTTGGTTTGATACTAGGAAGTATTTTTTCTTCTATGATCTGGGATTGTCTTAAATTTTCGATTAAAAACCCTGGAGCTGAGCCGAACTATTTTCTCAGAGGTATGCATATTTTACGATGACCATTCCATCTTGCCCTATAGAAAATCACCAAAATTTCCTTTCAATAAACCAATGATATCTGTCCGAATTTATTATTTTCAGATTGCATCCAACAATTATATACGTTGCTTGTCACTTACTCAAAACTGTGATAGACTTATCACAAAGAACTCCATCTCCCTGCTTGTAGGAAAACATCTTAAGCGAATGAACGTTTTGGTTGCGGACTTTATTAACAGTAACCCTCACTAATATTTTGGGTTATGCAGTAAATGGTTAGACGATTGTCTCCCTCAGTTTAAGACAGTTTTATACCATCGCCACGCTGATTACATGCTGATGTTTGTGCTCTTCAAATAGCAATCGCATGATGAACAGTTTTTTCCCTATCTTAATCTGAAACATCAATCATATTGAACGGGGAAGTTGAAAAATAACAGAGCATCATTCTTTCTCGCCCGATTAGTGACGATATTCGCAATCAGATTCGAACTTCAGTGTATCACAAACACATTTTTAGCTTCCTTGGCTTTACTCATCCAATTTAAAAATCAATTTCCTCCAAATGATGATAAATAGAGGCCGCAAAGCATGTTCTACCTCAAAAAAATGACAGTTAATTTAGATTTTAACGTCATTTTTTACAACAAATGGATCAAAGTTATCTATGTTTCATTCGCAATTCGAAAAAATTCTGTCGAAGTAATGTTCGAGACAGATTTTTGCTGAAACATTTGAAACATTCTTTGGCATATTTTGATTTCGATGAATCTTTTAATGCCTGCCATTCATTTTATTTTTATTTTTTATTTCAGAGACATAATAATTGGTACTTTTTAAACTTATGATGGATTTGGACTTCGAAATGTTTTCCTATTAAATATGATATACTTCCTTAGAATTTTCCTTGTTTTAAGTTTTTTATTTATTCATTATAACACACAACTGAGACCGTAATGTTAGCTATATTCATTCGTATATATCTCTGTAAGAAATTATAAATCAATCTTTATGCGGGTGATAGCCCCTTGATGATAGATATAAATTCCTGTGTTTTCAAAACTGTATTTTAAGTACTGTATGGTTTTATGCACGTATGCTTATACTATTATGAGTAAAGTTTTACTTCTTCTTAGCAAAAAAGTGTCCCAACGTATAAAAGTCAGTATGAGAAAAGTTAAATGTCAGGACATTATTGAGCCCTTGCGGTCAGCTAATATCAAGCTGCTGATTAACGTTAGTAACTGGTAACAGTAAATCCAGGGTTAAAACTCTAACACTTGATTAAAAACCTTCATTTCTCCAAATTAGATGTAACCAAATATATGAAAAAACAAACTAAAAGTTAATTTATAATCATCACTGTGTGTATATCTGAAACAATTTTTTTTTTCACCGCAAACTAGTTCACTAATGAACGACTCTTTGCTGTACCTGCGATGAGCTTCGTATCACAGTTGAAATCCTTATCTCACTAATTGTAGTACAAACATTTCCTTTACGATCAAATTTTCACAAAAATTATCGTCAGCTAGAGAGTTCTCGAGTGATGATAAGCTTTCAGATCAGCTGTTGATTATGTGCCTTTTGGTATGTTCATGTGGTTAATTCATTTTAGAAACAGTGATACTTAATATCATTTGATTTAACGTTATGTGAACATCAAATATATGATACCTTGTCTACATTTGCTGCAGACTTTTCCCCATCATAAGAAAGAATGTATAAACAGGGACCCCACACCCGATGAAGAGAAAGACGCTCCAGAACAGTGGTCCGAGTTCATGGAGAAGTGGACGCACTTCAGCCTCGACAAGCCTTACCTGGCCGTCATCAGTGACAACATCTCACTTGCAATGGACTTTCCTCTGCGCTGGAACTACAACCAGTACGGCTACAACAAGAGCTCCTCTGCGAACTCCAAGGTAAGGCAGTCGCTTTGGGTAATTCGAAACAATGGCTGAGGTTCTGTGTTCTTACCGGTGGAGGTTTTGAGTCTATGTTGTGATCACTAGAATTTCCTAAATATTCTTTAGAACATTCGTAGTAATGCCGCTGAAATAATTCAGACATCGTGACGAATATTTCTGATCATGCCCGGAAGTTATTAATTTGTTACGACCAACTATCTTTCATATATTTACGAATTGGCTGTCACTTCCAGAGCGCCCACCAAGAAACCCGCCTCCAGTCTGCAGAGTACCCAACCTCAAACGACAGCACTTCGAATTCTCAGATCGCCACTGCAGTGTTGAGCGTTGTGGCGGCATGTGCAGTTGTGGCTTTGTGCGCCACGGTCGTGTGGCACAAAAAGCAAATGAGAAAGCAGCACGACGCTCTGGTAACCAGTCACAACATGGGCCTGGCGATGGAATAGTACGAAGAGAAATAAGCTTTCATTTGTCTGAATGCTAAGATTCGTAATCGGGATATAAAAACGCTGAAGGCCAAAGCAGACGTTCCTGATCATGTTATGGTTGTCTTTAGTTCCCAACGATACGCTTATTGATTGTTTGAATGATTTGTCGAAGTATAACCTGGTACGAGTGCACTGACGGTGTCATTCACGTACCGAATTGATTTGTTTGTTTTCTAGTGTACCGCAGAGGTATCGGGGAATTGAGGGGTCAACAGTGAACAAAGAATTTTGTTGATTCCAAACACGCGCAGCGAAGATAGAGCATTACACTGAAAGCATGAAAAATTGTGTTTATTGGTCTCTATTGCTGCACACAAACCTCCTTCAACTGTCTCTAACCACAAAATATAAAACAATCTTAAATTAAATACATACACAGCAATTTAAATTAACGGAATCAAATCCATCATGACGATAGCTTAAATTTTCCATTCTTCTTTTTTATTGACATTCTCTCCGGCCTACGTCCTCTGCGTATGCGCCACAACAGTCTCCTAAATCGTGGCGGGTCGTCCGATCTGGGAGCTTTTTGAGCCCACGCTGAGCGAACTCGAGGTTAAGCCAGAAGAGATATTTTTCTTGCTCGTACGAAATGCTTGTATCCTGGTGGTATCAATCTCCTCTCAGTCCCGGAAATGTGACCTTTGACTTAGAGCGCTAGTTTTGGATGTTGAGGTTCCTCATCTTCTCTTCTGGTGTGCCTTTCGAGCGCGTTACTTTCAGAAGTCATAGCTCCTTACGGATTGCGACTTGACAACTTCATTAGAGCACTCTTACCCTAATATTTCTTGTAGTAGTGTTCTCTTGCCTGTGTCCACTATTGTAGCTAAGCTGCTGGGATGCACTTAAGTTTCGTAATGTAGCTGCATCTCGTGGTAATGTTTGATTTGCTAATAATTTTGTTGATCGATGTTTCTGTTCCTCTTCCTTTATCATTATTTTCCCTACAGTGCTTCTTTATATGCGTAAGAAAATTAATAAACTAGTTATTTGAATTGTGTATTTCAACCCGTTTTACCTCATTAAGCCATCAAATAGAATTGCTTGCACGGGCTCTTGCTGTTATCAGGAGAAAACTCTAGTGTCTTCAGTCTATCCAAGCTCGGCATTTCGAGTTAGATGCACTCTTACCCTAATATTTCTTGTAGTAGTGTTCTCTTGCCTGTGTCCACTATTGTAGCTAAGCTGCTGGGATGCACTTAAGTTTCGTAATGTAGCTGCATCTCGTGGTAATGTTTGATTTGCTAATAATTTTGTTGATCGATGTTTCTGTTCCTCTTCCTTTATCATTATTTTCCCTACAGTGCTTCTTTATATGCGTAAGAAAATTAATAAACTAGTTATTTGAATTGTGTATTTCAACCCGTTTTACCTCATTAAGCCATCAAATAGAATTGCTTGCACGGGCTCTTGCTGTTATCAGGAGAAAACTCTAGTGTCTTCAGTCTATCCAAGCTCGGCATTTCGAGTTAGATTACGAGCTGGAATTTTGAGCCCTCACAAGTCAACATTCAACTCACTTGTGGTGTTTTCCTTATTAAACTGGACGCCGTGTTTCTGAATTGGATTTACATGCTTCGGACCAGCGACAACAGTTGGCGCTCGTGAAAATGATGTGTTAGATTCCTCAAAATGTACAGTGAAGTCAGTGCACCCCGGTACAAACAATCTTAAACTAATAGCATCCTCGTAGATATGTACAAGTTTCATCCACCTGGCTCTTCAGACCATCATTATTGAATTGCTGTAAGTTCGTGGCCATGAATAGTCATAGTTAGTTTAGTTTTTTCTGTCTTGAAAATATTGATAAACGTAGCAGAGTGAACATTTTGAGTTGAATGTTCTTTGATATTAGCAGTTTCGTGCCATATCTGCACTATTGTGCACACATCCGAATCGAGGTGATGAAAACGACTTAAGGAGATTACGTGTTCTGCATTTCTAAATTATTTGAAACATTTTACCAAAAGCGGATACGTTCAATAGAACTGAGCATTTTGCAGTAACTTCAGCACCCAGCCACTCTTTACTATTTCTCATTGTATGAGGAATGCTCTAGACTGGTACTTTAGGGATTTCCTGTTTCTATTCGAGAGTAGAGAAAATAAGCCACTTGACGTAAGAAAATTCTGTTGACTTTCAGACGGCGTCTGCATGTACACCATGGTGAGCTATGAACACACAATTCTGGTTGTAGTGAATCGATCTTAAACATTACTTTAACTCAATGCGGAGCTACGTCCAACCGCTACTGCGGTGCAACGAGCACTTCTTGCTGCCTCTGCTGGCAATAATAGTCACTAGTCAGTCGCCCACTGCATTTCTGCACCGCACAGTGAAGTTAAATGACGGAATTACTACAGTGATTTACACCGCCACAACAAGAAAACTGCTTTGGAATCGGATTTGAGATCTCTGTCGCTGAAAAGCAATTGCCTCTCCACACTTTTAGTACTATTGGTATACTGCACCAAACCTGCAGTTGTACACTGGTACAGTGTATATTTTTTAAATGTACACTGTACTAAAAAGGTAACAACACAAAACAAAAAGGTAACAACACACAACAAAAAGGTAACAACACAAAACAAAAAGGTATTAACACAAAACAAAAAGGAAATAACGCAAAACAAAAAGAAAAACATTCATAGTTTGAAATATTTTTGTTATTTTTTTTGCATCATATTTAGCTGATGATAACGTTCAGCACCAAATCTCAGGCGTAATTCCGCTTCTATTTTGCGTTCAAAACCGGTATTTCAATCTCACTAAATTTACTATGAACAGTTTCTTCAAGTAGATTGAGCAAATTTTTCCTTTCCTCAATTTGAATCGAAGTTTATCATAATAAGCTCTCGGTAAGAAAATAAGCGATATTTTAAACAGGTGTGCAGAAAAAGTTCCAAATTGAGCACAAATTTTTCGTTAGGATAATTTTTGATATTTTTCGAAAATTTTTGAATAATCTACCTTCTTGAAAAAATCCACCAGAAACAAAATCCGATTGAAAAAGGTTTTAATACGAAGAAAAGCAGTATGCATGTGCAAGTGAAGTTTTAAACCAATCCATTTTCAATCACAAATAATGGTAAAAGCAAAGCTCGTTGATGCAGCGGAAGCAAAATTTTAACATAAAATACGAATGACTAGTTCATTCGCATCTCTTTATACAATGGACATTTGGGTTCAGGAATTTTGTTATTTTTTCACATTTTATTTTAAAATTTATGCTAGGATGTGATCCAGTTTAAAACTCAAAAAAAACTTCCCCTGATGACTCGCGTGGTTCCAAAATGTTGAGTTTCAATTCAATGATATTTTATAGTTCATTTCTTGAACATTTTCTGCGTTAACTATGAGCCTATTTCGTTACTCAAACCCCTATTCCTTCTGAGTTGTCCAGTATCCATCATCTAACAATATGCTCCTAAACCTTAAAATTATTTTTGCTGATCTTTTATTGTGACTGACTTTAGATCAGAATTTAAATGGTTGCCGACACCAAATACCCGCTGAAGCTGAACTTTGTAAAAGGATCCAAAAGAGTATTTAACTAATTTGACTCGACTGATTTTGTCTGCTTGATTGCTTAAAATAATTCAAGCAATTTCCTTCTATGTGCAATCCCTTTGATGATCCAATACTAAAAGCAATCGCAATGGACAGGTTGTAGTATAACAACTTGTGAATCGAAGTTCAGGAACACCTAGGGTATCGTATGGAAAACTTATTCTATCATAGCACTTCACATATTCTAGAACACTTAACTTGAACGTACTATAGACTGAATAAAAAGTGTTTTAACGTTAGAGATTAAAATATCCATGTGTTTTATTAAAAAAACAACTTTATAAACATTATTATCATGCAAGGTAATGATGCAAGCGGTCACTGCGCACCCAAAATCAATGACAGGGAAATTTCGGGTGCCATCTTGTGAACGTTGCCTCTACACCCAGGTGGTAACTTTTACATATCTTTCAGAAATGCAAAATCATGAGCAATGAGCAGCACAATTTTTACGGCGCCTGCTCCACAGCTTTATCTTTCCTGATTCAAATAGAGAAACGGTAAGATTTAAACACAGTGTGGGTGCCTAAAGACTGAGTGAAGGCACAAGACAGACTAATCATACGTTGGATAAAATGTAACACACGTTGTATTGTTCCTCGTACATTATTCTCAGTAACGAGCAGGGTTGCGGAGTCGGAGGCATAAATTTGCGACTCCGACTCCGACTCCACCTTTTCAGAATTTAGCGACGCCGACTCCGACTCCGACTCCGACTTCACCTTTCTCAGAATTTGGTGACTCCGACTCCGACTCCACCTTTCCAGAATTTTGCGACTCCATCACCGGCTCCACTTATTCACAACTTTGTGACCCCAGATCCACCTATTCACAATTCATAAGATGAATATTTTATTTCTTAATGGATGCAGGTGTTGCAATCAGTACAAATGTTTATAATATTCATTATTGACAAACGTCTTTTAAATTGGCAACAGAATGTTAGAAATAAAGTTTTATCATTATCTATACATATTTACTTGAGTACATAATCCGCCAAAAATAACGGGATTGTATAGTTTCATTTAAAAAGTATCAAGATATATATGATAATCAAATAGTTCCATCATAACAGTACCCGCGATTAAAATATTTTATACGTGTGCACTGGTGAAACTCGTACCCCAGATACGGTCATTAAGCATCTTTAAGAACGCCACAAACGCACACACCAACCAACCAAGCAACAACTGTTTATTATAATTTAAATTATCATTAGCCAAGAAGTTTTAACAAAATTACCATGCGTTTTTACCACGATAAGCGACATTTTCTTTACAACCGATTCAATTTTTGAGCAATTTTTTTTACTTATAAACAAAAGTTAGCAAGTGCCAGTTTTTTATAATATTTAAATGATTATGATACCATCGAAAGTAGCCGATTCCCATCGTAATAAACTTGGAGAAATTACCCACAAAAACGTATTTTTTATAAATAGATAGAAACACTGGCGTTTTATTATACAGTGTTGATTTTTCTTATACAATAAAATGCAAAGTGTCTCCTTAAATAAATAGATTTAAGTATTTCCTGTGCAGGATTTCTCCTATGGCATTACAATGGCAATTTCATTGAACAACTAAAATTGGTTGGTCCGTCTTGGTTGGTTGGTCTATCTCCCTTTCACACTCTTAATTAAAAGAGGCTTAATGATCGTATCTGTGATACGAGTTTCACCAGTGCACAAGTACAAGAATATTTTAATCGCAGGTACTATTAGGATGGATATATTTCTTGATGATCCACATCTGAATGATGAATATAAAGACAATATCGAATCCCGTCATTTATGACGGGTCATGTACACTAATATAAACAGGGTGTTGGAAAATTCAGTGCAAATATTTTAACCACAAGTAAAGTCGTCATAGTAGTACCTTTGGTGTAATATTTTTGGTAAAATTCGATTTTTTTAAATGTCACAGCTTTTTTAATTGTCATTCTGATAAACAATTTTCGCTGTAAACAGTTCATTTTTCAACCGATTTTGATGAAAATTAGTCACAGAGTAAATCTTTCAATGATCTCTGCTCACATGCTGTCAAAATTTGAAAAACGCCTAAAATAAGTAAGAAAATGACAGTCAAATTCAAAGTAGTCTACGCCAATTATTGGTTACATCTGTAAAAAACGATATACCGCCGGTGAATAGCGACCGCGGATCGGGGTTAGTGAAACGTTGGGCAGAAGACGGAGCTTTACAGACGGTTAGTGCTGGTGCGATCAGAGGAAGCGAGACGTGTAAAATGTGCCACTAAGAACGTGGCGTACTTATTTATAGCAGGGGTAAGTGGGTCAAAACGCTCCACAAACGCGCTAACTACGAGAAACCTACAATGAAAGCATATTTCAAGACCTTGCAGGTGATGTAATACATGACAAAACATTAAGTGTATTTTCCAGGAGGAAAATTGATATAAGTTCACCAGTATTGATGCGCACCCACATGTTGCCCTGTCACTGCATCAGATAGGCATGGCTAGACGAACGTGAGCACTGCGGTAAGTGGGTTTTACGACGTTCGAGTAGAATGTTTGTATAAAACAGAAATTGTACTATTTAGAATTAATCATGGGGATATTTACATACATTATGTATATAGATTAGAATTAAATGTTTAGAAAACCACAGCATAATCTTGTCTAGGTACGTATTCTCTTATTTCCTCACTTCATTGAGTAATCACTGCATTAAAACCTCATTAAGGCTCATTGCATTTGCAACCGTGTCATTACCATTCAAAGAAATTAATGTTGCTAAGTAAATGAAGATATGAAAAAAGTTTCTAGAAAGAAATTGTGGGAGTAATTTCACACGATAAAATTTAAACTTTTAAAGTTTGCAGACTGCAACAAATTTTTAGCTTCGAAGAAAGTTTTTTCCGCTAGTCGATTGATTGGTTGCTTATCATTTCATTTCTGGACTTCATTGCGTTAAGAGAAACTCTGCTAACTGCCTGCATGGTCATGCAACGATTCACAAATGAAGAAATGGCTGACATTCATTTGAGTTACAGAGAGCACAAGGAAACTCGAGGAAAGAAGCAATTCTGTAGAGAAATAAGTTCCCGAACATAAATGTGCCTTATATCAGGACCTTCACTGCTATTCACAGGAGGTTTCGAGAAATTGGTACTTTCAAAGTTACGCGGCCTGACGCAGGGAGAGAAAGATTAAATCGGGAGCAAGAGGTTCTAGAGTACATTCAGGAATATCCTAATGCAAGTTGTCGTTGTGTTGCTGGTGCACTGGGGATCAGAAATCATGCTGAAGTGTGGAACTTTTGCGTGCGAGCGATCTTCATCCCTACAGATATGAAAGAGTTCAAGGATTGCTACCAGCAGATTACCAGCCTCGGGTTGTCTTTTCAAGATTGTGTCTTTATAACCTACGCTAAAATTGGATTTTTTATTCATCTATTTTTCATGAGAGGGTGTTTTCAACCATCAAAACCGGTACCACTGGGCAGAACAAAATCCCCACAACATTATTGAGCACAAACATCAACATCGGTACAGTTTCAACGTTTGGTCAGGTATCCTAGGGAATCACTTGATCGGTCCATACATTTTCCCTGCTACCCTCACAGGGGTTACTTACAATGTTTTCCTGCAAAGGACTCTTCCCCGTATTACTTGAAAATGTTCTTCTTGATGTTCACTGCAGAATGTTGTTTCAATAAGATGGTGTTCGGCCTTATTTTTCATTAGCACCAAGAGACACACTGATCATTAAGTCCCCAGACAGATGGATAGGACGTGGAGGACCAGTAAACTGTCCTTCTAGGTATCTTGACATGAACCCATTAGATTTCTTTCTGTGGGGATATGAAGAACCTCGTGCATGAGATGCCCGTGGAATCAGAGGAAGATTTGATTGCCAGGATTGCGGTAGCTGCTGGAGACATAGCAGAAAAGAGAGAGTGTTCGAACGAGTACGGCAGTCTTTGGAGAATCGGTGCAGGTTGTGCATAGAAGAAACTGGGAAACATTTTCAACATCTGTTGAAACTTGAATCTTAATCCTGAATGATGATATATCATGTACTAAAGTAACACAATGTGCTGTGAGCTTTAGTAGCTAAATAATTTTGTGGTGTAAAATTAAACTTTAATTTTTTCTCACACATTTACTTTTCAAGTTAAAATAATGAGATTCAAGATGTTTACAGTACCATAATCAATCCCATAAAACAGGTTAAAGCAGTCAAATTCAAATCTTTATCCCAGTATTCTCCTCAAACGTAGTAAAACCCACTAAAACTAATATTCGTCTAGCCATGCCTATCTGGTGCAGTGACAGGGCAACATGTGGGTGCACGTCAATACTGGTGAACTTATATCAGTTTTCCTCCTGTCAAATGCACTTAATCTGATTATTTTTTGTCATGCATTACATCATCTAAAAAAGCTTGAAATAGGTTCTCATCGTAGATTTCTCGTTTTTCACAATTGTGACCACTAATTTGTGTGGTCTATTTTGAATTTAGTCATCATTTTCTTAGTTATTTTACACTTTCTACAAATTTTAACGTAAGAGCATAGAGCAATGAAAGGTTTACTTTGTGAACAATTTTCATCAAAATCGGTTGGAAAATGATTTTTTTATAGCGGAAATTGTTTTTCGGAATAAAAATTAAAAATGCTGAAACTTCTTTGAAAAGCTGAATTTTGCCAAAAAAATACACCATAGTGTACGGCTATGATGACTTAACTTGTGGTTAAAATATTTGCACTGAATTTTCCAACACCCTGTGTATATTATTGACAGGTGTCTTCTGAGTAGGAAGTTCGGAAAGATTTGCCCAGATGTTGATAGGAATGTAAAGGCGGACTGTTTCTGCGTACTCCCAATGTAGGAGCTCTGGCAAGCTCCGCATTGAAATTAATAAATAATATTGGAGAGTAACACAGAAGGCAGCCTGTCTCTGAATTGAAAAAAGTTTTTAATTGAGTGCTTATTCTTCAATGATATATGGAAATCCAAATGTGGGTAATACTTCGCTAAAACATTACTAAAATATTTGGTCATTGAGTATGAATTTGGACCAATGAATGGCAGTGATACGAATATCTTCCGCTTATCTACTGTGTAAACCGGAGGTTTCCCTTCTCCCGCCCCCCCCCCTTCCCCTTCCCTACTGTTGTCCCTTCCCAGGGACAACATCTTGGCAAATATTTCCGAACCAAACTCCCGCTTTCCGTCGCACCTCATTCATCCCCTAGACAACACTGTGACAACACCAATCATCCTCTATCTCTGAATCATTTTAAAATTTTAGATTGTACTTCTAATACTGATTTGTGAATTTTAGAATCATGGTACATTTTTAAACTTATGCCTGTGTTAAATATTGACCAATCTGCCGCTCCTCTATTCACTATATCGTAAAATTCCTTTATATTTTACTGTTTTATATTTCTCTACTTCAAATAAACGGTGTGTATGTTTTTTTCTGGTTACAGATGTTATTCATTGATAATGTCATTGTTTTAATCGAAACCAGCTGGTCTGAATGCCAAGAGTAAGTGTTTTTATATAATTCTTTTGTGATTTTATTCATACTGATATAGTGGAATACAATATGAATCTTAATAAACCAAACAACATTCAAGGAATAACTTTAGAAATGAGCTGAAATTTTCATTATTAATATATGTTAACTTGACCTAAAGACACGGAAGTAAACAAAACAAAGAGATCAATATGAAGTACATAGGCACTATACACTGCTGAAAAAATCAACTAATTTTCCAGTTATTAACATCAGAATAAGCTAATTCAAATTTAATTATCAATAGTAACATAACCTGAAAATTTGAAGTCTTTATGTATCAGACCATAGTTTCAGATTTTGGCAGAGACTAATCATTATCAATGTAAATAACCTGAAGACTAGAAATATTTTGATCCCAACATAACTTTAGGTTTCTGTAAAAATTAGTCATCATCGATCAATGCAACAAAGCATAACCTAAAGAATAGAGAAGATTGTTATAAGGAACCACTGGTATTGAATATAGACACATTAAGAGAGTACGAATAACCACTCTTTATGAGAGTACAACGTACTGCATCAGCTGAGCTGTTCTGTAAGTAACTTGCAACACATTTACGACTAGTTTCTACTTCCTATGTATTAATTGAAGGGGAAATGAACGAAACAGAAATAAACAAAATGAATTTACGATGCTTTCAATTATTAATCCCTGCTTTTTCACTGCAAAATATGCATTATTGCTCCAGTACGAAAATTTTATTTCGCACTCGTAGGTATCTCACATATATATATGTGTACAAACCCACAATGACTAGATATCAATGACAGTATTAGGTAATAGGTATATATACGCTGTTTCGAACTTCGAACAAAATAATAAACAAAAACATTGCGTATTTTTTATCATTTCGGTAAAGTATTTTAACTCTGTTTTGTTCACTTTTGGTTTAAAACAATCGTAAATCATTTTCAGCAAAAATTAGAATGGAAGACACCAAAAAATATCGACTCCAACCTCGACTCCACCACATCCGAATGAACGACTCCGACTCCACCACATTCGTAAAAGCGACTCCGACTCCGACTCCGCCTCCACCACACTTCAAAGAAGCGACTCCGACTCCGACTCCACCCTAAAACATGCGACTCCAGCAACTCTGACTCCCGACTCCGACTCCGCAACCCGGGCAACGAGTATCTTATCACTTCATTAGACGACCTCCGATAGCAGGCTCTTATTTCGGTTCCCACTCTTCAGTAGGAGGTCAGTGAGGCATCTGCTCTTTTGAGAACTGTCAGTGAACCATTTGTGCGTTTAAAAGACTTCATCACACACCTCTGCTTCTTGCAGTACGTTTGCGAATAATTTCTTTACTTGATAACAGTCCGCCGCATATCTAACCAAGTCTAATTCTCTTAACTGTAGGGTTCTCGGACATAGAAACATTCAAGTGATCTGGATCAGATGTTTATGAACGACATTTATTTGGCTTATCTTATGAAGTGAAATCACCACTTCGAAAACGAGAAAACCATCTCCTGTAACATTTTTCATTCACTACATCATCCCCATAAGTGATCTGAATAGAATTTGCAGCCGCACTTGAATGAATACTTTTATGAAACTCGTACAGTAGAACATTTCTAATGTGATCTTTAGATGGGTGATTGTCATTGATGCCAACATTTTTGAAAAGTTAGTACGTAAGCAATATATTCCGAAAGAAGATTGTTTAGTTTAATCACAGAAATAAATTACAATTATAAAAGAATGTAAATAATGGAAATATCTAATTTTAATTATCAGTTTTGAAAATCGAGCATTACGATTGCATCAACCTGATAGAAGAACTTTACATGAAAAAACTCTAACTAAAAAAATATCATCTCTACATTTTGATGCGCTTAAGTAGTGAATTTCATGGGGAGATCGAGTAAGCGTTTGTCGATCGATGTGTTCTCCTGTTAAATATCTGAAGATGTTGAGGAAAAGCTCACCAATCCGAGCTCTGCCTATAATACGAGCTTTGTTGTCACAGAATGTGTAGGAAGTAGTTTAGTGTCAGCTGTAACAAATTCCCAAGTTTGACAAAGCAGACTAGCGATGGAATTTCATTCAAGCTGTAGAACTTCTCTGATCAACTCTTCCATCTCACAAATTCTAATGGTTGATGAATAAAATTCACATCTGGTCCGCTTCGTCAAACCTCGCAGTTTGTCGCAGAGAATATCGTGCTTATTGTTATCTAAAGTGGCACCCCTCACTCCCATCCCTTCGTCTTTCCTCCTCCATTTAGCTTTCCCATTTCCCTCGCACACTCTTCCCTCCTCCATCTATCTCCCTTCTCTCATATCACTCTTTTCATCTGCGCCTGCCATTCGCTCTCTTCGATTCCTCTGATTAATTGGTTATAAATTAGTTTTAGCCTACTTTTACCACAACAGAGATGTTCAAAGAGAGGAAGGATGAAGGTACCATTTAGTATAGAGTTAAGGAACCGTGGAATTCATGCACAAAGGGTGTTCCCGCAAAAGATCCCGTGTGCAAAACAACAGTAAGATAAGAAGGAAGGTTATGAAACAAGATAAAAATTGAAGAATAAAGTCAGAGGTGCTGATAAACACGACTGCAGTGAACCGAAAAAAGATGGTCCTTAAAAAAACAAAAAAATTTTCATCTCAACAAAAAGAAGCCCTACCAAACTCTCAGCTCAGGACCGCACATTTTTCCCCTGGGAGCGCTAATTTCCAAAGATACGATAGTTGTATCCCCTTGAGGGGCTCTTTCTTTCCTCTTTCAACCCTTTCCCCCTCCATCTCTCTAAATTTCCCTTTCCTCCTCTTGTAACTTTCCTCGTCCGTTTTTCTTCCTTCTCGGAGGGAGAGAAGCGAGGGTAAGATATTCTAACATCCCAATAGAAAAGAAACCATAACTAAAGAGCCTGATGAACAACCACGACAATAATCATTATCCTGATTTTAGGTTTTATCATACTCTGACAGCAGTTCGATAGGGGGTAATTGTTTTACCACCACCCAAAACATTTTCACCACTATTAACTCAATTTCTTCCTTGCGTAGCCTTAGACGAAGTTTGATCAAATCAAAAATTCCCGAACATCGGCCCCAGACACGAATCTCTTTCGAAGAAAATAGCAATCCAGGTTTGTCTCAATGTAGTCCAGACTAATCATCCTGGGCTCGAACGCGTGGCCTTTAAACAACATCCCCCATAGGAATCCATGTTTTTGAGATCCTTTGAGAAACTGGGATTTTTGCTGCTATAAGAAGTGTAGGAGGTCAGGTACATCCTGTGAAAAAAATGAGACTCGTACATACACTCGTTCGCCCGCTACGGGGGTTTGAAGAATGGGGGGGGGGGGGCAGGGGAGGGGGAACTGGTATTTTATCATGTCATCTTCATGATCTTTCTTCACGGCGTGACGTTGCTATGTCATCTCCTATGTCTCTGTATTACTCTATAATGATTTTAGGGGCCTAACTTGAACCAAAAATTTGAAAAAATTTTTTATTGAAATTGTTTACATATCTTCGTTTTGCCTATATTGAACACCTCGGACTCTGGGGTTTCAAAATGCTTCATGTCCGATAGTTTTTTAGCTACAGTGTGATTTTGGTATCATTGGAAGCGGAAAGACGAGGGCTTTTATAGAAACTAAAAACATTCTCACAATTCCATTTTTGTTCATAAGTTATGACGTCATAAATCCGCATTTTTTGAGAAAAAATTTTCCCTCAAATTTTTTTTTCAATTAAAACTGAAAATTTTGGGAATTTATTTATGTTTCCTTACAAGCCCTTTCTTTTCCGCATCCAATGATATCAAAATCATCACTGTAGCTCAAAAACTGTCGGACGAGAAGCATTTTGAAAACCCCCCTACAATACCGTTTTCTTTGATTTCCCTTTTTCTTTAAAAAAAATCGCATTTTTCATAGAAGATAAACGATTACAAGTTGCATTTCCTGTCAGTGTACCAAATTTCATTGCACAAAGTTCAATAATAAAAAAAGTTCCGTAAGGGGGACGCTGTCCTTAACTCACTGCAATCTGACTTGAATGACAGGGGCCAAACAACTCAAAATGTTGATAATTCTCTAGGAGTCAAAGGAGAAGGTATGATTATCCTATGTTGGAAACACAGCTCAATCTACCCTAATTTTAATGAAATCAACTGGACAGTTACTGGATCATATTCCATATTCGGTGTACTCTAGTGTACTGAAAGCTCGCTAAATAGCGTAACTGTTAACATGGTAAACGGGCCTAATTACTGAACTTTACGTCCTTGCTAAAATGAGACACTGTGGTGGTCGTACAGGTTCAGCCATCTCCAAAAGATTTAATACTAAAGTCATCCCTCAGAAGACAGTTTGCCTGGACTGCTTTGATACGATTTTTATTGAAACCAAAAATGAATAAATGTCTCCTAATTGAAATATTCCATGCACCATTCTTTATCTGATGCTCTTCATTAACGATCTAATTACAATCCAATCTTTAATCAAACCTCCGTAAATGGCGATATAATATTCTGCGGAATCTTCAATTTAGATTTGTTATCTATAGAAATAAAAATAAACAGTGAAATTCTAAACTATTATGCAATCGAAATTCTTCCGCCCCCAAATGAAATTACTAACTAGAATTCTGCAGACTCAGCTTTCCTAATAGATAATGTATACCCAATGCATCCAAAAATATATTCAATGAAATATAACTTCGGACGCATCAGTTCATATCCATATACAAATAATAAAGCCGAATTTCATTCATTAATAATATCTAAACTTAATCAACATCCTCTCATACCACAATGGAAATTACGAATCCTCAATGACACTCAAGAAACTCTGTCAGAAGATGACTTAAAGACACATTTTAATTAAAACGTACATTGAAAAAACATCATGACCTGACATATCCTCAAAATAACACAAGTCACAGATACTGCTAAATCATAACGCGCACAATCACGCCTAAAGACACACAAGAGGCATAAATTACCAGAGAAATTACTTTCAATAAAGAAAAAAGACAGGCTTACTTGATCGTACACCGTTCAGGAAAAATTGTTCGGAAAGTATCGAAGAATAAAAATTACTATTAGGACCCGTGGAAATTACACGGATAATTTAGATGGACCCGTAAAAAAATCCGTCAACATTACCCAGCCTATGCTAACTTAACCTAACCTAACCTATCCTAACCTATCCTAACTTAACCTATCCTAACCTATCCTATCCTATCCTAACCTAGCCTTACCTATCCTAACCTATCCTAACCTATCCTATCCTATCCTCACCTATCGTAACCTATCCTAACCTAACCTAATCTATCCTGTCTTATTCTAACCTATCCTAACCTAACCTGTTCTAACCTATCTTAACCAAACGTTTCCTATCCTAACCTAACCTATCTTAAAAACCTAACCTAACCTAACCCATCTTAACCTCACCTATTCTACCCTACGCTAGCCTGATGAAATGTCAAACATAGCAATGCATGTAAAAGCCATCTTTTATTGTTACACTGAGGAATTCGGTATTTGTGATACCGCCAACTCGGATGAAAGCGTAACGGACAGCCTAACTAAGTAACTAAGGAACTAAGGAAGAAACCAGCAGAATATCATATAGATGTTACCAGCCATAGTAGATCTTCAAAAAGACTCTATTTCATTGAACATTCTCCAGTTAAAATATGAGGTTATAAATATGCGTTTTTTATTCTGTTCATAGGCCGCACGAACTACTGCTCGTGATTATGTACCCCATCATGATGAGAAACACATCGCAGCTAGATGAAATAATTACCTTGATAATATAGATAAAATTTTGAATGAAGATGTGAACAATTATTCCGCAAAACTCTTCGGTTACCTTGCCGGCTTATACCTAAGGGGAGCATTTCCATTTTGGTTTCTAAAGTTCAAAAATTAATAAAAAATACTTATAGAACAAAATAAGCATAGAGGTATTCACAACATGTTTAGAACATTCGAATGAATGTTCAGAGCCCAAAATTTTTTAAAATTTGCCCATCCCACCCCTCCCCCGCCCCTCAAAGGAAAATTTCTAAAAAATCAGAATTCTCAGCCAATATTGTACGTAAAGACGATTAGTTTTTTGTCCGATTCCCAATGAACTGGTTTCAAATGTATGCAGACAGTTTTTTGATATCACTTCAACAAAAAATTTTTGAATTTTTTATCACTAAATATGTTGAATTTTAGTTGATACTTTGAATGGCAATAAAAAAATTTCTAATTACCTGATCAAAAAACGACAAAGCAGGTTTATAGTGCTCATCTTGATCTTTACAATGCAAAAAAGATTTTCTCTATAACCAAAAAACTGTTGGAGATATATCTGAAAAAGCTGAGCGCATTTTTCTACCAATGAGTTTTATTTGGCTGTGCGGCTTTCTTTCTCCTACAGTTTTTCACTTATGAAGGAGATATTTTTATAATTGTAAAAATCAAGGTGAGCCATAACAATTTAGCAAGTTGTTTTATGATTAGTTGATTGGAAATTTTTTTATTGTAATTTGAAGGAAAAAACACCGAATAAATACATTTTTTGCCTGCAACAATTTTTTTTTTTTTGAAGTGATATCAAAAAACTGTCTGCATACATTTGTAGACCAATTCATTGTGAATCGGACAAAAAACTAATCGTCTCTACGTACAATATTGGCTGAGAAATTCGATTTTTTAGAAATTTTCCTATGAATGGAGGGGAAGGGGGATGGGCAAATTTTAAAAAAATTTGGGCTCTGAACATTCATTCGAATGTTCTAAACATGTTGTGAATACCTCCAAGCTTATTTCGCTCTAGAAATATTTTTTATTAATTTTTGAAGTTTAGAAGCCAAAAAGGAAGTGCTCCCCTTAAAGGGAGCGTCCCCTCAGAAATTGGGAAACTTGGGGAAAAATCGATTTCAGCTGCTATAGGAGGTGAAAGAGCTCAGGTACATCCTGTGAAAAAATGAGGTTCGTGCGTTCGCTCGTTCGCCCGCTACCGGGATTTGAAGTATGTGGGAGGGGGGAAGTGGTATTTCATCATGTTACACCCCACCTCTGCTGTTTCTTCACGGCGCGATGTTATTATGTCATCTTCTATGTCTATTTATATTACTGTATAATGATTTCAAGGGTCCTAGCTGACCCCACAAATAATAACGAAAAAAAATTGAGATTGTTTATGATTCCTTGTTTTGCCTTTTTTGGGAGGTTTGGAATGTCTGGTTTCAAAATGCATCTCTTCCTACAGTTTTTAACCTACAGCGATGATTTTAGTATCATTGAATGCGGAAAACGTAGAGGTTACAAGAAGTAAGTAGGCATTTTCGAATTTGTTGCAAACAAAAGCTGTGACGCCACAAATGAAAATTTTGCCCCTAAAAAAATGGCGCCACGGAAAAAGTTTTTTGTTATGACTTTAAAGGTTTTCTGTTTACTTCTCGTAATGTCCACCATATTTCGCATCCGATGACACCAAAATCATCCCTGTAGCTTGAAAACTGTAGGAGAAGATGCATTTAGAAACCTCTCTCCTCCAAAAAAAATTCGTTTTCTATGATTTTCTCATTTTCTTTCAAGAAAATCGCATTTTTTCAGCGAAATAAACAATTCCAAATTTCATTTCCTATCAGTATACTTAATTTTATTGCTCTAGGTTCAATAAAAAAAAGCCCGTAAGGGGGACGCTGTCCTTGAGCCACTACTTCTATTATGCTTCAAAATGCGGTTCAGAGGTCTTCAACTGCACTGGATCGGTAATCAATAAATCATAATGGAAAAACACGTTTTAAATTTAAATTAAGATTCATGAACACTTAGCTCTCTCTAGTTTCTCCTATTATTGTTGATTTTGATAACTTTTTTTGGCTCCTCTCGTAGTGCACATAAAAGCTGCGTGATTTGCTTTGACCTCTCTGAGCAATGGAAAACTTACATCAAAAACAATACACCAATTTCCACGTTGCCCCTATTTAGTAAGATTATCGAAAAAGTAGTGCAATAAAATATACTTTTATCTAGAACGAAATTCCCTTATCGACGAATAGTACAATTTGGCTTTTGATCATAAAAATCCACGGCTCAACTCCATCCAAATCATCAATGAAAATTTCTAAATTTAGACATTGATGAGGCAAACCTAGGACTTTCATTTTTCCTTGAATTTAATTAAAAAAGCATTTGACAACGGAAATCACGAAATATGTTTGTCTACTCTTTGCCAACATTACAGGTCTTCCTTGCGAATTGTTGAAATCTTATCTTTCTAACTGTACACATCATGATCATATACCAATTGACAATTTCATTTCAGAGCAACTAAACATTACCAATGGAAACCTTCTAGGATCTATTCTCCGCCTTCTTTTATTTCTCATCATTATTAATCATATCCTGAAATCAACTCTTTTTTCAAAATTCATTCCTTGTGAGCATCACAGCAAGTCATTATCAAGTTTCACCCGCGAAAAAACCGTCAACATCGCAAACCAGATCAAGCAGGAATTGAACAGTATTTCTCTTCCGTTCAAAGCACCAAAATTGGAATGAACGCCAACAAGACTAAATATGTATACAGTAGCACTTATAGGGCGATTCTTAGGGAATCTTATTCTCAAAATAAATAGAAGAACCAATGTTATAGAGAACATATTTTAAAGCAAACGTTTCGGAATAAAAGTTTATAGGAAGCCCACATTTACCGATCTTTGTACAAATTATTTTAGATGTGTCTACAAAGGTTATATTAAATCGTGTGTGAAAACTTTATTGCATTGGGCCTATTGCGTCTCAAGCATGTACCAAATATTACACAATGAATTGGAATATCTGCATAAAATGTTTGCGCGGAATAATTATCCAAAATATCTTGTTAATCGAATAGTCAGAAAATTTCTGGATAATAAATTTCCCCCCCCCCCCCCCCCCTCCTGTAACTTTGACCGTACCGAAACAGAAAATATTTATTGGCCTTCCGTTCCTAGGTTACCAGAACAGTGAATTTCAAAGAGAGTTTCTAGTCTTTGTGCGAACCTTTTTTACAGCGGTTGACGTTCATGTTTATTATAAGAATACTTTTAAGATATCGTCATTTTTCAACTGGAAAGAGCGACAGGATGAGTACCTGGAAAGTTGTTGTGTGTATGTTTGTGATTGCTGCCAGCAATCGAACGTTGGAAGTACAACCCTCCAACTATTTATCCGTCACAGCC
Organism: Morinoia aosen; assembly: GCA_030386875.1. Lineage (NCBI taxonomy): Eukaryota > Metazoa > Arthropoda > Malacostraca > Amphipoda > Talitridae > Morinoia > Morinoia aosen. The sequence continues at coordinate 27,114,071 of CM059557.1, read as the reverse complement.
AACATTCAGGATTTTCTCATATTACTGGCCGCCCATTTGCTTGTCCCCCCCAGTTCGCCATCAGAAACCATTGTAATAGTTCTAATCATCTTCTCAAAATGCCCAATTTTTCTGTCCTATGCAAAGCCTTTAATGAACAAGAACTTCGTATTTTAGAATCTCTTTATAAATTCACGAATTAACCTCCACTAAATAACGATTCAAGCGCGACAAAATTATTTGTAGCCCCTATTTCCTAACTTGCGGTACTCTGAGGTGTGCTTAGTATGTGTGCATGTAGTGCGTGTGTGTGTATGTGTATATATCTTTATAAATGTGTATATGTATGAATGTTAATTATGTATGGTTGTGTACGCCTGTATATATGTACTGTGTGTATTGCCTATACGCTTATGTATGGTGCTTTAGTCGTTAAAAAAGTATTCATATTTTATTCGTTTTAGTTTTTACTTTGTATTTCTGTTCAAACCTTAAGCGTCTTAGTCATGACTGAAAATACTTTTTATTTCTTCCAGCACTAATGATGGAATAATTTTATTCCGAAACGTTTGCTTAAATTAATGTTCTCTATAACGTTGGTTGTTCTATTTACTTTAGGAATCTGTATACATAATTCTCCTGAATAAAGCGCGAAACACTGCTCCCGAGCATATTCTAATTGAAAAATTCAGGAAACGCAGTTGCAAGCTTCTGGTTATGAAATAAACCTATACAAATCTATCAAAATTTTGCACGACGTTAAGGAGGCGGCCTACCCAAGCCAAAAGTCAGTAATCTACCAATGGATTTCTCTGAAATTTTCACAGTAGGTGTGAAATGCTGCAACGATTATTTTATTATTGATGTGTTTTTTTTTTGTCTCTGCACCGGATTTTTCTTTCGCAAAATACGAAAAATTTGTTTTTTTTCAATTTTATCTACTTCTACAATTTTGAAGGTACAGAACCGGCAATTCATTATTAGATAGCTTAAATATCTATATAACTATAAGCAATAAATAATTTTGATACCTTTATTTATTGAATTTTAGGAATATAAAAACAGTGACTACTGTTTTTCATTTTTCCTGTCTTGTAGTTTTTATACTATTGAATGTTTTAAAAACTTACATTACTTATGGATAGAACTTGCTAAACACTATCAAATGGTATATGTCCCATTCTTGTACCTCTAAAATTTTGGAAAAGATACATTTAAAGAAACCAATTTTGCAAGTTTCCAGAAAACGTGCTTTTATAAAAAAAATTCGGTTGTTCGTCCTAACTTTTGAACTGAGTGTTTTCTGCAATGAGTTCTTGAACTTTGGTAGCGCTTTTTAAGCCCTTTCGATTGATATATATGCCATTAATGTAGCTTTGGAACTCTAGGAGAAAATCTATAAAAAAGACAATAAATGTAAATGTTATAAATGTACGAGGAGTTCGTGGACTCGAACTCAGGACTAGAGATCACCGCGCCTCTCTAGTCTCTAGTCCTGAGTTCGAGTCCACGAACTCCTCGTACATTTATTTCATTTGAAAAAAAAACCTTGTGGAAGCAGTGTCTTCCCGTACCAGATTCTTCAATTGTTTCTGGGGGTGACTAGGCTTTGAGCTCTCGATGTAAATGTTAAAAACATCCATTTTTCCAAACATTTTTTTCCATTTTACCGTCATGCTTTTTTAAATCAACTCCTATGCCAATGTCGTCGAGCTATGAATGAAAGTGTGTGTACACAGAACAGCTGGATTCTTAAATCGTCAAAAAATTTTACTCGGCGTTAGAATGTTTCGTACGAATATGAAAGCACTTTGAGTAGCCCATGAGCGAACTCTATTGCCATTGCCGCACAGAAACACGCCCAATTAACCCCCAATAATGAAGGGTGTTACGGGTCGCCCTGCGTCAAGGTCACGCCCCCCTCCTCGCTCTCCCCCTCTGTGGGGCGTACTAATCGGAGTAGACGCGAGCGAGCGGTACCAATGGAAGCGCAAAAAAATCCTCCATAAAATGCATTTAAAAATATAAAATCGACAATTATTCCACTTCCACGTCTTAACAAGAAACGCGCTAAAATTCCCTACAGTTCGCTGAACCATCCTTTTATTTAATACGGCTTTGAAGCCTGCAATAACACAGACAAAAAGTGATGGAGTGTTGAAACCACAAAAAAAGTCACTGGAGCTATCTCCAACTTAGAATTCAACCGATAAAAAAATTTTATTCGCTGACCTAAAACTCTTTAGACTGTTTAATTACGACCGATATTTTCTTGATAATTTTTATACAAATCAAACTGACTACTGTGACCACTTCACTAAAAGAATAAATAAGCTCATATGCCCTAACCACTTATTAGTCAGTTCTCAAAATAGGTGACATCAAATTACGGAATTTCATTCCTCTTGATAAGTACGATGCCATCACTCATTCGGTCTACAAAAGTAAGTTTGAAACTTCCATGAAACACACATATAAATAATAAATTAAGGTAAAATTACCAACCAAAAAGAATGAAACTGGAAAAAAATTAGCGATATATAGTTTCTAGGAACCATCGTTTTTCCACCAGGAAAAATGGCAAGAAGAAACCTTTATCTACGAGGCTACTATTCAAAATAAAACGCAACAACCGATCAAAAAAATACCAGAATGTCAAACTGCAATTTCCTGTAGCATGATTTTAGCAAATTTGTCTTAAAGGTTTCACTTATTCTGTTGAAAACGCAAGGGCAAAAGTTATTCGTCACTGTTTATAGCAGAATTAATTTATCTTTTGATAGATTGCTTAGAAGTGTCATAGCTTATTCGGCCCACATTGCCATCATCGTTGTCTGTTATTTATTAATTACTAGTGTGCACGGCCCGTCAAAAATGACGGTATTCAATACCTTTCGTATACAAATTTTCCAGATGTGGATGACAAACAAATATATTCATCCCAACAGTGCCCGTGCTAAAAAATATTCTTGTACTTGTGCACTGGTGTAACTCGTATCACAGGTACGGTCATTATAACTCTCCGAATGACCATGACAGAGAAATGGAAGAAGCGGACTCCAAACAAATAAATCAAGCGTATTATTAGGTAGTAGTAGGACCCGTGGAAATTCCACGGACAATGTCGTCGTTCAGGATACCGTCTGGGTAAAAAAAAAAGTCCGTTATTTATGGATGGATTTCTCTGAAATTGTCACAGTAGGTGTGAAATGATGCATAGATAATTTGTTATTTCGACAAAATTTCTGTAGCTGCACTTTTTTTTTTTTTTGAAAAATATGATAAAATAAGGGGGTTATGTAAAATCTATCTCCTTCTACAATTTTGAAGTTACAGAACCAGTATTTCGTTTTTAGATTGCTTATATGTCTATATAACCATAAGCAATAGGGAATTTTGATAACTTCTTTTTGTGGATTTTGGGAATTGAAAAAAAAAATTATGTATTTTTCATTTTTTTTTTTCATGTGGTGTAATTTTCAAAACAATAAATGTATCAAAAAATGCTATTACTTATGGATACACCTTGCTAAACCCTATCGAATGGTATATAAACCATTCTTGTAGCTCTAAAATTGTGGAAGGAGATAGATTTGAGAAAACCAATATCAAGTTTCCAGAAAAACGTGTTTTTTCACACAAACATTTTTTTTTTCTTTTTATCTTTTGAACTACAGGGTTTTCTACAATGAACTCTTGAGCGTTTGTAGCTCTTTTCAAGCCCTTTTGATTGATATAATTTACATTGCTGTAGCTCTGTAACTCTGGGAAAAAATAAACAACAAAAGGGAATGGGTGTAATTCTTGACAAAAAAAAATTTTCAATTTACAATTTTTTACCACCAAAATACGTTTTTTTGTCTATTCAACTCCTTTGTTTTATAGCTCTTTTCAAGCCCTTTGGATTGGTGTGCTCACCACTGCTGTAGCTATGATACTGCAGCTGTCATCGAGCTATGAAGGAAAGCTGCGGTATCATAGATACGGCAGAACAGCTAAATTCTGAAATTGTCAAAATTTCATAAAAAATATTTATTCAGCCTTAGAATGTTTCGTTTGAATAATGGAACCACTTTGAGTAGCCCATGAACGAACTATAATGCCATTCCCGCAGAGAAACGCTCAATTGACTCCCAATAATGAGGGGGGGGAGGGTTCAAGGTCACTCCACCCCCATCGCTTTCCCCCCCTCTGGTGGGCGCACTATTCGGAGTAGACGTAAACGGAAAGTACCAATGGAAGCGCAAGAAAATCCTCTATAAGATGCATATAAAAACAGAAAATCAACACATATCCTGATTTCTACCCAGACGGTCTCCTTAAGCTAAATGGACCCGTGAAAAAATTCCGTCAACATTACCTAACCTAGCTGTGGTAACCTAACCTATCTTAACCTAACATAACCTAACCTTTCCTACCCTAACGTCTCCTAACCTAACCTAACCAAACCTCTTGATGAAAAATCAAACAAACCAATGACTGTAAAGTCGATCTTTTAATGTTAGACTGAAGAATTTGGTACTTATGAAACCGCAAACTCAGACGAAAGCGTGATGGAGACCAAAAACTAAACATACATCCTATGCTTTTAAGAAGTGGACACCAAACAAATATATAAATATAGACACAACGGATATTATTAAGTTAGATAGTCATGTGTTAGATAGTCAACACTCTCCCCTCTATTTATCCTTTTTCTCCTTTCCCTCGCCCGGCGTTTTCCTCCTCCATTTATCTATCTTCTTCCATTTCTCACCCTGACCTTTTCACCTCCACTTACTTCCGACCTCAACCCTTTCCGCCTCTGTCAATCCTCTTATCCCTTTCTTCTCTTTCACGTTTTGATTTCCATCTATCTACTTCCTCCCTTCCATACATCTGCCCTTTCCTCCTCTGTCTTTCGTTCTTGCACCTTCTATCCATGCTATTTTACCTCTATCTTTCCATCTTCGTCTTTTTCTTCCTATGTCAATTTCTCTCTTGTGTGTTCCTTTTCTCCCTTTTCTCCCTCGTCTTTTCCTCTTTCATAAATTCCCCGTCTCCCTTCTTTCCCACGGCCTTTTCCACACCCTTTTGTTCTCCTCGCTCCCTACCCTTTATCTGCCTTTTCTTCTCCGGACATTAATTGCTGGGACTGACTTTTTATTTACATTTCAATTCTGCTCTCATGTATTACATTTCCAGTTCTCGTTTTTCTGAATCAATAACTTATAATCGGCATCCTATAATTTTATTCTCAAAAATTTCAATATTAGAACACAACTGAAACCTCTACATAGAACTAAGTCTATGCTGTTCAACCCAAGACGGTGGTCGCTTCTGTAAAAGAATTAATGCTTACAGAATTTCCTTATAATACGATAAAACGTTCTATCTATTTAATATAAAATCCCATGCTTGGACACCAGTAAGTTTAAGGGCCTTTCACACGATCAGTTTTTTCGTCAGTCAACACTGACACTCACGGTTCCGTAACACCATATTTGGGCATGCGTGTTCTCTTTTGCTCTCTACTCGGCACTCGCCACTGTCGGGTTTGACTGCTGCTTTGCTTCTATTTGCGTGTCAGTTTTCGCACCCGGCGTCTAGTGAGGAGGGTTGCGATCGCTTTCCCGTATTTCGCAGCCTGGTCTGAATAATAAATTAGCTATTTTCGTGAACAGCCTGCTTTGTGGAAAGTGCAAAGCAACGAATACAAGAGCAGAGATTTTAGAAGAAAGTCGCTCGAATATGTTATTGAAGCAATGAATCAACACAGTATTAGTTTACGTGAGAATGGGTTGAAGGAAAAAATTAGTAGGCTTCTAAAACAGTTTAGGAAGGTATTTAGAGCATTTGCTTCCAAAAAATCTATTATTTAGCAGAGGATAGCACCTGGATTCAAAGATGCAGGGAACAATAGTTCATTTTTTACAAGCATATCATAATGCATTCGTCCTGTTGTAGTGACAGCGGCTCAGCGCTATTGACAAAGGATTTCCAATCGTATTTAATATTCACTCAGGAAATACTGCAAAGGCATATTATTTTTGTTTCTTAGAATTAAAAAATTAAATATTTAACCGAAGTGCGATTTCAACAATTAGCCCGGCATTTTCAAATAAAATAAAGAACTTTTTCCATGAATTCTCCTTAACATTTAATTTCAGCATGCAAATGTTTCCTGAAATAAATCTAAACGTTTATTAGTTTATCCGTAACGCTGTCACATTCAAATGGATTATTAGATATTATCACACAGTAATTTGAGAGGCTTATTATATTTTATCATATTTGCTTGCGGATGCCACATTTACGCGTGCATTCTATCATACAGTTCTAATGAATGTGCGCTAGATTTCAATTGTTATTACTATATCCTTGTCACTGTGTCGCTAGGAAATGACCGAACATAGTTCTTCAAGAAAAAAATTCAATTTACGGGCTGTACTATTACACGCTGGTACATGCAAAACTGCATAGAACGAGCGGAAAATATTACCTGCAGTTGAAATTATTATGAAGTAGATTATTACATTTGTAGTAGTTGTAGTATTTGTTAGATCTGGTGTGACCAAATTTGACAAATGCTGAAAAAGAAAGGAATGCGACAAATAATTAGTGAGCGAAATTTAGATATTTAGCCCTAACTTACTACAAATCCGGTTATAACTGCCATTTTCTGGATGTTTAGCCAGCCATTCTTTTACCCACTATCTATTTATGGTGTTTTTTCTTCTCTATGACCGCAAAGCCGATGAGTATGCTTGCTTTGACTACGACGAATCTCTCTCGACTCCGCGTAGTGAAGCACTGCCAACCTTGCCAGTGACGCGCCACTTCAGTCACGCGAACGTACGTGTGAGCGCGAGTGTTTTCACCACACTCTGGAGTGTCAGTGTTGACTGACGACAAAAACTGATCGTGTGAAAGGCCCTTAAGCGGTGACGCCACCATTCAGTTCTTCTGCGGTGTTGGGTTTATTCTTTCGCGATCATCTGAGGCCGTATTTTGGGGTACTTTACGTCGTCACTCTGGCAAAATGGCAGCGTAAAATGTTTCAATATGCCTTGTCTACGCTACGCACGATATCATCAAGTTGTTCGTTAGACAAAATTCGCGCATATAAAAAACTTCTGGTAACGTTGGAAGGTTGTCAGAAGCTGGTTGAATTTCCAACTGTCTCGCTACTGTAGTCTTGTGAACGACACCAGTGCGGAGCTACCGACAGCCTGTGCTCAGCACGTGTCTGGCGACGTGGCCCACCGGTGATCAGTAAGGGGATTTTTATATTGCTGCTGACCGACCTGCAGTTGCTGACTTTTTTAAGGATACGTACTTAATAAAAGCTAAATGATTAATGTTTGCTATTTCAAAAGTTGCTTACCACAATTGACTTCAAATTTGAATTGAATATTAAACCTCAGTTTAACCAATCTTAGTTAAAGTGTTAATGGTTCTTCTAAGATCGTTTATAATTTAGAAATTTTTTCTCCGTATACCTATTTAATATCCATCAGTGCACATGCACCAGGACAAAATATATATACATGTGCCTTTAGAAAGCATATTCTCCTTTAGAAAGCATATACCATGATAGAGCTACAATGTACGTGCGCATGCGCTGTCAGTTTGTTCACCACACCAGATTACAGCGTACATTACGCAGTTCCACTCCTTTGGTGTACGGGAACATGTGACAAAACTTGAGACACTATTGAGATAAGCCATGACGCCATTTCAGGTTTCGAACAAAAACAATTAGAATCATTACTTTGAATTAGCCTGATCTAAAACTCGAAACCCATCCAATAAGAATTGATATTTATTTGTAAAATACTTTCCCATTTAAAAATTTTGGTTAAAAATGGCGTCTGACAACTCACTAACTTCACAACTGAAAGCAAGTACAGTATTATATAGTCAAGCAGAGAGGTTCGGGACTACCCAACATCACTTAGACATGTCCATCTAAGCGCGGGTTATGCACTAGGACTGACTCTAGCCTAGCTGATTCAAAATTGCGAGTGTGAATCAAAAAATATGAGAAGCCACATCTACTCCATAAACCTACATTGGTTATTCGTATACTATGCAGTATTCTGAATACCCTGCACGAAACAACTAAGTATATCAAATCATTTAATTATTCAGTGTTTTGCAAACGTACTCGGAATTGTATTATTTGCCCGCTTTCAGAGCTACGTTAAACAGATTTTAAGCGAAAGCAGCAGACTAGTCCACGAGAACGGCCTCTAATTTTATTCCAAATTACGATAAAAAATGCGTAAGGCTTAATGTGTTTTCCACCGTGATACGAGGAGGTATTGAATATCAGGCAACTGAACGAGTTCACAATTACCTCTAATCATCTCAATTTAGCCATTCAACAAATGCTGGAGATACTCGAACGTCTCACAAAGTTAATGCAAAACATCTGAATTTCGCTGAAAAAATCAGATGTGTTTTATTCGATTTCGTGAGGTTCTTAATGACCGTCTCACCCTTAAACAAAAGTCTTTTCCACTTTGCTTGAGCTTGCATACGCAGTGTTAATAATGAAACGTGGCACTTAACACATTTTGCCTCATATCCGAAAACGAGAAGGGTGTTTTGCGTTTATCGTTACACTCACTTATAAATTACATCTCGTTATAACTAGGCATTATTTGAATATTTAGTTTATTTACAGCGTAGTACTTTTTTAAAATGGCCATGAATTTGAACATTAGTATTAATTCATAGAGATTCATCCATTTTTAAAGTGATCAGAATGCTCGTTTGGAGAACATCAAAGTGTTTCAAAGTTACCCTAAAACCAACAACTAAACCTGGTCAGAGTCGTCTTTGCAATGCGACGGCATCAAACTGGCTCAAATCAACCAAAGAGATGCTCCTTAGGAAATAAAAAAGATCCATTCAGATTCAAGCTAAGGTGGCCGATGTATTCATTGGAGTCATGTTCACAATACTTGACAATGAAATGAAGACTTCATCATTCAAACATTAAGAAACAGTTCCTATCTCTGAGCATAGTTGATAAACGCCAGACATGAGTTTAAACGTTGCTCTATCGCATCGGTTAAAAGACACTCCCCAGCATTGTCTGCAGCGATGAGAAAAAAAATTGACATTCAACAAATAGTTATGAAACTTTCAAAATGATCGCGTTTATTCAAAATCTGGCGATTTTAATGCAATGGTGATCTTTTGAAGACAAGACGTCGTTGTAGGTACAGGAACCGAAACTGGAACAGGAAGAAGTTCTTAAATTTTCGTTGACCTAGAGATCAAAACCTTTCAAGAAAATTACAGGAATTTCATTCTGGAGTATTCACTATTCCTTTGTGCTAAAAGCATCCTTGAAACACAAATGGTCTTTTTAGCAATAATTGGCACCCTATGATTGAGCAAAGAAAACAAAGGAGTGGTTAGCATTAATGGATTCTCACTCCATTTCAAAAGACGATTTGCGTTCTTTGTCAGTGCATCTGAACGCTCTCGATTACAATATCTGGTTCATCTTTGAGAGAAAGGTGTCCGGAATATATCACCTGCAAACAAAACACACCATCCGAGAGAGCCAAAATTTCCAAAAAATTATTCGTGACTTGTTCAGATCGCTTCCCAGTCATATCCAACGAGCTATGGATACCAATATGACGCACCTGAAATATGAAAGGCAAATTGAACCAAATAAAGAAGCATTCGATTTGTGATTAAAAATTACTAATTTATTAAGTTGTATATGTGTGTTCTTCTTTTCTTCAATCTGGGCAAAAAATTGAAGGTATCACTTCAAAATATTTCATTTTTTGTTCTCTTGGTTTGCAAACCACAGCTCAATGCAATGGGTTCCCTGAGGTTTATCTTGCCTTTTCATTTCCTCATGCTTTACTGCCTACTGCAAGTTGCATCAACATCATCAGAGTCCGGTCAGGATGTCAGCGTCAAACTCAACAATCCTGCCGGGTACGGCCACCATTTTGGGGGTAAGAAAGTATCGGACGAGATCAGCAAGGAAACCCATACAGCGCCCCAAGTGGAAGCTGGTGGCTTGGGTGTGATCAAAGGAAGAGTTCTCAATAGTTCTCTGTCGCACCGACCGTTCCATGCCTACCACAGCATCAGATACGCTGAAAAGCCAGACCGGTTCCAGGTGAGATTATATCTGCCAGATTATTTTTCAACATTGAAAGCTGCTGTCATATATCCGTGTGAATATCTTCCAATATTGAATACTGCCCCCATGAATCTCATTGAAAATTTGAATTCCATTACTTTTCATCGCATCCTTTACCCCAACCTTGCAAGTTTCGTTCCATTCTAATGCTCCTTTTCGTCCCCCCTGATTTTCGTTGTTTTAAAGCTCATAGCCAAGCTGTGCGTTTCCTTTCAAACCTATCGTCTTCTTATGTACGTTCGAACTGATGCCTCAGTGTTTATTCTTCTCGTTCCTTGCTCAGAGGTCCATTTTCGAGGAGATGAATGAACATTAAGGCCATGCTCAAACGCTGATGAATTTTCGTCACATCTCGATGCTATTTACACCAATCCCATCCTCCTTTGTGTGTCTGGACGTTTCTTGTCGCTAATTTCCTGCGACGCATCAAAACTACACGTATCTTAACCGAATACTAAGGTTTAAAGAATACAATGCACGCAACGAGAGGAGTTTTTTATTGATTTTCGATTTACAATACCTTTTAGGCTTGAAAGATTCTCGTAACACGAGAATTTCTCCTTATGCTGGATTAACCCGCGCACTGTAACTGGTCGCCTCATTTACCAGGCTCACTGGTTGCCAGACGTAAGGCATAACCCCAAGTTGTTATACACCAAAATGATCGTCTCAGCGAGTGCTACACAGCTGGAGCCAGAAACCCCCACATTGTGGGGGTTAAGGGAGAGCTCCAACCACTTGGAAGTTGGGAGGGGTAAGCACAGTCAGTGTGGTAAATGAGGCGAGCGTGAAAGGGTGTGCGTGCGAACAGTCAGTGGCAGCCTCAGTTACCAGCGAAACTACTCAGGGCCTTATTTCGCCTTATTTCGTAAAAATGGCAAATAAGACAAATCTGAAGTCAGTAGCGTGTAGAACAGTATTTTATTCATATTGTGTGAAAATTACAAGTTTCGAAACACTATACTTACAGTAATATAACCAGACATGCAAACATGCATTTATGTAGGAACTAAAACGAAGAATGGATAACACCTAGTAGACATAAATGGTCATAACTTTTTTTCTAATTGTTGTAGAGGAAAAATAAAAACATCAGTAGGTTTGGAAGGATTTTCTGCATAAAATAGCAGTGAAAAACATTACATTGTTCCCAAAACACAAAAATGGCCATTGATCTCTTTGAAGCAATGTTGTGCAAAAATCTACGGAGTTTGACTCCATATTACAAAGAAACGGTTCAAGTTATCAAAAATCTGACAACATCAAAGTGTAAAGCAACATTTTTTACTTATTACTTCATATTTTTACATCTCTGCCTATTACGGTAAGTGAACAGGGAACGGCAGAGTAACGCGGGTAAATTGACTACTTTTCTGAGGGATGCGCGACCGTGCGCGGGTTAAACAATGAACTAGTGAAATGAAGCCGAGACAATTAGTATTTTACAATTTTTTAGTTAGTCAGTTGTTTGATTAACTTCATTTAATGGCTACGTGGAGGGTGTATATATGGAGGGAGCATAGATGTCTGTGAAGAGAACCAGTTTTTGAGATTTCTCCTGTGTCTGTGGTAACCAATAGCCGTCTCGCGAGTGTGACGTCAGCACGGAAGCCAGTTACCTACCAACTACGCTAGAGTGCGCACACGCTTGCTGACTGCTCTTCCAGCTGTTTAGTTAATCATTCAATCGTTAATGATTAATTTGGAATTCTAAGACTCCGAAAGATAATAAATTGTGTTTCCTCACTTGAGGACACTTAATAATATCAAAATTACTAGCAAAGATACATTAAGAGTTCAAAACTATAAAGATTACAGGCCCTTGATTATAACAAATTAGAGCGACTTGCACGCGCACCTCACCCTTTGACTTGTGATGAGGTACTAATCTTGCTTTGGAAAATGAGAGCCATTGAGAGGAAGGGTTGTAGGGAAGGTGGGTGGAGCAACTTCAGCCAAGCGTCTGTGGTTGGCTCAGAATCGGGCATTGAGAGTGCCCGAGTGTTTCAACTTTTGCAGCCAAATTGAGCCCGATCGGAGTGCGCTATGCTCCCTCCATATATCCTAGCTCCATGAATGGCTACACCACTCTCCCGTAACCGTCCCCTTACGGATAGCACAACTGCTCGGCTCCCATCAAGTTAGGAATCCAGAGACGTACACAGCGTGCAGTGCACAAGAAGCTGAATTTTATGAAAGTTTGAAGATTCAGGATAACCAGGGACTCGAACGTTATCCTTGCAAATTGAAATACTGTAGAAACACAGTCTAGTTGGAGACTAAACTCAATGGTAACACTTATGGCAAATATTTCACGGAAATTTTATGTATTTCAAAATACGCAACTCAAACCTCGCCTAAAGCTCACCTTCAACTTCAATACCATTTTGCACTGATAAGAAGTTAGCTTGGGAAGCTATTTTAGGAAATTAAGAGGAATTTCAGTTGAAGGAACCTAGCCTCGGCATAGCACCGGTTGAAATGTTAGCGTTAAACTAATCCTTACGCAAGGCATAGCCCGAAAGAAGTATTTATTTAACTTTCCCTTAATTGAGAGTAACTTTTACGAAAACCAAACATTTATAGTAAACTTGTATTAGACGAAAGTTACTCGTTAAGTGAAGCGGACACAGTCCAACATTCTAAGTTATAGGGTTAAGTTGCCGTGACTTGTGTCACTCTAGCTGTGACGTTAGTCACCTTAAAGTTGAAGCTCAAAATTGGCTCCTTCTCGATGATTTTCCTTTATTACATTTAAAAGTTTACGTTGATCACTTTACTTCATTTTACTTTATCAAGAGAATAGTTAAAAACCCGAGGTAGGTTTAAGAAGTGACGAACTCCATGCAAAGAATAAATAAATGAACGAAATTGAAATAGTGGTCACTACAAATAATAAGTAGGAAACATAGAGCTCAGCCTATGAAAGATTAACTAGAGAGGCTTCCCAGCAATACTCTGGCGCTTAACCGATTTAACGAGATGCCTCTCATTCTCCATCACTCTGTCTGCCTGGCTCTTTCTCTCTTTCGATACCTACCTCTGCTAATACTGAGATTATTTTTTCTTCGTCGGAGCGAAGAATGACGGATGATTCACGAAAGAAGATTCAGAAGATGCGCTGACTTACTGCTACCGGTAGCCAGTAGAGTACACAACTTGTGTGTCTAACTTTATTCGACGTTTCACTGCTTCCTCTCTCAGCGAGGAGTCACTAGTCTCCCTCAAGTTTATCTTTCATGTGAGGAGACTTGGCTAGAAGAGGTCATTAGATGTATTAAAATTTTATTCTTTGAATATATTAGAGTAACTCTAATACCCTTTTCGAAAAAATGTAATGTAATAAAATGGAAACAGAATTTGTAATGTAACAAAATATGTTGACACAAAGCAAAAGTACCAGAAGCCTTTTGGCTTCACTGCTATTCATCATTTTATGTATCGTTGTGCAAACATACAGACGGATGCAGTACTCAAATTTGAATAGTAGAATGTTCTAATTCTCATTCACTCTAATCTAGACGGACGCTTATACATGAACACACTGCGATGCGATTAGCACTCCTAAAGCAGAAGGCTTTTTGTTTGTCATGAAGCCTACATGCTGTCTCACAGTGCAATATTGGTGCAGAAAATTTTGTTCCCTAAAGACCTGCTTCATTGCTGTGCGCTCCTTCGAAAGCCTTCTTGGAACAAACAAACACAGTACTCCCCTACCAGCTTTTACTTCCTTGTTTAGTTTCGAAAGCGTTTGACGAGAGCACATATTCAAAGGCAAACGTTGATCACGATCGCGCGAACGGACGCTACGCGAAAAAAACATACGTAAATACGCTTCACTAACACACAGATGGATGAAGTACTCAAATTTAAATAGATGGATACACAATTCACACTCACGCAGGCAAGGCCGACACTAACCTGATGAATGTTCCAGTACCCTGAAGTGTTCGATGGCCCCCTCACGACAGACAGAAGTGTTTACGACGCGATGCGTTTCAGGGACGTCTGCCCTCAGAGGTCCCTGGTGTCACCCGTCATAACCGGCAGCGAGGACTGTCTCTACATCTCCGTCTACCGCCCATCTGAGGTGAATGTCTGTGTTTCCGTCTGTCTGTAAGTCATCACCCACGACAAAGACCGTCTACATTTCCGTCAATCGACTATCTCAGGTGAGTGTATCTAACCATGCGTCTATGTCAGGCATCACCGTAGCAGAGAACGGACTGTCTCAGCTCGTCAGAAATTTTAATCAGCGGTGGACGCTGCAGCCTAGTGTTAAGGGGACCATCTCAACAAAAAAGACCGTCATTTTTCAGCGAATTCATCTGAAATTTTCACCAAAGGTGCCAAATGATGCATCGATTCTTTTTTGTTTCGAGTGTTTTTTCGAAATTTTACATAAAAATTGATCTTTTTACCAAAGAAATGGGTATTACAGATATTGTATCGCCTCCCACAATTTTGAAGTTACAGAATTGGGATAGATAAATGTACTCTCTAAAATATAGCGGAGAAAATTGTTTGTTATTTTGATTCGTTTAATTTTAGGAATTTATTTCGCAAAAAATTCGATTCCTTTTTTTCCTTTTTCCAATATAATTTTCAAACTATAGCATTTTCAGAAAAAAATTCACCAGTTTGTAGCTCTTCTCAAGTGTGAGGGGGTGTTAGACGACCTAAGGGGACCGTCTGAGTTTGAACTCAAGTTCGTTATTTTTCAACGGGTTCCACGGAAATTTCACCATAGGTATGAAATTATGCAAAGATTCTTTTCAGTCGTGTCAAGAATATTTGTATCTTTCCAGAAATTGATTTTTTTTGGAAAAATTAAAAAATAGGTATTACGGAAAACCTCTCTCTTCCTACCTCTTGTATCCCTCCAACCAATTCGAAGTTACAGAACCGGCCACTTGTTTTTGGATAGCTAAATATTTTATCTAAAAATTAGTGTGGGGGAATTTCGATGTTTTGATTCATTGAATTTTTAGATTTCATTCAAGAAATACATTTTTTTAATATAGACATTATTTTTTTTATCTAATTTTGAAACTACACAATGTGGGGAAAAACTCATACACCCATTTTTAGCTCTTACCCTATCGATTGATGAATTTGCCATTCCTGTGCTCATAAAACTGAGGGAGAAGTCTCATTTCAAACGTATACGACTTCAAGATTTCAGGAGATACTGACAAACTCAACGCTTGACCGTATAATGACGTAGATGACTGGCCTTTTGCAAGCTATAGCAGACGAACGAGCGCACAAAGCAGTGAAGCATATAGATAGATAGAAAAAATTCTCTAAGAACATGCTAGAAAACAGAAAATCTACCATTTTTGGAGTAAGCCACATTTCTACAACGTATTGTGTTTGACTTCTTAGGTATTACTGTATTAAGGTACCTAGTCAGGACGAAAGCCAATACCTTATTAACGTTATGAAAATCTGTTTATTACTAAAACAGTCACTTTTTCGCTGGCTTTTGATTATTGCTTCTAGTCTTCAAGTTGTATACATTTCTTGGTTATCCTACAATAATTATTGTTGCATAGGAACTTAAAATCCGTGTCTTGCTAGAACATATGATGTATTAAACCAGCTGTCTCATATACTCAGTGACTGAATGAACTCACATTAGACATAGGAATAAATGGCAGAAGCTAATTCAGCGAACATAAGCAGGCCAAGTAGTTCATATCTTATTTAGACTATTGACCGATTAGTTAAGGGATGTAATTTGTTTAGATTATTTTCTTACATTTCAGTGATGCACTTCTATCATCCATGAAACCAAAGATATAGACGCAGACACAGATTCAGATGTCAAATCGCACTCATTCTACAGCGTCAGGATTGGCTAGCGAGTTCTCATCTTATTGAACAGACGTTTTCCCCATTACGTTCCCTGAGTATCAATGTGCTTAACAGATAAAGAGCAGATAAAACCCAGAGGCTTCTGCCGTGACTTAAGGTCATGAAACGATTCATAATTTTCTAAAATGTTTCGTATTCTAAACTTCAGCACCATTCGAACTAAGTAATTAGTAAGACAAAACATTTGCAATTTGTCATATTTAAAGTTCTCACATTTTCAGCTCGTGTGTAACAAAAAAGGTAAGCTCTACATTTTTCATTTAGCCGAAAAATTCTGAAATCGGTTACTTCCTGATCTTAGCTGTCTACAAAGTTTGTTTTTGAATTGATAGATTGATAAAATGATCAAAATGTTTTTATCCTTGAGGAAATTCAAACAGAAATGAGAAGTAAAATACAGAACAATGAATCTAAAGGTGTTTTCGGTTATTTCGGTGGGTTTTTGATGAAAACCTAGTACGCCATTCATAATTTTTGCAGCTCGTTTACGATGCTCTCTACCAAAGTCAGCTATAGTGTACTTTTTTCCTCTAAGAAGAAATTCAATTTTTCAGCTATAGTGTACTTTTTTCCTCTAAGAAGAAATTTAAAATAGAGACCCTATGATTTATTCAAATTGTTCAACCCCAGAATCTACTCTATGATCAATTTCACTCTTTGAGTGCCAAAACTCAAATAGTTCAAGGAAAATTATTTACAGATAAATGTTATCAACACCCTGATTTATCAGTGAAATTGCCCTAGCATGGACCTCTTCCCTTTGCGCATGCTTCTACGTCTTTATTATGAATACAAATTAATCTTCATTCAAAATGTATGCATAGGAGGAAGAATGTTCGATACCTTAGATTTTCTACATTTGAACCCATTAATTTAATTTATCAAAAAATGGATAGACCTTAGAAAAAATTAACTAGGCTGAGTAAAAAATTGTTAAATGTGTAACACGGACAATATAACTTGAACTCAAAGCTAATTAACAGTAAATTTTAATCGTAAGGCTTCTGAAATGTGTGAAAAAAATTATTATTGCTATTCATTGCCCTAATATGGTTTTTCATTTTTAAATTTTCTCCTACCAGTGAAATTACTGTCCACTGTCCATCAGTAAGACAAACGTTCATTAGAACTCATGAGGCCATAAGCATGTTGTAAATACCTCGGTATTTCGGCAGGTGACGAGGAAGTTGTTCATAATCATAATCATAGGGAAACGGCGCACAAAATGAATGCCAGAAATCAAAAAATTACAATTCAAGTCAAAAGACGAACGTACAAGTGTGGCGAATAATTTTGAGAAATAACTTTTTTATATATCAGGGCTTCATTTCAGAATATACTTATGCCAAATCGTTAACAGTCCCATAATGTAGCAAAATTACCCAGAAGCGGGGTTAAAAAAATTAATAAAATTACGTGGATTTTCTAATAAATACGCCAAGTTTGTTTTTCCTAAAATACGGAAAACATATTTGTGCTGGTTTAAAGGCTGGTACGGGCTTTGGAACTGATGAAAAAATCGTTTGTTAGATTAGTGGGACGTTTATTTCGAAACATTTTGTTTATTTTTTTCAGATTTTTAAAAATATTTTCTTTCCCAGATAAAACATCATAGTGATTTCAGAATATATTAAGAAAATCATCATTCTTCTCCATCAGAATGTTCTATCAAAACAGGTAATTGAGGCCAAGCAACTCGCACCATCGTCACCTGTCTCTACAGATAGATAAAACAATTCAACGAGACCAAATCCATAGTGGCGAAGACACCCTTTGGCAGGAAAAGATTGTCGTCGGTTCGTCAAGATAGGGCTTTAGTGCGCTACTTGTTACGGGAAAAAAGACTGCTAGCAGTTCAGAGCTTGCGCTGGAATGGGAGAGGGATGACATCCATGCCTAAGCGCGAACTGTTCAACATTGACTTTTTGACAACAGACTTGATCAAGGAGAGCTGCGAAGAAACCTCTTTTGATGACGAAGAAGATCAAAGATCGGCTCAATTTTTGCAGGACGCACCAGCATTGGACTGCTGAACAGAGGGGCAAAGTCATTTTCTCCTATGAATCTTCGTCCACCTTTTGGCCACCGTCGGGAAAAGCCTCGTGCGACGAAGAAATAGCGAAAGATTTAACAAGGTGTGGGTCGTTCCAACGGTCAAGCATCCTGCCACTCTTCACGTCTATGCGGGGAGGGAACTGGAGCACTGACGATTTTATCCAAATATACAGCAATAAATTCGGCCTGGTCCCTGAAAGTCTTGAAAGATCATCTCCTTCCAACTATAGCTGATCAGTTTCACGACAAAGAGGTGGTTTTAAAAGATTGCGCTCTCTGTCGTAATGCAAGAGTGGTTAAAAGTTCCTTGATCGCTATACTCAAATTTGACCATTTTACTAGACTTAAGAAACATTTTATCTCTGTATCACCTGTGGTAAATAAATTGTTTAAATTGTTTAAAATTGTTTGATAACAATGTAGTGAAGATTTTGACTCGTTGGCCTGGAAATTCGGCTTATCTGAATCCGATCGAAAATATTTGGTCGACCATAAAAGTCGAGTGAACAAGAAGAAACCAACTAATTTAGCACAACTTCAAGGCTGAATTGAAGAAGAGTGGAAGTTCTTTGATCATAATATCATTGGAAAATTAGTAAACAGCAAGCCGAAGCACATCAACACAGTTTTGAAGAAGTGTGGTCAACATTGCAAATATAGAGAATAATTACATTTCACTTCTGTAGCGTATTTAAAAGTGTTTGTGAGCAATTTGTGTATTTTTTATCCTTTATATTGTTTTTCGGAAGCAATCAATTGAAAACTACGCAGAAACTTTCCCAAAATCATTGGCCACACCAGTATCTCACAAAAGGATTCACAGTAGATACATAAACCAAAACAAAACATCCTTCAATGATGAATAATACTCTAAAAAAAGATTTTGTGTGGTACATTTTTTATTTGTCAAGTAAAGATATTTGGGTTAACACAACTTAAAATGATGCAATTTTTTCGATTCAAAATTAAGCATTTATTACAACATGATGAATCATTCCACTCATCTTTCTACTCTTAACAAAAAATAAGCATGACAATTATCAGTTTTCAGTGGCCTTCCTTTCTAATTTTCCTCAATGTATTCACTTAACTGGTCATAGCATTGCTGTCAACTCTAACTTAGTAAATAAAACAAGAAATTCATTTTCAATAATAGTAAACAATTATTTATATTGAACAGAGCCTTTATCAGTACAGAGTTCATTGTAAAGAAATGGCTTGCAAACAAATGGCCGGGCATTTAATATTTAATCAAATTAAATTCCCCTGACACTTATTCTTTGTTTGTATAAATTGTTTTTCATATTTAATAGAGGTTTGAAATACCATTCAACAGAGCACATCTTTTAGGTAGGTTACACTTTCCTCGTATTGTAGGTCATCATTTTTATACTATACATACCTCCAAGTTCATTACTTCAACTGTATTGGTATGGACAGCAAGTGTTGTTCAAGCTTGTTTTTATAATAAACACTTCGCAAATAACAGAGTCAATTAAATCTAACTGTATTGATCACAGTGCTGCTATCAATAAATTATACCTGGGAAAATTTTTCAGCTCAACAATACCACATTGTAAGACTTTCATTCGTTCAAGAGATAAAGCACTTTATTTCTATTCCCGTTTATTCGAACGTTTTTAAAATAGCCTCAGAGGCGGAATATATATATATGTATATATAATTAGTCTTTATATGGAGGTATTTCACAACTTTTTAGTTATTTGACTGATAAAAACGAAGAACGAGATTAAAATAGACCTTGAGCTCTAATTCAAAGTGGCTCGCAGACACGGGAGCACGGAGGTTGATAAAATATGGTTTTACACAGCAACAGATGCAGCAGCTGTTGAAAGTATGTACATTGTGCAGTTAAACAGCGGCCGGAACTAACAGATCAGCCCCCAGGAAAGAATAAATAAATAAAGTGAGTTTACGTACGTATTGTTTAAACACCTGAAAAAGTATTTATCAATATAAATTTTGTACGAATATAGACGAACACCCCACCAGAACGTACACTAGAGTAACGCCAGCTATTCCCTTCCCAAAGTCTATAAGAGTCAGGACAAAACCTCAGCAAGAGCGTTACAGGGAAAGCAGCTGATCGTGGCCCCCCAGGAGACGCGGCAGTAGTTACGCATGCAGCAGTATGTTAGGGTGGAAGGAGATACTGGGAGTAGAAAAACAGCACAAATTAACTCGGGGTGCCGACACAGCGAAGTAGTGAATGTGAGTATGTCAAAGCTCTGATCTCATATAATCAAAAAGTGAGCTCCACTCATCCAAGTTAGTTTCCACACTCTGGTTGTCGCTAGGCAGGGCTAGTAGTAGAAAAAAAGGTTCAGGCGGAGACAGGTAACAATAGAAAAGAGAGTTAGAGTCTGAAGTTGGGCCGTAGGGCAACATATTTTCTGCTGGGTAAACTCTTACCGTCCCTTTAAATTTTTAGCAGTTTTACCGTTCGTAATATGTTGTCTTAAAAACTTCGTATTGAGCGCTTTTGTTTCGAACAGGTTGGATCTCCCGTCTAGTACGATACAAACTTCAGCCATTCCTTTAGTTTTAAGTAATTTTAGATACCTGAACACCTATAAGACAACAACCCCAAAATAAAAATAACGAAATTCACAAACTCGTGCTCACAAACTTAAAGACAGTAAGAAAAATAGTAGCAGCAAGGTCGAGAAATGCGAGACCTCGTGACAACAAATGTTGCTCCATAAGGCAATAAAGCGGCCAACTGGTATCCACCAAATGCCACACAGAACGCTCCCAAGTAAAATGTCAGTTGCCGAATGCTAAACTATTCAAAATTACTATTCCCAACATACATCGGTCCAGCATCAAATGCGCGGCAAACAATAGTTAGCGGAAAGCGACACATGGTTCTTTCTGGAATGTAACATGAGGAGCATGAGGGTAGAATTTTCCACATTATAGCTATAGTTTCCTATGCAGGAGCGTACTAAAGATAAAAAAGAAGAGACACCCCCACTATCTGAAATTTCAAAGCCATGTAGATTGTAAGTGGTTGTTAATATCTTTTAAACGTCCAATAATTTTCAAGAAACTTGATCAAGTAAATAAAAATTATAATTTTACGGAACTGCACATGGTTAATTCCATTTCATCATGAGCTTGTTGTAAATATAAATAATAGTTTACCACTGATTTACCTTTCAGTTGAGCAGCATCTCAACAACCAAGAACATACAGAATTTAAGAACACCAAATAAAGCAACTGTGAATGAGTCAGGCATAAATTTGTACTACAGTGTGAGCTATAAAGAACTTGCTAAAACTAAATTAATATGACAATTAAATTCATTAGATGCACAATGAGTAAGTTGTTACACCAGGGGTTAGAAAATATAGGTATAAAGCTCACTATCTACTTCTGTATATATTATTGTACACATATTATATTATGAGATTAGAGAAACTGTTAGCTGAATACAGTAAGACGCTGAAATAATATAACTACTCTTCGATCTGATGAAACCAGTTAATTTTTTAACGCCTATCTAGTAACTACGTAAGATGACTGTCGAGTAACAGACACAAGGCGACGATATGATGGAATAATCCCTCGTAAAAAGAACATGATCGAAACACTTTTTAGATTATGAACAAATAATCCTCTGTACTTTGGAAAACAACTTTAATCGGTGAGAACAAATTTCAAGCCTTTTACTGATAACGGATAGGATAACTCAAAATTATCAATTGCCTATCCTATTTCACTAGATCTGTCGTGCAAACACCCGCGCTGGGCACCGTCGCATTGTGTGAAATTAGTTCCAACATTATATCCATGAATTGGTGCAAGTTAACTTGAACTTATTATCTCATGCGTTTCATGTGACAGAATATACGTAGAAAAAATTTCCTACTGGTTTTCATTATTATCTTTGAAACATTTTAGGTCTGTCTAAATAAGAGGGAAACAATGGGGAATGAATTATTTCAAAACGTAAATAAATCAAAAAGTACATATACAGGGTAATGAATTATTTTTATCTCAAAAAGTAAATTCACTTTTCATAGTTTCTAACTATCGAACGTCACTTTGAAAATAAATTTGAGGAGACCCTCTACCCTAAATATAAAAAAATCATCAATTTTTTGTTCATTAATTTTTCTAAAGGGAAATTTTCTTACAAATTTAACGATTTGTTTCACTTGCTTGTTAGGGTATTCATTTGTCTGCTACAGCTTACGAAAGGCCAGCCAATAACGGTGAGACCAGTTTACCCCAAAATCCAAAAAATTTCAATTTTCTGCTTTTAGCTCATGTTATGGAAAATTTGTCACTGAATCTAACGATAGGGTTCACTGCCTTGTAAGTGTCACGAAACAGAAGGGTGGCCTCTGTCTTCGAAAAAGGGATTCAAACCTCTTAGTAAAAGAGGAAAAGGAAAATTAAGAGCGGGAGAAACACAAAATGAGAAATAATAGAACAGGTAGAAAATAGAAATAGTAAGTGTCTGTTCTGCGTTCAAAACTCCAGCGCCCCAGATCAACACGTGAAAATGATAACTAATGTCGCATTTCAATTAGGTTTGTTAAATTTATTCATAATATTACAAAAGAACACGCGATTTGACACAACGCGATTTGTCTCAAAGAACACGCGATTGCCTCTATGACACAAACACCCGAGGCAAGTAAAAGTTATTCGAACCACAATTCTGGCGAATTTGTTGTGTGCGCATCTTTTCTTTTTAAAGAAACAAAAGCACACAGAAAAAATGAGAATTATACATGAAACACAATCCTAGGGAAACGTTGCGCCCCGAAAGAGTACAATGTACGTGATTGCGAATAACACATAATTCCCCTCGCTCTCGCGACAAAAAGGAGAAGGACAATGCACTCAATACCGAACTATTTCCAAGCTCTAAGCACCTTTGCACGATGTTGGTAAGCTCGGCCGCTTGTTTCCACTTTACAGAGTGTAGATGTGTAGAGAGCAAGTCGATGAAACTCCTGTTCTGTATGCGCTATGTTGATTGTAGTATCTTGGTTTTTCATCACGATACGAGGATAAGTAATTGTAGCTGCAAACTACAGTATCGGTAGCTGTAACTACCGTATCTGAAGCGTTAACTTCAGGAGTATGAAAAGGAAACTCTTAGCTAGGTTCCTATTCTTGTACTGAATCATCCAAACACCGACACTGCTTATAAGCTATAGCGCTCGGAAGTTAAACAATGCTCTTCCGGTGCATACCAATGCGATGCGCTCCCAAGGCACGGTTTCCGGCGCGTGCGGTCAGGGCGCTTCCGACCCATTTGAACCCAAGTACGATATAGACATAGGGCAATCCGCAACAAGCGTTTCCGTCGGCTCCGTCTTGCTGTTAAGACGCTTCCGCCGGTGCCGCGATATCCCAAACCAAGTGTGATAAGGACATCATGCCTGAAAGGCCTATATTGAGATACTACATTGATGCAACCCCCAAGACGAGTGTGTGGAAAATCCGCTCTCCTTGAGAATAAGAACCCGGTTGAGTAATCTATTCCCCTCAAGGCTTAATTTCCTGTCATTTTTACAGTCAATTTTTCCTTCTAATTTAAATTTCAATAATTCACTCTCTCAACTAACGAATTATTAATTACACGAGATTCCCACAAGATTCCAAGGGAAAATAATGATTTGTTTCTAACGCACACTGAATATAACAAAGGAAATATCAATTAAGAATTTTAGCATTTGCATCAATCACTTGGCTTGCCAAAATGGCGTATTTGACATTTATGACCGGCTTTGGCCGCACAACGTGTTAGAATTCAAGGCTTCTCAACCGGGGGTAAATGTGCCCTAGGAGTACATTTAGCACACTTCATGTGTTAAAATGTACAAGATATAAATACACACACACAACCGTATAAGTATATACAATTATTGATCAGTCAAATGTATTTTTGTAGTTTCTTTAGCCTTTAACTGGGCTAGGGGTACATGGAGATACACAATTAACTAAGGGGGTAAACGACAATAGAAAGGTTGAGAAGTGCTGTCTTAGATGAATCATGCAAAACAAACGAACTAGAATATTTCCGGGATCTCACCATTGCTTAAAATGCTCCAGCAATTATTTTACTTTTTATTTATTCCCCTGTATTTAACTGTTGATGGGAAATTAATTCTCACACAATTAACCGTGTATCAACAAAAGAACACTTTAAAATGAATCCCATCTGAGAAAAAATTATTTAGTCCCCTTGGGTAACCAGTTAAAGCCCGAAGCTTGCCCTTTTCTGATATCCATGACTTCAACCCGTATTAAAAAAGTACAAAGCACGGCTTAAGATCAAAATAAAAACACAACACACTGTTTAAGGCGGCATACCCATCGCTGACCTTATTAGATGACGCTTCCCCAAAACTAACCGGCCTTGATACACAACGCAAACAAAAACCATAAAAACATTTATACTGACTTCCCCCAATTGCTTTAAGAACAAACCCAAACATCCTAATCATGTTACTCCCTGAAACTCTTTCACTTCCTACCACGCAAAAATTCACTTACCTTCCCTTTGCTGCTTCTGGGCTTACACTTTGCCGACGTGCTACACAATTTCAAACAATTTAAACAATTTATTTACCACAGGTGATACAGAGGTAGAATGTTTCTTAAGTCTAGTACAATGGTCAAAACTAGAGTATAGCTACCTGTGGGCCCGAACAAGTTCATCGACTTCTAGGGCATCCTACCATCACGTTATTCTAAGTGTACAATAATGTTTAACCAAATTCACTTAACCTAGTTTCGCATTAGACTGATCAATGTGATAATTAACTCGATATTTGATGCTGTTTTTTACAATATAGATCAAATCGGCTATATTTAACAGTACATTCGATATAACAATTTAAGAGCAGACTGAAGATCGGTTATGTTACCCATGGCAAGTCACATTATTAGGACAAGACATGTAGGAGGCAAGATGTGACTTGGTGATCTTTCACGACTAGTATTCTGACAGGAAGTGAGACTCAAGATGTCCTTTGAATACTTTGTAAGAATCACTATCCCGGATCTCCGCAGGTATTGAGTTCCAAGTTTTAGTTCCAACGAAGAGGATACTGTGTTGCGACCGGGCCTTTGAGTAATAAGGAAGCATGAATTTACTTCAATTTCGGGTAAAATGGTCGTGATGACCAGTTTGCGCACTTAATAATTGTTTTAGGCTATTGTTGCCATCATTTCTTAATGTTTTGTAAATGAAATTACAAATGGAGATTTTGGAGAGATCCGAAAGTTTAAGTATTTGTAAATTTTTGAATGAATCATTTGTGTGAGCATTATAGTCTAGGTTCTTTACCGCACTGATAGCTCTTTTTTGCAAAGTAAAAATTTTTTTGGTTTTATTTATATCAGTTCCGTGCCATGCTTCTATTCCGTATTGCAAGTATGGAGAAATGAGCGTTCGGTAGAGCATTTGTAAAGCTACTTCAGGCCGGAAATTTTTAACTTTATTTAGGATTCCGATGGATTTTGATAATTTAGAGCTAATATGAGCGATGTTCTCTTTCAAGGTCAGATGTTTATCTATTATGATGCCCAGAAACTTATATGAGTTGGTTTCTTCGATTTCACCTTCGCCAATTTTAATGTGTGCAAGAGATACATTTTTCTTGTATGAGAATGTAATATATTTCGTTTTATCGATATTAAGGCTTATTTTATTAGTTTTAAGCCCCAATGGAACCTTATGAAGTTCATTATTTATACTCTCCGCAATCATAGCGGGATTTTGGTTCGGAAGGACTGCAGAGAACGTACTGTCATCTGCAAAACGTATGATTTTGAAGAATGATGCAGATTAAATAATGTCATTGATAAAATCAGAAATAGGAGAGGCCCAAGAACGGATCCTTGTGGAACTCCATGACTAATTGTCTGAGGGTCCGATTTTGCGTCGCCAATGACAACGTATTGTTTCCGATTTGTTAGGTATGATCTGAACCGATCATGGACAACCCCTCGAATGCCATAACAGTGTAGTTTCCAGAGTAATATTTTATGGTCTACCCAATCGAATGCTTTTCGAAAGTCAAGAAATACAGAGAAAACAGGCTTTCCTTCATCTATATTAGAATGAAGGAATTGTAAATGATTTTACATAGCCTGTGTTGTTGATTTTTTAGAGCGAAAGCAGTATTGTTTATCGTAAAGAAATGATTTTTGTTCAATTAAGAGTATACTTTTTATACAAAAATTTTTCGAATACCTTGCTAATAATTGGAAGTACGGAGATAGGTCGATAATTGTTTACACATGTTTTTTAACCATTTTTAAAGATAGGGGTTACTCTAGCAACTTAGAGGGAGTTCTGGAAAGTGCCTAGTAAGAGAGACTGGTTAATAAGTTTGGATGTCAGCGGGGCTACAATATCAGCAATAATTTTAAGTACTTTTGTCGGAAACGTTTGTAACCCACTCGATTTATTTTTCAGGTTGTTTATGCACGCAATTACATCGGTAGAGTTGGTAGGCGTAAAGAAAAAGGAGTTGTTTTCTCGAATATGGTCCATGTATTCTAGGTGATCAGTTGGTTTACTTGGAATACCATCAGCAATAGTTTTCCCTACGTTTACGAAGAAATTGTTAAAGAGATTAACAATTTCTTTCTTCCCATGGTATGCTACATTATCTTGAACAACATGTGCAATTTTATTTTTCTTTCGTAAAGGAGGGCTATGTACGCGTGCCTTTTCTTTATAATTATCACGATGTCTCCAGTAATTCAGGGCTTTTGTTTATTTTTTGGGGTAACTGTACGAGTTACATTTGGGTAACACTGATTGTTTGCGACCATTATAGTTTCAGTCAACTTTACTACTGCTTCATCAATGCTCGTTGCATTATTGTGTTGAGAGATGTGCTATGTTGGTATTGATTCTTCTAGAACGGTGCGCATTTCTTCTAAATTTGATTCGTTTACATTACGATATGAGTAAGTTTCAACCCGTGGCTTGGTGCAAGTAATATAGACATTTTTTTAACAAGAAAAACTCGAAAATTATCTGATAAATCAGAAGTAATGATTCCAGAAAGAAAATCACTTGGGTCTGTCAAAAAAATATTGTCAAGCAGCGTAGCAGACTCAGAGGTTATTCGTGTAGGCTTTGTGATGATCGGAAGGAAAGATTGAGACTGAAAGGCTGGTAGGAAATTAGAGGTTGGTTCATAGCTTTCATGTTTCAGTAGATTATAATTGAACTCATCGCATGTTATTATGTCATTGTATACGGACCTGTTGAACTGAATAATAATACGATTTAGCTCATTCAGGAAGTATATAGGACAGGCTGTAGGAGGCTTATACACCGTTCCAAGCAAAATGCGTTTACCATCGTTAGACAGTTCTACGAATAGTGATTCTATATGATCCTGATTCATTGATGCATTGGCTATGATTCTCGAGTCTATGTGGTTAGATATATATGTGCTGATGCCTCCGCCTCGCTGGTTTTTTCGTAGCGAATAGTAACTATAATAATTTTCAAATCGGATCATGTCTTTGGTCGAGTCATCAGCCAGCTTATGGTGAAGCTAATCACGTCTAGGTTATATTTAAGTTCAGTAATAGTACATTCTATCTCATCCAATTTTGGATAGAGTGACCTACAGTTCCAATATACGAGTGAGAAATCATTGCGAGTTATTCGTAGCTTCGTTGAATTTTGATATATTAGTATATCTACAGTCGTTAGAGTCGTTTAGGTTTGGATATATTCTGTTCAAAGGGTTGAGATCTGGGTCAATTTCATCGAATATATCAGCGTGATCAGTCCTTTGAGATTAGTAAACAGTAAGAAGTAGGTAATATCTAGCTTAAAAACGAAATACAGAGTCAGGCTTAAAGGGATATTCCTGTCTAAAAAAAAGCTTATGAAGTAAAAGTGAATAGAGTAAAAAAAAATCTAGCGTGATTTCGTGAGTACACACAAACTCAGTCAATGAGCGAATGATATTGGAGTTCAATATCACAAACATTGGCGCAAACAGATTGCTAAGGGCGTTTTCATTAGTTCACATACAACAGGTAATAAGGTAATAAGTTTTAAAGATTATGACGACAATGATATAATCAGCTAATATAGTTTACGCGTAATAATAACTGTAGTGGTAGAAAAAGAGATATTAACAGTAATATTGGTAGGTGAAAAATTACTGATTGCGTTGTTACAAAAGTTCACACACAGCTCTCATAAATGTTTACACACACATCTGTTATACATTTGTCAAGATTGAGGTTTAACTGATATCAAATTCAGGTGAAACTCATATGATACCTAATTGAGGTAAAACTAACATAATATTTAATTGAGGTGTTTACCCAGTCGAGTCACCCATAACCTGTTTCGATGACATGTTCAGTTGTTGCATCAGGTATTTCTAGAGGCCTTCTGGCGTGTTAATCTGGTGGCGTATTGAATCTGCGTTTCCGGGGTTAGATAAAAAGATGTTTGCGTCTTGTGTTCTTGGGATTTCAATTTTATCCGGGAATTTCCTATTGGCCATTCTAAGAATGTACATGGCGTTAGCTCGTGAAGGTATGAGGTATTCATTTATGAAGAACTTTGGTTTCTTTTCTCGGCAGGCGGTGAGAATTTTACGTTTCTTGTAATGATATTTTAGTTCAAATGCAATGTTTCTTCGATCTACTTCCCCAGTTACTGTTTTTTCCACATTCTGTTAGCTGACGTGATATCAGTGTCGCAGAGGTCAATGTTGATATTGTCCTTCAGGAGCTGGCAGACTTTATCCTTACAGATTTCGTTTATGTGAGATTGCGGTAGTTCTCTTCCAGAAATGACGAGAGTGCATTTTTTGTTTTCTATGTCTCGGCGCTGATCATTTTTTTCCAACTGGTCGAGTCGGGAGGCTAAGCTATCTAACATCTCATTCTGTTCTTCGTCAATTTTCTAGTGTTCTGCTTCTTTTCCCGCTATTGTTTCAAATAGTGTTTTAAGGTGGCTTATTTCATTTTGCATTTTGTCAATATCACTATCAAATTTTGTCATCACTGAGTCGAAGTATTTTATTAGGACAGAAACCACTTCTTTGCCCTCTTTCGTTAGGTTAGACACATCAGGATATTGACTAAACTTCGGCTGAAACTCACTGCTGTTGAGCTGCTGTTGTTGGTACTGCGCTGTTTATTAGGTGCCATCTTGAAGATTGAGGGAACTCGGTTCCTTGTGTAAACGAGAGTTGAGCACTTTCACACTTTTTGAAGGAATAATATACTCTAAGTTTGATGATTTTTTTGGACGATGTGTTTAAATCAGATTTGAATCCTCATGGCGAGAGTGGGTACCCATTTAGGTTAGAAGTACATTCTTTCTAACAATAGCCACTTTGTTTCGGAGCGAGCGCAACACACATCCTCGCCACACGGAGTCACTGAGGACACTGATTATAAATATATACAGTATATTCATAACGGAGAAGTTGACCACTCCTTCCTCATGCTGCGTTTATATATGTTCCGCACTTGCTAGTGCGCACCTAGAGTCCCGTTAAATCTTACGCCCGTGATTGGTTCGCCCGTTTGATGCATACGTGTACCTCTAGCAACGAGTCGCGACCCTCGCTCTCATCGGTATTACTGCGCACAGCCCACCGAAACCATTTTATAACCCCCAAAAAAAACTTGTTTCCTCGCTCTTTGTGAATGAAATTTAACCCTTTAGTTTTCTAGCTATGTATTAATGTTGTAATCAGTCCTTTACGTTTGCTGCTGCACGTACTAGCTCCACCTCCTCACACAGCCTCTCACGACGCGCCTGGCTGTATTTCCCGCGTTTCGGTCATTACAGCTCTATATTGCTATGCATTGTTCTATATCGTTACATAAATGAGTTCGTTCGTCTGCTACAGCTTGCTAAAGGCCAATCAAGTACGTCAATACACAACCAGGTGACTGGTTTCTTAGGCTCTCCTAAAAACTTGAGCTTGTTGACGTTTGGAATGTTACTTCTCCTGCAGTATCAAGGGTACAGAAATAAAAAAATTAACCAATCGATGAAGCTTAAAAAGAGATAAAAATTTGTGTATGAGTTTTTCGAAAAAATGTTCGGTTTGAAGATTATAACCAAAATTAGAGATCAAAGAATAAAAAATACATACATACATGTTCCGGGTTTTCCTCCCTATGGGAGGGTAGCCGACAGCAGGCCACAATCACCACACTTAGTCACTAGGAGGCGAGAGAGGCAGCACTGGCCGCACCTGAACTGCCAGGATCAGCAGCAGCCCAGCACAACCACCTTCCGCAGTCAGGCCCGACATCCATAGCTGGTTTACCCCGACCGCTTCATTGAGTGCCGCCCCTCCCCCCGCACAGGACAGGTCAACCCCATCCCACGCGGGCAGGCTTCCAGTACTGCGTCAAAAATAAAATTACCTTCTAATGCACTGCCCCCACTCACTTCTGGCCGCAGTCATCCCTCTCGGCGCGTCCACAGTCAGACCCCTCTCATACAGAGCACGTTTCACCCCATCCATCCAACTCATCCGTGGCTTACCTCGCGCTCGAAGACCACTCACTTCCGACATATAAATCCTTTCCACCAGCCGCTCAACAATCATTCTTTCAACATGCCCAAACCATCCAAGCACTCTTTCATCCACTAGCCTGCTCAACTTTTTGAAAACACCCGTCTGCCCCCCTAACCAACTCATTTCCTGATCCTATCTCTTCTTGTTACTCCATACATGCTCCTCAAACACCTCATCTCAAACACATCCAACTTCCTCCTTTCAGCTGCTCTCAACCCCCAGGACTCTGCTCCATACAACAAAACTGGCACAATCAAGCTTTCATACAGTCCCCTCTTAGCATTAACACTCAAACTCCTGCATTCAAAAACTTTCCTCATTGCACCCAATGGCTTACAGCCTTCACTCACTCGATGCCTCACTTCTACTTCCATACTATCCTTAACCGACACATCCGACCCGAGGTACCTAAAATGCTCTACCTCCTCTAACACTTCACCATGCATCCTCACATCCAAAATTCCAAACACTCCACCTCTTGAACATCTTATCATCTTACTTTTATTCACATTTATCCTCAATTTCCGCCTTTCGCACACTCTACCAAACTCTGCAACCAGTCTCCTCAGTTTTTCCTCTGAATCAGCCACAAGCGCTGTATCATCTGCAAACAACAGCTGGCCCACTTCCCAATACATACCATTTTGTCCCACCAACTGCGCACCTTTTCCCAACACTCTGGCATTCACTTCTCTCACCACACCATCCATAAACAAATTAAACAACCACGGTGACACCACACATCCCTGTCTCACAATAGTCACAACTGGAAACCACTCACTCACCTTATTCCCTACTCTCACACATGCTCTGCTATTGTGCGCCTGTCGAGTACATAAATAGGATCGTCAAGCGACTTCGATGTTCATTGTCGGTGCGCTGTCGTGGAGATCACATTAGACAGAGCCATCACTGTCCAGTACCAGACGCATTACCTTCAAGGAAGCACCTGTATAGATCGCAGATGCAGTGTAGAAGAATTGTACTAGCATTTATCGTCTGATATCTCTGATTCTTGCCAACTGCCAAGCCTGTATCTACTCTGAAGTACCAATAAACTATAAATCACGTTGCTGCCAGTCACTCCCGAACCCCATTCGCGTAGTTCTCGACCGGATACTGAAAAGGTCGGAACATTTTGGTGACCCATGTATGGGGATACCACATCAAGAAGCCACATTAAAGATATCCACATTGCCACATTGCCCCATTGAAGAAGAAGACATCAAGAATTGATCTTCAGTTCTGCTTTTAAATGTGAGGAGTGTCAGCCTTTGGAGTAACGTAACGTCGCACAGTCATCACATTACTTCAGAGCATCGAGAAAAGGAAGAAAGACGTCAGCGCAGAAAATCGAAGTTCTTTCAAGAAACACTTCGAGAAAGAAAGGAGAGAAAAATAATCGAAAATTTACACGCTACGCAGTCTTCACCAGTCTACTCGTCGCTGCTCAAAGAAGAAGAAGTGAGGGTCCACATCTACGATCTACCCATCTACCCATCGTCGTCTGCAACGAGAGGAGCTACGAGATCTACGCATCGCCAAAATATTAAGTTAAGTGTACGCCGATAATGTTGCTTGCGAATTAAATAAGCATGAGCTCAAATTAATGATCATTATAAAATTAATGAGTAGGAGTTAAGCAGTAATCACTCAGCAGTGCAAGCGCAGTGAGCGAGCAGCATAGCATTGCAGCAAGCGCAGGTTCTTGGTAAGCGGGAGAGCGAGCCTGTTCGCGGAAGTATTGTGTGGGTAAACAGTTGAAGGAAGTTGTAGCCGGAGCTCGGTCCTCCAGCACCTATTGTTCGCGACCCATTGTCTCTAGCGTATAAAAGTAAGCTGGAGCAGCTCACCTCTATTCAGAGTGGTGCCAGACTTCGAGTAATTAGCAATTAGCCTGTTCTAAGTCCACGGAAGTTCACTGCAAATGTGAGTTAAAATTTTATGGTGTGTAGAATATTGTCAATTGCATGTAGAAAATTTTACTGTGTGGAAAACAATTTTTTCTTAAAGGTAATCGGAGGTCTAAGAATATTGTGATTATTTATGTCGGATAGTGATTCTGACGAATACGAGTACATAAGAACTTTCCCGTGTGTGACTAGATTTGGTAGGATATCCGTACCTATTTTTCAAGCGAAGTTGAATTCAGTACCAGTCACGATGACGACCACTAACCCTGTCACCCCTGTAACTAGTACAGTGACTACCACAGTTGTCCCCGTAACTAGCTCAGTTACCAGTGTAACGACTTCTGTTGTCGGTCCGATACCTAGTGTGGTAATTGCTGGACAGGATCTTCCCCAATACCGTGGTAGAAGGCGTCGTTTCGACCCTGACTTCATAGAAAATAAGTCGTTAGAAACGCACATAAAGAATGTGCGAGCCTATTTTAATATGCTATCAGACAATACTGAAGAAGCCAAACTAAATTTATTGTTGCGAACTGCAGACAAGCGTGTTGGCGACTTCAACGCCGTAGTAGCCTCCATAATCAGTGAAGGTTACGAATTAACTTTCGAAGAAGTCGTGCACCTGTTAGAAAATATTTACGTATCAAAAGGTGAAAGATCTTTGCACGCAGTCGCCTGTGATCTAAATAACGTACGACTAAAACGTAATGATGCTTTAGCGAGCCAGTTCGTAGAGATGTTATCCAAAATCCGTAAATTTACTCACAGAATAATGACCAGCCCGGAATGTTCAAACAGAGCCCACCCATATGTAGTAAATTGTCCCGATCCTGTTGCTCTCGATAAGTATGTCGAGAATACTTTAATTGTTGCATTAGCTATGGCCATCATTAATCCTCTAGTAACGGAAGATTTTTCCAAAAAATTATTTCACAAACCATTTAATTCGTCGGAAGAGCTCCTTCAGAGAATAGTAGCTATAATTCGCAATTTTCCCGAAGATAAGCAAATCTTAGCGACTCGATCTGAGAGATCTGTGGAAACCTATTGTGCAGAGGATGATGACAATTCATCCGAACCAAACTTTGATGCAGCCTATGATGAGGCCGAAGTGCATATCATGACAAGAGGCAGATTCCAAGGTAGAGGTAGGACGCGCAGACCCTACTGGAGACCCAATTTCCCAAGACCAACTTACCGTGCTAGACCTCATGTAAAATCTTATTTTGGAGATCGTGAATTAGGAACTCTAGAAGTCCAAGCATTAGAGACAGCTGAAGCGAAGCGTTGCTCGAAGTGTTACAACCGTGCGTGTGTCTGTCAAGAACAAAGTGTGTCGGGAACCGTTGTGGCTAGGAAACCGACTGATTGGTACAAACCAGGTTCGTCTCAGACAGCCACCGAGCATCCACGGCGTGATGTAGTTTGTTATCGTTGTAATAAGTTAGGACACTACGCAAGAGACTGTCGGTCAGGACGAGAGTATTTCAACAAACCAGGTAGGCCTGATCGTGTCCGTGCGCGAGGACAGTATAAAACTCGAGTACCAGAAAAAAGCCAGGTAGAAACTTACCAAACTAACAGTGGAAATGATTTTTTAGCGTAAGCAGTGGAGAAAAGTTCATTGCCGATAGAAGTAACGTCTATGATAAAACAGAAACTAAAATAACTATAACTAAGTGTGACTCTACGATAGTGATGCCCTGTGAACCCGAGGAGGATTCTAGTGTTGAAGATTCCCTCGTTAAAAATCCCGAGGAGAATTCTGGTGCTGAAGATTCCCTCGTTAAAAATGTCGAGAGAATTGATGTGTCAAACATGTACGAAGATTCCCTCGTTAAAAATGTTGAGAGAGTTGATCCACTGATACATTGTCAAAATAGATATGAATCGCTGGGAGAGGTGGAATTAAGTGATGATCTGAACGCTCATGGCACTGATAATATTGAAAGCCATTTCACAACGAACGTTTGTAAATACGAAAAAGATGAAGAGGTGGAAGTAACAGGCCAGAATGAATTATTTGTAATACGCAAAAGTCATAAGCCCATGATTGTGCTTAGAAAAGATGCAGACCTGTGGAATGCATTGATTGATTCAGGATCAGAGAAGTGCCTGATCAGCTACCACAGAATTAATGAGATAAGTAATGACGTGAAGCCAAGTTCTCTGACTATAAAGGGCGTTAACGCTAAGAGTAACGTGGAAGGCGAGGTAGAGCTTGTCCTAAAGTTAAAAAACGGTGTAAGTTTAAAGACAAATGCTTTAATAATTAAAGATGGTATTTACAATTATGACGTCATTATTGGACGTGATTTATTGGACAAGAACGCCGTTGTAGACTTAAAACAAAGATGTTTAATCATAAAAGATGAGAAAATTCCCTTTGCAGAGGTAAAACGACGAAAAAAGAGAAAGACAGAGTGTCTTGAGTATTTAATAGAGAATACTGAGTGTCTCATGGCAGACACGATTACGTCCAGAGCTAAGAAAAAAGTCCTAAATAAGCTAAGAGAGAAGAGGACGTGCATTGTTGAGAAAGCAAGTGAGGAAGTAAAAAGGGATAATAAGAGAGAAAATCAGCCTGTTCGAGGCGCAGTTGCAGTTACCAATTCCCTCACAAGGCCAAGGCCGTTAAGAGTGCATACGCAGAGAATAGAAATCGCTCCCAATGTAATTATGAAACATGTTGGACATGTTGGCAAGTGCAAAAATGGAGAATATATAATAAAGAAAGCAACTTTAAAAGAAGGCATTTGTGTCGCCGAAGCGATTGTGAGAGTTAACAATAGGAGAAAGATTCCGTTGTTATTAATTAATAGCTCCGACAGAGCGATTGTCTTACCGGAGAACGCAATCATAAGTACTTTAGAAAAAGTGGAAAAGGATCAAGTTGAGTCCGAAGTTTACTTGTCAGATGTACAAGGAGAATTAAAAAGGGGAATGAGTACCTTTGTGCAGGCAGCTAATGTTGTTCAGGACAGTCATTTAGATGTCGATAATAAAGACACTAATAGTCAATCTGTCGGGACCACAGGAGTTGTTGACAAAGAGTACGTTTCTGATTCCAAAGAAATCGCCCGTGGTCGGCGAAAATTAAATATTGATGATATCAAGTGTAATGATGACGAAATGAAGCCTGAATTGTTGAGTCTGTTAAACGAATTCAGAGATGTTATCACTATAGACAATGAATCGATCTCTGCTGCTGCAATTAAACCATACAAAATACGTTTGAAACCTAACGTGGACGTTGTAAATGTCCCTCCCTATCGTATTGCCCACCGTTACATGGAAGACTTGAAAGTCGTTAACGAAAAAATGTTAGACGATGGAATCATTAGACCATCAATTTCAGCTTATAATTCGCCGATAATTGTAGTTCATAAGAAAAATGGAACTATACGTCCGGTAGTTGATTTTCGCAAAGTAAATGAGGTAATTCATGAAGAATCCTTTCCGCTGCCGCGCGTGGACGAGCTTCTCTATAGTTTAAATGGTCAAAAGTATTTCTCGAAATTAGATCTTAGGTCAGGATACCATAATATTACACTGACCGATGAGAGTAAAGAAATAACCGCATTTACAGTTGGTAGTCGGAAGTTCGAGTTCAATAGATTACCTTTCGGTTTAAAAACTTCACCTGCATATTTCCAGTCCGTAATGATGCAAACGTTATCTCCTGTTCTAGGAAAACTATCTTTCGTCTTTATGGACGACGTGCTAATATACTCGAAAGAAAAGGCACAGCATCTTGCCGATATAAAAGTTGTACTTGAACTGTTAAGAAACGCTAGATTGTCAATAAAGACGGAAAAATGTGCTTTCTTCGAGAAAGAAATTGAATATTTAGGACATTCCATTAGTGGAATGGGAACAAGAAGCACCGGTACTGACAAAGTAAAGAACTTAGAGATTCCTAAAAATGTTAAACAATTACAGTCCTTCCTAGGTCTGGTAAATTTCTTTCGTAGGTACATAAAAAATTTTGCGAGTATCGCAAGCCCGCTCTATAATCTTCTGAAGAAAAAGGTCGATTTCAATTGGACACAAGATTGTCAAAGCGCTTTTGAAAAATTAAAGGATGAATTGTGCGCAAACACCACTTTGAGTCACCCAAACTTCGATCAAAAATTTCATCTGTTTTGTGATGCATCAAATGTTGGCATAGGAGCTGTTTTACTCCAGTCATCTACTGATAAATTTCGAAACATGAGACCGGTCGCATTTTTTTCTAAAACATTGAATTCCACCCAACGACGGTACTCAACTACGAAAAAAGAGATGTATGCCATAGTTGAAGCGTTAAAACATTTTAAATATCTTGTCTTAGGATATGATCTGGTCATATATACCGATCACAAGCCGTTAGTCCCTTTATTTTCAAAGAAATTGCCCGAAGATAACACGCTCGCTAGATGGAGTATTTATGTGCAAGCCTTTGATGCCAAATTAAAATATTTTTCTGGTAAAGCGAATAGTGCCGCTGATGCATTAAGTAGATTAAATCATGACGAAAACCCTTTAACAGAAAAAGAACTGTCAGCATGTTCTGATTTAACCCCAGATGTAGAGACTTTTTCCGTTGTAACAAGGCTACAAGCCGCTGCTGCGAGTAGCAAATGTAACAAGCCTGTGACTGAGGGAGAGTTCGAGGAAACAATCCCAGGAAATGATGACGGAAGAAACAACAACAGTACTGCCGAGAGCCCCAGACGTGAACCCAGTGACTTTAATAGCAGACAGACAACGAGCTTATGCAGACTGGACAGAGTTAATACGACTACAGACCATTCAAATATTAATGACAACTGGTCGCTAGACGAATTTAAACGTGAACAAGATCAAGACCCCTTTTGTTCTGAAATTAAGAATGCCCTAGAGAATGCAACTAAAGTTTCTAGTACTGACATGAATGAATTTCTGATTATGAATGATATTTTGTATAAAAGACGAAGAATTGACAACAGACCCAGTACCATTCTGACTAGTGTGGTGCCATATACTTTGCTGCACCAGACAATTCTCTTCATCCATAATTTATCCCACACTGATTTAAATCATACCTTGTTTAAGTTTAAATTAAAATATTTTCATCCGTACGAAAGGACAGTTACACGCAAAATTGTTGAATCATGTGACATCTGTAAAATTCTAAAATCACGCATATCGACGCCGATTAAAATTCTAAATGCTCCAATTGGAACACGATGTTTTCAAACTGTCAGCATGGACTTCTATGGTCCATTGCCAATGACGGACAATGGTAACAAATATATTCTTGTGATTATCGACCTTTTTTCCAGGTTTGTCAAATTATATTCGACTAGTGACCGATGTACAGAGACTGTCACAGATTGTCTGTGGAATTTTTGCTGTTTGTTCGGTACCCCGGACGTGCTACTATCCGACAACGGACTAGAATTTAAATCATCTAATGTGAGAAATTTCGCAAAAGGACTTTCTATCTTAAAACGGGAAGTTCTGGCTTACTCACCTTTTTCAAACGGTATTGTCGAACGATGTAATGGTAAAATTCGACACCTGCTCAAGTTATATCTAAATTTTCTTACTCATAATGAGTGGGATAGATTGCTGGATATTGTAGAGAATTCGATTAATAATAGCTATAATGAAACTTTAGGAGATACACCTGCATACACAGTTTTCGGTAGAGATACGTGCGTGTATATCAGTTCTACTAATTTAGAAGAATTAAATGTTGCGACTTCATATGAAGATGTTCAAAATCAAAAATTTACCGAGTCATCTATTGTAGTGAACAATATTAGAAATGCGATCATTAACGCCACAATTGAAAGAACTGCTTATAGAAATATGAAACGTCGCGATAAAAATTTAAAAGTGATGGACCGTGTACTAGTAAAAAATCACGCCAAAAAACATAAATTACAGCTGAATTTTTTGGGTCCTGCTATCATTGAACGACTAGGTAAAAATTATGCAGATATTAGGATTGGTAACAAGATTATCCGCTCGAATTTAAACCATGTACTGCCTTTAGATAGGATAAAAAGGTAAAATTGTCAACCTAGTTTGTAACTGTTCATTTTCAATTATTCCGAGATTGCCATTCAATATATGTATTTCAATGGTATTTAGTTTGTAAGTTCGTTCTATGAGTCTTAACCTGTAAGTGAGTTCTATGAGTTCTTAGCTTGTAAGTGCGTTCTTGAGTTCTTAAGACTTTATGTGTGTCTCGCTTTAGGAAATATTTCTGTTACGCAAACACCTTCAGTCGAGATGATGAGTTGAGGATGTTGCCATATTGTTATTGCGACAGCAGAGCCGTGCTCGTCAAGCCGTCAGCTAGAATTGATAAACTGAGTGGAGATGTCAACACAAGAGTGTGTATGCGCAACTGCGAGAATTCCCTCGCCTCTGTCGCAGATTGTTTGGCAACAATGCCAGACACTGTGGTCGGAGTGAGTGTGTCGTAATGCGAAGGAAGCGTGCCTTAGTATGAAATCTGAGTATGAAATACTAACCTTAGTATGAAACGTAAATTGTTTATTTTAAACTTGGGGCCATGCTAATGTCATGTGTCGTTTCTTTTTCAGAATCCTTGGGCGACTCCTGAACAATTCCAGGACAGTGCACACTCCGATTTACAAGATACACATACACTTTGAACCTTCAATTAGTACTTGGTAGCGTACTTATCTAACATCAATAAATAAATCAATCCATCAATCAACGATTAATGCCATTGTAATAAGCAAATACTTGCTGTTCCACCTAAGGTTAGCGTTCAATACCACAACGCAAGACTTCCACTTTTTATTCTGAATACGTAAAACCCGATGTGCACCGGAGTAAATCAACTGTGGCAACCGCAGGAAACAACAATAATCTTCGGAATAAAGATACGAAAGGAAGTATTACAAGAAGCCTGCTGCAAATTTCGAGTCTTCCTGAACCTCGAATCCCCGTTGCGTACTAGAATTAAAGTCTTTGAATCGGGAGAACACGTAGAACTGGTGTTCGTAGTCAAAATTGCCGCATTCCCAACCAATAGCCAGTGAGGAATTATTTTTTCTACATCAACATTATAAAGTCATAAATTATTCGTCACATTTATGTGATCAAAATAAATCTTTATTAAATTAAATCACAATTCTAATCCCCGCATTGATAGCTGCGTTCTGGCCCGCTAAGATGGGCAATAGAGTGTCAAATGTCAATGTCGATACCATACTAACTGCGATAAAAGCCAATAATGGCCAAATTTCGGATGAACTTATCCGACACACTGAGGAAACAAGAGTTGATCTCATTCCTGACCCGTTAAGCGACATAATGTTGCTTCTTTACACAGTAATTACCATCATCCTTGCGGTGATGATTATTTATATAAAACGGGATCTACACAAGGTCATTAGCCGACTTAGTGGCGAGGACGTCGCCTTGCGTCGAACCGCTTTAAAAGAAATCTGTAACGGTCCTAGGCAGATCCCTTCAGTCTCACCTCAAGTTAGCGTGTAACCTTACAATTCTAGGCTCCCACATTTTGTATTTGAATACCATAGATCTAAATATCATGTTCTGATATTCCAATCTCCCGCGGAGTAAGAAACCTCTATGTCTTAGATTATCTTTATTTTATATGCTGTATTTTAAAAAGTTCTATTATATACGGATTCCGTTTTTGCTGTCGATATTATAACTCTTTTGTTGTTTTACTTGCCCTATGGAAATGTTTTGTCCGTCAGTAGTTCGCGAAGTGCGAGAATTTTTGATAATTCAAAGAACCATTTTAATTGATCACTTGCGAATATTTTATTAATACATTTATCGGAGAGTTTTCATATTCAAAGCATTTTTCAGCAGCGTGCCTCGAGAAAAATATGACACGAGATAGTTAAATTCTGGTATTGAAATCCGTAGATTTTTCTCTATCATCAAAAACTATTAAATCTCTACTATACACGGATTATGTATTCTATCCTATAGAAATGCTTTGTTCATGTTTCGCTAGAATTAAGGAGACTAATTATTTCGATTGCAACTAAAACCAAATTGCACGCTTATTGATTGATTAGATTAAATTGAATTAGTTACTTATTGATTATTCTACTTACTTTCTATATTTAATTTACTTGAACTGAAATAAGTTAATTTAAATCGTAGGACGATATGAACTTGCCATTTGTAGTATTGTATTGTTTGCGTATTAACATTTACATTCTATAACTTCAGTTGATTTATTCAGTACGCGTTTTGATGTTTGATTTTGATATTCTGATATGTTAAATAAATTGTGCGATGTATTTTTGTATCCGAAATATCTGGAGTAGCCAAGAATTCTAAGAATCAATTGATTAATAATGAACAAATTGTTGAGCTAAGTGCGTAGAATAATTAATTAGTTGATTTTGGATAATAAATCAATCATTGATTTGTAACTATACTTATTAATGTTTAACGAGATGTAGGATTATCGTCGCATTTTGTTAAATTTATGATTTGCTAAAGACAGCGATAGCCATACCTGCCTCCCTCCGTTCATTATTTGGAAGCCTTTAGTGTCATACGTTCTGATTTGCTCGAATTGACTTGACGGGTTGTAAGATTAATTGACAGTCAAAGGAAAATCAAAGTTCATTGAATAACGTTTTAAAAATTTTTTATTGTATTAAAAATTTTTATTGTTTGAGGGAGCAAATGTGCGCCTGTCGAGTACATAAATAGGATCGTCAAGCGACTTCGATGTTCATTGTCGGTGCGCTGTCGTGGAGATCACATTAGACAGAGCCATCACTGTCCAGTACCAGACGCATTACCTTCAAGGAAGCACCTGTATAGATCGCAGATGCAGTGTAGAAGAATTGTACTAGCACTTATCGTCTGATATCTCTGATTCTTGCCAACTGCCAAGCCTGTATCTACTCTGAAGTACCAATAAACTATAAATCACGTTGCTGCCAGTCACTCCCGAACCCCATTCGCGTAGTTCTCGACCGGATACTGAAAAGGTCGGAACACTATCAATGTAGAAACTCTTGATCGCATTCAACAGTCTCCCACCCACTCCATACAATCTTACCACTTGCCATTGAGCCTCACGATCCACTCTGTCATACGCCTTCTCTTAAT
Source organism: Morinoia aosen (assembly GCA_030386875.1). NCBI lineage: Eukaryota > Metazoa > Arthropoda > Malacostraca > Amphipoda > Talitridae > Morinoia > Morinoia aosen. Next base: position 27,072,380 of record CM059557.1, on the reverse strand, counting down.
CCATAAATGCCCAGTATACATATTTTCCTTTTGCTAAGTATTTCTCATTCACCTGCCTCACAGCAAACATTTGATCCACACAACCTCTACCACCCCTAAAACCACACTGTTCTTCAGCAAGCACACGATCCGTCATCACTCTCACTCTTCTAACCAAAACTCTACCATACAGCTTCCCAACGACACTCAGTAGACTTATACCTCTAGAATTACTGCACTCATACCTGTCACCTTTCCCCTTGTACAACGGAACTACACACGCGCTACTCCAATCTACTAGCCTCAAAACACACATTAAATAAACGTACCGACCATTCTACAATCACATTTCCTACTTTCTTTAGACATTCAGTCGTGCGGCCATCCATACCTGGAGCTTTCCCATTTTTCATTTCATCCAACGCACCTTTCACTTCTGCACTTCTTTTTCGACTTCTATTCACTTCACCAAACACAGGCATTTCAACATCACTTCCAACAGCTACTACTCTCACAACCCTATCATCCCTCACGTTCAGAAGTTCCTCAAAGTACTCCGCCCATCTCTTTCTCACATCACAACCCTCCACTAGCAGCCTACCATTTGCATCCTTCACTCTTGCCTCACTCTCCACCTGTCCTTTGCTAATTATCTTCACTTCCTTCCAGAAAACCTTCCTTCTCTCCATGAAATCCCCTCTCAACTTCCTCCCCCCTTCCTCATCCGCCGCCCTCTTTGCTCTCCTTACCATTCTTTTTACCTCTTTCTTCATCTCCTTATACTCTTCGAAATTTTGCTGGTTGTCTCGTTGCAGCCACCTTTCGAACGCAACCCGCTTTCTTCTCACAGCCGCTCCTACTTCTCCGTTCCACCATTCACTCCCCTTTCTTATCCCCCCTCCAACCTTCCTTACCCCACACACTTCCCTTGCACATTTTTCCACCGCAACTTTAAACAACTTCCATACCTCTTCCACTCCACCAACCTCACTTTCCTTCACCCTCCCATACTCTACTTCTATCTTCTCCTGATACTCACACTCACCCTCAGTATCATGCAACTAGCTTACATTTAACACCTCCCTTCCACTCCTCCTTTTTACACCTCCCCACATTCCACTTACTCTTAACTTTCCTTCCACCAAGTAATGATCCGAAATCCCATTCATCTCACCACTGAACACATGCACATCGAGTAAACGACCCATCACTCCCCTGCTAACCAAAATATAATCCATCAATGCTCTCTCCACTATCACACCTCCATTCGTCCTCACATATGTATACTTGTTTATACTTTTTCTCAAACAAACTATTCCCAATCACTAACTCACTTTCTACACATAACCCCACCAAGTATTCACCACTCTCATTCACCCCAGCTACTCCATACCTACCAACAACACCATCCACCACCTCATCACCCACTCTTGCATTCAGGTCCCCCATGACCACAACTTTACAACCATTCCCCACTCTAGCAACACACTCGGACAAGTTCTCCCAAAACTCCTCTCTCTCTTCCCCACTCCTCTCCGACCCCGGCCCGTACGCGCTCACAAACACCCATGACTCTTCCCCCCATTTCACTCGCACCCACATTATTCTTGATCACACCTCACCCCATTCAACTACTTTCTCTTTGATTCTTACACTCAAGAGTATAGCCACACCCTCTCATGCATGTCCCCCACGCACCCCAGATACTCTCCCCCCCCCCACACTCCCAAACATCAACTCACCACTACCCTTCAACTTCGTCTCACTCAGGGCAAACACATCCATCTTCCGGTTTTTCATCATTCTTCCGATCTCCTCCCTCTTACTCTCAATTGCTCTACTTCCACACCCCCTTACATTCATAGATACTAGTATTAGGGTTTGAGTGGTCTTTCGACCCCTCTCAACCCCTTCATGGCGTGCTGCCTCTCGGGAAAATCATTACAGAGAATGGGATCCCCAGTTCCCTCGCTCCGTCCACTTCAGTCGCCTCATACGACACGCAGTGGACGACAGTGGGAGAATTCTAAACCCCCTCCCACAAGGGGGTAAAAATAATACACAATTCAATAAAATCCCAAAATTCGAAAAATTAAAGTATCAAAATTCTACTCCAGTGTTTTTTAGATAATACATTTAGCAAGGTAAAAACATGTAGCCAATTCTGTGATTTCAAAAATGAAGAAGATACAATTCCCAAAATACTATTTTTCAGATTTTTCGAAAAAAATAAATATTCTAATACAATTACCAAAAAACACGCAAGACCAAAAACGATCGTTGCATCATTTTATACTTATGGTGAAATTTCAGAAAAATATGTTGGAAAATGATGGACTTGTGTTTTTCCAAAACGGTCCCCTTCCGTCGTCCAGGAAAGAGCTAGCCTTACAGATCACAGTCGAAATGCTTTTGTACGAAGACCAAACATTTTAACACACGGTACTTATTTTCATACTTCATGTTCAGACATCTTGCCCCCGACCACGACAGGTAAATGTGTCGTGAAAACTTCTACTTCTCGACTTAAAAAGTATCTCTTCCCACAGTTTTGAAAGTATAGGAATGGCCAATATTTCGTTCGATAGGGCTTAAAAAAAGGTATGAGGTATTCATTTATGAAGAACTTTGGTTTCTTTTCTATGCAGGTGTTGAGAATTGTATAAAAAAACACTTTAAGCTTGTTTTGATGAGAGGCATAATTGAAAATCATGTGCAAAATAAAAAAATGGAAAGAGGTATATATGGTGGAAAAATAATAAAGTTCAACAAATCACACCATCAGAAACTCGTATGAGGTTTTTTAGATCTTACATTTAGCTATCTAGAAAACGTATTGCCGGTTCTGTAGCTTCAAATTTGTAGAAGGAGATACAATTTAAAAAAAAAGTCATTTCATCTGCTTTTCTGAAAAAAATATCCAATCACTAATAAAAATACAAAAAACATCAATCATTAAAGAACCGTTGCATCATTTCACAGTTATGGTGAAAATTTCAGATAAAACCGTCCGAAAATGAATGATTTTTTTCAGCGCAAATGGTCCCCTCAAATTAATTAGGTATCATGAAATCTACGGAAAATGCAGGAATTAGTTCATCTACCATTTTACAGTCATCTAATGTTTATGACTAAAATACGTCCTTTTGTGCCGAAAAGTATAATACCGTTTTTTATACGGTGTTTACAGCGAAAACAACGGAAATCTTCTACAGTGCAGATATATAAAATGGATAGAGGGTTAATGGGGCAATAGATGAAAATAGTCATTACATCCATGTACGTGTTATAAGACATTTGAAAACCCGCTGAATGAAGAGTATAATATGAAATCATACGAATAAAATATAATTCGAGAAAATAAATGAGCCCATCTCGTCTTCGTTTCATTCCTAGTAGTCAGAAAACCCCAAATACTGACTCGACCTGACCAGCCGTCTGTAATTGTGGGCATCGTTTGTTCCACAGAATTTAACAGACCTGCCAGTGATGGTGTTCATACACGGGGGCGCCTACATAAGTGGGGAGGCACAGCTCTACATGCCTACCAAGCTGCTCGACAGGGACGTGGTCGTAGCGGTACTGCAATACCGGCTCGGTACTTTGGGTGAGTTGCACGCGCTACAATCTTACTCACGGAATCGGAAAAATCCCAACTTACTCGATATTGTAGGATATTTTGCACTTTGAGCCCCATCGAAACTTGCACGAATTGGAACAGAATTAGTAGTTTCTGAGTTTGTAAAAATTAAGTGATTTCTTCATTAAATACGATTCAATAGGATACTCATATACATTTCATAAATCTGATGCTTCAGTGTAAGTGGAGACTGCTGCAAAAATGAAGAAACCACGCAAAAAAATTTCCTTGCATTGTAGTTGAATCAAAACTTTTTTCTGTTATGCAACGCGGTATTTAAATCGATATGTGAGAGTTGTACGCAGTAAACACAGCTTTCACTAAAAAGTTATATGTGCAGTAAGTTGGATAACCTGGCTGACTTCGATGACTATGTAGGTTTCTTACCAAATTCGAAAGAAAATTGAGTGCGGTGTATGTCACATGTCCATTTTGTTGGTGCTTGAAGTATTTATCTCTTCTATTTATATTAAAATGACAGCAGTAACAACCGTGAATAAAAGAATTGTTATTCGTGTTACTATTGAAGTGATATCAGTAAATAATCCAGATCTATGGCATCATGTTTATTGCCTTGATACAGAAATACTGACACAAAATACAGCATGTTCATGAGTATATAATTTATACCGAAATATTCTAGAGTATATAGAAAATGTTGTTAGCAGAGATTAGCGTGCATGGAAATAGACCATGAACTCTCTTCTCATGAATATACTACACACTGGCAGTAAATACAGCGTAGTCAAGGAATATTGAACCACCGATTTGGAACACAGTTCTTTTAATATAATTTTTTCCCACTTTGACGCTAACAAACCAACGCTGAAATCCAAGTTTCTTAAACAAACTATTATAATTGTCGCTTAAGTACTAAAGAAAAGTTTCATATATCATTGTTGTGTGCATAAATTTTATTCAGGTATATACCGTAAAAAGAGTATATCTATTTTTCAAATTTTTTAAGAAATTTCATTAATAGCATAACGATAAGTGGTTAAGAAAAGAAAATACATGCCATAACATTCTGGGGTTTGTTCACTACAGTAGAATTCTAAACTACAGACTTGCATGTCAAGACAGACTACGTGAAATGATGGTCAATAACCGACATTTCAACACAACAGAGCTCGACACGCATCACAACGATGTTATGGTCCTCTTCTTACAAGGTTCTCACCGTTGCAACACCAACTGTTAAAGCTTGGTTTTCTCTCCTTATGCAGCAATCACCATTCTCATCGCAATGCTATCAGATGTTCACCACTCTCAGATGAGAGATTATTTTGAACAATTTCTTTTCATTGAAACGGTAATGTGAGTACTTTTCACGCCAGTCTCATTGTTTTTCAAAACATAGGAATTAATACGCTTGAGAGCATTAAGGTTTACTACCGAGGAATTAACCGCAATGAAATTTGGTACTTGCGAAAAGCTAGTTTGACATACGTGACATTTATTACTTTCGAAGAGCTAATTCGGCGTACATGAAATTCGATACCAAACATTGCTAACGATAATTAAATCGTAATACGACCTGAGAGTAATAATTAAGTGCTTTTAATTGAACTGAATGAGTCGGAGATACTCAGCTATGAGGGAGAGATTGCAGACGACTTGAAGTGGGGGGATCTGTAGTGCGCCTTGGATATACCGTGATCGGACACCATAATTGGCGGCCGTCGGGCGCTTCAACTCAAAGATTATTGTCGTCGTAGTGGTAACTTTCATATAAAGCTACGTATGATTTCCACCCAGCAGTCCTACTCTGATACAATTTAGAGTATAACAGTCTGCGTCTGGATGGGCGAGGCGACGAGTAGTAAACAACGCACTTCTTGCTATGATGGTGTCAGGCGCTCAACTGCCAGCCGTCTCCTTACTCTCCTTAGTCTCCTATGGCTGGCTATCTGAGGACACATGACAGTTAAGAAACAGCCCTAAATGTTAATTATTACTGTTACGATAAAGTCTGCACAAACATACATCAATTCAATATAATGATAATTGATGCTTATACTATTTCATACACTTTATGATTAAGAATGGCATGTTGGATAAATTTGTTTTTGTAGATAGATAACAGAAAACTTTTGAATTAAATTTGAGACATAATAGTTTAGAACAGCTGATATATCCAACTTCCAATAGAGCCACATTCATGATATAACAAATGAAAACAATACATTACCCAAAGCAAAGGATGTTAAGCCAGATTCAAATAGAATTAGCTATTATCATAATTTTGGAAAAAGCTTAAATTAAAGCAATTCACTTTTGGATCCACAAGTAGGAGAAGTTAAAATTTTTAGAAGCTTAAGTCCCAGCATGCAGTCTTTAAAAATGCAAAGAGAATCATGAATGAGAAGAGTTTTCTAATGCTTTTTCATAAAAATATTTAAACTCTAAACATACTTGTAAATGACTCTACATACAGCTATAACTTTTTTACCAACTAATTGGATCAACAGGACAGGTAAATTTTTAAAATAAGTTGCAATTATGCTTACTTAAAAATACAACTATAAGTTTGTAAAAGATTGAATATTTCTCCCTGATAATTTTTTAAAATACTATTTCTAATCTGGGTACTTGATTCTAATGTAAGCATCAGGCTATAAGGGAAATGTAGTATTTTATTAAAATAAAAATTTTTACCAAGAAATACAATATATAAAGGCAACATATTGTGCAAATGAATTTTTGGGGATATTTTATCATCATATTAGTAGCTACCATTGTTGAAATACTAATGAAATATATCCAAAATTTTATTTAGATGTCAAAATCACTAAACTTTCATAATTTTATGCATGTTCAGTTTCATTTCAGAGAGGTAATATTTCAATTACATTCACGTCCATTAAATCCAAACCTACTTACATACTCAGCCATATCTGAATAAAATGAAATAACCACGTAACGAAGTTCATTTTGGTAAGTAAATTTGCGTGCCACCCTACAATTAACTAAACTTCCACCAAAAACATAATTAAATCGATGAAATAGGAAAAAAACAAATAATTCACTCGCAGCAGAACCACCTTCCACAATACATAAACAAGCGAGTGTTCGCTGTTTGATGGAAAGTTCGTGTTCGTGTTTTCCAGCACGATGGAAAACACAAACACACCGAAATCTGCTAACTTTTCATCTGTGTTCGTGTTCGCGGACTGCCGAAAAACACGAACTTCGGGCAAAAGATTGATAGTGTGGACGGGCCTTAAGCTACGTTCTCGTTCGAACGATGTAATGGAATTGTGAAAGTCATCCCAACGAACCTGGAAATATGTCTAAATGAATCAATACCCTATAAATAAAGTCCCATTGTAAACTTCTTACTAAAATGTCAAATAATTGCCTTATAAATAGAAGCATTAAAGACTTGAAGATGTCTTGTGTGGCGAATGGTGGAACTTCAGAGCTTGTCCGGAAAGGGGCATCAATGAAATATGTTTGTGAAGATGACGCTGCGTTGGGAAGCTTCATCCTGAGAGAAGGCTTCCCGAATGTTCGTAGAGCGAGTGTAGTTGCCGTCGTAGATAACTCGTGACGAATTAGATATTCGAGTACGATCGACACAGTTTTTTGGAGGTTAAAAGTGAATACGCATGTCTGTCGCAACACTGAGTATTCCATAGCGCAGAAATATCCTTGAAAAGACGCGAGATTTGATGAGTCATATCAATGATACCCGGCGTTCAACACAACATTGTCCGACATGCGACAGAACAATACCCGACATTTGGCACAACAACACCCGAAATCAAAACAACAATGCATAGCGATTTTCGGCATGCATTATGATACGTTACATATTATATGACGATGTCCATGGCGCAATACGACGATGGCAAACACGCAATACTCCACACACAGTAGAACGATGGACGACACACAATACAACGGTGGGCGACACACAATACAAAGATACTCCTCACACGAAACAACAATGACCGACATGCAAACAAAGAACCTCTACACACAAAACAACAATGACCGACATGCAATACAAACTTTGCCGCCCTGACGCTGCGATGTGCTCACGCTTCACAGGCTTCCTGTACTCCGGCACTGAAGATGCGCCCGGCAACATGGGGCTCATGGACCAGATCACTGCACTTCGCTGGGTGGGTGATACGCTCACCTCATGTAGACTCAATAATCTTAAGCGTGGCGTGTCCCTCCTCTCAAGGGGTATTGTACCTGAATTTTATGCGCAACCAAACCAGTCAGAATTACCTTCATAGATGTGAAGGTAGCGGACATAAAGAGTACGAAAAAATTTCGACAAATTTATGATTTTATCAAATATTTAAAAATCAAAATCTATATTTCCTAATCTCACAATTACGTGCATTCATGAAAAGAAATTCACTGTTGTCCTGAAGTGAGTCAAAATCGTTTAAATATATCGAAAAGCTGTGAGCTATTGGGAGATATTGCATTTTTGGGAAATAAATAAAACCCTTATGTAGAGGAGTTTCTTGTGTATATTATGGGATGCAAATTAAAGAGAGGCATCATGAGTGGGCACTCAGTTATGCGTAATGCAGAACACAACGTGTACACAGTTCATGGTTTTATCTTCAGCTCTATGTTTATTTAGCTTTGTATATATCATGTATTGTTCAATTGCGAACTTTACAGTGGGAAAGGGAATGTGACACACCATATCGTTGTGACAAGAAAAATTCAACCTGAGGAATTACATTGTTTACTTGATCGTAGGTTCATCGATAAAGGCAGTATAATTTTCTTCCATGTTCATGTACGCCACAAGGCACTGCGCAACTACATGCGCACACCTGCAGTTCTGGCAACGAACACGCTTTGAGTACTGAACATGTCGGAGTTCTTACGCAAGCGTGTTGAACGTTTTCATCAGCTTATGGAGGTACACCTATACACACTGTATGTTTACTTTCATGTAACTAATAGCGTGCAATATGTTCAACATGCACTTTCATTTGCATGTCCTTGGAGGTTAATACGTTTAAACAATTAATTGTCCTCTAGCGATACACTGGTAGAAGCATTACCAATATTTATTACTATAGGTAGGTTGATATATGACAGCTTGCGGCCCTTATTAGTTCAGGGACTTCTAGAGTATTGCACACGGTAACCTCATTTTAATGTAACTAGTCGCACTTTTCCTAAACATAGTATAAACTGATCGAATAGAATTGTAAATTGTAGAATTGGAAAGTAAATTTAATTTTCAACCGAATACTGCATATTCAATAACACCTGCAGAATTAATTTCATTATAAAGCATTTGGCTAATTTTGAGCTTTCTGAATTAAGGGAGATAGTTATATTTAACAGCTAGCTATATCTGTACGATGAATACAATTAAGCTACTTTTCAAATGCCCAGCGATATTTTTTCCATATATATTAGACGACGTTGAGTTCCAAGTTTTATTTACGATGAAACGAAGATTATTTCGGGGTTGAATTCAGGTATAGTAAGGGAAAAAAATACAAATCGGTTTCAAGTCAAATGACTGTTGTGACCAATTTGAGCGGATGCTTATAATTAAATATCTTCATCGTTATTATTATTTAAGAAATAAGAAGAAAAAATATAGAAAATATTAATAACAATCAGAAGGCAGCAAAACTTGAAATCTTTTGAATGAATCTTATGTATAAGCATTGTATTCCACGTTCGTTAAAGCACTAACGCCTCTTTTTTGTTGCGTGGAGAGATATGCGTTTTATTTTTGTCAATCTCATACCTTGTCTGTATTTTGTATCGTAGATAAGGAGGAACTGACATTCTACATAATAATTTTAGTGCTTCATCATGCAAGATATTTTACTTTAATTCAAAATCACAATGAATTTTTAGAGTTTGTAGCAGATGCCAAATATGGTCTTTGAAATCAGGTTTGCATCGATGATTTAGGCGAACTAGTTTCCACAATCTACCTATATCGGCGATGTTCATGTTTTATATGAGTTGTTTTCCTTTTTTTACATTCATACAGATTTTATTAGAAACTTTTTACAGATTGATACAGATTTTATTAGAAGCAACGCGGAAGCGTTTTTGAAGAATTGAGGTCATAAATTCCATTTACGAATATGTTGCGGCCCTGAAGAAGTCAGAAGCAAGGCCCTGAAAGAAGTCAACACCGTGCAGGTGCAGAAGTACATCACTTACTGGGGCGGCAATCCCGACTTGGTGACCGTGTTCGGCCAGAGTGCCGGAGGGGCGAGCACTTCTCTCTTGCAGCTCAGCCCTCTCACCCATGGTAAATATTTGCCTATTTCGCATGTCATCTCCACGGATTTACTCAAAGGCATTTTGTAGTGACTTAAATTACGCTCAAGTAAAAAAACTTCAACTACCTCTACTGTTTCGTTCATTTTTCGATCAACATTAACTTCTTCGATCGAAAGCGGACATCAAGTCGTGCTCACAGACTCAGCTTCCGCTACAATGTATTGGATAATCAACACGAGGCATCAGATAAAATACATATATGTTTCCGCTTTTTCTCAACAACAAATTTTCATTCAAAAAAGCTGTAGATATATGGTAGGAGTGCTCATCCCTGCCTGGATATAGTGACCAGTTCACTCATGTTGACGTACTTATCATGAAATGATTTTCAGTTTAACAATAATTCCTTTTGTAAAAACCTATAAAATGACTCAACTGAATACCCTGTAAATACCTAAATTTTAAACAGCGTTTTAAAATGAAAAGCTTAAGGGGAGCGTTCCCCCCAGAAAGTGGGAAAAGTGGGGGAAAATAGATTTTAGCTGCTAAATGAAGAGTAAGAGGTCAGGTACATACTGTGAAAAAATCAGACTGGTACGTTCGCTCGTTCACCCGCTACGGGGGTTTGAAGAATGGGGGAAGGGAAGAGGTATTTTATCATGTTACACCTTCCCCTTGGTACCTTTTTCATGGCTCGATGTTGCTATGTCATCTTATACGTCTATTTATTACTGTAAAACGATTTCAAGGGTCCTAGCTGACCACACTAATAATAACGGAGAAAAATTGAGATTGTTTATGTTTACCTATTTTGCCTTTTTTTTGGAGGATCGGAATGTGGGGTTTCAAAATGCATCACCTCCTACAGTTTTCAAGCTACAATAATGATTTGGTATCATTCCATGCGGAAAAAGTTGTGACGTCACAAATGAAAATTTCCCCCTCCCCCTATTAAAATGGCACCTCGAAATTTGTTTTATTTCATTCTTATTAAGACTTTACAGATTTTCTTTTTAGTATCCTGTAATTTCCAATATATTCCGCATCTAATGATGCCAAAATCATCACGGTAGATTGAAAACTGTAGGAGGAGATGACTTTTGAACCCCCCTCAAATTCAGTTTTCTAAGAATGTCTCGTTTTCTTTAAAGAAAATCGGATATTTTCATAGACGACGAATGATTCTAAATTCTATTTCCTATCATTATACTAAATTTCATTGCTTTAGGTTCAATTTAAAAAAAAAGTCCATAAGGGGAACGCTGTTCTTAATGCGACTGTGATTACCTAGATGGTGTCGCCGGGTACGGTCAGCTCGCCCACCGCTTCGTCCCTATGAGCGGTTCAGCCCTGGAGTACTGGACAATAGAGCATGACGAGGACAACTCATTCCGCAGGCAGGTGTGTGCTGGGAGCATTGGAATTCTAAGTACAATGCCTAGAAGTGGTTCTTGAATGCAACTATTTTACTCGTAGTCGGGAAATAATTGTCCAATAAATCATTCTCATTTCAGTGATTCGCAAGTTCAGTTAGGTTCTACTGTATTCCAGTGTTGTAATCCTCACATACGTGAATACTTTAAATGCGTAAGTTGTGTTTTTTTGACATTTTCAGTAGTGTTTTGTAATTCTCCAATCGTATCGAGAACGAGCCTATATTCTTATGTTGAGAAATGAGAAGAGGGTGGGGTTTAGGACCCCCTTCCCAGACGCTGAGGGAATCTCAACCTCCGCAAATTTTTAAGCATTATACTTCATGCTTGCGTACACCTGCATACCAGACATGGAGAATAAAAGAATTTGAAAGATTTACATGAATTTATTTTAGAAACACGTGGATTTGAATATGACACATGAAATGGGAGATTCAGGCTAGAAAATTATTGGATGCCAGCGAACGATTACATGATTTAACGTGAAACACCATTTCTTGGCAACCGTCGAAAGGGGAGTTTACGCACAAAAGAAACGTAATAAAACATAAAAATGAACATCCTGGCTGGCACACACACGAAATAAATGGTTATGTCAATATCTTACCCAACACAGAATTCGAACATGAGCCAATTTTCCGCATGACACAAATTACATTTGATTGCTCGCCGCTCGGAACGCACTATTACATGTGCTGGCTGTGCTAGAACTTTCACACCTAAAAATCACCTTTCTGAGTTTTCAAACAGTAACTGGGTGTTAACACTTTCTTGCAATTGTAGATCGCGATGACTCAATACACTTCCAATGCTGCTTGAAGAATTTACATAGTGCAGATTAGCCGATGAATTAACACACTCCCAATGCTGCTTGAGAATTCACGTAGTGCACATCGGACCGTCCCACAGGTTTCGAAGTTCGTTCCCGCTCCTCGGTCCCGAAGTTGCTTCTTGCTCGCTAGCCGGCCGTAGTGCGGAAGCGCTGTACTCAGTCTCCATTTCAGGCTCTGAATCACGAGTCTGCCTGACCATTGCAGGACTCGTAGTGGCGGCATCATTGCAGACTCTGAAGGCGGTGCAGTTATTATTTGCTTGTAAGAATTACTTGCGAGCTTGGTGTTGAAGTTCAAACATTTGGACTGTTTCCAGAGGCGTGGTTACGGGGCGTACTCCTTAGCGTACTTTGCCGCTCCATTGACATGCTTCAAGCAGATTGCTCTTACACATCAGTATTTTGACGGTTGCAGGTGATGATTATCTTCTTGAAGCCTCGATATTCACTTTACTCAAATATTTAAATTTTTGCCGCTCACGTTGGATGCATTCCGGCCACGGCCGAAAATGCTCCGTTGGGTGTGCCCTCAGATCACGTACAGCTCCTTCTTGTATAACTCAAGAAAACCCTCTCCTCTCGAATGTACTTGTCCGCCGCTTATATACTCTCGCTTGTTTTCTTTTCCAGAACATTCGCGACTGTTCTTTTCGCAAAGATTCACGTGTTTCACTTACGATTGGTTTAGCCTTACTTGTTTCGGGTTCTGAAATGTCATTGGTCCGCGCTCTGCCACACCCCCACGCCTGCTCGCTTGGCAAGCGTTCATTGGTGTAGCACAGTTGGTTCTCTGCTAACGCCTTCCCCCTTCCCCTCGAAGCAGCCCCGCTTGGCGCGCAGGCGCCTGCGTCACCGGCCTAGCCGTCAAATTCCAATCCTTGCCGCCAACAATGTAACATTTCTCACAAAATAAAGTACGGCATCTTTGAACCATATATTGCCTATCCTGAATTGATTCCTAACAATACCAGTGATAACGGTTTTTGACTTTTCCTAGAGTGAAGTATTTTCCCAAAAACATTTTACGAGCATGTTTCCCAAAAAAAGATATTTTACGAGAGTATTTCTTAATAATTCCCAAAAACATTTTATGAGAGTAGTATTTCCTCACAATAGTCGCTTCGCCCCAGAAAAATTTGTGCCAACTTGCATAGTTGGTTCAAATTTTCAACCGTTAATTTCAATTATAACCGTGACGTACCCCTTACGTTAAAAATTTAGAAAATGTTCACCCTCTTTATTCAATCCCTTCGCTTTTCCCGACATCAAAATATCCTTGCATATCACCTCATGATTTACCTTCTTGCAACACGCCGATGTTTACGCATTTATAAAAAAGTTCATTAATACCTGACACACACTAAATAATTGAAACGCACATTTCTTATACACATTATTGTAGTACGCAAACAGAAAAGAACACAGTAAAGATACCGCACATATCCGACAACTTGAACGCATAAAATAAAACAAACACGACATCTTATTATTCTCGACTTGCTCTCGGCAAATTCATCGACATAGATAAACATATAAATTAGAGATCGTAAAATAAGCGAATTTGGTACAAGCAGATACATCCTTTCGGCATTCTCGGTTGCAATTCACCTAAAAACAAAATTTAAAAATGGAGGTGATTTTCCAACCTCAACTCTTTTTTCTTCATCATTATCATTTCATCCTGTGTCGCAAAATTTGACGTCTTCTCCTGGACAAAACTTGCTGTTGCTCCTCCTGTGCGCCTAGCTACAGCTTGTTGTTGTTGTTCTTCTGACGTGCTACTGCTCTTCGGCTTGCTACTGATCCTGGGGAGGGCCCCCTGCTGAGAATCGAAGTATGCTGAAGCTTTTCCATTAAAAAATTCATCCTTGGCGTCGCTTGAACTCGTGGAAAATTCCGTAGATCCTCGTTGCGTCAATTCGCGGACAAATTCTGTAGATTACTGCGTCAATGCGCGTTGGACTCCCACGTAGGAGCTCGTCAGCTCTTTCATAATTGCAGAAAATGAAGCACATTTCTTTGCGAAGACCGTCAAGTTCGGTGTCCGTCCGCTCGTCGACTAGCGTGACATTAACCCCTGAAGTTCGCATTAAAATTGCTAAGATTAACTTCCGTAAAATACGCGTTTAATTGTCTAACCTGGTAAATTTGTACTCGAGAGACAGCGCTTTACTTGGTTTATCAACGTAAGAATTGTTTCCTCGGTTTCCTTCAAAATCTGCCCTGAGTGAGGCGGAAGTGAGATCATCCAGGAGTTTCCTACATTCCTACATAAATTAGTTACTTTCCGGTATCCTCAACCAATTCTAGACAAAAGCCGAAACTCGTTCGACGGTGTCACTAATCAGTCAAATCACCTAAATATTTCGAAGATGAACATTCTTGCACATGACGTACGAACTAGCAGGAGATTTACCAGGTAGGCCAAAATCCCGAATACGCACTAATACAATAAAAATGCATAAATAAATTGGGTATTGTCAAGGCGTCGAACTTTACGTCATACTCTACCGCGAAGGCTTTTCTAACGATCCGACATTCTGACAACACCGACACACAAAAATGCAGACATAGACAAAATGTAGTGTTAGCAACCCGTCAGACTTCACGTCGTACTATGCCGATAAGGCTCTTCTGACGATCTGACTTTGCGTTAACACTGACACACAAAATGTAAAAAAAATAGATGTGACATAAAATTCTATCTGATTCTCAGCCCCCAGAGTCAGTGCACCACATTTAAATGATTCCACCTTGTTCGACGACGTCGTTCACTTTTATCACATTTATATACTCATTTCCATCCACAAAGTTTTCAGGAACCTCGTTAAGCAGCGGATTAAGTGAATCGTCTCCCAACTAATAATAATTATTCCTGCAGAACACTGAACTGAATAAAATCAATGATGCATATCTGTAATATTGGAGACGACCAGCGCCAGCGCTACCCATATCCATGTGTGAGGCTTGATCAAGGCCTCACAACGGTGCTGAGAGACCGACACGGATAATGCTCCAAGAGAGAGAATCTGGGAAATATGCTCACTGTCTGCGCTGTGCAACGTCTGACATTTCAAACCATACCAACACAGGAACGTCACTCATCAATGATTTCAAATTAAAAAAAATTTTAACCTGATTTATAGATTTTACGCATCTTAAATGATTCTTAAATGATCTTAAATGATTCTGACTGGCAACATTTACCAATGTTTCTTATTCTCCCGTCCAACATTCTTACACACACGTAATACCGCACTTGAGTTTGGCGCCCAAGAATTTATATGGCCTAGGCTTAGAACTGCAATAAAATTACACCCAACCTCGACACACAACCTAACACAACTTCTCAGAAGAAAATTCCTTGTATTCGCTACAATGCCTTTCATCTCAACTCTCACGCTGTATTAAATTCACTCAACAGAAATTAAATCTCCATCTTGAATACTTTGCATTTCGTAATGAGAAACGCTCATATTTCCGTGAAGCTAACTCGTTAACTTCGCCTAAGCAAGAACACACTCTCAGTTTTACACAATAATTCAGATTGAACTACCGACGAGAATGGACAGCATCATTTAAGTGTTAAAAAAAATAGTGAATGGAGATAACTAATGACGCTTGCAATTTCAAAATGAAATTTATGCATCGAGTATTGTAGCTGACTTCATGAAATTCTCAATTTGATATAGAAAAATTCTACCTTTATTCATCCTTAACACCTTAGGAATAAACTCCAACTGGGTTGTACATTCCAGTGTTAACAAAATTATTAAAAGTTTCATTTCATCATGGTGAGTATTAACTTGAAACTTCCTATTTTGGGCAATCAACGATTTAAAAAAATGCAAGCTCAAAATTCAATGCGCGCTCAAACTGATAATGAAAATTATTTTATTGGCGACATGTAACCGCTTAGACTACAAAAAAAATTGAATTTTACATCCACGCGTTTCCTTAAAATCTATAGATACTTAATGTAATACAGTTCCCCCCCAACTAAAGGTAGCTGGGATTGAATAATCTTATATTCATACTAAGCCTTGCACAGTCGAATCCACTTAAAAAAAATTTAATTATCATGGAAATCCTAAAGGTGTTACGGAACGTAGCTCGGTCAGAGCACGTAACGCAGGGGGACTTGAAACCCCCGACAGCAAGAGAAAGAAAAATAAAGATATCAAATACACAGTCTGAGAGTTGGACAGAAAGGTAGGAAATTAACAGTGTTTAATTGGTGTGTACTCCGCGAATACCGAGTTGACAAGCATGGGGAGAATAACAAACTTTGAAAGATTAAAACACATTTATTTTTGAGATGAACACGTGGATATGTGCACAAGGCATTTAGACAGAATTGACATGAGAGAGCACAACTGCGTTAATGAAAGGTACGCACATTTCTACCGTCATAAAACTTTTAACACGACATGATATAAATGTGATGTTTACCGAGAATTCAAGTTACCAATACTCAAGAGCTGACAACGATTCACGAAAGAATGCACAAAGTTATAGAAACCCCTACGCAACACAAATTACAGAACAATGATGACAAACATACCGTTTTCCTGGACTCACAAGGCGTCCAAAAATACATCAATGCTTCGCATTCTGTCGCATAAACATAAGACACAAATTCATTACACAGCGCGTCCTTTTTACTGCAGCGTACCACTTTTACTTCCACTAATACACTTTAAAGCACTGTTTCAAAATATTCGATGCCACAAATTTTCAATTCCTCTGGGATGCGTTGCAGGGGTCACCTGGTTTAGGGCCCTGTTCAACTCTTGAAGGGCGCTCGTAATGTTTCTTCGCTGCGGCCGCTCCAATCGCCGGCGTCGGCTGGTTGCTGAAACATAGAAGACGCTGCGCCTAGAGAGCTCGTTCGTTGCGCTCATGGCTTCATTGCCCGAACAGCTCAACCACTGTAGAATTTGCGACTTTTGACGTTGTTGAAGATTGGCAGCTGTGCGAATTCAAAATAAAATGCAGGCTGGAGTTCATGCTGTCTTGAAGACAACGTAGAACTGACTTTTGTGTTCTCTCAGGAGAACGATTGACACATTTTTTTCTTCGTAACGGTGGTCCTCGACGTTGTTGCGTATCAAGCGGAATTTGATGTCGGTGGTACTTCAGTGTCTGCTGAGTCCGTTGCTAACTTTGGAGATTCGAAGGAGCACTGTATAGGGACACTTTCGCGATTTTTTTTCTCGAGTACCAGATCCAAGGGGATCTCGGCGGCGGCCGGATCCCCGAAAACGTGCACCAAAAAGACCGTCTCTCGTCGTCTAACCAAGTCAAAATCCTCCCTAATTTCTCTTCTCAGCTCCTTATAAGTCTTCCGCTTGTTTCCTTCTCGAACATTCCCGATTCATCTCCGTCCCTCGCCGTCTCCAAGTCCGTCCTCCTCTTTGATTGGTGAAGTTTTTCCTTGTCCCTGACGATTCCGCTTCTAATTGGTGCGTTATCTGACACACCTCCTTGCCTACTCTACTTCTTGATTCTCATTGGTAGAGCAGCCGCAGTCACCCCATGAGCCAGCCCCTACCTCCTCGAAGCTAACCCTCGCTTGTTTGAAGTGGGCTCGCTCACGCCTACCCGTGTGTTGTGTGTGTGACTTGTGTTGTGTTGCCTGGATGTGTTTTGTGTTCAAGATTGTGTGTTTGTGTTTTGTGGACGCCTGAACCGTAGAAGTTTGGACGAAGCGCCAACCGCCGAGTGACTTTGATTTATGACATCCCGTTTCAAGCACTTGAGATCGCTCTCCAAAGAGCCGACCCTCGCCGATACGACACACAACACATTCCAATGTTTGTAGCCCCGAAGAATGTTTACCCTTCTTTAAAATGTTATAGCTTCACGGAATTTAGCCCAAAAATAAAAATTGATGTGATTTTGCCAAATATATATGCCTAATTTATTCTATTTCACCACAAGGTTTCAGTGTGATGCAGCACATTGGTTACTACATACATGAGAAAGTTTACTCAGAGCACTAGATTTTAGTGGATTATTACTGAAAAATTATTTAAATTCTCACTCTGATGTACTGGAGCTTTAGCTTGATGCTGATGTGAATATAAAAAACGAATTTACTTTAATTAACACACGAGCAGAGGCGTCATTAATATCTAAGCAAATAAAATTAGACCACGAACTAAATTCGCAGCATCTTTGAAATTACAACTTACTCTCAACACTACATTTAAATTTTTGTTTTTAAGTGCCGTCACTTAATTCCTTCAACAATTTGCAACACAAAAAAATTACCGCCCCATTGATAGCACGGAAATTGATTCTCAAACAATCACATTACTGCTTCTTAGCAGATGTCAATTTAAATAATTGAAGCACTCAAATATCAACGAATGAAAATGTGAATTATGTTGCTAAAGCTGATTGGAGAAGCTTGACACACACGAGGCCAAAATAAAATTCTGTAAATTATTTTTTTAAGTGAGGCGTCACAAAATGAAAAACCGGATCAATTACTCATTTTAAAGGTAGCTCAAACAATCCGTTTGAGGGATAATATGGGATAGAGAGGGATAGAGACGTAGCTCTAGGATAATGACAACATACTATAGAAATGATCCTTTGGAATTACGGCGGATTGTTTTGTCACGGCGTGATTTTCCAGAGCCATCGCTGCTAAGCATAAAACCAATGAACATTAAAAGGTGATAAATCCTAGAAACGTTCAATTATAAAAAAAAACAGCACACTGAAAATTTTTGTCAACTACATATCCCAGACAAAGCTCAACACGGGCACCAGCTCAGCAAAAGGCATCGGATTTCCTGCGCTCAATGTATGCTGACCAAATTCTCATCACAATGGCATTCAACTGTTATTTTCCAACTGCAGCATAAAAGAACAAGAGAGAATCAATTGCGATTGTAGCACCTCAGAACATGACAATTTATGTGGGCTTAAACATGTTTAAAATTTGAATTTGTTCCAGCTCAAGGTTTTTACCCAAATTTAGGGAGAAAAATTCAACAAGATTAATAAGCTGCTCAGAGACGTCTTTTCTTTGTAGCCATGACGACTTCATTTTTGTGACTCTGAAAGCCGGCCCGAACAGCCGTACCGGCGCCTCTAGGCTAGAAATTTACTTCACACATTGAACTACACTCAAAAGGACCAGGGAAAATAGCACGTAAAGACACGTACATTTAACATATAGCACTTGTTCGACCGGATTTTATATTTCAGAGAGCCTCACATGTAAAAAAAAATTTTCAGGCATTGAATGATTACTCCTGCTCTCTGCATAGATGTCGGGCTCACCCTGTGCTATGCACAACCCTTTTATTCAGTATATGATCGAAAAGATATTAAAATTTTTTAGAGGCATCCCTGTCTCAGCAAAAAAAATGCGGCAGATTTTATCTATTTATACACACCGACTAATTCTACTCACAATGTATTTACCGGTAAATTTCCACTGAATGATCAAATATTTGAATTACTAGTGCCACAGTTAAAACCCTGACAAAAATCATAATGGCTTTCCATGCCCTGGAAAATCGAATATGCTTATGCAGCTCAACGCTGTGATTGCAAATTGGGTGAAATTCAGAGAAGAAAAGTTTAACCAAAATAACTGGCCATTCTGGTAAATTTAAACAACTCATGTTGTACTAACGAAATGAATTTCTCACTGCATTCATAAAGATTACTGGCGGTACATGATTCACATTTCTTAACTTCTGAAGTGCACTTCAGTTATCCTGTTTTGAGCTAGACGAGCTGCGGTTACGTCGCTGAATCTCACATCCTCATGCGTTTATGACTCAGAGCAATTTTACGCCATTACACAACGAAGGGCATTTTCCCGAGGGCAAGACCAATCGCCGCCACAAGGAACTACACAGAGCAAGCGAAACACAATGCCGGACAAATCCTGGCACAACGACTGGACCATTATTTGAATTCCTTCTTGAGGGACCGTTATAAAATTTATATAAAAAAATTTTCAAGCAACTGAAAATGATTAAAGAAAATTTTCCATGCTAATATACAGATAGTACGCTTGCATAGGAAAATTAATATTTTTCCTGTTGCGATATGAGAAGAGGGTGGGGTTTAGGACCCCCTTCCCAGACGCTGAGGGAATCTCAACCCCCGCAAATTTTAAAGTATTATACTTCATGCTTGCGTACACCTGCATACCAGACATGGAGAATAAAAGAATTTGAAAGATTTACATGAATTTATTTTAGAAACACGTGGATTTGAATATGACACATGAAATGGGAGTTTCAGGCTAGAAAATTATTGGATGCCAGCGAACGATTACATGATTTAACGTGAAACACCATTTCTTGGCAACCGTCGAAAGGGGAGTTTACGCACAAAAGAAACGTAATGAAACATAAAAATGAACATCCTGGCTGGCACACACACGAAATAAATGGTTATGTCAATATCTTACCCAACACAGAATTCGAACATGAGCCAATTTTCCGCATGACACGAATTACATTTGATTGCTCGCCGCTCGGAACGTACTAGTACATGTGCTGGCTGTGCTAGAACTTTCACACCTAAAAATCACCTTTCTGAGTTTTCAAACAGTAACTGGGTGTTAACACTTTCTTGCAATTGTAGATCGCGATGACTCAATACACTTCCAATGCTGCTTGAAGAATTTACATAGTGCAGATTAGCCGATGAATTAACACACTCCCAATGCTGCTTGAGAATTCACGTAGTGCACATCGGACCGTCCCACGGTTTCGAAGTTCGTTCCCGCTCCTCGGTCCCGAAGTTGCTTCTTGCTCGCTAGCCGGCCGTAGTGCGGAAGCGCTGTACTCAGTCTCCATTTCAGGCTCTGAATCACGAGTCTGCCTGACCATTGCAGGACTCGTAGTGGCGGCATCATTGCAGACTCTGAAGGCGGTGCAGTTATAATTTGCTTGTAAGAATTACTTGCGAGCTTGGTGTTGAAGTTCAAACATTTGGACTGTTTCCAGAGGCGTGGTTACGGGGCTGTCCTTAGCGCACTTTACCGCTCCATTGACATGCTTCAAGCAGATTGCTCATACATATCAGTATTTTGACGATTGCAGGTGATGATTATCTTCTTGAAGCCTCGATGTTTACTTTACTCAAATATTTAAATTTGTTTACCGCTCACGTCGGATGCATTCCGGCCGCGGCCGAAAATGCTCCGTTGGGTGTGCCCTCAGATCACGTACACCTCCTTCTTGTATAACTCAAGAAAACCCTCTCCTCTCGAATGTACTTGTCCGCCGCTTATATAATCTCGCTTGTTTTCTTTTCCAGAACATTCGCGACTGTTCTTTTCGCAAAGATTCACGTGTTTCACTTACGATTGGTTTAGCCTTTCTTGTTTCGGGTTCTGAAATGTCATTGGTCCGCGCTCTGCCACACCCCCACGCCTGCTCGCTTGGCAAGCGTTCATTGGTGTAGCACAGTTGGTTCTCTGCTAACGCCTTCCCCCTTCCCCTCGAAGCAGCCCCGCTTGGCGCGCAGGCGCCTGCGTCACCGGCCTAGCCGTCAAATTCCAATCCTTGCTGCCAACAATGTAACATTTCTCACAAAATAAAGTACGGCATCTTTGAACCATATATTGCCTATCCTGAATTGATTCCTAACAATACCAGTGATAATGGTTTTTGACTTTTCCTAAAGTGAAGTATTTTCCCAAAAACATTTTATGAGCATGTTTCCCAAAAAAAAGATATTTTACGAGAGTATTTCTTAATAATTCCCAAAAACATTTTATGAGAGTAGTATTTCCTCACACTTAAATCATGCGTTATGTTCTGATGCCTCTTACAATGCAGCGGCGAAGCCTCTATCTACAATACAGGTTTTGATGAAAAGATATCTCTGTTTTTCGGCTTCGTTTGTTCAGATCGAGTACACACAATATTATTGTATGGCTCCTGCAATGTTTGAGGTGCTTGCACAACTCATAATAATTCACACTGAAACGTGGTCAGTTTTCAGAGGTGGTGTATTCCAATCGCTCTTATGGGGTAGGTAAAAAAATTAGTTATTCATACTATGAACCTCTCAGAAAATTTTGCATTTTTTGGGCACAAGCTCACTTATAAACTATATGTACATGCACACTAGAATTTTTCTGCATGATGGTTGATAGTTTTCAAAATATACATACTCATCTGAAGAGAATGAATGAATCGCCCATGTTAACATCCCATGTTGAAAGAATTCACCACGTATTCTTATAGCGTACACGTCGATTCAACCTTTTGTGTAGTGATAGTAACTCCGGTGCATTGATGGTTGATGCTGCCAGTTAATAGTAACGTTAGATTTTAGAATAAATAAAAAAATTATAGGTAAAACAGCATTTACGAACCCTACCAACTTTACCGTATTTCAGAAGCGTTAGAAATGTAATTCGTTATTGAGTTTTAAGCCGATAAGCCGCTAAGTTTAAGCCGCATGGTCCGTAAAATAAATGTTCAATTTTTTATCCGACCTAATTAATTTATTTTAGACTTCATTCGCTAGGTGATGAGTCAGGGAAAAGACGAAGTTCGTTAGAATCTTTTGAAATTTTGAAGACCACCTCTGGGACAATTTCATAAGTATTCTAGGGGACTGGCCAAAAATTTTTGCCAAAAAACGTTATGAATAAGTTTTGTCTTCTTTTTCCAGTTTGAGACGCGATGAGTTGAACACATGATAAGCATGTAGCACAATTTTGCTCGAGAGATAAGGGTAGAAATTACATAGAATGAACCTTAAATGAGCATAATAGAGAAATGAAGTTCGATTCAAAGTGAGTAAATTTCTCCCTGCGTAAATAGAATTTGTTCAATTATGTTTTCCCTGTACTTATTTGAAGACGTACCTCTATTTCTCTCGTTTGCAGATTTCTTAGTCAGTGAGACAGGATCAAGTAATGTGGGTCTGATATCGAGTCTTTTTTCTGAAGTCTAAATTTGAAGGTAATTTGCTCAACATTG
Source organism: Morinoia aosen (assembly GCA_030386875.1). Taxonomy (NCBI): domain Eukaryota; kingdom Metazoa; phylum Arthropoda; class Malacostraca; order Amphipoda; family Talitridae; genus Morinoia; species Morinoia aosen. Next base: position 27,049,280 of record CM059557.1, on the reverse strand, counting down.
TGAGAGATGAATTTTCACTTGACCTATAGTACTGAGAGGCCAGATGGAGAACTAGTGATAGGCTGCAACCGCTGCGAACGTCGGACGGATGCGATCGCCAGTCTGGAGTTCGTGGGTAGAATAGGAAGTTGGTGCCGCGCAAGTGGTAAACTTTGTACTATGTTAGGTATGGTATCAGTAGTCACTCTCTCCTCTACCCGTCAGCCGGGCGTTACCTGTTGCACGTGCCGTTACCAGTGTTTTGTAATTCATGCGAAATATTTATAGGAAAGTAAATCTAAGCATGGGATCGCCCGCAGGTGGCAGCGGTGGGATGCGAAACAGAGAGCCAGACGCCTGCTGACATGGTTGCTTGCATGCAGGAAAAGACGGTCGACGAAATTGTGTGGGGCTCTCTGCAGGTTTACGTGAGTATAAGAAGTCGTCACTGCACCTAGTCTCTAAATGCATTAAATCGAAAAAATTTTTTACATATACATGGACAAATAGGATGTAAATAAAACATTGATTTTGCGGGTTGATTTTCCTACTGTTTGTCATTTGAAAGGTGACACGTGCTACTCGAAAGTTAGTGCAATATATCAACATTAGGAATTAACTGTTCCTTGCGGTTACGAGTTTATAATTTTCGTAGGAGTAAGTAATAATCTTTCACTTTTTCTATGATGGAGCACAAATTTTTGTTATTTTTTACCAGGCCCCATCATGATTGCATCATTTTTTATATAACAGATATGAAGTTTTTCATTGCACTGTTTTACCTTTCAAAAAATAACTGAACTCCATCTTTATTACGTGTAAAATATGCATGTAGTGAAACATTCACAAGGCAGGCTGACGACCGTTACGAAGGAGGTCTTGGAATCATCGGTCAAGTGCCCGTGGTGCAGGATGAGCTCATCGGCGTCTTACCCGACAATTTGATCGTCATCCCTGAGCAGCCCCTCACCCTCCTGACGCACGGGGAGTTTTTGCGAGTGCCCACCATGACAGGGTCCGTCAGGGACGAGGGTTCGCTCATCACAGGACGTGAGTTCATTTGAAATGAATGCAAGAACTATAACGCTTGGCTTCATTTCGAAGCAGAAAATAAAAAACGTGTCAGTGTTCATGAGTAATAAGACAAAGACAACGTGTAAACTTTTTGTCCAAATGAAGGAAACGATTGGCATAAATATATGTGAGGAAAACAGACGATAGTTTACTCATTAGTTTACCGGAAATGATGCTGGAAAGAAATATGAACATGTTTCGCATTGCGTAAAATAAAAATAACGTATGATTGTATTCATCATGGAAAAATTTTAATCAAATGGAACTTTCAGATGGAAGAAAAAACGTTACACGACTTTGGATTGAAGCTAGTAAGTAGTTTTACGAGCTAAGAGGGACCATGAAAACGTTTGTTGTTTTTGTTTTTATTTTTTCTGTTATTTTTTTTCAAGTTCAAATCCAGGGAAAATACAATTATGATTCAATCCCACTTTCTCCCTCTATCACAAAATAAGTGCACTATCAAGTGTTGAAAAATATGGTAAAAGTGTTGCACCAGAGGAGATATATTTTGAAATGAATTTAGTACTTATTACTATTACTAATTTGCCTTGCTTTGTGACTTTCTCACTCAACTCTATAGTTACAGTCAGCAACAAGGAAAGTAGTTGGAGTTTCTCCAAGACAGTAAGGTGGATGTGCAATCTTGGCTCTTGAACACACCAAGCCACCAGGTTCTATGCTCATTATTTTTGCGGCATAGATGAAACTACTCAACATGGTCAGTTTGACAAATATCGAACCTATCCTGCGTTTCAGTAATGAGCATGGGATGCTGTATTTGTACGACAGCAGTATCCTGTGAAATAGTAAGTGCATTTTCAGTTGTTATTGTTATTGCATTAATGTACTCTGCGACTTGCCTTTTGCTTAGAGTTATTCAATACTTAGCGGTGTTAGAATTTTGACCAATCTCTAAAAAACTTAAGTCATTACAGTGGACTCAACAAGTAGACGACTAAACATTTCAATATCAATCTATTAAATGTAATTCCTAGTTCCTTAAAACGAGTAGTAGGAGACTCGACTAATTGCAGTGAGAATTTTATCAGATTATTTCGCAAGTTTGAATTTAGATGGTGAAGTCAAACAATGTGGATCTGAAACCGAACTTTTTTAAAGAAAACTAGGCGTAAAATTTTAAAACATTCAAGTTAAGAGTGAACTCAACATTACGTTTCAGATTGTCCTTAATAAAGATATCCCATTAAATTTCAAACCTGTTTCTAGGAAACCAAAAGATTTAGTTCATTTCTTACAATCTAGATAGCGGTTTCTAAGTTCGGGTAAACTCTCTTATGAGTCCTGTTCAGAAACTTAAAACTATAATGTCGAATGCAATCATTGCGATCATTATAACGTTATTAGGAGTTAAATTTTGTACATCTATGAAAAGAAGTTTATGAGTAGCGACAAAAAACGAGTATTACTATTTGCGTAAGGGTGAGAAATTCGTCCTCCTAGTGGAGGATATATACAGTAACATCGCTCGAACGACTCCGCCTTTTTATCAACAACTCTTTTTGCTCTACAAATTCTAAAAAGGATATTTAAAAAACAGCTTACCTGGGTTTCTAGTGGCCCTAACGCAAATTTTTTAATTGGTTTCATCTTCTTCCAATTTCATAGTACGGTACCGCTTAATGGTCCTCGATATTGATCCGGTGCTTTTTGAGTACGTTTCCGATACCTTTCCTATAAGGATATTAATCATTCATTATACTTCCATTTTCCCAGTGCCAACGTTATTACGTTTTTTAATTGCTTCGTCCTAAAATTGTACATGTTTTTATTCAACTTAAAAGAGGTAATGCTGCAGGGTTAACAAAAATTAGAAAAACACAGATATTGGAAACATTTTATAAATTATGCAGTGTTCTAACCAATATGAAATAATCTTCCCTCACATTTCTGCAAGAAAAATCATTTTTTCATTAAGCTAACTTGAAATACAACACGCGTATGGAATTATGATCCTACAACCGGATATTATCGACATAGCGCAGCAAAGAAAAGCTTGCTTCGCCAGTTTAATGGTATAAATCATAGCTCAAGGTAAAATTGGATAATCACTGCATCGTTATCTATCTTGAACTTTAAAAAAAAATCAAGCATTAAGTGCGAACGTACGCTAACACTACAACACGCTGGCAAACACCTGCCAGGAAAATACTCCTCATGTGTCAACATTTCATCATCGGGTAAATTCAGGCAGCATCCATTCAAAAGAGACTTTAAGGCGGTTAATTCTCTGCCGTTCATCCTTTCACAAGATCTTAAACCAAGTAATTTTTGTTTTTTCTGTTTAATGTTGAACGCTCTGAGTAATTATAAAAATTTTAAAGACAGGTTCAATGTTCTTAGACAATCCTTTGGGCTCAAAAGGAGTTCAACAACGTTCGTCTCAGGTGAATTAACATAATACCTGCCAAATGCCAGGAGCTGTTACACACAAATGTGGAGATAGTTTAATCAATTAGTGATCTAAATACAATTTTTAAAAGAAATTGAAAATCCAAATGTATCAACCATATACCACTGGGACTAACCTTTTCTGAGTGACATGTGTGAATGCTAAACAAGTACCAAATACCACACAATTGCCTTTAAATTCTACATAATTTCATCTATTTTACAGTTATGTACGAGGGATACTTGGTTCCTAACGGATACTACACAAACGACACCAGCTTCCTGCAGAACGACCTTTTTCCCTTGATCGCTGAAGCGTTTGGTAAGACAACGTGCCCACACGGATGTGGAAGTCTGCAGTCTCTTGTAACATAATTGTTGGCTTATGTTGCAAGGTTGCAGAATGAGTCGAGTGCCAAACGCTTGAAATACACTACACATGAGTGTTAGCGAGGCCAATGTTCGTTCGAATATACATCTTTATGACGGCACATAGCTTCATATGAATTATTCTGTAAATCAACCTTAACTTATTCGTCAGTAAGTTGCTAGAGGAGTAAATTCTCCTGAAGAAATTACTCAGAAATTCGATTCTTTGCGAGCTCATGAGCGCTATGGAAATAGTAAAACTAAAAATTCGAACGTGTGAGAGGCGAAAGGGAAGGCGATGGCCAAAGAGAGGGCCGAAGCTAAATTGATGGATTTAGATACAACAAACATGTCAATTGTTACGGTATGCTTGATATAAAACAGTCAACAATATTAACATTGTGAGTCAAATATGCAACGAGGCTTCTGTACCAAGCATGAGCTTTCACAAAAAATCACGGGCACATGAACTTAGTACTTTCGCCCAATCCCCTGATCTTTAGTGTTTTCTATTTTTTTGGAACAAATAAGATATTTCATTTCTTTCTTGAACGCATTCTAATGAAAGAGATACTCACAAAATCAATGTCACTATGAAGTGGAAACACTATCTTACAGTCACTTCAACCACTTTGATCAATTTTCAATCTATTTTCATATTTTCTTTAATTAAGATATGAATGAACGAAACGTTAAAAAAATTCAACACCGTGCGTAAATTTCCAAACTGGCTGATCCGAAGCCCTTGACCGCAATAAGTTTATGTTGTAGCAAGTACGTTTCATTTTCATTTGTGGCGGCACAACTTTCGATTGTGACAAATTCAGAAGTAATAATTTACCTCCTATAATCTACGCGTTTTTCCGAATTCAATGACACCAAAATCATCACTGTAGCGTAAAAACTGTAGGAGGAGATGCATTTTGAAACCCCACATTCCAATCCTCTAAAACAAGGCAAAATAGGTACACATAAACAATCTCAATTTTTCTTCGTTATTATTTGTGGAGTCAGCTAGAACCCTTGAAATCCTTATACAATATTAAATAAACATAGAAGATCACATAGCAACGTCGCACCGTGAAGAAATAGCCAAGGGGGAGGTGTAACACGATAAAATACCACTTCCCGCCCCTCCCCCCCCATTCTTCAAACCCCCGTAGCGGGCGAACGAGCGAACGTACGAACTTCATTTTTTCACAGGATGTACCTGACCTCTTTCACCTCCGATGGCAGTTAAAATCAATTTCCCCCCCCCCCCCATTTCCTACTCTCTGGGGGACGCTCCCCTTTAATTAACTTCTACTGTGTTATGCATTGAAGGATAAAATTTGTGTTCAACACAATGTGCACGATCGTCTACTGTACTCAAAACAGAAGTTCATTAAAAGACGCTAAACGCGGAGAGTTATCTTCTTGTGTAGTTATAATTTCCGACTGGAGAGAGTACAAGTATACCAAAAAACTAAAACTCCTAATAAACAGCATTCTTTGCCCGTTTATTGCTTCAGTTGCACTCTTTGTGCATCGCAGAGCCAAGGATTTTATCAATGCCATCAACATCTGGAGGTCTGCTCCTATAAATCGTGACGTCACATTCGTAGTCAGATATTTCGCACCATGTGTGATTAATCAAAAAAGGGAAATTAATTGAGTTTGCCCCAATATATAGTTGATTTTTCCCGAACAGAGCTGGCCTGATTTTAAAAGAAAGCATACTTATCGGTCTGATGAATGTATCAAAAACTTAAGCTTTCTTTAATTATTTTTGACACAACAGAAATTAATTTTTTGGCAGAGATTGTTTGGGTTGAGCATGAGCGTGCGCCGTTAAATTAGAATATCTGAACTGAGGAACAATTGTACTCAATAATTTTACTTGCAATAGCGGTTGATAAGGACCATGTGATCAGTGAATCAAATAAGTTACTTAAGATCATGCTTCCTCAAGCACCTTTTCTTTTCATGTGTATCTCGTACAACACAAAGTCGCCGCAAATGGCCACAGAGACGACGGAAATGTAGAGCTTAGCACAGTTCAGCGAAGCTTCACCTAGCTCAAAATTTGACTCTATTGTTGAAATATGCCCGTACAATGCCTATAATCTTTAAAGCGCTGCATCGCTTCACGGCTATTTCCTCCTGGCATACCAGTGTAAATCAAAAATAATACCACCGAAAAGCACAGTAAGTACATATTAAGACTTTTCGTATCTTAGCGTACCCCGTGTTCAACTTTTTGATCACTCACACACAATATCACGAAAATTCTAATTTAAATTAAACAGCAGTTCTTCTTTATTTCTATTCGATTCCTTCAAGACTATGTATTAGCGCCTTTGTTATAACCAGTTGTGTGATGTCATTGCAAGATTATTAAGTCTATGATCAGCCGTGGAAATTTAGTAAGCATCGGTTTAGCCAATGAGAAAAATGATACAAACCCACATTTCGATCGTGAAACGCGCGTTGACTTGGGAACTCGTGAGCAGGCATCCAAGACGCAACCAACGCTGTCCCCAACGCCTTCCGTTTAGGCTTCATGCCTCCTCAACTCACTCTGGGCGACTGGGACTCCATGGTTGGAGGACTGGTGGATGTGAGTATTTTGCAGGGCGCAAAGTCATCAGGACATTACTTGGCTGTCGAGTTCATCAGACCTACTTGGCTCCGATACATGCTTACATGCAGAACGTGGCTTTGCCGAGTAGATTTAGGAAAGTTACAATTTCAGCTGTACGGCATAGGTGATGAAAATTGTTCGAAAGTTCTACTTATGATCATTATATATATGTATAGGTTGTGATGGAGTGGGCGGGGAAAAATACGCCTACTGCGAAGTAGTAGTGGATGAGTCTTCGCGCAAATAGGACGAGATGCAAAAAACAAAGTAACCTACCGGATAGGGTTAAGATACGATGATTAAATTAAGGACTAAAGTTTACTGAATGGGGCGCTAAAATGATTCATTTTTCTAAATACGTACAACTGTGAATTGCAGTTATTTTTAGACTCACATTAAAAATATATCATATCCTTCCAACTACTATGTATGAGACCATTCTTAATTTATTTTCATTTTATAAATACAGAAATCAAATTCTTCGCCATCGACCTTTAAGGATGCAGTTAGTAAAAGAATAGCAGGTATTGTTGGTCTTCATTTTCAATGATATCAAAATTATCACGTAAGTAGTTCAGCTATTTAGAGCAAACCTACTGTGAAGAAGCTGTTGCAAAATATTGTAAGCATGGAACAATACTCAACAGAAACAAGGCGTATGCTGAAATACGTTTCAGCAGACATCAAAATAGTGCGCAGCCAAATTGAAGAAAATGAAAACTTTTCAAGTCGACGACATGAAACGTATTTATCTCGGTCGACGGTTCGTAGAACCATTAACCCATTTACGCCCCTAATTATTGAAGGTTACTGGAATTGCATGAATGTCATATACTGTATATTGTTGTGTAGTGCTTACGTAGACATGATCAACGATTATTTGGGGTTTCTATCGGTTTGCTTCGACGATTTAGATAAAATTATTTTTTTGCGCAGACGCAACGCTGGGAACACCAGCATTATGAGTTGATGCGTCAACGCAACACCGGGCACTCGAACCTCACACACATCATTAATGAAAGCACTAATGTATTTTCGAATTGGAATGATAAGTGTAAAACAAACCAATTAATTTACTCTTTATCTTGCATTGGGAAAGTATTTGAAAAAATAAACCAATTTAATATTATTACTGATGTCACTAATATCTAATATTTTCCTAACAAGAATTCAGAATCAAGAAAACTTTAAAAATCTAATTTCATTTTTTTTTGTAATAAGAATGAAGATGTCTGCATAGTATGAGAGATTGTTGAAATAAAAGTACACAATTTTCATAAAAATGTGCTGACAAAGAATTTACTTATCTACTCATTTACCCTGTGGTATTTCTCGGAACATTTTTCATGTAAATGAACGTTACCTTTTTTTCAAATGTAAATGGTTTGACTATTGCAGTGTTTGCATCTCATGCATTTATTTCCCTCACTCTCAATGATAAAACGGTCTACTATGTCATAGCGCATTGCCTTTGTTACCATTGCAGCTTCGAGATTCTGTGACATACCAAGAGTTCGAGGACCTGGTTTTGCACGAGATGTACCATAGGTTTCGAGCCAGTTATCAACAATGTCTCTAGTAAACTGTAGCATATCATGCTTGTACCCTCTTTCACGTGCAAACAGTAAACCATTATTTACACACACGTTCATTATGTATCAGGTTAGTGGAAAATACTATTTTTGCCGCGTATCGTTATTCGATAATTGTCAATGTTCTCATCGATTTGGTCCACACCTCCCATGTTCCTGTTGTAGTCATTAACAAGGAAAGGCCTTAGTACTGATACTTTCTTCTTTTCTGCCGCTGAGTACTGTTGCGATACGGAGAAAGGGGTGGGTTTAGGACCCCCCTCCCACACGCTGAGGGAATTCCAACCCCCGTACACATTTTATAATATTGTCCTTCATGCTTGCGCATACCTGCATACCAGACATGGAGAATAAAAGAGTTATTAAGATTTACATGAATTTATTTGGAAACACGTGGATTTGAATATGACACACAAAATATTTCAATGCAATGTTTAAAGCACAGGGAAATGTTATAGCAACCAGCGCATGAATTTAACGACATGGCAATCCCACACGACACAATGAGGAAACCACATCTTGGCTGTCTAGGCCGATGACTGCCATAAATCGTGCTTTGCACACGCTTCGTGGCGGCATAACTGGGCCAACCTGAGCACCAAATGAACGCACTAACATGCGCAACGTAATGAGCCACACAAAGAACGAGAAATCTACTCTCCTTATTACAATGAACGCTAGCACAACAATTTCCGGGTTACGACAAAAATAACTTCCCGCACTGTGCAAAAATCAGGAAACATAGTCGATGAATGGGCTAGCATGAATACGAAACATTTGGAAATAATGCAATATAAAATCAAGGAGCTTTGCTTACCACAAGGTGTTCAAATACAAAATACCTCGCATCTTGCACAACACAGAATTCGAACATGAGCCTACTTTCTGCATGACACAAATTACATTTGATTGCTCGCCGCTCGGAGCGCACTATCACACTTCGAAGCACTGTTCAAAAATACTCTATCTGACGACATTGAACTCTTCTGTGATGCGCGATCGCTGAATGTTCGGTGAAGAATCTTTCCAACTTCGCGGGCTTTTCAACAAAGAAAGTTCCATCGCTGCGGCGGAAATCTTCAGGCTCTATCGGGAAGGTGCTACTGTTCTCCATTCTTCGCACATCTGAGTTTTGGCTGCGTTGAAAGGCTGGCTAACTGTATATCTTTTCTTGCTTCCTTCCGCATTGTTGGTGAACGCGCACTCCAGATTTAATACTGCGGTTATTGTGAGCTTATGATAGGCGTAGAGATTCTCCTTGGGTGTTTCTCTTCACGCGGGATTGTTGATGTGCTCAGGCCGTAATTCTTCGAGCAGATTTCGTTGCCGGTTAAAGCTTCGACGATACGCCCGCAGTCTCCTTGAGCTTTCGTAGAGATTATCAGCATGTACTTCGAGCAGGTGCTTGTTGCCCAATCTTGTCGTTCTTGAAGAAGTTAAACATCAGTGTCAATTTTTTTCAATGGAGTTTAATTTTGAATAGTAAAAAAGGACCGGGGAGCCCCGGCATCGCCGGCTTTTCGTTGTGGCGCTCACTTTTGTGCGTCTCTCTTGTCACGAGTCCGAGAGAAAAAAAACCTCCCGAGGCTTCATCTACCCTCCTTATAAGCATTTCGCTTCCTTGTTTCGAGATTATTCTCGACGCTTCCATTCTACAGAGGCCGGATCTGCATCCTGATTGGCTGGATTCTTGTTTGTTCTGACGTCTGGGTCTCCCATTGGTGTGTTCTCAGACACACCTTCTTGCGTCATTCCTTTCACGAGCGGTGATTGGCTCAGGTTCTGTGGGCCTCTGTTCATACGTCACGTCAGCCTCCTTGCCCTCCAAAGCCTCGGCTTGTGTGCTTGTGTTGTATGGACGCCTGAACCGTAGAAGTTTGGACGAAGCGCCAACCGCCTTGTGACACCTTGATATATGACATCCTGTTTCAAGCACTTGAGAGCGCTGCACAAAGAGCCGACCCTCGCCGACACGACACACAACACATTACAATGTTTGTAGCCCCGCAGAATGTTTACCCTTCTTTAAAATGTTATAGCTTCACGGAATTTAGCCCAAAAGTAAAATGTGATGCCTAATTTATTCTATTTCACCACAGTACCTTTCCACTTTCTTTATAGGAAGAATCCCTTGTTGGTTTGAATCAATGCAAACTTCAGAATTATCATTCCATTGTACAACTAATATCCCAGATGATTTGTCAACAAAATGCTTCTCAGTGCTGCGAGCTTGTTCGCCGAACAGTTTAGAATAAAAAACTTTACAGTTTTCAAGCCGATTACTTCTTATAGTCCCAGTTGCACCATGCCCTTTGTCACAAATTTCATCTAGTAATTTCAGTGAAGTAAAGAAATTATCGAAATATATGCTGAGTTTACGTGGTGGATATGCAAGCTCCAAGGTGTCCAGAAAATTCAATGTGACACATCCACCAAGTCCAAATTCTTTTTTGTACTTTTCATTTGCCACCGTTTCTTTCCCTTGGTACATCTCCAGTTGGAAGGCATAACTAGAAGGCGAGACAGCAACCCAAGCCTTGTAACCCCATCTTATTGGCTTACCACGAATAAATTTCTTTGTGGGATGTCGTCCAAAGTAAGGAATCATAGATTCGTCAAAAGAAACTTTGCATGGGCCAAATACTGCTCTAAATTCAAGGAAGTTTTTATTTAAAACATTCAGCAAAGAACGAATCTTGGCAAATCTGTTATCCATGCACAAGTTATAATTATCAGCAGCGTGCAGGTTCTTCATTATTTCGTCGAATCTGTTCCGACCCATTGATCTGACAATGAGCTCATTACAAGAGTCTAGTTCGGCTAACTAACCTGTTTATAGTTACCCAACCAAACACAAAATTCACGGCTGTAAAGAATTATATAAACAATATTCGTACATTAAAACTTTCATCTCATGTTGCACTATGAATACGAAAGTGTAAACTATACGAAAGCAGCATGCTAATGGGCCTAATGTTGCGTGAACGCAACAGTGGTATTGGTTATGTTCCCAGTGTTGCGTTCACAGCAATATTTTTTTTAAATTTCAGAAGTCAATAACCTTTACAAATTAACAATAACGTCTTCAATAATTTCTCTATGCACTAAATACAGTCTTAGAATTCAAAGTATAATATTTAAGGGGGTCATTTCACAATTTTAGTTATTTTCATCCGATTCGTTTGAAATTTGGCCAGTATATGTATTTGTTAAGAGTGCACATTTTTAACTCATGTAACTTTTTCGATTTAGGCATTATTTATTTGAAAATTACGAAATATTAGTTGTTTGGGACATTTTTATGGATATTTCAGTGAGTAGAAGTCATTGAGTTTTCATGCTAGAACAAAACCAAAGACAGTTTTAGAATCCTCGAACCATTTCTAACAATAGTACGGTTCAAAATTGTAATTTTTTTTCTTTTCGATTTGCGATTTTCTATAAATATTTAGCATTTAAAATAATTTTGCGATTTGAGCTTGATAAAAAAAATTTGGTCAAATTTTGAAGTTTGAGACCGTACTATTGTTAGAAATGTTCCAAGGATTCTGAAACCGTCTATGGTTTTGTTCTAGCATGAAAACTAAATGGCTTCCACTATTTTTGAATGTTCAAATATACGATTTTACAGGAGAGACAAAAAACACAAATAAATTTCTTGAATTGTAATATCATGGACAATTTCTGTAATTGTTTGCTGTTTTCATTTTTATTTCGATAATCTCCATGCTTTACTTCATATTCTCGCTATAAATTGTAATTTACAAAACAAGAAAAAATATATTTTTTTTTTGTCAAAATTATGAACTTTTTTTTGTGGTCTGATTCTTATGAAATTTGACTATTATATGTAATTTTTAAATAGAAACACAATTTCTGCTACTTATTTTTTCGATTCCGGCTTTAGCTTTTTGAAACATTTACACATTATTTTCTTATTGATATTTCAAAAGAATAAAACTCATTGAGTTTTTATGCTAGAACAAAAACAAAAATAGTTTTAGAAACCTTGGAACATTTTTAACAAAAGTACGAAAGAAAATTTTCCATTTCCATGAAATCGAAAATTCCTGATTTTTGGTCCCCTTACAATAAAACAATTACAATCGGGCTGACGTGGTTTATATTTTAAACCGAAAAATAATATTATGAGCAGTGTAAACCGACTAATTTGTTTAAATTAGTCTAGAACCCTGGGGAAGGGGGTTCTAGCGTCCGCAGCGCTATAAAATTTTAGGACCGAATAGTCCACCCCTTAAGGGTCCCTTTTCAACAACAACCAAAAAAATGCACCCCCGTTGGGCGCGCGGGCAAATGTGGCCTGAAGTGACCTCCTTAAACGCTTGATTTGCCATACCTTATTTCCAGCTATACCTTATTTTCCATGATTGTGAACCATGATTCCGTTGAAAATGTGTCAACTTTAAGCACTTCCTCGTGTCTGGTTAGCTCTACATCATTAAACCGACAAGGTTTAATGATGTAGAGCTAACAGACACGTGACATTCTCTAACTACAAATGTCCTGAGGCTACTGAAAGCAATTCCGTCTCTTTAATAGGCATAATTTGGATATATGGTTGAGAAAAGTGAACAGTGTTATTTTGTTGCGTGAACGCAATTCTGGGCATAAATGGGTTAAGAGAGATTTAGTTTATTCACCTTACCAACCAAGAATTGGCCATGAATTCTTCAGAAATGATCTCGAAAGAAGAACAACGTTTTGCGGATGGTGTATAGAGAGATTAAAGATTTCTTGGAACTTTCGTTGTTTCAGGCAAGGCATCTTTTCATGTGAATGGTGTTGTTAATCGCCAAAATAATACAAAACGAAATCACGTTGAAGTTTCTACTTCCATTGGTTATATAATTATATGTATTTAAAAAAAGGAAAATTTTTGTGGCCTGCCCTGTATAAATATAATAGTTACAACCGAAAACAAGTTATCCATTTTCTTTCGAGTATCTAACTAACAGTTGGTGTTCAGTATTCTTAGGAAGTACAAACAAGAAAACTAACTTTGAATATGATTCTCCAGCTCATGGGTATGATGTTCCTCAAGTCCGGCTTGTGGACGCTCATCCACGAGATGCAGAAAAGCAATGTTGAGAACGCCCAAGACGTTCATCTTTTCTTCTACTCCTTCGAGTTCGAAGCAAAAGAATCTCTTTTTGACTGGATTTTCATCGGTGACCCTGATATTCCTATCGAAGGAGGTAATTATATATTGTATTAATGTTACTTGAATACCACGTTCAAGGTCAAGGAGATATCCTCGACGTGTGAGCGATTTATGCGTCTTGGCATAATGTTAGATTGTGTGTTTATTTGTACTGTAGTTCTGTGTTAACTGTTCGTTTTGATAACTGCAACTATGATATATATAGGATCACACTAACTTAGCTTGCACAGATATAAGAACTACATCCAATACCCACAAATTTATTGAACCAAGGTGAATTGTCAATATGTTGAATAAAGACTGCTGTTCTTTTCTTTTACTAGGATTGTCCCGTGTGAAGCGAGTGAGCCCAATAGAAATGACAGACGAGACCTATTTTGTCTCGAGCTTCGCTGTAGGCGATGTCATTTTGAGTTTACCCATCGCTACGCATCTCTTGTCAACACCATTTAATGCATTAGAGTTCACTGCAATCCGATACCAAAGACCTGATGTAGCTTCTCTGTCCCAGGCGTGTCACATGCAGACGACCTGACCTACCTGTTCGACCTACCCTGTTGTTACGAAGAGAGGTGCAAGGAGATGATGAGGCGCCTCACCATCCTCTACACCAACTTTGCCAAATATGGGTGAGCAAATGCCGACCTATTCTATGTGTGTTTGGATCAACTACGTGGAGATGATGGGCAAGAGACCAGGCATTATTTCAACGGTATAGAAATCGCATTTACTTTAACATACAGTGTTTCTTATAGGTATTGAACTTCACTACCAACGACAAACAAGGATTAAGGAAAAATCACATCATCTGTTCAGTTAAGTTCATTGCTAAGTGTATCAAGCTATCCAACAGTCAGCAGTGTAATATAAGTTTTCTGGTCCCAGTCTGGGTGTCGCAGGCTGTCTCAATAATCTCATTTGCGTGTCCAAGGTTCTTGAGATGACACCCGTCAAGATTCTTAAACTAAAAGAGCTCCTATTCCAGGGAAAGAGAGTCGTAACGTGTATTAAATAACCACTACAATCGACGTGACAATTGAACAGGCAACGTGCAGCTTGATAGTATAGGTTAAATTTGCGTGTGTTAACCTATCAGGTAATAGGAAATCGACCGCAAGGCCTCCCGCTAAGAAAGCATGGACCAAAACACTGCACTGCTTTAATGACAGACCCCGATTTACCGAAACGTTGCGCATGCTTTCTGAGTGAAGCCTACTGCACACAGAGTGGACATTTGGTAGAATCACATAGAGTATGATCGTAAACATCCAAAACCGAGCGAACCTAACAAAGAATCACAATTTAATGATAAAGATTTAATCTGAAGTGAAAGGCAAATATTCAGCACATTCTCAGACACACTTCTTTCAGCTATCGCAGCCAAACGTGGGGCCATGGGGTATTCTGCTTGGAGGAATAGAGAAACGCACTTCCTCGTTTTACGTATACTGGTACAAGCGGAGGCGGACAGGTGATAGGGACTTGGAGAGTGCGAACAGATTGCGCCCATACCTAAATGGCCGGCGCTTAAATAGGTAAAGAGGGCTCCACATGGGGTGAAGGGGGCAAATGTGCACGCACACATACCTCCCTACTTATAAAGACATGGTAAGGTACACAAAAGGCTCCAACCTCAAAAAAATAATAGACTTATGAGATTCAAGCACCGAAAACCAATGCAAAACTAATTGATTACAAAAAGGAATCCGAAGTTTTTAAATTCAACCAGAAAGGACAAAGTCCAATCGACAACGCATCTGGAGCAACAGCACATATACCTGGCTAACACTCGAAATTATTATTAAAAACATATTAAAATAACTTAAAATTTAAAGCTACTCAGATAGCACTGTCGGCCATAGTCCAGCAAAACGTAAACACAACTCTATAGAACTGGTTGAATACTTCAACGCAAAGCGGAAATGAGTTAAAAATTCAACGGAAAGCAAAAATGGAAAAGGTAGCTGAAGCGATTATACAGAAAATCCCCTTTTCTCCCACAAATTAAAATTGAACTACTCGTTACAACACCACTACACAATTCATGGTTTGTACTCGACAACCAACACAAGTAGACACATGGTTGTAAAAACGCTAGTTTTAACTCATCAATAAATTAATTAGTAATTTTACCAAGCAGGTAAAAACAGGAATTAACATCGAGTAGCATTAGTTAACGCTTAAGAAATATTAACAAAACGGCAGTTATGAACTATAGAAACATATACGCAAAAAACGCCACTAGAAAAACAATAACATGAATAATACGCCAATTTTCATTGATACATTAACGACCTGGGTTCGCATGAAAACAAAACGTTTCCTCCTGTTACACCAAATTTATGACGGTGCGTGAGCCGAAGTAAGTAATAAATTAGTAAATAACACAGTAGTGAAAATTGCTTAGAAAAATTTAAAAGCCGAAAAATATTTGAAAACCAACGAAATTTTACTACACTTCAAACAAAGTCATGAATAGCGAAAAAGAAGAAAACGCATTTAAATTTTTACTCTGCCGGGTATAACAACTTTCAACCATGGTTGCACAAACAAAAGTAATTGTAGACCAAAGAAGGCATTACTAGATATTAATAAAAATGAACGACGAAATGAAATCAAGTGACGAATTACCATACATAAACGCATGGTTTTAAAACTTAGAGGTACGTTAAGGATATACTCACTGTAAATATACGGTTATAATACGTGTATAAATGGGTCCAGTACTCCAGCAAGGAACAAAGAAAAATCAGTAACAGTTATGTAACGCCGAAAAAATACAAGAATCAAGTAGAGCAAGTAAAACCAACGTCGAAGTTGATTGCAAATAATGTTGGTTAAGTGTGCAGACAAGATCGGTATATTATTCACATTAACAAGTCAATTAATGTAATAAAATTTGGAAACCGAAAATTTATATGAAAACACCTCCTGTAAACACGTCTCACGTAAAATAATAAAAAACGTTTTGAAACTTAAGTGAAGTCCATAACGCTTGAACGAATCTAAATCGACAATAATTATTGACACATTTTTTGTAACAGACTACTGCAAAAATATAGAATTTTCCTATTATTCAAATTTTGAAAGCTGGAAAAAAGAGAAAAAAACATCTAAACATCGGTTGCCAAAGTAGCCGTCTGGGATTAGGCCGCCAGGAGTGAATTGTTACATTGCCGCCAAACACTACTATACCCTCGAAGCTGGTTGTTGAACACTCTTGGGAACTGCTTCAGTATTTAGCGTCGGAGGATAAAATACTCCGAGCAGACCCTCTCAATCAGCAATTCTATATGCTTAAGAGGGTCATCCGAGGCCCCTGCCAGGCCCCTGTCGGCACGGTGAGCTTTTTTTGTTTTGTTGTTGGAAAAGGATTTTAAGGTGGTGGTCTATTCGGTCCTAAAATTTAATGGCGCTACGGACACTAGATCACTGGGGGAGGGGAGGGTGTAAGAGGACCAAAAATCCTGAATTTTCGACTCCACATAAAAACAAAACCAAACGGGAAATGGAAAATTTGAAACCGTAGCTTTGTTTTCAATGCTTCAAGAATTCTAAAACTGTCTTTGGTTTTGTTCTAGCAAAAAAACTCAATGAGTTCTACTCCTTAAAAATATCAATAAAATGAACTAAAAAACCAAATATGTCCGAATTTTTAAAAAAAACTAAGTCCTGAATCGAAAAAATGATCAATGAAATTGTGTTTCTATTTAACAATTACAAATTGTACTCAAATTTCATAGGAATCAGACCACATATATATAAGTTCATAATTTTTTTTTAAAACAAAGTTTTTTTTCTTGTAAATTGCAATTCATAGTGTGAATATGAAGTTATGCATAGAGATTATCGAAGTGAAAATGAAAACAGCATTTAATTACATAAATTGTCTATTATTTTACAGTTCAAATAAAAATTTATTTATGCCTTATTACTAACAACCCTTATTTTCAACATTCAAAAGAGTAGCAGTCAGGGAGTTTTTATACCAGGAAAAAACAAAGACAGTTTTAGAATCATTGGATCATTTCCAACAAAGTTACGGTCCATTGTTTCCCAATTGTACATATAATTTTTTTTCATAGCTCAAACCCAAAATTTATGTATATTTAGTTAGTGATCAAATATCGCATTTAAAAAACGAAAAGTTTCAAATGGAAAAATTGAGACCGTCTCTTTGTTTGCAACCCAGGTAGCAAAACTTATTGACCTAGTTTTGAGCCAATCTACAGTCTCAATATTGACTGGATATACAAAATGAACATTGGGGCAATACCTTATTTTGGAAAATCCGATTGATATTAGAAAAATATATTGGCCCAATAACAATATTATCATCAACCCAATATCAACTAATTATTGTGTCAATATTGACTTGATAATGAGGTGTTCCCTACAATAACATTGGCTTAATACTCAATTCCTGATATCAGGCTGATATTGGTGAAACATATTGCCCGATAATCATATTTTCACTAACCCAATATCAGCTAATTATTGTGTCACTATGGACTTGATATTGAGGTGTTCATTAGGAAAACATTGTCCAATACTTATTTTCTGATATCAAGTGGATATGGGCAGAATATATGGTCCCAATAATAATTGATCTTTTTCCCAGTATCAGCTAATTACTGTCTCACTATTGACTTGATATTAAGGTGTTTCCTCAAACAACACTTTGGCTCAATAATTAATTTCTAATATCACATCAATATTCAGAAGTGTTCATAGACAAGAAATATATTTAATTGTGATATCTGATGTACATACCTACACACCTACAAGACCCTGAACAATTAAGTTGCATTCAAAATTTATCTAAAATCCATGATTACAAACCTCTTTGGTATCGTAGAGTAGAAGTTCAAATTTTGTGTTGCACGTACCAGTGGTCGGGCAACCTGTTCATGCGGTTCGATCCCGTTTCACCTGAAAAAAAATCGTGTCCCCCCAAGATGTATCATTTTAGCTCAAAAAAGCGCTGAAGTGATGTATTTCAAATTAGTTAACTATAATTATATTAATACGTACAAAAGTGGTAGCCGCTCGTTTTGTGGAGACAGTAATTCGGTGCATTGCAAGCAAAAATAAGAACGCGGTTTCATAGTTTACATTAAATTGAAAACATGTAGCTAATCGAGTTCCCAGTATTTCGCTCTTGAATGAAACTGCGTTCTTGCCATGATAAAAGAGTGAGGGACCGGTTTTGCTCACGACTAATAGTCAGTACGATACATATTGGTATTAATGAGGGTTTCAGGACAGCCCAAATTCTTCATTATGGCACGAATGCTAATGTTCAAGAGCAGCCTATTTCTTCTTAAGTACATTAAGTTCAAGTAATAAAAAACTGAGGTATATACTGGTTTAAAGGTGACTGAATATACAGCTGAAGTATATATAAAAATTATGACTGCTTCAAGAATATTAGCGGGCTTGTTTCAAAATTTCTTAAGGTCATTCTAAATCCAATGTGCGTGAAAATATATTCATTACTGACTTGAAAAAATACATGACTTCAATTACAATTTGAATTAAAACCATAACATTTGAATTGAAAAAAATTATAAATACAGTTTGTATACCAAACAAAATAAAAATATTGTCAGTGTAGTTTCAGATTAAGTTCAAGCTAAAAAAAATTTTAATTGGTCTCCTTTAACAGGGCAACTTACCATTCAGGTTTATATAATATTCTAGGTACATATATGTATATAAGTCCAGTACTTTTATGTCACCATTATTTTTATATCACCATTATAACTGTTAATGTGTGGATACTTACATATTGGCCGAGCTTACTAGTAGCTAAATACTACCTAGATATACATACATAATAGGGCGGTAAAAATGGTCAATCCAGTATTGATTCTTGAAATGATAATGAGCAGGATATAAAAAACTTAGGAAATACCATGAAAACGAGGTGTGCAAAATATCAGCACAATCGAACAATACCCAAGTAGACACAGATGTGGGATTGACATGGGGCCCATATGATATATCTAAAAAATAATTAGACCTTTTCACATTTGTTGCACAATGTACGATAGATGGTAGTATTACTGTAGACTTGTGCTTTTCATAGTAAAGAGGAATATATAAACATGATTTATTGATGATCACAGGAAAAGTTTAGCTGCAATCTACCTGCGTCTCTATAGACATGTATCTTTAAGAGGTGAGAAGAATTGAAGTGAAAAAATTATATGGTTCTTTTGATTACATTAATTTCAGATAACATAAATCGCTAGAAATAAAATATTTTTACCTATTCTGGTCCCTTTGACAAGATAGGCCAACTAATTCAGATAATCCGTCACAAAACTGATTAGTCATTGAAAGTAAGCAAGCACAGCATTGGAAGAACATAATGCAAGCAGTATTCATTCACTTGGTATGATAAGATAAGTAAATTTAAAAACGTTTAAGTTACCATCCCTGTCATTTGCGCCAATCCACATCACTGTTTGAACTATAGACCGACCGAGGTTGAAAATTTGGCCGGGGCCGGGGCCGGAGCCGGGGTCTACAAATTTGTCATGGCCGGGGCCGGGCCGGGGCCGGGGTTATCAAATTTACAACGGCCGGCGCCGGGGCCGGGGCTGGGGCCTAGGCCGGGTTTCAAACTGTGTTAGGACGTGTCACGACGACGTAATGCATAACGCCGATTAGTCGCTCAATATGCATGTTGAATTACGGTTGCGGTTGGGTGTGTATTTATGTCAAGTCAACAAAGTTTTGTAGACCTGCAGTTGCAGTGCTTGTTGAATTAATTAATACAAAAACAATTATAGTAATTAAATATACCGGATGTTCCTCAAAAATATCTCCGAATTTTTTATGTATTGTAACTCCGCTTTTAATTAACATATTTGAATTGTGTTTTTTTCACAAAGTAGTAAATCTTGTTTCCTTTTCGAAAAATTCAAGTTTTTTAAAATTGTTTAATAACCACTTTACAGTGATCGATTTACTAAAAAAGTTTTAAAAACAACACTGATGTTCTTCTCCATTTCTCAATACCTACTATGAAGGAACGCGTTTTCAAAACTCTACCTCCATCATTAATAATTCTTCGACAACGAATTAAAGAAGTGTTTCAAGAACTAAAAGAAAACGGTGAAATGATCTGCAAAACTCTTCGTTCAATAGTGGCTAGAAGTAATGCTGGCCTTGAGAGAAATGGAGGGTATGTCGAAATACTAAATTATTTTTTACTTAAACTTTGTTCAAGGTAATGATTTGTTACTCTTTTAAATTTTTGTTTGTTCGTTTATTTTTTTGAAAGTACAAAATAAGGAAGAATATCAATATTGTTTAAAAAGTTTTCCTTTTAGCAATTAGTTATTCTATCCGTTTCATTTAATCGTTGAATGCAAAGTGATTACTAAACGATTTTCAAAAACAAAAATTATTTGAAAATAAAATAAAATTTACTTCATAGTGAAAAAATGAGAATTAAAATGGGTTAATTTGAAGCAGAAATATAATCAATTGAAAAATCGGTGACATTTTGGTGGGACACCCGGTATAATGACTGAAAAAAGTGCGTCATCAGTATGGGATTACTTTTATATATCGGTGAAGAGTGTAGAAATTGCAGTGAGCACCACGTGTGAAGATAATATACGACGAGGAGCAGCTGGTGCATCTCAGAAAACTTTGTCAACTAAATCTTTATGGGGCCATCTAAAATCGACACAAAATGATCAATTCCTGGAAGCTGAAGAAAATCCAAACAAAGAAAAAGAATTGAAAAATAGAAACAAAACGAATAAGAAAAAAACCAAACGTCTATGTATTGAAAACAATCAAAGACAGTTTAAGTTGCAGCAGTGGCAAAACTGCCGATTGTAGCAAGTTGACTTCGTCTACAGGCAAACAGCTGACTTTAAAAGAAACATTTACTCAGTCAAAAACTGGGAGCCAAATAATACTGACCAAATACATGGAGAGAAATTGTTAATTTACTGGCTTTGTGACGCGCTCAATCGTTACGACCCTGAGGAAAAGGAAACTTTATGAATTTTGTAGGGTTTTTCAATAAAAAATTTTAAGTTCCATCTGAGAAAGTAAGTAGAAAAAGACTTATTTCGGACTTTAGTATCCAAATTCAGTTTGCCATTTCAGAGGAAATACAAAAGCAAGTTTATTAACGAAAAAAGCGTTTTCTCAATAACTACTGATATTTGGACCTCTCCAAGTCGAGATTCTTTCATGTCAATAACTGCGCACTGGATTATTATTACACTGGAAGGTAGTATACACACTGCTTTTTCTTCTCAGTGACTGCATATTCTTCAGGATTGCAATGAAATCGCAAATCTCTTGAGAAATCGTTTTAAATTTGATTAAAAAACACGTGAATTTTTCACGTGCGTATAGTTGGGCACACTACGCTTTATTAATTTCAAATTAATCCAAGTCAAGTTTAAATTAATCCAAACCCCGTTCAATTTAATCCAAGTCAAGTTCAATTTAATCGAAGTCAAATTCAAATTAATCCAAGTCAAGTTTAAATTAATCCAGCCCCAAGTTGAGTTGACAATCGACATAATCACTCGTTAATTTGAACGTTTTTTGTGCTAAATGTATATCTATTGGATGTGATGAGCAAAAAAAAATGTTTTTCCTTTCAGCTAGGAGAACATAACATTTCTGCAATATAAAAACAAGCTGACGTAAAATGTGCTAAGTATCCAGCATCAGGAGGCAGAGTGTGATTCAGATCTTTGAGCGGAGTAACAGTTAGAAGTCAATTATAAAACTTCGTATTATACTACACATTAAAGTTGTTTTACAGTTCTACATTAATGGCAGTATGAATCCATTCAAATAATTATGTTCAAAGGTACTTTTATGTTACACACTCACACACATAGTAGTATCGAGGGTTTATTTACACTCATATAAAGATTTACATGTGTGAAATTCCACTTTATCACATATATGAAATCATATACGCATAGTGATGCAAAAAAAAACGGTTTTATTTGATTGCGTTTTTTTGCAAAAAAAAACGTGTTTTTTATGTGTTTTTTTTTGTTTTTTTTTTGTTTTTTTTTTCACGCCTAAATTTTGTTAAGTATATGTCTGGTTTTTTTTTGGACACCTAAAATATATCAATATCCGTGTTTTTTAGTCATTTTATTGTTATAAAAACATCAAAAAGAAACCATACAGTAAAAGTGGTGGCAGATAACCCACAATTACCTAGAGGCGTCTAAGAGGAACAGCAGGAGCCACAGAACTTATGTTGATGGAGTCAAAATTCAGAGCTTACTATCTCTACTATGTCTGATTCTATTTTTATGTGACCAAAAAATCAGACTTTGCAGAGATAATAAGCTCTGAATTTTGACTCCATCAATATATGTTCTGTGGTAAGTTCTGTGGCTCCTGCTGTACCTCTTAGACACGTACCTCTAGGTAATTGTGGGTTATCTGCCACCACTTTTACTGTATGGTTTTTTTATGTTTTCATTACAAAAAATGACTAAAACCATAGATTAATATATTTTAGGTGACCAAAAAAATATGCTGTTTTTTTAAAAAGATGTTTTTTTTACAAAAAATTCTGACTAATAACAATGAATATTAATATATTTTCTGGTACCAAATATAACCATGCTGTTTTTTATAAAGAATCATGACTAAAAAATAATATATTTTATGTGACCTAAGAAGCCCCATGATGTTTATTTCAAAAAAACATGTTTTGTACTAAAAAATCATGACTGAAAAAACATGAATAATATATTCATGAGACAAAAAAAGTTTTTGTACTAAAAAATCATGACTAAAAAAACATGACTATATATATGAGACCTAAAAAACCCCATGCTGTTTTTTAAAAATATGTTTTTTTACAAACAATGATGTATAAGAAAACCTGGATATGAATATATTTTATGCGACCAAAAAACCATGCTGTTTTATTTTATGTATTTTTCATAAAAAATCGTCTTAGAATCACGGATATTAACATATTTTATGTTACCAAAAAAATTATTGTTTTTTAAACATGTTTTTTTATTAAAAAGTTATTATTATTCATTTTTTCGTCACAGCTTCTTTGTAAAAAAAAACACCTCTCAGGGGGATACAATTATTGTATCTATGGGAACTAGCGCTCCCAGGGGGACAATTTAAGGGCCCAAGCTGAGAGTTAGGTAGGCCTTCTTTTTGTTGAAATGAAATGTTTTTGTTATGTTAAGGACCACCTTTTTTTCGGTTCACTGCTGTCCTGTTTTTCAGCACCTACTACTGTCTTCTTCAACTTTGATCTTGTTTCATAATCTTCCTTCCTCTCTTTAGATTGCATTTGTTGCTGGGTAGGGAGGCTAAAACTAATGACTAATCTAATCTGTAAAAAAACCATGGATATGAATTTATTTTATGTGACCAAAAACCATGTTTTTTAAAAAAAATATTTTTTACAAAAAACATTAGTGTTATTAAATTTTATCTGACCAAAAAAAAACATGACATTTTAAAAACCATGTTTTTTTCACAAAAAGTCAATAATATCCATGTTTTTTAGTCATGATTTTTTTGGTAAAGAAAACATGATTTAAAAAACACCAGCATGGTTTTTTTTGGCACTTAAAATATATTAATATCCACATTTTTTATCATGATTTTTCTGTAAAAAAGATATTTTTCAGAAAAAAACAGCATGGTTGTTTATGGTAAAATAAAGTATATTAATATCCGTGTTTTTTAGTCATGACTTTTTTGTAACAAAAACATTCAAAAAACAGCATGGATTTTTTGGTCACATAAGATATATTAATATCCATTAGAACCATACCAGGTCTTAGAATAAAATATCCACAAAGAATCTACTCACTCTATAAAACCTTTAGGAGACTATGCCTAGCTCCATCCTCAGTAAGTCATTCCGTCAAATGTTTTTCAAAGGAACAGTGAAAATTCATTGTCCATTTCACCAAATTTTACTGAATGACTGAGGATGGAGCTGGTCTCCGAAAGGTTTTATGGAGTGAATAAATTCTTTGTAGATATTTTAATCTAAGACCTAGTACAGTTCTAATAAACATGATTTCAATATTAACAGCATTCTTTGTTTATGAGCTTCTAAAGACAATTCGATTAAAGAAAAATAACTTTCCTGATATTTACATCCGTGTTTTCTTAGTCATGATTTTGTAAAATGTTTTTTTTTTAAAAAAACATTTTTTTTTCCAATAAAATATAATAGCCATGTTTTTTTAGTAAAGATTTTTCTGTTAAAAACAATGTTTTAAAAAACAGCATTGGATTTTTAAGGTCACATAAATATATTAATATCCATGTTTTTCAGTCATAATTTTTGGATAAATAGCATGTTTTTTTCAAAAAAACAGCATGGTTTTTTAGTCACATCTCTCTCAATGACCACAAGTAAAGGTATGTTATTATAACACACCATTTTGGGAGTTGAAGGTCATTCACATGTATTGTAAAATAAATGAAATATCAAAGCATGCAACCGCAGAAAATGAAAAATTTCATAAAACCATGGAAAACCATCAACTAAGAAGTATGCTGTTTTATTTTGTAATTTGACATGAAAACAAATAATGTAATGTGGTTCTTTTTCTTGCTGAGTTATTTTCAGACAAAATATTTAGAAAAAAACAAAATATCCATGTTTTTTTGGCCACGGTTTTTTTTTGTAAAAAAACGTGTTTTTTTAAAAAAACGGCATGGTTTTTTTTGAGTCACATCTCTATATACGCATGCAATTACAAATGATTGCCCACTGTACGATGTGTGGATTTAACCTTTAAAAGAAATATGCAAATGCGATTCACTGAGTACTTATGTACCTTACCATTTGATTACAATGTATATGAGTACATTACTACACAGATACAATCCTGCAATAGCAATAAAAATTGTGCCATCCATTCAAATGAATAGGCCTAGGCAAATATATCATCTCTATCGATGAAACAAAATGAACCTTGTTTTTACAAAAATCAGATGAACTAGCGAAAATAGACTTCGTTGCTATATTTCTTTTGAATGTTAAATCTACATATCGTCCAATGGCAATCTTTCGTATTTGCATGCATATATGACTTTATATATGTATGTGATAAAGTGGAATTTCACGCATGTAAATCTTTATATGAGTGCAATTAAGACCTCGATATTACTATGTGTATGTGCATGTGTAACACAAAATTTTCTTTGAATATAAATATTTGAATGGCTGCATACTGCCATTAATGTAGAATTGTAAAATAACTTTAATGTGTAGTATAATACGAAATTTTTATAATAGATTTCTATCCGTTACTCAGCTCAAAGATCTGAATCACACTCTGCCTCCTGATGCTGAATACTTAGCACGTTTTATGACAGTTTATTTTTATATTGCAGAAATTTTGTGTATTCCTTGCTGAAAGGAAAAACTTTTCTCTTGCTCATAACATCCAATAAATACATATTTAACACAAAAAAGCTCATATTAACAAGTGATTATGTCAATTTTTAACTAAAATTATGGTTGGATTAATTTGAATTTTACTTGCATTGATTTGAACTTGACTTGGATTGATTTCAAGTTGATTTGGAGTAATTTGAAGTTGATTTGGATTAATTTGAACTTGACTTAGATTAAATTGAACTTGACTTGAATTAATTTGAAGTGAAAAAGCTGTAGTAAAAACACTAAAAACCCCGGCCAAAACCCGGGTTTAGGGAACTATTTTGCCGGAGCCGAGGCCGGGGTCGGCAAAAAATTTCGGGGCTTGCCGGGGCCGGGGCCGGGGTCAGCAAAAATGGCCGGGGTTGGCCGGGGCCGAGGCCCCGGTCGGTCCGTAGTTTGAACTCGTACATGTATATCCAGTCTAACATTTTTGCAGCCTGCCTGCATGTTTTTTGCCGCCCAAGTGAATGAATTGCTTGTGCAGCGCAAATTATGCATGCCCTGGCAAATAAGTTTGACTGGGTAACCTCATAGAAAGAACAGAAGTTGAATTCCTCGTAGATCAGTATATGTTTTCTGACTCTCATTGAAATCTCTTGGGTAGATTTCTGAATGTCAGTCAAGAATTTAATTTTTACACTGAAAAGTGCTGTAAAGAGCAATATGTTCATAAAAGTAGAATTTATTGAACGTAAGCAAATAAAGTTTTGTCACTTGCAAATGAGTATTACGAAAGGGTATCATGGGTGCCATAACCCACTCATTGTGGCTGACTCCCTTAATGAATAACGTGTGGTTCAAAATTTAATATGGTACCATACATGTCATTCGCTAACAGGCACTAACATTGAAGTTCACCAAAATGCCGGAAGGAAAGATTAGATTATAAGTTAGCTTAGGCAGCCCTAAACACACAGCAAAAACGTTCCAAAGGGAGGAATGTTGGCAATCTAGTGAGTCATTGAGTAGTGTTTCTGCTAGCTTGGATGTACATCTTTCCTGGTAAATGTGAAGGGTAGGACAATCATCGATTTTCCAATTTTCGGTGCCTCAACATAGTTAATTAGATCGAAATAAACAATTTTTTATCAATGCACTTTCGGGGGCAAATGAGTATTTAACAAGTTATAGCGGTAAATTAGTTACCGCACCTATAGTTTTTGAAGCGGGAAGTAATTCATCGAGCACGGCGTCTGGCAACACAGCAATGGACGCTGTCATCGAACGCCTTCGAATCATCGAGCCTGTTCCCGGCATCTAAGACGAAAGTTAACATACAGCTATAACTCGTTATTTTTTGGGTAATGATTTCTATTGTGTTATTAACTAAAAGATCTTATAAGTGGGTTAAGGCTCCGCAGGCTCCGCAGGGCCGGCAAATAATAAATTACAAAGTACTTAAACGTACTTTAACAGCTCAATCGCGCAAAAAATGAAACCTACCGCTCTAACTCGTAAAATACTCATTTGCCGCAAAAAGTGTATAGAAGAAAAGTACTTTATTTCGATGTTATTACCATGATTCAAGCAAAAAAAATTCGAAAATCGATGAGTAGCTGTTTATTCGAGCGCATTCGTCATCAGAGACGAAACTAAACCTACCGCTATAACTCGTTAAATACTCATTTGCCCCCGAAAGTGCATGGAAGAAAAATTGGTAAATTTAAAGTTTTTGCTAGTAATAGATTTTTAGGTTTTAGGTGCCTAAACATAGTTATTTAGTTCGAAATAAACAAGTTTTCTTCCATGCACTTTCCGTCGCAAATGAGTATTATTTTAACGAATTATAGCGGTAGGTTTAGGTTTGTCTTTGATGACGAATGCGCTCGATTAAACAGCTACTCATTGATTTTCGAATTTTTGTTGCTTGAATCATGGCAGTAACATCGAAGTAAACTCCTTTTCTTCTATACACTTTTTTCGAAAAATGAATATATTACGAGTTAGCGCGATAGGATTAGTCTCGTCTTAGATGACGACCGCGTTGGAAGCGAGACTCTAATGCAGTGTTGCCATCGATGAATTACTTCCCGCTTCAAACACTTGAGTTGCAGTAACTAATTCACCGCTATAACTCGTAAATACTCATTTCCGACGGAGAGTGCATAGAAGAAAACTTATTTATTTCGATCTAATTAACTAGGTATAGGCAGCGAAAATTCGAAAATCGATTACTAGCAAACGCTTTACATTTACCGAAAAATTGTTCATTTCGATCTAATTAACAATGTTTAGGCAGCGAAAATTGGAAAATCGATGATTGCCCTTCGCTTCACAAATACCTCTTTCCTTCACACTTATGTGAATGGCATAATAATTCTTTTTCATTTTTGTAGTATTTGCGCAGTATTTTAATGAATAAACCGTTAATCAGCTAGTCTGGACAATAGAAAAGAAAAATAGAAGTACTATTAAAAATTATAGAGAATAATAGGTAAAAAACATTAATATCACTTATCATCAACAATTAAGAATACATATGTACAATACATAGAGCTATTATATCAAAAATATTGTAAGAATTTGAAAAAACTCGAATCAATTAATGAAACACGAAAATTGAAGAAATAATGCTGAATATTTCTCAAATAATGTAATAGTCAGAACTTCCATATGTGATTTGAGATCACACTGCATCACACAAAAAGCTATCACATTTGTAGTTATTTATACACATTGCAAAATTGCAAAACTTTCAATAAAATACACTTTAAATCCTTCCAAGCAAATACTACATATGTTTTTGTCATCCTTGTAAAACTTTTTGTCATGTTGAAAAAAAATCGCTTCACAAATACTTTCCATGTCTTGATAAACGATATTTATTACTTCATTTACAACTTCATTAATTGGAAAAAAAATTCTTCAATGTCCCACACTTTCAATAATTGTACCAATCGTGAGGTCGCCATTGTCATCAATGCGTTTAGAACAAAGTTAGTCACGCCTACTATTCATGCCCTTCACTGCACAGTAACTAGAATATGACGAATGCTGAATACAAATTTCTATGGACCATTTATTCATGAACAACTGAATTACAATGAGTTGTACCACAAATTATGTCTACTCTATATTTTGTAGGAGTATGAAAGCCGTTTATCTAAACTTACCTAGTTACCTAGTTCAAACGCGTGGTTCGGTTAAATTTGAAGCGCACGAATGTTTGTTTTTCGAATATATTAGTGTTGAAACCCTAATAAAACAAAAAAAGGTAACAGGTGACTTCAGTTACTTAAATGAATATAACATCACGTGAACTGCACTCTTGTTGAAAGATAAGCAATGAATATCCTAACCATGCACAGCATCTACTCTACCTCATGCAGTAAATTGAAACTGGAGCGAAGCACTCCTGATCTGAGCCATGCTGCCGCCGAGCTTAACATATCGCACACTAGACGCCCGACTTCAGGGCTGCATATACAATAAACCGTTTAGTCGTTAAAATTACCCCTCTAAAATACATATATTTGTGTTTCTGACATTTTTAAAAAGCTTTTTTCACACAACTGAATTAGTTTCAGTAAATGAAACTATAATTTGTGACTTTTTTCAGTCGGTTGATGTCAATACAGGATTATGTAATCAGACTTAACAACCACATACGCTACGTTCATCGCCTGGCCGTTCAACGAACAGGCAGCCGATAATTACTCGATCGTTTCAAACGGGTTTATGGAGCATGAACAAACGGGTTTATGGAGCATGAATAACAAACGATTTTAGCATATTTTTTTGAAAAAACTAGACCTTCGAAACTCATTGGACGACTGATAAAATAAGAACTGTGAACCTGTGATTACAGTAATTCTAAATATACATATTATTGTAGCGTATTCACATTTCTTGATATCTGTCAAATATGTCTGCACTCATTTATGACTGAAATAAATATTCATCAACTTAATTGGTACATTTTATTCAAATTACTCCGTATTATTAGCGTACGATATCAACCCAATGTTTGGGCAATAATAATTTATATTCTAACAAATTTTATTAAATTGCGAGATTTTTAATTATTATGAGATAGTTTCCAGTTATATGAATATCGTACATATATATATATACACTGTCAGTTTAAGATTAGAAATAAAACTATTTACTATGTTTTCCCAATAACAAGTTGAAATCATAAATAAATATATCTTTCTTCGATATTGTCTTGTTACTAGATTATTATTGTAATCCAAGATTCCAATATCAGGTCAATAAATAATTATCAACCCAATATTGACCTAATAACTTCTTGCTACCTGGGAATGCTTCAAGGATTCTACAACTGTCGCTGGTTTTGTTCTAGCATTACGACTCAATGGCTTCAATTCATTTGAAATAATCATAAAATGTACCGAACTAATATTTCGTATATATCAAAAAATGAGGCATAAATCGAAAAATTTACATGAGTAAAATATGTTTTTTTCAACAAACACATACACGCCAAATTTCAAACGAATCAGATCAAAATTTTAAAATCGCTGGTGTAACCCCTTTAAATTAGCAAATAAACCAAACTTCAACAGTTTTAAAATATCCTTAGAAAATTTAATAGCATGTATTTGCAAAAACAAAAAATGAAATTTGATAAACTAATCTACGTAGGGTTATCTGTATTAGATATCAGTAAAACATTAATGTATAATTTCCATTCTAATCATATTAAAAGGAAAGATGGTAATAAGGCAAAGTTGTTGTTTACAGATACAGATTCATTATGTTATGATATCGAAACAAAAGATTTGTATAAAGATATGGAAAGAAATAAAGACTTGTATGATGCATCAAACTATTCTATAGAACACTTCCTATATTAAACTAAAAATATGAAAGTAATTGGGAAAGTGAAAGACCAAACTTGTGGAATACCAATTAAAGAATTCGTCAGTCTCAGAGCAAAACTATATAGTTACAAAACGAAAAATTCCTTAAGTAAGAAAGCAAAAGGCGTAAGTAAGAACAACACTGAGAACCAAAACACAATGGATGAATATAAAAGAGCATTGAATAATGAAACAATAAATAAAACGATGCACGATATCCAAAAAGTTAACCACGAATTAAATACCAAAGAAATAAATAAGATTGCATTAAATGGTTATGATGACAAATGGTATCAACATATTAGCATTAAATCACTATAAAATATGTTAGATAAATAAAGTATTTAGAATGATTTTCTAAAATAATAATGACTTTATACACAAGATTTATTATCTGTTGAAAATGAACAGTACTTGATTGATTTAAAATCATTGCTAAATGAAGAAAAAACTGGGAAATGTATTGTCAATACATTGCTTAGAAACTTCCATTACCTGAAATGCATTTGAAATTGCCATCTAATATTCAGTCTGAACAAGTACCGAGCGGTTCATTCAACAATAAACATACATACTCATTTTGCAGCCCAGGAACAAAGGTGCAAAAGCGAATTCAAGAAGGTTATCAAGGAGTTAACTCACTCGATCAGGCTTGTAAGAATCATGAAAAATTTTATTCACATCTAAAAACGAAAGACAAATATTATGCTGGTGTTATTCTGGCGAAAAGAGCCGCTGAAATTGCAACTGATCCAAATGAATCAGAATACGTTCGACATGATGCTAAATTAGTTAACGCATTTATGGCAGGGAAGTCCTGGGCGGGCGGGATTTGGACTTTCAAAAAACCTGTGAACACGCTCACTGAGGTGGTCGACCAAATTTTTAATGACTTATATTGTAACCCTAAGACCGGTTATACTGGAATGAATCAACTTGATAAAAAAATCCGGCTTATCTTCAACTCATGTAAGAGATTGGTTAGAAACTCAAAAAAATCACCCTCTACATAAACCAATAAAACACAATTTTTAAACGAGAAGGGTGAAGGTATCAAGAATTGATGATCAATGGCAAGCTGATTTGGTTGACATGCAAACCTATAAAGATCAAGGAAAAAACTACATTATAACGGTAAATGACATTTTCAGTAAATATGCATGGGCGATTCCAATAAGTAAGAAGATAGGTTAAGAAATTAAAACTTCTTGTCAAAACTGTTTAAAACACGAATTCCTTCAAAGTTCAGACAGATAAAGGCTTAGAGTTTACAAATAAATAAACTCTAGAACTATTTAAGAAACATAACATTCAATGGTTTAGTTAAGAAAATGAAACCAAAGCTCAAGTTGTGGAACGCTTCAACAGGACGGTAAAAACTAAAATGTGAAAATATTTCATACATATGAAAACTAAAAAATGAGTGAATATTTTACAAGATTTAATGCAAAATAACAGTAATAGCTATCATAGAACAATTAAAATGACACCTAACCAAGCATCATTGGAAAAGAACAGTGAAAATATTTATGATAACGTATTTCCTCCAACCGAACCAACTTTCACATCACCGAAACTCACAATTAGGGATAGAGTAGGAATAAGCAAGAAACGAAAAGACTTTCGGAAGGGTTATATGCCAAATTTCACTAATGAGTTATTCATTGTATCCGAAATACTGTCTACTGAACCAATTACTTATTAGATTAAAAGACATGGATGGTGAAGAAATAAAAGGAAGTTTTTATGAACAAGAACTATCAAAATATACTAGTGATGTTTATGCAATAGCGAAAATTCTTAAGAAGAGTAAAGGAAAACTTCTGGTCAAGTGGATAGGTTATGATGAACCTTCATGGATCTCAGCAACTGAACTTTAGGTCAGTTAAGAGTAAACTTTCTCGCCTCCTAGTGACTAAGTGTGGTGATTGTGGCCTGCTGTCGGCTACCCTCCCATAGGGAGGATAAGCCCGGTATATGTATGTATGTAGGAGTAAACTCATATTGAGTTAAAGTCTTTTTGCATTTTTCTCTTTAAAAAATGACGTTGATTGATACTAAAACCAAATCAGATTCACTAAAGTTAACAAAAAGTTTGAAAAAGCAATTCACACATGATAAAATAATCGAACAAGATTTATATCATGATGTTAAAAAAGTTTACAAGCCATTGATTGAACCTTTATCTGAAATTGTTGACGAAACTAAACAAACTAGGTTGGCAACAAAAGATATACCTCATGAAAGAGTTGAATCTATCGAAGGAAAACCTGTTGAGAAACTAGCTTTACCTTCTTCTGAATCCAGCACTGTAGTTGGACCAATCGCATTGAATTTCTTGCGTTTTGCATGGAAACCTGGAAATATGTATGACAAAGCTTATGGCATTCGATGGGATGGAAGTAAAGTTATGCTAGGAAATAAAAAAGTAAGTATTCTGGGTAATGATTTGAAAATTGGAAATGAAGTATACAAAGGCACAACTGGATTATGGGAATTATTAACAAAGCAAAATCCTATTGATTTTAGGGACGAAGATGAAAGAAATTACTATGATATGTTGTATTCAACTGATGCTTATTTGAGGGAAGACGGCACCATAGAAACAAATAGGGGTGAGAAATATTCTAGATTTATCAAAACCTTTTATCGAATAGTTCAACGAAGAAAAGCTCACGCTGCAGTTAAAACAATTAGATCAGCAAATCCATCAAGTCGTGAATCAAGTCTTGAATCAAGTCGTGAATCAAGCCCAGGACCAAGTCCTATAACAAACCCAGGAGTAGTAGAATCCTCAATTTCGAGTCGACACCAAATTCCTTCAACAAATCAGAGACCATTTTTCGACCCTTCACGAAGGCCTACTTTTAGACCAACTCCTACTCCTAGACCTTCTCCTACATCTTTTCCTATACCTCCTGGTCATCCTCCCAGAGAGGATTCAGACGTTTCAGATCAGGTATTATTGTATTACCATCTAATATCAACGATCTTGTAAAAAGACACCAGTTATTGTTGGATTCGTTTAACGTTAGAAATACAGGAGTAAAATGAAGTGCATATACTTACACATGAACTTTTAAAGCGAAGTCTAATAAATACTGCTGAAGTAAAGATGATTGATGATTTATTGTTTTAAATATGGAATCATTAAGCATTGTTATTAGTGAATGAAAAAGTAACATTAGTATAAATTTTAGGCCAGCAATAGAATTGAACAAAAATAAATCTCACGAAATGGCACTGGTTGGGTTAGACATGTATCATTCTATTCCTAACATTGATGGAAATAACAATAAATTTAATTATGAATTAAATGGTGTTGAAAGTGTAATTACCCTTCCAACATGTTTTTATGAAATAGAAAGTATAAACGAATTCATTCAAAAAACATTGGCAGGTTTTGTTAAAATCAAGGCAAATACTAATACTTTGAAATGCGTCATAGTTCTCCATTCATCTGCGTTGAAAGTATTTTTCAATAAAGAAACAAAATCTTTAAATACATTGTTAACATTTTGGAGAAATTATTTTAGAAGGTGTTGGAGAGCATGAAAGTATAAATACAGTGAACATAATGTCTGTTAACGCAATACTTGTTCATTGTAGTGTAATTAACGGCTTATACATCAACGGTTCTTTGCATAATATTTTACATTCATTTTTCCCAAACGTCCTTCCGGGATATAAAATTGTATAAAACCCAAATAAACCAATTTATCTACCGATATATCAATCTTTACTCTATGATTTGAGAATTTGGCTTACTGATAAAAATGGACATACTCTGATTATTAGAGGTGAAGAAGTAACTGTTCGATTACATCTAAGATCAAGATATTAAGATAATTTGAGAAAATTATCTTTAAAATGGATTCTTTGAGATGGAATGAAAACATTAAAGCTGATGAATCAATTGAAAAATTGAAACGCATAAATATGAACCACAAACAGGTAATGATCTGAATCGTGAACATAACGATATAAAGATCATTATTCAGAATCAAGATCAGTTTGTATTACCTAGTGAAAGTTTTATTTATATAGAAGGAGCTTTGAATAAAAAAGATGGAAGTGGTTACAATTTTAAAGACGAAAAAATAATAATAATAATCAAGAATGGATTCATGCATTTGTTTGATAAAGTTTCTTACAGAATTGTAGGTGAAGAAGTTGAAGGTTATTGTTACCCTGGAATTACAACAACTCTAAAATGATTAGTTAGCTATCCGCAAAATTCAAAAGAAAACATGATATTTTTTCTGGAACGATGATAGTAAGAAGAATGAAAAATCAAACGAAAGATTTAGCGATCGAAATGACTACTTAAATTCAGCTACTAGAAAATTCAGCGTTGCTATCCCACTCGAACATGTGTTTGAATTTTGTGAAAATTATAAGAAGGTAATTTATGGAGTGAAACATGCTCTGACTTTGAGAAGAAGTGATAATTCTAATGCTATATTAAAATCGGATGACAAAGATGCAAACCAGTCAGATAAAGGAGTTGATGGTAAAATTACTATTACAAAATTAATTTGTAAAATACCGGCTTACAAACTGATGAGTATAAAATTGTGCTATATCGACAAATTAAGGATAAAATAACATTACCTACCCCTTATTTGAATAGACAATTGGAACAAACAATTGCAAACTCTCAACAGAAATTCTTAGATTGGACTCTAACTCCAAATTCAGGATCTCAGAGACCTCGTTATATAATTTTAGCATTCTAAACTAAAAAACCAAATTCACAAGTTGTAAACAATGTAATTTTCAATCATTGTAACTTGACGAATACGTACGTTCAGCTGAATAATGAACGATACCCTGATCACAATTTACAGATTGATTTCGATTCTAACAATATCTACAGCTTATAAGATGTTAATAGATTATGTCTCTCGTGAAAATTTTGCTATCGAAAACAGGTACTTTAAATATTTGTATCCCATCTATATGTTTGATATCAGCAGACAAAATGAACGTATCAAAGAAAGTACAATTGATATTAAAATTAAAGTAGAATTTAGAATAAAAATTCCTGATGATACTCATACATATGCACTGATTCTATCTGACAGAGTAATTCGATTACAATCTGACGGTGATAAAATGAGTTTAAACTACTAAAAATTAAAACAAATTCTCATAACATTGTTTATTGGGAACGTCTACCCAGAATCCAGATAATTCCTGGTTTTCTTTTTATTACTTTATTCATCAGAGATATGCTTACTTCACCAGCTGTCAAATTTGCGGAACGATCTGAGCATAGTAAGTGGGGGAAATTGGGTTTAAAAGAGGTGGGAGGGGTCCAATCAGCAGCCAGCGCCGGCCAGCAGGTGCATATGCCACGCCCCTGAAAGTTTTTTTTGCGGATTTATTGCTCTATTCATTACAGAAGTCCTTATTTTACAATCTGCCATAGGTTCAAAACGTTCTGTGCTTCATGAGAGGGGGAAATGAGGGGGAGGGCGCGGATTCAAATGCAGCTGGTAGTGCCAGACAGTCACCGCATTAGAGATGAACCAGAAATATCTGGATTATGTTGTGTTGGTCTATTCGACACAGAACTCCTTAGTTTACAATCTAGCAAAGCTACGCAACGTTCTATGCTCCGTGAGAGGGGAAAACGAAGGCAGGAAGGAGAGGAGCGCGTCGAAGAGGATGCCACAGCGAGCGCTCCTGGAGCGGTGAAACGTATCTATGATACCAGTTCAAATCGTCTCTTGACACTTGTGGTACAAGTTCCTTCAAGGTACAACAAAAAACTTACAAGAAAAGATATTCATATGTTCAGAAAGCTTTCAGAGCATCAACAGCGTCAATTTCTCCAAGGAATATAGCTTACAAATGAAAAAATGAAAAATTTTAGATAGATGTTCTCCTTGAACAGCTGAAAATGAGAAAATAGGGTATTTTCAAAATATGACTCCTCCGAAAGTTATTATCGTAAAGCAATGATTTAGATCTCATTGAATGCGCAAAAAGTTTGCGTATAGATGGACGGAGATAAATATGAAATTCATAGTACTTATAGTTACATTGAAAAATCTACGGAAAAAACAATCACCTTTTAAAATTTTTTTGTAATATCATAGAAGCTAAAATTTCACGAATTTGTTAATCATTCTCCGTCCAGCCTTGCAGCACTCTTTGCGCATTCAATGGAACCTAAATCCTTGCTCTACAAAAAAAAATTTCGGAGGAGATAGCTTCTGAAAATACCCTATTTTTTCACCAATTTTTCCCTATTATCCCAGTAATTAGATCAAAAACCGAAAAAGTTTGAGATACGCACCTGAAGCCTTATCAAAAAACATACGTATGCCAAATTTCATAGATCTAGTTCCCATACAACAAACGTGACAGTGATTTTTTTATTCTGGGTGGACGTTCCCCCTAAAAAATGTACTGTGAAAAGTGTAAGAAGAAAACTGATACTGATAATCCTCAATATTTAGTTACAAAGAACAATAAGATACTGGTCAAAGGTATGTGTTTGATTTGTAAAAAGACAAAGACTTCTTTTGTTTCTAAAAATACTGCAATAAAAGGGGGTTTTGTACCTACAATACCAGCTTTATTAGCAGGCTTTGGGCTGCTGGCTCATTGGCTGGAGGTGCTGCTGCGATAGCATCTGCAGTTAATAAGGAAAAAAATGATGATAAACTTATGTAAGAAAATGGAAGGCATAATGAAGCAATGGAATTAAAAAAGGTTCAGGTATAAGGTAAACTCTGAGGAAAAAAAATTAAGGAAAGGGTCTCTATTTTAAACCACCAAAACAGTAATACCTATCAAACCATTACCTGAACATGATTTGAAAATACTAAATAAATATGTAGAAAATTCCGAATGTTCGAGGTATTTACATGAGAGATACTTTACCTGAACACTCTCCAGAAACTGAATGCGGAATCCTAAATTTAGGCACTGAAAAAGGATTAGAAACGCATTGGACTTGTTGGTATTAGAAAAATAATGTATGCTATTACTTTGACAGTTATGGTTTAATTTATCCAATTGAATTTAAAGACTATTTATCAGATTCTTTAAATATTATTTTACCTTTTTACAAAATACACAAAATGGGTGATGTAATTTGTGGACATTTATGTCTAGAAATGTCCAGGCTCCTGCCAGGCCTCTGTCGGTCCGGTGAGCATTTTTTGTTTTGTTGTTGGAAAGGACCCTTAGGTGGTGGACTATTCGGTCCTAAAATGTTATGGCGCTACGGACACTAGATCCCCCCCCCCCAAGGGGGGAGGGTAAGAGGTCTAGAAATTCTGAATTTTCGACCCCATTTCGACCTCATGTAAAAACAAAACGAAACATGAAATGGAAATTTTGAAACCGTAACTTCGTTTACAATGCTACAAGGATTTTAAAACTGTCTTTGGTTTTGTTCTAGCATAAAAACTCAATGAGTTTTACTCCTTTGAAATATCAGTAAAAATGAATTAAAAAACCAATATGTCTAATTTTTTCAAAAACTAAGGCCAGAATCGAAAAAATGATTGGAATAAGTTGTGTTTCTTCTCAAAAAATATAATGGTCAAACTTCATATGAATCAGACTACATGTTTAAAATTTTATAATTTTTTTAATAAATAAAAACCAATTTTTTTTTATATTTTTTGTAAATTACAATTCACAGTGTGATTATGAAGTTATGCATGGAGATTATCGAAATAAAAATGAAAACAGCATTCAATTACATAAATTGTTTATTATATTACACCTCAACAAAAAATTTTGTTTATTGCTTATACACAAAACCTCAAACTTTCAACATTCAAAAGAGGACTCGTCAGTGATCTTTTCTGCTACGAAAAAAACAGAGACAGTTTTAGAATCCTTGGAACATTTCTACCAAAAGTAAAGAAGCTTTTTTTCATACATGAAGAAAAAAAACATATTGCTCAAAACCAAAAAATAACGTATTTTTGATGTAATGATAAAATATCGCTTATCACAAAAAATTCAAATGTTCCAATTTTCTTCTGTACTTTTGTTAGAAATGCTTCAAAGGCTCTAAAACTGTCTTTGGTTTTGTTCTAGCATCAAAATTCAATGACGAGTCCTCTTTTGAAATGTCCATAAAAATGTACCGGAAAACTAATGTTTGTAAGAAAAATGTGGCCTAAATCGAAAAAGTTACACGAGTAAAAAAGTTTACTCCCAAGAAATACATATACTGACCAAATTTCAAACGAATCGAATGGAAATAGTCAAAATCTTGAGATGACTCCCTTTAAAGCGTTAAGAGAACGAAAGATTTCATACAATTCTTTCAGATCTTAATAAAAGTTCAACTAATTTCTAGAAAATAAACTATAATAATTTTTTTTAAATGTCTTGTGGAAATATTTATGCAGAAAATTTGGTCTTTTTACCTTTCTTTAAGGAAATCATGAACAAGAAAATAATGAAAATAATTCTGAGGGCAATTTACAAAATGTAGAGCAAATGAAAAGCTTACTTGAAGATTGTAATATAGAGTCATTAAAAGATACAATTGAAGCTCTCAAAAATGGAAAAAACTGAATTGGAGGCAATTATAAACAAGTATGATGAGAAATATGTGATTTTGAAAACAGACTTACAAATTAAATTTTCTGATGTAGACTCAATCGTAAAATTCTTAGAGTCGTTAATTTATGAATTATATGATAATTTCGGTGCTCTTGAACCAAAAATCGGTTCAAATGATGAACGACTATCAAGTATAGACTCAGCATTGATAAAAAAATCGATGAAATTGATGCTAAATTTGAAAACAATGATTCAAACATAATCAACCTAGCAGACGTAAAAATTCCTGAGATTGATGACAAATTGAGGAGTCTAGAGTCAGGTATGGAACCTAGAATTGATGAAAAGCTGTTAATTGAAGGGCCATCATTAACCGATCAGATTAAAGGAGTTGAAGCCAAATTTGAAGTTGTGGACTCAAACATAACCAATTTGATTGATGTTAAAATTTCTAATATTCAAGAAAATTTCATGAATCAAGAGTCAGTTGTAGAAAATCAAATGGATGAAAAACTGAAGACTTTAAAACTAGAATTAAAGGTCAAATTGATTCGAAGAACAAATTAATAAGTAATACAGTTGAAGAAGAAGAAATTAGTTTAATTAATGTTGTGAACGAAAAAGAAATGAGCTTGCAGACATCACTTAATGATCAAATTGAAGAAAAGCTGAAGAATATAGAATCAACAGCGAACTGTATGGTTGAAGAAAAAAGTAAAAGCTTAGAAGCACGACTAACTGATTTTAGTGATAAACTTGATTGTTATGGAAAGAACAGTAGCTTTAGCACCCACGTTTGTAGAAGTTGACAATAAGCTAAAAAATTTCGAGTCAACCAAAACCTCATCCAGCGAAGAAAAATTTAATGATCTTAACAAAGTTAATATGAAATTACGAGCAGAGTCAGTCACATTAAGAAAAATAGAAGAACTAGCTAAGAACTTGAGTGAGGTAGGAAGTCTTTACCATGAGTTTTCCAGAAATATTATTTCTAATCAGAATGAAATTAGTCAGTTCAAATTAATGCTTCAGAATGAAACCGATAAAAATATAAAATTAAACCATGAAGTGGAGAGTTTGAGCGAATAAGTAAACGATTTGATATCAATGAAAGTTCGAGAAAATTTCGAAAATTGAAAATCCTATGTATAAAAAGTGATAGGCCTAAATACTTTTGGACAACAAGGAAAAATCATTTTTATCTTCACAACCAGGACCTCCTGGAATTGGTTTTAAAAATCTTGATGAGGATCAAACTTTCGATTTAAATAATAGAAGGCTTGTAAATATTTCTTTTCCAATGGAAGAATATGACGCTACAAATAAAAAATTTCTTGACGAAGTTTTGGAAAATTTGAGGCCTCATCTCAGAATATATATAGAGGTATAGAAAATCTTATCAATGAAAATTATCAGTTCAGAAGTGATTCTATCCAAGCATCTCTAGATGAGAATACCACAGGTTTTCAAGAAAAACTTAGTGGAATTACGACAAATCTCGATGAACATAGCAGAATAGCTGATAAAAAAATAGAGGTTATTCGTACTGGTACCTTGGAACACACAGACTTTTGAAAAATATGATCAAGAGGTTGGAAGAAGAAGAAATAAAAAGTGTGAAATTAGACAACGCAAATCTCGAGAGAGTATTCACCGACATGAGTTCATACATTGAAACTTTTAGAAATGATCTCCATGAACAGGATAGAGAAACGATCATAAATACAAATGGAATAGAAAATTTGAAACAGTTATCGCTGAAATTGGTAGATGATAATGCTGATATTAGGAACAGATTAATGTCGGTAGAGAATACTATGAGACGAGAAACCGTTTAGCTTTTGAACTAAAAAACATGTTTTTTTAAAAGCAGAACTTAAAAAATTTGTTTTAAAAATGAGACCTAACGTTCAGTATGAAATTATCGATTTGCAAAAGATCACAAATTCTTTAGCTCTTATGTTGGTACGGTGTGGTATTGAGAAATCCCTCCATATCGTTCCATGTAAAAAAATACCAAAAAATGTTGCAAAATACAATATTTACTACAATGGGAAGCTAACCTTTGTAAACCGAAGTCAATTTTTCAGATATCATCCACTTAAAAAGTGATCTTGGAAAATATGTTTTATAAAATGGAAGACTGTATTACAAGTGTTCAACGAGATGTTCTTCTTAACTCAGGAAATATAAACCAGCTGCTCATTAATAATGAGCAAAATCGAGAACTTATTGATAACCTGATGAATGATTTAAATGAATTGAACAATCAATATTATCAATTACGGTCACAACTATTAAATTTGGAAGAAAATATGAGAATTTAAATTCAGAAGAAAATGTTATGTACAGTTGGTAAGACTCTCCTATAAAAATATTATATAGTTGGCAAGATTCCAATAAGTTCAAACAAAATAATCACTTTACTGTTCCTTCACCTTCCTCACGGTGTATAATAGTCGGTAGATCGAATTGTGGTAAAACATGTTTATTCTTCAGACTTCTTCAGGGTGAATATATCGATTTTACCCACCTGTTTATTTATAGTAAATCGACAACACTAGCGGAATATAAACTACTCAAAAATGTTTTTCAAAAGGGGAAAAGCAGTCTGAAATAATTGAGTTTCTCAAAATCGGTAGTGGAAATATTGATAAATTTCTCGAAGGCTTACCTGTTAAACGCAGTACAAAGTTAATCGTTGAATATTTTGAAGATATCGCTTCTATTCCTGATCCTAGTGAAGTGGATGCTAAAAAATTGTTTATATTTGATGATATAGCAACTGAAAAGAATCAGACACCAGCTGATAATTTTTACACCCGAGGCAGGCATGATAATTATTGCTCGATTTACTTTAATTCAAAATTATTATTTATTACCTTGTCAGTCGATACGGACGAATGCAAACTTATTGATTCTATTTGAATTGCCAACTAATGATTTAAGAAATATTCACATGGACATTGTCTCAGATGACATGTCCTTAGGCGAATTTATCGAATTTTGCAGTGATACTTTGAAAATTCCTTATACCCACATAATGATAAACAATGACGTTCACCCATTAATGGGAAAATACTTTAGGAATTTGAATCAACTTTATATTCCGAAGAAGTATTTTAACGAGTTTGTAAATACTTAGAATTTGAAATATCAGCCTGTACTCACACAGAGATTCAAGTACTGTAAATAGTTTATTACGTGTTTTAAACGTTTTATTGAAATTTTATATTTGTTTGAAATTTTATATGAAATCATTTTTCTTGATCGTAAGATAGAACCCTTACATTTTAAGTAATAATTGAAATAATTATGCAAAATGATAGTATAGTTTCTACTCTTCAAGTTAATTCGTAAAATCATGGATTTTGAGGCTTTTCCAGATCGTTCATTAATTGCTCAAATGCTCCAGAAGTCCTAAATTGTTTTGGGACGCTCCTTCCACTTACTACTGAAATGATTTTGCTTTTGTTTGCAAATGAACTCGTTCACGGACCATGACACTTGTTTATCGGTCGGAATATAGTCAACCAATTTTTTTTAGGGTACAAGTACTGCGTATGTCTGTACCGCCGTGCCATTGGGGACGTCGGGTTTCAGTTCCTTTGCTTGCTGTCTCGTCAGCGCGATTCATATATCAGGCTGTGCTTCTACCTGCAGCTCAGCGCAACCTTGTAGCTGTTTAGCAGTGAGTCGGTCATTATTTACAGGTAATCTACTTAGGCAGTCACCCACAACGTTATGTCTACCAGGTAAATACTTAACAATAGGGTTGAAAGAGTGCACATTAATACACCACGTTGCCATCGT
Source organism: Morinoia aosen (assembly GCA_030386875.1). Classification (NCBI taxonomy): domain Eukaryota; kingdom Metazoa; phylum Arthropoda; class Malacostraca; order Amphipoda; family Talitridae; genus Morinoia; species Morinoia aosen. The sequence goes on along the minus strand of CM059557.1, from coordinate 27,006,418 downwards.
ACCATCGTAGTATCATAAGACTATTTTTTAGTAAAGAAAGAAGAAAGAGGCTTGTGATCGGTATACAGGTAAATTAGATACCCAAGGATTAAGTATTTGGAAGCTTTAAGAGCACTTATAATACAAAAAATTCTTTTTTGGTCGTTCTTCAACGCTTTTGGCTAGCAATCAGGCTTTTGAATAAATAAGCAATAGTTCGCATAACCTTGTCTCCGCAGTTATCAGGTTGCATTAAAACAGCCCCTTTTCCAGAATTTGAAGCATCCGTAAATTAAAAATTAATTAAGCAATTTACTGAAATCAGGATATCGTAAGACAGTGTCGGAAGTCAGATCTGCTTTAATACTGTCAAAACTCGATTGACATTCGTTCGTCCAGTCAAAATCAACGTTTTTTCGTAAAAGTTTGTACATAGGATTTGAAATTGTTGCAAACAGAGGCATATATCAACGGAATTAATTAGCTACGCCTAGGAATTGTTGCAATTCCTTCACATTTACTGGCGCCGGGAAGTTTTGCAGTTTTTCACATTGTTTACGACGAATATCTTCAGCCGAGATAACATGCCCTAGATATTCTGTAGGTTTTTTTAAAGAAATGACATTGCTGAAGCTCAAGCGATAAATTTCCGCTGCGTAATGTGGTAAGGACAGTCCTATTGTCAGTCAAATATTTCTTCTTTGATTTTGAATACACCAAGATGTCACCGAGGATCCCGAAACACAAACTTCCTAATATAGGTGCAAGGACGGAAGACATTACGCGTTGGAAAACGTTCGGACTTGAACTAAGTCCAAAGAGAATTCTTCGGAATTGGTACTTTTCGTAGGCCGTAAATTTTCGGCTAGGCTGCTCTAGTTCTACTTGATGAAATGCGGATCTTAGATCCAATGTTGAGAAAACGCTGTTTTTCCCAAGGGTAAAAATAATGTCATCTATGCGCAGGATCGGATACGGCTCCTTAACTATTATTCTATTTAGAGCCCTAAAATCAATTACTGGCCGTATGTTGTGACTCTTTTTTTACAACAATGACAGGGAAATTGTAGTCCAAACTAAACGGCTCAATAATTCCTTGTGCAAGCGTCTGCTTGTTTCTCTGAACCAGCTCCTCCTTATATTTATGAAGAATGCGGTAGGGCGGGATATTTAGCACTGGTGCATCAGGTTTAATGAAGCACAGTGTGGTGCTTCATTACATTCGTTCCACCTATTGTCTCGCCTGCTAGCGTTATTACATCACGAAAATTATTTAGCACGTCAATTAGTTATGGTTCAAAGTCATTCGGTACAATAGGCGCCTTCGGCACATTCTCAACTTTGTGCATAAGCTTCCCGTTCATCAATACGAGAACAATGACAATAATTCTCCCCCAGTTCGTCAACCTTCAACTCAAGCTCTTCCTTAGTTATGGCATTTACGTTTTCACCACAACAACTCGAGTTGACTTCAGTTGAATTCGACCGGTCAATGAGCTCCAAACAACTTGCTTCCCTCAGAGCTTCTTCTATAGAAGTCATGTAAATCTCTTTTTCCACTTTTTCCTCATCAACACATTCTAAGTTGCACAACATACTGTTGCCGCTAAAATGTATAACATCATCTGTGCCGTTCAATACTAAAAGTGGCACATTACTATCCTTCCCTATCGTAACTAGGAATTCTGCGATCAGTTTCCCATTTTCTAACTATATTTTGTTCACTATATTATTACCTGGTTAAGCCTGGTTTAGCACACACTGATCGTTGTTTTTTTTCAAAATAATTGTTGGTTTCTTTGACTTCCTAATTGAAATAAGACCTGAGCCTTCCTTTCAAAGACGTCCCGCCGTCAGAATCGTAGTAGCTAAGTAAGCCTTTAACTGATTTCTCTGATGATATCCTATCGGCCAGCTCTTGCTCTTTCAACACAGTGAAGTTGTTTTTGCAATGAAACAAAGGATTTACAAATTTGGTCAACTCAGTTGTATCTGGATCCATTAATGCCACAACGTTATGCTGGGTTCACATTGACACTCGCATTGGAAGCTCACAACCATGGGGCGTGGGCATGTGCACGTAGCGAAAGGGTAGCGATCGTATACATTGATACAGCGCTATGCAGGCAGTAGAAGCGTCACGGTCGGCGGGCAGACGAGTGTTACTCACTGCTCAGTTCGTGGAGGGAGTATATATGGAGGGAGCATAGCCGTCTGTGAAGAGAACCAGTTTTTGAGATTTCTCCTATGTCTGTGGTAACCAATAGCCGTCTCGCGAGTGTGACGTCAGCACGGAAGCCAGTTACCTACTGACTACGCTAGAGTGCGCACACGCTCGCTGAATGCTCTTCCAGCTGTTGAGTTAATCGAATAATCGTTACCCATTAATTTGGGATTCTAAGACTCCGAAAGATAATAAATTGTGTTTCCTCACTTGAGGACACTGAATAATTTCAAAATAACTAGCAAAGATACATTAAGAGGTGAAAACTATAAAGATTACAGGCCCTTGATTATAACAAATTAGAGCGACCTGCACGCACACCTCACCCTTTGACTTGTGGTGAGGTACTAATCTTGCTTTGAAAAATGAGAGGAGGGGTTGTAGGGAAGGTGGGTGGAGCAACTTTAGCCAAGCGTCTGTGGTTGGCTCAGAATTGTGACGTCACAGGCCTTGACAGTGCCCGAGTGTTTCAACTTTTGCAGCCAATTTGAGCCCGATCGGAATGCGCTATGCTACCTCCATATATCCGAGCTCCATGGCTCAGTTGTAATCCAGACGCTATGCTGGGTGGTACTGCGCTCCGCGCTCCAGTACTTTTCGCCAGTAAGCGGCAGATGATTAGTAGTACAGCGCTAATAATTTATTTCGTATGTCATTGATTGCACGTTCTTTAATGTTCTTGTTTTTGCTGATTTTTGTAGCGCATATGCAGCATAAAATATGAAGGCTTCAGCAAGAATTATGCTAGTAAAACCATTTGTAGAAACACTCGATGCATATTTGCTACACTCTATGCATAATTGTGGAAGCGCATATTACATGCTGCGCAGAAATATGTATCCATATAAATGCTTCACTTGAATAGCTCCAAATTTATATTTTTTGTGAGGAAAATTGTACAGAAACAATGATACAGGATACAGTGTACTTCTTCATACACGGAAAAAATAATTTCTTTCATAATTTTCTATTAATAATTAAGTGTATACAATTCTCAACTAAGTTTTATAACTTATCTGAATAAAAATATTTTGAAACAGTAATAATTTTAATCTGAACGAGTCAAGGACGATGATAACGAACGAAACAAAAGTAATCTAATCCAAGGTTGGTTCTGAACTATATATGTTTTTCATGAATGCAAGGAACATTTCTTAATCCTTCTTTTATACGAGGAATATATTTTAGCATCAAATTCGAGGGTTGCACTTGATAATTGCGTGGTAGTTGAGATTTTTGAAAACAAATCTTCTACGATTATCTGCCAGCAAAGTTTTACATTGCGAAAACTTCCACTCGACATCGCAAGAAACAAGTGGAGCAAAAGTGAAGCAAGTTAGTTCGGAAGGTGAATATTCCTTAATGGATTCAGCCATTGCGTCAGAGATCTCACGAGTCAAAATTGAGTTGCTTGTTTTTATCTTTTGAGAACCTTTGTTTATCACCGAAATGCATTTTAACTCTTGATTATACCCTTTATCATATCTGATCTTCAATGTTTCCTCTACGATATCCATTAATTTTATTGCTCTCGAAGTAAGAAGTCCCTGTGTTGTTATGCAAGAGCAATAATAATTATTCATATCCTTCGATAACAATAATTTGATAAAGTGTGCACTAAGCCCAACATGGTTCTACGTGATAATATTTAGAAACTAAAACCTTGTACCACGCAAAACTTCTCTAACGTGTTCTGAGTGAAAAAAAAATTTATATTTCACCTGTTTCTCGCAATAAATGCGATAGAGAAATTCTTCCTCGGCTTGAAAATCTTCAAATTCCTTGAAGTATTCTAAAAATGATGCTCCTTGTTCACCTTCGGCATGATTGTAGATCACTACTAGCCGTACTAATCTCAAATACACTTCATAAGGTAACTATATCTAAAAACACTTGAATTAATGAAAACTTTTGAAGTAGCTGTAGCAACTTACAATTATTATTGATTTACGAAAAATTTCAATTTACAAAACTGATCCAGTTATACAAAAAGAATTATATAAAACTGGATGAAAAAAAATAATATAATTTAAAAGTAATGGGAAGGTTTTGCTAGGTTTCAGTTTACTGCCACTTACAGTTAATCATGCATGTTCGTCATATTTTATGCTGTTCCGAGGAAAATATGCGATATGCTCACACTACATATATACTTGCGGGCACATATTATGCTATCTAAAATATACTCAAAAGCATATATGCAATATGTTCAACGTCACATCCCTACTGATGACATGCTGCAGGCTACGGCTCATCTGTAGATGGAGTGATTGACGGGCAGGCGGCGGCAAAGAATGGCTAGGGAGAATGTCCAAGTGAACCTCACGGTACCCGCCTGCAAGCCCGGCAACAGTGTATGTGCCCGCCGAAGTGACGCTCAGAGTGGTGAAAAGAGTGCCAATGTGAACCCAGCAATAGGTTTAACGAGAGCCTTCCGGTAACGAGCCTCGGGCAAAATCGGCGCACGCCTCCTACCTACACCTCCTACATTTTCTGTAAAAAATCGTCGTGCTCTCTCAGGATCCTCAGCATGATGGATCTCATGCCTACCGCGGCTATTGACGCCTCTGTTTGCGTTCTACCTAAGCATGTAAGTACAATACTGTCTGATTTCATCTCCTGAATCTTTACAGTTCCGAACAAAGTGCTTTCCCCCGCAACCATAACAGGGATCAACTGGTCAACGGGGTTTATTCATATCGCCTTGTCTTGAACTGCAGTTGGCATCAACGTGACCTGAACGATAACATAAACTACAGGAAGGAGACCCTCTCGTTTTAGCTCCAAAATTATTTGGAGACTGACTCGAGCTTTTCGCTCGCACTGTATGACATTCTAGGGATCCTATGGCGTTGTCCCCCACATTTCCACTTGATCTAGGATATCTAGGGTTTCTGAACCGAGGTCGGAAATACGCCTCGCACCCTGGGCAACGGCGGCTACGGTTATTCGAACTGTAAATAACTTCACTCTCCTGAGTGGGTTCTTGCATGTCATCTTCCGTCTCATTTGGAATGTCCACCAAAAAAGTCTCTGTGGTCGAATACTGAGTCATAGCTACAAAGCTTCAATAAGTTTATTTTCCGGATGATTCCGGACCGCTACAACTATTCGGACCAACACCTCCTCTGAGGTGTTGAACGATGCGTCGAAAATTTTTTTAGTGAAATTTTCGTCACGTAAAGGCTAGCACATTTATGGTCAAGCTCAAGTCAACTGAATTACCTACAAATATTTTTTATTCATTCTGATTCGCTCTAGCCATGAAAAATGGGTGCCTTTGCTACGCTATCGTTGCCGAATTTAACAGGTGTTCCGACAACTTTCGCAGCGTTGCGAATGCAGTAACTAACTGAGCGGCAAGACTTTCGTTCCTTATGAAGCGCAACTGATTTAAATCACATGCTAATGCGTGTACAGATTTCTCGTTAATGGTGATGTACACATCGTCGACGATTTTAATTACATCATAAAAAAAATACTGCAGATTCGAGTTCACCAACTTGGTAACTATTGAATTAAAATCTTCAACCTGCTTGAGGGCTGAACGCACCAGCAATTCCTTCTTAACGTTATCCGAATTAACGTCAAGCGAAAGCGTCATTGACGCTTTTAAATTCGCAAAGGCGGCGCAGCTGGCGGTGTTCGTTATACTAGGGATGCTGGCCGTAACCGTCTGAATCGTCATGGTATTTGGTCAAGCCGCACTGGTAATCGCAGGTTCAGTCATGGTCGGTGTCGTGTTACTATCAGCACGGAATCGAGGTACCGAGGATCGACCGCTTGCTGTCTTTGCGTGGTTGATCGAATATATTCACCAGAGTCTGAATCAGACATGCAAATATTCGATCAGACATAAAACACAATTTTACACAAACGTAAACACCACAAATTTACGCAATAGCTATTAAATTAAAAATGGAAGGAACTGTAAACACAAAAGGAAATAGCGGCCCTCACTTCTATATGCTAAAGCTATTTTTTCACCGCTCTCGCTGCACAACTGCACCGGCTGCGCTTGCAGTTTTACAGCATGTTCGCTGTCAGAACGCAGAGCGCTTCACGGCCTTGAGCCGACGCTTAAAAAATACTGTCTCAAAAAACTGATTGGCTGTCTGCAACGGGCTGCCGAGCAACAACACTGCACAATTTATTGTCGCTTATTCTTTATCTTTACTTAACTCGTATCTGCAGATTTGAAGACGTTCGCCCGCTGTAGACGACAGTAGCCGCCCCAACCCTCCGCGATTACAAATCGCCGCTGAGATGAACACACTGTTGTTGTAGATGAACTCATGAACACCCTGTTGTTGATATTGGAACTGTAGATGATTCCTTAGATGACGTAGATGTAATCGTAGTAGATGCTGATCTCACTCTTCTTCCGGATTTTAATTACTGAATGTCAATTCGAGGACCACCTCGAGCTCTTCACCTGCGTCGAAGAATACTCGCTCTGCGGGCGATCCCAATACTGGCCACCATATGTATATCGCGCCCAAACGTGGGGCCTCGGGGTAGTCTGCTTGGAGGGATAGAGAAACGCACTTCCTCATTTTACGATTACTGGTACAAACGGAGGTGGACAGGTGATTGTGACTTGGAGAGCGCAAGCCGATTGCGCCTATGCTTGGATGGCCGGCGCTTAAATAGGTAAAGAGGGCGGCACATGGGATGAAGGGGGTAAATGTGCACGCACACAACTCCTGACAATACATCTGCAAAGTGCTTATGACAGTTGTTGAATTTGAACTATTGGTGGATAAAGTATGATAACTCCAAGACAAAGTAACACTCAAGAAAATATTTGCATCGGAAACACAAGTTTTAGGAGCTTCTTGTTTATTCATTGCGAATAGAGCTGAACGAATTATTTTAGCGAAAATGAAATTTCAATGGATTAACATTTTCTAAAGACTGCAGATGAGTCATTTTGAATGACCTATCTTTCGATAAAAATATCTTTGGATTACTACTTCTTGACTAGCTTAAATATTATTGTTGGTCACCTACAGCTACCAAGAATGCTCTTCGATAAAATGATCCATCACGAACCAATACATTTGGATAAAATGTGCTTTTTGAGTTTCTCACTGGCCAACAGAAATACTGGTGGATGCAAAGGCAAAGCTTATATCTGCTTTCACTGGCGAACATCATATGCCATTTTCTCACAGTTATTACCTTAGAGAAGTGTGCAAGAAAACCTTTAACGACAGCGAAAACGCTGAAGGTGTTGAAATGTAAGCATCATACGCTTCTCATATTATCCAAGAAGGAATTTTTCACTTAAAACACTGCATGCTAATATACGCAAGAAAAGTAATCCCCAATCATTTTTTACGATAGTACAGACTAATTAGTCTCTAAAATTTTGGCGATCGTTCTTCAATATTTTGTTGTTAAGCGCTGTATTTCATGATTAGTTTGATGCAGTTCCTGTTCAAACAGAAGATCGGAAAAGTTATATGAGACGGTTGGATGAGAGTTTAATGCAAAATGCTTACCCATGTACAACATTGCGGGGTTTGGAAGCAATAATTGTTCCACAATGATGGGAAAAGAGCGTTATTGAAGAAAGATTTTATTTTGTGTTGTTTTGCGTGTAAACCATTCGTTCGCATTATATGCTAGTCATGCATCCAGGGTATAACTATCATTCCTTGAAGCCTATATAAAGAGCATTCCCTTCTATTTCTCACGCAGGGGCAAGCGAATAAAGAATTTCACAGTTGCGCAAGATGCCACAATAACGGAAAAAGCTCAAAATTCATAAAAAACTGGTAATGACTCTCGTTATCACGCGGTGACGTAATCAATGCTATTCTTGAACAATGGAAAGTTTTACTGTTTTATTTTCAATCTGAATCCAAAGTTGACAAAATTGATGAAAGAATGTCGTCTACCAGACTATGAAAAATGCCGGAACAAAGTGAGTGCTCACTTATGAATAATTTACTAACAATTAATGCTTTGAATTTTGAATTCCAATCTGAAAACAATAAACTTTACGGATTGTGTTCAATAATTTTATCTGAATACTAAATTTTTTAAGGTATTTCAGTAAAGAAGAAGTCATTAAGTATTCTTAAATATCAGATATTGACCTAAATAACCAACAGCTGCACGTGCCCATTGAACGATTTGTATTTCGGTGGACGATGTAGGAAGTCTTCAGCTCTGACGCCAGTTGAAGAAGTCGGTGAAACGAGGCTTAGAAGTGATTGTTTAAATTTTTTAGTCGCCGTCTGTGTGTATATAAAAACCTTTTCCGTTACAGGATAAAGGAATTGCTGCCTGATCGAAAATTATAGATCTCGGTGTAGCTCAAGATTTCACTAAAGTTAAAGCTCCCAGTTCACTTATTTATGTGGCCCTGTATTTCCCTTATCTTCAACCTGAACATTAAATAGAAAATTTTGAAGATAAATGGAAGCTATTTCTACAGTACAAAGATATGTTGAATAAACTTATTTCATGTTTTTCGCATTCTCCGAGTTTTATCAAAAACTGCTTAGGTAATTCAAAATTTGAAATACTTTCTGCTTTCACGATCAACTTGGGTGCTTTGTTCTAGTTTTTCGCATCAACAGAAGTAACCTTTTTTCTTGTAATTTTCTTCTAAATCATTTCAAAACAAAATAATAGACACGTTAAAAACAGAAATTATAAAAAAATTGTCGGCAAACAAAATCTTGTGGGGGAGTCTGCAAAACTGTCAGGAGTGGAAACCTAAAGTTCAATGAACTAGTGAAAGATGTTGTCAACAGAGTTGGCAACCAGCTTTATGAACAACATCTTGAGAGACAGAAAAGCTACCTTAACATCGATCCTTGTTCTACAGTAGAAAATGCTTGTTCTGTTCCATCAAAACTATAATAATCGTTTTCTCTCATGCAAAAAAGCTAACAAAAAATCATCAATCATCAAAAAAATCATTTCTAGGTTTGATGTTGAGAAACCTTTTTTCATCTATGATCTGTGTCTACATTAATTTTTTTATTAAAAGCCCCGGTGCAGAGCGCTCCACGCGATGTAATTGATAAGCTAAGGACATACGTTAAGTGCATAAATTCTCAAGCTTAGTCATCGTTTATTTACGAATTGTGCTGAATAACCTGATCGATAAAGAATAAGTTCGATAGGTCAAAATTCTATTAGTGAATACTTACGAGCAACATTTTCAGAGGTATGCGTATTTTACGAGGATCATTCCATCTTACCTTACGGAGAATCACAAACATTTTTCTTCAACAAACAATTGAAATCTGATTGAATTTATTATTTAAAAATTTACCCAAAAGGTTATATATGGTGTCTGTAAATTACTCAAAACTGTGCTCGACTAATCACAAATGATCTCTATCTTTCTATTTGCAGGAAAAAATTTTAAACAAATGAATGTTCTGGTTGTGGGATTTCTATTAAGAGTTACACACACTAATATTTTATGTTATGCAGTAAATGGTTAGACGATTGTCTCCCTCAGCTTAAGCCAATTTTCTACCATTGCTACGCTGATGAGACGTTTATGCTGAACAAAAAGCCATCTCATAGTGAGCAGTTTTTGACCTACTTCTATTTGAAACATTAATCAAATTGAAAGTAGAAGTTGAAAATAACAGTACTTCATCTTTTCTAGACTGATTAATGACGAAATTCTTGATCAAATTCAACATTAGTGAATCACAAACATACTTTTTCTTTCCCGTGTGATAAGTAATTTAGTAGGCGAGTCCCTGTTCGGGCGCCAATTGATAAGTATTTTTATAGGCCAGTCCCTATTTAGGCGCCAATTGACAGATATTTTGGCGAGTCCTTATTCGGACGCCAATTGATAGTTATTTGGCGAGTCCTGTTCGGGCGTCACCCTATTTATAACGTCCCTGTCTTAGGGGTTTCTAAGGGCCGTCAGTTGATTTAAAAGAAATCGTATTTCTTAGGCTTGTTATTCCTGCGGAATTTTCCTGATACTTCATGCATAAGAGATTAGTCAGTTGCTGACTGATTATTTTTTAAGGCGAGGGGTTTTCAACAGTTCATCTGTTCGGCGATAACATCCAATTTTCTTCAGAGCTTCAGGTGGCTGCGGCTAAGTAGCAAAATTTCGGGCTGATCGAAAAGCTTTGAGTTAAATTTCAAGCTTTGGAGTTTTCGAGCTGAGCTAAAACAAGCAAACGAAATTTTGAAGTTCGTGTCGGAAGTATGTTTTGCAAGTATCTGTGATACGCGAGCTCAGTTATTTGAGGGAAGAATTATTTTCCCTGCGTAGTACAGAGGCACCAGTCGACAAATCATGGCGATGGCCTAACACCGTGCTTTACTCATCGAATTTCGAAATCAATTTCATCCAAACGCTGTTACAGGCCACAAAGTATGTTTTACTCAAGAAAGTGTCTGTGAATGTTGATTTTTACCTTCATTTTCTGCAACAAATGGGCTCCCGTTATTTATGTTTCATTCGCAATTCCAAAAAATTCTGTTGAAGCAATACGCGAGACACGCTATTGCTGAAAATACTACAGACATTCTTTGACATATTTTGCTTCGGTGATTTCTTTCAATGCCTGCCATTCAATCTTTTTTGATATTTTATTTCCGAGACACGATAATTTGTACTTTTTTAACTGATGATGGACCTGGAGAAGGAAGGGTTATCATATTAAACGTGACCATTTTCCTCGTAATTTTCTTGGTTTTTAAGTTTTCATTTATTGATTACCAAATACATATGAGACCATAATTTAAGCAATATTCGTCCGTATATCTACCGGTATCAAATAATAAATAAATATTTACGTGCCTGATAGCCCCGTTAATGATAATTATTCTTCTGGGTTTCAATAACTGTTTTTTAAATACTGTATGGTTGTCTGCGTATTAGCTTGAACAATAGCAAATTATGAATAAAGTTTTATTCTATCTCGCACATAACGATCCCTACGCGTATATGTCAGAATTAGAAAAGTTTTATGTCAGGACATTATCGAGCCATTGCGGTCAGCTAAAACCGAGCTACTAACTGACAGTAGTAGCTGGTACAAATAAGTCTAGGGTTAAAACCAAACCATTGATTAAAAGAGCTTCATTTCTCAAAATTAGAAGTAACCAAATGAGTGCAAGAAAATTGAAAGGGCGCCTATATCAGCACCATTTGTATTTATGAAAACAATTTTCGTGTTCCACCGAAAACTAACGAAACAATGAACAATTTCATACTGCACCTGAGATGAGCTTCGTATGACAGTTGAAATCATACCTTACTAATTGTAGTAAAAATAATTGCTTCGCTACTAAATTTTCCAAAATTATCCTCAACCAGAGAGTTCACGAGTGATGATAAGCCATCAAATCAGCTACTAATTATATGTCTTTTGGCTATTTATGTGGTCATTTCATTTAAAAAACGCAAAACTTAATGCCGATTGATTTGAATATATTACACGTTCTGTGTCTAGAGCGCGTGTTCTACATTTACTGCAGTCATTTCCCCATCATGAGAAAAGACTGCCCAACAGGGACCCTACACCCGATGAAGAAAAAAACGCTCCAGGGCAGTGGTCCGAGTTCATGGAGAAGTGGACGCACTTCAGCCTTGACAAGCCTTACCTGGCCGTCATCAGTGACAACATCTCACTTGCAATGGACTTTCCCCTGCGCTGGAACTACAACCAGTACGGCTACAACAGGAGCTCCTCTGAGAACTCCAAGGTAAGGTAGTCGCTTTGTGTAATTCGAAACACTGGCTGAGGCTCTGTGCTCTTACCGGTGGTGGTTTTGAGTCTATACTGTGGTCACTAGCATATCATATATATTCTTTAGAATATTCCTAGTGACGCCGCTGAAATATTTCAGACGTCGTGACAATATTTCAGATCATGCCCGGAAGTAACTAATTTTTCACGACCAGCTATATATCAAATATTTACGAATTGGTTGTCACTTCCAAAGTTGGTGGTCTGTGAGGTGCAGAGGTGAACAGACGCTCTACATAAACGCGGCGTCAAACATTTCAAAATGTGAGGGAACGAAACTTTTCCAAAATCCCAAACTCGAGCTGAGTATCCGTAAATGTGCTTCCTACCTCATTGAATCGTGAAACTGGAAAACAGCCATCAAATACATTTAGTTGTGATCAATTTTATCGGGCAAAAACAGACTGGTGCTTTCTGTAAATTCTGTCTCCACTCGAAGTTTGTGTAGCAGCCCTCGGTGCCGCCTCCCTCCGTGGTCAACTCCAGCACCCCCTCCTCCCTGTTCGTCACCCCCACTGACGTGAAATGGAACAAATTTGCCAGGAATACTAGCTCGGAAAACAAAAAGACCCCATGCAGTAGAAAAGTTTAATTTTGTGAAGACTAACGTAAAATACAATGATAAATTTTAGGCAATTCTCATCTGTTATTGCAAAAACAATTTTTTTTGAGTGTCTATAACGCCTAATTTTGACATTTATTTCACAAAATTGTTTTCAAATTACTTTACCAGTAAGTAACTCTGTCCTTTTATTGAGAAATTTTGGTGAAATAATGACGTAGAACGTGAAAGAGGGAAAACAATTGCTGTAAATGTGAAACGTTGGGAAACTAAGTAAAATATGAAACCCTGTACAGGTCTAAAACAATAGACCTCTATGAGGGCCCTGCTTCGCCAAGCCTGCGCCCACACTCCTTCCTCCCCCCACTCTCCACACTCCCTTGTTCCAAGCCTGTGGTCAAATGAATGCAGCGCAGCCTTGCTAGCATACGATGTCCTTCTTCGTTGACCATCAAAAGGCAATGTTTTCGTGTGTTTCTGAGTCTAGTTTCTTTTCGTCGAGTGGCAGTTTCTTCTCATCTCATTTTAAAGACGATGTCTCCTATTTTTCTAACCTTTACGAACAGCAACCTCTTACTTATCCTTCAATTGCTATCCTTCTCATTGAAAGTAAACCACCCAATTTCAACTCAGTGCAAACAAAATCAATTTTTCTTATTCGTTATTAATTTCGCAATGTCTCCATATAAAACTCGTTCAACTACTTGGATAGTTGCCCCATCTGAAAATAAAACATCCTCCAGTGCAGTTTCGAACGAAAGCTTTAGTACGAAGCGTAATGCACCGACAATAAAGCGGAAAGGTGGGAAACAAAACGCCGCACCCATGAATTTACCAGTTCAATGGCTTCAAACGCTCAAAACAACAAAGGCTTCTAAAACGTTCATGAAGTCCGACATCAACAAATGCCTCTCAACGTCTAATGGTGGGTTCACATTGACATTCTTTTCAACACTCTGAGTGTCACTTCGACGGGCACACACACTGTTGCCGGGCTAGCAGGCGGGCAAAGTGAGGTTCACTTGGACATTCTCCCTAGCCATTCTTTGCCGCCGCCTGCCCGTCAATCACTCCATCTACAGATGAGCCGTAGCCTGCAGCATGTCATCAGCAGGGATGTGACATTGAACATATTGCATATATATGCTTTTGAGTATATTTTAGATAGCATAAAATATGCCCGCAAGTATACATGCAGTGTGCGCAAATCGCATATTTTCCTCGGAACAGCATAAACTATGACGAACATGCATGATTAACTGTAAGTGGCAGTAAACTGAAACCTAGTAAAACCTTCCCATTACTTTTAAATTATATTCTTTTTTTCATCCAGTTTTATTTAATATTTTTTGTATAACTGGATCAATTTTGTAAATTGAAATTTTTCGTAAATCAATAATAATTGTAAGTTGCTACAGCTACTTCAAAAGTTTACTTTAATTTTGCGGGAATTAGCTCAAGTTTTTTTTAGATATAGTTCCTTATGAAGTGTATTTGAGATTAGTGCGGCTAGTAGCGATCTACAATCATGCCGAAGGTGAACAAGGAGCATCATTTTTAGAATACTTCAAGGAATTTGAAGATTTTCAAGCCGAGGAAGAATTTCTCTATTGCATTTATTGCGAGAAACAGGTGAAATATAAAACTTTTTTTCACTCAGAACACGTTAGAGAAGTTTTGCGTGGTACAAGGTTTTAGTTTCTAAATATTATCTCGTAGAACCATGTTGGGCTTAGTGCACACTCTATCAAATTATTGTTATCGAAGGATATGAATAATTATTATTGCTCTTGCATAACAACACAGGGACCTCTTACTTCGAGAGCAATAAAATTAATGGATATCGTAGAGGGAACATTGAAGAACAGATATGATAAAAGGTATTATCAAGAGTTAAAATGCATTTTGGTGATAAACAAAGGTTTTGAAAAGATAAAAACAATCAACTCAATTTTGACTCGGGAGATCTCTGACACAATGGATGAATCTATCAAGGAATATTCACCTTCCGAACTAACTTGCTTCACTTTTGCTCCTCTTGTTTCTTGCGATGTCGAGTGGAAGTTTTCGCAATATAAAACTTTGCTGGCAGATAATCGTAGAAGATTTGTTTTTAAAAATCTCAACTACCACGCAATTATTAAGTGCAACCCTCGAATTTGATGCTGAAATATTTTCCTCGTATAAAAGAAGGATTAAGAAATGTTCCTTGCATTCATGAAAAACATATATATAGTTCAGAACCAGCCTTGGATAAGATTACTTTTTTTTCGTTCGTTATCATCGTCCTTGACTCGTTCAGATTAGAATTATTACTCTTTCGAAATATTTATGTTCAGATAAGTTATAAAACTTAGTTGAGAATTGTATATACGTAATTATTAATAGAAAATTATGAAAGAAATTATTTTTTCCGTGTATGAAGAAGTACACTCTATCCTGTATCATTGTTTCTGTACAATTTCTCTCACAAAAAATATAAATTTGGAGCTATTCAAGTGAAGCATTTATATGGATACATATTTCTGCTTAGCATGTAATATGCGCTTCCACAATTATGCATAGAGTGTACCATATATGCATCGAGTGTTTCTACATATCTTATGGTTTTACTAGCATAATTCTTGCCGAAGCCTTCATATTTTATGCTGCATATGCACTACAAAAATCAGGAAATATGCAGCATATTTTACGCTGCATATTGTCACATCCATAGTCATCAGAATACGTTTGGAGACGCCCAGGTATTGAAACACATCAATGACATACGAAATAAATTATTAGCGCTGTACTACCATTCATCTGTCGCTTCCTGGCGAGAAGGACTAGAGCGCGGAGCGCCGTACCACCATGCATGGTGTCTTGATGGCAACTGTATAGACTTTAATAATGCTATTGGCTTTGTCCTTAATAACGTCAAACTGACAACATTTATAAAGTTTCTGAGTATTCGTTAATGATTGATCTCCGATTGTGTTAATGAATGATCTGAACACCTTTATTATGGAAATGTGAATGAAATGACATCCTTCCATTAAAATTTAAAACGTTATTTCCAAATGTGGATCGGTAAACAACTCAAAAAACACACGAAGCACTGTGGTCGACAAAATTTAAATCCAGGTTTACGTAATTGGTGCTCACAATGCATAAATAATAATTGTTACAGAAACTAAGCAAAAAATTTGGGGTGGAAAATACAGACCTATGTAATATTTTTTCGGCTCGTGGTATTGAGTTTTTTGACCGATCCAAAACAAATACAAAATGAATTAACTCTATGCGTGGTGTTAAGTATAGCCTGCGATAAATTTGTTCAATTTTTTAGCTTCAGGAAACTTTACAACTCACATAAAAAAATAAAGTTCTGGGAATACATTGCACAAAACTACAATCTACAACATAATAAAAACGCTTTCAAGCTTTCCGTATTTTATATTTCTAAGGCATTGGAGTCGCTGAAGATTTTACATGCGTATCATTACTCTTACTTCATTAATAGCCTGAATTAAAATAGTATTATTTGGAAAATTAGATGCCATGGAGCCAGACTACTCTAGGTTATCCACTACATGGATCAAACTACGCACGGTTTCATTCTTCGAACTGGTTCTTCGTAAAGTTTTGGTCAAATTTAATTGGCTAAAGAAACTTTAAACGAAAGCACTTGGAAATGGGAGGGGTAACAACGTTGAAATTATAATTGTAAGATGTGGATAACATGCCAGCTACTGGCATTTTTAGGGTAGAACACTGTTTCCAAGAAATTAACAGCTGACACGTCTGATGTCAATTGTTCATCCCAGTAATATTTTTGCCACTTTCCCGTAAGAAATTTCTCATCGACAAACTTTTTCATTTGAGGAATTTCATCAAATGAATGACTAAGATTTTGGAGTTGAAGCCAGGGTTTGCAATCCCGGGACAAATTGAAAATCCCGGAATCCCGGGATTCCAGGAAGACAATCCCGGGAATTCCCGGGATTCCGGGATTTCTTCAATTTTTACATTTTTGCTATTGAAATTTGTTGCCGACCCCCATTACGGTATTTGATGATTTAGGAAGCGTAAACCCTTATCTGAGTACGATTCTCTAATGAATTAACTCTTTGTAACTGTATTTACTGGCAGGTCATCAACTGCTACAAGCTTGGTCACTTGCTCTTCCGGAGTACTTTTATGTACCTTTACAAAAGTTGTTATTTCTGTTCGTTTAGGTTTAATGCTTTTCCTACTGCTCTCCCTTGCATGAGGGTGCTTTGTTCCAGTTCGAATTCTGTCGTCTGAGCTACTAGTTGACGCATCTGCGTCAACAGTTTCAGGCTTCACTATGTTGTGTTCACTCTTTAAGTGACGTAACAAACCGTTGGTAGACCAGCCTTTGCAAAGTAAACTCTTGCCGCACTTTATACACTTTACACTTTCTCCAGTTGCATCTTTACCATAATATCGCCGCACAAAGACTGCAGTTTATACTACATCGACCGTTGCCGTCGTACCTATTACAGTCTTTTTTTTATTACCTGCAAAACTAAACTACAAAATATATTCTGATGCAATAGTTGAAGTATACCAGGAAATAGTACAGACTACACTGGTGTAGTGATGTAAATTGCAATAATATTATTACACTAAAATTCTATCCTGAGCTCCCTAATTGATGAATCATATTAAACAGCAAGATTTCAAGTTATTTTCCTACCCATATCTTGAAAAATATATACTTTTTGTATTCCCGGGAATTTATGGGAAAAAAGGATGTCCCGGACCGGGAAATTTCAGCCCCAAATTATCCAGGATCCCGGGATCCCCTAGTTGAAGCATAACGCAGATCAGAGTACGATGTCATGTACAGGATCCTCGATTAAAAAACATTTTTGGATTTGTGAAACTGCTTCAACCAGAAGCATTTACAATTAGCAACAAAATCTCTTTCTCCTGTGACGTTATGCCAATTATCTCTGGTATCGTTTCAATTGCTGTCATTCCAATGTATACATCACCTACTGGCACAAAAACACAAGTGAATGATGGATAGGAGGGATTCAGCAAAGAAATGGCCGCATTCTTCACAATAGCAACAAGCATAAAATCTGAACAAAAGCCTCTAATTAGGCTACAAATTTTTTATCTCCGATTGAAGATATTCGCAAAGTCAATCTGAAAGAAGGTATTAAATGTGTTTAATTTCCCCAAATTGTAATACAAGAACTCCAAATAAGCGCATGTTAGCTTATTGTTTAAAGCATTTGCTCTCACATCCTGAGCTGGTTCGCTAAACGACAACTCGATAAAGTAAAGTGTTAGTACATTGCACTGCCCCAGCAATCGCTGTACACAAGCTTGTGAAGAAGCTATACGCCACACATTGCGAAAAGAACTGCAACTTGCTCAGTACCTGTGCGGAAATTTTAAGTTATGCTCTATTTACGAATCAAATGTTGATACTTTCTACTTTTGAATTAATGTCTTCTGCTAAATTGATTCTCATTTGGGCTATTCAACTGAAGTTATTGTCAATCATTTATGTTTTTTCAGAATTTTTATAAACTAGATTTGGAATATCGATTTTACCCTAGATTTTGCATTTTTTTCATTTACCCTAGACTGTACCCTAGGAGGGGTCTGATTACCCTAGACTAGGGTAATTACCCTAGGAGTGGAAGCACTGGTCTGCAGTCTGCACCCAGGCCTTCCACGCTCGTCAATTTTTGTACCCTAGGCTGGCCTGTATTTTACCCTAGAATGCTTCTTCATTACCCTAGAAAATGTAAATGAAGGCGATATCATAATTACCGTATAGACTTTAATAATGCTATTGGCTTTGTCCTTAATAACATCAAACTGACAACATTTATAAAGTTTCTGAGGATTCGTTAATTAATTAATGAATGATCTGAATACCTTTATTATGGAAATGTGAATGAAATAACATCCTTCCATTAAAATTTCAAACGATATTTCTAAAAGTGGATCGTTAAACAACTCAAAAAACACACGAAGCACTGTGGTCGACACAATTGAAATCCAGGTTTACGTAATTGGTGCTCACAATGCATAAATAAAAATAGTTACAAAAACTAAGCAAAAAATTTTGGGTTGAAAATACAGACCTATGTAATATTTTTTCGGCTCGTGGTATTGAGTTTTTGACCGATCCAAAACAAATACAAAATGAATTAACTCTATGCGTGGTGTTAAGTATAGCCTGCGATAAATTTGTTCAAAATTAGGGAAGCTTAACTTAATACAAACAATTTTTTAGCTTCAGGAAGCTTTACTACTCACATAAAAATTAAAGTTCTGTGAATACATTGCACAAAACTACAATCTACAACATAATAAAAACGCTATCACGCTTTCCGTATTTTATATTTCTAAGGCATAGGCGTCGCTGAAGATTTTACATGCGTATCATAACTTTTACTTCATTAATAGCCTTAATTAAAATAGTATTATTTGGAAAATTAGATGCCATGGAGCCAGACTACTCTAGGTTATCCACTACATGGATCAAACTACGCACGGTTTCATTCTTCGAACTGGTTCTTCGTAAAGTTTTGGTCAAATTTTATTGGCTAAAGATACGTTAAGGGGCCCTCCCGTCAAAATTGAATTTGATCCGATTGGTCTGAAATTTGGCCACTATAAGTATTTTTGCAAGAGAAACACATTTTTTTTATTCGAGAAGTTTTTGATTTAGGCCTTTTTTTTGTTTTTTAAAAACTCGTGTTTTGGTTCTTTTTTGGGATGTTTTCAAAAGAATAGAAGTCAATGAATTTTTATGCTAGAACAAATACAAAGACAGTTTGAAATCCTCGTAACATTGCAAGCAAACTGACATTCCTGAATATTTTATTTGAAATTTTTTTTTTTTTTTTATATATGGGATACATGATCAATACCTAAAATATACCGAATTTTTAGGTTTTGAACTAGCAGAAAAAAAGACAACGTACAAATTGGGAAATCGAGAAATATCAGTTTGGTAGAATTGTTCCAAGGATTCTGAAACTGTTGTTGTTTTCTTCCTAGAATAAAAACTCGATGACTTCTATTCTTTTGAATTTTGAAAAGTGACTTACAGTATAAGCCAAAAACAAAATTTTATGTTGAAGTGTAATATAATGGAAAATTTATGTAATTGAATGCTGTTTCATTTTTATTTCGATAATCTCCATGCATAACATCATATTCACACTGTGAATTGTAATTTACAAACCAAAAAAAATTAAAATTTGTTTCACTTATTTCATAAGATTATGGAATTTTTTGTTTTCAGTCTGATTCTTATGAAATTTAACTACTATATGTAACCTTTGAAACGAAACACAATTTCCTCCATCCATTTTTTTGAATCAGGCCTTAGTTTTTGAAAAAAATTGACATATTGGTTTTTGGTCCATTGGTTCTAATATTTCAAAAGAATAGAACTCAATGAAATTTTATGCTAGAACAAAAACGAAGACAATTTTAGAATCCTTGGAAAATATCTAACAAAATTACATTCGCAAATTTTCCATTTCTTTTTTTGTTTTCTTTTTATATGGGGTCGAAATGGGGTCGAAAATTCAAGATTTTTGTCCCCTTAGCCCCCCCCCCCCTTGGGGGGATCTTTTGTCCGTAGCGCCATAAAATTTTAGGACCGAATAGTCCACCACCTAAGGGTCCTTTTCTAACAAAAACATGAAATATGTCCATCGGAGAGAAAAGAGGCCTTGGAGGGCCCCCTCAAACGAAAGCACTTGGAAATGGGAGGGGTAACAACGGTGAAATTATAATTGTAAGATGTGGATAACATGCCAGCTACTGGCATTTTTAGGGTAGAACACTGTTTCCAAGAAATTAACAGCTGACACGTCTGATGTCAATTGTTCATCCTAGTAATATTTTTGCCACTTTCCCGTAAGAAATTTCTCATCGACAAACTTTTTCATTTGAGGAATTTCGTCAAATAAATGACTAAGATTTTGGAGTTGAAGCTAGGGTTCGCAATCCCGGGACAAAATGAAAATTCCGGAATCCCGGGATTCCAGGAAGACAATCCCGGGAATTCCCGGGATTCCGGGATTTCTTCATATTTTTATATTTTTGCGATTGTAATTTGTTGCCGACCCCCATTACGGTATTTGATGATTTAGGAAGCGCACACCCTTATCTGAGTACGATTCTCTAATGAATTCACTCTTTGTAACTGTATTTACTGGCAGGTCATCAACTGCTACAAGCTTGGTCACTTGCTCTTCCGGAGTACTTTTATGTACCTTTACAAAAGTTGTTATTTCTGTTCGTTTAGGTTTAATGCTTTTCCTACTGCTCTCCCTTGCATGAGGGTGCTTTGTTCCAGTTCGAATTCTGTCGTCTGAGCTACTAGTTGACGCATCTGCGTCAACAGTTTCAGGCTTCACTATGTTGTGTTCACTCTTTAAGTGACGTAACAAACCGTTGGTAGACCAGCCTTTGCAAAGTAAACTCTTGCCGCACTTTATACACTTTACACTTTCTCCAGTTGCATCTTTACCATAATATCGCCGCACAAAGACTGCAGTTTATACTACATCGACCGTTGCCGTCGTACCTATTACAGTCTTTTTTTTATTACCTGCAAAACTAAACTACAAAATATATTCTGATGCAATAGTTGAAGTATACCAGGAAATAGTACAGACTACACTGGTGTAGTGATGTAAATTGCAATAATATTATTACACTAAAATTCTATCCTGAGCTCCCTAATTGATGAATCATATTAAACAGCAAGATTTCAAGTTATTTTCCTACCCGTATCTTGAAAAATATATACTTTTTGTATTCCCGGGAATTTATGGGAAAAAAGGATGTCCCGGACCGGGAAATTTCAGCCCCAAATTATCCAGGATCCCGGGATCCCCTAGTTGAAGCATAACGCAGATCAGAGTACGATGTCATGTACAGGATCCTCGATTAAAAAACATTTTTGGATTTGTGAAACTGCTTCAACCAGAAGCATTTACAATTAGCAACAAAATCTCTTTCTCCTGTGACGTTATGCCAATTATCTCTGGTATCGTTTCAGTTGCTGTCATTCCAATGTATACATCACCTACTGGCACAAAAACACAAGTGAATGATGGATAGGAGGGATTCAGCAAAGAAATGGCCGCATTCTTCACAATAGCAACAAGCATAAAATCTGAACAAAAGCCTCTAATTAGGCTACAAATTTTTTATCTCCGATTGAAGATATTCGCAAAGTCAATCTGAAAGAAGGTATTAAATGTGTTTAATTTCCCCAAATTGTAATACAAGAACTCCAAATAAGCGCATGTTAGCTTATTGTTTAAAGCATTTGCTCTCACATCCTGAGCTGGTTCGCTAAACGACAACTCGATAAAGTAAAGTGTTAGTACATTGCACTGCCCCAGCAATCGCTGTACACAAGCTTGTGAAGAAGCTATACGCCACACATTGCGAAAAGAACTGCAACTTGCTCAGTACCTGTGCGGAAATTTTAAGTTATGCTCTATTTACGAATCAAATGTTGATACTTTCTACATTTGAATTAATGTCTTCTGCTAAATTGATTCTCATTTGGGCTATTCAACTGAAGTTATTGCCAATCATTTATGTTTTTTCAGAATTTTTATAAACTAGATTTGGAATATCGATTTTACCCTAGATTATGCATTTTTTTCATTTACCCTAGACTGTACCCTAGGAGGGGTCTGATTACCCTAGACTAGGGTAATTACCCTAGGAGTGGAAGCACTGGTCTGCAGTCTGCACCCAGGCCTTCCACGCTCGTCAATTTTTGTACCCTAGGCTGGCCTGTATTTTACCCTAGAATGCTTCTTCATTACCCTAGAAAATATAAATGAAGGCGATATCATAATTACCGTATAGACTTTAATAATGCTATTGGCTTTGTCCTTAATAACATCAAACTGACAACATTTATAAAGTTTCTGAGGATTCGTTAATTAATTAATGAATGATCTGAATACCTTTATTATGGAAATGTGAATGAAATAACATCCTTCCATTAAAATTTCAAACGATATTTCTAAAAGTGGATCGTTAAACAACTCAAAAAACACACGAAGCACTGTGGTCGACAAAATTGAAATCCAGGTTTACGTAATTGGTGCTCACAATGCATAAATAAAAATAGTTACAAAAACTAAGCAAAAAATTTTGGGTTGAAAATACAGACCTATGTAATATTTTTTCGGCTCGTGGTATTGAGTTTTTGACCGATCCAAAACAAATACAAAATGAATTAACTCTATGCGTGGTGTTAAGTATAGCCTGCGATAAATTTGTTCAAAATTAGGGAAGCTTAACTTAATACAAACAATTTTTTAGCTTCAGGAAGCTTTACTACTCACATAAAAATTAAAGTTCTGTGAATACATTGCACAAAACTACAATCTACAACATAATAAAAACGCTATCACGCTTTCCGTATTTTATATTTCTAAGGCATAGGCGTCGCTGAAGATTTTACATGCGTATCATTACTTTTACTTCATTAATAGCCTTAATTAAAATAGTATTATTTGGAAAATTAGATGCCATGGAGCCAGACTACTCTAGGTTATCCACTACATGGATCAAACTACGCACGGTTTCATTCTTCGAACTGGTTCTTCGTAAAGTTTTGGTCAAATTTTATTGGCTAAAGATACGTTAAGGGGCCCTCCCGTCAAAATTGAATTTGATCCGATTGGTCTGAAATTTGGCCACTATATGTATTTTTGCAAGAGAAACATATTTTTTTATTCGAGAAGTTTTTGATTTAGGCCTTTTTTTTTGTTTTTTAAAAACTCGTGTTTTGGTTCTTTTTTGGGATGATTTCAAAAGAATGGAAGTCAATGAATTTTTATGCTAGAACAAATACAAAGACAGTTTGAAATCCTCGTAACATTGCAAGCAAACTGACATTCCTGAATATTTTATTTGAAATTTTTTTTTTTATATATGGGATACATGATCAATACCTAAAATATACCGAATTTTTAGGTTTTGAACTAGCAGAAAAAAAGACAACGTACAAATTGGGAAATCGAGAAATATCAGTTTGGTAGAATTGTTCCAAGGATTCTAAAACTGTTTTTGTTTTCTTCCTAGAATAAAAACTCGATGACTTCTATTCTTTTGAATTTTGAAAAGTGACTTACAGTATAAGCCAAAAACAAAATTTTATGTTGAAGTGTAATATAATGGAAAATTTATGTAATTGAATGCTGTTTCATTTTTATTTCGATAATCTCCATGCATAACATCATATTCACACTGTGAATTGTAATTTCCAAACCAAAAAAAATTAAAATTTGTTTCACTTATTTCATAAGATTATGGAATTTTTTGTTTTCAGTCTGATTCTTATGAAATTTAACTACTATATGTAACCTTTGAAACGAAACACAATTTCCTCCATCCATTTTTTTGAATCAGGCCTTAGTTTTTGAAAAAAATTGACATATTGGTTTTTGGTCCATTGGTTCTAATATTTCAAAAGAATAGAACTCAATGAAATTTTATGCTAGAACAAAAACGAAGACAATTTTAGAATCCTTGGAAAATATCTAACAAAATTACATTCGCAAATTTTCCATTTCTTCTTTTGTTTTCTTTTTATATGGGGTCGAAATGGGGTCGAAAATTCAAGATTTTTGTCCCCTTAGCCCCCCCCCCCCCCCCTTGGGGGGATCTTTTGCCCTCCGTAGCGCCATAAAATTTTAGGACCGAATAGTCCACCACCTAAGGGTCCTTTTCTAACAAAAACATGAAATATGTCCATCGGAGAGAAAAGAGGCCTTGGAGGGCCCCCTCAAACGAAAGCACTTGGAAATGGGAGGGGTAACAACGGTGAAATTATAATTGTAAGATGTGGATAACATGCCAGCTACTGGCATTTTTAGGGTAGAACACTGTTTTCAAGAAATTAACAGCTGACACGTCTGATGTCAATTGTTCATCCTAGTAATATTTTTGCCACTTTCCCGTAAGAAATTTCTCATCGACAAACTTTTTCATTTGAGGAATTTCGTCAAATAAATGACTAAGATTTTGGAGTTGAAGCTAGGGTTCGCAATCCCGGGACAAAATGAAAATTCCGGAATCCCGGGATTCCAGGAAGACAATCCCGGGAATTCCCGGGATTCCGGGATTTCTTCATATTTTTACATTTTTGCGATTGTAATTTGTTGCCGACCCCCATTACGGTATTTGATGATTTAGGAAGCGCACACCCTTATCTGAGTACGATTCTCTAATGAATTCACTCTTTGTAACTGTATTTACTGGCAGGTCATCAACTGCTACAAGCTTGGTCACTTGCTCTTCCGGAGTACTTTTATGTACCTTTACAAAAGTTGTTATTTCTGTTCGTTTAGGTTTAATGCTTTTCCTACTGCTCTCCCTTGCATGAGGGTGCTTTGTTCCAGTTCGAATTCTGTCGTCTGAGCTACTAGTTGACGCATCTGCGTCGACAGTTTCAGGCTTCACTATGTTGTGTTCACTCTTTAAGTGACGTAACAAACCGCTGGTAGACCAGCCTTTGCAAAGTAAACTCTTGCCGCACTTTATACACTTCACACTTTTTCCAGTTGCATCTTTACCATAATATCGCCGCACAAAGACTTCAGTTTCTACTACATCGACCGTTGTCGTCGTACCTATTACAGTCTTTCTTTTATTACCTGCAAAACTAAACCACAAAATATATTCTTATGCAATAGTTGAAGTATACCAGGAAATAGTACAGACTACACTGGTGTAGTGATGTAAATTGCAATAATATTATTACACTAAAATTCTATCCTGAGCTCCCTAATTGATGAATCATATTAAACAGCAAGTTTTTAAGTTATTTTCCTACCCATATCTTGAAAAATATATACTTTTTAGATTCCCGGGAATTTATCGGAAAAAAGGATGTCCCGGACCGGGAAATTTCAGCCCCAAATTATCCAGGATCCCGGGATCCCCTAGTTGAAGCATAACGCAGATCAGAGTACGATGTCATGTACAGGATCCTCGATTGAAAAACATTTTTGGATTTGTGAAACTGCTTCAACCAGAAGCATTTACAATTAGTAACAAAATCTCTTTCTCCTGTGACGTTATGCCAGTTATCTCTGGTATCGTTTCAGTTGCTGTCATTCCAATGTATACATCACCTACTGGCACAAAAACACAATGAATGATGGATAGGAGGGATTCAGCAAAGAAATGGTCGCATTCTTCACAATAGCAACAAGCATAAAATCTGAATAAAAGCTTCTAATTAGGCTACAAATTTTTTATCTCCGATTGAAGATATTCGGAAAGTCAGTCTGAAAGAAGGTATTAAATGTGTTTAATTTCCCCAAATTATTGTAATACAAGAACTCCAAATAAGCGCGTGTTTGCTTGTTGTTTAAAGCAATTGCTATCACATCATTTCCCTGAGTTGGTTTGCAAAACGACAACTCGATAAAGTAAAGTGTTAGTACATTGCACTGCCCCAGCAATCGCTGTACACAAGCTTGTGAAGATGCTATACGCCACACATTGCGATAAGAACTGCAACTTGTTCAGTACGTGTATAAAAAATTTTAAGTTGTGCTCTATTTGCGAATCAAATGTTGATACTTTCTACTTTTGAATTAATGTCTTCTGCTAAATTAATTATCATTTGGGCTATTCAACTGAAGTCATCGTCATCATTTATATTTTTTCAGGATTTTTATAACTAGATTTGGAATATCGATTTTACCCTAGATTTTGCATTTTTTTCCTTTACCCTAGACTGTACCTTAGTCTTATTACCCTAGACTAGGGTAATTACCCTAGGAGTGGAAGCACTGTCTGCACCCCGACCATGACGCCTGTACTGCCTGGATAGCGTTGTACCAATGTGAACGATCGTTACCCTTTCGCTGCGTGCACTTGCCCGAGCCCTATGGTTGTGAGCTTCCAATGCGAGTGTCAATGTGAACCCAGCATTAAAGCACCACCAGGGATGACCGCAAAATCAGAATCATCCGACACGGGTGAAAATCTTTCAGGCGCCGCTAGCAATAATTCATAGTACGTCTTAGCTTCTCAAGTTTCGACACCAACTACGTACACACCCGAAACGATTTCAAGTAATTGCACACAAGCAACACTCGACTTACAACCCCACACTTTAAACTGTGCCTGAGAAAATTCATCATCCACAAAGTCAACCATCTCGAGTAAAGAAGGTATCTCATAGCTGGCGGGAGCTGCCGCAGCAACGCCAGCTCCTTCGTCTCGTCCCAACGATTGCGTCTTGGCGACATCTCCCCTGTCCTGCGTCACTGAGAAAGCTCAAAATTGGTCACCACCGACGAAGACACCAACACCTACGTCATCGTTAGAACGCAATAAAATTTTAGATATGGGCGGCCAGTTAGAAAGCAAAAGGGCTAATTTTAATTTTAATTTGAATGATAAATTGTGCGTACGCATTTCAGGCGGTGGAGTTGTGTTTGAAAATGCATGCGCAGCAGCTGATATTGGCAGTTAAATACCTCAGAGCGTGAACTGCGAGGATGACGTAAGATTTTCAGTAGAGAACATACAAACAGACCTCTTACCATTTTTATTGGGTACTTACACCCTCTCCAAAACACTAGTTCCCAAACTATTCATGAAATAAATAACACCCTGTCTCTTACGGCTGCATTTCTCAATAAAACTTTGAGACAAAATTGTTTCCCAAGCCCAGCATCGATTTTTTCCACTGTATCATACATTCAAATGAATACAATACAACTTTTTGTTTTAAATTATTGTATCAGCGCTCATGATTTTACGCCGATGGTAGCTGCGAGTTACCATCTTAACACGGAATTCCCTTTAGAAACTTTTCTTGTTGGAGACAATAGTCTCACAAAAATCAATAGAAATGACATTGATTGCGCATGCAAGATTCAGACCATAGCTTCCGAACGTCTCAGTGATCTATATGATGAGATTGAACGCGTACCTCCTTTCTGCAACTATATAATTAGTTTCAAAGGTTTGAGCCTCTCGTTCCATAACATTACTAAGTTAGTAAATCTGATAATGACGATGCATGTTTTTCTCATATTTATGTGGTGTGTGCCTGCAGTGGCCAGCAATTATACATGGCATCGATTCTGTGCAGAAAAATTGGTCTCAAACTGATTTTGATGCGAACAAATGCAAAAACTGTTACTGTTAATGAAGCTTGCTACTGTGTCCGCACTGGGCCTATTACGCGGGAAGAAACACATAATTTTCTTCAACAAATTGCTCTAAGGTCACCGTTGAGACTAACTTCACATACTATCTTCTGTGTCAGAAACTCCCATGACCTGAATAAAGAATTTGAATACTCTAATGATTATGCAAAACAGCAAAATGAGTTGAATGGCTGTTCTAAGTTGAAAGCTCTTCCACGTGAAACCTCCAGCAGCACGAACCGATGTTTGCCTTCATATAAAATCCCTCTCCTCCCTCTGCAGAGTGTCTACTAAAAAATAGGTTTTCGTTGCTATCCGGTGCTGAAACAGAGGATGAAAAGCCCCTCTCAGATACGAGTATATATCAACATCCAAACACATACTCAGAAGCAGTGAAATCAACAGAAAGAGAGAAATTGCTGCAAAATTGCAGTCGACAATCGATGGAAAATCCACCATCCAACTGCATATACAATCATCACCGGAAAAATAGAAATAACACGAGCATTCCTCATTTCTCTGCAGATCCCCATACAAGAAATCACCACAGCCGGCCCTTTCAGAGCCAGAAAAACGTAAATTCATTGCACCTCTCCGAACCTTACAGGGATGTAGAAGGTATGAAAAAACGTCTCCACCCCCATTTGTGAACGCATAAATTCCACAATGGATGAATTGAAACGATCGTGGCAATACAGCTGTTTTCCACCAAAGCCGATGGACGCTGCCTCCATCATGCAGTAGCTCATCTACTTACGAAACAACCAGGATCGAAATGGAATTTCAATTCCTTAAAGACTGCAATCCAACCGGAGAGCATAGAAAACAACATCACATACGCTAAGTTTGTTGACAAGAACGGCGGAGACATGCAAAACCTCATAGATAATTACATTGACGGCAAACATTTTGATCAAGCTGCTGTTGACTTTATACCACTAATCATCTAAAATATGACAGGCCAAAAACTTCTCATCCTGGATGAACAGGATCATTGTGTTTTGAAAATATCAGTCGATCCCTCATCATAGTTATCAAATAATAACCCTCCACTACTACCCTATCGTAAAAACGATCACTACAGTGCCCTTGCCACACGAGGCAAAAATCAGACAGGAGTTATGTACCTCATCTTGACAAACTGCCGCTGCCCAGCTAAATAGTAAACTTTCTTACATAGCAGATGCTGGGTCAAACACCCTGGGTAACGTAGACAATATCGATGAATCCTCGGAACGATCCCATCGAGATATTAACTTTACTACCTTTAAAAAAAGTCCTTGTATAAGTAAAATCAAAATAAAGCATATAAATGCTCAAAACCTGAATAGTAAATTGGGTGACATCAGAGTAATGTTGGTCACTGTAGAAATTGACATTTTATGTGTTTCAGAAACATAGCTTGATTCACAAACCCAAAGTTCATTTTTTAACATTCTTGATTACGTTTTATACCGCTACGATGGCGCTAAAACCAGCCGAGGTAGTGGATCTTGTATTTTTGTGAAAGAAATGGACGCAACATCTTCACTTCTAGCGAATAAAGTTTGCGAAGGCATTAAAATGGTTTGATTAGAAGTGCAAATAAATGAACATAAATCCATAATCATTGGCAGCCTTTACCGGCACCCATCGTCTCCCCTAAGTCTAACACTATATTTCATTGAGGAAACCTTCAAAGAAATCCTTCCAGCAAAAAAGTCATTTTTTTCGGGGATTTTAATGTTGCCTTAACGGAAAAAAAACAATCAGCTAAGCAAACTGTTGTATAAACTAAGCCTATCACAAACGGTCAAAGAACCGACTCACATCACTAAAGTCTCTAAAACTCTCCCCGATATGGCAATCACAAATAATCCTACCGCAACACTTAGTGCAGTAATATCGCCTTCTATTTCCGATCGCCACTCGATAGAATGTAAAATTAATATTGAAAAGGAAAGACAAAAAATAACGTTTAATGATTTATGGCTCGAAAAGGAACTATTCAGCGGAACTATTTCAAGAAAACTACTCAATAGGTCCACCGAATTCCAGAATATGATGCAATCTGACGATGTTGACATTCAAGTGTCCATATTCAATGAGAACTTCACAGCAGCTCTCGACGAATGCGCACCATACGTCACCAAAAAAATCAAGCCAAAACGCACTGTTTGTATTACTGACGAAATTAAAGAGATGAGCAGAATAAACAAAATTAACTTGCGAGAGTACAAAAACAATAGATCAAACAGTACCTTATACAAGAGGCATGAAGAACATGAAAAAATTCTTCGAAAGAAAATCACTAAAGCGAAACAAACTCACTTCCACCATGAACTATTAACGGCTAAAAATCACCCGAAACGAAATTGGGAAATTACTAGTGAGGTAGCCCCGTATAAAAATTTAGACTGTATCAGTAATTTTGAAAATCCCTTGGCAACAGCCATGGACTTCAACACATTCTTTTCAAAAGTAGGGGCTCAAGTTTTCAGTGAGGTGTGTACAAATCCAAGTGAAACGTCAATTGAAAATTCATGCCCCACTGCACCCTCGAGGGCTGCTGTCAGGTGGAGACAACGTCCTGTCGATTTACCGGAGTTGAGAAGTATCTTCTACTCACTAAAAAAACACAAAGGCTGATGGAATCAGTCTTCAATATATCAAAGACAGTTTCCCAGTTCCAGCACCATGGATTCGTCTGGTAATAATACATCAATAGTAACCAACAAGTTTCCAAACCAATGGAAACACTTCATTATTAGACCGTTGCTTAAAAGTGGTGATCTAAATACAGCATCAAGCTATAAGCTTATCAGTCTTTTACACGTCATGTCCAAAATGTTGGAGAAAGTGGTGACAAATCAATTGCCATTTCACCTGGACGAGTTAAATGTACTCCACCGAAATTAATACGCCTATAGAAGAAACACTAGCACTCAAGACGCTCTGCTCAATATCTCTGAAAAAATATACAGGGAAATCGACCAAAAAATGTAACACTCTAGCTGCTACTCGATCTCTCTAAAGCGTTCGAGAGCATCGAACATGATAGACTTCTACGTAAAATACTGAATTTGGGAGTAGTCACGCAATGGTTTGAAAGTTACTTGTCAAATCTATCTCATGCAATCTGCATAAAAAACAAATTGTCCCCATTCATTCAAACCAATTTTGGTGTTCCCCAAGGATCCATTCTTGGTCCGCTACTGTTTTCTATTTTCATTAATGATTTCCTTCCAATGCCTTCTAACACACGGATCTCAATGTATGTAGATGATGTTCAAATTGCAATAACAAGTTCTGTATCGGAAATACCACCGACGCTCATTGAAGCCGAAACTATGTTGACTAGCCTGAAATCATGGTACGACCGAAATGGTCTCAATTTGAATGTTAATAAAACACAATGCATTATTTTCGGATCAAAAGATGCCATTAAAAAACTTCAGATCTTACTCACGCAGTTGAAAATGGTAAAATTAATGCATCTTAAAAAGTTAAAAATCTAGTTATCTGGTTCGATAGAAACATGTCCTGCAAACCTCACGTTGAGAATACTTGCAACAAAATTTACGGAACTTTATGATTTTTCATCGTATAAAGAGTACGCTACACGAAAAATCCAGATTATTAGCCATTCAATCCCAAGTGTATCGCGCATTGACTACTGCAGCCTAGTATGGGGAGACTTACCTCAATACCAATAAACAGATTTACAAAAGTGCATCAACTCCGCAGCCAAGGTGGTATGTAACGGTAATTTCAAAAGAAGTGATCACGCAATCCCTCTCCTTGATAAACTCGGCTGGATTCCTATCCAAGAAAGGCTCCTCATGCAGAGGGCCCAATACGTATTCTCCTCGTTATATCTTCCTCAGAGCAATGCTGAAGTAGTCCGTTTCCATCCACCCTCTGTAACCAACCAAAAGCCGAATAGAAACAATAATGTCTTAGTCAACTATCGTTTATCTCAAATAGGGCAGAAGGCTCTGTCAATATCAGGCGCCTTACTGTGGAACAAACTTCCACTGAGTATTAAAATCTCTCAAAGACCGAGAGAATTTAAAGCCAAAATAACTCGTCATCTAGCGTCTCAACAATAATTCTTAGTTACAGAACATACTGAATATGTATTGACGAATCTTATTTGCTTGGTATCTCCATTGCTGAATAATCTCCCTTGCTCATTGTTTTATAATTCAAGACATTACACAACAGTTTTGAAGTATGCGTAGGTATTATGATTTGATCGCCTCTACGCTGGATTTGCAAACATGCTTACTTGTATATGTGTGTACGTATATGGGTGTATGTGCGCATATAGGTGTGCATATGTGCACATATACCTGTGTGTACTGGACTAGCAACTAGCATATAAACTATACATACGGCCCTTTTTTCACTCCTAACTTCTAACACTACCCAACACATCATTTCATTTTATTATTTTAAAGCAATCCAAAGCGTAAATGTCTTTTACATGTTAAATGTAATGTTTTCAATCCACAGAGTTCAGTATCTTTATTGCTTTCATGAATTAACAAGCTCTATTCAAACTAAATAAACCAGCCACAGGATGTATTTTATGTCTTTCCTCTCCGTTTTTGTGCAAGCATCAAACTAGACCGTCATGATACATATGTGTGTTTATCAACTGCAAACATTCTGCACCATATTTCAAAGATAATGTTATTTGTTTTCGAATATGAAACCCTTATAGGGCATTCATGTTTTCTTTCTCATTCACTTCCAAAAATGCTTTTGTTTAAGCTAGTGTAGTGAATATTATCATACCATCTCTCACACTCTAGAGTATATTAAAACAACCGCAATTAGGTCTCACGGATTTCTGGAATTATTCTGTACTTTGTAACCGTTGTAGAACAATCGTTTTTCATGTTTCTGACTCAGGTAGACTGTTTTGTGCCACTAGTTTAAGTACGGAAATTTCATAAAATTCATGCCGTGATAAAAAATATTTTCTCCGAGTCCCACGATTGGAATGCTAGTTTATAATGACTAGTTTACGCTCATAT
This sequence comes from Morinoia aosen, assembly GCA_030386875.1. Lineage (NCBI taxonomy): Eukaryota > Metazoa > Arthropoda > Malacostraca > Amphipoda > Talitridae > Morinoia > Morinoia aosen. Next base: position 26,973,674 of record CM059557.1, on the reverse strand, counting down.
TTGCGCGCATGCTTATTCGTGTTTATGTGTACGTGTGCACGCTATGTGTGCGTAGATGGGTGTATGTGTCACTACGTAATATTTCATTTCACTTCATTATTGCATAGCATTTAAAAAAAATATATATAAATTTGTTGCGCGATCACCCACATATGATAAATAAGACGCTTATCAACCAATGATCTTTTCGTTACAATATTTAATTAAACATCGCTTCAACATTCCATTAGAAATTGTAAGCAGCAACACATACTGAAAAAGTTGTCACGAACTTCCTTGCTCATTATCTTATATTTCAGTACATCACACAGCATTTTTGTAGAACGCATATGTATTGTGATTGCCTAGATGCATAGATAAGATTTGTGTATGTGTGCGTGTAAGGTGTATGTATGTGCGTAGGTATGTATGTGCATGTATATGTGTATATATTTACATGTACATCTGCATATATGTGTGTACTAAACTGACAACTGGCATTTTAACTAGAGATACCGGTCTTTTTTTCTGTTCACTCTCAACCTGTAACATGCATCCATGTAGAAAACGATAAATTTGTTGTGTGATCATCCATATATAATTAAATAAAATGCCTATCAACTAATGACAGTTGTGTTAAAAATTTTTAAGTAGAAATGCAAAACTTGTAATTTTCGTGGTCCTCATGCTTATATTTATATTTTTTTCATGCTACTTTGAAATGACATTTTTAAACATTTGCCGACTCAAGCAATTCTAGTATTGTTTCCTGGCGTCAAGAATTTCAAAGTTTTATGTCATGTACATGTAAACCGTCAAAAGTGTTTTCACTCCACAATAAAAATGCATCGTCCATGAAATTGTGTTAGCTCTTTTAATTATAATTACATGTATCATCAAATGCAGATTAAGCAACATTAGGAATACATTAACCCTCAATCATTTCTTTTTGACTAGTGACATGGGTATTACAATACTCATGTGTGTATATCATCTAAGTGTATTAACTTTGAGATATTTTAAAAACCAATGATCGTACTTTTGTACCGTCTGTATTGGAAATAAACTGTTTTCTTTCTTTTTTTTCTTTCCAGCGTGAACACCAAGAAACCCGCCTCGAGTCTGCAGAGTACGCCACCTCAAACGACAGCACTTCGAATTCTCAGATCGCCACTGCAGTATTGAGCGTTGTGGCGGCATGTGCAGTTGTGGCTTTGGGCGCCACGATCGTGTGGCACAAGAAGCAAATGAGAAAGCAGCACGACGCTCTGGTAGCTAGCCACAACATGGGCATGGCGATGGAATAGAATGAAGAGAAATCAGCTGTCATTTGTCTGAACGCCAAGATTAGTAATCGGGATATAAAATTGTTGGAGGTTAAAGCACACGTTCGTGAACAAGTTTTGGTCTTCTTAGTTTCCGAAGATTTGCTGATTGATTGTTTGAATAAGTTTTCAAAGTTATAAGCGGGTACGAGTGCTCTAACGTTGTCGTTCAGCTATCAGATTTATTCAATATTGACTAGTTCACGGCACAGGCATAAGAGAATTGAGCAGTCAACAGTGACCAATGGATCTCGTTGATTCCAAACACACACTCAGCCCAGATAGACGATTAGAATGAGTGCTTGAAAAATTGCGTTACTTGATCTTTAATGCGGCACACAAACCACTTTCAACTGTGTCTATCAACAAAACCTAACACAATCTAAACATCACAGTGATTGAAATTCACTGAAATGAATGTACCTTGGCGGTGGCTCAAATTTCCCATTCTTCTTTCGCTTACTGTTATTTTCTCCCGCCTACGTCCTCCGCGTATGCGCCGAAGATGGTCTCCTAAAACGTGGCTGGTCGTGCAACCCGGTATCTTTGTGAGCCCACGCTGAGTGAACTCGAGGTAAAGCCACGAGAGAACTTTTTCTTACTGACCGAAATGCTCGTATCCTGGCGGTATCAATCCTCTCTCAGTCCCGGAAATGTGATCCTTGACTTTGAGCTCTAGTTTTTAATGTTGAGGTTCCTCATCCTTTCCTCTGGTGTGCCTTTAGAGCATCTTACTCTCAGAAGCCACCGCTCCTTCCGAATTGTGACTAGACAACTTCGATGAAGCATACGTAGAGATACTGCGCCCACCCTAATATTTTTAGTAGTAGTGTTCTCTTGTCTGTATTCGCTATTGTAGTTGTAGGTACACCACGTGGTTATGTTTGATTAGCCAATTATTTTATAGATCTATTGTTCTGTTCCTCATCCTTTATCTTTATTTTTCCGCATGGTTCTTCTTTACATTGCGTTCGAAAATGAATTAACTTGTTATTTGAATTGTGTGTTCCGACCCAATTTACCTCATTTAAGCCGTCGAATAGGATTTAAGCCTCTCAGGAGCTCGTCATAGCCGTGTGGTTTAAGGACCCGCTTTTCCATGAAGGTGTCGAGGGTTCGAATCCAGGGGCTGGGTGGCGACTTTCTCCTTTGGGTATAGGGGAAAAATTCAAACACAATACCCCACTTTACCCAGGTATCTGAAATGGGTACCGGTCTTGACCGGGGGAAACCGTCATGGCGTCATAGTTTAGTTATAAGGCATTTGAAAAACCAATGTACAAGGTGATATGTATCAGGCTTGAATTGGAAATAAAGCATCCTTAGATACCGACGTTTGTTTAATTGATAGAGCGTAGATTGCGCGCCTGAACTCGGGTGGTTACCAGTAGAAGGCTCTAGAGTCTAGACTCTAGTGTCCTTAGTGTATTCAAGCTCGGCATTTCTCGTTAGATTAGGAGCTGGAATTTCGAGCCCTCACGCTGTCAAAAACATTCTTAACTCGTTAGTGGTATCTTCCTTATTTCATTGAAAGCAGTGTTTCTGAACTGGGTTCAAGTGCTTCAGACAAGCCACAACAGTCGTAGACACTGATAGATTACTACCACCTAGCTCGTCAGACCACGGTAATTCAACTTTAAGAAGTTGGCAGGCGTGAGAAGTCAAAATTAATTTTTTTTGTCATGAAAATATGGATAAACGTAGCAAATTAGGCATTTTGAGTTGAACATTCTTTGATATTTATAATTTCGAGTTCTACCTGCACATAGGGTGAGCCGAAAATCAAAATTTATAAAATCTGCTTGTGGATTTCAATAAAAAGTTGTGAATAAGTGAAACAAAAACCAGGGCTATGACCTTATGCAATTATGAATATGTCTTATATGCAGCTATAAAAAATCATTATATGCTTATATGTTATGCAAATATGCATTTATTATTGTGCAAATATGCATTTATTATAATGCACACATGCATGCATTTCCATTCTTTTAAATTTATTTTAAGTGAATTCCTTCAATTGATTAGATGTAAAGGAGAAACTTGGCATTCGTCTGCTCTATTGGCTATAACTAAGCACTGTATAGATCACTAGATTGTACTAGTTTACCTATAAACTCTCAACTATATTGAGGAATTGGGGAGAAATGTAGAACTCAAGGGAAACAAAATTACTTACTAATTGTAATAAGTAATACCATTTATAAACAAAACAAAACTTGTTAACAAACACATGTAAGTTAGACCTATTTACAGTGAAATCATATGAAAATATAGTTACAATCTTATTATAGCTCATATAATGTTGGCAATAGAAGGTAGGCTAAGTAACATTAATAATGAGCATAATGTTATCTACTTTACGAGTAATATTTGACTACCACATTGTACTTCAAATTCTCTAAGGTAAAACTTCTCCTATTGTCAGCTAAAACAGTTTTATAAACAGGAAAGACTCTCTCAACTTCACAAGATACAACTGGTGCATACTTATAACAAAGCATATCACAGGAGTTCTGTTCATTTGGAAAATCTTCCAGTGCAGTAATAGATGGATCGCCCTTCAATGCGGAATTAATATATTTCAATGAGGTGAAGTCAGTATTCTTCTCTATTACATCGTTAAGTTTGTTTATAGAAACTGTTTGTCATATGATTGTTTAAGGGATTCTTTAACATTGTCAATAATGTCAATCGCAGAAGACAATGGAAGGCCTGTAGCCTCCAACTGTTTTATTGACTTGAGCAATATCGAGAATGTTGTAGAGATGAAACTTTATGTGGTTGGTGTTTCTACATCCTGAAGCAGATCATTAGAGATTTCAATGCTTTGAGCGGGGCTGTTGTCAAACGTGGATATAACTTGACATTTTCGTCGAAGTCAGTAGCCAAGTATGTCGCTGCTTCAATCCATGTGCCCCATCTGGTCACGTCAGGAGAAGGAGGAAGCGGTGTATTGGGGCAAAGGTCTCTAAATGTGCCAATTCTGTAGGGTGACTGCACGAATACATTCTTAAACAATGAAATTAAAGCATTTATGGTTGGGTAATTAGAGCGAACTAGCTCAGCAACCCTATGTAATGCATACGCTAAACACGTCAGTTGTATCATTTTACAGTAGGATACGTGACTTGCAGTGCATTAATAGCTTTCTTCATATAAGAAGCAGCATAAGTAGTAACTATCAGAACGTTGTTATAGTTTACTTGCTGCGTCCAAATGCATCGCAAGAAATTGTGGAAGAATGCAAAAATTGTCGAATGGTTCACTCTGTCTAAGACCTGTACATTAGTCAAGTAGCTTTTTCACATCGTTCTTCGTCAACTCCCAGTACGCCAAATTACGCCCAGTACCCGTTGGTCTATTTCTGTGGTTTCATCTAGAGATACCCATACCGTCTGTTCTTCTGCCTTCTTCATTTACGCATTGGTTTTATCATCATACACGCACTGCACATAATACTTACGGGTGGTTGACTGGTCTGGGATGACCTTTCCTATGTAGTTTTTCAAAAACTCCTTTAGTATTACATTGCTAGATTTGTTGAAAATTGAGCAATGACTTTTTTCATTGCTCAGGTATGTCCGCTGCTAAAAATTCTTCACATAGGTCATTGGTGAATTTTTTTCTGAGCAATATGGCCAAGTTTTGACTCTCAGATTCTTCAGGGTTAATGTCGACACTTTCAAGGTTTCCATACTCTTCGGGCAGCAGGCCAACCGCAGCCTGTTTTTCATTTCTGTAGCGCGCGGTCCCTAAATGTTGGTTCACTTGTGATCGTCGCAGAGTTGATATCTGCGAGAAGAGTTCAACTAAGAATTATGCCGTACTTACCAGCCACCTTAAAGGTCTCCCAAACTCAATATCATGGTTTATGGTTTATCAATATCAAGATTTTCGTTTAAAAATATTGGTTTAAGGTCGAACATCAATTATCCAATAGTTGTTCACCTTTTTGTCAGTAATAAAATATATTATATATTCAATTTCGCATGAATGAACTGTAGCTTTATAGGGTAGCTACTACTGTGAAATTTACCTCATTTTCCTACCATTTCAAATTTCATTTTTCACATTTCTATGGCAACTAGGTTAACGAAAATGCATACGGATATTTAAAACTGTATTCTGAACACATTTGTTTTTATAAAAATTTTCGAATTTCGCAACAGAAAAAAGTTATTGTTCGAACTTAAAAAACATATATGTTTATGCCAAACATTTCTCACCCTATAATTGTCAACGTAGAAACGTGATTTTGACCTCATTTCACGCGGAAAGACTGTAGGAACAGCGTAACGAATGATATTTCCAAATTTCGAATTATGAAAAATGTATGTTTACTGTTGTCCTTGAAATTGGTGTTCCTCAGAAAAACCTAGAAGTTTCAGTTTTGCATTTCTATTGCAACTAGGTAAACTAAAATGCATACCGAAATAAAAAACTGAATTCTGAACACATTTTCTTCCATAATTTCTTTTTATTTTTGCAATAGAAAAAGTCATTGTTCGAACATATATATATACATAAATTTGGGCATGACGTGTTTAGCACATGCTCTTCTACAATTTTCAACGTAGAAGCGTGATTTTGGTCTCATTCGATGCGGTACAACGGCCGAAACAGCGTAACGAAGCCGAATTCTTTTTACATTCAAAATTAGATTTTTATTTTGAAAAAACTAAGATTCTTTTTGGGGAAAAATGTTTTTCCGTTCATCAATAAATAACCCATAAATTTTATTTTCAATTTGAAATTCGAAAACATACTTTGTTAAGCAACTTCCACAGTCTTTCCGCGTCGAATGAAACTAAAATCACGCCTCTACGTGGACAATTGTAGAGTGAGAAATGTTTGGCGTAAATATATATATTTTTTTATGTTCGGGCAATAACTTTTTTCTGTTGCAAAATTCGAAAATTTTTATAGATGCAAATGTGTTCAGAATTCAATTTTACAAATCTATACGCATTTTCGTTAACCTAGTTGCAATAGCGATGTGAAAAGTGATATTTGAAAAATTACGTGGTGTGATTTTTACGGTAGTAGCTCCCCTTGAAGGTTTCCTAAACTCATCATCATGGTGATTACCCTATTAAAAATTATAGGAGTGGCATCGGTGATTCTTGGGAGCGCTCCCAAATATGCATGGTTGTTTCATCCATGCGTCTCCTATGAGGCAACTTCGAAGTGTCCACTTTCTAGGCGCGCCTGCGCCTCTGTCCCAACCGGTGGCCACGCATGGCTCAGCATGGAGCACTACCGTCGCGCTCCCAAGGCGCGACCAGTTTCTCCTATTTACCATCGAAGAATCATGAGAGGCCCAGGATGGCCACCTCTTAATTTGATTTTAAAAAAACGGCTGCGCACAGCTGATTTCCCATTAGTCACTCTTTCCAACCGTCACACTGCTCAAACCGATTATAACCAGTTTGCCCTTGAAATACCTTAGTTCTTGCGCGATTAATCAATTCACCATAAGCAAACACGGTTTATAGCACAATAAAAATGTACCAGAGTATGTAAATTAAATACATTCTTACTAATGTGCAGAAAATTTCATGGGTGCGTGTTCATTATTAAGCTGACATTAATGGGACATGTTTGTGACGTATAACTTATGCTTGAAGTTTTCGCAACGCAATAACTAAGGTAATTAATGGGCAACTGGCTATATTTGGTTGAGAAGCGTCAACGGTTGAATGTGCAATAATGGGAAATCAGCTGTACGCAGCCTTGGAGGCGAAAGCCTGCAGGGAACAATATAAATGTACCTTGAAAAGAATATAGCAACAATACCCTAGGGTCGTTGAAAGAATATACTCGTAGCTATATATATAACAAAAACAATTATCGTCCAGCAGATTTTTCATCTTTCATTCCTAAAATTAGAAAGGAAAATAAAATGACTTTACCTTGCTCGAGCTTAATTACACCGGCTATTCATATACACACACTCCCCCACCTATCCCCACATACAAACCCTCCCCACACCCCCCTCCCACACACCTACCCCCATACCCACACACAAACCCCCCCCCCCCCCTACACACACACAAATATGTATCTGAACACATAGTTTATCACCTTCAAGAACGTCCTTCAATTCAAAGGTTGCTGAAGACTGACGAGGGAAAATTCAGGTTTGGTTTCCACATTTTGTTGTTTTTACATTGCTCACATTGAGGTTTTGCCTTCACTACCAGCCCCACCACAACGATGAATCGTCTAAAATATCAATTGACCGAGGTGGTGAAACTAGCACTGGGGTCCTTGCTCCGTTCATGCTCTTGAAATAATGCCTCTACAGACCAGCATTACACGTCTCTTCCATCTCTTGTTTCTTCTGACACCCTCACGTACTATACACCCTCACGTAATACACACTCGCACTGATATACACTCTAACACTACTTGAAACGTTTTAAATAATAGAGACACGATCCAGACATCTGTCACGCACAACACCAACTTCAAAACTGAGGCGAAAGATGGCAACCGTCATTTCTCTCGAGAAAGATGGCAGGAGTCTCACCAAGAGGCCATCTGCACAAGTGGCCTCTGGTTGCAACATGGGAGAACTAGCTCGGATCGCGCTTATGAGTCGCGCCCTGGAAGTGTCAGAAGGGAAGAGGCCTCGGTTCGCTTAATACTCCTTTAATTCTCCGCTGTCTCCTTTAATCAACCATGCTACTCCCTTAATTTTTAATAGGGTAAGATTATCATTTAAAAATATCGATTTAAGGTCAAACATCAATGTTCCAATAGTTTTTCTTCTTTCTTTTCAGTAATTACATATATTATATATTCAATTTCGCATTAAGGAACAGTAGCATTAGAATGAAGACAAAACAATTGTGAATTTCGGTGCCACGTGTCAATATTAAGTAAAGCTAATTGTACCTACTTATATTTACTGAACTTCTTACATCAGATTGCATTAACTTAATTTCATATGCCACAATTATTAATTTTTGGAAGCATTTAATATGAGGGAAACTATTGGAGGAAACAAAAAACCAAGGGCATCGAAGTAACCTGCCGCCATTATTCGCACTTTCACTTTCTTATCGTCTAATTTGAAGGAGGCTTGGATTTTCGCGGGACTGATCTTTGACAACTTATTTTTTCGTTGAAATGCGACATAGAAACAAAAAAATATCACTTAAACTGTCAGCAACCTTTACTCTATCGTCATCATCCAGGTACCAAAGCCTTGTCTCTTCGCAAAGGGTGGCTGGTGAAAAGAGTAGCTATCATTCGCTCACAACTCTTGGCTCGTCGGGCTGGACGAGCGTTGCTACGCAGCACACAACATAATCTATCATGTGCAATAATCAAAATTTTTACGTTTATGCAACCTTTAAAACCATATAAACAATTGTATACAAACTTAGACTTTACCTTTATATTGCAATACTTGCAGAATAATTAACCATCAATGTCAATAACATCTTTAAATTTCTGTACGGATCTCTCGATTCTTTGAGAAGTTAGACAGTTTTCGGCATAATTGTCAACACACGAAATAGAGTATACTGTACAAGTGAATGATCGTAAGCGCCTGAAAAACGAGAAAAATTATAATTTTACCCCACCAAGGTAACCATAGACATTAGAGGACGGCAACAGACTATACGACTGAGCATCAGGTTGCACCCCGACCGGCACAAAGTTCAGCTGTCATTCATAAGTGCCTTGCACGACCATAGCGCCCTCACCAACTCCGCATATCCCATGGAATTAAAACTCCATTGCACTCTTGTTACAACTGATAATACCTATAAAATGAAAGGTAGGTATTAATATAGTTATTTCTGCACCACACTAGAGTTGCGTGTCAAACTAGATTAATATTATTATTTAATGCATATAAATATATTTCGGGACATTATGTACATATTATTGGTGCATATGCATTTCAGAAAATGCATATGCAATTGACCAATTTTTATACACTTGCATATGCACTTATGCAAGATGCATAATGTCACAGCCCTGATAATAACTTACTCAACATTTCAGGTCATTCATGTAGAATTAACCGGTGCCACAGAGACCTGGAATATTTAATATTTCCATTTTTATATGATTTTCAGTGATCACCATTTTGTGATAGCATCACTTAACCCTTCGGCTAATGACGGTTACTTTAGTACCAAGATGGGTGGTGCTTCAAGTTTAGGGCGTCTAACGTAATTTTAAAGTAATTTAACTTCTGGAGGAATATTTTGAAATAAATACCTAGTGGAGGAATATTTTGAAATAAATATCTAGTGAAGGAATATTTTGAAATAAATTCCTAGTGAAGGAATATTTTGAAATAAATATCTAGTGAAGGAATATTTTGAAATAAATGATAAATTTATGTGCGACAGAGTTGGCTCCTCTTGAGACACTATATAGTTGCAATCGGGTGCAATGGAACCGATGTGAATATAGTTTCTGAAGTGGGAATAGTTCAGGGGGACAACCCAGAGATTTTCGGGCCCAATTGGCCATATATTTTTTTAGTTGAAAAAGGGTCCTCAGGTGGTGGGCTATCGTGCCCTAAAATATTATGGGGCTTCGAGCACTAGACCCCCCCCCCACCAAGAGGGATGTGGGGGGACTACAAATCTTGAATTTTTGACTCCATATAATTAGAAAACAAAAAGGAAAGTGAAAAATCTGGCTCTTTTAGTTTGAAAGCAATGTTTCAAGAATTCTAAAACTATCTTTGGTTTTGTAGTAGCATGAAAACTCATTGACTTGTATTCATTTGAAACATCGGATAAATTGGCATAAAAAAATATTTCCCATTTTCTGAAAAACTAAGGCCAAAATCGAAAAAATTATTGGAACAATATATGTTTCTTTTTCCAAAATTACATAAAATGGCTTATTTCAGAAGAATCAGTCCACCAATATAAAATTTACTATTCCTTAAGAAATGAAAAATAATTTTCTTTTCATATATAATTCATACATGTAATTTACAATTCACAGTGTAAATCTGAAATTATGCACGCATATTATTTGTAGACGATAATACAACATGATAGTATAGGGCCTACATTTCAGATTATAATACAACACTCCAGATTAAATTTTTGTTTATGTTCTCTTACGAAAAAAAACTCATTTTTAACATTTTAAAGAATAGAAGTCTGTGAGTCTTCATGCTATAAAAAACAATTCCGTTTTGAAATCCTTGTAACACTTTCTAACAAACTAAAACCCTTCGATTTCGAAATCTATACATTCAATTTTTTATCACAGTTCAACAAAAAAATTCGTAAATATTAGTTATTGATCGAAAATCGCATTACAAAAGAAAACAAAAAAGAAAATGAAAAATCTGGCTCCTCTAGTTTTTTAGCAATGCTTTGTGAATTCCAAAACTGTCTTTGCATTTGTTCTAGCATAAAAATTCATTGACTTCTATTTTTTTTAAATATCACTAAAAATGAACAGAAAACTTATATTTCAATTTTTCAGAAACTAAGGTCTGAATAAAAAAGTAACACGAGTATAATTCGTTATTTTTAATACATATACTGGCCAAATTTCAGAATAATCGGATAAAAAAATAAAAATGGGATGTCCCCCTTAGTGGCCGAGTGTACAGAGCGCTTGCGTTCTGTGCTTCCTGCACGGGTTCGAGCCCTGTACGCGGCAGTTGGCGAGAAAAACGCTGATGCCGTAAATCAGGGTCGTTGCCTGCAGTGTGGTCACTGTCCTCAAGGAATGTTACCTGAGCACTGAACGAGAGGAAAATAAGGCCTTAAAGCTCGGGCGTGACCAGGGGCCTGGGGAACCCCTATCATGTACATCCTCTGTAAAGTATCATATCAATGATGCTCAGCCACCCTCTACTAAAAAGAGGAAAAGGCTCGGTATATGTACCATGTACCCCCTTAGGGGGGACAACCCAGGGATTTTTAAATTTTGAGCTAATTGTTTTGAAATTTGGCCATTATATGTATTTCTTTGGAAAAAACGAATTGCACTCGTGTAACTTTTTTCATTTACGCCTTAGTTTTTGAAAAAAGTTCAAAAATTAGTTTTTTTAAGTTCATTTTTAGTGACATTTCAAAACGAATACATGTCAGTGAGTTTTCAGGCTAGGAAGAAAACAAAGACAGTTTTGAAATCCTTGGAACATTTATAACAAACTAAAACGCTTCGATTTTCCAATTTGTACATTTAATATTTTTATCACAGTTCAAAAAAAATCGTATATTTAGGTTAGTGATAAAAAATTGCATATCAAAAGAAAACGAAAATGAAAATAGAACATTCAAGCTTTTTAAGTTTTTTGCAATGCTTCAAGAATTACAAAAAAGTCTTTGAATTTTTCCCATGATAAAAACTTATTGACTTCTATTTTTTTAAATATCACTATAAATGAACTAAAAAAAAATTTGATTTTTTCAAACCAAGGCCTAAATTGAAAATTTTACGCGAGTACGATTCGTTTTTTTTTTTCAAAGAAATACATGTACTGGCCAAATTTTAAAACAGTCAAATCAAAATTTAAAAATCACTTGGTTGTCCCCTTAAATTGATTGTATGTAGAATTTCTTAAGAAACCCCTACACTGGTTTGTTCGTATTCTTCATGGGAACGAACTTTCTCTCAGACTCTAACTTTCTACATTAGACGGAAAACAAATGGTTCATCGGTGCTTTATAGATGTTAAAGGCAAAACGCTTCAAAATTGTGAAGAAAACCATTTGCTCCATGCGATCCAATAGTAGTTGTGCTTCAGAAAGTTGGCATAGCAACGCTAAGTGCCAGATCAAAGGAATCTCTGTGAAATGCATCAGTCAGTTTCTGTTGGAGAAGTGACACGTGATCAATCTTCTAGCTCTCCTGGAGGATTACACCATGCAAGGTGGATCACAACTGAGAACAGGATCCTATGCTTATGTGTTTCAACTGAAGACCACAGTCATAACTTAGTCACACTATCTCATTTTGTTATGGAAGTGTGTGCTCCAATGTGGTTTGAGATTAAAGGAAATCCCTACGTACAAGACGGCCCCAAGCATGTCTTTCAGAACATTGATTTAATAAAGATCCAAAGCAGAACTGTTTAAAATATAGTGGCGCACGTATTTGACAGAAATGCGTATTTTGCTCATTCGGAGAATAATCTCCTTGCATTGAGAAGGATAAAAAATTGTCGCTCTGCTATTTGAAATTCTGAAACAAAGGTAAGAAGTTACCCAAATTAAAATTTCACTGCAATGATTGCACACACTTAATATATTGGAGAACGGATGTAACAGAACCTCCTCTGAAAGTGAAATTCACTGATGAAGAAATAAACAATCTTATTGAGAATGAGACGCTCTTTCACAGCCCCAAGTTTTCACTTCACACTCAAGCCGTCGAGCGTACAGTAAAGCTGGTATCTGAAGTGTCCCTACAAGTTTGTACTCAAGAAGCAAGAGATTGCTCGCTACGCGATAAATTTGCTTCAAGGCAACGCATTCCAAAATTTTAATCTAAATAGGATTATAAGTCGTTTTTTTTACATTATAGGACTTTTTCCTTCTTAAGTTGTGCCGTCATTGAATAGAATTGTATCTTTGCATTACAACCAGGTAACCTTAATAAAATAATTTTATCTCTTTAAAGGAAAATTGTGCTCCGTATTGAATGAATTTTTCCAATATATTGTGAGGAATAATTGCATGATGCACTCACACAGTCGAGTTTAAATAACAAACGAACAGTCTCCGCGAAATTTAATTAGAACTTCAAGTCAACTGCAACAGCGCAGAGTAACTAACAATTTTTAGTGGCGGTAATTGCTTTCGCAACGAGAACTAGTGAAATCGTATAATATGCGTTTAATTTTCTTTTACGACTTCTATTAACTTATATTTTAGAGATTAAGGGTTACACATTTATCTAATTAAAATGTGCATGATCGCACTGTTAAAACAGACAGCCAGAGTAAGTTAGTTCCGTTTGCCCACATGAGCCAGGTTGAGCCGAAAGCAAGCGCGGAAAGGTAGGGCAGAAGCTTGATTTGAAGGATTAGGTGCCGGAAACTTTCAAGGCAGGAGCGGCAAGGAAGGAAAACACCGTCAAGCAGGGAGCCAGGCTGCAGAAGACAGACTGACGCGACTTCATCAAGAAATTCTCCTGCGCAAACTCCAAACCCGGGATCGGAACGGAAGGGTCAACACCCAGCACCAGCAGGAGGACAATTAAGAAAGACATACACACAAACACAAACTAAAAAAAAACAGTTGAGGTACAAATTCATCAGCAAACTTACTACAATTATCTCACTTTGAGTTGCCTAATTTACATCCCTCAAAGGATCTGACTAAGTAGACAATCAAGGCGAAGGACCTGAGCTGCGATGACAAGCACGTACTGCAGGAAAGAAGTTACTCAACATTAGAAACAAAGACCTCACGAAACATTACAATTCAATGATCAAACAAAATTACCAGTTGAAGAATTAGTATGATAATTCTTCAACTGGTAATTTTATTTGATCATTGAATTGTAATGGTCGTGAGGTCTTTGTTTCTAATGTTGAGTAACTTCTTTCCTGCAGTACGTGCTTGTCATCGCAGCTCAGGTCCTTCGCCTTGATTGTCTACTTAGTCAGATCCTTTGAGGGATGTAAATTAGGCAACTCAAAGTGAGATAATTGTAGTAAGTTTGCTGATGAATTTGTACTTCAACTATTTTTTTTTTTGAGTTTGTGTTTGTGTTTATTTCTTTCTTAATTGTCCTCCAGCTGGTGCTGGGTGTTGACCCTTCCGTTCCGCTCCCGGGTTTGGAGTTTACGCAGGAGAATTTCTTAATGAAGTCGCGTCTGTCTGTCTTCTGCAGCCTGGCTCCCTGCTTGACCCCCTGTTGCAAATGAAGCTCCGGGGGATGTTACTGAATATTCACTTTATTCTCTCAAGTGCCGGAATATCTAGTTTCCGAAATCGATTATTCTGGGATATTCGAGGATATTAAGCTTCAATGCACCCGTTTTAGTATATCCGGGGACATTCGATTCCGAATTTTGGATATTACCGATATTTATGAATGTTCAATAATGAATATGCCTTGAATATTCATTAATGAATATTCTATGAATATTCCAGAAAGTTCTAAACATCCTCATTTAATCGATTCACAGCGCGTGAAATAAAAGAATAAATGTATTAAGCAAAATCAAATTATCATTAGATGAGTATTCAACTATCCATTGTTGTCGAATGTGCTACGTTTGCACAAAATTGATGCAAATACTCTAAAGCGCCGAATTTTGGTACGTTTTAATGATTTTCACAGTTTATACACGAAGTTAATTAAGAAGTTTATCCAAGAAGTTTCACTGAAGAAGTTCAAAAAGAGATCGAACTTATTTTGTGCATTTACAAAACATTTCATATCAATGATCGAGAGGTAAATGAAACGAAATAAGAAATCCCTGAATGTGCGTTGCGCAACGCGTTCGAAACCAGAAGAAAACGAAGGTTAGAACTTATGTCGTTGCCGGTGTCACGCTGCACTTCTCACAGGTTCATTTGTATATTAGATATAAATAGAGAGAGTAGAAAATTTGAATGCAATATTAGTTTTGTTATTTGCAAATATTGCTTATTCATGATGTTTTGTTGACTGAGATTGGCGAGCATTTGAGTAAAGAGTACGTTTTTTTCTGTACTGGTTTGGTCGTAGTTTTGAATCGATCATACGACGGTTTGACGTTACCACAGATCATATGCAAGAAGATCCGCAACTTATCACTAAGTGAGTTTGAAATCTGTAGACAATGACGTAGGTACCAATTGGCCAATGACGGAGCCAAGAAATTGTCACGTGACTGTTTGAATGTGAAGTCGGCTGTGAGCCTGTGACAGAGGTGTAAGGAAGATTGCAGCAGAAATGGCTCCTTACATACGCTTGCAAAAGTGCTTAATGAAAAATTGTGGTAATGATAACCGTCAATGTCCTGATTTGTCGTTTTTCCACTTTCCAAAAGGAAATTACGACAAGTGGATTGCAGCATGTGGAGATGCAACGTTGAAGATGGATGAGAAATCCAAAATACCTCAGAGGGCTTTTGTGTGTTCTGAGCATTTCTGTCGTTCAGATTATAAATTCATGTTGTCTCCATTCAGAAATGCGAGAAAGTTATTGAAATCTTCAGCAGTTCCAAAAAAAGCTGTGCAAGACCAAGGTAATGTAAAACTTTTTGTTTTATCGTTTATTCCAAGTTAACACAGTAAATCAAAGTTTCACTAATTGATGAGTCTCCTAAAACCCTTGATTTCAAAAAATGAATGGCTATTTGATTGACCTGTAATAGCACTGTGTTAATGAAGAGTAGAAGTTGTATGTGCTTCAATTTTTTATCAAAAACATAAGGGCCTAGTAATAAATATTGTTTGTGGCTTTAGCTGAAATGAAGAAAGCAGTAGAAAACCCATAAATTTAATTTACGCGAAGAAAAATAAATAGTATGCTTTTTATACAAGATTTAGTTGCAAATGCTCATTTATAAATTATGTATCAATAGATAAATAAATGCTGATTTAAATTGTCTCAAATTGGCTGTAATTTTGTATTGCGAGTAACTCCTTGTTTCTTATTGACATTTAACTAACACAATCAAAATCTATCATGAGTAGTTTTTTTGAATAAGTGATGGTTGAAAACTTTGAATAATTCTATGTATTTTTGTGTAAGTTCTTTCAATTTGCTTGGAACTTATATGATGTTTGAAAATAATTTACATATTGCTATTGTGTGAAGTAGTCAATGAGATATCTTGATTGCACTCCATGAGCATGAATAATGTTTTTCAAATAATTTGTTTGTCTTTAAAATTTACTCCTACTGCTCATTGCCTCATTATAATTAAAAGAACACCACACAGGCTTCTGTAGTTTAGTAGGTAAATAGTAGCATGCCTACTCTGACCTAACACAGCATTCAAATAAATGATTAGGTTTTGAATAAGTCAGCTTTCCATCCTACAGCTAGTCACTTTCAAAGATGACCTTTAATACTATGAACAGTGATCAGACAGAGTTGTTCACAAAAGTGGCCATGCAGAGTTGACCACCAAAGGTGACCATACAAAGTTTCCATAGTTTATATAGGTTTCTTCTTGGTTAATTCAAGGTCCAGATACATGATTTATAGGATTTTATGAACAAAATATTACAGAGTAGACTACATGGAATCTCAATTATTATGAACTCCAATCTCAAATTACAATTTGATTAAAATGGAATGAATAAAAATCCAGTTCAAATGAATAAAACTTATTGAGATAAAAATTGTTCACATTGTGAATGGGAAATTTACATAATAATAATTAAAAAATTTTCATTTGGATCAGTACAACAGTTTAAAAGATACAGGGGCTAGAAGCTGGGTAATGGGTTGATTTACTTTAATAATAGTTCTCAATTCATATGATTAATTTGCAGCTGAAGGGGTAAAAAGAACCCATTTCTGGCATTTTGTCATTTCTGGCTGTGTTCTGAAAATGGTATGGGTACTCGAGGAACCAACATACCCTGAGCCATACAAGGTGTATGCATTCATTGAATAAGCTACAGGTATTGCAAGATTATTTTTTGTAATTTTCCAATAGCCCTTCTCTCTGTTTGTAAGTTATTGATATTAAGATCTTCAAAGGCTCTGTCACTCTCTGTAGAAACTTTATTCTACTTTCAGTTAATGCAGAAATGATTTGTCTATAAAAATAGAAAGCATAATTCAAGTTCTAGTCTAAACTTGATTTCTGCCCAAAATGTGTGTTCTTCCAAAAGTGCTGAAAATTGTGAACATATACCTTTTTTCAAATTAAATATTCAAAATTCTATTCCTGTTTATTAAAAGTTTAAGGAGACCAGAATCCTTTTTTACATTGGAAAGTGATGGAGCTTTTGTTGCTTGAAAAAGTACAAAAAATTCTGCATTTATTGGTTGAAATTTTGTCTTGTTGCAAAAAATCTACAATTTTGCAGCATGAAAGTATGTATGGAATTTAACTTCTCACATGTAAACCATGTTTTGTTCCCCTTGGAACAAAATCAGTATGATATAGCATCAGTATGATGAACAAAATCAGTATGATATAGCACATCCAGTATGATATAGCAAGACAAAATATTGAAAAAATGAGATGCAGAAGTAGTACAGTGGATGCCAGGTAGTTTACAAGTGACATAAAGAAAGAGCAAATGAGAAGAAAGACTGTAAACGAGAAACAATATAAAATACCAAAAATGTTTAGATGACATGCGAGTTACAGAGGATGAATGACACAGTCCATGGAATGAGTATAGGGACCAGAAAAAAAGCTGAAGGCACACTAAAGTGTTTGGATTGTACTAGTGGATGCTTAGCGTGGTGCAAAAGTCTGCATGTTGGAAAGAATGTGCCTAAGTGTGGAATGTTGTATCATGTTAGTTTTGTAAGCCAACTCTTTTTAGCTGTATGTTGTAAGCATTTAGTGAGAATAGACACATGTTGAGGTGGAATGTATAATAGTAGATTAGGTAAGTAATGTGATAGGGGAGTTAAAAATACCATTGAACACTCTGTCCATGGATTGTACATAGTAAGTATGAGGAGAGGGAGACCTTCGCGAATGTATTCGAGTGGTATGGAGAGAATGTGTGATGTGACAGATGTGTGGAAGATGATTATGGTATGATTTGCCTGGCTGGACTTATATCAGGATTGTAATTTAAATAATGCAGATGCTATAAAAAATTTTCTTATACAAGCCTGAAGTTTAAAACACTGACTAGATTGAGATAGTCATGTAGGGTGGTTTGTATAGTGGCCTGCCATACCTGAGGGTTGCATATCCCCAAATTATACATCTCCATTGTCAGACATTTTTTACTCTGAATAAAATGCAGTCTGTCTAGTAACCACAGGTAATTTGAGACACCATGTCTGGACAGTTGGGAGCACCTTATGAAATGAGTCTAATGTAAATTTGAGTTGAGAACAGGGTCTTAATGACTTTTATTTGTGGGGATTAATATTGAATGGTACTTAGCTCTTTGAGTATATTACTCATTCCCTCTCACTTGCTCTGCAAAACAAAGTTATGGTGGTGGAGCCATACACAGACTTATTTTCAACTGAAGTATTACGAGTCAATGCTATGATGTAGAAGTTCAAGAAAAATTAAGGTTGTGGGAAGTATCACTCTTTGTGTAGTGTGCATCAATTTTATTCAAGATGCTGTAGCACAATTCCTAATTTATGTCCTTATTTCTCCATCAGCTGCTGGTACTGTATCTCCTGCTCGTGGTGCTCCAAGCCCAGGTACTCCTGAGGCATCAAGGCCTGCCACACCTTGTGTTGCAATGCCTGGTGCTGCATTGCCTGCCACTCCTAACAAAAGTAAGTTTACAATTTAAATGATGATTCCCCAATTCAATTGAGGAATACTGAAATGAAAGAAAATAATGTTCAAATCGAGTTTTATGTAGTGAAATTTTGAAAAAGTCAAGGCCACTTGAAGAAATATTCATCCCACATCATAATTGAAGCAAATAAGCTCAATTTACACCAATTTAGAAAGTGAATGGCTGTCACTTATGAAGCCTTAGTGTACACAAAGAAAGGGTAGTACATTCTAAATGCTTTTGTGAATGGTATTCACACAAGTTTAAAAGTGTGTAGCATTTATCCAGGAAATTAATGCTACACAATTCATTATAACACTCAAAGAAACATAGCAAAGCAAATTTTTTGTAGGGAAACAAACTTCAACATTGAATTGGATATGATTTCATACATAATACAAGGGTTAAAATGTAACTGGCAATCTTTTTCCATTTTCAATTTAGTGTTAAATTAAGGAAAATAATTGAAATGTTCAAAAATGTAGTTACCAACACCAAAGTTACTTGATATGACCTGAATTGCAATCCTGAGTTAACTGAGGAGATTCATGAATTAGAAATAACTAGTGCAGTGTTTGTACTGACATGTTAGTTTTGTTTGGCAAAAATTGGTTTTGTCAACACATTTCGTGTGAAGTGACCCACCGGTGGTCACTTGAGTGATTTTCATAGAGCTGCTGACCCACCTGGAGTCACTATCTCATTTTGTATTAATACTTGTCAGCTAAATAAAGGCTCAATCCAGGTAATGTTTGCTATTTGCAAAGTTGATTATCACAATTGACTTTAAATTTGAATTAAACATTGAACTTCATGCAGTTAGCGTGTTAATTAGATGAACTCCTCCAGTTTTTAATGGGCCTCCTCTGTACCTCAGTTTTTAATTCTTTATGTACCCCTACAGTGCAGCAGAACTTTGATTTAAGCATGAGCCTTGCCTGTTTTACATTATGAAGGATCCCTTACACTGGATGATTTGCCAATGAGTGGGATAAAGCTTTAGTATCCATTGGAAGTAGTATTTCATGAGAGAGAATGTCAGGGGCTGAGCTGATAGTGAGGTAGGGTTTTTTCTTGTTTGTACTGAGATGCTTTCTTGTATGCTAGACGCTTCCTTCCACTTGTTCTGTGATACTATGTTATGGGGTGGAGCCTTCAACCGCCTTCTCTGCTAATGAATAAGAATTTAATGACATGAAGTAGAGGTTCTGGAAGAATTGAATTTGTTGAAAATACCACTCATTGTGTAGTATGTGTCAATTTCTTCTAAGATGCCATATCACTGTTCCCAATTTATTCCCTTATTTCTCCATCAGCCGCTGGTACTGTACCTCCTGCTCTTGGTGCTCTGTGCCCTGTCACTCTTGGTGCTTCAAGGGCTGCCACTACTAGCATTTCAAGGGCTGCCACTCTTGGCACTTCAAGAGCTACCACACCTGGCAACTCAAGGCCTGCCACTCCTGGCACCTCAACCTCAAGGCCTGCCACTCCTGGCACCTCAAGATCTGCCACTTCTGGCAAATCAAGACCTGCCACTCCTGGCACCTCAAGATCTCCCACTTCTGGCACCTCAAGGCCTGCCACTCCTGGCACCTCAAGGCCTGTCACCAGTGATTCCAGCAAACAATGCTGCTCATCTTCGTCGAGCGTAACAACACAGGTTAGTCGCGTTGAAATAAACTGATTTCTTACTTCATTGAACTGTCTTTCAATTTTAGCGAAATAGATTTTTCAAGTTACAAGCCAGAATTGGACAGCGTTGGATGAGTGCTATCAGCAAAAGCTCGAAAGATTGCTGAAACGTCATCACATACACATTATTCTAAGACACAGTAGCATTTGTAGACTTATTGTGAGAGCTACTTTCTCTCATTTCCATCAGTGTCAATACCATATTCACTTGCATTCATTTACCTCTATGTTCATTCTAATCCTAGTTTTAATGCATCTATCAGGAAATTGTCATTTTTTGGGTATAATATAATTAACACTTTGACTGCGACGTGAGCCTCCGGTGGTACACGGAGGTAATTTTTATAATGCTACTGACCGACCAGTGGTCGCAAATTCAATTTTTATAAATACTTAATCAAAGCTAAATGAAGACACGATCCAGTTCATGTTTGGTATCTTCCGAATATTTTACTACAATTAACTTTAAATTTGAGTTTGGCATCGAACTTAATATTTAGTAGTCGCAGTCAAAGTGTTAACTTGATATTCTCGTAGTATATTTCCGAACTATACTTTATTCCTTTAGTGTCCTTGGAATTGAATTATGCATACATTTAGGTATTGCTTCTTTGCACATTGCATCCACTTACAATGCTTGATTCATTAGAAGGGTGTGCTCGCGGTACTCGCTGACTTTCTTGGGTATTGAATAGGGCTGTCCTATCTCTCAGTGTTATCCACTTTATACCGTCAGGGATGTTTGAACTCATTCACAGTTTAATATTATAAACCTTGGAAAAAGAATATAGACCAGAACTGTTATTCCCATCCATGTATGTTAAATGTGGCATATTTTTTACTTAGATGTGTTGTGTTCAAAACCTTAACTTTCAATTACTTTCAAGTTTGCTTTGTGTGTAGAATTAATTCTTTCTCCAAGTTCGGGAAGTAAATATAATAAACAATCTAATTTTCGTCAACTCATTGCAGAATTCGTGTGGTAAAAGAAGCAGTTCCGTGTTGGAAGACACTGGTCCTCCAGTGGTACCTTGCAAGCGCCGGTTGTTCGCCTCTCCTTCTGGAACGGCGATTGCCATTGAAAACAGCAGACCAGCTCCTCAAAGAAAACTTAGAAACAGGCTCAGGAGGAAATCGAAGGTTCTCTACAGGAGGTTAAACACAGATAATTTCCTGAGAAGTGTAAGGGGCAGACTCGGTCCTTATCTCAGTGCATTTGTCAAGCACAAATTAAGGGGTAAGAGATCATACACCATGTATCACAAGTGGCTCGCTGTGAACATTCTTGTAAGCTCATCAGAGACCCACTATCAACTGATGAGGACCTTGATACCATTACCCTCACTTTCTACTCTGCGTGCATTGGTCAAACAATTCCAAGTACGTCCTGGTACAAGTGCTAAAAGTGTGTCCATGTTGAAAATGAAGGTAAAACCCGTCAGCGCTAGAGACAAACTTTGTTTCCTTCTAGTGGATGAGATGTCGCTCCGGAGAAGATTATCGTACAACCGAGAAAACGATGCCATAATTGGATTTGAGACTATTCACGGTGGCGAACGCAAGAAAATGGCCACATCCGTATTTTGTGTTATGGCCTCTGGAATTGCGAAAAAGTGGAAACACCCAATTGGCTTCTATTTTACAGCTTCGGCAATGCCATCTTCCTGCATAAACGACATCTTACAGGAGTCAATTGCTGCGATGGAATGTCAAGACTTCACTGTTCTGGGCATAACAAGCGACCAAGGCAGCAATTTGCAAAAAGCATTCAAAGACATGGGCTGCACACCAACTAATCCTGTTGTTAAGTTTGCCGACAGGAAATATTTCGTTTTCAAATATCCCCCCATTTGATCAAAAATGCTCGCAACTTTCTCTACAATGGTGATTTGAGAATTCCTTCCCTAGATTGTTCAGCTTCTTGGACGCATATTCAGAAGCTCTTTGAAATTGAGCAAAACAGAAGTATCAAATGTGTTCCCCGTCTGACGCATCATCATGTCTACAATTTGAAGTTCTCACAAAAAAATGAAAGTAAAACTTGCAACTCAAGTATTGTCTAATACAACATCTGCTGCTTTAGACTTTTATGTTGCAACTAATTCCATTCCATCATCATCAGCAGCAACCAGCATGTTCTGCAAGAAATTCAACGACTTGTTTGATATGTTAAATTCTCAATCTCCTGCTGACCGAGTCCCTCTCAGAAAACCCCTGACTTCATGTTCTCTTTCGATAAAAACCTTGCAGGATTACATCCCTTGGTTGAAAGAGTTGCAAGCGCTAAATCCAAATCGAAAATGCTCTTTCATTGACGGGTGGATTCAGTCCATAAATGTTGTGCTTATGTTGAGAGAAGAAATTCACAGAGATGTTCTGCCATACATCTGTGTCCGCAATCTTTGTCAAGATGAGTTAGAAAAATTCTTTGGAAAAATGCGCTAAAAGCAGAAGTTCCCTATTCCTCAAGATTTCATCAATTCTTACTGCAAAGTGTCAACGGCATCTCTTCTTACAGCGCCGATGAAGAGCAACGTTGAAGTGGGTGAAGACGACGTACACCTGGATACGTGGAACATTGTTGAAGAGGTATGCAAGCAGCTTATTTATTGCTAACCTGTGTCCAGCTAGAGAGATTGCTGTTGATCACTTTCGTAGATATTTCAAAGCCGCATACTTTTATACTGGAAATTAATATATTTGAAACTGTAAAGAGTTCATGAAACTCTTACCTAACAGGGTTGTATTCTCATTTCTTTTAGATTCCTGAGGTGGAGCCAGAGGACGCTGTCATTTCCTTTGAAGAAATTGAAGCAGCCGCAACTTTTTCGGTGCCTACGATTGCTGGAGGAATGTTCCAGTCCATGGAGGTGGATGGAGCTGTCACCTACTTCAGCGATTACATAGCTCATAAGGTTAATCAGTTCCACATCAACTTGAAAGGTTCCTCTGTATCCTCTTGTGACGCTTGTTCTCATATCCTAACAAAGCAAGATCTGAACTTGCACATGTTCACTACCTATAAAGAATATGTAGAATCGTGCGACCAGTCTCTCACCTACTGCAGCAAGGAGTTTATTGACCTGGTTATTTTGTACGAGAGAGTATTTTTGTATTGCTTTCACAATTATCGGCACGTATCAGGATTTCGTAAACTAGTCTGTAAGTTCTTGGATATGTGTCAGCATCACTGTAATTTCTGCTGTGTTCAGATCACCGTCAAGTTGCAACAATTTTTTGCCGTTTGTAGAACGCTTCAATGCACAAGACATGTTAACAGACTTATGTCGTCCAAAAGTTGAAGTGAAAAACCTAAAAAAATGGTCCATGAGTAATATTACCATTTGAAAGCAAGTTAGGTACCTTTTTCTGATTGAACTAAGTATATCTTATCGTTCATGTATTCATTTTGTTCATAAGCTTATATCGCTACAATATTTCTGAAGTGCGTCATGGTAGGAAGCTCTTTTATTGTTACTGGCTCGTAATTTATATAAATCATGGCTCTTCTTGCACTGCAGTGTCAACTGTGAGAGTGAAAGCATTCAACAGTCACAGAGATTGGATTCAATGTCTCATATCTATATTTTTGTTTCTTAGCACACGCTTGTGCACATACCGAAAGTTTTATTTGCACTAAATCTGCATGCGTCGTTCATTGCTTTGTATACATAAGTATTTTTACACCGCTATTATTTAGCGTATACACTCAGGGAAAAATGTGAGGGCCCGAGCTGAGAGTTAGGTAGGCCTTTTTTTGTTGAAATGAAATGTTTTTTATGTTAAGGACCACCTTTTTTCGGTTCACTGCTGTCCTGTTTTTCAGCACCTCTGACTTTCTTCTTCAACTTTTATCTTGTTTCATGAACTTCTTTCTGATCTTACTGTTTCTATGCCCCTTCAGCATAGATTCCTCATTTCATTATCTCCATACTAAATGGTGCCTTCCTCCTTCCTCTCTTCGATACGTTCTATTTTTATAGCGGTTAGGGAGGCTTAAACTAACTTATAATCTAATAATCTAAGTGTATACCCTCACTACTGGTATGTTGTAACTGGAAAATGTAATGAAAAGCCATGCCGACGGCTCTGCCCAGGCTTCGGTTATTAGCTCACCTAGCCACCTTAGTACTGTAGTTCACTTCTGATACTAGTTGATGCTGCGTGTTGAGCTTCGTGCAGAAACTGAATGCTTGTAAACCCTAATCCGAAGTGTGTGTGTTGCGGTCTTGTGGACTCTTCTTCCTCTATAATCTCCACTATTTTTACGAAGCAACGTTCGCGCCCCTCAGGTGGATACAGCTATTATATCTAAGGGAATTAGCGCTCCCACCCAAGAGGAAAATGTGAGGTACTGTGCTGATAGGTAAGCCTTTTTTTTGTTGAAATAAAATGTTCCTCGTTTTGCCAAGGACAATCTTTTTTCGTTTCACTATTGTCCTGTTTTTCTGTAACTCTAACTTTCTTCGTCAACTTTTATCTTGTTTCATAACCTTCCTTCTTAACTGACTTTCCATGCGCGCGGGATCCTGCGCGGAAACTCACCTGGTACATATTTTCCGCGTTCCCTTAACTCCATTCTATATGGTGCCTTCATCCTTCCTCACTTTCAACTTTGAACATCTTTGTTGTGGTAGAGGGAGGCTAAAACAAAGCTTTAATCAACCAAGCAAAGTACACACGAATCATTTATCAATGAATGTAACAAAGAACAACATTACGTTAACGTAAACGTCCGATTTCTCGTATGTAACTATTTGGGTAATCTGTACGTATAATATATATTAATAACATTGCTACATATTATTAGCAGGTTTTTCTTATCGCTCAAATAACTTAATTTCTTCATTATCGTATTGTTTCGACTAGTCTGAGAATCTGATATAGAATGGTTTCAAATGACGATGAACCCTTACCGAAGAAATTAATAAAAGGCACCAACGTTTTTATCACATTCAGCACCTTAGTCTAATCTAAATGCACCTTAGTCTCTAAATATAAATTGTAAATACGTTCATGAATGCACATTCACTTTTACGTATAGTGAAGGACAGGATAAAAAGGTGTTTTCAATATAATCGCAATGTACTACTACGGTTTTCATTATCCTTTTTACGCCAAGAAACGTTTCAAAAACTTTGAATAAAAACTTGAGTTCCAATCCTAACGAGTATCATAGTAAAGCCTGGATACGCAGCCAATTGAAAGCCTTGACACCAATGACGTCAGCGCCGAGTCATGGCTGCTAGAAGCTGATTGGTTGGCGTGCGTGCGTACGTTTGTCTAGAGCGGGCTTGCGGTCCACCGTAGTTTTGCAGTTCTGCTTATGTAAGTGTTCTGTGACGTTACTAGTTACTACCCGCCTCAGTTAATTAGATGCCATCGTGAGGCGTGTGTGTCCAATAGCTCTCCTGTGTGCTATAAATTCGGGATGAACTTTATTGAAGTAGGGTAAATTAACGTGAAAGTGATATATTGAGTGTATAATTTTAATTAAGCTGTAGTAATTTATAGCTTGTCTACACCAGGGTAAAGCACTTAGCCTATATGGGACCTCCCTAGCTGGGGCTGTTGCATGAAACGTGCATTTATATGATTTAGGATGAAATATGTATGCCAATTTTGTGTTAGTTACTTAAGCAAAAAATATATGTGAACTGTTTGAAGTATACATTGTATTGAGTACTCATATATGGAAGGTATGTTAGCAACCTATTTTAAATACTCTACTTATTTTGTTTTGTTCTACTACCAAAAAAAAATAGAAAATAATTTAATAATTGTGTTGACAGCTTTGCACTAGCAATACTACCCAGCTTTAGGTGTGGCCTACTTGTCTTTTGTCTATATTTATAAAACAAGTGCCACTCTCTTAAGGTATTTTGTTCAAATGTGAACAGGAAACAAAATGAATTTTGTAGATTTAGATATGAAGATGAAACTTCAAGGATTCATTTCAACTATTAACTTCATAAGAATGAATCCTTGGTAATTTGTCTGACCACAAAGCCGGTACCGGAATTATGCTTATATTTTAAGATATTCAAAGAGCATGTTTCCATAATGGAATCATTAAAATATATATGATTGATGGTAGATATTAAGGTTCATGAAATATACATCTATTTTTTCCTCAGTGGTCTAAGTACTATCAGTTTTATAACCAAATATGGCTCATTAGAAAAATTATTATATGATTAATTAAGAGAATGCAAAGTTTGAAAAGAGTATCAGATATGTTGAGCCTTGCTCTGATAGTGAATTCAATAATCCAGTGAATTTTAAGAAAATATCTCCGAAGTCAATGCAGAAGAACCATGTTTTGACGGACAAGTGAGTGGTGGCAATAATAATGATGTTCAGAGTGCAGCTTTAGTGAAGGGGCAAGAGATGGCTGAAAGTGGTGATTACAAATCAGTAATTGATGACAGTGATTCAACTGTATTGAAAGCTGTTAGCAGCATCAAAGAATCTTATTCTGGTGAAAGTATTGATGATTTTTTCAGAACACAAATGAGGAGCGCTTGCCTCCTGCTATTGGCAATGAATATGACAGTAATTCCACCACCCAAGAAGAAATTTCCATCATTGAGGAATCAAAAGAGCTTGAAGCTCAGAATCCTGCACTGCAAGACAAATTGTGTGGTTGGTGTAATAAAAATATTGCACGTAAGTACATACATATATTAGTTTTGAATTACTCTCTTGAACATTATGTTTCCAAAAAATACAAATATATGAGTTTTTGTGGGATGTTAGGAATGCAATTATGTCTTTTTTTAGAAATTATGTCATTTGACACAAATGCCTTGCTTCAACAATCAAATTGTTGCATATATAATAGGAACCAGACAATTACGGATGCCATGAAGGCCACCATGTTATAATCCTCTAAATACTTCTACACGACGTAAGAAGGTTTCGAATAAGGGTTGGTTACAAATCATTGAACAGCTCGGAAAATTTAAAAATCATTCTTTGCCATAAATTGCAGTAGTTGATCTTGAAACATTACTTTTCACCATGAGGAAATTTTGTGATCAGATAATCAATCAGATTTTCTTTCGAATGAACTGATAAACAACTATACTGTATAACTGTTTCATTCATTTTTTTCCTCCTGCTGTGTTATGTTACTATTCTAATACTGCTTCAGGAAATTAGTTTTACAGTTACTTTTTGAAATATACTCAATTTTTAAAATGATCCTGTGAGAGGCGAAGTAGGCTATTCAATGGAACATATATTATTTGCATAAAATGAAACATCTACGTTAACAGCATGTTTCAATTCAGTGAAAATTAGACATATTAGTTGATTTCTTATGCTTTATAAATTTTAGCGATGAAATGGTTCAACTATAAAATATGTTGACTCCAAAGTTCATAAAACTCATGGTAAAATATTTATAAAGTATTTCTTCTACAATGCTGCATACCATCTTGCTGTAAGAAGCTATGCGTTTCAGGCCTTTTCACATATGATCAGTGTGCACAATTATTCTCATCCAAAGATACAAGCTGACATTAACAGTAAAATTTTTGTTGGAATTAAAATACCTGCAATCATAGCAACGAATTGTGCAAAATTAAATGAATGCCATGACTTTTTACTGGTGCATCCTTCATCTCCTTAATTCAGCTCACGCTACGAAGAGACGGACCGCTAAAATTTCAAGCATAAACGCGAAAGATGATAACACCAGTCTCCTTGCATCAGAAAGAACAACTGAGCTCAAAAATATTAAATCAGTCATTATTGAGCACGGACAGAAGACATCAACGAAAATAGAGTAACTAATTACAGGAATGACAGCACTCCATAAGGAAGTGACAAATATGAGAGATGAGCTGTGTGCTTTCAAGAAATGTCAGATGCCAAAAGAGCAAGAATCATATGTAAGCCAAAGCTTCCTAAACTTCCGATTAAATCAATGACTGATTTTGATCGAACTGAAGAAGTTTTACTGGTGGATTACGAGAGGGAAATATTCATGAACATCCTTTCAAACTTCGGAGGAACCCACCTAAGCAGCTTGGTGAATAATATAATGAACCGAGTACCCACCCACCAGAGACGTGGCTTTACAGCTCAGCATACAGGACCGTAGTGGAAAGAAACGGCCGTTCTGTACTACACAAATCTGCATGTGCATCCTTGGTAGGTGAACCGACGATGTAGAAGTAACTAAGAACTCAGTATGGTATGTTATTGAATTATTATAACAATTTTATTTGAGAAAGAACGCACCTATTAAATGTTATCTGAGAATATTCGTAGTTCTCTGGAATTTGCATGAAATGGTTCAAGGGGTAGCGCTTTTATTTCACAACCTTCAAACTAATACATTTGATGCATTTTGAATACAGCTAAATAAAATAACATTTTCTATTTCTGCAACGATGTGTCAATTGGGCAAATTCATTTACGCTGATAGCGAACGAATATTTTTAGAATTTTCTAGAAATATATATCGTACTCAAAATCATGAATAGCATTACTGATATTTTGGTCTCACTTTGCATCGCAGGTACTTAACATTTCATCAGCGGTACTGTATATATTTAGACCTCTACATTATTTGCACTGAATTGTAGTTCATATTATAGTCATATGTTTGGTATCTAACTGTACTTTACCCAATTTAAATGATTTGCAATGATTTAACAGTTATGGCATAGTCAACATCAAATACATTCCGCGCATACTTGCAGACCGAAGAATTATAGTGTTATAGTGCGGTATAAATGTGCGAAGGTTGAACTAGATAATTTATACCGCACTTAATAAGTTGAACTAGAGGCAATGTCATTTCAATTCATACAGCTAACCCGTGACTGAATTGTGGACGTGACGCTCTGTTCGTCACGTGTGACGGTAACAAAAGTGGTAACAATAGCTCTGTCTCATTGTTACCATTTTTGGCACTATTGAGCCCTTAATAAAAAGCGTGTTTGGGCCTGATGGACAGATAGGCAAACAACAAGACACGCACGGTGAAAACAATACATTCTCACATTTCGTGGGAATTAAAAATAGCCGAAACAACTTTATTATCTACCATTTTATATTTCTTCAAATTCTTCTGACATCAGTATTCATAGAACAAATAGTTACAGCCCGTTTGGAATGCAAAAAATATGCATTGTTTTTATCGTGCTTACGCAGACAGAACAATTTTGTCATATTTAATTAATAAATTTAGGAAATTCGACTAAACAATTTCGTCACTCCAGGACCGGCAATATTTTTAGCTGCATTTTCAATATGATTGAGTAGCAATGTATGTTTCATGCAGTTATGTGTTTATTTGATTCAACTAAATCGTTTATTTAAACTATTTATTTAGTTACTGCAGCGTAAGCTTTCAGGCTTGATTGAATGAATGTAGTCAAAACGGCCAGCAAATTGATGCAATATTTTAATATAATTTGATAAATTCTTAATTTACCACAATAATTGAAGGCCAAGAACAGAAATAGGCCAAGCGCAGTTTATGTAACCTAACAACTGCAGTTGTAAATTTACTCATATATTATGAAGATTCACAGTTAAAATCTATTCTAACGTCTGAATAAGAAAAGCACAACCTTGCCTCCATATTGAGGATAGTCATGCCTTGCTCATATAAAATTTCCAAGAGATATGATCACCCTTGCAACTGCGGTTATTAGGTTAGGTAAACCGTGCTTGGCCTACTTTTATTTCTTGGCATTCAATGATATTGCATTGCCATTGAAGTAGATACCACTTGGAAATTAGCAACACTGACTTTAAAATCGAGTGGCTTTTGTTGAACAAATATTAGTATACTTGACTGTTTTAATTGATTGAACTCAAGAAATAGTCAATTTAACAATATATGAATATGCCTAAACCGGCTTAGTCAATATGACAAAAAGTTGTGTGTACCTGTCCGTCACGCCCAGATAGACATATTTCTGGGGGCTAAGTAGGGTAAAATTTAGTATCTAGGAATTTATCTTAATGGGACGAAACTATTTGTATTGCTTCCACATTTAACCCAATTAAAGACAACGGATAGTGCGTCAGTCCCCGAGCAGACATGGGTGGGCTGTATCGATGAGCTGGAGACAGTGCTTATAGTGTTGTCTCTGTGTTGGAAAGACGTCTTAGAACATCTAATTCATTTTTTCGTAGAGATGGTATGGAATATCAAATGAGTTGAGTTGAAATTTATCTACCAGCATCGTCGTTTCCGAAAATGTAATGATTAATATCTTCATCAAGATATTCGCTTTTCAGAAGTCGTGAAGAAGGACATCATCGGACGTGATGAGCAGTCGAAAACCATTTCAGCTTTAATTGGTAGTAATTCAGCTCATACTAAAGATCGACTGTCTTCGGAAAATGAACGAAAAGCTCGAAGTATTTCTGGCAGTGGTAATCATGAAAGAGAACAAAGTAGCGTCAACACAGCGATGTTGGAAGTTGTAGCTTCAACCTCCGTGCCATCTGCCATCGCCTTGCCTGCTAAACATGCCCCCTCTGCCTGTGGTACCTCAATTCCTGCTTCCACTGATACAACTTCTGCACCTGCCTTCACTGAAGTTGTTTCACCTAGCATGACAAAAACCCGTAGCAAAACATTTATGCTTGAAACTTCGGAACCGTTGGAGTATGAAATTTAATACAATTCCGATTAAGTACTAAGTAATGATGAGTAATGTGGAGAGTAATAAAATATTTTGAAGATGAAAACTTTATGACTGGCTGATTAGAAATGTTAAATTATGAATGCCGGTCCCTCAGGGGGATACTTCTATCGTATCTATGGGAATTAGCCATCCCAGGGTGGAAGATGTCTGGGCCTGAGCTGAAGGTTAGGTAGGTCTTCCTTTAGTTGAGATAAAATAGGTTTGAATTTCTTTACGAACCATCTTTTTTGGTTCACGGCTGTCATTTATTTAGCACCTATTACTTTATTCTTCAACGTTTATCTTGTTTCATTAACTTCTTTCGACCTTCCTGTTTCTATGCTCGAGGTGTGGGGACAAACCTCGTGCATAGATTCCCTGTTAGCTTAATTCCATACTAAATGCTGCCTTCCACTTTCCTCTCTTGAGATCACATCTACTGTAAGTGGTTAGGGAGGCTTAAACTAACTCATAATCTATTCCAGGGGGAATAATTGCTTGCCGAGGATGATGGGGCGAGGTGTACTCATTTTTGTTTAGAAGTTGAAATTATTTTCATTTTCATAATATACATACGAATTTAGTATTGTATTCTCGAATTTTTTAAATTAATTATCTAATGAATGCACTTTGTGACAGTACCTCGTTAAAAAACTCTCAACGATTGCCGCAGAAGGTACGACACAAGGCCCTCAGAGCCTTGATCGTGCATTGGAAAGCCTTCTGAAATAAACTTCTCTTTCCAGCAAACCATTTGAGAACAGCAGCGCCGTGTAATCACAGCACAAGTAGTACTACGTATGTTTGACACGTTTGCATGTTTGCTAAGTGAATTTTTTATTATAAATTGTAAATGATGAATCATTACAATAATTTGTGATTGAACGTTTCAGATAGTGACTCGCAATCTACACCGAGGAACTTCAAAGTCACTATACACTCGTACGTGTAAAGTCAAGACCTTCAACAACTTTTAAGCATGCAGTGAAGTCCATCAGACTACAATATCGGAGGCCGTTAATTGCATTTGCCGAATTTCTGCATTCCTTAAATTCAAGTAAGTTGATATTTTCGTGTTCGCAGTCTTTAATGTTAACGAATTCAATAATGTTCTCGTTCGTAAAGGTATTGCCCCACTTTTGGCTCAGCTCTCACGGTGAAAAGTCTCCTCAGTGGCAATTAACCAGGGAGTGGGGCTGGAAGTAACGCTACTACTCAGCAAACAAAGAGTTTTCATGCATACATGCTCTCACCGATAATGCGGTCAGTGGAGGATGAAAATACATGACACTTTTAGCAACGCTTTCTAGGTAAACATTCTTTTCAATGACATTTACCCTGGGAGTTGAGCTGGAAGGAGGAATAACATTCATCAAAGTAGCATTCATGACGTAAAGCGATGGGCTTCAACTGCGCTAACCAGAGAGCTCGATCTGAGAAATATGGTTTATATATGGACATGAATTCGAGGCTTAATAACGTCTTGTCTGCGAAAAATGTATCATATTTAATAAGTCAAGGTATGTAGTAATGTAGTGTAGGTAGTGAATACTCATGGAAGCTATATATGAAATTCTAACGACGGTCTATATGGAATGTCCTAGAATATTCGCGAATGAATATACATGGACTTCTAACTCGATATTAAATATCTGTAATGGATCCACACGAATACTCATCAATGAGCACTCAGTAATATTCGTATAGGTACGAATTTGGATATTCAAATCCCTATATACCAGAATATTCGGTGATGTATATTCTTGAAGTTACTTTTGTGAAGCTACACGATGTTTAGTATCCATTGGGATATATATGAATATTCAACATGAAGATCCCGGGGATATTGTAAATTAGGAAGTGAGGCGAATATTCACTAGGGACATTCGGGGATGTTCAGGTGGATGCATAGCGAATATTCAGAGGAGCTTCATTGCTACCTGGGACGGTGTTTTCCTCCCTTGCCGCTCCTGCCTTGAAAGTTTCCGGCACCTAATCCTTCAAATCAAGCTTCTGCCCTACCTTTCAGCGCTTGCTTTCGGCTCAACCTGGCTCATGTGGGCAAACGGAAATAACTTACTCTGGCTGTCTGTTTTAACAGTGCGATCATGCACATTTTAATTAGATAAATGTGTAACCCTTAATCTCTAAAATATAAGTTAATAGAAGTCGTAAAAGAAAATTTAACGCATACTATACGATTTTACTAGTTTTCGTTGCGAAAGCAATTACCGCCACTAAAAATTGTTAGTTACTCTGCGCTGTTGCAGTTGACTTGAAGTTCTAATTAAATTTCGCGGAGACTGTTCGTTTGTTATTTAAACTCGACTGTGTGAGTGCATCATGCAATTATTCCTCACAATATATTGGAAAAATTCATTCAATACGGAGCACAATTTTCCTTTAAAGAGATAAAATTATTTTATTAAGGTTACCTGGTGGTAATGCAAAGATACAATTCCATTCAATGACGGCACAACTTTAAAAGGAAAAAGTCCTATAATGTAAAAAAAACTACTTATAATCCTATTTAGATTAAAATTTGGGAATGCGTTGCCTTGAAGCAAATTTATCGCGTAGCGAGCAATCTCTTGCTTCTTGAGTACAAACTTGTAGGGACACTTCAGATACCAGCTTTACTGTACGCTCGACGGCTTGAGTGTGAAGTGAAAACTTGGGGCTGTGAAAGAGCGTCTCATTCTCAATAAGATTGTCTATTTCTTCATCAGTGAATTTCACATTCAGAGGAGGTTCTGTTACATCCGTCCTCCAGTATATTAAGTGTGTGTAATCATTGCAGTGAAATTTTAATTTGGGCAACTTCTTAGCTCTGTTCCAGAATTTCAAATAGCAGAGCGACAATTTTTTATCCTTCTCAATGCAAGGAGAATATTCTCCGAATGAGCAAAGTACGCATTTCTGTCAATAACGTGCGCCACTATATTTTGAACAGCTCTGCTTTGGATCTTTATTAAATCAATGTTCTGAAAGACATGCTTGGGGCTGTCTTGTACGTAGGGATTTCCTTTAATCTCAAACCACATTGGAGCACACACTTCCATCAGTGCTTCCACTTTAGGGTAAAATACCGCATTTTAGGGTAATCAGGAGTGGTCTAGGGTAGAGTTTAGGGTAAAGCAAAATTTCATGATTTTTAGGGTAATTCGACTTCTGTCGGGATAGAGCAGCAAAATTGATGGGTAATTGCCTGTTTTCTTTACCAACAGCAAGTTTACTCTCAAGTACTACAATATACCTTGTTTAAAGTACATTGCAGAAGTACGCTACCGAAGCAGTTTTGAAAATGTTCAATAAGAGTCATATTTGGAACAAACTTGCAATAACTCGCTATTAATTTAGTCTTTATTGCACACTACGATCAGGCAAAAATTGTTGTTCACATCGCTGCAAATCTCTCAGAATGCAGATCTCTCATCAGTATAATGTTGCCAGATTTGCTGCATAAATAATACCTTGGCTAATTAGAAGTAATGACAACAATTAAAGTGATATGCAACTTGGTATACTGTTTGGAATTTTATATTTTCTATCCTTACACAACTAAATCTTAAATTTATCAAGATTAACACCAATACATCGGTCATCGTCCTTTACTGGAATTGAACAGCTACGTAACGTGTACAGAACGACACTAAGAGCCGAGGGTAGGTAGTTTTGTTTCAGTCGAGTGCTATTAACTGTGTCAGATGCTGTCACGTTCAGTATTGCATTCTGACAAAATATTTGGTCACTTGCGTCGCAGTAAAATTGTTTTTATTAAATATATTCTGTGTCTGATGAAGCTGCTACACCACCTACGAAGGAAAGCCAAAGTTTATCGTCTGTCAAGCCCTTTTCACGAAAAGGGAAGAAAGGATAGAGAAGCGAACAACTCTTTCGAGGTTGGTTAGAAAAGTCTCAGTCTTATACCTAAGGATATGGTATACTGTACTATATGGTCAACTATCATTACGTTTGGTAAATCTGAGATTATTCTTCATGCTAACACTGAACGCCATAAAAAAATCTCTCAGTGCAGAGAAGGAAAACACAGACCATAACTTTGTTAATTATGAAGAAGCATGGAAACAGTGTTTGTTAATTATATCACATGATCCAATTGTCAAGTCTTGTATAAAAATTGAAGTGCCGATATGTGCAAATTTTCTGAGCATGATTTGCCTATTTCGTTACTACTGAGAAAAATGTTTCTTATAGAAAGTAAGCTTAGGGAAACAAAGAGCTTCAAACATTTTTAGACAATGTTTGGGTAAACATCTACTAAGTGATTTCGTCGTTGTCCTTAATGAAGTTTATATTCTGTAACAATTGATGAAAAAACTGATCGCAGTAAAGCTAAACAACTCGGAGTCATCGTCCAATAATGGAGTGAGAGCGCAATCAAGAGCTCCTCTGTTGATCTTGTTGAAAAAGAGGATAGCACAGGCAATGGCTTGTTTAATACTCATGAAAAAAGATTTTTATGATAAAAATATTAAAGTGAGCGACATAGTAGTGTTCTGTTCTGACACAACTAACGTTGTGATGGGAT
Source organism: Morinoia aosen (assembly GCA_030386875.1). Classification (NCBI taxonomy): domain Eukaryota; kingdom Metazoa; phylum Arthropoda; class Malacostraca; order Amphipoda; family Talitridae; genus Morinoia; species Morinoia aosen. The sequence goes on along the minus strand of CM059557.1, from coordinate 26,938,075 downwards.
CCCAACATTCTATGTCTTCTTTGTTGAAAAAATGAATTTTTGACTTCATAGAAGAAATGTTGGCTTGTTGGAAATACAGATATTGGGAGTGAATAAAAAAGCTTCAGAGATAGAAATCGAGGTTCTTCTCTCATTATTCATGGCACTAGGGCTTATTTACGTAGGACTCCGATTCCTGGAGGAGCTACATGTATTCGACTATAGGTTTTTGGCTTTTTTTGACATGTAGGCTTCTAACGAAAAATAATCCGGCCATGGGCCGAGATACTCAATTGTAACGAGGCTCTTATTTGTATTTCAATGGGGGTATAACTTTGAGCCTTGAGCAACATCTGCAACTCAACATAAATTATCTCTATACGCAGTTAAATTCGAACCAATTGAGTATACCGATTGCAAAAATTTTGGGAAAGTCATAATTCTTCATTTAGTGCATTACATTCTTTGCCACGTTCTTTGCAACTGCACCGAAAATTAGGGTGGATATGTAATTATGTCACATTTTAATTCCTCTAATTATTTGCCCAAAAATTGTGAAACAGTGTTTGTATTGAGTTCCATAAATAAATGTTTCGAGTATTAATTTGTCGTTCATTTCCTCTTACTATGTCTTTTCTTTTCTCTGCTAGTCAGGAATGGATCGCCTGGCCTCATACTTAACGCTCATTGAACAGAGCTTGTAACTAGGTAACCATACGAAGAAGATAATATAGTGAAAGCAATATGAAATGTTGCACGTATCGTGACACATATGACTTCGCAAAGGCAGAGAATTTCATTTTCTTATATCCGCATGACCCTGATGTTGGGTCATTTCTACACATATAAGCATGGAAACATTGAATATTTTCATTTATTACCAGCTATGGGCTTATTTGATATTTTAGGGTAATTTATGCATTTTTAGGGTAATCTTGAACAAAGTTTTAGGGTAGGAACTTTTTCACTCCTGGAAGCCCTGACTTCCGTAACAAAATGAGATAGTGTGACTAAGTTATGACTGTGGTCTTCAGTTGAAACACATAAGCATAGGATCCTGTTCTCAGTTGTGATCCACCTTGCATGGTCTAATCCTCCGGGAGAGCGCGAAGATTGATCACGTGTCACTTCTCCAACAGAAACTGACTGATACATTTCACAGAGATTCCTTTGTTCTGGCACTTAGCGTTGCTATGCCAACTTTCTGAAGCACAACTACTATTGGATCGCATGGAGCAAATGGTTTTTCTTCACAATTTTGAAGCATTTTGCCTTTAACATCTATAAAGCACCGATGGACCATTTGTTTTCCGTCCAATGTAGAAAGTAAGAGTCCGAGAGAAAGTTCATTCCCATGAAGAATACGAACAAACCAGTGTAGGGGTTTCTTAAGAAATTCTACATACAATCAATTTAAGGGGACAACCAAGCGATTTTCAAATTTTGATTTGACTGTTTTAAAATTTGGCCAGTACATGTATTTCTTTGAAAAAAAAACGAATTGTACTCGCGTAAAATTTTCAATTTAAGCCTTGGTTTAAAAAAATAGAAATTTTTTTTAGTACATTTATCGTGATATTTAAAAAAATAGAAGTCAATGAGTTTTTATCATGGAAAAAATTCAAAGACAAATTTGTAATTCTTGACGCATTGCAAAAAACTTAAAAAGCTTGAATGTTCTATTTTCATCTTCGTTTTCTTTTGGTATGCAATTTTTTATCACTTACCTAAATATACGATTTTTTTTTTGAACTGTGATAAAAATAATAAATGTACAAATTGGAAAATCGAAGCGTTTTAGTTTGTTATAAATGTTCTAAGGATTTCAAAACTGTCTCTGTTTTCTTCCTAGCCTGAAAACTCACTGACTTCTATTCGTTTTGAAATGTCACTAAAATGAACTAAAAAAATTAATTTTTGAACTTTTTTCACAAACTAAGGCCTAAATAAAAAAAGTTACACGAGTAAAATTCGTTTTTTCCAAAGAAATACATATACTGGCCAAATTTTAAAACAATTAGATCAAAATTTAAAAATCCCTGGGTTGTTCCTCTAAGGGGGTATATGGTACATATACCGAGCCTTTTCCTCTTTTTAGTAGAGGGTGGCTTAGCATCATTGATATGATACTTTACAGGGGATGTACATGATAGGGGTTCCCCAGGCCCCTATAGTCACGCCCGAGCTTTAAGGCCTTATTTTCCTCTCTTTCAGTGCTCAGCCTGCTCAGGTAACATTCCTTGAGGACAGTGACCACACTGCAGGCAACGACCCTGATTTACGGCATCAGCGTTTTTCTCGCCAACTGCCGCGTACAGGGCTCGAACCAGTGCAGGAAGCACAGAACGCAAGCGCTCTGTACACTCGGCCACTGCAAGGCCATGATGGGATGTCCCTAAGGGGGCCATCCCATTTTTATTTTTTTATCCGATTATTCTGAAATTTGGCCTGTATATGTATTAAAAATAACGAATTTTACTCGTGTTCCTTTTTTTATTCAGGCCTTAGTTTCTGAAAAATGGAAATATTAGTTTTCTGTTCATTTTTAGTGATATTTAAAAAAAATAGAAGTCAATGAGTTTTTATGCTAGAACAAATGCAAAGACAGTTTTGGAATTCACAAAGCATCGCTAAAAAACAAAGGAGCCAGATTTTTCATTTTCTTTTTGTTTTCTTTTGTAATGCAATTTTCGATCAATAATTAATATTTACGAATTTTTTTTTTTGAACTGTGATAAAAAAGTGAATGTATCGATTTCGAAATCGAAGGGTTTTAGTTTGTTAGAAAGTGTTACAAGGATTTCATAACTGAATTGTTTTTTCTAGCATGAAGACTCACAGACTTCTATTCTTTAGAATGTTAAAAATGAGTTTTTTTTCGTAAGAGAACATAAACAAAAATTTAATCTGGAGTGTTGTATTATAATCTGGAATGTAGGCCCTATACTATCATGTTGTATTGTCGTCTACAAATAATATGCGTGCATAATTTCAGATTTACACTGTGAATTGTAAATTACATGTATGAATTAAATATGAAAAGAAAATTATTTTTCATTTCTTAAGGAATGGTAAATTTTATATTTGTGGACTGATTCTTCTGAAATAAGCCATTATATGTAATTTTGGAAAAGAAACATATATTGTTCTATTCATTTTTTCGATTTTGGCCAAGATTTGTATTGATTCAAGATTTGTAGTCCCCCTACATCCCTCTCGGTGGGGGGGGGGGGGGTTAAGTGCTCGTAGCCCCATAATATTTTAGGGCACGATAGCCCACCACCTGAGGACCCTTTTTAAAAAAAAAAAATACGGCCAATTGGGCCTGAAAATCTCTGGGTTGTCCCCCTGAACTACCCAGTTGAAAATTCATGCCGTTTTTAGGTCGACAGGTAGCAGAACACAGTGAAAGATGGCCGCTGAAGGTCAGAACGTTCCTCTGTCGGCCGCTCTCGACCAAAATTTGCCGTTCGACGGCTATCCGCTTGTCTCATTTAGACGTAAACAAGCCGGAAAAATCGAGCCCTTGCCCACGGCCGAATTCAAGAAGAGAATGTCGGCTTGCGTTCGACCTATTTGATTAACGGTCGCGCAACATACCTGCTGACTCATTTCTCTCAAGTGTTTATTCATAAATGTCACCGGCGTTGAGCAAATCTATTTCGCTGGCATGTTTAAGTAATTATATGGAATTAACATATATAACTAATTTTCATACTAAGCAACTAAAATTAAAATATGTGAAATAACCCCTTAATTTTAAAATGAAATGAACAAAGTAATAATGAAATGAATAAAAAAAGCTATACAGAAATTTTATATTCATGCTTTACTAATTATAGAACCTTTCACACTGAGATAACAATAATTAAAATATTCAGGCCTCTATGAATAGGATATTTTTATTCCAGATTAGGTTATAAGTTAGTTAAAGCCTCCCTAACCGCTACAAAAATAGAGCGTATCGCAGAGAGGAAGGGGGAAGGCACCATTCAGTATGGAGATAAGAGAATGAGGAATCTAAGCAGAAGGGGCATAGGAACAGTAAGATGAGAAAGAAGTTCATGAAATAAGATAAAAGTTGAAGAAGAAAATCAGAGGTGCGGAAAACCGGGAAGTAGTAAATCGAAAAATGGTGGTCCTCAACCTTGCAAAAAACATTTTATTTCAACGAAAAGAAGGCCTACCTAACTCTCAGCTCGGGCCCTCACATTTTTCCCCCTGGGAGCGCTAACTCCCACAGATAAAATAGTTGTATCCCTCTGAGGGTGTGCAATTCTCATACAAGAAAAATAAATGAAAAATAAAAATACAAGAAAAAAACAGTTCGTAAAGCAGGCGATGGAGAAGCTCCATTTTAAAAACGAATACATTTGAACGTTTCAAGATCTTGGCTCATTTTAAAAAATGCTTGCAGATAAATCGAAAATTAATTCAATGCTCGCACAATTTGGACAGATCCATAATAGGCAAAAATCTCAAAGAATACGTATATTAAAAACTACTCGTAATAGCCTACAAACAGAGGTAAATTGTGCCAATCATAACAATATTAAAAGAAATGCAATAGTTTAATAAGAGAATAACTGTTCATCGGTTTATTATTTATATACCGTCTCGAAATAGTGAGAGATACCTACGATAAAAATCAAAATACGATGAATACAATGAATATGCCGATAATTATACATTTTTATGACGACACCAATAGCTGAAAAATTTTAACTTTTCATAGCTCATACAAGCAAAACTTTCGAAATCGGAGCGGCAGGCTGCAGCAGAGACGGTATGGAAACGGTCTTTTGGAAACTACAGAAATTCATTTAGAATTTCTTGAGTGCAACTTGAGATTTCAGTCTACCACTCGTAACTTTTGAAATAATTCACCTATCGAGTTTAAATTACTCTCAAATGAAAGATAAAAACATTCTTAAGGGAAAATCGTACTTGCTAACATTCTTGAGCACTTTCAGACCGCAAAATTAATTTGCCATGAAAATTACAGTTGGTAGCTGCCGAGGAATACTTGCTAGTCATAGCTGTCGACTAAAAAATTGGTAAATTTACCTAAAACTTTAACTTGCGGATAGTTATATTGTAATAAGGTATTTAAATGTCAATTTAATCATTTTGTATAGGTTACATTAAATAATACTATCCTGTTGTTCATCTGAGCCAAAATTTTTATCTGCATTCGAGTTAGAGATGGCAACACTGCTCGCACGTGTTGGCAAGACTGGCATTCTGGCAAGCTCTTTCCGCCGCAGTCTTTCGCGGGCCGCGGCAGTTATTTGAATGATGTTGTACGTCACAGTTGCAGGGTGGTTTCTGAATCATTTAATAAGTTTCAAGCAATGTCAAAATGTATTTCAGTGCGAATGTGTAGTACGTTAGAGTGTATCTTATTTCTGAAAAAATTTCTGCTCTAAAAAGGTATGAGGTGTTTGCTCTCACGTGAGATTCTTATTCCACTGAAGACGTTCAGCCGGTATGGCATGTTGTCAAGTGCCTGATGAAGGTGATGATTGAGACGACAAGTGCCTCGTCGTCTCAATAATTTTTTAGTGTGAAAGAATAGTAATAATATGTGTATTCAATATTAATTCCATTCATATTTTACAGAGAGTGTTAACACAATTTAGCTTCAAACTTCTAAGTTGCAGTATAATTTTACTTGAGAAACCTTTGAAAAGCAACAATATGTAATGTTTTCAATTCAGATGTACCGATTGTATTAGTATCAGCCTTTTTCTATTATCAGTACATCACTAGTTTTCCATTTTTTAGTTATAAAAATTAAACTTCATAAATATTTGACTATCTGCGTTATAAAATTAAGGAATAACGATGATGAAAGAAGAAAAGGTCAATATCTACTTAAAAAAATTCGTTCGCGGAAATTTAGAATTCCATTTCAAAGAATCTCTAAAGAGAACACATTTGAGGACGTTTTAAATGAATGACATTTTGCTCGCTGATGCGTAATTTTGAGTTATTAACCAGTGAAGTTATAGGAATTTTACATATAAAAGTGGAGAAACGGACACGTAAATATGATATAATACGGCATGACGTGATGCCAGGTTAAATTAGGTTAGGTAACGTTAGATTAGCTGAATAAACTAACCTAAAATAACTTAACTTAGCCATACTGACACTGATGGTTACCGCCGAAATGCTGGGCGTATTTCAAGAATGCAGGTACGATGCAGCCGAATATATAATGCTACTTTAACCGGAACGTAATTCATGTTATAGCTCGAAAATTACGTAGGCTATCAGCGAGCAAAATGTCATTCGTGTAAAGCGTTCTTGAATGAGCGTTTTTAGTGATTCTTTAAAACAGAGGTAGTGATTTCCGTGAACGCATTAAAGTAAATACTGACCGAAGAAAACTCCTTATCACCTGATGAACATCAGCATTATTGATGAGTTAGGGTTGAATTATTTTTTGAATTGAGGAGCTTCCTACTAGCAAACGTTGCGTGATCGTAGGCTAGTGATGTACAGATATATCGGTAGCGGCAAAATTAGGCCGATATTTTATCGATACTTTCCAATAATACGTACTTTATCGTGAAAATGAGGTCATAAATCATAGAAGTAAAAGTAAAATTAAATAAAGAGCTTATTCATTCCTTGTAAATTAGTTAGCTAACTGTTGAATTACAGCGTTTAATGTGGCCCGCTAAGTGAATTTACTACGTTGAATTCCCGATGTCACGGACGGCCAGTAAGTGAAAGCTTTGTAGCATAAATAGTTAAACACAGTGGGGACATACAATTATAATACTTTTACTACTAAAACCTATATAGTTTGAACAAATTTCCATTTCGTAAAGTATGTGACAGGCTAACAAAAATCAAAGCAATCAAATATAGTTGAAAGTGCATTTTAAAGTTTTTATGAATTTAACATAGAAATAACTGAAATTCTATTTTAATTAAGCTCGTAGATCGTGAAATACTACAAAGCTAATTATTTTATTTTAATTTAGCATGTAAATCACCGTTCATTACGAATCTTGCCTTTTTTTCTATTTTAAGAAGCTTGAAAAAATCACGAACAATCTTATAGTTGGTTGCGTGTTTGCGCATCTTTCCGGTTTCCGATCCTATCGATTTTTAATATTTTCTTTTCGTCAAAGTATGTAATTTGGTGTGAAAAACATGAAAATGATAACCATATTGTGGAGAAATTATTGTTTCGGTCCACTTCTGAAAACAGTTGCTATTACAGCTAGTCTACATTACGTTGCAAAACGGTTAGAAACACTTATCTATTATTGCATGGATTTCATTTCGTTATTTTTTTGGAACAATATAGTTAACATAGCAAGAGCAGTTCTATTATTTCTAATCGAAAACTTTATTGTCAATATTGTTATATTATTAGATATATTCGTTAATAATTTTATTACATTACTCATGTTGGGCTTATAATGATTTTATTTTAATGTATTTGTAAAAGTATCGGTATCGGATGTAGTATCGATCAAAGTATCGGTATTTCCAAGTATCGGAGTATCGGTATCTGCAAAAAATGGGTAATTAGATTTCGGCGAGTTTTTACTGCGTATTGGACATGGCACTGAACAGACTCATCCAGATATTTACGAAGACGTGATACGACTACCTGATGAATGTGTTTGCAATGGCAATGTAGTAGACTGGGTATTCGACTCGGACATCACTCCGGAAAACTTGGAAGCAATGAGTATGCGGGCCGTTTTATGTCCAAAAAATGAGCACTGCAACGAGGTTAATGATACTGTTTTAGCAAAGATCAACAGCACCGAAAAGACTTATCTCAGTGTTGACTCGATAGTCAGCGACGATCCTGAAGACCACCTCAATTTCCAAATAGATTTCCTCAACGAACAGACTCCAAGTGGTATGCCACTCCACAAGCTCACGTTGAAAGTTGGAGCTATCGTCATGCTGTTGAGGAACATGAATTCTAAGCAAGGTTTGGTAAACGGTAAAAGATTGATTGTGCGCGTTTTACACGAGAATTCTATCGACCTTCAAGTGATAACTGGTGAAGCAAAGGGACAACGAATTTTGTTACCGAGAATCGAGCTGGCACCTTCAGACAGTGGTTTACCTTTTGTTCTCAAAAGACGACAGTTTCCCGTTCGAATTTCTTTTGCAATGACCATAAACAAGAGTCAAGGACAGACATTGGGTCGCGTTGGTCTCTACTTACCAGAACCCGTCTTTGGACATGGACAACTTTATGTCAGTTTTTCGCGAGTACGAAATATGGCGTCAATCAAAATTCAAGTGACTGATGGTCCACAGCAAGGAAAATTTGAAGGCAAAGAAGGAGTGTACACCAGAAATGTAGTTTATAAAGAAATACTTTGATTCGATTTTACTTTTCCAAATAAATTTTGAGTACTGTTCTTGCGTGCATAACCACTTTTAATCACGCAAATGATTAGCAACGCGTTTCTTGATTACCGGTTCAACCCGAGTATCGGGTTGTCCGACTTGCCTAGTTATTATTAATTAACAATAATTTTTTAATTTTGTGATAAGGAAAAAGCATTTTCGACAGTAATTATTATGAGCACGACAAACGAAACCGTAAACTAGGTTACATGTATACAAAAATTGTTCAAAATGCCGCTCATTTCTTTCGATGCAGGTGTTCATACGCCTCTCCAATGATTGGCGGACGCGAGAGAAGACACCAGGAGTTTCACGAATACTTTCCGAGGCTTCAACAATCCTACCCATCAGGTCCTCTTCGGATTGAATCGGTGTTTCATACACTAAACGTTTCATATGCCCCCAGAAAAAGTAATCTAGGGACGTAATATCAGGAGATCTTGGTGGCCACGCGAAGGGACCGCCACGGCCTATAGCCAGCGATTGGGATATCGGGCATCCAATAATTGCCTAACAGCAACCGCAAAGTGTGCAGGAGCACCATCATGTTGAAAATACATTCCTCTGATGTCAGCTGAAGGTAAATTTTCCAGTAGTTCTGGCAATACTTCATTAAGAAAAATGTAATAGGTACGTCCATTTAGTCTCTCTGGTAAGATGTATGGCCCAATCAGATGGTCACCAAGAATTCCTGCCCAACATTTACGGCGAATCTAACCTGATGTCGACATTGTCTTGTAACATGTGGATTGTTGCCAGACCACATGTGCAGGTTATGGAGATTAAGTATTCCTTCTCGAGTAAATGACGCTTCATCTGTGAATAAGACTCATGATGGGAAACGAGGTTGTTGATCTGATTGCTGTTGAAACCACCTCGCAAATTCAACACGACGTTCGAAATCTTCACCGTGCAATTCCTGCACACGCTGAAAGTGAAATGGATGTTGACCACTGGTATGTAGTTATACTTGAATGTAAAGCACGTGCACAAGAACGAGTGCTTGAAGTAGGATTGTTTCGAAAATATTAAGACATCTTCCACCTTGTCTGGATCTGCTACTCTCCTTTGGCGTCTTCCTTCAGGTCGTGGTCTGTGAAATGATCCGTATGCACGTAATCTCCGGTGTAAGGCTGTGAATGTTTGACGCGATGGAACATGTCTGTTAGGATGCCTTTCTGCGTAAATTCGAACAGCCTCCCTAGAATTTCCATTTGCTGCACCATACACTAGGTGCATATCCGCTAATTCAGCATTGGATACTCCCTCCGTTGCCGGTGATACATTTGCAGCCGAAGAAGTACAAACAGTAAACAAACTAATCTTTGTCGTTGATGTCGAGGAGCACTCAGAATATCGGATGAAAAGTAACTGCACGCATTTGTAACTTTTTAACTAAGCATTTTAGACCATACCTTAATAGAATAAAAAGTGTTCATTTCGACGATCGCTACCTTATGTTAAATTTTGGTAACAAAAATATCGGACACCCTGTAGAAAGATATCAATAGCTTAAAAACACCATAACAGCGAGCAACGCGAGATTAGCTGCTGAGCTGCAAGAGCCAACGCCAACCAAGGAAATACTAACACTTGCAATTAGGCTTGACTGTACATATGTCACAGATTATTGCACAGGTTATTGTTAAGTCGAGTTTCACACGCTGAGACAAACATGAGCTAGAGAGCAGGCAGCAGACTTGCCTCCACAGGCGCAGAGATCGTCGATCGAGACGTCGGCAGAGATCGTCGATCAAGACGTCGCAGCTGCAAAATCCTCCACGAGTCTCTGTTTTGTTCTAAGCTTTACGTTAACAACATGCCATCCTTATAATCCAACCTCAAGAACAGAATTTTATACATACATACTGCAGTGCGTTTGTGCGCATTGCCATCTTACAACTACCTCTCAAGAAATTCAATGCAGTAAGTCAGTACCATCCATACACACAACTGAAGTTTAACAAATTTAGTCTTCTATGACCATCATCATTTACATTCAAAACACTATCTCGAGCACGTTGGACGAAATAGGGTTTGAAATTTAACGTTATGAAGATTCAACCATAAGGGATTGAACTATAAAGTGTCTTCGATGAAAATTTGCATTCAGTTAATCTTTATAATTTCCTTCAAATTTCCTTCACTTAAATTTAGAAAAAGTTTTCGGCTTACATGGATAAAGAAGGGTATGTTTGGAAGAAATAAATATAGATGGACAATGTGTCTGAGGTGACTCGCGAGAATTTTTATAGGACTCTTCCCGCTTTTCGTGAACGGAAAAATAACCTTTTACTATCCAAGAAAGAAATCCTTAACTCCCATTCTAAACCAATACTTCATCCTAGGAGTACCACTTCATCTATGTTCGCAGACACAGCTTAATTCCCTTTTTACTGCTGCAAAATACAGGAAAGTTAGAGTAGTGGATCAATTTCATGAACCTCCTAACCTGCCGTTAAAGTAAATCATCTCTAATGTTCGCTGCCTGCTTGTTCACTTCGTTTGCTGCTTTTTTCACCTGGAAAAGTGAAATTGAATGCTATAATTTTTATTGAATAAATAGCACTGTTACTTTGCACCCATTTGTTATTTTGCAGTGAAATAAGAAAACATGAAGAGAAGTAGAGAGAAATTTACGCTAGAAAAGGCATGAAGTGTCGATATGAAAGTCATTTTTCCTTTCAGAGTTTCTGGGCGACGATGTAAATAAAAACATTATCTTTCCATTACTACTACGAGTTTGGGCAATTCTTCTATAATTTATGAAGACTTTTTAATAAGATCTAAACTGTTTTCCTGTACCTATGAAATAGAATGTTATTGAAAGACCACCCAAATTGCGTATTCTTTCTGAGGATGTTATTGAATGACCACCCACATTGCGTATTCTTTCACCCCTACTCGAAATTAATACCCTCATTTTGAGTGTCACTTGGAAAGTGTCTGACTATAGAGAAATTTGCGATCCCTGAACTACAGCACGGATGTCTTTTAGTTTTACCTTAGGTATGACTTTCCAAGGCCTTCCCCACGGATCAGCGTCTTCTGTGAAATTTTAGCCTCCTCGCAACTGCCTTCGTGTTCAACTGCCCACGGATAATAATATACTTGCAACTGTTTTTTTTAAACGAGTTAAAAAATGAATTTGCATCGAGTCTGTGGGAAAATTCATGATCCACAAATTTCATAGTGCAATGTGACATAAAAATGTAATTCACTATGCTCTAGATTCCGCCGAGTTAGCGTTGTGTGAGAGACAAAGGAGTTTCTGGTTGAATTTATTCACAATATAGGGTTACATATTTAGATTATTTTCTTCTTGAAGAATAATTTCTAGTACGCATAACAGTGAGCTTTAAAATTTGAATATTCTGATACTAACCGACAAATGCTTTTATTCTATCTCACCTGAGACGAGAAGTCTTCACCAAAGCTGAATATGATGTGCAGCAGAGCTACAAGCAGAAGAATTGACATGACCACTTCACTCTCGTATTCAGAGGCCAAGGCTGCCAAGAGGAATGAAATTCCTTTGACCGTCGTGACGATTCGTACTGTCAGGCACAGGAAAAAACTTCCCAAAAATTTTTCTTTAGCTTTATCCGCCTGTAGGAGAATATTTAATTACAAACACGTACGGAAAATTCAGTGAATTTGAGAAGCTAAATAGTAGTTACTTTATCATCATGTGCCACTTCCGACAACGTAAGTTAGAAAACCATACACATTGGGAGAAAGTAAACAGTGAATTAAGCTGAATAAGTACCATTCGTAGGAAGTTCTCGCACGCGTGGGCTTCGTTTAATAATCATTTCTTCGAGTGCCGCTGCTTCCTCCTGTTTTTTTGCCGAGCAAAATCATTTTTATCATGAAACGAGCCTGGGTGGTAATTGTCTCTTCTATGTTGCGACAGTGCAACCGGAAGATGATCAGTAATGTTGTATTTCCGGCAATGAGTGGCATTTGTAGGACAGTGACAAAGAAGCCTGTTCCAGAATCCAAGAAAAATTTTGTTTGTTTTATCCAGGAACGAAAATTTTCGAACAATACAAGGATGATCAATGCCATGTTCGCTAAATCTATTTTCTGTATGTTTACTGACTCTCCATAACGAGCAGACATTTCAGCGGTGCTTCGTTTCAAGAACTGAACAGCTTCAGCCAAGCCCTTGCAACGAATAAGGAGAAATAGAGGACAAGCAGGGTTGATAAAACCGTCAGGGTTCGACGACACGAGGCTTTTTCCTTTGTCGTGGATGATTGAAATATTTTGAAATCCAAATAGAACGAACGTCTGTAAAGCGATTCCATACAACAGCCATGGAACACTAAGTTGCACTCCGGAATCAGAATCGTCAAAACAAAACAAACCGAAGATCTCAAGAACATATTCTTGAAATTTGAAGTACTCCATTTTAGTGCAGTTGTCAGCATCAGCGTAGGAAATGTTCCGACGCGCAATGGCACATGAGGAGAACATGCCATGAATACAATCGTGCAGCGGAATTGCTCCTTTATTAGTGCAAGGAGAGGGGCTAGAGCATATTTGTTCCCAGGCCATCTTGATATGAACTTCACAAAGCACATAAACTTTGGCTGCTGACCAGCAAAGATAAATTAATTTGAAACTGGAGTTTTACTGATGGAGTACCCATCATAAATGAGATAACATTATTGTTTCATTGCTTCTTTGAACACACTGTTGCACTAAAAAATAATATTGGTAAGTCACTCATTCTATCAATAGTTGTAATAACTGTTTTGTGTTTAACTTTAGCGTTGCTAAAAAATCACAGTTCTACGATTTTTTCCAAAAATCTTCTATTGTCTTTATATGCTCGTTTGCCCGTAAAATTTTAACGCATGACGTTCGCTTGATGGATCGTGGTATTCTAGTAGTCCAGTCGTGGCATTAAACACACTAAATTAACGTTATTGTTCCTGCTTAATACGTTTTCCTGAACAATCAGGAAATAATGGCAAGCTTTTACGGGAAATAGTAACGTCTTATCATTCAGAATTCTATAATTATTATATTGAATGACAACTTAATTTTAGGAAAATCTTTCTCTAACTAAACTGAAAAACAATATTCAAAAATAGATATATACAAATTAAGAGCAGCAGAGTGAGACCTGATGTTAGTCTCAGAGGTTCTATTGGTTGTCTCAAGCAACATGGCAACACTCCGGCGACTGGATGCTCTCGATTTCTTATTCAAAAGTTTAGCACACTGAACTGTGACTCCAGCACCAGCACATGAGCATTGCACCTATTGCTCACATCATCCTGTTGCCCAGTAGTTACAATCGCCATCCAGATAGTTCAGTCGTGTCTCAGGCCGTCCGCACGCTCCAATAGGCGCACAGTCGCTACACTTGCTCCTCAACTCGGAGCCTCTCCGCGCCTGACCCGAGGAGATCGAGTCGTGATCTTGCATGGGAATTTCTCTGCGCTCAAACAAGCGATCTACTGCTGCTAGCTCTCCTCGAGGGTTGAAGAAGCGGAAACGCGGTGACGGAGACCTCCTTCTCACTGACAAAAATTTCAACTGAAATTTTACGGCATCGAAGCAGCTTCTGAGGTGTGTAATTGCACTTGCATCGGCTTCACAGGATATGGTGGGAGGGTGCCGCTCGCAGTGTTCCTAGACCAACTCCAATAAGTTCTAAGTGTGGGGACTCAAAGGCTTGATAGCTCCAAATTTTATTAACTTAACGCTTTGATAACATAGAACACCTTTAACCTAAAACATAGATAACCCAAAACTTTGATAACTTAAACCTTTGATAACTCAAAAGTTTGATGACCTAAAACTTTGAAAACTTAGAACTGTACATTTTATTCATCTGAACCATTTATAACTTTAATAATTGAAATTATAATCCCACAAACTTGCCTGATACCTTGAAACTTGCTCATAACATTAAAGTTACCGTAAAACATTAGTCTTAGATTTACGGGTATTAATTCTCCATCAAATTCAATATTACAGAGAATTTAAAACTTATCATTCCTCCAGACTTAAAGCACCGAGGTGCTCAGTAGCACACCAGCAGGCAGTAGAAGATTCAGTCCCATCCAGTCCGTGACATTCTAACTCTAAATGGGACTCATTAGATTCATGTATTTATGTAAAAAATTATTACTATTAATTTCTGTAAAAGAAGCTGTACTGTAGGCGAGTATAATGAGGGTATCTATGCGTTTTTGTTCGCTTTCTTGATTTTGTGAGAAACTCCGCATAGAACATTCATATCATTTCTGTAAACAACAAATTGACATGACTTTCCGTTCACAGCTTCCAGTATACCGGTCGCCTGCACACATAACAACAAACTGAAAAACATGAATGGGTAACAATAAAATCAAAATGTTGATTTCTTCTTAATTTTTTAATACCAATTTTAACAACTTATTCCTCATCATTGTTTGAAGTAAACCGTTCATAAACCAATAATCGGTAGGAGATTTATACGTATAAGTTGGTGCCAAAAGAAGTGAAATTCTCGGCTTGTCTCCCGTGTATAATACGTTACGGAAACGCTAAATTAGCAGTGATTCCCGGACTAAGTACTGTGGAAAATTTAAAGAAATACTGTGGAAAATCTCCCGAGTTGAGGTATAGAGGACATCAACAATGCGTTGCTGAGTAGTTTTATGCAAACTCTTCACTCTTATTCTACGTTACACAAAAGCCAGGAAAGCAAGTTACATTTTCTTTAAGCTGGAAAGCTGCGGGAAACAAACAAATAATATAAAATGAACGACTAATTAAATGACGAGTTGAAGTTTGATAAAATGGAACAGTTCGGGGTGGTTGAACAATGCAGCATATTTTACGATAGGCAAGTAGAGCTTAAGGCAACGGAAAAGCACATTATCAGGTGCGGTGCTTGATGGCACGAAGGGAAGGAGGCTGCAAATTCTAATTGCGCTCTTCAGAAGCTGATATGGTCGCTATCGAATTAGATATATTCATATCTCGATACCTGATTTAAGTATGAAAAAATCATAAGCATTCAACTAGTGTGAAAGTCTATTCTAATGAAAATTGATCATATGGAAGTAAGAATATACATCAATCATTGACATTAAAATATAATTTTAAGATGTATTCCGACCTCGAGTTTGCTCAAAATCTATCGTATTACTAAACAAGTTTTTTGTCATGCTTTGTTGAGGTAAGGCATTAGAGCTTAACTGTTTTGCTAAAAGTGAGCACAGGCTTTAGACTGCACTATGAACTGATTAAAAAATCTACTGAGTTGAGATCAATTAATTAAAAGGCCTCAATTCTTTGCTTCAAAATCGTGAAAAAATGGCCTGACGCTTCTGACGTGTACTTTTTGAAGAAAGAAGGTGTTTAGTAAGGTTAGGGAATAAATGGATTGCGTTTGGAATGCTTGCTTGCGTCCTAAGATCAAGAAGCATACATTTATTTGTGGCTTTAATCTGTCCCTACTTACAAACGCTTACAACTATCATGAGAGATTTTTTCGTTTAGTGAAAGCTGGAAGAAGGGAATAAAGTTATAACGTGTCATCTGAACCAGGCTTTAAATAATGATAATAATTTCGAAACCTTAAATTACCAGTAAAGCAAAGAAAAATAATTTGAATACCAACACTGTGTAATAAGATCTTCCACATTTTTCCAACTGAACAACAATTTCAAGATATAGGCCTTAATATTTTGAAACAATACAAAAGAGTTATAACGGTTAAAACTTGGTGCACCACCATTTACAACAACACTGCAATATGAAGTACTATCTTCATACTGAAGCTCAAATGAAAGTTCGAGTAAGGGAAGGTTCCAATTATGTTTCTCACCTGTTTATTAATTTGAAAGCTGAGAAATAGTATTTTCATTGGAGAGCATTTACTAATTCATGAATACTCTCGTTAATTGGAGCTGTGAATTTATAAAGGTGTAAGACTTCAATTTTTTTAGAATGTACGTTTTTAACTACCTATATAAAATTATTCTTTTAGAAAATAAATCATTCAGGTTTAAGATTGCGATGAATGCGAACGCGATGAAGAATTTTATCCGGTTATTTGAACGCATTAAAAACCGTACTCATATATTGAGTAATGTCAGAAATTCACATTGTGCCTTGGAATCAAAATGTAATAACGCATTTCCTTCGTCCAGCATTTCTCCTTTACACATTAATAAGCTATTTCGCAGGAATGTTTGTATTTTATATATTCATCATATTGGCCCTGCATTACTTAACTTCAGCATTTTACTTTCAAATTAAAGTACAAAGAGTTAATATTAAAACATTGCAAGTTAAATTCAAAACATTTGAAGCTTAAATTAAAGAACATGAACATCATATTACAATATCTGTACATAAAGTTAAATGCATAAATATTAGGGATATGCAGCTTGAAATATGTGAACATTCAATCGAAATATCTTAACTTCGAATTGAAGTTTTTGACTTTCATTATAAAAGAATAGAAGCTTAAAATACATCACGTGAAATTTTTGTAAAATAATTTCTGTCATTTCTTTTAACCGTATGAAATACATAGCATAATCTAGATAGAATTAAATGGGCGATTTTTGGGAAATCTAATACGTTAAATGAAAAGAAGAACCAATATAAAAGGGAACATTCTTTTAATGGCAAACGTTTCGTAATCTCTGATACCATCATCAGTGCTGTAAAACAAGGAATGAAAAACGATAATGAACAAATTGCGAAAAAACTATAAGAAATTAATATCACTATACCTACATCAAAAAATTGCTTTGCCTAACAATTAAAAATAAAAACACAATTTCTCTTACACATTCGGAGCCATACGTACACATACACCTAAATTCTAGCAATCAAACAAACGCACAATAACATCTAGAAAAACTAACAAAACTACATGTACAGACACACACACACACATTCAAACACATTCGTATTTACACAGTTGGGGCAATATTTAATTTAATTGCACTCTAATCATTATTTAGCTGAGGTCTATGGGTAAAAATGAACAATGATTCCAAAATTTTAAGGTCAAATTCCTCTGTAGTTCTATTAAGTGTGGAAAAATTGGAGCTTTTGAAAGGGCGGTTTGAAGTATGGAAATGATCTCTGATGGCTGACTGGGAGGGAGATGAGTGTGGACGGCCGGTTCTATGGGAGAATCCCCTAGTGTTGGCTGGGACGAATAAATTGCTTGAGTGTGGTACTTCCAACATAGGACTGCAGGCAGCAATCACATTTATACAAATATACACAACTTAGACTTAGACTTAGACTTGGGCTATCATGTATTACCGTTAATTTCAAACTATGAAGTATATTCTGATATACGACCATATATTTGCCGTTGTTCTTCTACGGTCGGAACGTCGACCGGCATTTCAGCGTATAAAATTTACCGACGATCACCGGTGATATATTTATCGTCGGAATTCGTACGATAAACGACAAAAACGGATTATAATTAACGGTCAGCCAACGAAAAAATTTGGACTGGGAAGTTAGGAAGGAGGAGGAAGAAAATCTCGTGAGAGGCAGCAAAGATTTTATTTGATAAATTAGTTTGCTGCTTTCTAACGACAACAATGGGGTTCTAAAGTAAGGAAGGGAAAAGGCATAATTTGGTTTGAAATTAAAGAAATAGAGAATCTTGCACAAGGTACGTTTCCACACAAAATTCTATGCTCTTAGAAACAGTAAGTCATTAAAGAAGTTTATGAAAAAAGATGAAACTTGAATACGAGAGAAATAGGTGGTGAAAAAAAGGACAGCAGTGAACCAAAGAAAGACGCTCCGTAATAAAACAAAAAGTATACTTGAATTTCAACAGAAGGAAGGTCTGCATAGCCTCACATCTTTCCAGAGATAGTGAAGAAGGCATGGAAATTGAAAGAAGTAAGCGAGAAGGATAGATCTCCCAAAGGTCTATGCAACCTGAACTCGAATACAACTTCCAGCTGTTCCGACAGGTGCGGGCAGCAGATTACTGTGATATGCAGCTTGATCACCATCACTCATCCAAGATTCTGATGTGCGTGCGTAGGTGGGAGATATTTTCTTTGTCAACAGCTTGCTTCATCTTATGGTAGGCACATAGTTATTTTTATGATCATGGTTATTTTCATGTACACCGTTGAAACTTAATATTTTGGATTATGACTGCGGTACTGGTGTATAGTTAAGACAAAATCTGTCAAGAATAGATACAATGGAAGCTCGAAACCGTAAGACATGCATGCCAATTTGCTCTGTCCCCAATAGCCGGCAAGACTCAAAGAGACTTTTGAAGCACAACTCAAAAGAGTAAAGCGCGGAAACAACTTCAAAGGCCCAAGAATATAAAACATATCCACAATAAGGCTTCTAAGCTAGCTGAGAAGTTTTTGCTATAGGCCATAGCAAGCGGTATAATCAAGAGATTGGGCAACCCATAATTAACAATGACGCAGCATAGGGTTGAACAACAATCTATAGAGCTCTGTGCCGGGAGGGGGAAGAGAGGGTTTGTTGCACGTTCTGTATAAAAGGAGCAGAAAAAGGAGAACCAGCATTATACACAGGTTGCTTCAGTTGTACCAACACTTCTTGATCAAAGGTAAGTTTTCTCTCGCAGCAGATTTGGTGTTTCTCTGATTCCTCGGCACTGGTAAATAATATCCAAGCAAGTTCTTCCTGACTAAATGTAATTTCTATGCCTGATGTCACATGATAGTTTGTAACGAAGGTTTTCAAAAGTCAGCTGCTATACGGTACATTTAAAGTGTATCTAGAAATATTATAACGAAACTTTCTGTGACTTGTTTAAATAGTGACGTTCCCTGGACACTCGAGCCATCAGGAGAAACTTGTTTTTAAACTAAAAATCGTTGACTTTTAGTCATTAAGAGAAAAAAGCAAAATCACATGGTCGCAGCATTTGTTTCGTAGAGCCCAAATTCTACCATTTTATTTCCTCCGCCCCAGATTCCAGGCCGAGAAACGCACGATGAAGATGCAAGTTTTTCTGGCAGTGGCAGCCGTGGTGGCGCTTAGCACTCAGGGTGCCGTGGGTTTCGCGGGTCTCAGTCTCCGTCGTGGTCCAGGAGGTCCAGAAGGATTTCGCCCGTGAGTATCCAGTAGATGGACACGTAGGAATGTGCTTAAATACATGAAGTTAAATATCCAAAGAACCAATTTTTATTATTGCTGAATATATTATATAAGACTATCAAAATAAGTATCAGAGCCATGATATTGCAAACTTACCAGCGAAAGATTTTACGACGTTAACTCAAATGCATCAAGTTTACCAAACTGTGCGTGTGCTTCCCTACAGTATCGATCCCCCCCCGTTACAATTGCGCGTTTACGAAACTATAACGTAGATTCCAACAGGCAGCGTAGTTCAATGGTAACTATCTTGAAACTATCGTGATGGAGATGGTAAACCACTCGGTAACGCGGTATTTAAAAAAACGTTTTTTATGTCCTTAAAGTGAGGGTCCAGCACTCCACAATTTATCGTGCTCGTAAATAGCTCCAAAAGCTACATTTTCGAGTTGCAGTAGCCCGGAGGAACGCGCCTGCGTAGACCTGCTGATGCCGGCTGAGGAAAGGGAGCAGCTCAAGGAGACGATCAAGACCTGCATAACCGAGGAGGGCTACGATGCAATCCTCGAAGAAATCTACCCGGACGGTGAGTGGTGATTGTTTGCATCGGTTTATTTTAAACTGGAAACTTGAAGTAAATTTCTTTAGAATAATTTAGTTACAAGTTTTCATTTGCAGATACAGAGTCGTGTTTGACTGCTTAAGACTAGTGTTCGAATCCTTAAGAAATCTGGATATTCTTGGCTGAGCTCTACGTATTCTCAGTTCAGGGTTTCGACATTCAATAGTCAACTCAGGCCCAAGTAAACACCATACGGTATTAAAAAATGCCAACAGAAAAGTAAGACTTCAGTATTTATCATTGCATGTGTCGAGATGAAGTACAGAAATAGATAGCTTGTGAGAAGATGGGAATAAAAGCGAAAGATGGATAGAAGCGAAAGAGTTTACAATGCAATAACGGGATTATTATCTTGGACTTATAGCTGGGGTAGAAAAATTCAAACCCGCTTGAATAAGAGTATAAAAATGAACATTAGAGCTTATACAGCGTAAAACTGCTGTCTTAGGTAGTCTTAATACGTTCGCTAATAAATACGACAACCTCCTCTCCTCATAGCCAAGTGGATTTTTTGCGTTTTCCTCACTAAACTGATGTATCGCGGCGTATTTTCATCCAATAAACGACCAGCAGCGTGCCATGTTTCTTACCAAAAATGGAATTTATTGCGTCCTACCTCCGTTAAAAATTTACCAATATTGCGTCATATCTCAATCAAAAATGTCATGCATCGTGTACTATCATGTTAAAAAGTAGCACTCCGCGCCACATCTCAGCCATGAACACCTCTCCCACAGGCCCTCCCCCAAGGACAAACCTTATCGAGGCGCTGAAGGAGAACGGCTACCCTGAGGAGGCTCGCGACCTCAGGATCTGCGTCGCTCGAGCCATGGGATTAGTGAGTGAACCGAACTCATATTGAAGGCAGTGTGCGTCACGACCTATGGTTTTGTGTTCTTTAACTCGTGAGCTCCGTGACCTACACGTTAAATTCATTTATTTACGCTTACCTAGCAGTGAAGAAAGATAATATAAGAAAAATTTAGAATTTCAATTTTTAAATAAGGAAATAAGTAAGAAATGAAATACTAAAGTTTTAAAAATACAATCATCAGAGTATTAAAAATATGCATCTGCTAAATTTCAAACGTCCAGAAGTGAAATTATTCAGCTATTAAATTGCACACGTTAAAGGAAATTCAAGTTTTCAAACGACAAATGAGCAAATAATACAAAAACAAGCAAGAAAACGTTACATAAATTCATAAGCAAATGCAAAAGAAATATAATACTAATCAACTCAATGAGGAAGGACAAAATCAAGACACTCAGCCAATAAAGGAGCTGTGTTTGTGCAGGTGGACGAAAATGGTTCGTTAGACGAAGAGAAGATTATAAACACCATCGAGGAGGCTGCGGCTGGCACCCCTCAACAGGAGAACATTGAGCTGGGTCTAGAAAGCTGCTCTACCGACGGATTCTCCGACTTCGAAGTAGGTTTCGTGAGTCACTGTGACCCAACATAGAAGGGTTTAGAGAATGCGAGTGTTTTATCAATGCATAGGAAGAATAGATCTATGGCTATAAACTAATAAATACCAGTTCTTTTTTAAACATATGTTACCATGTAGTATGTTACTTACCATGTAGTATAGGCACCAGTTACTTTGCAATATAGATACCACGTTAAATCAAATAGATTGCTTTCTGGGAAACCTCAATTTTAGCATAAAAAGTGAAACCAACGTGGCTAAAAATATAATGATAAAAAACAAACGTTTCGGATTATAAAAAATCAATCTCCAGTGTTCTGTCGGATCATATTTTAAAATAAAATATCGGATCTTATTTTAAGCGAAGGGATACTCCGGATGTGATGTTGCGAACCTCAGTGGTATTTCAATACACGTGTGCCTGCTGCGAGCCCTCTTACATTGGTAGCACTGGGCTCCAATTGTTTGTGAGGTGTGCACAACACAGGGGAGTCTCCTTTCGCACCGGCTGTAACCTCCCCAAACCATCCAACTCGTCTCATATATCGTCTATAAGAAAACATTGTTTGAAGAAAGACCATATTTTAATGGACACAAATTTTAAAATTTAGGATTCAACTTAAAATTTGTCCGATCTCCACATTTTAGAATCGATATATTTTAAAAAACCGTGCGTCAATAAATGAATCTGAAACGGCGGTGAAACTTTCCATTGTTTGTTGATATTTTGTAGAGTTTTGTTTAATTATGGCTTTTAAATCTCATTGTCTCACATCCGGCTTACTCAGAAGATTTATAGTTACAATGTTTTAATACTTCGATTTTTTGTATTTCAGAACTCTGAAGATGGATTTTTATAATCCGAAACGTTTGTTTTTACTCATGACGAGTGCATACGGCCCGTCAATAAAATGATAGGATTAGATATAGGACCAAATGAGCTTCAGCATGGCTTTCCATGATTTCCCATGCTATTCTATGGCTTTCTGATACTTTCCCAAGTCTCAACCGCTAAAATTCTATTTAACCCAATCTAACCTACCAATACACGTAATATACATTCCGACTCCCAATCTGCTGGGTTAATTAAGGCACCGAAAATTGTGGAGTTGATGAAGCTTGTATCACAGATACGCTCATCTCACACTTTCGGCTGGTGGGTGTGACACACGGACGGACGGACGGACGGACGCGGCTCCTTTTATAATATAGATGGATATTATTAGCCACCTTGGTTTTCCTTTTTATCCGAAAAGATACCAGTTTTTCGTAACATGGAAACTGGTATCATTTGGTAACACGAAATGGTAACAACTGGTATCGTAACATTTTTCGTAACAATGATACCAGTACTTCTAGAAAACATAGATGCGTAACATGATAAATTTGACGCGCCAAATTTTGTATATTTGGTACAACCTTTCGTACACATGATACAATGCTGACGTTATGCTTGTCTTCGACAGACCTGCAAATTCATCAAGTGCATCCTGAGCTACTGCGCTACCGGAGCCGCTCCATAATCTACTCTCCGTTTTCATCTGGTCTTCTTCGCGAGGAATTCTGTTTCCTGAGGATGATACCGATTGCTAAAAATATTTTCGCTAATGACTTTAAAGGCTTTCTGAATTAAATTTCTTTTAAACTCGCAAACTTGAAAATTCTACACATACTGTATTCAGGCTTAATTGTAAGTGTACTTTCGAATTAAACCTTTGCCTAGTATTAGATTGAATTTTATGTTTTACTTCCCCTTGAGCTATGAAGGACGGTAGCTCGCACGTCCGATCGACGGCCGTCCAGCATCCGACGTTGAATGAACTTAGAATAAGTTTTACGTTGTATTTGGATGAGCTAAAGTGAGCTATTGCAAACAGTAAAACAACTCAAAAAGTAACAGCCGAAACGAAGAAATGAAAAGAAAACATTAATATTACTAGTCCACCCCCCTTTATTTGAAATAAGAAAGAAGGCGAAATGAAGGGAATGCCGTAAGAAATAAAAAATTCAATCTCTCGAGAGTTGATGAGGCCGAGCTTGTATCATAGATACGCTTGCCACACACTTTCGGCTGGCTTCGGACAGATAGACCGACAGACGGACGTGGCTTTTATTATAGGATTCAAACAATTTAAACAATTTAAACAATTTATTTACCACAGGTGATACAGAGGTAGAATTTTTCTTAAGTCTAGTACAATGGTCAAATTTGAGTATAGCTACCTGTGGGCCCGAATAAGTACAGCGACTTCTAGGGCATCCTACCATCACGTTATTCTAGGGTGTACAAAAAAGTTTAACCTAGTTCACTTAACCTAGTTTCGCATTAGACTGATCATTGAGATAATTAACTCGATATTTTATGCTGTATTTTACAATATAGGTCAAGTCGGCTATATTTACCAGTAAGTTCGATAAAACGATTCAAGAGCAGAGAGAAGATTGGTTATGGTACACAAGGCAAGTTACATTATGACATTATCATTAGTTACATGTAGGAGGCAAGATTTCGATACGGTGATCTTACACGACTAGTATTCTGATAGGAAGTGAGACTCAAGATGTCTTTTGAATACTTTGTACGAATTACATTCACGGATCTCTGCAGGTATAGAGTTCCAAGTTTTGGTTCCAACGAAGAGAATACTGTGTTGCGACCTGGCCTTTGAATAATAAGGAAGCATGAATTTACTTCTATTTCGGGTTAAATGGTCGTGATGACCAGTTTGCGCAGTCAATAATTGTCTTAGGCTATTGTCGCCATCATTTCTTAATGTTTTGTAAATGAAATTACAGATGGAGATTTTGTAGAGATCCGAAAGTTTAAGTATTTGTAAATTTTTGAAAGAATCATTTGTGTGAGCATTATATTCTAGGTTCTTTACCGCTCTGACAGCCCTTTTCTGCAGAGTAAAAATTTTATTGTTTTTATTTTTATCAGTTCCGTGCCATGCTTCTATTCCGTATTGCAAGTATGGAGAAATGAGCGTTCGGTAGAGCATTTGTAAAGGTGTTACAGGTAGAAAATTTTTAACTTTATTTAGGATTCCGATGGATTTTGATAATTTAGAACTAATATGAGTGATGTGCTCTTTGAAGGTCAGATGTGTATCTATTATGATGCCCAGAAACTTACATGAGTTGGTTTCTTCGATTTCACCTTCGCCAATTTTAATGCATGGGAGAGATACATCTTTCTTGTATGAGAAAGTAATATAATTTGTTTTATCGATATTTAGGCTTATTTTATTAGCTTTGAGCCACGATGAAACCTTGTGAAGTTCAGTATTTATACTCTCCACAATCATAGCAGGATTTTGGTTCGGAAGGACCGCAGAAAGCGTACTGTCATCGGCAAATAGTATGAATTTGAAGAATGATGTAGATTTTACAATATCATTGATAAAAATCAGAAACATGAGAGGCCCAAGAACAGATCCTTGTGGAACTCCATGGCTAATTGTCTGTGGGTCTGATTTTGCGTCGTCAATGACAACGTATTGCTTCCGATTTGTTAGGTATGATCTGAACCAATCATGGGCAATCCCTCGAATGCCATAACAGTGTAGTTTCGAGAGTAGTATTTTATGGTCAACACAATCAAATGCTTTTCGGAAGTCAAGAAATACAGAGAAGACAGGCTTTCCTTCATCTATATTAGAATAGAGGAATTGTAAATGATTTAATATAGCCTGTGTTGTTGATTTTTTAGAGCGAAAACCGTATTGTTTATCGTAAAGAAATGATTTTTGTTCAAAATAAGAGTACACTTTTTTATACACAATCTTTTCGAATACTTTGCTAATAATTGGTAGAATGGAGATAGGTCGATAATTGTTTACACAGGTTTTTTCACCACTTTTAAAGATAGGGGTTACTCTAGCAACTTTGAGGGAGTTCGGGAAAGTGCCTAGTAAGAGAGACTGGTTAATAATATTTGATATCAGTGGGGCTACAATTTCAGCAAGAACTTTAAGTACTTTAGTCGGAAACGTTTGCAACCCACTCGATTTATTTTTCATGTTGTTTATGCACGTAATTACATCGGAGGAGTTTGTAGGCGTAAAGAAAAAGGAGTTGGGTTCTCGAATATGATCCATAAATTCCAGGTGATCAGTAGGTTCACTTGGAATGTCATCAGCTATGGTTTTCCCTACGTTTACGAAGAAGTTGTTAAAGAGATTAGCAATTTCTTTCTTCTCATGATATTTTACATTATCTTGAACAACATATTCAATTTTCTTTTTATCGGCATTATTCGGTTTACAGCAGGCGTTAAGGAGATGCCAAGTATTTTTAACGTCAGTTTTGAATTGAGTAAACTTGAGCGTAAAGTAGTTCTTTTTTGATGTTCTTATCTGGTTTGTTACATAGTTTCTGAATCGGTTATATGTTTCTCTAGATATTCGTCCTTCGCAAAGGAGGGCTAGGTACGCTTGACGTTTCTTTATATTTATCACGATGTCTCTAGTAATCCAGGGTTTTTGTTTATTTTTCGGGGTAACTGTACGAGTTACAATTGGGCAACACTGATTGTATGCGGTCATTATAGTTTCAGTCAACTTTACTACTGCTTCATCAATGTTCGTAGTATTATTGCTTTGTTGAGAGATGTGCAATGTAGGCATTGATTCGTCTAGAACGGTGCGCATTTCTTCAAGATTTGATTCGTTTATTTTACGATATGAGTAAGTTTCAGCCCGTGCCTTGGTGCAAGCAATATAGACATTTTTCTTAATAAGAAAAACTGGGAAGTGATCTGATAAGTCAGAAGTAATTATTCCAGCAAGAAAATCACTAGGGTCTGTCATAAAGATATTGTCAAGCAGCGTAGCACACTCTGAGGTTATTCGTGTAGGCTTTGTAATGATCGGAAGGAAGGATTGAGACTGAAAGGTAGTTAGGAAATTAGAGATTGGTTCATGGCTTTCATGTTTCAGTAGATCATAATTGAAGTCACCGCATATTATTATGTCATTGTATAAGGGCCTGTTGAACTGAGAAATAATGCGATTCAATTCATTCAGGTAGGATATAGGACAGGCTGTAGGAGGCCTATACACCGTTCCAAGCACAATGCGTTTACCATCTTTAAAAAGTTCTACGAAGAGTGATTCTATATGATCCTGATTCATTGTTGCACTTGCTATGGTTCTCGAGTCTATGTGGTTAGATATATATGTGCTGATGCCTCCGCTCCGCTGGTTTTTTCTTAGCGAATGGTAACTATGATAATTTTCAAATCGAATCATGTCTTTAGTCGAGTCATCTAGCCAGCTTTCGGTGAAGCTAATCACGTCTAGGTTATATTTAAGTTCAGTAATAGTACATTGTATCTCTTCCAATTTTGGATAGAGTGACCTACAGTTCCAACACAGGAGTGAGAAATCTCGGTCAGTTATTCGTATAGTTTCGTTGAATTTTGATATATTAGTATACCTACACTCTTGAGAGTCGTTTAGGTTTGGATATATTCTGTTCAAATGATTGAAATCTGGATCGATTTCCTCAAATATCTCAGGGTGGTCAGTCATTTAAAATAAGTAAAAGTAAGAATTAGGTACTATAGAGCTTAAAACGAAATACAGAGTCAAGCTTATAGGGATATTCCCGTCTAAAAAGTAGCTTATTAAGTAAGAGAGAATAGAGTAAAAAAGAAAAATCTAGCGCGATTTCGTGAGTACACACAAACTCAGTCCATGAGCGAGTGATAATGGAGTTCAATGTCACAACATTGGTGCAAACAGATTGCTAAGGGCGTTTTCACAAGTTCACATACAACAGGTAATAAGTTTTTAAAGATTATGACGACAATGATACAATCAGCTAATATGGTTCACGCGTAATAATAACTGTAGTGGTAAATAAAGAAGAATTCACAGTAACATTGGTTGGTGAAATGGGAGGTGAAAAATTGCGTTGTTTCAAAAGTTCACTCACAGCTGTCATAAATGATTACAAACACATCTGTTATACATTAGTATAGATTCAGGTTAGACTAACATCAAGTTGAGGTTAAACTGACATGATACCTAATTGAGGTTAAATTAACACGAAACTGACATATCTAATTTAGGGGATCACCTAGTCTGGTCACTCATGACCTGCTTCGATGTCATATTAAGTTGTTGCATCAGGTATTGCTCGAGGTCATCTGGCGTGTTGATCTCGCGGCGTCTTGAATCTTGGTTTCCGGGGTTAAATATGAAAATGTTTCCATCCTGTGTTCTTGGGATTCCAATTTTATCCGGGAATTTCCTTTTGGCCATCCTCAGAATGTACATGACGTTAGCTCGTGAAGGTATGAGGTATTCATTTATGAAGAAGAACTGTGGTTTCTTTTCTCGGCAGGTATGTGTATATGTTAGCCCAATCACTTCTTTTCTATCGCGAATTTCGAAATTTTTTATAATATCAAATGTGTTTAGAATTTAATTTTACATATCGGTATTCATTTTCATTTCCCTAGTTGCAATAGAATTCTGTAATCTGAGATTAAAAAAAGTATATTGAATTTGTCTTCTTAATACACTTTGTTGACATAGGTAACCATACATTTTTTCTAATCCGAAATTCAAAAAAATCCTACGTTACGATCTTGGTACAGTCCTTCCGCGTCAAATGAGACCAAAGTCACGCTTCTACGTTGAAAATTATAGAGCGAGTTGGGTTTTGCGCAACTATATATATTTTTCTAATAATCGAGAAATATATAATTTTTTTGCGAAAATCAAAAAATTTTATAGATACAAATGTGGTCGCAATTAAATTTTACATCCACTTGTAAATTTTCATTCCCATCGGTGCAATAGAAATGTGTACAGTGAAGTTTGAACGAAGAGGTCGAGTCCAGGGTAGTAGATCCCCTTAATTGGAACTGTGCATTTTTGAAGGTATAGTCTATCTATTTTTTGGACACGTGCGTTTTCAACTGCTAAGCATGAAATTGTTTTAATAGAGATTAAGTCACGCAAGCTCAGAATTGAGATGAATACAAACATGATTGACAACTGATCCCTGTTATTCAAACTCATTAAAAATAAGAAACGTTTTAAAGTATGAGTTGTATATATATTGAGTAGAGTGTGAAATACATCTGGTTTGTTGGAATTAAAATATAATTACGCATTTCATGCACATAAATAACATTTAAAGTTAAATTCAAAACATTCCAAGTTCAAATTAAATAATCTAAACTTAATACCAGAATACTTAAAAATACAATTAAAATGTATAGTTATAAGTAATGAGTAATAATAAGTGAAGATGTAGTTAAAAAGCTTAATTTAGAATTCAAGTTATTGACTTTAATAATAAAAGAATCGAAGCTCAAATTACATCCTGTGAAGGTTATGTAGAATAATTTCTGTCAGTTTATTTGACCGTGATAACTACAATCCGATCTTACGTGCTATTGATTAAACTTTGAGTTGGCTTTCAAGTACCACTATAAATTTAAACTAATGAAGTATAGCCTGAATTACGACCATATATTTATCGTCGTTTTTCTACGGTCGGAATGACCGTCGGAAATCGACGGTAAATAATGGTCATCGTCGTCGGTAGGCATTTCAGAGCCTGAAATTTTTGGGGTAATACATTAACCGACAGAATTCTTACGATAAATGACGAAAATCGATGATAATTACCGGCAGCCGACTGTAAAATCCGGACTGGGTATCGGGTTTTAAGTGTTGTTTCCATGCTCGAATTATTGCAAGTTACTTCAATATTGCAATATGACATGCCAGCCGTTCACACGATTGAGTGCCATTTCGACGATAATATCCGTTCAAGTTCAATAAAATATTTGAGAAGCATTTCTCATGTTTAGCTCATGTGGGTAAATAGTATGACTCTGATATTAAAAAAGCAAAACTGCTTCTGCTTCAGGTGTTGCATTCCCTCCTGGGTTTCGTCATCATCATCTTGCAGATGCAGGATACTTTATTCCCTGCTTCATCATCTTCCCTTCTGTGTAAGTCTTTTTCAGGCTCATGAAAATATTTACTTCATGTGACCCATAGAATAGGAGTCCAGTTATACTCGTATATTGAAAAGGACTAGTTGTTGCTATCACAGACTTGGACTTCGACTACTTTCCACAGCTACCATGGATGTGAGACAAATTATCATCTTCGATGATGCGAGAGTTGAACTGCTGTAGTCCACTTAGTCTTAATTAATCATGACTTGAATAACAAACCAATGGTCAGAAAACTCCAGTTTTCTGAGTGATTAATGTAGGTCTGGCTGGTCATATCACAGATGCTCGCTAATTTATTTTCCCTCTGTTCTGTTGAAATTCAAGTTGTAGTTACTGATGAAAATTCTTTATAGGCTTAAAAAACACATGATTGGTGAATATTTCTGAGTATTATCAATATTCAAGCATGTAATTAGTTGAATCAATTGTGCTAAGTTGAAGTTTGGTTTTTCATCCTCAGCTCGTAACGAATATGTTAATACATGTGGGAGAACGAATATATCTGATATCAGATTAAATAACGCATAATCTTTGATTGTTTCAATAAATCAAACTTCACTGAATTCTTATTCATATTTCATATTTTGCTTATAAGGAGTATATGGTATATACCAAGCCTTTTCCTCTTTTTAAGTAGAGGGTGGCTAGCATCATTGACATGATACTTTACAGGGAATGTACATGATAGGGGTTCCACAGGCCCCTAGTCACGCCCGAGCTTTAGGCCTCATTTTCCTCTCGTTTAGTGCTCAGGTAACATTCCTTGAGGACAGTGACCATACTGCCGGCAACGACCCTGATTTGCAACATCAGCGTTTTTCACGCCAACTGCCGCTCACAGGGATCGAACCCGGACAGGAAGAACAGAACGCAAGCGCTCTATACACTTGGCCACTGCGAGGCAGATATCAGCCGAGTGTATGCGAGGCAGAGGCAGATATCAGCTTATAAGGAGTGATAAACTCAAATAAATACATCATTTTTGCTGAATTAGAACACTGGTGAGTTCTTCATTGGGGTTTCTAAGAGAACAGTAAATTTATGAAAGCTCGGAACGCAACAAAGGGAATGCACTTTTCCATACTTTTTTTCAATCATTTGTCTCAACTATTGACATTGGTACTGCGATACCCACGAGTGTATATCAACTAAAGATCTTTATGGCGAGACATTTGAAGAACCAATGAAGGTTTTTGAATCATCTTCATAGGAAATCACCGTGATCGAGTGGTTAAGAACGCTCCCTACCGAGAAGGTGTCGTGAGTTCGAATTCAGACACTACGCGGAGATATCTCCCGTTGGACAAAGGGAGAACTCAAGCAAAATTTCCCTCCCCACCCAGGTGTCGAAAATCGGTACCGGCTTGAACGGGGGTAACCGTCATTGCGTCCTGGTGTTAGTTATAAAGCATTTGAAAAACCAATGTACAAAATGATATCTATCAGGCTTAATTAATGAAAAAACGCGTTCTTTTCTTTATTTCGGTGCCATGGAGGCCAGTTGCAGCTGTACATGAACATTCTGCTCTACAGTTACCGCAGAAAACAATTTACAGTTAGCTGAGAATTAGGTGAAAGAAACTTCACTGTTCAGAGGGCTCTAGGATGACTGAATCCTTCATTTGCAAGGCGATGACGACGAAGCCCAGCAGTGCATTCAAGATCTGAAAAGTGGACGGCAAACGCTGTAGGATTATAAATCTTATTTCAAAAATGTTTAGGAAAATTTGATTTGCTTAGATTGAGCTGGATAATTCGATGCTGTTACTTTGCAGCATTGCAGGGACTGATTGCAGTTGGATATGTGTGAAAAAATTAATTAAACTGGTGCACATAAAAACAAGAAAAAACATTGCTAGGGATTATGTTTTTCTTCATTTCTGAGCTGTTGATCATGACTGAAACTAATCTGAAAGATAAGCTACCATTGATAACGAGTCAATATAATGATAAATTCCCAAAACAGATTTTGACTTAGCTTTTGGTGATTGAACTCGCAAAAAGGGATCATTGTGACATTGCGACAGGGCTCATAAGAGCCACGTCGATGAGGAAAACAGTCAAAAGATACGAATCTTTAGTGGTCAATGATTCTTGTGTATTTATACCTCACAATACTTACATACATATCAAAACAAATAAAAATGTAGCGATAGTAAGTGAAGAAACTATACATTTATCCGTAGTTATTACTTCAATTCCCCGAAAAAAATGTCAAGGAGTGTTATATCTCGCATAAGATATACTTTTATGTCATAGAATTCGAAGATATCAGGGAGACACTCAGCTCATGCACGTCTGCGTCCACTCACCGTCAGAAAAGAGCTGCGCTGCAAGGTGTAAGCTCTGCTAATCGAAATGTACGTCAGTTTATCCAAGTGTCCTCTCAGCCTCATGACCTGCAGCGAAAACCAGATGCAGTGCATGTGAAGTCAGCTCGAAGGCACATTTTACCAAAAGTTTCCTGCGATTTGGGAAGGACATCGTTGATGAGGGTAACTTTCCAAAGTATGATGGTTTTTTACTTATTTCATAACGTATAGGTGAACATCGAGTCAATAGCACTCGTAGATGGATTGCAGTGGGAAACATTAAACAACTATATAGTGAGCACAGCCCATCAAAAATGATGGGATTCAATACCTTTTATGGACGAATTTTCCAGATGTGGATGACAAACAAATATATCCATCCTAACAGTACCCGTACTGTAATCTTGTACTTTTGCACTGGTGAAACTCGTATCACAGATACAATCATTATAATTATCCTTATGAGCGTGACAGAGAAATGAAAGAAGCGGACTCCAAACCAATGAACCAAGTGTATTATTAGGTAGTAGCAGGACCCGTGGAAATTGTCATCGTATAGCTAGGTGGACCCTTGAAAACATTCCGTCAACATTATCTAACTCATGCTAACTTAACCTATCCTGATAAAATGTCAACATATCAAAGCATGTAAAGGCGACCTTTCAATATTACATACCCAATGAATTGGGTATCCATGATACCGCAAACTCAGACATCCTATGTTTCATTAGAAGCGGACACCAAACAAATATATAAATCAATATATGAATAAACACACAACGGGTATTATTAGGTTAGATTCTTAACAGATTTGAAACATATTACACTCGTACTGTTAGATAGATCGTCCTGAGGTGGTTAATATAGAATAAACTCCATTCTTCGTAGAGGGACAATTCTCCTCGTTAAACTCCCTTCACTACCGTACACAAATTTCTCACTATTTTCTTACAATGTTTGGATGCGGATAGAGAGACGTTCAAAATGATGGCACTTCTGCAATAGAAAAAATCTCCTCTCAACATCACGAGGAAAACAAATTTAGTTGATCTTTGGGTTAAATATTGCCTAATACAGACTTTAGCAAACAGACAAAAATAGTTTTAGCAATTTAGCTAATGGGATACTTGATGGGGTATGAATATATGGTAATAGCTCGGATGAAATTTTATTCATACATGGTGAGGTAGATATAAAATATGTTATGATTCGAGGATCAAACGTATCCTGCGAATTGTGTTGAAAAATATTTTCAAGTCCGCTCGAATGTAAATAAAATTACATCGTGAGCCCAATACATGAATGAATACTAGCCTCTTTGAATTATACAGTAACTCTAATTCCTGCCTAAATAATCCAATTTTTGTTATGTCGAGCACTGGCATGACGGACGTTGAATGAAGATTTTGAGGTCAATAAACCACTTCGCAAAACAATTGACAGAAATAAAAAAATTACCAATATAGGATCTGAAAAATCCTTAACATCTAGGGTATTTAAATTTAATTTGTAGTAATACTTTTTAACTAGTTTTTAATGGCATACAGTTAGTAAAAATAACGGCTAGATGGTATTTAGACTTCCCTGTAGAGCGCTGCTCATCTGAGCTCACGCACAACGAAGCCTCAAAGTGATCGCCGCTAAATGAGAGCCACACTAAATGCAGGATGGGTCGAATTAAAGTTGATCTATGTGAGTGAATGCAGCTTGTGTACGTGTGTTTGTATAAGATGCTAGTGCGTGTTCGCTGTGTTAACAAAAATGTATGTGCTCTAGTAAGCTCACAGTTTTTTGACGTCGGTTGCCTGTCCAACCTCAATATATTCCATTGCGCATTGCCACGAATTTTGAATGAGTGTTTTTATGTTACCTCGAATTTGTGTCTCGCTGGTCCAATTTAAAATTTTTTTCCAATTTGTGTCTAACTTTACGTTATACAAAACCTTCACCAATTCACAAACTAAATATTTTGAGTTTCAAGTTTTGGTTTACACATATGAAGTTCCAAGGCTGTTAATGTGCGACTTACGGACCACATGAAATATTTTCATAAGTACATATCCCTCAACGTCTGCAGGGCATTGAAATGGATTCATAGGTTTATAAACGATGAAATACTTTTCTGATGCAGTCAGTGTAAAAGGATTTCAGCAACCAAATCTGATCTATATTAAAATTCCATTTTATGAAACAGGACTGATGAGGGTGCGAAAGCCACAATTGTCTGTTTATGCTCTAAAAATGATTTTGATTTGAATTCGACCAACCAATCCCTGAAATACTGTACATCTCGGTAGAAAAGGAGAAGAAAATTTGAAAAACGCGTAGTTTTATCTTTACGAAAGTGATGACTTCCTTTGCGAGGTTTTGTACGAGATGGATGTTTTCTTTGAGAAAAAATGAATTTAGTGCCTAAATCACCTGTTGGCTAAGGCGTGAGTCTCCGATGCGGTCAGATGCTTTGTCCAAATCTTCCTTCAGGCTTATTATCTGTAGACGGGAGAACGGCGAAAATGAGCAGCTCAAACGTGAAAAAATTTGTAAATTTATTACTATCTTCAAAATTGAGATCATTGAGCAAGGATTTTTCAAGTTTTATTTTTGCGTTGGACCTGTGAGGCCGCCACTCGTTACCACGTAATAAACTGGAATACCTGCATCTTTAGAACGTGTTATAAAAAACATTCAAAAAATTGCTTGCAGTCAATTTTCACGTTTCAACACATTTTTTCACGTTTCAAATACATCGTAATGCAGGTTGAAATGAACAAATAAAACACATTTTCTTTCTGATATTAATTTCAGCCCGAAATTATCGCATTGGATAGAGAAGAAATCAGAACATGTACTACACGCATAAACCTAATGCTTGATGAGTTCAGGTACGTTTTTCATGCTCATGTATACGGTCTGTCTTCCGTAGATAGCTTGCCTCTCAACTCTAGGTGTTACCATTGATTTTTAGGTAGACAGTAGGTGCGGCGCGACAGTAGATGGAACGAAGGTAGTATTGGCTCATATATGAGAAACTATCATAATGAATTGGGTAACCATGAAGTATAAAATAGCGGTTGTTATTCAGTTCATGACCGAGCTAGAGATGGCCCGGTGTAATCAACCTCGCAAGAGTCGTTTTGTGTTTTATTTTGTATCATCATTTCATCTTTCTCGCTGCTCGACGCCCTAACGCCTTAAATTCTTTTGCGAACGTAGACTCCCGTGTCAAACGAGACACCTCAATTTTGCGCCTTTGAGATGCAGCTTCTACTTGAACTATGGTGAATTTTGTTGCGAGAAATGCATTAATAACCTCGAATGCATAAGTAAATAAATAAATAAATAGGAGTTCTTATTAGTGTTACACCAGCATTTTTCCTCTGATGAGTCATTCCTCTCTGTCTACGCTTTGTATTCGTGCTCTAACGGATACATCATGTTGATCGAGGTAAATTAAAAAAAAAAAAACGCATCGGTGAGATACACGCCGACATCCCCAATTGGCACCAAGTCATTCGTAGATATTCTGGATAGAACAACGCACGGACAAGGCCGAGATAACCAATCCCCTCACTAAATCTGACTTCTATGGAGTCGGTGAAAGCTGTATGAGGCTCTGACGTACCTCTTTTCTCAGATACTTATGCCATCAATATTTAACGATTTATTTAAACAATTTAAACAATTTAAACAATTTAAACAATTTATTTACCACAGGTGATACAGAGGTAGAATTTCACTTAAGTCTAGTACAATGGTCAAATTTGAGTATAGCTACCTGTGGGCCCGAATAAGTTCAGCGACTTCTAGGGCATCCTACCATCACGTTATTCTAGGGTGTACAAAAAAGTTTAACCTAGTTCACTTAACCTAGTTTCGCATTAGACTGATCATTGAGATAATTAACTCGATATTTTATGCTGTATTTTACAATATAGGTCAAGTCGGCTATATTTAACAGTATGTTCGATAAAACGATTCAAGAGCAGAGAGAAAATTGGTAATGGTACACAAGGCAAGTTACATTATGACATTATCATTAGTTACATGTAGGAGGTAAGATTTCGACACGGTGATCTTACACGACTAGTATTCTGATAGGAAGTGAGACTCAAGATGTCTTTTGAATACTTTGTACGAATTACATTCACGGATCTCTGCAGGTATAGAGTTGCAAGTTTTGGTTCCAACGAAGAGAATACTTGTCAAATGAAATTCGTATTCAGCTGGAAAATATTATTTTCGGTCGAGCTTTCGAAATTTTTAACAAATTTCGTTTTCAGGACAAGAGACTGAAGTTTTTGGAAGCAAAGTTATGGCCAAAGCAGGTATCCTGGATATAAGGGAAAGATATTACATATAAGATAAACGAAAGCGGACATCGGTGGAACATGCAGTAGTCACAGTAATTATTTCAAAAGTGGTTTATAAACATCCGGAATTTAGAGATATCTATTGTAGGAATTTGAATTAGTTGTGGAATAGAAAGCTTCTAAGTATCTTCTTTGTTTCTTGTTGGAATTTTGAGATATAATTTAATAATTTTGAAAATCTATTTAGTGACCTATCACTTATCACTATTTTTCAAAAGATTTTCAAAATTATTAAATTATATCTCAAAATTCCAACAAGAAACAAAGAAGATACTTAGAAGCTTTCTATTCCACAACTAATTCAAATTCCTACAATAGATATCTCTAAATTCCGGATGTTTATAAACCACTTTTGAAATAATTACTGTGACTACTGCATGTTCCACCGATGTCCGCTTTCGTTTATCTTATATGTAATATCTTTCCCTTGTATCCAGGATACCTGCTTTGGCCATAACTTTGCTTCCAAAAACTTCAGTCTCTTGTCCTGAAAACGAAATTTGTTAAAAATTTCGAAAGCTCGACCGAAAATAATATTTTCCAGCTGAATACGAATTTCATTTGACAACAATGGAACCTGGATGTCCGCTATTTCAACTAAGAAGAGAATACTGTGTTGCGACCTGGCCTTTGAATAATAAGGAAGCATGAATTTACTTCTATTTCGGGTTAAATGGTCGTGATGACCAGTTTGCGCAGTCAATAATTGTCTTAGGCTATTGTCGCCATCATTTCTTAATGTTTTGTAAATGAAATTACAGATGGAGATTTTGTAGAGATCCGAAAGTTTAAGTATTTGTAAATTTTTGAAAGAATCATTTGTGTGAGCATTATATTCTAGGTTCTTTACCGCTCTGACAGCCCTTTTCTGCAGAGTAAAAATTTTGTTGGTTTTATTTTCATCAGTTCCGTGCCATGCTTCTATTCCGTATTGCAAGTATGGAGAAATGAGCGTTCGGTAGAGCATTTGTAAAGCTGTTTCAGGCAGAAAATTTTTAACTTTATTCAGGATTCCGATGGATTTTGATAATTTAGAACTAATATGAGTGATGTGCTCTTTGAAGGTCAGATGTTTATCTATTATGATGCCCAGAAACTTACATGAGTTGGTTTCTTCGATTTCACCTTCGCCAATTTTAATGCATGGGAGAGATACATCTTTCTTGTATGAGAAAGTAATATAATTTGTTTTATCGATATTTAGGCTTATTTTATTAGCTTTGAGCCACGATGAAACCTTGTGAAGTTCAGTATTTATACTCTCCACAATCATAGCAGGATTTTGGTTCGGAAGGACCGCAGAAAGCTTACTGTCATCGGCAAAAAGTATGAATTTGAAGAATGATGTAGATTTTACAATATCATTGATAAAAATCAGAAACCTGAGAGGCCCGAGAACAGATCCTTGTGGAACTCCATGGCTAATTGTCTGTGGGTCTGATTTTGCGTCGTCAATGACAACGTATTGCTTCCGATTTGTTAGGTATGATCTGAACCAATCATGGGCAATCCCTCGAATGCCATAATAGTGTAGTTTCGATAATAGTATTTTATGGTCCACACAATCAAATGCTTTTCGGAAGTCAATAAATACAGAGAAGACAGGCTTTCCTTCATCTATATTAGAATAGAGGAATTGTAAATGATTTAATATAGCCTGTGTTGTTGATTTTTTAGAGCGAAAACCGTATTGTTTATCGTAAAGAAATGATTTTTGTTCAAAATAAGAGTACACTTTTTTATACACAATCTTTTCGAATACTTTGCTAATAATTGGTAGAATGGAGATAGGTCGATAATTGTTTACACAGGTTTTTTCACCTTTTTTAAAGATAGGGGTTACTCTAGCAACTTTTAGGGAGTTCGGGAAAGTGCCTAGTAAGAGAGACTGGTTAATAATATTTGATATCAGTGGGGCTACAATGTCAGCAATAACTTTAAGTACTTTAGTCGGAAACGTTTGTAACCCACTCGATTTATTTTTCATGTTGTTTATGCACGTAATTACATCGGAGGAGTTTGTAGGCGTAAAGAAAAAGGAGTTGGGTTCTCGAATATGATCCATAAATTCCAGGTGATCAGTAGGTTCACTTGGAATACCATCAGCTATTGTTTTCCCTA
The DNA here is from genome assembly GCA_030386875.1 of Morinoia aosen. Lineage (NCBI taxonomy): Eukaryota > Metazoa > Arthropoda > Malacostraca > Amphipoda > Talitridae > Morinoia > Morinoia aosen. The sequence goes on along the minus strand of CM059557.1, from coordinate 26,899,763 downwards.
CGTTTACGAAGAAGTTGTTAAAGAGATTAGCAATTTCTTTCTTCTCATGATATTTTACATTATCTTGAACAACATATTCAATTTTCTTTTTATCGGCATTATTCGGTTTACAGCAGGAGTTAAGGAGATGCCAAGTCTTTTTAACGTCAGTTTTGAATTGAGTAAACTTGAGCGTAGAGTAGTTCTTTTTTGATGTTCTTATCTGGTTTGTTACATAGTTTCTAAATCGGTTATATGTTTCTCTAGATATTCGTCCTTCGCAAAGGAGGGCTAGGTACGCTTGACGTTTCTTTATATTTATCACGATGTCTCTAGTAATCCAGAGCTTTTGTTTATTTTTCGGGGTAACTGTACGAGTTACAATTGGGCAACACTGATTGTATGCGGTCATTATAGTTTCAGTCAGGGTTGCGGAGTCGGAGTCGGAGTCGGGAGTCGGAGTCGCCGGAGTCGGATGTTTTAGGGTGGAGTCGGAGTCGGAGTCGGAGTCGCTTCTCTGAAGTGTGGTGGAGTCGGAGTCGGAGTCGGAGTCGCTACTCTGAAGTGTGATGGAGTCGGAGTCGGAGTCGGAGTCGCTTTTCCGAATGTGGTGGAGTCGGAGTCGGAGTCGGAGTCGTTCATTCGGATGTGGAAGAGTCGTGGTTGGAGTCGCTATTTTTTGGTGTCTTCGATTCTAATTTTTGCTAAAAATTATTCAGAATTCTTTAAAACTAGAAGTAAACCAAAACAGAGTTAGAATGCTTTGCTGAAAAATCTAAAAAATACGCAATGTTTTCGTTGATTGTTTTGTTCTAAGTTTGAAACAGCGTATTTATTCCTATCACCTAATACCGTCATGTTATCTAGTCATTGAGGGTTTGCACAGATATATATGAGAAACCTACGAGTGCGAAATATAATTTTTGTACCCAGCATTAATGTATATTTTGTAGTTAAAAGCAGGAATTAGTAATTGAAAGCATCGCAAATTCATTCTGTATATTTCTGTTTTGTTCATTTTTCCTTCAATTAATACATAGGAACTGGAAAATAGTAGTAAATGTGTTGCAAGTTACTTGCAGAACATTTCAGCTGATGCAATACATTGTACTCACATAAAGAGTGGTAACTCTGTATGCTCAAAATGATGCATTGATTGATAATGATCATAAACATTTCTAGTCTTTTGGTTATGATTCATTGCCAATGAGTAGTCTTTGCCGAAACCTGAAGCTATGGTCTAGTGCACAAAGACTTCTAGTTTCCAAGTCATGTTATCAAAATTGATATGACTTCCGTGTTTTTAAGTCAAGTTAACATGTTTTAATAATAAAAATTTTGTCTCATTTCTCAAGTTAATCCTTGAATGTAATTTGGTTCTTTCAGAGTTATATTGTTTTTCACTATATCATCATCATGTTTAATTTTTATCTTCGTATCACTCCCCAGTTTCTAAGCTAGTATACGCTGGAATGCAGAATTTTATAATTATGTTGATACATTTTAAAAAACTGAAATAGTATTTGTTTTGCAGCATTATGTAATTAATTACTTCTTGTTAAGGAAGATTTGGAAATGTTGTAAGGTTATCTTGATCGGCATCGAGACACTTGGAAAAAAAATAAAAATACGATGTAAACGAGCTGCAATGAAAATAATTACACACACCAGCAAAAACTTCACTTACAGTCACACACACATTGTAACTGAAAACAATGCACTATCTCAGCTGCAATGGTTTTTGCATTTATGCGATAGTACAAATTCTCTTGCTGGAAACGTTTCAAATTGCTCCAAAAAACACGAAATGAGAAGAACCTGGGCGTTTATTAAAATAACAAAGTGTCCAATACAAAGTAAAAAGTTAGACGAAAATAAGAGATAGTATCATAATACACGCAAAGAAGCTAGAAGTGACTTTTATTCGTAAAAAAAACTTTCCGAAAACGTCAGGCCCCTGCAATGAAAGCAGAACAACTTTTGCTTATTATAGCCGAAATGTAACATAGTGTTGAGCAATAATATGACACCTTTTCTGCATTGTTACCCTGCATAGTGTAGATACAAAGAAGAAAAGGCAGTGTGCAAATCTTACCTACCTTATCTACACGTATATCATAATTTTGGGGATTTGAAGCATAGTCATTGAATTAACTACTATAATTTCACTGAATTAGTGCATACTTAGTAATAAAAAACTGTTGATGCATATCTATGCCTCTCAGTGTAGACAATGCCTACATTACCTAATCAGAAAACACTTGTCAGTAATATACAGGGTGTTTCAGATTCAGAATAAGAGGCAAAAAATTGCACACCAAGTAGAAGATATCCAAATAAAAACTTTTTCTTCTATAAAATTTTCCGAAGAAAGAGACATTGAGATATTAGCAGTTTATTGTTTTAAAGGGTGAAATTTAATGAATAAACTACTCGCAATATTTATTTTGAATTTACGTTGATCGGGCGAAATGTGCTAGTTGCAAGACCTCCTAGATCTCCTGACATGACTCCACTCGATTTCAATTTTTGGGGACACGTGAAGAGCCTTGTTTATGCTACACCCATTGGGTTTGAGGAAGATCTTGTGGCCAGAATTGCAGTGGCTGCAGGTGAGATACCTTAATGCCAGACGTGTTTCCTAATATTCGGCAGCCGTTAAGGCTAACATTCGAAAAGTGCATAGATGTAGGTGGAACACATTTTGAACAATTTTTGTAAAGTAAATTCAGAATCAATACCGCGAGTAATTGAGCCATTAAATTTAAGCCTTAAAAACAATAAACACCTAATGCCTCCCAACCCCGATTTTTTGGGTGAAAATTTCATAGGACAAAAAGTGTTTATTTGGCCATTTTCTACTTGATGTGCAATTTTGAACCTCGTTTTCTGAAACACTCAGTATACATAATTGTGTACACGACTCGTCAAATGACGGGATTCGATATTGTCTGTATAGAAATCTTCCAGATGTGGACCATAAAGAAATATTTTCATCCTAATAGCACCCGCGATTAAAATATTCTAATACTTGTGCACTGGTGAAACTCGCATCACAGATACAGTAGGTAAGTATCTCTAAGAGCGTGAAAGGGAGACAGATCAACCAACAAAGACGAACAGCCAATTTTGTTTGTTCAATGAAATTTCCTGTTGAATATTTTCCGTATTTCTGATGGCGACTTTGTGGAAGAAAAAGTTTTCTTCAGTTGGCCTCTCTTAGTTCACAGACAAGAATTTGAAACTGATGAAATTAGATCTTTTTGTTCGTTGTTTTTTGTTTTGCAGCTGCATATTTTTTTCCGGTTTTTGTGTTTAAATTTAACTTTCTATAAATAAGCATGTTTGCGCTTCTAGCGGACTGCATTAACCTTAAATAGCTTTAATTAACATTACTTGTGACGCTTTGGCGTTCACTCATTAAATTATCTTTGAGCTTGCTCTGCTTGGGTGACATGTCGTCCTTTTAATAAAAGTGGGTCTGGTACCTCTAACTTATTTCTCTTGCGTAAAAAGCAGTCTCTTTCTGCGACTTGAACTCCTCGACCCGGCTTTTGCAGCCTCTTGAATAGGCACTTACTATTCAAGGTAATTAATTGTCAATTAATTGTTAACATCTTAGTGCTATATGTAATCTTACAATAAGATACGATATTCACTTAGTCGGCGACCGGACATCTTAAAACTCTGTATCTCTCTACTCAGAACGCCTCTAAAATTTCCTACCGGAGTACCGTGATGATGACCGGCCGCGTCCATTGGGTGTCTTCTATTTTTAGCGAGTATCGTTTTAAAAACTAACCTTACGTTAAAGAAGATTTTCGGTCTTCATTTTAAAAGAATTCAATAATCAAAATTTCACAGAGGACGCTCCTGTGCGTACTGTTGGAATCCTCAAGATCCGCCTAACTTGGGCACGGTTTCTCTTTTTGCGCATCTCGGGAAACGACTTGCTTTTGTTCCATTGAAGTTCTTCTGTATTTGAAATAAATGTTCGACCAATTGCTCTTAAGTTTTAAATCCTTAAACTTCATTGTACTAACATTGGAGAGATTACGCTCACGAAATAGCTAAACCTATTTATTAATTTGTTCAAAGGAGACACTTGACCATTTATTGTATAAGAACAATCAATACTATACTGCGTGTCCCACAAAAATGTCCCGGACTTTTTAATTGATAATATCTCCGCTTAAATTAACATATTTTAATTGTCTTTTATTTACAATTTATTCAATTTTGTTTCCTTTTGAAATGATATAAGTTTTTGAAAATCAGTTGAATAAACTTCAATATGATCGATTTACTGAAAGGGGTAGAAAAATTGTTCAAAGGGAAAGTTTTAAAAACAACACTGGTGTTCTTCTTCATTCCTCAATACCTACTGTTGAGAATAATTTCATAACGATGTATCGTACATACAACTAAGTATTTAAACCCTCTGAGAGGTTTCAAGTTTCAAGTGTTCTCAATAATAGTGTTTCAAGGACTGATAGAAAACGGTGGAATAATGGGTAAAACTCTTCGTTCAATGGTGGCTAGAAGTAATACTTGCCTTGAGAGAAAAGGAGGGTATGTCGTTGGATACTAAAATTACTTTATTTATTTAATCGTTATATAAGGTAATGATTTGTTACTCCTTAAAATTTTTGTGTGTTCAGTTTTATGGAAACTACAAAATAAGGAAGAATATCAATATTGTTTTAAAAACTTTTCATTTGAACAATTAATTTTTCTACTCCTTTCAGTAAATTGGACATTATAAAGTGGTTATTCAACCGATTTTCAATAACATAAATTATTCGAAGAGGAAACAAAATTTACTACATTGTGAACAAAGGCAATTCATATATGGTAATTTAAAACTGAGATATAATTAATTAAAAATCGGGGACATTTTTACAGGACACCCGATATAATAAAAAACCAGGTGTCCGTCAATGATATGTATATGTTATCGTGCGTAATTTCCCCTATCTCATTGCAATGGGAATCTGCTTGCTTGGACAGTATCATAAATACATACATACATACACACATATACCGGGCTTATCCTCCCTATGGGAGGGTAGCCGACAGCAGGCCACAATCCCCACACTTAGTCACTAGGAGGCGAGAGAGGCAGCACTGGCCGCACCTGAACTGCCAGGATCAGCAGCAGCCCAGCACAACCACCTCCCACAGTCAGGCCCGACAGCCACAGCTGGTTTACCCCGACCGCTTCATTGAGTGCAGCCCCTCCCCCCCCGCACATGACAGGTCAACCCCATCACACGCGGGCAGCTTCCAGTAACGCGTCAAAAATAAAATTACCTCCTTATACACTGCCCCCACTCACTTCTGTCCGCAGCCATCCCTCTCGCCACGTCCACAGTCAGACCCCTCTCATACAAAGCACGTCTCACCCCATCCATCCAACTCATCCGTGGTCTACCTCGCGCTCGAAGACCACTCACTTCCGACATATATATCTTTTTCACCAGCCGCTCAACATTCATTCTTTCAACATGCCTAAACCATCCAAGCACTCTTTCATCCACTCGCCTGCTCAACTTTTTGATAACACCAGTCTGCCCCCTAACCAACTCATTCCTGATCCTATCTCTTCTAGTTACTCCATACGTGCTCCTCAAACACTTCATCTCAAACACATCCAACTTCCTCCTCTCAGCTGCTCTCAACCCCCAGGACTCTGCTCCATACAACAAAACTGGCACAATCAAACTTTCATACAGTCCCCTCTTAGCATTCATACTCAAACTCCTGCATTCAAAAACTTTCCTCATTGTACCCAATGTCTTACAACCTTCACTCACTCGATGCTTCACTTCTACTTCCATACTATCCTTAACAGTCGCATCCGACCCGAGGTACCTAAAATGCTCTACCTCCTCTAAAACTTCCCCATTCAACCTCACATCCAAAGTTCCAAACACTCCACCTCTTGAACATCTCATCACCTTACTTTTATTCACATTTACCCTCAATTTCCGCCTTTCGCACACTCTACCAAACTCTGTAACCAGTCTCCAAACTCAGTATCATAAATACCATCGAAATATGAAAAACCTGGCATCTGCTCACTTATGTTTATAAGTAAAAAACATTGCGTGAAAATCGAATCAACTGTCAAGAAAATGCGGCTCATCGCATTTAAATTTCAAAGGCATTTAAATGCTTAAAAGGTATGGCAAATTTTTTAAAAACCTCTTGCGAACAATAATTTAAATTACAATTCAGATAGGTATTATGTTATACAATTTGCTTGGTTGTTGTGTGCGTTTGTGACGTTTTTAAAGATGCTTAATGACCGTATCTTTGATACGAGTTTTACCAGTCACAAGTATGAGAATACTGTATTTTAATCGCGAGTACTATTACAATGGATATATTTGTTTGCCATTTTTATCTTGAGATTTTTTTAAAACGATACCATTGGATCCCGTCATTTTTGACCAATCATGTACACTAGTATCTTGATTATTAACAATCTGTAGTCAATTTAAAAGTCGTTCGATAATAAAGAATATAATGAATATATGCACAGTTTTCAACACCTGCAACCGTTTACTACTAAGAATAACTGTCGTGTGTTTATTTATACGTTTTGTGTCACGCTGTTAAGAATAATTGATAGGAAAAAATTTGCACAGGCGGTCTTGGTTCCAGTTCACGGTCAATTAATACACTCATTTTCGTTGTGCAATAGCTCTATAATAAGTCACTTTCATCACAATTAGAGCGATCCATAGCCTTATATACTCAAGTTTTTCTCGTGAATACCGAGTTCGGCGGGGTATTGCATATTACAATATGCTGTATTGTATATTACAATATACTGTATTGCAATGTACTGTATTGCATATTGAAATATACATACACAAGTTCGCAGTTGCTCTCAGTAATGCTGAATTTCTGTATCTTGGATACGACACGAATGGCTATAACTACTTCTCTTGCGGCTCAAAAATGCTGTGTTCTGAGTGTTTATTACACTTATAAGAAATTTAAGTTACCTTTGGAATAAGCTGAAAGCATGGAAACTCCACTCAAACGAAAATTTGTTGAAGAAAGGTATTGAATCTCGTCATTTTTGACGGTCTGTGTACACTAGTTAAGAAATAAAATATTCATCTTATAAATTATGAATAGGTGAAGTTGGAGCCACAAAATTGTGAATAGGCAGAGTCGGTGTTGGAGTCGCCAAATTCTGGAGAAATGGAGTCGGAGTCGGAGTCGGAGTCGCCAAATTCTGAAAAGGTGGAGTCGGAGTCGGAGTCGGAGTCGCCAAATTCTGAAAAGGTGGAGTCGGAGTCGGAGTCGGAGTCGCCAAATTCTGAAAAGGTGGAGTCGGAGTCGGAGTCGGAGTCGCCAAATTCTGGAAAGGTGGAGTCGGAGTCGGAGTCGGAGTCGCAAATTTATTCCACCGACTCCGCAACCCTGGTTTCAGTCAACTTTACTACTGCTTCATCAATGCTCGTAGTATTATTGTTTTGTTGAGAGATGTGCAATGAAGGCATTGATTCTTCTAGAACGGTGCGCATTTCTTCAAGATTTGATTCGTTTATTTTACGATATGAGTAAGTTTCAGCCCGTGCCTTGGTGCAAGCAATATAGACATTTTTCTTAATAAGAAAAACTGGGAAGTGATCTGATAAGTCAGAAGTAATTATTCCAGCAAGAAAATCACTAGGGTCTGTCATAAAGATATTGTCAAGCAGCGTAGCACACTCTGAGGTTATTCGTGTAGGCTTTGTAATGATCGGAAGGAAGGATTGAGACTGAAAGGTAGTTAGGAAATTAGAGATTGGTTCATGGCTTTCATGTTTCAGTAGATCATAATTGAAGTCACCGCATATTATTATGTCATTGTATAAGGGCCTGTTGAACTGAGAAATAATGCGATTCAATTCATTCAGGAAGGATATAGGACAGGCTGTAGGAGGCCTATACACCGTTCCAAGCACAATGCGTTTACCATCTCTAAAAAGTTCTACGAAGAGTGATTCTATATGATCCTGATTCATTGTTGCACTTGCTATGGTTCTCGTATGGTTCTATTTATGCATATTCATGTCATTAATATTTGTGCATGTTAATGTCATTAAAAATGCTACTTATGAATGTTGAACCTTGGTTATTGGGATAAATTCCATGCCCAGAAAAATTTATAACATTAACTATCTTTTTCTACCGCTAATAATAAAGTAAGAAAAATATTTCATTGGAAAAAGGAATCAAACTATCCCAACCTTCCTTCGGCAATTTAATATAATAATCAGATAGTACTATACAATAATTTTTCTCAATTTTTTTGCAGTTCTAAAGATACCTGGGCAATACTACATCCGTTCCGCCGCATTTGGAGTTAAGTTATCTTACCTGCGTTGAGTAGACATCTCCGACGCTGTACAAGAAGTACAAGTAGAAGGCAAAAGTTATGGTGGCGGTTATTACCCTCCAGTCATGCTCGACCAGCGCGACGGACGTGAACGTGGACATGAGAATCCCTTTCGCCAGCACCTCCCCTGTGATGGCCCAGCTGCAGTACGACAGGAGACCCTGTGTTCCGGCCTTTTCAGTATACAGGTCGTAACTAAACGCGAATGAGGTTCGGGAGTGACGATGCAGCAACGTGGTTATCGTTTATTGGTACTTCAGAGTTGACACAGGCTTCGTAATTGGAAAAGAATCAGTTAGATTGGACGGTAGGGCTAATGCGAAGTGATGTTACTTCTATAACGCATCGGTGATCTATACAGGTGCTTCCTCGACAGTCGCGCTTCCGCTAATGAACAGCGACGACCCTTACTAAATGCTACCTCTACGGCAGGCCACCGCTAATGAACGGCGATGTCTCTTGCCGATTCTATTTATATACTCGGCGGGCGCACATAATGCTCCCCCCATACTTAAAAATTCTTTATGACAATAAAAATTTTTAAACGTTATTCAATTAACTTTGATTTTCCCTTGACTATCAATTAATCTTACAATCCGTCAAGTCAATTCGAACAGATCAGAACGTATGACACTAAAGGCTTCCGAATAATGAACGGAGGTAGGCAGGTATGGCTTTTTCTGTCTTTAGCAAAGCATAAAGTCAACAAAATTCAACGGCAATCCTACTTCTCGTTAAACATTATTAGTTTCAATTCAATACTTGATTTATTATCCAAAACCAACTAATTAATCACTCTTCCCACTTAGCTTCAAGCAAATTATTTATCAATTTATTCTTATTAATGCAATTCAAATTCAATTCAATTAATTCAATACACCACACAATTTTATAAGCATATCGAAATCAAAAATCAAATCACGTACGTAATAAATCATCTCTATAAGGTACACTTTTTTGAACAAACTGGACACATACCGCCAAATCGAGAAACAAACATTGTAATGAAAACGAAAAATCTAGAAGTAAAAATCCATCATAAATCTATATTATCTAAAGATATAGAATATAAGTTGATATACGCAAAACAATACATTACATTACTACAATGGCAAGTTCAAATCGTCCTACGATTCAAATTAATTTATTTCAATTCAACTAATGGAAATATTGAAAGTAAATTAAATACAATGATCAACAAATGAACTAATTCAATTCAACCAATCTACAAGCGTGCAATTTGGTTTTTAATCGCAATATAAATAATTCGTTACCTTATCTCGCGGGAAACATAAACAAAACATTTCTATAGGGCGATTGAAACAACATCAAGGGTTATAATTAACGACACCAATAATCCGTATAAAATAGAAATAATCATAAGACATTCACTCGTAATATGATGTTCAGTCGTCTCCATCTTGTAGGGACGTGCACGTGGATTCTGTGCGTGAGCGTGTTCCCATTTTTCAAAGTTTCAAGGAACACCATCGGTGATGAGAGCACAGCGTTGAGGTACGAATGGTTTGTCATGTTAATATGAATGTGGAAATCTAGCGTCGTAATGTTATGCGCTAACTTGATGTGGGACTGCAAGTATTTGTTTAGGACTACCACAGATCTCCTTCCAAGCGGTTCAAAATTAGATAAGTGCTCAAACCAAGTAGTAAGTGAAGGTGTAAAGTGTATGTGTATATTGTAAATCGGCATGTGTAATGTTCTGGAATTGTTCAGGAGTCGCCCCAGGAATCTGAAAGGAACCGAGACAGGAGATTAGCATGGCCACGAGTTTAAAGTAAACAGTTGACGTTTCACACTATGGCAACGCTTCCTTCTCATTAAGACACATTCATTCCAACTACAATGCCTGACATTGTTTTTAAACAAGTTGCGGCAGATGCGATGCAGTTCTCGCGGGCTTCGCACTCGCACCCTCGTGTCGACATTTCCACGATTTCACCTAAGTTTATCAACTCTAGCTTACGACTTGATGAACACAACCTTGATGTCGCAATAACAGTATGACAACATCCTAAGCTCGACATCTCGTCTGAAGGTGTTTGCGCAACAAAATATTTCCTAACGCAAGACATACATAAGGTCTTAAGAAAAACTCATAGAACGCACTTACAAGCTAAAAACTCATAGAACACACTTACAAGCTAAATACCATTTAAATACATATATGGAATGGCAATTTCGGAATATATGAAATAAACAGTTCCAAACTAGGTTGACAAATTTACCTTTTTAACTTATCTAAAGGCAGTACATGGTTTAAGTTCGATCGGATAATCTTGTTACCGATCTTAATATCTGCATAATTTTTACCTAGCCTTTCAATGATACCTGGGCCTAAGAAATTTAGTTGTAGCTTGTGTTTTTTGGCATGATTTTTCACTAGTACACGGTCCGTCACTTTTAAATTTTTATCGCGACGTTTCACGTTTCTATAGGTAGTTCTTTCGATTGTAGCGTTAATGATTGCATTTCTAATATTATTCACTACAATAGATGACTCTTTAAATTTTTGTTTTTGAACATCTTCATATGTAGTCGCAACATTGAAGTCTTCTAAATTAGTAGAACTAATATACACACACGTATCTCTACCGAAAACCGTGTATGCGGGGGTATCGCCTAATGTTTCATTAAAGCTATTGTTAATCGAATTCTCCACAATATCCAATAATCTATCCCACTCATTATGTGTAAGAAAATTTAGATATAACTTGAGCAGGTGTCGAATTTTTCCATTACATCGCTCAACAATGCCATTAGAAAAAGGGGAATAAGCCAGAACTTCCCTTTTTAAGATAGAAAGTCCTTTTGTGAAATTTCCCACATTAAATGATTTAAATTCTACAGCATTGTCGGATAGCAAGACGTCCGGGCTACCGAACAAACAGCAAAAATTCCATAGACAATCTGTAACAGTCTCTGTACGTCGGTCACTAGTCGAATATAATTTAACAAAACGTGAGAACAGGTCGATGACGACAAGAATAAATTTGTTCCCATTGTCTGTCATTGTTAATGGACCGTAGAAGTCTATGCTGACCGTTTGAAAGCATCGTGTTCCAATTGGAGCATTTAGAATTTTAATCGGCGTCGATATTCGTGATTTTAGAATCTTACAGATGTCACAAGATTCAACAATTTTGCGTGTAATTGTCCGTTCGTACGGATGAAAATATTTTAATTTAAACTTAAACAAGGTATGATTCAAATCTGTGTGGGACAAATTGTGAATAAATAAAATTGTCTTGTGTAGCAGAGTATATGGCACCACAATAGTCAGAATGGTGCTGGGTCTGTTGTCAATTCTTCGTCTTTTATACAAAATGTCATTCATAATCAGAAATTCATTCATGTCAGTATTAGTAACTTTTGTTGCATTCTCTAGGGCATCCTTTATTTCAGAACAAAAAGGATCACTATCTTGTTCACGTTTAAATTCGTCTAACGACCAGTTGTAGTTAATACTTGAATGGTCTGTAGTCTTGTTAACGTTATCCAGTCTGCATAAGCGTCTGGGGGCTGTCTGCTGTTCAGCAGTACTGTTGTTGTTTCTTCCATTCTCACTTCCTGGCATTGTCTCCTCGAACTCTACCTCAGTCACTGGCTTGTTACATTTGTTACCCGCAGCAGCGGCTTGCAGCCTGGTTACAACGGGAAAAGTCTCTACATCCGGGGTTAATTCAGAACACTCTAATAGTTCTCTTTCTGTTAAGGGATTTTTGTCATGATTTATTCTGCTTAATGCATCGGCGGCACTATTCGCTTTCCCAGAAAAATACTTTAATTTGGCATCAAAAGCTTGCACATAAATACTCCATCTAGCGAGCGTGTTGTCTTCAGGCAATTTCTTTGAAAATAAAGGAAGCAAAGGCTTATGATCGGTGTAAATGACCAGATCATATCCTAAAACAAGATATATAAAGTACTTCAACGCTTCAACTATAGCGAACATTTCCTTTTTTGTTGTTGAGTATCGTCGTTGGGTGGAATTCAACGTTTTAGAAAAAAATGCGACAGGTCTCATGTTTCGAACTTTATCAGTAGATGACTGGAGTAAAACAGCTCCTATGCCGACGTTTGATGCATCACAAAACAGATGAAAATTTTGATCGAAGTTTGGGTGACTCAAGATTGTATTTTCACACAGTTCATCCTTTAATTTTTTAAAAGCGTTTTGACAATCCTTAGACCAATTGAATTCAACATTTTTCTTCAGAAGATTATAGAGCGGGCTTGCGATACTCGCAAAATTTTTTATGTACCTACGAAAGAAATTTACCAGTCCTAGGAATGATTGTAACTGTTTCACATTCTTAGGAATTTATAAATTCTTTACTTTGTCAGTACCGGTGCTTCTGGTTCCCATTCCGCTAATGGAATGTCCGAGATATTCAATCTCATCACGGAAGAATTCGCACTTTTCCGTTTTTATTGACAATCTAGCGTTTCTTAATAGTTCAAGTACAACTTTTATATCGGCAAGATGCTGTGCCTTTTCCTTAGAAAATATGAGCACGTCGTCCATAAAGACGAAAGATAGTTTTCCTAGAACAGGAGATAGCGTTTGCGTCATTACTGACTGGAAATATGCAGGTGAGGTTTTTATACCAAAAGGTAAACGATTAAATTCATATTTTCTACTACCAACGGTAAATGCTGTTATTTCCTTACTCTCATCGGTCAGTGTAATATTATGATATCCCGACCTAAGATCTAATTTCGAAAAGTATTTTTGACCATTTAAACTATAGAGAATCTCGTCCATGCGCGGCAGAGGGAATGATTCTTCATAAATTACCTCATTTACTTTGCGAAAGTCAACTACCGGACGTATGGTTCCATCTTTCTTATGAACTACAATTATCGGTGAATTATAAGCTGAAATCGATGGTCTAATAATTCCGTCGTCTAACATTTTTTCGTTAACGACTTTCAAGTCTTCCATGTAACGATGGGCAATACGATAGGGAGGGACATTTACGACATCCACGTTAGGTTTCAAACGTATTTTGTATGGTTTAATCGCAGCAGCGGAGATCGATTCATTGTCTATAGTAATAACGTCTCTGAATTCATTCAACAAACTCAGCAATTCAGGCTTCATTTCGTCACCGTTACACCTGATATCATCATTATTTAATTTCCGCCGACCACGGGCTATTTCTTTGGAATCAGAAACGTACCCTTTGTCGACAACTCCTGTGATCCCGACAGATTCACTATTAGTGTCTTTCTTCTCGACATCTAAACGTCTGTCCTGGACAACACTAGCTGCCTGCACAAAGGTACTCAATCCTCCTTTTAATTCTCCTTGTACATCTGACAAGTAAACTTCGGACTCAATGTGATCCTTCTCCACTTTTTCTAAAGTACTTATAATTGCATTCTCTGGTAAAACAATCGCTCTGTCGGAGCTATTAATTAACAACAACGGAATCTTTCTCCTATTATTAACTCTCACAATCGCTTCTGCGACACAAATGCCTTCTTTTAAAATTGCTTTCTTTATTATGTATTCTCCATTTTTACACTTTCCAACATGTCCAACATGTTTCAAAATTACATTGGGAGCAATCTCTACTCGTCGAGTATGAACTCTTAACGGCCTTGGCCCTATGTGGGAACTGGTAACTGCAACTGCGCCTCGAACAGGCTGATTTTCTCTCTTACCATCCCTTTTTTTTCCTCACCTACTCTCGCAGCATTACACGTCCTGATAATTTCTCTCTTCTCTCTTAGCTTATTTAGGACTTTTTTCTTAGCTCTGGAAGTAATCGTGTCCGCCATGAGACACTCAGTATTCTCTATTAAATACTCGAGACACTCTGTCTTTCTCTTTTTTCGTCGTTTTACCTCTGCAAAGGGAATTTTCTCGTCCTTGATAATTAAACATCTTTGTTTTAAGTCTACAACGGCGTTCTTGTCTAATAAATCACGCCCAATAATGACGTCATAATTGTAAATACCATCTTTAATTATTAAAGCATTTGTCTTTAAACTTACTCCGTTTTTTAACTTTAGAACAAGCTCCACCTCGCCTTCAACATTACTCTTAGCGTTAACGCCTTTTATAGTCAGAGAACTTGGCTTCACGTCATTACTTATCTCACTAATTCTGTGGTAGCTGATTAGACATTTTTCTGATCCTGAATCAATCAATGCATTCCACAGGTCTGCATCTTTTCTAAGCACAATCATGGGCTTATGACTTTTTCGTATTACAAATAATTCATTTTGTCCTGTAACTTCAACTTCTTCATCTTCTTCGTATTTACAAACGTTCGCTGTGACATGGCTTTCAAATTCAGTGCCATGAGCTTTCAAATCATTTAAATCGCTTAAATCCACCTCTCCCAGCGATTCATATCTATTTTGACACTCAATCAATGGATCTATTATCTCACCATTTTTAACGAGGGAACCTTCAGCACCAGAATTCTCCTCGGGTTCACTAGGAGCTACTGACGTAGAGTCACACTTAGTTATTTCAATTTCATTTTTACCATCGACGTTATTTCTATCGGCAATGAAATCGTCTCTGCAGTTTACGCTAAATAATTATCGCCACTGTTAGTTTGGTAAGTTTCTACCTGGCCTTTTTCTGGTACACGAGTTTTATGCTGTCCTCGCTCACGGACACGATCAGGTCTACCTGGTCTGTTGAAATGTTCTCGTCCGGATCTACAGTCTCTTGCGTAGTGTCCTAACTTATTACAACGAAAACAAGCTACATCACGCAGTGAACGCTCGGTGGCGGTCTGAGATGAACCCGGTTTGTACCAATCAGTCGGTTTCCTAGCCACAGTGGTTACCGACACACCTTGTCCTTGGCAGACACACACATGATTGTAACAATTCGAGCAACGCCTAGCTTCAGTAGCTGTCTCTAATGCCTGGACTTCTAGAGTTCCTAATTCACGATCTCCAACAAAAGATTTTACGTGAGGTCTAGCACGGAAAGTTGGTCTCGGGAAATTTGGTCTCCAGTAGGGCCTACGCGTCCTACCTCTACCTTGAAATCCGCCTCATGTCATTGTATGCACTTCGGCCTCATCATAGGCTGCATCAAAGTTTGATTCGGACGAATGGTCATCCTCTGCACAATAGATTTCCACAGATCTCTCAGATCGAGTCGCTAACACTTGCTTATCCTCGGGAAAATTTCTAATGACAGTCACGAGCCTCTGAAGGAGCTCTTCCGACGAGTTAAAGGGTTTGTTAAATAGATTTTTGGAAAAATCTTCTGTTACTAGGGGGTTGATGATGGCCATAGCTAACGCAACAATTAAAGTATTCTCGACATACTTATCGAGAGCAACAGGATCGGGACAATTTACTACATAAGGGTGGGCTCTGTTCGAACACTCCGGGCTGTTCATTATTCTGTGGGTTAGCTTACGGATTTTGGATAGTATAGCTACAAACTGGCTCGCTAAAGCATCATTACGTTTTAGGCGTACGTTATTTAGATCACAGGCGACCGCGTGCAGAGATCTTTCACCTTTCGAGACGTAGATATTTTCCAACAGGTGCACGACTTCTTCGAAACTTAATTCATAACCTTCACTAATTATGGACGCGACGACCGTGTTGAAGTCGCCTACCCGCTTGTCTGCAGTTCGCAACAATAAGTTTAGTTTCGCTTCTTCCGAATTATCTGACAGCATATTGAAATATGCTCGCACATTCTTTATATGCGTTTCTAGTGACTTATTTTCTATGAAGTCAGGGTCATTCTTTCGTTTTCTACTGCGGAACTGCGGCAGATCCTGCCCAGCAATTACAACACTAGGTATCGGACCGACAATAGAAGTCGTCACACTCGTAACCGTACTAGTTACAGAGCTAACTGTGGTAGTGACTGCACTGGTAACAGGGGTGACTGTGGTGGTGGTCGTCATGCTGACAGGTATTGAATTCGACTTCGCTGAAAAAATAGGAATTGATACTCTTCCAAATCTAGTCACATACGGAATCGTTCTTATGTACTCGTATCCGTCAGAGTCACTGTCCGACATAAAAATACAATATTCTTAGACCTCCAATTACCATTAAGAGAACCAATGTTAAAAATGTTCTACACACATTAAATCATTAAATGAAAACATTCTACATACGATAAAATGATAACTTACATTTTCAGTGGACTTAAAACAGGCTAATTCAGCACCACAAAGTCAAAGCTCGTGAAGGTCGGCAGCAAACTGAACAGAGCAAGCTGCTCCGGCTTACTCTTATGTGCTAGAGGACAATGGGTGCTAGAGAGCACTGGCTACAACTTCCTTCAACTGTTCTAGAGAACAATGGGCTACCGCTTCCGCGTACACGCTCTCCCACTCCCAGGAATCCGCGCTTGCAATGCCTATGCTGCTCGCCGCTCAACTTCCACTCCCAGGAATCAGCGCTTGCAATGCTTACTGCTTACTGCTTACTGCTCGCTGCTCAACTTCCTACTCATTAATTTTATAATGATGATGTATAATCATAAAATTGAGCGCATGCTTATTTAATTTGCAAGCAACATTATCGGCGTACACTTAACTTGTTGGTGACGTTGAACAATATTTTGGCGATGCGTAGCTCTCGTCGATCTTCTCGCTGCAGATGACGGTGCGTAAATGCGTAGATCTCGTCGACAGATCAGGTTGTTGATCTGGACCCCTCACTTCATCTTCTCCTTTGAGTAGCGATGATCCAGACTGGTGGAGGCTGAGTTAGCGTGTAGATTTTCGATTTTTTCTCCCTCGAAGTGTTTCTTTCTCGAAGAGTTTCTTGGAAAGAACTTCGATTTTCTGCGCTGACGTCCTTCTTCCTTTTCTCGATGCTCCGAAGTAATGTGATAACTATGCGACGTTACTCCAACAGGGTGACACTCCACACACTTAAAATCACGGATCAGCAGAACCGAAGATCACTTCTTGATATCTTTCTTCTTCAATGGGCAATGTGGATATCTTTAATGTGGCATCCCCATACACGGGCCACCAAATATGTTCCGGCCTTTTCAGTATACAGGTCGTAACTAAACGCGAATGAGGTTCGGGAGTGACGATGCAGCAACGTGGTTATCGTTTATTGGTACTTCAGAGTTGACACAGGCTTCGTAATTGGAAAAGAATCAGTTAGATTGGACGGTAGGGCTAATGCGAAGTGATGTTACTTCTATAACGCATCGGTGATCTATACAGGTGCTTCCTCGACAGTAGCGCTTCCGCTAATGAACAGCGACGACCCTTACTAAATGCTACCTCTACGGCAGGCCACCGCTAATGAACGGCGATGTCTCTTGCCGATTCTATTTATATACTCGGCGGGCGCACACCTGCATGGCTTCGGCCACCTAAAGGGCAATAAACACCTTCAATGAATGTTATGCCGTGAAAAATGTGTTTTCAAAGCTTATCGTTAATTTAGATCAAACCTTTGAAAAAATAAAACATTAATTTGATTTATTTTGGTGACTCAAAGCTGTTTTTTATCATTTTAAAAGCCCGTCTTCACCATCCAATCGTCGATCACAAATACACCAAATCGTGAACAAAAACGCTAACTTCTCTGAATCGTGTCCAGACTACGTTTTACGTACATATATTCAGCTCCAGAACGCTGGCAGTTTTTTTTTTAATTTCATTGACTTCAATTAAATCTAAGCCAATTTATATATTGTGTTTTACTGAGTAAATATTGTACATATGACATAATTAGTTTCGGTAAATACAATATTCATGCATTCCTACAATTTACTGTGTTTGCGAGAAAAAAAACACAATTATATTGATAAAGTTGAAAAAAGACGTAGAAACCGAGCAATTAAAGAGCAAAAACACCACCCATCATTCATAAACAAGCGAGTGCTCGCTCTTCAAAGAAAGTTTATCACCAGAGTTCTTCAACAGTTTTGAAAACACGAGCACTCCAAAATCTGGCAGTTTTCCATCTGTGTTCGTGTTCGCGGACTGCTGAAACAACACAAGATTCGGCCGAAAGATTGATAGAGTGGACGGGTCTTTAGGTAACTTGTTTTGCACAAAAGCAAAAGTGGTTTGTGATGTATAGTAAAAAAGAAGGATCAGTTTAAGTTTATAGGGAATTTGAGAGAAAATTAATTATGAGTAAATGAAAGATGATTTAGTCTCCTGTTCCATAAGACCAAAAATCGTGTGCCGGTTTATGAAGTGAAACTTTCCAAAGCTTGTAGAATATGATCGAGAATTGGCTGGAATTAGTCTTTCAACTGAAAGGAATTAATTGAGGCAAAGAATTAAAATCTCATAACACAACGACTGAAAATTTTATAACGTCTCAGACTTTCGTTCTGATTTGAAAATTTACTGTTTACAAAATTACTGATATCAGCACGAAATTAATTTTGCTTCATTGTCAATATGGAAAATCGTGAGGTATATGAGAGTCATATTAAGAATCTTTCAAGCGACTTAAACTTGAATAAATTCGACTAAAATTTTCAAGGCGATTGTTAAAAGGAAATTGAGATGACTCACCATTATTGCGAAATGCCCACAGCTTTCTGCTTCCCGAACAAGCGCGTCCCTCTCGTCGAAATGCTCCGCTTTCATCGCATTATAATTCATCAGACCGTCAACAAGTCGCCGGCAACGACACTTCAGCGCACGTGCGATGTTTATGCAAGAGACTTGGAAAATAGAAACAATTGCAATAGCCCCAAAAACTAACTCTATCTCGATAAAACTTTTTATCAAGTAGAGGATCGGATTCGCGAATTGTGAGCACCTGACGAACACGTAGCCAAGGTGGCCAAACACTCCCATAACCACGAAGACTACGGTCATGGAGTCTGCTTTCAGTGCTTTATAAGGCCCACACATGACATTCAAGTAAGACTCGGACCATCGGAAGAAATGGGCCGCCTCTGCTGTTCCCTTACTTGAGACAAGACTGACAAACAAGCCGAAGTAATAAGGAATGAAACTGGCAGTGGATCCCACAATGTAAAGAGGGCTGGTGCTTAGGCAGTCAATTGATGCAAGCGCATGAAGTACAAAATTGACCGCATGCAAAGTTAAACCATAAAAGAGCCAAGCAATTCTCAGTTTGACTCCGCGTCTTGTTACATCATAGAACGTCACGCCCAGCATTTTCAACACATACTCTTGAAATACCCATACATTCATTTTCTTCCCAGAAAGCTTTCAACTATGTTTTTTTCTGCAAGACACAAGCAATTGCGTCACCACTTAGATAGACTTTGGAGCCGACTGACAATGAACGTTAGAGAGAATGCATTCTTTTGTGAGCGCGATGATTGAACAAGCTATTATGAAGTGGCCTGAATCGATTGATAGAGCTAACAGAAGCTATGAGTCGCGTGTTCTTTATGAAACGCGCTATCGGATGCCAAAGTAAACATAAAAGTAACATGAAAACTTTATAAACGTAATTGCATCTCGCATCAGAAAACGCTAAATTTAAATTTAGTGAAGCACTTTGTAGTTACTCAATATTTGCTGCAGGACAAACTATGGAATGGATGGGAAATTATGACGAATACTTCTTCTGGGTTGATGAACTAAATCTAAACGCCATAATTCTGCAGACCACATTTGTTATTAAAAAGTATTGTTTTCATCTCTTGTTGTCAACACTAGTAAAATGAATGCAATTGAATTATATTCTGTTGATAATAGCTCATAAAAATCACAAGATCATGCGTCAATTATTTTGCAAAATTTATTTTATTATGTTTCACATCCAGTGAAGATATTAAACATCCAGTAAAAATATTAAACTTTTCTGCAGGAAATTAGGATAGGAATTTAATTGAACGTAGTTATTATCAGAACAAAAAAACGACACCCTTTTATAGGAGCGTTGCTTGGTTTCAAATTTAGGGGCATCATAATCGCTTTTATAAGAGTGAACACGAGTATGAACACGAGCTTTCCGCGAGTGTGAGGAATGAAGCTTCACAGATATATACGTACGATGTGCACTTGAATAAAAGAATTACCTTCTCGAAAAACACACATGCTTCGGCGTCTGTTACAAATACATGTTCTCATACATGTTCCTGTGTAGTCCTTTTATTTATTTCAAATACATGTTTCAAATACATGTTCAAACACACATGCTTTGGCGTCTGTTACAAATACATGTTCTCATACATGTTCCTGTGTAGTCCTCCTTTTATTTATTTCTTCACACACTTTCCTAATTCCAAATAAAAGCACAAACAAACATGGTCACTCCATACATTCGGATATTTTGCCTGACCGATACCTGCCACTGCGTGATGCAACGATTCTTATCGCTTCTTCAAAGACATTTATAATAGTCCAATATTTGACGAGCTCATCGAACAATTACTGAGTGATCGACCAAGGAAGTCATGACAACACAACTTCCCTTGTGTCTCAGTTTTTCACGATAGGATCTCCTTAAATTGAAGAACGTCCTACTAGACGATTCATCCATTTTTTCTGATCAATGCTTACCACATTGGTGTGTTTTATCCTCCAGTGGTCAAAGTTAGGCTTAGATCCTTTTATTCCACGCATAAGCCGAAGTGACTTGATTCAACGCTGGGAAGAACGTGAAAAATTAAAAAAACTCTTGCTATTGTTTGTTATTTCACTGGCTGCAGTATTTTTGGCCAACAACGTTTGAGATTGAACCAAGAAAATCCAAACATTTTCAAATTTAGACATTCAGTTTTCATCATTCCACGCAAATTGCCGTCTTTGTATCAAGTTTTAGAAGTGCTTGTCTTGTTCCCAAACTTTTGCTTACATTTTAAAAGGTCCTTCGAATATTTTCACACTCACTTATCAAACCATTCCCCCACGAAATCTTCAAGAAGAAATTCAAGAAGAAATGAAGAGTGATTTTCAGAAGGGTAAAAAACATCGAACTATTTCTCTCCAGCAAAAATAACATGTTTTCTAGTTAAGTTTCGAAAGGTGAGTGACGTGCTCTGTGGTACTAACCTTCTTTATCCGAAAGTTGATTAGATTACAATTCTTGCCATTAGGCAAGAAAAGTAAAGATGGAAACATTTTTTCTGAAGTATGACGCTGCCGATAGTGAATAACGTCGCCTGTGCCTCATCTTTTGTTTAATTTTGAGGAGAACGATAACTTGTTATCGGTCACAGGAATTTTGTTCATGC
Organism: Morinoia aosen; assembly: GCA_030386875.1. NCBI lineage: Eukaryota > Metazoa > Arthropoda > Malacostraca > Amphipoda > Talitridae > Morinoia > Morinoia aosen. The sequence goes on along the minus strand of CM059557.1, from coordinate 26,878,215 downwards.
TCAGCATCCTATACTTTTTTAACTCATCTGGATTCATTTTGTATCAAATCAATCTTATAGTCTAAATCCCGTACATTCTGCTTTTTTGCTGGAATAACTTCTACCAGAAGAACATAATTCCTTGGTTATATTTGGTCCTCGTATGATTTCTGAATTTCTTAGCTTCGACTAATTATATCTGCTTCTAAGAAATTAGCCACTTTGAATCGATTGATATGATTATTGAAAGACAAAAAGAGGAAATGGTCAAAAAATTTTACATGACTTTATTAAAAACAAGCTGTTAAGTAGTGGAGATGCTTCACCAATAGGTTTAAAGCATAAATGTTATTAGGTAAGCAAAATCTATTGACATATATCTAGGCATCTTCAATTTCTTCCCTCCAGAGAATGACTGATGATTTCGTAGAACGTCGAGCCTCCCGTGTCGAGTATACTTCAGGAGCAGTTGGTGCCTGTGAGCGTACGAGCTACGATTGAGCTTATGTGCCTGTTTTCCTTGCCACTATATCTCGAATAAACACACTTATTCTGCAAACAAATGATATTTTCGACTGGTCTACAAGTTATTCATGAGTGATCTCCATATGTTACGAGGGAAGTTAACACTATGCTGCGGTCCCCTGCAAAACATTGTCTACCTTCACATAATGACGCTTGCGAACGAAGTAAATTATGCTGCGCTGGAGTCAGAGATGAAGCACTTCATCGTCAGGTTACAAAAAATAGTTATTTTCTTTAATTTCCATCATTGAAAATTTCTCGAAATAAAGTCTATGATTTTTTGTATAATATAGAATGACACACGATGAAAACAAACGAACGCTTTTGTTTCGCATTCATCATCTTCTCGATGAAACATGAGTTCGCCAGAAGGTCTAGGTTCGGCGACTACGTAGATGTGCTTAGTTCTTAGGAATAATACCATGAAATTGAATATATGACGTCTTATAAAAAAGAATACCTTTAGTAATGAAAAAGGAATAATTATTACGCAGGTGAAGTTTCGAATCTAAAAAACAGTTTTAAATTTCTTTTCATTGAATCACACCAAAACGCAGGAGAATTAACTTGGTCTGTCTGAAATTCAGAAGATTTTCAATTAAATTGTATTGCGTTCCGTTCATGTTAGATTGTAATAGAAAATGAACATTTTTGATTTACCTTATGGGTAAGAGCCAGTGATTTTCGCTGTATTTCCAGCCACAAGAATTTCTATTTATTTATGATATTCAAAGCTGCAAAAAAATGAAACAATTTCTAACTATTCTGCCCGTCAGTGGGCAATGATAAAATTGATTTAAATACAGTGAGCTTCTTCAAAATTTAGCATGATTCAGAACTTTATTTGTAAGCGAGTGGGCCGCCTTAGGTGCAAATTAGAGCTTTCATTCTACCCGAAATTGATTCTTCAAGGTTCTGGATTCTGTGCAACTCTACGTTTAGTAATAATTGAAGCAGTCTAGTCCTCAAAGTGGTCAATGTTGAAAGAAAGGGTGATGAGGTACCCAGGTTCTAACCAAACGCATTCCGTACATACACACTATGTAGAGAAAGTGTTGCTACTCTGTTTATAGAGTGTGATCGATACAGAATCAAATATGCTCATTCAGATTCTGTAACTAGAAATGTTTTATACCGTTGTTCTAAATTGTTCTTCGGCTACCGCAGTGAGATGATGATTTGTGTGCGTATGCCTCTGAGGTCGCGTTAACAGATTTAACCACTATAGTAGTGGTGCAGTGATGTTGAAACAGGATTGGATTCAGTGAGTATTTTTTATATTTATCTCTCAATTATTTTCTAATTGTAGCTACTTCTAATTTTGTTTAAATCCGCCTTCTGCAATGCAGCTCGCAGGGTTAGATGAACGACAGTAAAGAACTAGTTTATCAAACCCTAAATTAACAGGTAAATATGGGAAGCACAAATAGTATTTTTATTCAGTAAAAACATTGCGAGAGGGAGGGAGAGAACCTCGCCAACTGTCCCCTCGCGTATCCTACAACAAAACAGGGAAAACGTAAGTAATACCGAACCAATTCAAACGTACGAAAAAAAGAATATGTGAATCCTAAGGACATTACATTTTACGTTAGTACGGCATGCACGCGCTCCAGTCCATAACGGAATACAGATCTTTGAAGGGCGTTCTGACGTAGCAAGAGAGGACCAGACAACAAAAACGCTAACCAGGAGACTGGTCTTTTGTTGTAGCCTGGTATTACAGTGCCGTAGTCTGGTACGAACGGTCTGCGCATTGTTATGACGCAAAAATTATACCACATTGAAGGATTTCAGTGCAAATGCTAAAAAAATTCTCTTAGTGAGTTTCACGTAACCCTTGAAAATTAAACGGAAAATTTGTTAATTGGTTACCACTTGATTATCACAGCGCATTGCACCTACATATATCCGCTTGGGATTGTTCATTTTCTTTAGAATTTGCAAATGGTTTAATGGATAATCTTCTCATCGAAAATTTTTTACGAACGCTAATAACTGGGAGTGAGCTCTAAAAAAATGGGTAGCTCAAAACGATACAAAAAACGGTTCTGTAAGAGCCGAATGACTTCTAAAAATTAATGAAACTATTTTACATCATACAGAGGCATGAATTGTTTTTCTGCCTGAGAGGCGGTCATTCGTCTCATCAACCTTATCTAACGTCAGATCGTGAAAATTATGGCCACTTAAGTGAAACCCTTTGTTAGAGATTTATGCACTGTCAGCTACCTTAAAATCAATGGTGAATACTTCAAATCAAGAATTTTATCTTCATCAGTAAATATTCAAATCAAATTTAAAGTTAAAGGCACTTCTCATTTTTACAGGAGATGTTCTTAGATACGGAAAATTGTGTTAGTGGCAGCCAGCGCTTCAATTCCATCTTTAGCGGGACGACGGGAATGGGGAGGCAGGCCATCAAGTTAGACGAGTAAGCGCAGGTCAAGACGAAGGAAGTCCACCACCAACATAGCAGCCACAGGTGCACCCACGACTTCTGGATGTTCTCTCGGCAACTCTGGCAGAAAATCGCTGGAAGCACCGGAAAAACAAACGCTCGAATCATATGTAAGTGAATTTTGAATTTTCACAGCATTTAAAAATAAAAGGACTACTCCGTAAAATTAATTTAAAAGATTTTAAAATTGGTTTCACCACAAGCGAGACGATTGATACAAGGTATATAAGGGAATAAACAAAATATCTTCAAGCTGACGACTTTTGGATTGTGGGTAAAATGACTTGCAAAATTTGTGCAAATGATTAAGGGGGTCCTCCAGGCCCCCCTGTTGCTCAGGAAAGCATTTTTCATGTTTTTGTTGGAAAAAGACCCTTAGGTGGTGAACTATTCGGTCCAAAAGTTTGATGGCGCTACGGACACTAGATCCCCTCCCCCCAGGGGAGGGGATTTTGTCCCAAGGGGACAAAAATCTTGAATTTTTCTCTATTTCGACCCCATATCATAAGAAAACAAAACGAGAAATGGATAATTTGCCTCTGTACTTTTGTTAACAATGTTTCAAAGATTCTAAAACTGTCTTTGGTTTTGTTCTAGCATAAAAATCCAATGACTAGTCCTCTTTTGAAATATGAATACCAATGGACTAAAATCAATATGTAAAATTTTTTCAAAAACTAAGGCCTGAATCATAACATGTATAAAAGAAATTATGTTTCTTTCCAAAAGTTATATATAATAGTCAAATTTCATAAAAATCAGTCTGCAATTAAAAAACATCATTATTTATATGAAAAATTTTTTTCCATGAAAGTTACAATTTACAGTGTGAATATGAAATTATGCATGGAGATCATCGAAATGAAAAGGAAAACTGCATTCAATTACAGAAATTATCCATTATATTACACTTCAACTCAGAATATTTGTTTTTGGCCTGTCTTGTATAGTTCCTGATTTTCAACTTTCAAAAGGATAGAAGTCAAAAAGTTTTTATGCTAGGAAGAAAACAAAGACAGTTTTAGAAACCTTGAAACATTTCTAACAAACTGATAGTCCTTTTTTTCAATTTTTGAATTTTAACTTGTTTTATCATAATTAAAATCAAAAATTTTGTTATATGTTATGGATTGGTAAAATATCGTATATATAAAAAAGATTCAAATACAAAGTAAACGGACTATCACTTTTTTACAAATGCTCCAAGGATTCTAAAACTGTCTTTGTTTTCTTCCTAGCATAATAACTTTTTGACTTCTATCTTTTTGAAATATGTATAAAAATGACTGAAAAAACTAATATTTCCAATTTTTCGAAAAAACTAAGGCCTAAATCAAAAATGTTCTCGAGTAAAATATGTTTTTATTCCAAAAATACATATACAGGCCAAATTTCAGGCCAGAGGACACCGTCAGGGTAAAAAAAGTCCGTTATTTACGGATGGATCTCTCAGAAATTGTCACAGTAGGTGTGAAATAATGCAAAGATCATTTGTTACTTGGACAAAATTTTTGTATCTGCGCTGTATTTTTTTTATTTTCGAAAAATACGATACAATAGGGTTTTCTTAAAAATCTATCTTCTTCTACAATTTGAAGTTACAGAACCAGTACTTCGTTTTTAGATTGCTTATATGTCTATATAACCAAAAGCAATAGGGAATTTCGATAACTTTTTTTGTGGAGTTTGGGATTTTAAAAAAAAAAATGACCTTTTTTCATTTTGTTTTCGTCGTGTAATTTTCAAAATAATAGATGTATCGGAAAATGCTATTGCAAATGGATACACCTTGCTAAGCCCTATCGAATGGTATATAAACCATTCTTGTAGTTTTAAAATTGTGGAAGAAGATACATTTGAGAAACCAATTAACGAGTTTCCAGAAAAAAACGTGTTTTTCATACAAAAAATAGTTTTTCTTCTAAACTTTTGAACTAGGGGTTTTCTACAATGAACTCTTGAACTTTTGTAGCTCTTTTCAAGCCCTTTCGATTGATATAATTTACATTGCTGTATCTCTGGAACTCTGGGAAAAAATCTACTTCAAAAGACAATACGTGTAATTCTTCAGAACACCCCCTTTTTTGAAAATTTTTTTAAAAATTTTATAATAATTTATAATTTTTTCCAAAATACGTTTTTCTCAAGTCAACTCCTCTGTTTTGTAGCTCTTTTCAAGCCCTTTGGACTGGTGTGCTCGCCATAGCCGTAGCTATGATACTGCAGCTGTCATCGAGCTATGAATGGAAGCTGCAGTATCATAGATACGGCCGAACAGCTAAATTCTTAAATTGTCAAAAATTATCAAAAATTTTTACTCAGCGTTAAAATGTTTCGTTTGAATATGAAAACACTTTGAGTAGCCATGAACGAACTCTATTGCCATTGCCGCAAAGAAACACGCTCAATTGACCCCCAATAATGACGGGGGGGGAGTGGTCAAGGTCACGCCACTCCCACCGCTTTCCCCCCTCTGGTGGGCGTACCATTCGGAGTAGACGTAAGCAAAAAGTACCAATGGAAGCACAAGAAAATCCTCTATAAGATGCATATAAAAACAGAAAATCAACACTTATCCCGATTTCTACCCAGACGATGTCCTGATATTAATTTTATGATAAAATCGAAGAAAATACAGATTACTGGTCTTGCTACGTCGTAATTAGTTATGCAATTCATATAAACAAGCTATTCTCAAATCAAGAGTTAGTTGACAGATCGGTCAGTGTTTTCGTAATCGTAAGTTTCTTCATTACAATAATATTACGAAAACACTGACTGGACTGTTAACTGGTTATTTCTCTCAATTTGGAATTAGCTTGTCCATTTGATTTGCATAACTAATTACGAGTTAGGTAGACGAGTAATTTGTATTTTCTCTGGAACTGCAATTTGTTGGAGGTTTGTATTTACTCTGAATTTTAAGTATGTATACAAGATTTGGTTTAATGCCCCATTTTACCTACTACTCTTATTAGCGATTTCTAATTTGCACAAATATTCGAGATCACATATGATTCCAGCGCGCTTCTTCATGTTACGAAGGGGATGAGAGCAGATAAACTCACAATTTGACTACAGTGAAAAGAAAATATTAATGTTTGAGCCTTGAGTTATACGGGACTGAGTATATGAAAAATGAAGGGGAAAACCAATGTAGCTAAGAATATCATGATAAAAGCAAACATTGTAGATTATAAAAATGTGTCTTCAGTGATCTGAAAACAGTAAATCAAAGTGGTATTTTTTAAGTGCTTGGACCTAAATATTTGTTCAACAAACACCCGGTGGGGAAAGTAAAAAACGCTTACTAACATTCTCTTGTAGTATTTTGTTAAGATTAATTATTTTCTCGATAACTTGTTTGAAGAAAAAAATGATCACAATTTTCAGTTGTTGGGTGCAATGCTCTCTTCTCTCTAATTTTTTTCTTTGAGGTAATGTTTACTCAGTTTACTTCTCTTCAGTTCAATAAATTTATTCATGTGTCAACAGAATAGTTAAAATAAGATTGAAAAAAACAATCTGCAAGCCACAAAAACCTTGATATGAAAACCCTAACCGATCCCAAAAGAAATTGAAACTCACCTCGATAAAAAACTTTCAGCATAAAATGATGAACACAACTTTTCTCGAGATGAGAGCCGTAGAAGCAAAAAAATTTCTTGTGTTATCTGTCAGAAATGTACAAATCACGCGTTAGTAACATTTCAACAGTTACCTAAATTTAAAAATATTTTGCCATAGACTCCGTGTAATGAGATCCGTCATAACAGTCTCGGATCTTTTCGAGAAACAAATTTGTGTGTTTGATCCATGGCTTAACATTTTCTCCTTTGTTGATTTTGGCACCACAAGAAATTTTTTTTTATTAACAGTTCTCTCGTTCTCCTGGAAAGTTAGGGGGGGGGGAAGTCCTAAATTCTCTGATAGAACACTAAACTATTGCACTTGTTCAGTTCCTTTGTGATGTTAAATGTGAACAATCATTCCATAGAAACCAAAGTGTTTCAAATTCCAAAATGATGACCAAGTGGCGGACTTTGAAACACTATACGTCCCAAAAATGTACAGCTGGCAGTTTAATTTCATTATACTTCGTAACCTAACCATCAATTTTTGTCTTTCCATGTATAATCTTCCAGTAATAGATTTTTCCAATGTATGAGCGTATGAGCGTATGAGCGTTTGCCAAATGTAGCGTATGAGCTTGGCAAACCTAATAGGATGGTTACACGGTTGCCAAAACTGGGTCTTAAAAACAGTTTTAAAACCTCACAGCCCCTCATAGAGGAAACTTTGATCTTCACAAGTCATAGTCTTCACGAGTTTGTACCTACCTAGTTGTAGGGGAAATCATACGGCGGGTTGTCATAGCTAGTAGAACTAATAGGCCAGGGTCTCTGAATTCCCTTTGCGGTAACGTCGCGCTCTCTCATAAGGCCGAATTCGTCCACTAGGTCATAACTAAAAGTAAAGTAAATCCAACTGGCGCAACTTGCTTAGATGTTGAGGCTGGGTTATAACAGATTATGGTTGCAAGTCTTGTGTTTGCTTTGACATATTTATTCTGGCTTACATTCGCAATAAACGATACTTGCCCTGCAATAAAAAGCTGCTTACACCATTGCATTACCTCTCGATATCTCAGTGTATAACACATCGACGTTGAATTAAATTTATGAACGTACATTTTTGAAGCACAAATTCGAGCTGGCAGCCTTCAATATGCATATGCATGGAGAGCAATTTAGAACAAATGCAAACATCGAACTCTTCCAAAGAATAAGACTAGTATTATTAACACACTTTGTACCTCTCTTACAAAAAATGTACGACCTGCTTTTCGTTCTTCACATTTACTTGAGTGCAATCAATCAGCTGCAGAGGTAAAAATTGCTTCAATAACGCAATTGTTCGCGCACAGCAGCTAAGTCATTGTTCATTCAATTGCACTAAACAGAGTGCCGCATTCGACCGTCAGCTGTACGTGCATTAGTATTACTCTTGGATTATGGTTGAAATGCAGTGAAGTACAGTGAATTACAGTGAAATGAAGCCCTCCAAAATGCACGAGCTAACTCTTGAGCTTTCTGGACTGCTGTTCTACGACGTCAAAATGAGTGGAGTGGCGCTCAATGTTCCATGGCTCTTGTATGGATTCGTGATCCATTTGACGCGGATATTAGGGTATTTTTTCCCGATATTCGATCCTGACACCGATAAGCGCTCTTTGCAACTAATATCAATCAAAATGGGATCTCTTGGCAACTTTGCAAGTGTAATTCTAGTCTTTGTTTGTTGTCGGGGCTTAGCTGAAACGAAATACTTTTTAGAAAACAGTAATATAAACTTTACTACCAAGTACGGACACACTTTTGTTAACCAAAACCTAGGCAGCGTAAGCTTGATCTTCATCCTTGCTACAGTGGGGGGTAATTGCCACTACTGGGTTTTAAAATATGCTGATTTTGAAGATAAAAGTGCTATCTTCAGCTTCATTTTGCTAGAAGCATTCACTGTAATTGGAACTGTCAGCAGTTTGGTTTCATTCAGAATATTGTTCCACAGTATGAGCCAAGCGATTGTCTTTCGTTGTGACTGTATGACACAAAAAGTAGCTCAAAGTGAGAAAATGAACCAAGAAGATATGAAACGATTTCTACTTCAGGAAGCTCAAGACTGTGAGCTGTTTCTGAAAAGGGTGAGTAGTTATTTGGTATTTATTTAATTGGTTCATCCTATGATTGGAAAATAGCTTACACATCTATCACAAACTTGGGATTGGTTTAAACTTTAAAAGGCTTTTGCAGGATGCTCGTTGTTACTGATAAAGATAATTTTTGAGGAACGTGCATTTACTCCCAAAATTCAAATTTTTTTATTTAATCGGAGATAAAATATCGTATAGAGGCTATTGTAATGCATTTCTAGCGTTCTTTGAAGAGACATTAATCAACATTAAATCGAAATACCATTCAAAAATTAGGATAAGTGTAGCGTCGAATTTCTGCACACCTGTTGCAGCACTATTACACTCACAGGGCAGGTGGCAAAAATCTTCGACCTTCACCTGACAACCTCGAAGAATGAAATAATATTTACTACGAAAAGCAAAATTATCAAAGACAGCTTGAGCGCAAGATGAATAGAGAAATTGTAATAATTAAATTTTAGGAATGCAAAGCTCCGATTAAAATGTACATTCTTTGACGCATGGGCATGTGTAAGTGAAGGAAAATGCATTTATAGGTTTTTACGCACACACCTATTATGTATGTACGGTATGGCCAAAATAATACAACACGTTGATTCAATCGACAGATTTCCCATTTTTAAACTACGTACAATTACGAAAGTTTAACTCTATAAAAACAATAGTATAAATAGGGTAATAATATTTCTATAACCCAAATGGAATAACATAAGGAAAATGTATAATAAATACGTGAACAAAAGTTTCCAATACCGGACGTTTTTCTCGACATAATACGTTAAAATTATTGTAGGATAATTCCAGAATGTTTTTACACATTTTATTATTTGGCAAGTGAAGTTTCGTCAACATTCATATCCAATAACGTGTCATCGGTGAGGCAGCTCTCGTTCTGAATGATCGTAAGCATGGATAAGAATAAGAACATTTCCAAGACCTTCGTGAACGTATTGTGGAGCTCCATAATGATGGTTTGGGACGTCGGAAAATATGTGCACAACTATGAGTTCCTATAGCTTTGGTTGGAACCATAATGCGCTAGTGGAAATGCCGGAACACGACTCTCAGCAAGCCATGGACAATTAACGATCGCGCTGCTTGAAAATTGGTCCGAACAGTAGTGTGGAGCCCTCAAACTACTCGTGAAGAATTTAAGGATGATTTCTTGGCATCTAGGATCGAAGCCTGCAAACATACGATCTGCAGGGCCCTACGCCGTGAAGGTCTTCGCTCCAGAAACGTACCTCTTCTCCAGAAACGTCGGTCAGTGGTGCCAGGCTGAAGCATGCCCACGACCATTTGAACAAGCCAGCAGCGTTTTGTAACTCAGTACTGTGGTCAGATGAAACCAAAATCGAACTTTTTGGAAGAAACAACACAAACCATGTTTGGAGGCCACGAAACGAAAAGTACAGACCTAAATGCACTCACTGTTGAGTTTGGAAGTGGCTCAGTCGCAGTGTGGGGATGTTTCAACTCATCAGGGGTAGGTAAACTTCACATCATTGAAGGAACCATGAAGGGTATGAAATATTGTGAAATATTGGAAGTGCAACTTCGACTTCAGCTCGTTTGTTAAAATTGAAACGTGGATGGACAATGATCAATGATCATCATGACAATGATCCGAAGTATACTGCAAACAAAACCAAGAAATAGTTGAGGATGAAGACGATAAGCATTTTAGAATAGCCATTTCAATCCCAGGACATGAATCCAATTAAAAACCTAAGGAGGGAATCATAATAGAAGATGCAGAAAAGAGTTTTCAATAATATCACTGAACTCAAAGAAATTTGCTATGAAGAATAGAATGAGATTACGCCCTAAACTTGTGAAAGGCTGGTTGTGAACTAGTCTAAACATTTCAAAGCAACATTCAATAATAAAGGCTATGGAACGAAATTTTACAGTATGTATATCTTGAAATGTGTTTTAAACTTTTGTTCATGTACTTATTATTCACGTTTTTTAAATTTCTTCTAATAAATATATGTGGGTTTTATGTATATTATTAACCTTTTTATCTTATTGTTTATGTATATAGTATAATTTTCGTGATAATACGTGGCCTAGAACTGTGGAATCTGACGATTTAATCAACGTGTTGGATTACTTTGCACTCCACTGTAAATACCGGGTGTCCCTCAAAAATATCCCTGACTGTTTAATGGATTATATTTTGCTTTAAATTAACGTATTTAAATTGTCTTCTTTTTACAATGTACTCGTAGTAAATTTTGTTTCCTTTTCGAATAATTTAAGTTTTTGCAAGTCGTTTAGTAACCGCTTTACAATGATCGATTTACTGAAAGGGGTAGAAAAACTAATTGTTCAAAGGAAAAGTTTTTAAAACACCATTGTTATTCTTGCTTATTTTCTACTTTTTAAATACGAACAAACAAAAACTTGAAAGAGTAAAAATCATTAACTTAAATAACGTTTAAATAAATAAAGTGATATAGAATCCATCGACATACCCTCCTTTTCTCTGAGGGCAAGGATTACTTCTAGCCTCCATTACTTCTTGCCGAAGAGTTTTGAACGAAGAGTTTTACGGATTATTTCACCGTTTTCTTTCAGTTCTGAAACACTTCTTCAATTCGTAGTCGAAGAATTATTAATGATGGAGGTAATACACATTTGGTGGTGTGTAGGATACATCATTGTGAAATTATTTTTAACAGTAGGTATTGAGAAATGAAGAACAACAGTGTTGTTTTTAAAACCTTTCCTATGAACAATTAGTTTTTCTACCTCTTTCGGTAAATCAATCACTGTAAAGTAGTTAATGAACGATGTTCAATAACCCTAATTATTCGAAAAGAAAACAAAATTTACTACATTGTGTTAAAAAGGACAATTTAAATATGTTAATTTAAAGCGGAGATATAATCAATTATAAAGTCGGGGACATTTTTGTAGGACACACGGTATATCAGAATTGCATTTAGTGACAGTTTCTTTGTTTATTCAACTATTTAAATGATAAAATTCAGTGGTCAGGACATTTGATCTGTACTTGCGATTGGAAATTGCATTTGTTTAACTGCTGATGTTCGTCTGGAGAAGGAATTATACAAAAGTTGTAAATTTAGAGAGAATTTGTCGTTGACAGCTGACTGGGATACGATTTAGATAGAAGTTAAACATCACCTAGTGAAAGTCGTTCCAAAAACACTGAGTGATATCTTGATAGAGATGGAGAGAGGGGTACCAATAGCAGAATTTCTGGATATATTAATGAGAATTCGACAAATAGCACGAAATGAATGATGTCCCTTGGGAAATACTTGAGTTACTTCCCATATTCACAATAAAGTAAGATAGGAATTCGACGAACACCTATTAAGCAGCTGTGTTGGTCTTAGGTAGTCGATTCAACTACGATAAAGTTAATTATAAACACGTCAAATACTGTACGTTGCCCTCAATGAGGTGTGAGGGAATTCAATGTTTAGCAGTGCGCAAAAAATTGTCCATAAAAAGAAATAACTGAGCATCAACTATAACTTCGACAGCATCCATTATAACTTCGACTAATAGCAAAGTTAAGAGAGAATGATACATTATCTACAGTCAGTATGTATACTAGTACAACTGAAGCACGAGGTAAACATAAGTCGAGGTGTCTTGTGCCCAAGACCTCAAAACTAAGGAAGAAATGTTAACAGATCCTGAATCAATCGAGCCTAGCTTTATAAATATGCCAGTCCTCAACACCGCTAGGCCAGCACACCTCTGACGAGGCAGCTCACCAGTCGCTAGTGAAGCCTCGCGCAGGCACCGGGCGGCGACGAGTCGCTGGTGCTGAGGCTGGCAACTCGCAGCGCGTGCCAAGTGAACGTTGCATGACGGGCACGTCGAAACACCTGAGTTCGAATAAACACTAGCCATCCCTCAAGAATTACTGTAAAAGTAATAAAAAAAATTTCGAAGCAAGTTGAGCTTGAAATTGCAATTTAACACTTTGACGGCGACGTGTGCCACTGGTGGCCACGGAAGGGATTTTCATAATGCTGTTGACTGACCAGTGGTCATAAGCTCAATTTCCATAAATACTCAATTAAAGCTAAATAGAAGCAAGATCGAGTTACCGTTTTCTTTTTTAACTTACTTTCTAAATTTGGCTTCAATTTTGAGTTGAATATTGAACTTCATTTTAACTAATATGTGATTTCCTTTTAGGTAGTCGAAGAAATTGTTTCTATCGTCCTCCTCTCTTGCTGAGCTTCCTTAAGGCAGGAGCTATGTAATTATGTACTTTGAAAATCGAAGATAAGTGCTGATTCCTATTCAAATTTTGCGTATCATGCATGATATCCTCTTATGAAGGTAGTGCAATCACTTTGCATGATGTGCTGGAGATTTACTTAAGTAGGTATGAAGTTTCGAAGTCTAACATACAGAAATTTTAATTAAAACCAGGACAGTTGCGAGTGGAAAGTCTGAAAATTCAAACTGTTTTGTAATTTTACAACCCGCAGGCCGAGAATGTGAAAGAGAGTCTCTCACGCTCTTTCTTCTGGGGCTTCAACATTCTCTTAGTCGGCGAAGTCTCCTCCACTGCATTCTTCTTAGCAAGGTTCCTTGGGGACAGCAATATTATGAATGCCAGTGCAATTGGTGTGAGCGTCGCTGTCTTGGCTCTTATCTACAGCGCTGGAGAAGCATTCTTCAACCAAGTGAGAGTTCTAGATCAATGCCTCGTATTTTAGTGTTTACTGTTGGAAATATTTTATTGCCTGAAATGGAAGTTACCCTTGAAAATATAACAGATAATTATCTAGACTAAAATATTTGTGAATTAACTTTTAGTTGTAATACATAATACATCTGCTTGAGGTTTGTAGCTAAATTATTTGTCACTGTTGCTCTAAATGAACTCAACTGGAGAGCCAAGACCTGAAATAATTGTAGCATACTATTGGCAACACTGTGTACTTTAAAAAGCTTTTACAGGTCGTTCATCTCCTCAAGTTTATTCTCTGTCCTGTTCTGTTTTATTTTCTTTGTTTGTAAATTGTTGTTTTTTCGAGACCCATCACGTTTAGTTATTAATTTTACGATACTTTTCCAATAAATATCATATAATGTATTGGTCATGTTTTGCTAGAAGAAATGTAGGAGTAAAGAGACTTTACCTGTTAGGTTCAGTAGCAATTTTGAGTCAGCAAAATAATTAACAAAACTAAATTCTACACATGTTTTTAGGTACAGTAAAACAAGCGAAGATTAAAAATTGAGACAACTAAAGCACTTGATAAATCTTCTAGGAGACCATTCATGCAACATAAATGGATGGTCTAAGCTTGTGGATGGAGACCGATTCAAAATTTTTGAGGTTAAAATGGGATGAACACGATCGTAAACTTTTGAATTTCTAACGTTTATAACTTGTGCTCTAAGATTGTGCTTAGTGTTGTCTCGTACTTGAATAAGACAGTGAAACAAGAAAATTGCATGTTCTACTTTATAACAAAGACTATCATTCTTTGCAATCCTCGCAAACAGCACTAAGTAGGTGGTACCTACGCTATGCAAAGCGCAGTGCGTTCAATTGGAATGGGTGACCTTATAGTAGTGATGCATATACTTGGGTTATTTGGTAGATTTCCACACTTATGTTATGCATTTGGTTATAAAAACTGCCTCAAACCACTCATTTCTTGAATGATATTTCGCCATTCGCGTAATAATTAAATCAACGATTTTTCCTCACTAGATTCGTTCAAAGTGAGACTTGATTGATATTTTCGAATAAACTTTAGAACATCAAAGGTTTAAAATTAACCTTGTCTCAAAATTTTTACACATGAGATTGAGGTCAATGTTTCATACGCCATTTGTTGGAGGAAAAACGTTGCTTACAGTGCGAGAGGTTTACAGGAAATATTTTCAGTAGAAGGTAAAATACCTTGATACGGTATCAAAAGGTACCAACATAACAGAACCCTGACCTACGAACCTTAACCTAGCGGAACCTAACCTAATTGAACACAACCTAACTTGCCTGACCTTATTTGACCTAACTGAACCTATCCCAACATTACCAGGTGAAGTATGAAGCCTCGCAAAGAAGAAATAAGTTTCGCAACAAATGTAGGGCAGACTGTCTCTCAATACATATAATACTCTTGAAAATACTCAATGCCTCAGAATTTAATGGTTTATGAGTTTTCCTTTTAAAATTTTGGGTAGAAATGTGGATATCTGCTAAAATAATTTTATTTAAAACTTACTCACGAAGGCACAACATTACTTTAAAAAATAACGTGAAATTATTCCCCAGGAAAGATTGCATGCACACTGCTGGAACATCCCTGAACTGAAAAATGAACTGCATTAACTAAAATTAAGCAATTTCGGTTCTCAGGAAAAAAAAAATTTTACACCTCACTGTTTTCTCATTAGTTTTTCATATTGAAAACAAAAGAATAGTAGAGCACAGTAGAGGTTAAACTGCATTTTCAACAAACTTTTTTTAGTATTGGCAAAAATTGTTGATGGAACGTGAAGCAGTATAACAAGGATAATCGTTAATGGCAAAATATATATAGAAGCGAGAGACTCTACCGTATAAATCATTGTAATATTAATCAATTTTGTACGCATATTATCGTAAAATTAGTAGGTACACAACTGTAATTCTGTTTAAATACTTTACAAAAATTACAATAACTTATATTAAACCATGCGATAAAAGGTTAGATTTCGTTTGGCACTAATAAAAAACCTCTTTTCTGCTCGACTACTGAATTATTTAACTCAAACATCAAAATCAAAGCGGGTATGAAGCCTTGAATCAGACTAACATTTTAGGTTGACCTAAACTGGTACTAACCTTGCTTTCAATGAGATACGTGTATTCCTGGAATCTGAACATCAGCAGGAATTGTTTGCATTTTTAAGATTGGAATTTTCTTGTAGATGAATGCACCTGTGTTTTTTCTCCAAAAACAAAACTACAACTGTTACTTAAGTCGAATGTTTCTTATTTGCTAATATATTTTGAAAAATTAAAGAAACACAAAATGTTGAAACAAATAAATAAATTGGTATGGAATGCAATACTTTATTAATTTTGTTCAAGTTAAAATGCTTAAGAGGCCTGGTACGTAAAATGCAGGGTAATTTTTCAAAACCTGTAAAACTTTTATGGATAAAGAATTCATGAGCAGGGTGCCAAACATAGTGGCTGAAAGTAAAACAAATTTCAGGTTGTAACTCATAGACACACAACTGTTAATACGAACTACCTAGGAAGGTTCTACTTGATCCAAATGAATTTGCAATCATTATTTGGGCTCAAACACATCGTCGTGGCCACGCTTCTCTGCGAGGGTTATTCAAGATCCTTTATTTATTTTACTTTGCGGAAATAATTTGCCTGCCATGTTGTAATATTTGCTTGATCAACTCATGTGAAAGGAATGACCAGGCTTGCAAAAGTATTATTTCATTCTCCTCCACCACTATATATTCCTTTTTACTCTCTCAAGTATTTAGAGCTATATTTTCTGCCTAAAGCTAATCTCTCCACAAGTGCTTCTCCTGCTACCAATATTTGTTTTATTTATATACAAGTTATTTCCATACATAAAACTTTATTCGCTCTTATTTTATGTTTATAAAACTTTACCATCCCTAGAAATTTTTACGTCGCTCTCGAGCCCTCGTGTGTGTCAAACAGTATAAGAAGCAAACTCGTGTTCGCTCACTGCAAAAACCAAGTTTAAAAAAATGAGAGTAACTTAAATGTTCGTTTCTTTATCCGTAGACTTAATTGAATACTATATCACAGCAGGAAAAAATGAGATGAAGGAATTAAGAATTCCAGCAGCAAAATTCCGATGCAAATTTGGGTAAAAAAATATAATTTTTGGAACATCTAAATTTGCAGTAATAGTATTTCAAGACTGCTGCAATAAATAGTCTTGCTTCTTAAGTGTTTGCTGTGCCAAAATTTTTTTTCTGTAATGCGAAGTAGCCTTGCACACTGGATGTGCGTGATAGACCAGGTCAGAAACACTTTCCTATCATATTCACGTCGAATATTTTTTATTTATTATTTTTTTTGCGCAGCTTTACCTTAGTCTGTCGTGCTCCCATTATCCATACATTTGACCTCCATGACTATTCTAAGCAATTTCCTCCTCTTTGCGAGTGGAAATTTATGTTCTCAATTTTAATAGCACGCAATAGGGAATTTTCACTCGTAAATATTGGTCTCCCCCAGATCACAAGAGCTGCAGAAAACGTGAACGACGCTGCGTTGCATGTGGCGGACGACTTGCTCTACAGGCAGGTAAACATCGTGTGGTTTTGTTAACGTTGCTTTCTCAATACTGAATTTTTTGGTTTGTCACTGGTTCAGATTTGTTCAGTTAATAAAGCAAATTCGACAAAATTATAATATTTCTGACCAATATACCAAGTGTTGGTTTCATTCTGTAGGCGTTTTTATCACGGTTTGGGAACAATTCAGTGCTAAGACTGTCTTGTTTTATTAACTCAACAAGAGCGTCATATATCAAACAAAAATTGATAAAGTACCCTATGTTTTCATTAAGGCAGAATAAAATGGTGCAATAGGTGCAAATACGTTATATTGGGAGCAAGTAAAGTGTTTAAAGAGACTAGGCACCATATAAAATTATTAGTCAGACTTGAAACAAATTGGTAATTTTAAACTCAAATTTGTTTATTCTGAAATAGTCAAGAATAAGCTCAATGAATCAGACAAAATAAAGTTTTGTCCTCTTTTATAAAAATTCATAATAGTTTTTATGGCTGCTGGCGGTCATATCATAAAATATTTGTCTGTGTGGTCTGCTAACTAAACTACAAAAATTCCAAAGCATTATGTTTCAGTTTTCATGCGTTATTAAGATTTAAGCATAAAAGGATTGTATGGACTTATTTGAGAACTCCCATTACAAACAAAATGTCGCACAGCTATTTCGATTCGAAAGTGGTTGGAAACCAGTAAATGGCAGAGAATACTGAATAAAACCAGCGTCAACTTTATAATTCCAATCCAACAAATGTCAGAGAACACTGAATAAAACCAGCGTCAACTCTATAATTATAAGTCAACAAATGACAGAGAAAATTGAGTAAAAACAGCGTCAACTCTATAATTCCCAGCCAACAAATGACAGAAAACACAGAGTAAAAACAGCGTCAACTCTATAATTCAAAGCCAACAAATGACAGCGAACACTGAGTAAAAACGGCGTCAACTCTATAATTCCAAGCCAACAAATAACAGACAGCACTGAGCAAGAGCAGCGTCAACTCTAGAATTCCGAGCCAAAAAATTGCAAAAAAATCTGAGTAAGAGCAACGTTAACTCTATAATTCCGAGCCAAAAAATGGCAGAGAACAATGGGTATGAGCAGCGTCAACTCTATATTTCTGAACCAAAAAATGGTAGAGAACACTGAGTATGAGCAGCGTCAACTCTATAGTTCCGAACCAAAAAGTGACAGAAAACATTGAGTAGGAGCAGCGTCAGCTCTATAATTCCAATCCAACACATGGCAGAGAACACTGAGTAAGAGTAGCGACAACTCTATGATTCCAAGCCAACAAATGGCAGAGATCGCAAAGTAAAAACAGCGTCAACTCCATAATTGCAATGCCGGCAGATGCTGCGGGTGAAGGAGCGGCTGCACAAGATGGCGCCTGTAACTTTGGGAGGCGCGTACACCCTCAGACGAGGCTCCTTCGTCACGGTAACTATAGTTATCTCTTGCATCTAGTATATATAGATGACTAGTTGAGAGTACATTGTCTTCGAGACTTTTTTATTGGCTTTATTGTGTTTCTTGAAGATTTCAAATTAACTTTTGTAATAAATAAAATGATGTAAATTCTGAATAGAAATACTAAAAACTATATTTTAGTGACACCATATCGCTTGTTGATATGTGATCTTATTCTACTTCTGTTTTTACAGACTTCCATCGACGGATGTTTTGGATAGATTCCAAATTTAAAACTATTTCAATTTCCTGCGTGATATATATCGAATCAACTTCGCAAGCAATTTCTTGACAATTTAGAAGAAAATGGATGCCTTAGTTTCGATCACCAAGTTTTCAAGTTTCGAGCGAAGTAAATGCAGACGGAGCTTTTACAGCAGACTTTCTTGCAGCAAATATTACTGAACATGTAAACCTCTTCGATTTGAAATTTAACTTGATGAGAAAGTAGCTTGTAACGTCTTCACCGTATAGGTAGATTACAGAGCGGGAAATAGTTTTTCGAGAACTTACAAATATATATATATATAATCCCGCAGCAGGAATCATTTTTTTAGTTTTTTTTCCAAATAGCTTAAACTCACCGGAGCCCCCAATCACAGCAACATTTCCAATTCTAGTCTTTTTTGCTCACACTAAACTGCAACACCACTATCTAAAATTCATTTCGCAGCGTATTATGATTAATTTAAAACAGCGTGTTACTAAGATTATGGGTTGATACAGGAGGAGAGAAGCTCAACAATCTGAAAAAAATTTCCTCTAAAAAACTGACAGGTGATTTATCAATCAGAAGAAAAATGTCATTATTCGTATTCCTGACAGCAAAATAGGAGAACTTCGCTCGCGACTAGACCAGAGACGCAATGCGCTCTTTTCCCTTCGAACACCATCGAGATGAAAGTAATTTGCTCAGGTGAATCGTGCACAATATTTCTACAAACCGGCGTTCTAAAATGATTCGTAGCAACAAAATTGAAACAAAGTAGGAACAATAATAATCTAGTTTTAGAACATTCTGGCGGTTATTTTATTGACTTCTATTTGACAGCAAAATTTGAAAATAATAACCAGTTTTGGACAGGCGTTTCTCTGAACGCTGAAACAATCTCATAAAACATGATAACGAATTTGTTTACGCCTGGTACTCTTTCAGCTCTTTCGTGTTGCTTCTGAGTTATTCTCTATAACTGTAGATACGAGAGATATGATTCAAATTTGACTAACATTTAAACAATTACTGAAATTTCTTCGTAACAGATCCTGAACTCATTGCTGGGTTTCGTCATCATCATCTTGCAGATGGAAGACACCGAGTGAAGAGGAGGGCGTCAAGATTTTCTAAAAATTTTTTTATTGATATGGCTGCTCGTTGTTTTCTTGAAGTTGTCGGGGTATTACCTAATTAATTTATTTAACGTTAACTTAAAAGACCGAAAATGGTAGCTAATTTCAACCTGTTTTCCATGACAGGAAAATTCGAAAATTTCTGTATGACTGGTGAATTATTTAATTGCCTTAAAATATCATGGTTTGTTGAGTGGCAGATGTGTCTGATGCATTGATAATGCAGTTGCATTGGGGAGTGGGGGGAATTTCCACTTCCAAGTCAAAAAAGGACCTCTGTTTAGTCCTTTGTCCATCGAAATCATTTATAGCACAATTTTATTCACTTGGGTAGTTTTGCAGCAAAAAATATTTGGCTATTGTATGTATAAATGTATTAATCCAGAACGTTGATGTGCATACAATTTCTTACCATGTTTGCGAGTATGCCCTGAAATGTTCAGGCTTCGTAACTGATTTCAAAACTTCAATTCCAGCTCCATATCCCTCACTCAGTCAATCTGCCCGTTTAGCCCAATTCACTTCTCACCATTGCAATGTTTAAGCCATCAGAATGTGAGTGACCATGCGCGAAAAAATTTCTGTAAGCCACAATATAAATAAAATTGCTAATGTTTAGCGGTGAAACCTGTATCAACTCACTATATCTACATAAATTTTCCCAACACTGAGGCGACATTGTAAATTAGGAACATTTTTTATAAGAAAAATTAAATCTTCAGATATCAAGAGATTTTTCAGATTTCTTATGAACAATAAGTTGACAGAATTCAGCCTTATGTCTTTATAATTTGAAAATTTTTCAAGTCATGTGAACTGTAACTTTATTTCACACGGAATCAGGAAAGAAACTGATGAGATGCATTCTCACATTAATTCTTTGAGTGAAAACTGCGCTTATCGTCCAATTCGGTCACTCAGCATCGTGCTACGTTAGTTGTACTTATGGAATATTTCATGTGAAAAAGACGGAGTTTTATTGAGTTTCGTGCAGTTCATGATACGACTTCTGCCCCAACAATATAGCCAGTGACATTCTCATCTTATTCCCGGGTCTTTTGTTTTAGCTAAAATTTGAGTGTTTAGCTAGCGGAAAAATCCGTCGTTCTCTTTAAGCGGTAAATTTGAATACGTTATACTGTAGATTCGAATTCGCATACCACGGCGTTGATAATAGCTGGGAGACAATTTTACAATAGCAGCCAATCACTGTGTTCAGGTTTTTCTCTTTAAGCGATAATTTCCATCATGATGTACTCGTATATCGAATGGAAGCAGTCTAGAAACAACAGAATAATTTGACTCACCGCGCTATTAATTATATTTTATTATAGAATGTTGAATATTTTTACGTTCAAGAGTTCGAACGAAGGGTCATTCATCTCAGTGTGGCTTTAGAGTTTTTTTTGTTTGTGCAAAACCTCCCCACTTGAATATAATGGTTTGACATACTCCCTTTGTCTACTATTATCATCATACGAACTAACCCGCCTCGCTTCGAATCATTCACTATACTCCTCTGATCATCCACTCTGCCGCAAGCAGACTTTCTGGGCTTCGGGGCAAAGCGAGTAAGTTGGATTGAAGACGTGTTCTTGCTAGTAGCTAGCTGATTAAAGCATTTCTGAAAACATTTTATGGAATCAACCTCACAAAAAATCGAAAAGTTTTATTTTTATCACGTTTTTGTCATCAACACAAGCCCCCAAAAACCTTGTTAATATCCCAATTCTTTCCAACTTAACCGAAATTCATTGGAATTTCGGATTTTCTTTTGGTGTGTGCTTGAATTCCAAGATGAAATCTGAGGAAACATTGAGATACTGAAGGGAACCTCATCAGCTAATGCCTTCCCAAACAGTAAACAATATTTTGTATTTATCCTACTACTACTTCCAAAGTACTTTCACAGTTTTGTGGAACTTATTTCATGTCGCCTAAAAGATGGTTGTTAATAGAATAAATTTTATCAGTGAAACCTAAGTACATAGATTTTATTTCATTGATGTAAATTTTTTTCACGTCGATGTTCTGGAGAATCATAAAATTCCCCATTGCCTTACCAGATATGTACATTCGCGTTTAGCCTACAGTAATATGTCAGCGTGGTTGGGGCAGGCGAGCTGTGGCTGCTTTTACTGTAGTTTAGTGGATCCTTTTCGATTATCAATGCGTTGGCGACCCTCGTTCTGTAGTGAAATCTGCACAACTGACTTGAGTGTACTTCATTTCGAAAGCGATGGTGACCTACGGTGTGCGCCGTAATTGTGCGCCTAGCCGTCGGAGTTGTCGACCTGGACGTGTCCGTGTCGTGTCCGTGCTGACGCTCTGACTTCGTCCTACCGAACAGCATACTTGCCTTGCTCGGCCTCACTCACCCGATCACCTTGGTTTCCTACTTCATTACCTATTCATTCACTACTTTACTATTCAATTACATACTTACTCTCTTACCTACTTATCTTATTACTTTAGTAATATATTAACATATTGTTTACTTTGATTGTGCGAATGAGGATGTGCTTGCGAATCTGTTTAAAGCTAACAACTGATTATTAGTAAGTTTCTCTAGGACGAGCAGATGGAACTTGATTTATTTTCTTTAATAATTTCATTATCCGGGGCTATAATTGTGGACAGCTTACCGGCTGCCATTCATCTCCGGGTAATTCTATTAAATCACCTACTATACCTTATTACCAAACTGCGCAGTTCAACAAGAACATACCTCTACTCGTAACTTCTTACCTCGTCTTATTGACTCTACAAATGATCTTCACACTGAGGAATAATTAACTCTGGTTTATGCTAGAGTTACTGCCTTGATTAGTATTGTTTCATTATATCAGTTCTATTGAAACTATAAATTGCCCTGGTATTTCTCTCTCTGGTATTAACTAACTTCCTATTCTTGTAGTTTCTGCAAATTGGGGCCCCAGTGGCCAAGGGATGTAAACCTGAGAGGGAGTAGCCATCGGCTTCATGCCCATCGTCTAAGGAAGCGTGGACTGAGTTGCTTCAATGCGTGAGGACCGGCCTCGTCTAACTAATCATTGTGCTAGTTCTCCGAAAGAGGCGCTCGCACAAATGGAACTCCTAATCGAATCACGAGTTATGTATGATCGGAAATTTTCAGAACCGAGGCGGATGGGATACAGAAATTTGAATTAATTGTTGACATTGGATCTGAAGCCACAGATCAAATAACCGTCACATTCTCTAACTCGCTTCTTAACACTAGAGCAAAGAACATCACCTTATTGCTGATTGCAGTACTTGAATTATTATCATTGTGAGACACTATATGATGACTTATTGAGACTGGGAAATAATTATAGCAGTAATAATGGTAAAATCGATTAAATTGAAAAAAATTCTGCATATATGTCTACCTCTGGCAAAATTAATAAAATTTTAGTCTCGTTATTAATTCAACATTAATAACCATTGTGAGGAGATAAATGAAAACTAAACTATTAACGCGTCTTTATTCAACGGTTAACACCTTATTCAATGGTTTTTTATAGAAACACTTTGAAAAGTTTTTAAAAAATTTGAATCGACCAAACCTGTAGGTATTTTTGTGAAAACATATATGAAACTCACAAAAATTTTCAGCTCTTCAAAACTAAATACACAGATCAGTCATGAAATGTTCTGTTAGGTCTACCTAGCGAAAATACGAAAACTCGGGTCATTTATGAAGTAATATTGAAGTATGTTACCTGACACTAGCTAGCTGATAAGAAATGAACTATTTAGTGCGGTCAATGGGACGCCAGGCGTGAGAAAATACGGTCCTCTTAAAACTTGACAGCACATCGATCACGACTCTCAGTTCGCAAATCATTCAACAAAAATTAAGGTATAATTTTTTAGGCGTCGTAAATAGCAATGGGTGAAATGCTAAGCCTAAAAAAATTTAGAAATAACTCGTAACTTTTAGCATAAAATGACCGCGTTTCGCAAATTATTGTAGTAAGTAATTCAGGAATGATTTAAATTCAAAGAGTAAATACATTGAAAACTCTTGTGACGGACACTAAACTTGTACCTTGCAAAATCAGCTCAAAATTGCGTATTACCTCACTAACTTATAGTTTGCATTAAAAAAGTCTATTATAACCTGAAAATTTCTTTTGTTAACAACGAGCTACTCACATAACATTACCAGAACATTTCGTCCTCATAAAGAAACATGTTTGGTTCACTTCTCAACTAGAAAATATTCTATTTTCTGATTCCCTCACTAGTTCTCAAAAGATTTTATGCTAAGGTCGCAAATAAATTCTCTCCCAGAACTTGACTTCGATGGACCACAAAGCTTTGTAGGAAGGTTTTGGGGTTCAATTGACATGAACTACAAAAAATGTTGCACGGTGCACAACCGTTTCTTAATAGTATGGTTTTAACCGCATAAAAACGTCCTCTTGCTTTTTCCTTTCAGTCGAAAGAAATTTTCGATAATTTATAGGTCCATGCATAAGCGACCTACGAAGGAGGCAAATAAAATAAATTCCTGATTATTCAAACAACAGAAGTATTAGGAGCATTGGGAAATTTTAATTGCATTGTACAGTGTTTTTTACAGCGTAACCAACACTTCCGCATCTCAAAAGTTAACGCTGACAGTATTAGCGTAGGTAGCTGCTCAAAGCTCAACATAACACTGTAAGTTCAAGCTTTCATTTATTTCTTCGCCTTCGTAAAAATTGATGGAATCGAGTTTAAGCATCAGGTTTGATCATTACAAGCGACATGCAGTAATTCGTTTGAAGTTCGAGTGAACCTAACTCGCGTGTCAATTTATTCAAATTATTCATTGTCTACCCTTATTGTGCTCAAAGTTCAACGTATTGATGCACCACAAAATCAGTAAAGTTAAGAATATTTCCAATAGCAATATCAGTAAAATTGTATTTGTAATAATCAAGCTCTATCATTCCTGGTAAACTGTATATTGTGTCTTGGCAATACCCATGTGCTATCATTGAGCGATGTTAATATTTTTCTCATTCATTTGGAAACACCAACTAGTGAATTCTAAGCATCTAAATCAAAAATTAATTATAACCTAGAAAGACTTGAAATTGAACCTCAAAGATTTGAGAAAGGTTTTAAAAACACGCAGAAAAAAAATGTACTTTAATTTGCTACTCTCGATATTGGCTGAAGGTATCATCTCAACCTGTTATTTGTAGGGCATGACAGAAGCCACGTACACTAGTACACATGTATTTACCCAGCAATTCTCAGCGTAGGAAACCGAATCAGGGGCTCTGCCGTGACATCTATTGCAAGAGAAGGCAACTTTTTTAACTTCTGAAGCCTTCACGAAAATTAGTCAGAGTTGTTCAGCCCTTTTGTTAACACTGCCCGAAAAATTGGTTTCTTAAACACTACACTGTATGGACCTGATGATAGGGATAAGGAAAATTCATTGACCGTGCCTGAAGACGTGCATATTCTGATGGAGTTGCAAAGAATCACTATTTCGAAAATGTTATTATCGGAGAATATTGATGTCCTCCCATTCCATGCGTGCCACTACGTTTATGATGCGATAAGTTAGCTGATTTCTCATCGAGGCTGTGAACACAACAGTTTTGTAAGTTGACTCCTGTTCTCTCAAATTAACTTACGATGAACTGCAGCACTCTTTGAAAAGCATTCATAACTTTGACGATTTCTACTAATCCAGTTAAGTCTACAATCAGCTATTTATTTTATAAATCTAGTCAAGGTGAAACATCTAACAAATCCTGTTTTTTTAATTTTAGTAAATATGAAAGGTATCACATCAATAAAATTAAGAGAGAGAGAAAAAAACATGCCAACAAACATAGCAATGAACTCTAACGATACGAGTGAACATGCTCTCACAAGCCAAAAGACCATCAACGTATACGGTGTCCTGTGGTTATATACATTTGTAGTCTTTTGAAAGGCCTAAGTCTGATTGGAATGTAGAAAATTACTAATTTTGACAGCGGATTTGATATAAAACTTGTCATTGGCAGAGATATATAGCCGATGTCATGGGTCATTTGTCGTGTTTGATATAAAACTTGCTTTGTGATACCGAGGAACACACACAACAGCTCATTTGATCGGCCCTTCGTTCAACAAGGTATAAAGGAGTAAATTCTATACCCATCAGTCAATCGTTAAATTCGTTGAACTTTTCAGTCTCATTATTATTTATTAAAATTTCCAACTCAGTTCAACTCGTCAAACGCATAAGTTAAATACCTAAAGTATCCTCCATCAGGACGCACAGAAACTCAATCCATCAAATGCCAGAGAATATTTTCAAACAAATCGCCTTACAGATATCAAGTATGCAGCTCGCCCGATTCAGGGCTTGAGTCCTGTCACTCTAACTTGAAGCGTTCTTCAAAGAATGGCACATGCATTACTGTCTCATTAGCTCCAACTCAAACTTTTATCGTTACGGTGTTAGTTTTATATTGATGTCAAGATATATATTCGTTATCTACAACGGACGAATTTCTCTCACCGTCAGTTAAGCCTTCATAATAAGCAAGGCGTATGGTCGTCTGAATTGTTTCTAAATTTTTCATTAGAGTTCGCTGTTTTTCTTAGAACAAGATAATCAACACGATGTTTATTCGTAATATCGCGGTAGATAGTCTAGTTAGAGTGAGAGATGAAATGCGATATAATTATCATATGATTATTATTATTATATGAAATGTGATGGCAGGGCACAAAAAATTGGCTGCTGGATAGGACGGCAAAAAATGAAGGAATGGCAAGCAAGTCCATTTCAAAGGACAGCTAATCCGCAGTGTGATCTAGAATCATGAGATCTTTCATCTGCAGGGCGATTATGACGAATCCGATCATGGAGTTGAGGACCTGAAATGGAAATGAGTCTGATAAATTGTTTTTACTTCGTGATAATAAAGGAACTGAAGATACGAGACGTAATTATTGCACTGGAAGTCTATTATTTTAAAAAAAAATCATGCTCCGAATGTTATTTAGGAAAACGGTTTTATGCTCTGTTTCATTTAACTGCTTTCTGGATATAGTTGTTGATTTTCTGAACATACTTATTCTGAAAATAAGGCATAGTTTTTATTTAAGAATATTAAAGGTACGATAGCGTACCCATGAAATCCAAGCATGGAAAATACACATTTGATTTTTTCGACTACACATTGCATGCTTGACCAATTTTAGAGACAGAATTTCAAGCATGAGCCGTAATGATAACGGTTTTTACTCACGAATCCTTACCGAAAGACATGAACAACTGCAAACAGCAAGTTTAAAACTTTATTTGCATTCAATCATCGTTTGACTCACGCCTCCAGCTCACCGAAATAAAAGAGCTGCGCTGTAGGGTGTAGGCGCGACTGATGGTCACTGGCGCCATGCCCTTCAGTTGTCCTCGCAGCTTCGAGATCTGCGGCAGATGGAACCCGTGATGCTTCGTGAAAACGACGTAGAGCGGGACCAAATACTTATCCCAAACATAGCGAAATATGTTTTTAGTTATTTCAAAAAGTTTAATGATTTCAGAATTATGAATTTACAAGCAAGACGTTGTACAATATATATATGTTCAATGTATGAATGGCTGCAGGCGAATGTAACCTTATGATCAGAATTACATTAGCTGAACATCGCAACACGTACATAAAGGCGAATACCATACAATTATGATCACAAGGGACAACATCAACTCGACCTGGAGGTTCAGGACCTCGTCCCGGATGTCGTGCTTGGCTTCATCCAAGTTCTCGACCAACCCCGTCATCTGGGCCACAGAAACACTTTACATAACTCAATCAGAAAAGCTATTGTTTTGGAGCAGGTTTCTTCCGACATTTTGAACTTTGCAATATTTTAACGCACGTAATGCCAGTAAAAGGTTTTAGTTCCAATACATGTTAATTGAATTAATTAATGCACCCACTGTCAAACGATTCAAATTTGAAAAGTCAGTGCAGAAAAATCCCTCACTTCAGAAGTACCAAAACAAGCAACGACCACTGAAAATTATCAGAAAAGTCAATTAGCTGAATAATTTTTAGGTCACAATTCACAACTTTGGAGAGAAAGAATATGAATTTCAAGAAAAATCAGCTGGATAAAAAACTTTACACAATGCTACGAAAATTTCGAACACTCATAAAACAACGTGAAAAATTTCAAAAAAGTTCAGCCATTTGCTGCAAAGGCATCATTTACCTCATTTTGTGCGCCACGTAGAATTTTCATCCCTACCTGGCAGGTGAAGTCATCCCCTACTTTGTACATGAAATATAAGAAGAAACCGTGGATAGTGGGTCCTCCTATCAATTGCAGGTCAACGAGCGCTATGGCCGAGGAGATGAAAATGGACATGATCACTGCGCTGCTCAACACCTCGGTGGTGATGCCCCACCCGAAACAGGCGATGAAACTCTTTTTCACCTTCGCCACCTGTGAAACAATATAAGTTAAGTCTATGAACAATGAATGAATAAAAGATGGGAATGATCCTTCGCAAACAAGAATTGATCCAGTTATTGGGATGAACTCAAAAATAATCATTCCGGGAGTGTTATTATTACGGGGGGAAGACACCTACGAAAAGTAGCGCATACCATTGTTTACGCATAAATGAATGGAATATATTGACAGCAAATGACGTGTTTGAACTTCAAAAACATATCGTATTCACGTTCGAGCCACAACACCGTCGTTAATTTTATTTTTGAATTTTTCTGACATTTATCTCGTTCTCACAATTTCGTCTTGGATCATAACTGTTTCGACACTTTTTTGAAACGCTTCAGAGGAACTAAAATCGGTAATATTGTGATAAATTTCAGAAGTGAAATAGTGCTGAAAAACAAAGATAAGTAGATAGATCTGTAACTTTATATTTTTGAAATAGAGTTTTTCGGCTTCTCAATCCATTTAATAGCCATTAATCTTGGGAATGTAACAAAATCCTGGGTTTTGCACAATTGTCCAGCTCCTGATACGTAAATTACTGGGTACTAGGTGAAGAAGCGCAACGCCGCTGATTTGGTACACTGTCTTCTTCGAACCCCCTAGGATCACTGATGATCATCGCAGTCAAAATCTATCACTCTTGCATGCTTCTAAACATTAACTTTAACTGTCGCTTCAAGGTTACCGGATCATAATCACTATTTTTAAATATATTAAAACCTACCTCACCTAACCTAACCCATCCTGTCCTAGCCTAACTTAACCTAAGCTTAACTCATCTCACATGTTTTGACCTTGAATAAATCGAGAAAATTTATGGATATTGCTACCTTGCACTCGCGTGAATAGCCGCTATCAATGAATTTTAGCGTTTGGTTTATGGTCATCCTCCATACATCGTGACTAAACCCTGTATGTGGGAGGGTAGTAGTCTGACGGCTGAGAATTTTTGTCACATCGGATGTCTTAAAAGAGAAAATAGGAAAACAATGGAAATTATTCTCATGTTTGTGAGCATCTTAGGGTGTACAATAGTTAATTTATATCAAACTGTGCGATTTTTACTGACCTGAGACTTATCTTCAGTTTTTAATTTGGTCTCTGTTAGACATTTTTGGCAAATGATTATTTCGACATCACATTCTGAAAAAAATATTTATGTCCGAATTTACTTGATCTGCATTCCACTGCAATAGAGGTTTGCTTGAATTCAAAAACTCGAAAGACTACAACATAATTTTCGTGTTATAATTTTCGAACACACACACATTGACTAGTCACTCCTACAAACCTATTAACACGTTAACTGCGGTGGATCACACTCGAATGTAAAATTAGACTCCAATTTAACTTAATTTCAACCGTTAGCTTGCAAATCGTCTGAAGAGCTACTGAAACTTCGTAAGTTTAAATGTCTCCTGTGCGTCCTGATTCCCAGTGGATCTCCTGAACCATAGGCATCTCTTCAGTGACGACCAGTGGGTCACTTTGCTGTCACTGTGTCATTTATATCCCTGTTATTTACGGTATTCGGTTATGTTATGGACTCGCGTTATTTTCTAGTGTCGCGATACGTGTAATTTCAGTTTGTTATTAATTAATCACGTACGCATAGAGGGCTTCCAACCTCCACAAATAAATAATAATGTTACACCTTTGTGTTCGCGTTTTACCCACATAACGAGCATGGAAAATAAAAGCATTGAAAGATTAAATGGGTTTTATTTTAAGAGACACGTGGATTAAAGCACAGGGAAACATTTGGACGAAATAATGAAAATGCGCACCAGTGCACTAATGCAAGATGCTCATGATTTTAACGACATGGCAATACCATACGACGCAATGAGAAAACCACGCCTTGGCTGTATAGGCAGATAACTGACACAAATCGTACTTTGCGTACGCTTCGTGCCGTCATGAATTGGCCAACATGAGCATGAAATAAACGGGGAAAATGCACTATACAACAACAAAGCCTTGCTCACCACAAGGTATTCAAAATGAGGAGAACATGTAAGGTGAACCCAAGCAACACAAATTACACAATGACGAGAACAGCAAAGCATTACAAATGCAGAATACTTAGCGCTGTGCACGATGTAAACTAATCACTTGAGCTCAAGAGATCACTTTAAGTGGCGCGCCAATGTATGCACCGCTCTATGAGCCACTCTGTATTAAACCTACTCCATAATTACCACTTTGGAGCTCTCACTACTGCCAAAACACTCGCACTTTGTGAATGAGTGCTTCACTGATCGATCTTCACCGCCTATTCACTATTTATTCACTGCCGTTTTCGCTGTGGCTGTTACCGATGCTCAGGATCTCCAGCTCCCGCGCTATCGCTGCTGCGGTTTGCTCCATCGCCATCTTGACAGCGTCGCTGCCCCATCCGATACCGGCCTCCGCCTTGTTGGTGAACCGTGGCTCCAAAATTTATTGTGCTGAAGTTTCTTGTTATCTTATGATTGACGTGGAGATTCTCCATGGGCTTTCTCTTCACGTTGAGTTGTTGACGTGCTCAGGCAGTGATTCTTCGAGCGGGTGCTCGTTGCAGGGTAACACTTCGACGATACAGTCGCAGTCTCCTTGAGTTTTTCGGAGAGGATTCTAGTCTCGGTGACGCCGAAAGAGACACGCCAATCTTGGGAGGGCAAGTGCCGGGAGGTCTCGGCAGTATGCCGACATTTCCCGGTCTAGTATTAATTCAGGATTGACTTCACACGAAAAATCGACGCCGATGTTTAACTCCTTCAAGAACGACAAGATTGTGCAACAAGTACCCGCTCGAAGTGTATGCTGATAATCTCTCCGAAAAACTCTCACGATACAATGCTGGTTAAGCACGTTACGTAGGGGGAATTGAAACCCCCACAGTTACGTGTGTCACGATACAATGCTGGTCTAGCACGTAACGTAGGAGGAGTCTCAACCCCCACAAGTAAATATAATGTTCACCTATGTGCTCACGTGAATACTACATAAAAGCATGGACAATGAAAGGTTCAAGATTAAAATTGGTTTATTTTTACGATCACGTGGATTAAAATACGAGCACACAAAATATTTCAATGCAATGATTAAAGCACAGGGAAATGTTAAAGCAACATGAGCATAAAATGAGCGGGTAAACATGAGCAACATAATGAGACACACAAAAAACGAGAAGTTTGCTCTCCTTATCACAATGAACGCTTGCCCAACAACTTCAGGATTACGACAAAAATAACTTTCCGCACTGTGCAAAAATCAGGAAACATAGTCGATGAATGGGCTAGCATGAACACGAAACATTCGGAAATAATGCAATATAAAAATCAAAGAACTTTGCTTACCACAAGGTGTTCAAAAATTAGTAAACACTTCGCATCACGTACCATTTGAACTCTTGCTTTGTGACCGAAACACATCCTCCTGCTAAGTGCACAACATCATAGCAAACACAATTTAATCCCATAATTAGCACGCCCAACAATAACTCGACACCTAATACAGAAAAGGGGCCATTTACGAAATTTAGCGCGTTGAATTTGAACACACTGCTTTCGCCTATTACTTGACTGGCAATTCACTGCATGGATAATTTTCAGAGTCCTATAAACCAATTATTTCGTGCTACACTTTCTTGCAGCATGTAGATTTCGATGACCTAATATGTTTCCAATACTGCCTGAAGAATACACGTAGAGTTGATCCGATGCCGACCATCTTCACCGGTCTGCTGCCTCAGTGTTGTTACTCCCGCCCAGCGCTCTAAATTGAGTACCGCCTGCCGCCTCAGTGGTGTTGCTTTCGTCCAGCGCTCCAAATCGAGCACCTCTCGTTTGAAGGCCAAAGAAGATTGAACTCTGAAGATTTCGTTGCTGCGTAGCATCGTTGCAAACTTCGTCATTGAGCAGTTATTGCTTGCATGTGGGAGTTATTACGATCTTGGTGTTGAAGTCGAAACATTTCTTGAATATCCCTCCGTGGAATCGTTGTTGAGCGGTCGTTAACGAACATTGCCGAGACGCTAATATGCTTCACGGAGATTATTTATTCTTGAAACTTCGACGTTAACTTTACTCCGATGTAAATTTGCTGTTTGCGTACTACAATAATGTGTATAAGAAATGCGTTTCAATTATTTAGTGTGTGTCAGGTATTAATGAACTATTTTTTAGAAATGTGTCAACATTGGCGTGTTACAAGAAGGTAAAACATGAGGTGATATGTAAGGATATTTTGATGTCGGGAAAAGCGAAGGGATTGAATAAGGGGGGCGAATATTTTCTAAATTTTTAACGTAAGGGGTACGTCACGGTTATAATTAAAATTAACGGGTGAAAATTTGTACCAACTTTGCAAGTTGGCACAAATTTTTCTGGGGCGAAGCGGGTATTGTGAGGAAATACTACACTCATAAAAATTGTTGGGAATTTTTGAGAAATACTCTCGTAAAATATTTTTTTTGGGGAAACAGGCTCGTAAAATGTTCTTTGGGAAAATACTTCAAGGAGTGGAATTTGACGGTTAGGCCGGTGCCGCAGGCGGCAAGCGGGGCTGCTTCGAAGGGGAAAGGGGAGACGTCAGCAGAGAACCAATTGTGCTAAACCAATGAACGCTTGCCTAGGGATCACGCGAGAAGGTGTGTCTGAGCACACACCAATGGGAGTCCCAGACGTCAGAACAAACAAGGATCCCGCCAATCAGGATGCAGATACGGCCTCTGTAGAATGGAATGTTCGAGATCAATCTCGAAGGAAGAAAGGGAAATACTTATAAGGGGTTGGGATGAAGCCTCGTGAGGGATTTTACGCTCAGTGACGCTACGAGAGAGACGCATAATCAAGGAGGGGTTTTGCAGCCGGAATACCGGCAGACGCCGGTGTTACCCGGCATTATACCAAGTCCGGTGTTGACTGCAAGTGAAAGAGCGCCGCCGGCACATTTTCGACATGAGCAGGCAAAATCCAACATCTAAAGTGAGAGTTAACCATCGAAGTTTCGAGAGGAGGCGTCCAGTGTATCAACAAACTTCAAAGTACTGACGCGCGTCAGGAATCATTCGTAGCACAGCAGCGAGGCAGCGGTAATCGGCAAGCGTAAATGTCGTCAGCGACGGAGCATTCAGACATCTCTGCATCGGGACCGCTCTCACGGGCAACTTCAGCGTCAAGATTTGGAGCCATGCAATTACTAACATTGCGAATATCAACAGTTAAGTTCGTCCACCAACAATACGAAGATCAATGCACAAACTACAGTGAAGTGGCTCGCCAACGAAACTCTTAAGAAAGCCAGTCACCAGAGTGGCTGCGAACACGAGTTGTAATACCGGCATCACGAAGATGGAGCGGTGGAAGGTTCCACTGCAGCACGTTAGCGAGACATCAGCACAGGACAGCAACTATTCTCAGCAACGACGAAGGAGATCAGCGAGTGAACGATAGCACATCGGCAGTGAATATCTATCAGTGAATCCCTTATTATCAGAAATGGCGAGTGTTTATGGTTGTGAGAGCTCTTTAAGGTGGTGATAGAAGTTTAATTTCAAATGTAGAACAGCACCCAGAAAAGTGCTTTTCAAAGCGTCGCGCAAAATCATATAAATTGTAGGCAATCAGTTTCCTGTGTTTATTTAGCCGAGGATCGAATTCACGTTGTGAATAGTGCGGCGCTTCATATAATTCGACACCGTGTTGCAGCTCCAGGTTGAATCGTGATATGTTATTCTCGCTAATATTGTGTTTTGTGTTGCTGTGGAACCTGCGGTTTTGTGGATGCGTAATTTGTTGTCTACGATGGAGTATTGGTAACTTGAATTCTCGGTAAGCATCACACTTATATCATGTCATG
The DNA here is from genome assembly GCA_030386875.1 of Morinoia aosen. NCBI lineage: Eukaryota > Metazoa > Arthropoda > Malacostraca > Amphipoda > Talitridae > Morinoia > Morinoia aosen. The sequence goes on along the minus strand of CM059557.1, from coordinate 26,844,098 downwards.
TTTAGAGTCTTATAACGGTAGAAATGTGTGTGCCTTTCATTAATGCAGTTGTGCCCTTTCAAATCATTTCGTTTCAATGCCTTGTATACTTTATCCACGTGTTTCCCCGAAATAAATTCATGTAAATCTTCAATCCTTTTATTCTCCATGTCTGGTATGCAGGTGTACGCAAGCATGATGGACAATATTTTAAAATGTTTGGGGGTTGAGACTCCCCCTGCGTGCGTGATTAGTAACCCTTTTCACGTATCGCGACACGTGCTTAACCAGCATTGTATCGTGACACTAGCAAGGGAAGATTTTCCCAGTCTGTTTAACAACATTAGAATCATCACGTATCATTCCAGAGATTTAGCGTGAGTGACAACATACGCGTTTTTCAACGGAGCTATGAAGTCAAAATCCCGTCCTCATTCACCTGAAAAACTCAAAATTATTGGATCTTATCTGTGCAACAGAAGTTTCATCATCGACTTAATAAGCCTTCCAACGACAATGGTTTCTAGATCCGACAGTAATATGTACCTACGCCTATTGGACCCCATTTTGAGATTACCGACGAACATCATCCACAAAAAATGTTTATATAATCCTCAAAATGGCTGCATTGTGTTCACCTAATCTTAAACTTCTCATACTGGCATTAAGTTAAAAATTACCAAGAATTTCGATTAATATTTTATTCAGATGATAGCATGCGACAGTCGAAATTTTTACATATATCCAGACCAAACTTTTTGCTCAGTGAAAACTGAAAGTAGCCCTAAAGCCACGCATCACTACAACTTTCGGTAGCAAATAATGAACTGAACCGAAATTTACATATTGTAAATTTTGCGTATCGAGACTCAGTGGAATCAATCACACAACGTAGTAGTGCACAGCACCTTCTAAAATACTGCTTTTGAATGCAGTTTTAAACTCAATTTTATCCTGTATCTCCAAAAAAGATTAAAAAAATTAATCAAACATATACTAGCTCACCTTCATGGCGACATGTCCGCAGCACTGGGCTTCTTGCGTCATAGTCTCGTACCATTCGCAAAGCTGTTCGTTATCTTCATACTTCCGCAACGAATCTATTAAATTTTGACCACGACTTCTCACGATCCTTGCTAAATTTTGGCTAACCACCCGAAAGATAGCAAATACTGCTATGGTTCTGAAGAAAGACAGGGATTCTAGGACGAGGCTTATTAAATTGCATATTACAATTGAGTAATGCGGTTTTCGAACATAATATGCAAAGCTACAAAAACTAAAGAAAGCCGTCAAAACGAATGCTACGGTCAGCCCGTCTATCTGTAAAGTTTTGTACTTTCGGGGCATCAATGTTTTGGCATCGCATTTGAAAAACAAAATTGCGTCCGCTGTTCCACTACTTGAGGCAAAAATCAGTATTTTTCCGATGATGGCTATTATGGTTATGATTGAGGTACCAAAAATGTAAAGAGGACTGGGGATAAAATCGTCTGTAGGCTTGAATGCAAAACAGAGCAATACAATGGAATGCGAAGCTGTTCCATACAGCAGCCATGCAATATTTGGTTTCGTGGTATTCTTACGAACATCATGGAAGAGAAGACCGAGAAATTTTAGCGAGTACTCAAGAATTACCAATATAATAAATTTCATCATTTTGACGAGTATCCTGTGAATAACACGGCCGCAACAGTTGCACTGTGACTAGTACGCTCACTTGACGATTGGATGAGCCCACTGCGTAACAAAATGACAATATAGTTCCATTGTTTGGAACCGAGGCCAAACAAATAGCTGCTGAGGCATTTGAGAATCAACAAATAAAGCAGACCTGGAAGTGCACTTCGATTAGATAATTTAATTTGCGTTGCGAGCTCGCTGAGCAAATCATAATCAGATTATAATCATTGAATGTCGCTGCTAAATCATTAGCAGTCACGAATGCTATCGTTCACACCAACATTCACTTTACTATCTGAGCTTTCATTACCAATGGGAAAATCCTATTAATTCATACATGCATACATGAATATTTGTGACATATGATATTCTAGTTTTATTGTTTATTGACTTGTTTCGATATCATACTGTTACCTTCGAGGTTTCAACTTCTCAGATAGGAAAGGTGGAAAATTTTCTGTCATAATAAAGTTATCCTGCGTAGGAAAGCACGCTAAGAGAGACAGATTCGGTGATTTGAGTTATTCGCCTTTTGCGGAGGAATAATACTTCAAGTTCACCAAACTGAACCAATATTTATACAGCTATAAATTTACTTGAACCTACTTATCCATGAGGGTGGCGCAACTGCTAATACTCAGAGGAAAAATTCTTCACACTGAGGAGAAAATATTTGTCATGCACACCATAATTGAACATGGTGTAATGCACCAAAAGTTTTCTTCGTTTGTTTTTTCTCTTGAAGGTAAATGTACAACTTTTAAGGAGATCTCTTGGTCCTAATTTGAAACGATTTGATATCATTTCAGCAGTACTGCTGGCAGAAAAATTTCCAAATATACAGCAGATTACAGCTGTTATAGATAAATGTTTTCAAGTAATTTGAAAACTCATGGTTAGGTAAGAATGTGATCAGTTTGCTAACAATGGGCAAACACAGATTAAGTAAGGATAGGGTGAGTAAATATAGAATAGGTCAAGATAGGTTAGGCTTCACGATTTATAAAAGGACAGTTTTTCGGGGATATAGGAAGTTATGTCAGGTTAAGCCAGGTCATGGAAGAGCAAGGTGAAGTATGTTAGGATATATTAGACGCAAGACCCACGTTATTCCATGATTATGCACTTATTTTGGTATTCAGTTGCTGGTCATCTGAGCAAAGAGTGAGATATCCGCGATACAATTATTGAACAGTCGCAGGTATCGGGTTATCATTATCTGGAAACATTCATGTGAAGAAAGAGTAACGTTCTGATAACTGTTTCTTTTTTCATTGAGGATACCAGGGAGAAAAATGTTTGCTTCACACGAAGGTTTCAAGAAAACTGTAATTAGCATTGTTTTGTACTTGAACGTAGTTTAGGAAAGCCGGGTTGTGAAACTTGTCCTTTGTTATGACTGAAACATGATGGGGAACAAAAGCATCCATGCAAACAAGTAAGCCAGCCAACGTGCAAGTAAGCTAACCGAGTTTATAAGCTCAATACACTCCCCATTCATAACTGATTAGGTCAAGTTTCTTTTATAACTACATTCTTTATCGAAAAAAGATTGATATTTATGATTTTATTAAAAGTGTGTTATCGCAACAATAGCAAGAAAGTTATTTACTAAGACTGACTAAAGATTCCACGGGAGACATCGCCCATAAAATGTAAATTTATCCCAAACTATGTCAACAATACAGCGTGGGGGTTCAGCTTAGGAGAATGTGAATATGTCCCTACGCTGCAGTGATTAAGGTATAATAAAAAAAAATTACAAATTTTCATACATCATTGCTTTAATAGGTTGATAAATATCCTTCCCTCTATTACTGAAGGAAGGTGTTGAATTTGGTTCTAAGTTACTAAAGGCCTGGCAATGAAGCAAACGAGCGACTTAACAAGCTATAGAAGACATATATTTATTTTTTGCGCGGAAAAATTTTGAACGCGTTCTCAGCATTACAGGCACCTTCCTGTGCAGCCGCTCCTTCACCCGCAGCATCTGCCAGAGCTGGGATTATGGAGTTGACGCAGTGCTTACTCGGTGTTCTCTGTTGTTTGTTGTCTTGGAATTATAGAGTTGACGCTGTTCTTACTCTGTGTTCTCTGCCATTTGTTGGCTTGGAATTATAGAGTTGACGCTGTTCTTACTCTGTGTTCTCTACTATTTGTCAGCTTCAAACCACTTTCAAACAGAACTGAATTTGCAGTTTGTACGGGGTCTTCCTAATAAATCCGTACAATTTCTCTTTTTATGCTGAAATCCTAATAGTTAAAGGAAAACGTAATATAACTTATCAATTTTGAAAAATTATTTAGTACACCAGGAAAACAAAACTTTCATCCGATATGACCGCCTGTAGTCTTGATGATGATTAGGAATTTATTTTTAAGGAAATAGAACTTTGTTTTTTTTTATTGATTGAGCTTATTTTTTCCTACTTCTTGGCAAATAACTTGGAGTTTTGAAATTTACGATCTTTTTTCAATTCACACTAATCACCTAATGTGTTTTGGGTATAGTCTCTGCACATACGATATCTGCAGCTATTACAAATCAGTTTTATTCTATTTTGGTGAGTAAACAGAAAGCACTTCCTTAACTTTTGCTTGACATATGCCTTCTCTGATGATGAGTTTGAAAACCAAGACAGTCTCAGAGAGGTTAAATGCTTTCGAACCGTGATAAAAACACATACAAAGTAAAATAAATACCTGGCGAATTGATTGTAAGACGTTTGGATTTTATCACTTTACTTTCAACTTAAGTGAACAAATTTGAATATGAGCTGAACAGAAACATTTTAGTTTTGTGTGTGCAAGGTTAATTAAAATCAAGCGAAATTTACCTGCTTGTAGAGCAAGTTGTCCGCCACACACACAACGCAGCAACTTTCACGTCATCGGCTGCTCTGGTTATCGGAGGGAGAAATTATTAACGAGTTAGCTTTCCCTTTGCTGGCTGCTAAATTCTAGAACAACAATGTCCACGCTTGAGGAAGATGTAAGTGCCAAGAATCGTCAAGGAGGTCCTGATTCGGAAAATGAGAGAACATGACAAATTAAGAAAAAGCTACCCGAAAGAGGAATGAAAAATTATAAAATATGGAATGTGGGTATGAAAGGAGGGTGTTTGTGGCCTGCTCCACCACGCGCATCCAGTGTTCAATGCTACTTCGAACTGCAACTGCAACTGCAACAGAACTGCAACTGGTTACGAAGTAAGCCTATTTGTGGTAGGAGTCCTCAAATATTATTTCTGCGAAGCCAGGTATTTTCATAACTGTAATATTTTAACCAAAGTTACGATCGAGGTGTTACCGCTGGTATTCTAAATGTCTTCATCCTCCATTTTTTTCCTTTTTTCCAGTTTTGAAAGCTTCATCTAATAAACTCTACGGATATATAGATGCACATTTGAGTTACTCTCGCTATATAGGTTTGTTTTTGCAGTGAGTGAACCTTAGTTTATCTCTCATACTGCTTGGCACACATGAAGCCTCGAAAGTGACATAAGCATTTAATATTTCAATGGAATGTAAGTGCGACTGAAGTTTTATGTGTATAGGTAACTTAAATATAAACCATGCAATTGTGTGCACCAAGGGATAGTGATACGCTGAAGAACTGCGAAATTTACTGACCCCGGATATTGTTACAAAGTGGGATGCGGTCCTAATACGCATCTAAAAAGGCGGAGAGCATATTGATACTCACAAAACGGGGTTAGAGGGACAAACGCGAATACGTTTTACACATACCTCCCCCCTGAACAAAACTAACTGATCGATTAAAAAACTCGAAAAACTGTGAGCCGAAATGCAAAAAATGAAAGCAAAGTTTTGAGATTCAATAAGATATTAAAAAAAAAACTCCAATCAAAACGCATATACCGTAACAATACAGAATGCTTGTTGACACATACGCAACTAATTAACAATTTGTTAAATTAAAACAACGAATTTAGCAAAGCTTGCCATTTCGTAAGTAGACTATAATCCACAATCACTAAAGTTTAGGGCGTCATATCTTACAGGAGTAGAATTTTTGTTTGATTTAAAAGTATAATATCTAACTAATAATTTCTATAAAAAAAACATGTAACAACTGTAACTGATAGTGTAACATGTAATATTTTATTTCCATTTTGGGCATTTGGGTCCATCAAGCATTTATTTCTTTTTCTTCTGATTTCTCTTATATATTTTATTATTGCTTCAATTTAAGGAATCTGCTCCTATTTCACCTTGTTGGGTAGTTTTATTTTTCTAGTTATGTTATGTATTTTATTCTATGATCTTGTAAAAAAAATGAATATGTACGGTTTTTTATTAAAGTTTTTTTTTCTTTGAAATGTGAGGAAAAGGAGGCCGAATGATGGGGAGGAGGCCTCTAGCAGTGACTAATACAAAATAAGCTGCAAAATATCATGAGCTTGGGTGATTTTTCACAATACAAACGGACAATATATGTGAGTAGTTTGAGGATTTTTAGGTCATGAAAAGTCAGGATTTTTTCCTTAACTTTTTTTCTCGGACACAAACCTGATTTCCTGAAGCTAATAATTTTACTTGCACTCACCTTAACTGGCCTACGAAAACCTGCAGTTCTGTGAAATGACGCCCCCTTGATGTAAAACGTTTAATTTGACTTTAAGCTACTTTACTTTACATGTATCCTAAATAAAAATTTGTGAATTATCACTTAATAGCAAATTTATCTTATCTTGCGGGAAATTTTTCCTTCTATAAGGGATAGTAGTACATGAAAAGTGACCGGTTTCATCCGTAAATACTGGAAGAATTGCGATTCATCTCTCCTCAGTGTTTCAAAGAGATAGTGGCATTCTTCATAGCGATCTCTCCTTACGTTGATGGGACGGACCCAGTGTTTCCGTTTCTGTTTTTTACTGTCGAGAAATCTTCCATAGCGACTGATTCTTGCGTAGGCTGCTCTGCTCAGCTTACATGTGAACACCCGCTCCGCTCTGCTCTGCTCCGCTCCGCTCTGCGCCTCTTGTAGTGTGAACGTACCCTAAGCCAGACAGCAACCGGTGCCAATCATCCGCACTGCCATTTTGCGGGAGCATACCCCACACACAGCTTGTGTGTACTCGAGGACCTGGAGCTTGGCCTGACTACACTCGTGGAACCGGAGCGTGGCTTGCCACTTAAGAATTTGAACACTTTTCTGAAAAAAATAGTTCAAGCGCTTCTCTCAAGCAGCTTAATATGAATTTCAAATAATTACGCAATACTAAAGGATTAAATTTTTACTGTTGACTAATTAATTGCTATCGTATAGTAGTAGATGTTTCATTGAAGTTTTTCATTTCACGTTGGAACCACAATTTGTTGTGAATTAAGTTGAAGTTCAGGAGGTTTATTCATCTTTAATTACATGAGCCTTTCTTCCGTTTCAACCTCCCCCAAGCCATTGCAGGAAAGATTATAACATAATTTTCAAACAGATTTCCTCCTCCAATTTTTGAGATTCAGATTGCATTTTTCATTTAATTCATGGAAAGAGGGATCTGTCGATATCAGAATAATTTGAAATAATTTTCTTCGACAGTCACTCAAGTCTTTTTTGTTAACTTCAAAAAATCGGGGCTTTTAGGCTCTCATAGTTGTGTATATTTATCATTATTTGACAGACTACTTGCAGGTTGGTGCTAATTCCTTACCATGGATATGGGCTCTGTTTCGTGATGCCCGTCATCGTTGGGAAATGTGACTAAAATCCCACATCATAGCGTTAAATTTTGCGAAAACCATTTTTCTAGCGCCAAATGCTGCCCAAATCCTGCACCATAGCGTCAAATGTTGCTAAAGACTTGATTTATAAATGAAATGTACGTAAAATCTTGCATCATAGTGTCAAATGCAGCTAAAATCTTGCATCATTTTGTCAAATGCAGCTAAAATCTTGCATCATAGCGTCAGATGCAACTAAAATCTTGCATTATTGAGGATATAGAGCTAAAATCTCGTATCATAGGAGATCGAAAAATGAATGTCATTTGCCTATTGAGATAGGAAAATGATTTCTCTTCTCTTTCATTCCATAAGATGTCATTTGCAAGCCTGACAAATGATTTGAACGAGCTCTTTGATTCATTCAAGTGTGTTTTTGTTCATTTGCTCGAGAAAATGGTAATTTTCATGAGCATTCTCATACATTTAGAAAAAGTTGGGACAGTAATATTTTATACCTGGGTTTTTAAATTTGGAATCTAATTAGAAAAAAAACAGTATTTAAATGTACTAACCCTCCCTTTTTGCGATTGCGCGAATTTATGTTACCTTTAGAATTTTCACTAAATTTTAAAGTCATGAAAATATACAGGTACAATTGACAAAACATCTCTTTGAATAATGAGAACCGTGATCGCATTTAAGACAAGCTTCGAATGAAAAAATTGAAGTTGAATGCAAAAATGTAGAATGATCACGTGCCAGACGTCGCTGCGGATATTTAAAAACCAGTGGTGGTGATAATATTCTTATGTTATTGATGCTCATTGCTTACGTTGAAATGTCTTATGTATATTCATTCGTGGAAACAATTACACTAGAGATTTCATTCAAGGACTATTTTCAGGTAAACTTACAGAAAACGAACACAATATGTGCAATATGTGAGTATGTGCTGTAGAATGCGTTGCAAAAGATTGGTAAACTTCACAGGAGTTAAAAAACCAATCTCGCCAAAATCGTAGTTTGTAAATGCCGCAATGGAAAACCTGGTGTTTGCTCATTATTTGTTCTTTTGGACCTCAGTTTTTCACTTTTAGGGAATTAAAATACAATATACCATGTGAAAACATCAAGCTTACATTACCGATCCAGGTAAGTGTATTTACATGTGACCGAGAAAAACATGAACTAAAGATAATCATTTTCAAGAAAATGTATCAAAAAGATTAAACATTTCGCAGAGTCAATCAAGAAACATTATCGACAGAAAAAACCATAACTGTAAAGAAAAATGTAAAAATTCTATGAAAAATAAAGCATAAATTGTGAGGAGTTAGATGATTACATTCCACACTTCACGTAGGTGACTTGCGATTTAAGTAGAATCCAATTTTTCGTGGTCTCATCGCTGTGCCGTATTTTGAGATACATCTCGATATTAATTAGTGCCGAATAAATACAGTTGAATTAAAAATTTTTATGATACAATAAATTGTATGTATCATATGCATTGATAAAATCACACATCCTGAGATGACGAAATTCAAAATTTTCTTTGAGGAGCTAAAAATATGCAATAATATTTTATTGACCGTGCTCTGAAGTAATTTAAGTCTGAGAATTCAAGTTGAAAAAAACATTTGAATTTCAAAAAAGAAGAATTATTGTCGGTAAACTTTTTGGCGTTGTGACATTAAAGCAGAAATCTTAAAATGAAACGTTGTGCTGCTCTTCTCAATCACGGTAGGACGGACGTAACGGATTCCCTCCTGACATCCGCGGATGGGACTTCCGTTGAATTAGAAACGAGTTTTCGGTTCTTGCTCCTAGCTCCTACGGCGGCTTCTCTGCACCAGCAGCTCCCCCATGAAGACCAGGCATGACACGAACAGGCCCAGACCCAACTCTAAGAAGGGGCCCTGGAAGTGCTCCAGCATCAACTTTCTCGGTGAAAATAATTCAGAGTTTTTCAAATCATTTTCATAGATTTTTCTCTTTCATTCCAAAGTCTCATAGATGATAATTTGAGTTGCACTAATCAATGATCGCACGCTCTAATAAAGTTATAAATTTTGAAAATAATTCTTTTTCGCGTGGCCGTTTATATTCGAAATATCCCAGAAAATCGTAAATAAATGAAATTTTAAAAAATAATAAAATAAATTAACAGCGAGAGTTACTCCATTTTAATGAATTCAGGAAATTTTGAAGCCAGATCATAACGTCAGTGCATGGCATCCAGTAAACAAAGCATGACACTAGCCACTTTCCAGTACGGATCAGCTACTCTCTATACTTCTTCTATTTATTGTTTCTGGATGGTAGGGTGAATGCAGTCTATCATGCGGAAGTTTAATCTCATCACTAAAAAATAAAGCCAGAAGCCAACTAATGATAGAAATTGTGTTAGAATTCACGTCACCTTCAAAACATAGATTTATTTTCGCTGGTTGCTTGCATATACAGGTGAAATTCTAAATGGAAACCGGAATGAAATATTAATATATTGTAGAGTTTCACTTCAACAATTTTGTAAATTCGTCAATGTTAAAAGAAGAGAGGTACAGGAAGGTAGACCCCGGCACCCAAGCGATGGTAGTGATATTAGACATCCAATAAACCTCGATAACCTCTTCGCTTGGCCGGGGTAAGCAGGGATAAGTTCCTGATACTTGCTGAAATGGTACTGCCAAACAAATCTCATACAGAGTACGAAGGGTTTCGGTATTTAAATTATTGTAGAGAGACAAACAAACCTTATGGAAGACACTGATTTCGGTGAGTTATGAAGTTACCAGCACATGTTATGTGCGGGTATTGGTGAGTGCAGATGGAAGGACATCGTGTTTTAAGCTTTATGACAGCATTTGAAAAGAAAAAGCAGCAGTAAACAGTGATTTAAAGATTCTTAATCGTGTCTCAACACCTCAAGTGGCGAATGAAGTAGTGGGAGAAAATGAAGTCAATATTTCCAATGAATAGAAATTCAGACACAAAACTAATTCAGTGTTGGCGTTCAAGAATATTGTCCCTATTTGGTTGAAGTTTTTCTCAGTGCCAAGTAGCGAAGAGCATAAAAATGGGGATCGTGAGCAAAGCGGGAAAAGTTTGCAGTGATATGGTTTTGCATTACAGATCTTTTTGAGCAAAGCTGTGTCTTTATTGAAGGAATGTAGGCCTACGTTGCATATAATAAATTGGAATGCTTCTGGTGAAGACACGCAGTAATATCATGACACCATGCTTCATTTGTGCTCTATTTTTTGTCATAGTGTATGAAAGTTGATAATCGATATTACGTCGACGTACCTATAAAAACGTACTAACCATAAGTCTAAACCTTTGACAACCATGTGCTCACACTTATCGATGTGAACCAATTTTTTAACTGTACAAAATTATAGGAATTTTAGTGAACTCATGTAAAAATGTTCGTTTTTACCAAATCTTTTGTTGCTTTCCCATTTGGTAAAATGGAGCCCTACAATTGACGTATGCGTCAGGTTTTGAGAGGCAATGATACATCAATATTTGATAAGTAATAAAAATGAGCAGAAAGTTACACGAACGACATATTGACGGACCTTTTCCAGTTTTGAAGAAGTTTGCAGGTAGAATAAGCTCTCAAATATTCATCTCTTTTTTATATGAGCTTCTGGAACATTCATTATAATTTAATTAGCTCGTAGTGTACATTCCACTTAATTTTATAATATTATACATAATATAATTTTAATTTTCAAGTCTTAGATAGCAACTCAAGTCTATTTGATGGAACTTCACCCACAGTTAAATGAATCATTAAATTTCCTAATCGTTCATCTACATTGCAGTCAAAAAATTGTAACGTTGGATTGTGCAGAACAATAAACTTATCAAGACTTTACCTCAATTTCTTTTTTCAACACCTCTGTGTACCTCATGATAATAGGTCCAGTTCATTGGCAATTATGGTAGTTTTTTATGTATATGTTACATTTTTTTCATTTTATACACTGCAGATTTCAGTACTTTTTACAGAATTGAGGTCAAGAGACTGGCTGGGCCATGGGATAACACTTACTTTCTCAGTAGCAAACCATTCTTTCGTTAATTTGGCCGTGTGCTTTGGGTCATTGTCTTGCTGAAAGATCCACTTGCACCGAAACCGAAAGAAGAATTTTCATGCGCTAGTAATCAGCTTGTGTTCCAGTATCTGTGTGCCGTTACATGCAATCATCCATTTTTCCATCAATGATGTGACGTTCCACCTACACCCTGAGAAGGGAAACAGCCCCAAGCCATGATATTGCGTCCGTTAAGGACCACCTATTTTCGGTTCACTGCTGTCCTGTTTTCCAGCACCACCACTTTCTTCTTCAACTTTGATCTTGTTTCATGAACTTTTTTGTCAACTTACTGCTCTCAAGGTGATCATACCAGTTGTTCAATGCTTTTCATCCGATTCATTTGAAAATTGGCAAATATATGTATTTTTTGAAAGCAAACTTACTCTACTCATGTCCCTTTTTCGATTTAGGCCTGAGTTTTTTGTACGAAAAATGAGTTTTTTGGTACATTTTTATGTATATTTCAAGCTTTATCTCCTCATTGAGTTTTGACGCTAGAACAAAACCAAAGACAGTTTCAGAATCCTTGAAGCATTGCTCACAATAAAATGACGCATTATTTTACCATTTTTAAAAAAAATTGTGTGATAAGCGATATTTTATGATTACATTAAAAAAAATTAATTTTGGGGTTTAGAGCTATATAACTTTTATTCAAATTTGGCTAAAAAGCTTCATTTTATTTTTAGAAATGTTCCAAGGATTCTAAAACTGTCTTTGGTTTTGTTCTAGCATCAAAACTCAATGAGGAGATACAGTTTGAATGTGAAAGTTATTTGATTTGAGTATAAGCCAAAACAAAATTTTTTGTTGAAGTGTAATATGATAGACAATTTATGTAATTGAATGCAATTTTAATTTTTATTTCGATAATTTCCATGCATAAACTCAAATTCAAACTGTGAATTGTGATTTCCAAACAAAACAAACAAGTTATTTTTTCAAAATTATGAATTTTTTATTTTCAGTCAGATTCTTATGAAATTTGACCATAAAATGTAACTTTCGAAAAGAAACACAATTTCTTCTATTCATTTTGTTGATTGAAGCCCCAGTTTTTGAAAAAAATTGACATGTTGGTTTTTTTGGTTCATTTTTATGGATTTTTCCACCCGTATTTCCTCATTGAGTTTTATGCAAGAACAAAACCAAAGATAGTTTTAGAATCCTTGAAACATTTCTAACAAAAGTAAATTTTTTAAATTATCCATTTCCCGTTTAATTTTATTTTTATATGGAGTTTTAAATAGGGACGGAAATTCAGGATTTTTGTCCCCTTACCCCTCCCCCCCCCCTGGGGGAGGGGATTTTTGTCCGTAGCGCCGTAAAATTTTAGGACCGAATAGTCCACCACCTAAGGGTCCTTTTCCAACATAAACATGAAAAATGGCCATCAGAGCGACAGGGGCCTGGGATGATCACCTTAAACCCTTTCCGCACAGATCCCTTAAAACGTTGACTACATTTGTGCGATTGCTACGGTTGGTTCGGTTAATCCATTCATGTCCTTGCGAAAGAAAGAAAGAAAGTGTGAAAAATTTGAGTGTACGATCATTTTAACTGGTATGCCGAAATCAATTCTGAAAAAGGAAGTGAAATTATGGAAATGCTATTCATTTATGCCGGTATGCGAACGAGCAATTTACTTAGTGGTACACATATGTCCCAAAGCGTAGTCCACGTGTTGCCTCCATACTAAATGGTGCCTCGCTTTTCCTCCCTTTGGATCGCATTTGTTGTTGATAGGCGGCCGCGCGGCCCAATCAGAAATGTCTTCACCGATCGAAGAAGATTATTGCAGTTTATTGTAGACATTATTAGCAGATCATTGCAGATCGTCGCAGAAGTATCTGCATTCAGTGCGGATTTAGTGCAAAATTAGTGCAATCTATGTCCGCTTTTGAAGTGCAGATCGGCATCGAATTTCTGCGAAGATCTTCACCGACCAGGAGCGAAAAATTTCATTAATCTGCAATGGACTGCACTAATCATCGAAGATCTTTTAAAAATAAATCTCTACCGATCTTTACCAAATAGGAGAAAAAAACGCATGGATAAAATACTGCACATTATGCTCTACAACAAAACAGTTTATCCTTCCGAACATCGTAAGTCAGCGTAGGGAGTCCCGCCCTTCTGTCATAGAGCCGAACGTCCGTGTAGGTCGGTACAAACTCTTCTCTCACACACACTTTATTGAACAAAATGGCTGACACGCGGTTACATAATTTTTTTCTGACTTTCAGCCTTACAAAATAGTCCAATGTCTTCACGTGCACGCTGATTCAGGAATGCTCCCATCATTTTTGTGTTAATACACAGCAATTCAGTAAAAATCAATACATCTGTCTAATTATAAAATGCAACGCAATTAGACAGAAATGTAGATTTTAATGAATTGCTGTGTTTCAGCACAAAAATGCTAGGAGCATTACTGAGTCAACTTAAACGCGAAGAAATTAGACTATTTCGTATGGCTGAAAAGATGGAAAAGAAATTATGCAAGTGCGTGTCAGCCGTTTTGTTCAATAAAGTGTGTGTGAGAGAAGAGTTTGTCCCGACCTACACGGACGTTCGGCTCTATGACAGAGGGGCGAGACTCTCAACACTGACCTACGATTTTTGGAAGAAATTATTACAGCGCGAGTTGGATCAGAAAACAGTTTATCCATTAAAACCAAAGCCGAGCTCTTCGGTAAGAAAAGCTAAAACATTAGCATCCGTGATTAAAAACAAAACTGAACTATAAAAATAATCATTCGGTACGGCAACAACGATTTGTATCAGCAATTTTTAACAAATAATAAATACAGGAATATAACACTTGTTATTTCTGACCTAGACCCTGTGTCAAGAGAGCAGCATGTCGCACAAACCCCTCTCTCCCATACATTTTTTATACTCATGGATCATTTTTTGTGGGACCCTAAGCTTAGATTAGCTATGACCTTAGTAGACCATCTTTTTACTTTCTTGCCGTGAGACTGACTGGACTACTGTAGAGTCAAACCTGGTGCCTCTAGAGCCGCAGCGATGTTTATAAATAAAATGATGTAAAAATTGATTAGCCTCCCAGTCCCACGACAGAGATGTTCAAAGAGAGGAAGGATGAAGACATCATTTACTACGGAGTTAAGGGAACGCGGAATCAGTGCACAAGGAGCATAGAAACAGTAAGCTAAGAAAGAAGTTGATGAAACAAGAAAAATGTTGAAGAAGAAAGTAGTAGCTGCTTAAAAATTGGACAGCAGCGAACCGAAAAAAGATGGTTCGTAACAAAACAAAATAGCTATGCTATTTCAACAAAAAGAAAGCCGACCAAACATTGAGCTCCGTACCTCATATAATCCCCCTTGGAGCGCTAATTCCCATAGATACAATAGTTGTATCCCCCTGAGGGTAGTGATGTAAAAAAGTTGAGTAATTTATAAGTCATCATTTTTTTACAGTGGCCCAGGAGCTGCCAGTTGTGCACATCTTCTCTAAATTTAATCAAATAAATATCAATCAAATAATTTTATAACACATATCGTCACGTGTATATTCGTTTGATGAAAACGAGTATTGTAAATATCATAAGACTTCGCCTCTGAGGAATTTTGTTATCTATTTCATTTACGTTGGACACTTCCATTTTTTAGTAACAATTTACATCGACTATTATCCACTCGTTCCTCATTAATTTCACGAGATTTGTGAATTAAAATCAGTGTATGTTTATTTCAATAGGAATGGCTTACATCCATTGCAAAACCTAAATACAAAATACAGGTCGTGAGAGGCTGCTGCTGTCAGGTGAAACAGTACCACTACTTATTACAACATTGCAAATAATCGGTTGTTACGAACATTTTCTTATGATAAAGAGCTTTTGGCTGAAGCGTAGTTAAAATACACAATTTTGCCTAGCTAGTAGAAGCATTTTTGGGTTTTCCGCTAACGCATAAAGTCGCAAACAATACTATGGGAAAAAGAATAAATTGATAACTTTAAAACGTGTACATTCAAACAGCCAGTCTTCAGCAAAAACGAATACGCACAGCCTCCCTCGTTGACGACAGTTGTACTACTAATTTCTTCACACAAACGAGCCCACATGAGCAGCCTGAGATCAAGTTCTTCAGGGTTCCATTCCTCGTCCTCGCTTCCGATGTCTGATGCCGAGACTTTCAACTGCGATGCATCTTACATCAACGCCTGAAGTAACCTTCAGCGAAGATGATCCTCGTTTTCCGTGCCAGTCTCGGGCTCTTCTTGCCTTGAATCCCAATTCTGCAGCGCAATCTAAAAATAAAATGTGTAGCTGTAAGATAACACTATACAATGAGGTAAAACCGCATACCAATCAACATATTGGTTATTATTCTAATCTAAGTTAGTTTAAAACTTCCCTAACCACCCCTTAGTTTAAGCTTCTTAAGAGGCGCTCCAAAGAGAGGAATAATGAAAGGACCATCTAGTATAGACTCGTTTATGCGGAATCTATGTACAACGTGTGTTCCCACATGGGCCATCCTTGTGAGGTAACACCAGTGTGTTGCAAGTTAACTGAACACAATGCGCAAGGAAACAGCAGGTCAGAAAGAAAGTCTCAACATGATTAAAGTTCAAAAAGGAAGTAATAGGGTTTGAAGAAAAGGATAGTACTGACCCCAAAAAAAATGGTCTTAACAAAACAAAGGACACACTTTTTCATCAAAAAGAAGGCCTACCTAACCGTCAGGTTGGGCCCGCATATTATCTACCTGGGAGCTCAATTCAACATGAAGATATACATTTTTGATGATAGACCGTCTTAAAAGCAATTCTTTGGTGTATTCTACAACGAGGAATAGTTTTGGCGCGTATTTAAAAACTATTTGACCATTTCACTGCATGACGTCAATGGGTGATATGAAGGAGAAATACAAATGAAACATTTACGTCAAGCAGAAACGAGAGGGTTTCCAGCTAGCTAGGTTCAAAGTAGAATATTGGTTAACTGACAAGAAAACCTGTGTAGGATTCAAAAACATCAACAATCAAATGGAGAAAATTTAAAACAAGATTAGACTGCATGGAAAAATGAATTGTCAAACTGTGCACATACATGCTAAGCACATGCGATTAATAACTTTTGTGACAGATCAGCAATTCAGCATCGGTAAATTGCATCAGAATAGCAAAGAAGCAGTGGTTGAATAAATTATTATAAGTTAAATTTAGTAGGTTGAATTGATTATTTCATTAAATATTGAATGAATGCATGGAATATTAAGGGAGATGCCCACGCTGAAATCAACTGAATTAATGAAATGGATGTAACGTTCTTTCTATGGAATTAAGATCTATGAAAAGTGGCAAACACATGTTCTGTTGAAAATAAATAGGGGTCGTCTCTATAACTTTCCCAACTTCTTACATAACTTTGGAGACAATGGGGGAAGGGGAGTAAGAGGGAAGTGCATACTTTTCAAGAGATGTTTTCTCAAAAAATACTTTTCTTCGAGCAATGATTTAGATGTAATTGGATGCGCAAAGAGTTGCTGCATGACCAGTCGAAGGATTATTTTTAATTTCGCAAGGGTTTAGATATTATAAAATTTAAAACTTTTTTTTTCGAGAAACAAGTTTTTCCCCTATTTTTAATGTAACCAAAAATTACTATGAAAAAAATCGCATGTAAGTAGATAGAGCAGCTTTTTGTGCATTTAATGATACCTAAATCATTGCTCTACAATAAAAACCCTCGGAGAAAATAGATTTTGAAAAATAACCATGTACCCGACATTTTCCCCTATTATCTCCGTAGTTATGGCAAAAATGGGAAAAATTTATGTACACGACCCCTATTTATTTCTACAAATACATAGGTATGTCAATTTTCTTTGATCTAGATTCTATAGAAAGAACGTTACAGTCATTTTATAAAATTAACTAATATCTTCCAATCTGTAATTCTTTACATACATTTTTCCTATGTAACTCAGAAATTACCATGAAAACCGAAATAATCCTTCGAACCGTCATGCAGCAATTTATGGCGAATCCAATGACACCTAAATCATTGCTCTACAATAAGTACTTTTTGAGGTGATGTCTCTTGAAAAGTATGCACTTCCCCCTACCCTTTTCCCCATTGTCTCCAAAGTTATGTCGGAAGTGGGAAAAATTTATAGAGACGACCTCTACTTACTTTCAGAAATACATACGAATGATAATTTTCATAGATCCAAGTCTCATACAACAAACGTTACAGACATTTCCTTGATTTTGGGTGGACGTCTCCCATAAGTCTCCTCACCAATGATTTGGAAGCAGAATGAATGCACTCTGAATTCTTGTTCATCTCGCCGCCGGTTTTCCCAAGCCCAGTGTAGGTAAACTGGACAACAAGCTCCCGTGACAGCAAGCTCTTTTGAGAATGCGACGTATGGTGCCTCCGCTGTTGACCCCAACGTAATGCTTGAGCTTGCCAATCTGAAAGTAATAGTTCAGTTGAAATCAAAGTTTACTGTGCGCATGATCAAAAACAACTTTAGAGAAAATTACATGCAATGGAGGAAAGCAATGCACATTATTCTAGTTGAATTATTTCTACATTTTATGGTTTGCATGCTTTCTAATGCAACATTCAACCTTTTTTATGATTTTTCATTGTTCATATTCCTTATACTTTCAAACCTATGCCAGATTGCTGAATATTAATTCTTTCACATCACTCATCGGTACTGAATTCTTCATTATCCAGTACCAGTTGACCACTTCCATATGATGATTTGACTCCATCCAAATTAATCTTCACCTACGAGAATTTCTGTAACATACTTTCTTACCTCACAGTAAACTATGATTAATATGTAATTAACTCTATCCTAGCATGAGCTTCATTTCTTCCACCAGTCATTTGCATCAACATGCATTGTTTCAATGTTGTGCATCTTTCTCCTATCTTCCATATTTTTGCTCATTTTCATCTTTTCTTCTACCCTTTATCCGACCAAACTCAGTTTTCAGGCTCTCAATCTTAGCCCTTTTCACTTTTACATGTGCAATGCTTTCAATGAACTCAAACTCCAAATTTTTCACATTTTCCTTTCTTCTTATTCACTCACTTAACAAGCCTAACACATCATTCTAACACGTCAACCTAAAAATACAACTCTACATGAAAAATGTCCATCATAAACCAGGCATTCTCATTTACAGTTAATTCATCTCATTCCTAAAAATACAAAATCATTAAGTAAAATTAAATTCACATTATAATGGGTTTTCTCTACTGTTTGCAACAAGGCACAAGCAAACTAGGATATATAATGATATATATATCATTAGCCGACAGATATAAACTATAAGCGGTGCTTTAAATTCACTTGAGAACACTTTGTCTGTTCATTTCAATGCAATTCATTCTGAATGAAAGGAATAAACTTTACATTCTGGCAAAAACATAATTAGTGAGATAAATAGTTTTATTGCTTTCTAAAAATTAGGAGATGGTCTTTCATTATATGATTTCCTAAACCTTTAATTAGGATAGCAAAGATTAAATTAACACATCACTCAAAGTAGAAATAAAACTTACTTTGGCTGAGAGATGAGTGTCCTGCTGTCCGGGTGAAAGCGATACACCGAGGAAACTGAGAAGAAGTTGCCTTGCCCTCATCAAGTTCCCACTTTGCAGTTGAAGTCCCAGTGATACCATACTGCATTGCTGTTCATGCATTGCTGGGGAAGGAAGAAAATTATATTGTAAAATATTGAAAAATAATTGAAATGCATAAATAACATTTTATCAATTGCTACATATTCATTACTTGTTCATTAAAGAAAACTATTTCTCAAGCAATATAATTAACTTTTTGTTTTATTTTATATCATAATAAATATTTTTCATTTCCACATGTTCATTTCAACAAGGTGCTCACACTGTGTCAAAGAACTTCAATACTAGGTTGGGACAATTAAAATATATGTACAATGATAAAAAAACACAGTTTCTGACATATTTTAAAAATATTTATGATTTCAGAATGACATCTGAGAAATGTATTGCACATAAATTCAGGACACTTAGCTAAAATATTGACATGTTGCATTTCGACTTTCATCTTGCATTTGGAAAATCAGAATTTAATGCAACACAAGCTGAAGGACCTCAAAATACAAGGGATCAATGACAGACTAAATATAATCCTTACTTGCAGTTGTGAGCTGGTGCACAGGTACTGCTGCCATTTGGAGGTCTGAGGTTGTTGCTCGTTTGTAATTGTTCATGTGAGTTTTGTCAAGAACATGACACAACAGCACTTGTTCTCTCATTAGTAGGCTCAACTGCTGCAATTTTTTCATGTCTTTCATTCCTACTGACCATATAAGTTTTCCAGATCTTTCTAGAATTGTTTTTTAGCAATAAGTCGGGTTTAGGTATTTCAATCATAGAGACTTCATTAGAGCAATAATTACCTACACAAATTATTATGACTCGATATTCAATAGCAGACAAGGATTGCATCAGTTGTGTATTTATTATATTCTAGAAGGGGATGCCATCAATGTTCACTTTAAACTAATGAGAGATGCACTCTCATTTTAGAAATCTCTTTTAAATTTTTTTCAACTGCTTATCCAATCAAAGTGCACACACTCTTAACTACTTATGTCACTCACTTTACATCTAAATCATATCTTCACTGTTACAAATTGACAAAGAGCTGTTGGAATTAACAGTCGATCAGCTGATCAGTCCGATTCACTGCGCGTGTTTTGAACTCTTTCTGGAGAAATGACTTTCTGAAGAGCTACCTACGTCGGTTTGAATTTTCTAAACACGCAAAAATCCTTGGCATTTACTGTCTTTCACTTTATTCATAGAATAATTATTCTCATTCAATGATTTTCCATCACCATAGCACAATTGCTAGGCGTATTTTTTTAGATTTTAAGCTTATCTCACAAACTAAGAACGACCCGGCTTAGTTTGACAAACGCGCTTGTTGTGAAGTTGCTTGCGACTGATGTCAACACTGACCGCTGCACGCTTCCGTTGTGAAATGTGTGCCACCAAAAAACTAGTTCTATATTTTTGCTATTTCATGTGACAATATTACTATTTCACTGGCAATCAAAATTATTGAAACATTTTTCACTATGAAATAAAATAATTGATGAATGAGTTCAATAATATGATGCAAAATTGGTAGTAATTATTATTGCTGGAGTAATAATACCACAGGCGATTTTTGTACATGCTTGTACAATTTATACAATACTTGCATTTAAAATTTGGAAGTTGCATTTCAAGGCTCATAATAATTTTAGCCCTGCTGCAATTAGAATTATTTTCCCTATACCAATGCGCATGTTTATTTGTTCGTGTGTTACGCCATGCTTGTTTCCTATAAAATTGATCAAGTCATTTATGTTGGTCGTCGGAATTTCAAGTTTCCATAACTAGGAGCAGAACGACGAAGGGATTTTATGGAAGTTGGTATTTTATTTCTACAAATAGTTTCTGAATAGATTGACTGTGTGAAGGACTTTAAAATGTAAAAATAAGCAAAAAAAATTTCCATCACGGCTAGCACATTTTACAAAAAATAACCTAAAATTCCCAGCGTTGTTCTCTTAGAAAAATCGGAACATAGAATTGTACCCATTTGGTGGTAAGCTATTACTGAAAACGTAATGTGTGTGAAATTTGATTTTAAACAAACCAAGTTCACTTGTGAATTGGCTTTATGTAAGGGGTTCTCTAACCCTAAAATTGACCAAATTTTTCAAATTTTACTTTTGGAATTTCTATTGCAATTAGGGCAACGAAAATACATAACGATGTATAAAGTTGGATTCGAAATACACTCACATCAATGAAAAGTTTCCATTTTTGCAATAGAAAAAGTTATCACGAGAACATATGAAAAAATATATATATATATATATTGCGCGAAACACTTCTTCTACAATTTTCAACGAAGAAGCTTTATTTTGGCCTCATTCGATGCGGAAAGAATGTAGCAACTGAAAAATGAAGGATTTTTTTGAATTTCGAATTAGAAAAAAAACTTATTGATACATATGTCGAAAATGGTTTTTAAAGTCCAAGATTTTTCACCATAGAAATATAATTTAGAGTTCAAATGAAATTCCGCTCCGCTCCGCTGTTTCCACTGTCCTACTGCGTCGAATGAAACGAAAATCAAGCTTCTACGTTAAAAATTGAAGGAGAAGTGTTATGCGCAATATATATGTGTAGAAATTTTCCGAAATATATATTTTTTTCATATGTTCGAGCAAAAAATTTTTTCCTATTGCGGAGTTTCATTGAAGAAAATGTGTTTGGATTTCAATGTTACATATCCCCATGCATTTTGGTTTCCCAAGTTGAAAAAGAAATGCACAAAGGGAAATTTTACCAATTAGAAAATTTTGGGGTTTCGAGATCCCTTAATTAACTTGGAAGTTACACGTTCGATTTGAAATCAAATTTTGGTTTCATAATGTACACTGGTTTAAAAACAAATACCTCTCATTGTAATTATTGATGAGCAGTGCCGATTTTTCTGTTAAGATCACTGCAGACATTTCTGTCCCGAATTTTCTGCATTGATCTGCAGTGACCGGTGAAGAAAAATTTCATCCCGAACTGGGTCCCGCACTGATCCTAAAAAAGATGCACTGTCCCCAGATAATCGATGCCGATCCGCACTTGCATTTCTGACTGGGGGAGGCTTAAACTAACCAATAATCTAATCTATAATGTAAACGAGCGTTGAAAGGGAACTTTGTGAAATGGAAATTTCATTCCCATCCTTATGTTTATGGAGTTGATATTTGTTTGTTATATGGAGCATTTTAAACGTATTGTGATTTTATGTCTAATGCCTATATTATTTTGGTGTGCCATTGGTGGGAAGGCTGTGATTTAATGGAAGTAAGGTATTCATGTAAATTTTTATTTAGAGAATGTTTAATTTTTGTGATAAAAGTTAAAAAAAAGAGCGGGATTCCTTGTCCTTCCTAATGTATTGTACCTGAGCTCCCAGTTGCACGTGCATCGATCTCATTAGATGTACAATATCGTACTGAGCTTGATAGGTCAATACATTCACAATGCATTAAGTGTGAATGTATTGTAAGATGCAAAGCTTCCAGTGGAATATTGTACACCTCTTGAGGCGAGGCACGTGCAACCGGGAGCGATTTTTTAACCTATAATCCATGGACGGCCAGCCGCGATTCGAATCTGGTTCTGAGGCGGTAAACGGCCGTTAGGTAGGGCGGAACAACGGCGATTCGCGTGCAGTTTTGTGTCCTAAAAATTGGACATTTGACCCTTAAACCGCGCGTAATACAACTAAAAAACGCCTAGCAACCGACACGTACTCACCGGCGAAACGTCCTTGATTTTCAATTGGGAAGTAACTCAAGTATTTGTTGCAAATTTTTACGGGTTGTCATTGTTTCATTAGTCACTTTACGAAGCACATACCTTCGACAGCGATCCTTGATCTTGCAGGGAGCTCCGGCTCATGGAAAAGTAGTGATTGCACCAGTCGCTTAAAACTTCCGAAAAGTAGCTCCATTAGTTGAGTATGGAAATTTAATCCGTTCAGTAATTTGCCTGCATGTTATTCTTCCAGTAAAAGGTGGAAGAAAAACAATTCGGAAGCGATTCATGCTTCCGAATCGCTTGTGGAACTTCTTTGACTTTCGACAGTGTTGTCACTGAAGTCCGCTTTCATGGAAATCTTGAAGGTAGATGATTGTGCTTATCATACGAGTACATGTTTGACTTCATATGTGCTCCTAAGAGTTTCTAGACCTTCTTCAAATGTTTCTAGGAGGTAATGAAATAAAGATACTTAAATAATTCAAGAAAATACAAAGGATTATAAATTTCGGCTAAGCATTTTTATCCTGTGTTATTTTTCGTCCAATTAATTGTTTACGACATCGGTGCTTTTTGTTCAGTATGTTTCGCTAGTCCGTTTAGTAAAAGCCAGCTGAACCTTGAGTGATCTTACCCCCAACATAGTTCTCAAAGTCTTTGTAGTACACGAATAGTTAAGTGGAGAAAATATTTGCGTCCAGGCACTGAGAGTGCTTGCTAATTCTCCCACGAGCAAGTATACCTGCTGATGGAGTAATAATTAAACCAAAATTATGTGTTTTGCTCTAGGTTTTGGAAGTGACACTTGATTATTCATAAACTAAAGTTTGATAATTGTTCATTACCATGCTTATTCATTAAATTAAATCCTCTTACAATGTTCTTATGTAGTAGTTCAAAAATATTAATTTAGCGGCAATGACGTGACCTAACTATAAATTGATAGAGCGCGTTACTGCCCATCGATATAGTACTGCCTCCGTTGTCGCGAACAACTTTTTCTGATTGTTCAACAGTCGATCGATGAGATTAAGAATTAGAAGAAATGGACATTTAATGATTGTAATCATTCGCAAAAAGTAGAGGACATGACGTGAGTTTCAGCGAATTTTTCAAGCGTAACGTTGATACAGGCCCAATTTGATTTGGAATGACCGTGTAACGGGATACTCTATCGTTTGTCTACAACAAATATTCGTGTGCTGTGAGAACTTATTTCAAACGCAGTATTAAATTCAGTGATCAAACGATAGGTCATAGTGTCATCATGTGTACCAACCATATATCATGGTACTGTATGTGCAAGTATAATGCTTTAAAACATTTTATGATCCCCTTCGGCCATGTCAGGGCGTTTTTGTCTACTTTTGGCCGTTGTTCATTTTGGCAACATGCTTATCTTTTGCCCCACCTAGAGATCATGCACCATCTAATTTACCATTATTCGTGAATGATAATGGAACAAATGCAAAATTTTTCATCAAACGAGTGTTAGTTCATTCAAATTTGCCCGCATTCGCTGGGCGCTTTAGCAAACTACAAAATGTCCATGCTGATGAAGAAAAAGGTTTTATGGCACATGCGTGACAAGTTCGACTCATGTTGCGAGGATGGCAATCAGTTTTGCATTCCAAATTTTTTCTTAACGCGCGCAGATTTGTTATTTCTTAAAGAATATCGTATTTGTACTCAATTGTGAGAACATCTCATCTATTTTCATGCGAATATTCGTCGAAAATAATTCATATCTTCATTTTCTAAGAAGTCTTGAGTCTGATGGACAATTTCTGGTAACAGTTTATCCAACAAATTGAAATAAACTCAGACTAAATAGAGCCCCGCAGCACCAATAAATTAACGGTAAAATCTGTACAAGCTATTATGAAAGTTTAGCAGTTGTCATCAGATGGGCAGAAGATACGTGAGATCACATCATCAAAGTCAAATTACATATTGGATAAGTATTCCTGCAGGGAGATCAAAGGTGAACCATGAGAATTTACATCCTATGCCTAGCAGCAAAATTTTATGATAAATTCTTTCTTGCCACCAATATATGCTACGTTATGAAGCCAAAACATGAGATTCCAATTAACGTTTTTCTGTCGTCTGAAATTTTAATTTGACTATTTCATAATGGAAAAAAAGGAGAAAATCTATGAGAATGAGAAACTGTAAAATTAAGCTCATATTAGGCGTAATTGTCTTGTCCAGTCAAATAGTGCTACCATCAAGGAGGGCTACGATTCCCGTCTGCTCTGAGACAATTCAAAAACTTTTATTACAATTTTTTTGTAGCAATATTATCAGCAGAAAAATATGTTTTCTCTGAACTGATCTGCTGTGTAAATAGGTTTGAGCTGGTACCCAAATGTGCAAAGTTGTATCCCAGTAACTTAACTAGAGAAGTGATATTAGTTACACGGTAAACAAGCCGATGCGTATCCTAGTGACGAGAGAACTAATCCTATAGTAACACAGTGGACGAACTGTGGCAACACCCGTTGCCGGTAACCTATCCCCGGTATGCCGGAGTGTGAACCCTTAGTTACCTACAGTGAAGCCTAACTCCAGGAGGTCAAAAATTTTGGTTCCAGCCGACTGGATAACTGTAGTGAGCTACAACACATCTTCGTCTACCCTTTCAGCTCCGATACCACTACACCCCCCCCCCCCCCCCCACACACACACACTCGCACACTCACTCACAAACACACATACACACACACTTTATGAGAAAATAAGATTTTTTCAAATGAGGTAAGCAAATAAAATCAATTCTTCCTGTAAAAAAATTCTGTGGGAGCAGCAAAGGTTCTAATTTGAAAAATGGACAGAGCAAGGGGTTCTGAATCATCTGAAATGTCTTTTCTCAGATCTATTTGGAAGGAACATGGTTTTCAGTGATGACTGACTCACACAAAGTATTTCGCTGTTGTCGGGAAATACTTTAAATGTGTGAATTTTTTTTTTAAATTTCTGCGAATCATTTCAATACATTTTATTTTGTGAATTCTTTAGAATTCTGTGTCTTGCTAAATCGTGTATTGCTTTGTGTTTTAATTCTTTTTGAGCATGTATTTGCAACAATCTAGGAAGATCCGTTTGTACATTAGTACAAATAAAAGCGAATTCAGCAGTACAGATATGGCAATTCAACACTTTGTGTATCTGAGTGTTTCGGGTGAACGTTGTATTTGTATTTTTTGTGAACGTTGTATTTAATAGCGAGGTGTTGTGTGTGTGTGTAAGTGGGGGCTGGAGGGGCCTCAGCCAAAACTGTCGAGAGTGGAAAATTTACGACCAACCCTAGAACCAAAAGAATTTCAAAACAACGGTGAGAAATATGTTTTGATTAGTAAGGATTTTGGAAGAGGCTTGGATAAGGGTGACCACACGGTCGAAAATTTATTGCTAACCCAACGGCTCGGTGGGGAGTCGTGAGAAACATCTCATTTTTAGACAAGGATTTTCGCCGAAGGACTGAGTAATAGAGCAGGCAAACCGCGAGGGTCGACGGTCATAAATCACCGAAACTTAGGACGTTCGTAAGGCTAGCGTCGCCTAGCAACGGCTTAATTGAAAAAATAAGAAAGATTTGGATGGGGGCGGAGTTGGCTAAGTTCGCGTCAGAGGGGCTAGCGGCCAATACGAGGGGCAGTAGCACCGTGAGAAAGAGGACGAAGAGCGGAACCGCCAAATGAATAGCTATTTCGACTGAGAAGGAAGGTTTTGACGAGCACTTCTGAAATCTTTGAAGAGCCTGATTGGTCCTATGTGAAAGTAAAGGACAGCCCTCTCGAACATTTTGGTAGAGCTGATGGGTTAAATTCAGTCTTGTGCCGAGGAACGTCTGAGAGAGTACGTGTCACAAATAGGAGGCGGTGAAAATAAATTTTTAATGAAAAATATCTCTTTGAAAATACGTGGATAGAGCGTGCGTCGAAATGTAGTAACACTT
Organism: Morinoia aosen; assembly: GCA_030386875.1. NCBI lineage: Eukaryota > Metazoa > Arthropoda > Malacostraca > Amphipoda > Talitridae > Morinoia > Morinoia aosen. The sequence continues at coordinate 26,817,305 of CM059557.1, read as the reverse complement.
GTCAAAATTTAAGTTAAATTTCTCTTTCCATTGCAGAGAAAAGAAGGCTCACACAAAGACACTGTGGTCGAGAAATGAAATTAAAATAAAGACTAAACGTCAGTTGGGTGGGTAAGAGATGCAGCTTTCTTTGGAAGAGATGTTTTCGAAAAATTAATGTGATGGAAATTTAATGTCATTTATTGAAGTAAAGATTAAAATATTTCGAACATAATTTGTGCGATTAAAGTAACAAGGCTTTTAATTGATCTTGCATGTGGGCGGCCTCTTGTTTTCACTTTCTTTATAAAGAAAATCTACTAGAAACTGTGAATATAGTCGTCGAAAGACATTTTCTCATCGGTGAACCACTCGGGAAATCTGAACTGAAGCTGTGCGTGTGCGAATAAACCTGTGTTTTGAAGTTATGACATGTCGTGTACTGTTGGAGCGCTATGAAAAATTGATCTTGTTCCATTATGTTTAATGTGTAGCGAACGTAAGGGGTTAGCTGGCCAGCCGAATTAACAAGGATAGCATTGTCATGAAAGCTATTGGGTGCGTACAGTTTCTCGATCCCATTTGTTGAGTTGGAGTGTTGTGAAAGGTAGAGTTTTCGAGGCAATTTAAAGTTAAGAGCAATCAATTTAAAGTTAAGAGTTGAACCTTTGAAATGATGTAATTTTTATGGTTATTGAAAAAATATTTAGTGCTCAAAATCGCGCGGAACCAATTTCAAGAAAGTGATTCCAAACTTTTGCTCGCGAGTGTATAATCTCACGTTGAGGTGACTTGTCTTCAGCTTCGCCGGGAAGTTCCACAGTTTCCTTGGAGATCACTAAGGTGTCGTCATTCGTCGACGAGTTCACGAAAGCAATTCATAGATCTCTGAAATACTTGAACAAAAAGTAGGTCGGTCGGCCTGCAGTGTTCTTCAGTTATAGTACCGAGTTCACTTAGTGTATTCCACGAAGGTATTTTCTAGGGGGCTGGCATTCCTTCTTGTGTCTTCTTTCGGTTTTTCCAGTAGCGAGTTACCGGCACACGTTGTGAACGAAAATAGCTTAATGGGAATATGAAGTGTACGCATGCCCTACAGAATTTTATCCTTGTGCAGTTAAAACTTTGAAATTTTTAACTGTGTTGATTTATTTCAATATACCCTAAATCAATCATGAGTACTTATTTCGCACCATTTGAATTGTAACCATATATTTCACAGATTAAACGATTTCGATGTTTAATTATGCGTTGTTACAGCTAGCTGCAGACAATATTCTAATTCTCCGGAAACTTTAAGAAAATTTCACGATCATTTTGTCTGACGCGGATGTTTATCATGTGTGAATGGAGTGATGAGTAAGACATAATCAGCACTTAAATGAATATACGAACACTGCACAATATCCAAGTGAAATAATATAAAACTTTAGGAAGAGACACAGGTTTTGCTCGATCTCCAGTTTTGTTCTTCACAGTGCTTATAAATTCATTTTATCAGTTATCTCATGAATATTTTTCGAAATGCTTTGTTGTGGTTGTGACACCAATGACTAGTGACTGAGGACAAGAGTTATTCTGCTCTGCTTTAGTATTCATGTTCAGTCTCGCAACAGTAATGTTTCCTTGCATTTTCTAACGAAGGAACTGGGACAATAAAAATTATTTCGTTAGAAATGATGGAATCCTTTGTGGAAAATTCTTCCCACATGCTCCTCGTATTGCCTTTGGAGGCAGAGCCATGCGTCGCTTTCGCGCTGTCATTTGTTGCCGCGGAGCGTGAGCTTAGCAGAGGTATGGTGGGCAGATGATTTTGTAGGATCAAGAAGGAGATTCGGCATTGAGACTTTTACTGGAGTAGTGACAGCCTGAGCAGCACCTGGAGGGCACCAACTATTTCCTCAAATGTAGCCACGAGGTTATGCAATACTTTTCTTCATTTACTGTTCTATTTTTGTATTTAAGTTTGTATGCGTGTGTTGTGAATTTCATTATTTTTATTTTTGAGTTATTATCTTGGTGTTCAGGTCTTTGATAATTCTAACTCAATTGAAAGGCCAGTGGCCAGTAAACTACTACGAAGGAAGTTCTTAACCAATCAAATCGCTTCTTACGAAGTTTATAAACCTACTTGCTAACGATGAACTCCTGAGACTTGGAGGAAACTTTAACGGTTTCTTCCTGAGTTCATCCAGCTTTCGTTATATTGCCTTAAGGACTTGCTTCATCTCCTTTCTATTAACTACTTACCTGATTACGTACTTTCGCCTGAACATTGTTCTACCACTATTTTCATCTTTGTTTCCTTTCCTTAAACAACCTCTATAAGTGGCTTACAGACCCACCGAGTGGAAAATAACTAGAATGAGAGCTCACTGTTTGTAATTATGAAATTAATGAAATTAGTGCTCTGAAATGCTCCATCTCTACCTTGCATTAGCGGTGACCGAAGTTAATTTGCGTTTTTGTTTCGCTCCCAGTATCACCTGCTGCTGGTATAGTTACCGCTACGCACCCTAGGAGGCTGCCGTCAGTTGCTTCGTCTTAACGCAGGCTCGAGGGTTATGTCAGGACTAGAGTGCGATTCTGGGGCTAGCTGGCGCTACTGTGGGTGCCGTTCTAGCAGCTTTATGTCTTATATTCATATTCGTCAACAATTTGAGTAACTAACTTTCTATGGTGTTTCTTCTTTTACTTGAAACATTTCGTTCTTCCAGGATGCTTCCCGGACCGGTTCCTGCTGCTCTTCCTTTAATTCGCGTTTACTAATTACCTACAAAGTGCGGTTGTAGCAGTTAATGCCGCTCTTTTGTGATCGCGTCTACTACTAACCTACAACTGCGGTTGCAGCAGTTCCTGCTGCTCTTGTGTAATCTATTCTACCTACTGAGCCACATCTGCGACGAGCACCCGTGTCACCTATGTCATTTTTTTGAGGTAGAGCGAAAGCTTTTTAAAAGCGCTCTTTGAGCTAATCTATAACGTAAACTAATGAAATAATAAAAAAATAATGAATAAATATTCCTTCCGTGGAAACGTCGAAACTATAGTAGGCCTCTTACGGCTTTTTAAAAATAGTTTGTTTTCGGTCCTATTACGGCTTCCTAACAATCGTTGTATTCGGCCTTTACGGCTCTTTAAAATTAGTATGTATTCGGCCTTCACGTCTTAAAATTAGTCTGTATTCGGCCTTTATGGCTATTTTAAAATCGTCTAATAAAACGTGAATAAAACCTTCTATCTTCGTTTTTTAAATTTCCTGCAAGTGTGAATACCTTAAACCTTCGTCAAAAATCTTTCCTGGAATGTTGGATGGTGACGCACTGTATATTTCTGAGAGTTGAATCTTTAGTCTCTATGAATGTCAATTACTTCACGAATCAAACTATAACGTAAGGTAACTCGAATAAAGAATTAATTAAGTCTGCGATACCCTATTTGGAATACAAATAATATCCGATCTCAGTAAACTGGTGATGCGAAATTATCATCGCGAAAAGTTGATTTTTACGATCGAAATTGAGACCGAAGAGAGACTTTGTCCTAAATTAATTAAGTTTTTCTATACTGTTTCCTAAAGCGCAACAGTTGCACAAAGGAACGTTTTAATTGCCAACGCTGGCAAATATTATCTTAGCTTACGTGTTTAGATTGCTGATTGATTGTCGCGCATACAAGTGTTTATTCAGATGTGATCCCAGTCGCTTGGAGTCAGTGCGCGTATGTGCCTCAAGTAAGATACTGCCTACGTCTGCTGTACAATGAAGTTTCAAAATTTTATGAAAATTTTCTCAAGTTTTCAAGCTTGCTATACTTCAACGTAACAGAGCTTGGAGGGCACATGAGTATTCGTTGGATGCTCTATGTTGTCGACTTTGACACGTCTGCGACTCTTGGAATTTTCAATGGCCCATCTTCGTTAATTAGACGACCTCTCAGTAGATTTATTAAATAAATTACTGACTACCGTCAAAGATGTTCTACTTTACCCCACATCAGTCGGAAATGTTTTCAAACATGTTCAAGTTCAGCAATTTAATTTGAGAAAATTTAACTCGCACGATTGTTGGGCCGACCCCCTTATTGAGCACCTTGTTCCATATGTGATATGAAAAGAAGAACCAAAATAAAAGGGAACATTCTTTCAATGGCAAACGTTTCGGAACCTCTCATTCCATTATCAGTGCTGTCAAACAAAGAATAAAAAACCATAATGAACAAATTGCGAAGAAACTATGAGAAATTAATATCACTAAAACTATATCGAAAAAATAGCTATGTCTAACCATGACAAATAAAAACACATATTAACATAAAACACATGAAATTAATTTCTTATACTTTCTTTGCAATTTGTTCATTATGTTTTTTTATTCCTTGTTTTACAGCACTGATGATGGAATCAGGGATTCCGAAACGTTTGCCATTAAAATAATGTTCCCTTTCATTTTGGTTCTACTCTTCATTTTACGTATGAGATTTCCCAAAAATCGCCCTTTAAATTCTATTCCATGTGTGAAAAAGTAAAATTAGATAAAAGAACACGTTGCTCGTCTACAACCGATGGATTACATTGAATGCATTAGGAACATTATGCATGAGGATTATGTGCCTTAAAACTCATATCGAGGTTGTCCTCATAATGCATGTATTATGTGTCATAATGTGTCCCTTACTTGAGAGTAGTTGGTCTAAATTGGAGCTTAAGGGTGAGTATTTTTCTCTCAACGTGTATTTGGCAGTTTACGATTACGAGAGCTACGTATTTTATGCAACACATTTGTGGAATTAGATATTTCTTTTCGTACCTTGCTTGAGTACGATTATATTTGGCGCAGTGCCCTCATATGGGAAAATTGATGTTAAAAGTATTTTCCTTCTAATTCGGGTTTATATACGTTACGTCTAACTTCTTAAGATCATTCAAATACCAACTAAGTTGCCGAATATTTCTGAGTGTGCGACACGTAAATCACTTAGTTTTATGAATTTTTCAGAAAACTACACATGTTACAAGGATAACTTTTATCTCATGATAAGACACACAGCATGAAATTATTTCGAGCTGAAAAATTAATTGTGCCTTCCTTCATGGTCAGTGATATCCAAGTTTCGCCTAATAAAATCCAGAGACGATATTCGAGAGACGAGATTTAAGAAACACTGTTAGAAATTTCTTTGGCTTAAATTTACGTTATTTTTTTTAAATTAAATTTGAAATTTCGTGTTCAATTTAATGATTATTTAGATTAACTGTAAAGTTGTGTTCAGGCTCCTGTAGCTTCTAGGAAAGGGCAGGAGGGACTTGGACCGACTGGACTCGAGAGGTCTATTTTCGAGAGGCTTTTGAGACGTATTCGCGTCACCTTAGAGTTTTCTAAGGTTATCAGTGTAAATTTATCCCGCAGCGCTTCACAGTTGGGCGTTGTCTCTGACGCTGAGTGTGGTGCTGAGGTCGGGTCCGGCTTGTGCGGAACCTGAGTTGGGGCAAGTCGAGGCATCACCGGCGTAAATTCTCTGTCCTCTCCATCTCTAGTTCGTCAGCTCTTTATGTTCTCAATCTTTATTCTTAATTATTGGTGTGTCTGTGAGCGTGTACGTGATTAAGTTATTTCATTTATAGAGGCGTTATATGGCTGCTCACCCTTAATCAGCTCTAAGTTTGAAACTTAAATTGGAAAGGACCATCTAACTGACGAGTCGACATACTCTGATGTGGTTACCTTCAACTTGAACTAACGTTAAATATTTAGCCTTAAACCTTAAACTCACCTTACCCTGGAGCACTTTTGTTACTATTTTCCTCTAAAACTCCAAGTTTTCGTCTTTGTGCTAAGCGTTTCTACACTGAGTTGTACCATAAGCTCAGGTCTGTATTGATAATTACTATACTCGATTTATCCGATGTAAAACGAAACAAATATTGTAGAAACAAATGTCATATTGTAGAGTTCACTTATTTTCTCATCACTCGTTTGAACGAGCAAATCTGTTCACACTATTCAAACACTATCCCGCGATAAAATATGCCGAACTAAATCGTGAATAATTTTTGAAACCATACATTCAAGAACAATATTCAACGCCATCTTCAACTTGTTTAGTTACGTACAACTGCTTGGTTCGGAGAGCTCAACGTCGACTAACGACTAATATTTTATTCATTTTCTTGATAGGGATGAGCAACGGAGCAGTGATTCATTTTGATAAAAATAGCTACACCTGAGTTTGGATCTGATCATTGACAGTTAGTCCTTCAGGTGTGTTAGGTGAGCAGTGTCTTGAGTTAGTCTAGTTTCTCGGTGCCCGTTTTTTTAATAAATCTGCGTGTAAATACAACTAGATAATAGTTTGATGTTAACCCATCTCGGCTTCATCGAATGAAAATTGTACAGAAACTTAGTAATTTTCCACCGACTTTACGTGAGGGAAACAAGTGTTGCAGGTTATGAATAAACGATCTGAATTTCGTCACGTGCAGATTGTTATGTGCTAATGCCGCAGAGTTTGGTACGCACAGAAAAATGCTTGGATTAACTTACCCAAGTGTCCTGCTGTCATTAACAGATTATATAATATATATTCAACTAATTATGGTATCAATCAATTGATAACTGTTGGTCTGCAATAATGATATTTGCAACAATACAACGCAATAAAGATATTTAATGATTCAGAGATGCTCCGCCTTTAAAGAATATATTCCGAATACTGATATCCGCTGGAAAATAAAACACTCTACTATGAGGGGGCTGTCCTCAATTCGAACCATAGTTTTACAAGCATGATATTCGTAAAACCAACAACGGGTTGGACAAGCGGAAGAAGGCTGTCCGGCAATCAAATGATCCGTCCGGAACGCTCTGCGTGCCACCTGGCAGTCGCTCGCCGACTGCCTCACCTTTTGTGTGTCGTGGCGAGCTTTCGTGATTTCTGAGACGGTCTGGCCCTGGGAGGCAGCGGGCCAGATTTCAGTAAGTATAAGTGTGCTGAATCAGAGGTAAGCCGGATCAGAAGTAAGCATTCATAGTTCTTTGGTGATAAGGTTACTCTACCTTTCATCTCTTCTGCCGTACAGTTGTCTAACACCTTTGATTTCAATGAACCATTACAAGTGCATGTTTCAGGAATCTATACTGTAATAAGAGGGGTGTCCGTCTGTCCGAAGCCAGCCGAAAGTGTGTGATGAGCGTATCTGTGATACCAGCTTCAACTCCACAATTTCCTGTGTATTAATCTGTCAGATTCGAGTAGAAATGAATATCACGTGAATTCTTAGGAATTAAATAGGAACGTGTGTCAAGTGATTTGTCAAACATTATTATACATTTTTGACAAGCCGTGTGCACTCGGCCTCATCAACTCTCGAGAGATTGATTTTTTTCATTTCTTACGGCCTTTCGTTCATTTTGCCTTTTTTCTTATTTCAAATAAAGGGTGGTGGACTAATTTCTATAACATTTGGAGCCATTCCACCACGAGTACTCTGGATTGATCCATCGCCCATTTGTAGAAGCCACCTTGAAAACTCATGTTCATTTACAAAGCAAGTGCAGAATTATAGTTTCTCATACTCTGTCTGAAATTAGAACCCTCTGCACCGTTGCATCAAAGAGTAACCTCAAATTTTCGGGGTACTCATGTAAAGGAGGAAGTGAAACTTTTCCATTATGACAACAATTTAGTTGTTCTCTTAGGAATCTTAAAGCTCCGAAAAATTGACATCGGACATCCATGGCTCCAGTGTAATGTATCTGGTGCTCCATATTATTGTTTCTTCTTTCATGGTCCTTCTTTCTCCTGTTTTATAGAAATTGCTATCTCTCCCCCTCGTTCATATAATTTTGTCTTTCTTGGTCTCTGTTTCTCATGTTTTCTAGAAATTGCTGTCTCTTCGCCTCATTTATATCATTTTGAGTTTCCTGATCTCTATTTCTCATCATTTGAAGATGCAATTCGCGCTCCTCCTGACTCATATTCATCCTTTGCTATTGCATTCGTAGTCTGCTTCTACCACATGTTGCTTGCCTTTCGTATTCTCGCGAGCGCCGTCGTTTCCTTCTTTGTCGCTCTCTTGCTGATTCTTTTTCTTTTCTTATTCTCTAATCCATTGTTTTAGATCAGGGAGCAAACTTTTCAGCGCAAGGGTCACGTTAACAAATTTGCAATTTCATAGGGCGCGTAATACAGGTTGGAACATAAGTAAGGTATTGTCGGTAGCACTGATACGCTAACAGCACTTATAAAAATTTGAAACATTCAATAAATTAAAAATTTAGAAAATTCAAAAAATCTAAAAATTTAAAATAATTGTTACAAATTAAAAAAGTAAAAAATTGCAAAAAATTAAATATTTAAATAAATCAAACAACTTTCACCTCCCCCTCTCCCGCTCTCTCTTTCTTCTTTCTCACCCTCACTCTCTCTCCCTTTCTCCCTGTCCCTCTCTCTCCCTCTAATGTAACGCGACCCGACGCGAGCCAACCCGTATCATAGATACCACAATGATGTTGAAGGGAGTGACTCGCAGGTACGACGATAGTAACTGTTATCAAGGTGAATAGTTGACGCCTGGGTTCCATATTTGCAGTTAGGTTTTTAAATAACTCTTCCAGGTTAAAATATATATTAGGCCAAGCTTTCGAACTCACAAGTGGAGTTCGTCATCAGGGCTGAAACATTCACAAGAGCTGGACGCATATGGCTACACACGTACGTATCTATGATACAGTTTTTTTTAAAGTATTTATTATTAAGCGGGCTTCTACTTGGTACTGACATCATTCCAAGCACATACGCTGTCACTCTGGAGGTAATAATTTATATATTATCGGGAAATAACATGGGGTGATATCTTGTCTTCTATTAATTGATGCGGAATTTTACCTAGAGTAGCACGCTTCTACGAATTTTCTTGACATTGTTTTCGACTCCGTTGCTAAAATATTAAAATTTTCGATATTCATTTAGTGACCAGTTTCTTGCTGGTGTTGGAAAACGTTACTTGTTATTTATCGGAGCTGAATTGAACGTGTATGTTCCTCAATGCGTTACTTCGCTGTTCTCCCCGTCTCTCCTATGTATGATGCTGCACATTGGTTGCAGTCAATTTAGTATACAACATTTTTCCTCTCTTCCTTGGACCTTTTATCTTTCAATTTACAAAGTTGATTTTTCAGACTATGAGTGGATTTACTACAAAGCACAATATCCAATGGTTTGAGAATTTTTGCCACTCTTTCTGTGACTCCGTTAATATAAGGTACTGAAACAAATTTTCTACCATCGCTTGACGCTGCTGGAGGCATGGCTGGTTTTGTGACTAAAGTTGCTGATTTTTATATAATTTTAGAGGGGTATCCATTATTTCGTAGTTGTTTCTTTAACAAATTCAATTCTTGGATTTTATCAGTTTCTTCTGTGCAAATCGAGAACGCTCTTCGTTATAAGGTTTTGACGGTGCTCAATTTATATTACAAGGGGTTATAACTTTCGAAGTCCAGGTAACGGTCATTTGTCGTTGGTTTACGGTAAACTGTGCATTTCAGTTATCCACTTGGTTGACGGTGAATTAAAACGTCTAGCAATGGGATTTAGTTGTCCTTTTCTACTTCTGCTGTAAATTATATGCATTAATCAAAGGAGTTTATATGGTTTAGGAAGGTTTCAATTGACGTCGTTGGTAGTGCTGTTAAACAATCATCCACAAAACGTTTCCAAAAGATGGGCTAGACGGGAGGGGCTTCAAAGATCTTCCTTTCCAGAAGCTACATCGTAAGCTTCCTAAACCATATAAACTCCTTTGATTAATGCATATAATTTACAGCAGAAGTAGAAAAGGACAACTAAATCCCATTGCTAGACGTTTTAATTCACCGTCAACCAAGTGGATAACTGAAATGCACAGTTTACCGTAAACCAACGACAAATGACCGTTACCTGGACTTCGAAAGTTATAACCCCTTGTAATATAAATTGAGCACCGTCAAAACCTTATAACGAAGAGCGTTCTCGATTTGCACAGAAGAAACTGATAAAATCCAAGAATTGAATTTGTTAAAGAAACAACTACGAAATAATGGATACCCCTCTAAAATTATATAAAAATCAGCAACTTTAGTCACAAAACCAGCCATGCCTCCAGCAGCGTCAAGCGATGGTAGAAAATTTGTTTCAGTACCTTATATTAACGGAGTCACAGAAAGAGTGGCAAAAATTCTCAAACCATTGGATACTGTGCTTTGTAGTAAATCCACTCATAGTCTGAAAAATCAACTTTGTAAATTGAAAGATAAAAGGTCCAAGGAAGAGAGAAAAATGTTGTAAACTAAATTGACTGCAACCAATGTGCAGCATCATACATAGGAGAGACGGGGAGAACGGCGAAGTAACGCATTGAGGAACATACACGTTCAATTCAGCTCCGATAAATAACAAGTAACGTTTCCCAACACCAGCAAGAAACTGGTCACTAAATGAATATCGAAAATTTTAATATTTTAGCAACGGAGTCGAAAACAATGTCAAGAAAATTCGTAGAAGCGTGCTACTCTAGGTAAAATTCCGCATCAATTAATAGAAGACAAGATATCCCCCCATGTTATTTCCCGATAATAAATAAATTATTACCTCCAAAATGACAGCGTATGTGCTTGGAATGATGTCAGTACCAAGTAGAAGCCCGCTTAATAATAAATACTTTAAAAAAACTGTATCATAGATACGTACGTGTGTAGCCATATGCGTCCAGCTCTTGTGAATGTTTCAGCCCTGATGACGAACTCCACTTGTGAGTTCGAAAGCTTGGCCTAATATATATTTTAACCTGGAAGAGTTATTTAAAAACCTAACTGCAAAAGATAGTAACTGTTGTAAGCATTTTAACAGATAGATTGCCTCTGCATCCTGGTTATGTTTAGCTATATATCGAAGACTTCCAAGTAAAAGAAGCTGGCAATATAATCCTGCGGCCTGTTCGACCAGCGTTGCCTGCAAGTATATAATCTTCAAAGCCATTGTATAGATAAGATCGTAAAGTTGTTTTATTATTGTGAATGTATCGTAGACGGCATGATTCTACTTTTGCAAACTGATCGACACAATATTGTCGGAATAAACGATTGCCAAAGTGCAATACGTTCACAAACTGTGCTCATTTCATGGTGAGATAGGAGTAAAATTGTACCAAATGAAATGTGACGGGGCCCAGTTACATTCATAATTCCAAGAGGCCAACCTTCAGTGCCAGAAGGAAAAAGTCATGGATACATCATAGATCGATGAGAGTCACTCAAAGTTTGTTATCGGTGCTCTGAATTAACATCTCTGGAATTTGCAATCACCATCTTTCAGAATAACTTGTTTCATTATCAACACCATCCGGTATCAAAATTGCTACTTCATTTGCAGTTGGTAGATTATACCTTCTTGAGTGGCAATAGAAACGTTTGATGGGATGCACCGGCGTCTATTTGTTCGTGTACCGATGAAAAAAGACTCTAAATAAGTGTTTCCGGCGAAAATTATTGAAGAATGAATTATTCCGAATATATTTCTTCAAAAAAGGGGGTTTGCTTTGTTGAGAGGCATTCGATCGATCATGTTCTTCGGGATCATAGGAGTATGTCTGCAGGCACGAAGGAGAAGTTCCATGTATGTTTCGAGGGGCACCAATTAAACAGTCTGTAGACAATTCCATGAATTCTATAATTGGAAATTCCTCGCATAATTGTAACATCATTTACTTTCAATGAGCACATCACCATTGCACGGCTAAATCTTCTAATATTGAATCGGAAATGTTTCGCCTCTTGTGTATTTGCAGCGTAAAGATTAGAAAGCTCTTCGGATAACTCAGGCATATATGTAATTTCTATCAAACCTGACTCACAGCAAATTCGAAATTAGGATTGTTTACAGTCTTTCCTGTTTTTCTTCCATAAACATCAGAGAATTGTAGTGCCGACATCGTACTTCCATTAAACCACAGCTATGGCGTGCAAAGTTAACAGATATCCGAAGAAAACCATCTATATCACGCCTCCTGGCTGTATTGAAATTCCGCCGTCGATTTTGCTGTCGTACTTTCCTGTGCTGCACTGCATCTTTTTGCTGAATTTTCTCTCGTTCTTCTTTAGGCAATAATTGTTCTCTTGCAATACGATGCATTTGCTATTCGAAGCGTTCGAAATCCGGACAAAGGTGGCACGCGAATAAAGAAGTTAATGAACTATAGCACTAGAACGATACGAGCATCTGATGAAAATGACCACCATTTTATTTTCGACTTTAAGAACTCAGGTCGTTCAGTTTAATTAGAAGCGAAATCATAAATACTTAGCTACGTGTGTTTGCCTCGCAAATAAGGCTGTGAGAACGAAGTGCACGACCAGTTCCAGCCTTGTTTATTGATCCTAAAGAGCGTCAGAAATTGTTTGTGTGGCCTCGATGCCAAACAAGATAACGTTGCTGTTGAGTTTTTACTCAGTTGACTCATCTTCTTATCATGAAGAGTCTGAAGAGGGTTTACGAGCAGCAGTGCAACCGTGTCAGCAGCGTTAGTTGCACGATACATGCTGAAATGGCAAATTTGAACATTTTGGTTGTTCTTGAGCTCTCCCTGAAATTGCTCGGTCTCCTCTTCTATGATGTTCGTAAGAAAACGACAAAGCCTAATATTGCCTGGCTTCTGTATGGAGCAGCTTGCCATTTCACTCAGTTGATGTCCTTTACGTTCACAAATAACGACGGTTTTACCACAAGTCCCCTTTACATCATCGGAACTCCAATCAGTACTGTAGCAGTCATCTTTGGGGGGATATTATTTCTTGCAACCAGTAAAGGAGCTGCTGGCGCTCTTCTGTTTTTCAATCGCGAGTCCAAAGCATCGATTCCCCGAAAGTACAAAACTGTTGAAGTTGACAGGCTGACTGTAGCGTTGGTGTTCATGGCATGCTTCAGTTATTGTAGCTACGTATTTTCTGTACGTAAAATTTATTACTCAACTGTAATCTGTAATTTAATGAGCATTGTACTAGAAGCTTCGTCTTTCTTTCGATGCATAGCAATGATTGCGACTTTCCAAATATTTTGCCAAAATTTAGCAAAGACGATGAGAAATCGCTGCCAAAATTTAATTGATGAGCTGAGGAAATTTGATGAAGACTGTAAGCTGCCAAACGACTGGAACGAAACTATGATGCGAGAGGCTGAACGCTGTGCACATTTTGTGATGAAGGTAGGCAACAAATTAATATTTACAGTGCTTTCTAGAAATATTTTCAAAGTGGCTTTTGCAAAGCTCCGTTGGGTGAATTATTTTACTGATAAATTATATATGGGTGGCCATCATGTGTAAACTTTACTTAATTCTGCACCTGAAATTGAAAAATGAAGTAATGATATTTAGCTGCAAAGTTATTTTCGCTTTTCGAATGACTGGAAAGAAATCCATTCTGATTGATGTAAATAAGGAAATTATTGCATGTCGTCCACTCAATTAATTTTATTTCGAAACAATGCATGAAGTTCGACAAAATACCTATTTTAGAACTTTATATCTTGAGTGGTATGGAATACAAAAAAGTTGTTGATGTTGGTAATTTTTCGGAGAAAATTGATGGGCCTCATTTTATCGATATAGTTAGAAAAATAAATTTTTAACAAATCCTAAAACTAACAATGAAAATCAGCTACAGTTGACGGGAAAACATCCATAATGAGTGAGAATATTGATATGAAGCATTTTTATTTTGAACTTTGAGTGCCGTATTAAGACATGTTTCTTGCGTGGACAATTCGCAGCGTATTTCAAGCCGTTAGAGTTCTAATAACTAAGATAAAAATTTATATGCTCCACGTTGAGAAAATCACAACTTGAGGAAAATATAAGTGCTTTTTATATTAATAAATAGCCTCAATTTCCGTGTAATTATATACTGAGTAAAAAACAACTAGTGTAAATATGCGATTTATGAGAAGTTAGCTCCAGTTCTCTGATCCTTGATATCTGAGGAAACTTTTATTCACCTGAAATGTCAACAAAAATTTATCCAGCATCGAGCATATCATTTTTTTGGATGAGAGGCGAAGTCATTCTTTACTCGAACTGTATTGTTGATACGAAGTTCGAACAGATATTGGATTCCACACCAATAATGTTTACCTTGTTGACAAACTATTTCCTTTCGTCAATGCTATCGTACGTTCTTAAGTGCTCAAACTACAGCCATAAGTAGATTGATATTCCTTATTCTTCATTCAAGTCATCCGCTGTTTCAAAATTCGTGTCGTAAAACTACCCAACACTTTTTTTCTGCATCTTAGCCGCCTTGGGTGAACGATAACAAACCTATTTCTAAAATTTGTCAAATGGGCTACTTCCACGAACGTCAGATAACGAAATCCATATTATTAAATGGTCCACTAAATTTCAAAATACGAGACAGAGGTTCAGGCTTGGCTAAATTAGGTTTGAGAAGGATGAGTTAGGGTTAGGGCCTCTGGTCTATAATGGGCCTAAGAACTATTCACATCATTTTCAAGCAATTGGAAAACGTAATTTTCTTTGATTGTTTTGATTGGGAGTGAACCTGTGGCGTTAAATGGAGGTAGCGTGAAATATCAGCGGGTTCGTATTTTATTCCCTCGCCGGAAATAATTTCTAGGAAGTTGGGCGTTCTTGCACAAGCTAGCGTCATGATTTGTGCTCAGAATTTAGGGTCAGTGAATGAAATAAGAAAACAGAAATTTGCTGTCACAAAGCAAGCTGTCTCACATCCGTCTGGTTCTGTATATTTTGCCGCACTACAATATTGGTTAGGTTCAACTCAGAAGAAGCGATTTCAGTCTCTTTGCTGTGTTCCAAGAAGTGTTCAACAGAAACAGGACAGCTAAGTTTGCTGATTTGCAATGTTGAATAAAAACAGGAGAGAAATTTTCTCTATTTTGATTTCATGAAACACACCATTTAATGTTTTTTATCAAACAGTTTAAATATTATTTCAGCCAAGTTATGACCCAAATCGTCATACATTGTAAAAGCCGAGTTCTAAAATTTCGCTCAACTTTTTCAAGCATTTTGATGGGTGTATCGTTAAGGGCTTGGCGTATGTTGTCTTTAATTAAGGTGAGCCTGGGCCTGTGGACGGTCGGTATACACAAGAAATTTGAGGTTACCATATAAAAAGAATTCACAAGTAGCCAAGTCATAACTGAGTGACTAAGTAGGCTACGGTAGGCCGCCTCTGAAATGAGGAGGTCAGATAAGTGTTCCATCAAAAGATCAACAAAGCATCTTACCACGCCGACACATCCCTATTGTCCAGTTCTCAAATTTTTTGGAGAAAGCCCTCAATTATTTGGCTTTAGCGAGCTGAAGTCCTCGTAACAGTGCGTTCGTTACCTTTGAAAACGTAAAAATCAATAATTCCCACTCTCGAAATTGCACACCACACAGTCACAAATTTACAGTGAAGTGGCTTCTGATGAACTGCACGTGAAATGTTATCACTCCTATAACGCATGCTTTATTTGCTAACACAACCAGAAATGTAGAGGTGAGCCTCATCACTGTAGAATACGGACGCATACTGAGGCACATTTTTAGAGATCGCTTCACTTGCTTCTGGACGAGCAAGAAAATCGCGTGGGGAAAGCTCTTGCCACACAGCCAATATGTAGCGATAAAGTTCAAGATCAGAATGAAACATTCGTCCCACAGAAAGGTCGGAAGTCTCCAAAGGAGATTTGTGTTTGCTTACCGAGCGCCAAGGAGAACGTAGAAATGACTGCCTCACGGCATCAACATTTTTGGGTGGTCTTGCAGTGCGCTGACGTACTCGTGGGCTTGGTAACACGTTGAAACTCTCCCTAAATCTGTCGAATCATGGAACAATCGATTGCCAACGGGGAATCCGACCTCAGGTTAAATATTGAACTGAGTGCGGAAGGTACGTTGAGTGAAGATAATGGAGTGGCCGTTCGAAAAGAACGCTACAGCTAAAAACGGGCGTTGCTCACCGGTCCACTGCATGACGGTTACCATGACGGTTACTGACGAAATGGCAAATCAAACCTTAGGAATTTTCTTGTTGAATGAAACCAACTCCACCCTTCAAGAACCATTCCTCATCGATTGGCGCCAAATACCAATCAGCCAAGCTAGATGCCGCACCAAATAGAATGGAAAACGAAATAGCGGGCACGTTCTGTATGAGTTAAAAGAACTTTGTTGCAGCTAAAATATGATAATGTTCTAAAGATCTGCATGTAAAATTATGAGCCTCGATTTTACGCCTAGGAAATTTTACGTGTTCCCTTTATCACGTTTACTGGCATCGAAATTAGTGAAAAGATTATCATAGGTTTTTCGAGTGTATCTTTCTTTTTTCGTGTATTGGGAACAAATAAGTCGAGACAAGGATTTGATACAGGTTACTCGTGCCTAGGTGCGGGTATCCAGCCCATCCGCACCTTCCCGTGGTGATGCTGTTAATATACCCGCTTGACAACTCTTGTTGGTCGTTACTTGTATTTGGATAGTGAATTGGTTATTGTAAGTGTTATCAAAACTCACTATCGCGGGTAGAACCAACGCGGGGAGCGCCTAGGGCACTACGGTGCTCTAGGTCAATATATTTATTCATATCAGTTTGTGCGTTCTGAATCTAAAATTAAGGTTGTAGGTTTATAACCTACGTGTTTCGTTGCCTATTGGTATTCGAGTTGTGTTCTGTTTGTGTGCGTAAATCTTATTCTTGTGAGCAACATTACAAATACACGTCCCGGTCCTAGAGGCCTCCAGCCTCTAAGACCGGGGACCATGGGGAGGGGAAATAGGGGTTCGCGGTTGGCAACTAGCCGAGGCCGTCCTGTGAACAACATAAAACTGACAAAGACCAACAACGATGAAACTTCCTCCCAGCAAGCTGGTGTCAAAACCATCAGGACGCCAATCAGCAGAGCAAATCAGCGCCAAGTGAGCGGCAGCCCCGCGACTTCATTGGTGCCTTCTGGGACAGCGGTGGGGAGTGTGGCGAGAGGCAACGCATCACAGGGAGCAGTTGCAGAGCGAGTGGGAAGATTGGAGGAGAGGGTCAGCGAGCTGACACAATGTTTGAGCAATGTGAGCCACGATGGAGGTGCTACCGGAACACTAACATTTAGCAAGGAGCCCTCTACAGCCACAGTGGAAGAAAGGATCGAAAAGTTGGAACAAGCCATCGGCAGGTTGGTCGAGGTGGCGTCAGCTGCGTCTTCCCCGGAGAAGCCAAAGAATCTCGGACGTCCTGCAAGACCTCCGAAACAGAAATATGTTCCACTTGATATGATGAATCTTCCGCACTCAACTTCGTTTACTCGATTTTACACCATGAAATTTACACCCGAGACAAAGCGTGCAATCGATCCGTATACTGTAAAAGCAGTAATCACAAATACTACCAATTTCCCCCCTAAATCTATCACAACGAGCGGAAGGGAAAGCTTCACAGTCGAGGCGAAAGATGGCGTACAAGGACAGCGCCTGCTATCCATCACTAGCATAAATGGCACGCCGTGTGAAGTTTTCCCCCATCCAAAACTAAATACATCAAAAGGGATCATCTACATTAATGAATATAATGTTGATAATTTTGAAGAATTTGCCTCAGGGCTCAAAGAGAATTATGACATTAAAGATGTCATAGATGCCACCTTTATCAAAACAAAACGCGAACAAACCAGCGCGCTCATTTTGGAGTTCAACTCTGAGAAGCCCCCGGAATACATTTACATACCAGGCGAACGATCTGACACCCGTGTTTATCCATACCTAGATAAACCAATGCACTGTTCAAATTGCCAGCAGTATGGACATACCAAAAAACGCTGCAGTAAACCAACCACATGCGCCAGGTGCGGAACAACCGGACACACCTTGGATCAGTGCATCGAGACGCAGGCCGTATGCCTTCACTGCCAGGGGCCGCACTTTGTTAGAAGCAAAACTTGCCCTAAACAAATTGAAGAAGAACAAATCTTAGCCATACAAAACAACCAAAAAGTAGGCAAACGCCGGGCTAGGCAGCTGTTCCATAACCCTCAGGTCAACGCCGTTCAACCCGCCAGGACTTTTGTCTCACACTACCAGTGCACCATGGATCCAAATAAAAAGCGGAAACTTTCGCCTTGGACATTGGAAAAATGCTTAGAACGCGAGCTTGGACAAAAGCCGACAAAGATAACCACCCAAGGCCCAAACACATTTGTAATAGAAATAACTGATAAAAGCCCAAACAACAATATCTGCAACGTAACATCCCTCAATGGCATCCCAGTCACCATCTCAGAACACCCTCATTTCAACGCAGCTAAAGGGCTAGTGTTTCTGTATGAGTTCGACTTAGCATCCTTCGATACCTTCCGCGCAGGAATCATTGCGGACCACGGACTAAAAGATGCAGTTAAGGCTTCCTGGATCAAACCAAGAAATCCATTTGCACAACCGCTTCTGCTCACATTCCGACAAGATCTCCCCGACTTCCTGACCATACCTGGGGAGCAAGCAAAAACCAAAGTCTACCCCTACATCCCACGCCCAATGCTCTGCAAAATGTGCCTCACATATGGCCATACTAAGAAACGGTGTACAAGCGAAGTTGCAACTTGCGCCAGATGCAACACTACCAACCACAGTTCCGAGGACTGCACAAGCGTCCAAATCGAATGCCACCATTGCAATCAGGACCATTACAGCGGTTCATACAAGTGCCCTGAATTCAAATACCAACAAAAAATCATCACTACTCAACATAAAGACAAACTCAGCAGAGCCCAGGCCAAGCAAAAAGTAGATTCTTCATTCCCTAGGCTCCAATATACGTTCGCTGACGCTGTACGCCGCGAGACCCCGCAGCCTTCACCTGATCCCGCGCCCATAGCGGACCTCTTGGAGAACGTGGATGATCATGCCATCGTACCTACAGCACCGGATAACAACGTGCGGAGAAAACGTAAAAACTGAGATGAACTAGAACGACCCACCGAAAAGAGACAACTCTCCGAGGCAGTGTGCGAGGACCCAGCTGGTGGCGGGGGGCTTACTGCACACGTACAAGTGGTCTCAGACTACGACTCAGCCATGAGCGACAGCGAGATCACCAGTGAAAACAACCCGACTGTCAGAAGTGAAGCTAGGAAGATCTACGAACAGTATCAACAATAAAACCAATCTTCACATCCTTAAACAGACATGACGCACATTTTACAGTGGAACTGTCAAGGCATACGGGCAAAAAAGGATGAACTGCTGGATCTCATACAGCGCTACAACCCTACCGTCATAGCGCTACAGGAGACTAAACTCTGGCACAATTCTACGTTCTCCATTCCGCATTACACTTTGATTGCAAAACATGGCCACTTCAATTTCACCCCTCATGGAGGAGTAGGATTACTAGTCCACGAGTCCATTCCTTTCCAGCAAGTTGTATTAACGTCAGACCTCCAAGTGATCGCTGCCACCGTGCAACTATCCAGACCTGTCACAGTGGTCTCTCTTTACTCATCGAGAAGCCATAACCTGACAATCACCGCTCTGCGCGATTTGCTCACCCAGCTGCCCTCGCCAATACTCCTGATGGGAGACTTCAATGCCTACAGCGTTGCGTGGGGATGCAGAAGGAGCGATGCTCGAGGCCAAATAGTAGAAGAATTCATGAACGAGCACAACCTTTCACTTCTGAATACCGGATCTCCAACTCGAATATCCTACGGTTCTGAGTCCGCTATAGACTTAACGTTAGCCTCCCCCCGTTTGAGTGCTGATTTGGTGTGGGCTACGTGCGACTCTCCAGAGGACAGTGACCATTGCCCCATCATCACGAGGATAATGGGCCAACAACTGTATGAACCGAACCGAACGATATGGAATATGAAGAAGGCAGACTGGTCGTCTTATGAGAACCACCCTCAATGGGATGAAA
This sequence comes from Morinoia aosen, assembly GCA_030386875.1. NCBI lineage: Eukaryota > Metazoa > Arthropoda > Malacostraca > Amphipoda > Talitridae > Morinoia > Morinoia aosen. The sequence goes on along the minus strand of CM059557.1, from coordinate 26,797,362 downwards.
TGCTAATTCCCGAGCAGGCAACGTGCGAGGAAGCTCTCGACCTATTTTCAAATAAAATTATGGCTATTGCTTCCGATTGTATCCTCACCATAGTACTCTCCACTGCCCGCTTCCCAAAGCCATACTGGAGTGCAAAACTCACCCAAACACGCCTTATCCGAGAGCAATGTTACCAAAAATATCGTCAACTGAAAACGCCACAGAACGCTTTGCGCTGGAAAAGAGCCAGAGCAATACACCGAAATCTTCTAAGAGATGAAAAGCGAAAGGCGTGGATTACCTTCGCCAGCAAATTTTCACAGCACACACCCCTCTCTACGGTCTATGAAAACATACGAAAAATAAATGGACGCTCGCAGCGAAATATAGCAATCCTCCGCGAAAATAATTCGATTTATTCAACGATCCCTGACATAGCAAATAAGCTTGCAGAAACCTTTAGCAATACTAGCAGTGCCGCAAACTACAGCGCCGACTTCAGGCATGAAAAACAAAAGGCAGAACTTGCCAGACTCGACTTCTCATCAATGAACGACGAGGACTACAACCAACCTTTCTCTTTAGCCGAACTCAAAACTGCCCTGTGTGCCACCAAAGATACCTCACCCGGTAAAGATAAAATACTCTACAAAATGCTGAAGCACCTTCCTGAAAAAAGCAAACTTGATTTATTATCCGTATACAACAAGTTCTGGCTGCATGGACACTTTCCTCAGATCTGGCGGGAGGCAATCATTATACCTTTCCCAAAACCTGGTAAAACTCCGCACTCACCCCAGAACTATAGACCAATTGCATTGACCAGCTGCGTTTGCAAAACCCTTGAACGCCTAATCAACAATAGGCTCTACGATTACTGCGAAATGCACGGCCTGCTCAACAACATCCAGTGTGGCGGTCGTCGAAATCGGTCAACAACCGACCATCTCATCCGCCTAGAAACAACAATTAGAAGAGCTTTTGCTCACGAAGAACACTTTGTAAGCGTTTTCTTCGATTTACAAAAAGCCTACGACACCACCTGGAGACATGGAATCATCAGGGATCTCCATAACATGGGCCTACGAGGTAGGCTCCCGCTATACATTCAACAATTTCTTCGCAATCGTACTTTCAGAGTGTTACTTAACAATCACCTGTCAGACCCTTTCCCTCAAGAAGAAGGAGTCCCTCAAGGTTCTGTTCTCTCGGTAACCCTATTTATAATAAAAATTAACAACATCCTCAACCACATCCCCAACGACTCCAGATACCATGTATCTCTTTTTGTGGATGACCTTCAGGTGGGATATAGGCATCGGGACCTCAACGTCATCCAACTCAAGCTGCAGCACTGCATCGATCGTGTCGTCACGTGGGCCCAACTAAATGGATTTACCTTCTCAAAAGAAAAATCTAAAGCCATGCATTTCACCTTCCTTCCTGGCATTCACTTATCCCCAACTCTAAAAATCCACACCGAACACTTAACCTTCACTAACGAAATCAAATTTTTAGGCCTTACCTGGGATCGCAAACTCTCATGGAAAACACATGTAAATAATATCAAATCCAACTGCAAAAGAGGCATAAATATGATGAAATCCATATCGTCCCACGACTGGGGAGCTGACCAACACATCCTACTCCATATGTACAGGCTCTTCATCAGATCCAAACTCGATTATGGCAGCGTCGTTTATGGATCTGCCCCTGCATCTACACTGAAAATTTTAGACTCCATAGCTAACGATTGCCTACGATTAGCAACTGGAGCGTTTCGGTCGACTCCCGTTGCCAGCCTGCAGGTCTTGGCGAACGAAATGCCCCTCGGCCTACGAAGGCAACATCTCTCCTTGAGATATTATTATAAGACAAAGAGCCATATTTCCAGCCCTGCATTTAATTTCGCTATACCACCTACCGATAGAAGACTCTTCGCCAATAAAAATATGACGCCCACCTTTGCAATACGCACTTACAACCTTATCAACTCCCTGTGTATGGAGTGCCGCTTGGTGAAACCCTCATTTTCCTATCGGCTCCTGAACTTGACCACGCCAACTTGGAAGACCTGCACAGCAGACATAAATACAGACCTGGCCGCGATGAAAAAGAGCGAGACTCACCCGACCCTGTATGTTCAAGAGTATAGACGTTTGAAGCGCGAGGTATTCGGTGGTTTTACGCCAGTTTACACTGATGGCTCCAAGAACTGCGATGGAGTGGGTGCCGCTGCGTTGTGTAGCGGCACCCATAAACAAATTTCGCTCCCGCATATATCATCGATATTTACTGCAGAACTCTACGCAAAAGACCTGGCATTTCAACTAATAGGCGAACACTCTAACCTCCGCTTCGTCAAATTCTCAGACTCTTTGAGCGCATTGATTATTCTACAAAACAAACTCACTCCCCATCCAGTAGCACGAATGCTCCAACACCAGTTAAACGATTTATCAAATAATAAAACCATACGCTTTTGTTGGATACCGAGCCACGTGGGCATAAGTGGCAATGAAGCTGTCGACGGGCTCGCAAAGGACGCAGCCGCACGCCCTGCCAGCCAAGTGGCAGTGTTTTATAAAGACTGGTTTCCCGTGCTGGAGAGCAAGATATATGGTAAATGGAAGACGGACTGGCTCTGCACGACGAGCTTCCTACGTGGAATTAAGCCTGAACCAGGTCCGTGGAAAGAGAGAAAGCAAACGAGAAAAACGGAAGTCGTGTTAAATCGCCTCAGAGCAGGACACACCCATCTCGCACACGGCTACCTCATGAATAACGAAGTGCAGGAGCCCCCTCCGGGCTGCCCCCTGTGCCTGCGTGCTCGCCTAACAGTGCACCACATCATCATGGACTGCCCAGCCCTGCAAGCTGCAAGACGCCAACACATCGCTGTATTTGCGGATAACTCACTGCTGCCCTCCGTGGGAGACGTTCTGGGCGACAACGCACCGATCGGCCAGCTCGTGGCCTTCCTTCGCGCAATAAATGCGTTCGACCTCATATAACTACATGTGAGGTTGAGTGACTATCGCGATAACATTGTGAAGAATGTGTAGAACCTGTCAACCTATCGTCACTTCTAGAACCCTGCTGACACAGTGGTGATTAAAACGAAAGTAATCCATGTGACCCTAGGGGCGATATAGTCCGGGTTACTAAAGCACTAGTAAGCCTGCGCTGCTACCACTACTGCCGATAATCAATTTTTCAAGCATCCATCACTCCCGCGGTGTTGTAACTTTGCTGGTTTGTTTTAAGCCGACCGTGTGCTCCGTTATGAAAGACCATCTCTCCTACTTCCCCAATGCTTGTTGGGGGGGTCCGCAGTTGCATTTTGCTGGTGACCCTGGTGGAAAGTTATCCATAAAATTCTTCTTCTTCTATTTACTTATCCATTGATGATGATGGGCTCTATTTCTCGCAATTGTCTTTCCCCAAGTTTTTGAAACTCTCTCGAAAGGATTGTGATTCAGTTTTCACACTTACGAGGTTTTGATGAAAATCACTTATGATTCCGCTGTTCACCATTAGATATATGCCATTTCTGAATATTCTTTCCTGAGATAAAAGTTTTCATCATTGAACAGGTGGCGAAGGTGAAAAAGAGTCTCAACTCCTGCTTCGGATGGGGCATCACCACCCAAGTGTTGAGCAGCGTAGCGATCATGTCCATCTTCACATGGTTGGCCATAGCGCAAGTTGACGAGAGACTGACAGGAGGAGCCTGCGTCTACAGTTTCTTCTTATTCTTCATCTACCGAGTCGGAGATAGACACACCTGCCAGGTAAGGCTTGATGACCTGTGTGGGATCCGAAGTAGATTAGCCTCAGTGAATGATTTAAATTAATTGAACTTTTCCATGTAGCTTGAAAACATACGAGTAGCTTGTTATTAATTTTTTGGTGAAGTAAACTTGAGTGGAGGTTTATCGAGCTTATGTTTTTCACTCCCACATTTTTCATCTTGAAAAAACAGAATTGCCCGCTGACAGTTCAGCATTTTGCATATTGAAAAATGTTAAAGAATTGAGAATGATAGCAGTTGCAAGAGTAACAGCTTGAGACTAAGTTGCCTTTGAAAATATAGAAAAACTTGCATAATTAAAGCTTTTCTGCTCAAGTGATGCTGAGTGCTTCTGTGTTTCAGATGAGGGAGTTGGTCGAGGACTTGGACGAAGCCAGGCACGACATCCGGGATGAGATCCTGAACCTCCAGGTCGAGTTGATGTTGTTCCTTGTGATACTAATCGGATGAGATGCGCCCTTGTGCACGTAGTGCACTGATGTAGCTGTGATCATAATTTTATATTTTATAGCAGCTCTTTTTTACCGGCACATTAAATTTTCTGGTACCATGGCGTAAGCTACATCTAAACCTAACATTTATTAGTGCCCAAGTATATGTATTCGTCTCATCACTGAATAATTTTTTGAGGGACACCAACCCGAGTAAGAAATTAGCAATGGTTGTAACAGGAGCCGATAAACCGGGGGTTTATGTAATAGCTCAGTGTGATAAAAACTGTCCACGCTACTGCAGTTCTACCCTTAGACCAGCATTTAAAGACCACTTGGCAGCTCAGTGCAGTTCAGTGACGCTCAGTGGAGTTCGAGGCAGGAATAATTGCAGTAGCTCGAGCCAGAAAACTACTCCAAACTTCACAGAACAGCCACTCCCGTGTAACTCTCTTGAAGTCATTGCAGTTGTACAGAGTTCTCTTTGATACGAATTCTATGCATTGGCATGAACGTACATTTTGTCATTTTAGTATTATGCGAGCCCTCAAACAGTTATTAATTAAAAAATCGAAACTCAATGAGAAGTTTCAACTTATTCCAAATATGTTTCGCTATTTTAGGTCCCGCTGTACTTTGCTTTCACAATGCATCACAGATTTTATCTGCCGCAGATCTCGAAGCTGGGAGGACAACTGGAGGGCATGGCGCCAGTGACTATCAGTCGCGCCTACACCCTGCAGCGCAGCTCTTTTGTTTCGGTGAGCTGGAGGGGCGTTAGTCAAGCGAAGGTAGGGGGCAAAAAATCTTTATAAATTAGCGCTTGAAGTTAGTTATTTCGTTTTTGTACAGATTGGTAAGTAAAGGCGTCATCATCCTAGTTTAGGATACGCTGATTGAAGTTCTACCACTAATTATTTGCAAGCATCGTGCAATTGAAAAAAATGAATGAATGAATATTTCACACTTAAATTTCATTCGTTTGATTATATGACTTTCATATTATAAAACGTGTACGCCACCTGATTTTAAAGTTAAAAAATAGCTTTGAATTCCTCAAATGAATATTATTACCAGCAGAAAATACTGCGACATTTTTCCAAAAAAGCCCAAACGCACACTTATCGTCTAAAATAACTGACATGAACGTTTTTAAGACATTCTATATTTTCATTCTTTTCATTATCCCGAACTAAAAACATAATTCTTGAAACCTTTTTTCATTCCAGGTGTTCAACTCCATGATCGGATTCGTCATAATCGCCCTGCAGATGAAAGATCTCATCATTCTCGAAGACACTGAAGATTAGACCTTAGTTGAAATCGGTTTGTTTAGTCAACGTTTATTGGCGAGAAATTCAACTCCTAAAGGTGGTCATGTTCCATCAATCAAAATAGATTCAACAGCGTTTATATTCCTCCGCACTAGGAAATAATTGTTAAAAATTCAACATTGGATATTTCAGAAGATTATCCATCTCGAACATATTATGTACCTCGGGTACCACACCCGAGGTCTCTGACTTTGCGTCAGTGTTTAATTCTTGAGTTTGCGACGCACTCGCGGGGTGAAAATCTAAACAAGGTTTTTACGAATGCACACGAAAACACATCGCCTAAATTATGATGTAGCAAAAATAAAAAAGTGGACTGTAAGTAAGAATTAAACAATTTAAAAATATTTAAGCGACCAGAAGCTTGCTCAATATGAGAGTGGAAATGACGCCGAGGAAAAATCGGCATACAGAACATTTATGTTGAAATTAATGCGGAACATTTAAATTTTACACAACCAATAACACAATGATCCAATGTTGGGAACCTTTCACCCTTAACGTAGCCGACTATGTGAGAGCCCCATCTAAAGGGAAGGTAGGCTCTCTGTTTGTTGAAATAGAATATGTTTTTGTTTTGAAACGGACCATCTTTTTTCGGTTCACTGCTGACCTGTTTTTCAACACCTTCTACTTTCTTCTTCAACTTTTTCTTGTTTCATGAACTTCTTTCTTTGTTTACTGTTTGCGTGCACCTTGTGCATAGATTCCACCTTCCCTCAACTCCATACTAAATGGTGCCTTCCTCCTTCCTCTCTTGGAACTTCTTTGTCGTGGTGAAGGGAGGCTAAAACTTTCTTATATAATAATAATAATAATAATAATAATAATAATAATAGTAATAATAATAATAATAATAATAAAAATAATAAGACACTTGGGGCCGCAACAAACAATCTTGAAAGACATCTGGGTAGCATTGGCTGTGATAAAATCCATCCTGGCCCGCTGCAAAAGTCAGTTCTCCTGGGATCTGCCCACACCCTTCGCAAGGTGCTCGGATAAAACCCACATACGAGCACTGAGCTGAACGGCAAACCAGGCCCGAATCAACCCTGCAATCCCAACACGAAGCAGGAAGGAAAAGTCGGGATTTCGGGGATGCGGAAGAAATAGAGAAGAAAAGAAGGCTGTGATCCTCAGGGTGCGGGATGCACCCCGGAACACTACGCCTAAAGGGACCGAAGGCTGCGAAGGAAGGAAGAAGATCGTAAAACCCTCGATCCACCACTTCCAACTGGAACATCCCGAGGACAGCCCTACACCAGCCTTAACAACTCGGCTGTGGATCTATCTCAATAATAATAATAATCACCTTTAATTATGCAGAGAAGAGTTATTTTTGTACCAATTAAGTATCCAAAAGGCATTTTTGATATCCTTTCTGACGACTCGACGTGCGGTGTTATGGAAGTAATTTATCTTTTCACCATTTTATACCCGTATGGAATTATACATTATGGTTGGGAGATAAATTTTTTTCCATTAGTTCACTAGCGTCTGATTTCTACTCCCTCCATCAAATTTCAACTACTCACCACGCCATGGAAATTTCTCAAATCTCCTTGATCAATAAAGAAAGAATTTTATGTTACATTTACCAACCGTCAATATAAGGAATTTAAAAAGTGTAACTTATGCACTTTTTATTTTGCGAGTACCGTGCAAATGAAACAATTACACCCAATGTAAGTAGCAAAACTCACTGTTAACGAAAATTTTCCACATTTTGTGGAATTGAAACGAATCCTACAGCAAAGGAAAGAATGAAATGGCGAGTCTCTTGACCACCAATTCCTCAGATAAAGAGAAACATGACACATGAAACTCTTGATTTCCTACTGAGGGAACCAGGCCTCGTATTTATTTATTTTGGCTGGCTATAATTTACAATTGCTGTGTTCGTAATTAAGACCACTTGAAAATGTGACACTATAAACCTTCTGAGCATTTTCTTTTGCTATGATTCAAATCATTGAACAACGGAATAGTTTCTGAGTTGATAATCAGTATTTGTTGTTTAGCTTACCCTCCTGGTTAATGGGAATCATGTCTCTTTAAAAATAGAAATCAAATGCTCAACAACAGCTTGAAAGAAACCTCGCATCACTCTCCAAAATTCGCATTCAATTGAAAAAAAATTGCCTTCCTCTGTTCAAAGAAGGATTATTTACATTCTTTGGTTGTAAAGCCAGAAAAAATAGTGGAATCTCATTACCCTTCGTTGGCCACAACGTTTGACGGTACCGTCAGTTAGGCTACTTCCATAACAGCTCATTTCTGTTCTATATTAGATCGTGGTAAAAATTTGGTCTTCAAAAAATTGGGGTGTGTAGTCCGGGAAGTTCGTGGTGCATCACAGAATCAACTTTTTTACATACAGCAATGATATGTACTGCTTCATGCCAGGCTCATGATCTCATTTACTTTTTTGGCAAAGTATGCAATGTTAGTTCTGGAATAGGATCAAAAATTTATTTTCCTTCTACCAGCCTTAATTTCGTTGCACTTAAGCCTTCTCCCTCAATCCAACCTTTTCTTTTCCCACAACATATGCTGAATCTTTGTTTTCATTCATATCTTAAAATGTGTTCGAAGTATTTTTTCAGCATTTGTAAACAAGTTTTGGGGTTCAAAATCACAATCCGATCGTCATTCCCCTCAAAATTTTCTTGCATTCGACTAATATCTGATTCATTTTTGTTCTCGTTCACGGTTTCTTCAAATTTTATGTTATTGGTTTCTACAAATTTTCAAGTGTTTCATTAAAAGCGAGAACTCAAGTCTGTTCATGTAGGCAATACATAGATGTAGCAATGTTCAATTCCGTTGAAGATTAACATTGAGTTTGAGGAGCCTTTTGTTTGTTGCCCACGCTGAGCCCAATCAATTTGGGCGTTGTTCGCACTGTCAATGTATGCTCTGGAAACGCATCGTAATGTTGAAATGGATTGCATTTGCAATCGCCCTTCCTCTGTTTATGAACTCATCGCTTTAGAGATTAAAGAAAAAACAAAGATGGTTGTCAATTGCTCATCCCAATAAGTACAGAGGAATGCGTAAAAAAGTATTTTTTAGCCGGTTAAAGCCGAAATGTCCTGACCACGAGATGTGATGCTTCAACATTAGGATGAAAAATTTAGCGAGTGCTCGACAATGGTCAACGCTGTTTGTCATTGCTTCATTTCATTGAGCTTAATGTTTATCAGAAAAAAAAATCTTCGTATTTCTTTCACGAATGAAAAACCATTAAAACTCTGTCACATACTTTTCACAACGTTTTACCTAATATTATGGTAGAATCAACAAGAACCTCCTCGTAATGTGGTTTAAATGAAATATTGGGTAAAGTTTGCCTTGGAACCAAATGACTGTATTAAGAATTTATAATATGACGATTTATATTATCACATCCAATAAACTAATGTGCGAAGAAAGTTTTAAACGAGTTAAATGTATATCACCGCAGTAGGTCATATACGTTTATTTTCTTTTGGCCAGGATGTTCACACTCTCCTGTAGCAACATGGTCTTGTTCGTTCCTAGCTCTGGGCTATGCAAGTTGTCTTCTAATTTTGTGTATGTGGTACTCTTCATACAAATCAAACTCGTTCGAAAATTCATCGTTTAAAATTTAACAGTGAGTATTTTTCAAAATTGAATTACTGACTGCTCTCAGAGATTTCCTGTTTTGCGCCTCATAAATCTTAAATGTTTTAAATGAGTGTTCAAGTTCAGCAATTTAATTTGAGACAACTCAACTCAATCGACTGTTGGGCCGACACCCTTGTGAGGGCTCTGTTGACTGGCTGCATGTTAAATATGATGGCATAAATGGAATGGCTCGGCATCAAAATAATTTACCATCTCGGAAATTTCGAAATTGTGTTGCTGTGTGACTTCAACATAATACGCCAGATTCTCGGTTTCGTAAATCATATTTTCAGGCATGCGACATCTGATCCGTTCACTGACACGTTTCAAAAACCCTTGTTTTGGATCGCGGAAACAGTGAGGTATTTTAAGTTTGATCTGTGTTTTTGATGGCTGTACAGGTTAAAAAGTGTCATTCTTGTGAAGCAAATGCTGCATCAGAAGCAGTGACCATGGTTTCCATACTTGAAATGGCTGAGTCAATGCGAATGTTCAAGTGCATGTTGTGTCTTTTGTATGCATTCCAGGTATGCCACGTTGAGCTGATAATGTCAGTAAATTCCAAAATAAATAAGATAAAGTGTACGATTTACGTCTCTCTTCAAATAAAAAAAACCTCTGTAAAACCCTCTCCAAATATTGATAGCTTAGCTTCAAAAATTTGTAAAACCCTCTTCTAAAATGGATAGCTTAGCTTCAAAAATTTTACTCCATAATTAATTTTTTTCTAATTGAGGATTAGAATTCATCGATTGGAGTTTCACCCTCTATACCCCTGAGAGAGACATTAATATTGCGCCATTGCAGTATTTGGGTATTGAAATGACACAGTGTAGAGCTTACAGTTTACTCGTTAGTTGGAATTTTTTTTGGAAAAATTACAGAGAAGACAATGTGGTAATTTTACTGAGATAACAATTCTTGCAATATTTCAAGCACTGATAGCAAGTTAAAGATGATGAGTAACATTTTTAAATTACTAATAAATACTTGTTAAGATCATAATATACCAAATGAAAAAATGGATGTAACGTAGTAACAATCTACCTTAAACTTGATGAGAAAAACTTGAGAAACTTAAAACTTAAACTTAAACTTGAGAAACTTAAACTTGATGTGCCGAGGTTTCGATAATGGCAAATAAATTAATGATGTCTTAAACTTTTATTCCTACATAAAACATTGGATAATTACACGCGCTGACACTGCTCGCGTCAACTTTTGAGAAGTGTCTGAGAGGGTAAAATTTGTGAGTCAGATATCAGTTGTATTATTATTTTCCGAACGAAAGAATCCACGAACGAATTTATTGGGTTATGAATATAATACCGTAAAATGATGATAATATGCAAAATATGGATAAAACGTGAGCTCTTATCAGATTAGGATTGGAAAAGAATTTCTGAATTTTTGAAAATAAAAAAATATTCATGGCTCTTCCGTATTCATGCCATCTAGTACAGCGTGGCATTTGGTGAATGAATCAGAAGAAAATTCTTGGAGACTACAATAAGACTTGGATAGTGTGCCACCTGCTGATCGATTGCCGCAGTGCAGTCATAATGTATACAGTTACTTGCAGAAAAAAAAACTAAACAATAATGAAAATTCTTGAGTTCTGTGGGGAAAATGGCACCAGTAGGAGAAAAAAATATAACATCTAAACTGAGTTGTACAGAAAAAATTCAAGAGAATCTAAATAAAAAAGGTATAATTCGAAACAAGAAGGTTAGTTTAGTGTAATAATTTTAGTTCGAAGCAGTCACTTATTCTATAGTTAAATTCTGCGGTTGTTTGCCAACAAGTTTCCTTGGGCATAAAGATCTTGAGGTGATGTCGCTCTTGCTCTGTTGGCTGGGTTTCTACGAGAGCGTGATTTGGTCGGTAGTGAAAACTCGGTCGACGCTTTCCCGACGTATGATCTCGAGGGGCTCTATACTAGGTGACGCAATCGTGCAGGGAGTACAGACGTGAGCCATCGGTTGGATCACTGGGTGAGGTTGAAAGCGAGTTTGTGAAAACCTAGCGAAGTATCGCTGATGTAGAAGCGTTGCGAAAAGTGCTTATCGAAAGTGAGCTGGTTAAGTGGCGCAGACGTATACAGGAGCGCTTATACAGAAAAATTTGAATGTGTCATCAATGTGAAGGTAGCCTGCTCTAGGTTGAGGAGCACCTGCTCCACTTCGAAAAAACGGGGGAAGATGGAGACTTAATCAGGGTGCAATGAGGTTGATGTTTTCGAATAAGGCTGCAGAGTGAGAGTGAGGAGAAATCTCTTGAATGATCGCCTCAACACTGCAAGTCAAACAGTTACCTGATGTTTAATCATTCATTCTTAAAATCGTGAATCGTGAACCAAAATGAAAGATATCAAAACCTGATCAAGCTTTTACAGTGTGTTAGTACGAAAAAGCTACATATGCATGAAATTTTTCCCACGAAATGGAGAATGAGGTTGAATATCTGCAAGCGAACCTTTCTATGGATGCCCTTTGCCTAAATATGGCTTAGTATTCCAAATTTGAACACACTCTCATCGATTAAATTCAAATTTATTTCGTTCGTATTCATACTCTTAGTTTCATTGTCGTTTCAATCTTGCTATTTGCCGTCATAATAATACAACCAGAGTTGTTCACATGAATATGTGCAGAAACATGTATTTAGGAATTAGAGACATCACATGAAGGGAAATTGAGTAAAACATGCGTACTCGTTCGTGATTTGTGCCTTACAAATATTTGTTGTTAATTCTGATGTGGTGCCACGGTGCACGTACTGTGGTGTAATTGAAGCGTAAACTCCATTGGTTTTTCCTTGGTGAAAAGGTGAGATCACGAAAGTTTGAGCACGTCTTCCATTTGGAAAATAATGATCACGAGACTGAAAAGAGAGTACAGCACCTGTCGTGAAAAAAAATCTCCAGTAAAATTTACCATGACTAAAAATTCACTCAAACATGATGGCTCAGAGTACACATAATCATCACTCAAATAGGCTGATAGTTCATGACCCGGTACCTGCTAGTAGTTTTCAAATTACAAAATAATGCTTCAAATGAAATAATTTAGAACCCAATTATTCAACACTTTTTAATTTAGAAATGTAATCGAGAATCGCAGGATAAAAATTTTTAGTTGTTTCAAAGCCGACGATACGTCAGCTTCGTTATGGTCAAACTTTGCTCTAGGTCCTCTAATTTTGCATCAGCGCATAATAAAGTGCGCCTTGAGATTTATTCAACACACTTTAAGTCTCATGAGGGGAAATGCATGCTTACAATGGTTTTGCTTCCTAAACGAATCTTCTAATGACTTCAAATTTGTCTAATAATTTAGAGTACGATGAGCACAAATAATTGGTTGTAATGGTAACGACTTCCCAATGAATGTTCAAAATTACCGAGCTTTTCCAACGAGAATTTGATTCCTACGTATACAAACGCGTGAGGAAAACTGTTTCAATCCTCAAATGCTTCTTTCAAAGTACCTTATATTTGCGAATTATTTCTAGCCCTCAGACACAAAAATTTTATCCTGCAGTTGCCCTGAGCCTATGTGCTACCTCTCTCGGCACCTGCACAGCACCAGCACCACACCACCACCACCACCGCCACACCACTACACCACCACCACCACCACACCACTACACCACCACCACCACCTCACCACCACACCACACCACTACACCACCACCACTACACCACCACACCACTACACCACCACACCACCACCACACCGCCACACCACACCACTACACCACTACACCACCACCACTACACCACCACACCACTACACCACCACCACACCGCCACCACACCGCCACCACACCACCACACCACCACCACACCACCACCCACCGTCACGAAGGAGCCCCTCGTGAGGGTGTACGCGTCCCCCAGCGTCAGGCGGGACATTCCCTGCAGCTGTTCTCGCACGCGCATCATCTGCAGCAGCAACGGGAGGAAATTTCTAGATACACTTATTATGAGTGAAAGGGTTACTCATGTAAAGTTTGATAAAACTAAGCAATTAACTATTATAGCAGTAATTTGATCAATGCTTTACACACTGTTTTTGGGGGATATATTGCGATAAATGATAAATTTTTCTGAATTGAATCATGTTTCAGGGGTACTTTGCATATTGTGCAAGCTTTTCGTTTATTTTGTCTTATAAGTTTTGAAAGTTAATTTACTGAAACCATTTCAACTATTACGATAGGAAAGTTACCGAGAATATTTCCATTCAAAAAGCCGAAACAATTATTTTAAAAGCCATAGCACTCAGTTGCTGTTCAACAGGATACAAGTGCATCATTCCACCAGTGGTCATAAAATACTGAGAAGTTATCTGATACTCAAAAATCAGTCAGCAGATTCTGGAGCATACGTTTTAATTTCTCCCAAGTTAAACTTTTATAACGATGCCTTGCATGGGTCAATTTAGCATATGAAGCCCGCCTAGAACTCTAAGTGGATTGCGTTAGGTATCAAATTGCGCCCACTAATGTTTCAGTTATGAACTAAATAGCTGATGCCGTAGTTTCCCAAGCTCCGTCATTGATGCACCTGGAAAATGATAGTGATAGGGATCTGCGGCGCCGTGATGTCATGTCGTATTTTTATAAATAGTTATGTTCTTTACAAACTACAGAACATGAGTGGAGAACAAATATAGATTTTGATGGACAGTTGCACAGCCTTTCATTGACTTGGGGGATCAGAGTAATTAAATATGAGTGAGAATATTGAGTTCGCATGTTGGAGTTCTGAACCACGTCTCTGAGCCAAGTTGAAAGAACGCAATTTGAAAAAGTGAAAATTCCATTTTGCAATGCGATGTAAAAAAAGTTCATTCTCGTGCAGTTGCTGTGCGAAAAATGAGCGAGTTACTGACAAATAAATTATCCGGTAATCTAGAAAAATTCTCTGCATTTCAATCGATTCTATCGATGCCCCTGGCTCGTAGAGAACGCAAGCTGTATCACATTTGGTGCTGCGTCGTATAGTATAGTCATTCAATTTAGTTGAAACAGGAAACAGAGGGATAAGTTCTGAGAAATTCTGAACTGGAACAACTCAGCAATAATCAGTTTCCTTAACTATTCTGCATAGATTAAACGCAGGGCAACTCCATGAAAACTCCACTGGCTATTAAATTATAATGCTTAAACATATTTCATATTCCTGTAAATTTCATTCTAAAATTCTTTGAGTTAAGCGGTTGATAGTCAATGGCAATTTCCCTGAAACGCTGATGGATTAAACTATTGGTAACTTCTTAAAGTAAATCTTAGTAACGATAATCTTAGACTTAATTCACGCCATTTCAGTATATATTATGAACAACAAATGCACAAAAATTTAAATTGGTGAACGATTCTTTAAGAATATTGTTCAAATTTTTGCCAAGCCAACAGATCCGGAATCGATAATTAAACCTATGTGTGTTATATAAATCGCAAAATCAGTGACCTTCTAGTGAAAAATATTTCCTCATCCAGAGTTAATGATCTAGTCCGAGCCAGTGTGATATACATATTTGAATGTGTCAGAAGAGAATGTAATTAATTCAATAAATGTAAAATTGGTTTGTCTAGGAAGACTCTGAAACAAAGATTAACTGCTCACAATGGTTCTATTTTTAATCATTTCAGCAATGACCACAGCTGCAAGCCCACCAATTAAAATCTATACTCTAACACGAAAATTTGATATAATGTTAAAAAAAACATATTTGAATAACAGATGCGCTACACATCCGTTAACTTTAACCTGCTCTCAACGCAAGCACGTACTGGCGACTTTTTTGCTTTATGAATATTTACTAGAACTACAGCTTAGAAGCTTAATGCAATCGCTCTATCGTTATTTCGCCATCACTTGTGCCATTAAGCTAAGTTGTGCAATACTGTTGCCCATTCTTGCGGGTACACATTCCTGAAGCACAAATTTTGCCCTTAGTCATTTCCATGTGTTGAATGTAGAACAAAATAATCATTTGTTGTCACCTGACGATGGAGTGCATCATCTCTGACGCCCAGCGCATGATTCACTTCGTTCGCCAGTTTTGTCATCTGCACAGAGATGAAGTTTAGAAATCAGCATGACTTATAATTTCCTTTGATGATTTGGTAGCATTCTGTGAAAAATTTGCACATCAGTCAAATATATCGCTTAACACAGTGAAAAAATGTTTTTATCCCAGTAAACTGGTGACAGGAAGAGAAGGTACTACATCTTTTTAACTAAAATGTAGAAAAAGTTCAAGTTCAATTTAAAAATGTTAAGTTTAATTTAAAAGTCTCAAGTAGGCTATATTTCTAAATTTATACATTGATGTCATAACACATTATAAAATTTACATTAATTTCAAAAAACTATACAAATTATAAATTAATATATGATATATACATTAATGCCGTAACACCCAGGCTATGTCTACACTCCTACAATCATATACATAAGCATTTTGCTGGAATACTTGCGTTAGATGATTTAAAAATGGGAGACAACGAATAAATGATCTAAGCTGTAGAATAAATGTGTAAAAATGGAATTATTAGTTAAGAGATTTGCCTCTAGTTTGGTATTATCTTTTATGTATAATACTATGCACTAGCAGGACCCGTGGTAATTCCACGGACAGTGCCATTGTAAGGCTAAGTGGATTCGGTCATCATTGCCTTACCAATGCCAACAAAACCTTTTCTGACCTAACACGTCAAAACATATTCTTACCTTTCCTATCCTAACCCCATCCTGAAAATATGTGAAACATAAAAAACCGTGGACCCATGATAAAATTCGGTCAACATTATCTTACCAATTCTAACATAACATATTCTAACCTAACCTACCCTTACCAAACATATTTTAACCAATCCCAACCTAACCTATAGTAACCGAACTGATCCTGATGTGTAAAACATAAAAAAAACGTGAAAAAATTCCATCAACATTACCTAAATATGCGAACCTAAAATGAAAAACGGTGGTCCCGTCAAAAAACGGTCAACATTACCTAACCTAGCGTAATCTAACATATCTTTAACCCATCCTAACCTAAGATACCTTAACCTAACTTATCCAATGTCATTGCTAAGCAAGGTGGACTCGTGAAATAATTCGGTCAAAATTATCTCTCAAATTCTAACATAACATTAAACTAACTTATCCTATCTTAACATATAATAATTTACCGTATCCTAACAAAGCTTTCCTGATAATATGTCAAACCTTAAAAAATTGTGGACGTGTAAAACAATTTATCAACATTATCTAACCTATGGTAACCTAACCCTTAGCTGCTCCTCGTTCATATTCTGCCTTCTTTGCCGAAATAAATTTCTCTGATGCTCTAGGTACTGTACCCGCTGTACTCATCCACATTTTGCCTACTTTGCTGGGAAAAATTCTTTTACTGCTCGCGATACTGCGATTGTTGCTCCTCGTTCATATTTTGCCTGATTTACTGAAATAAATTTCTATGCCGCTCAAGATTCCAAAATTGAAGGGTGGAAAGGTTTAGTGGGCTACTTGCATAGGAAATCCATTGTAAGTAGTCCACTAAAGCTTTCCACCCTTCAATTGCTGCTCCTCGTCCGTATTTTCTCCCATGATTTATTTCTTCGACTGTCTCGCTGAAAGTAGTTTTCATGTTGTATAATGTATATCGTTCATTGCAGCGCGCCTCACTTGCTGACGTTGGCTGTCTCTTTCAAGGATTTCCTGCCGTTGTTCATTTTTTATTCGCTGCCGGTGGAGTCTCATTCTATCGCGAGTAGCTTCCAATCTTCGCTCCATTGCGTTTCTCTAAGGCTATAAATCGGCGCAATTATCACTTGAACATGAAGAAAAGGTACGGTTCTCTTATTGTATTTTTTAACAATTAGTAGGAGTTAATATAAAATATCAAACATATCAATGCATGTAAAGGCGATTGATGGATAATTTGGCTTAGTCCCTGTTCGGGCGCCAATTGATGGATAATTGTGGGTTGGTCCTCCTTCGGATGCTACCCTTTTGATAATGTCTCTGTCTTAGGGGTACCTGAGGGTCGTTGGTTGATCGATGAAAGACCATGTTTTTTAGGCTGGTTATTTCCTTGAAATCTTCCTGGTATTTCATGGATAGAAGAGAAGTCAGTTTTGCTGACTGATAATTATTAAATCAAAGTTCGTCAACAGTTTTTCTGCTGCTGCTCTTTGATAATGTCCCTGTCTTAAGGATGCCGGAGGGTAGTCAGTTGATTGATAAGAGGACGTTTTTTCTGAGGCTGGTTATTCCATTAGAATCTTCATTGTATTTCAGAGATGGAAGAGAAGTCAATTTGCAGACAAACATTTATTAAGGCGAGGTTCGTCAACAGTTTTTCTGTTGCTGCGATAAACTTCCAATAATTTCCAGAATTTCAGATGGCTGCGTGGCGAAGTAGTAAAACATGCAATAGTAGTCAAGCGAAAAAGTGACTGAGCTAGCAAGCTAACAAAATTTTGAAATCCGTGACAGAAGTACGTTTCGCAAGTATCTGTGATACGCGAGCTCAGTTTATTCGAGGTGAGAATTATTTTCCCTCCGTAGTACAGAGGCACCAGTCGACCCATCTTGGCGATGGCGTAACAGTGATCTTTTATTGTAACACCCAGCATTCGGTATCCATGATATTGCAAACTCGGATGAGAGCGTAACGGACGGACTAAGTAACTAAGTAACTAACGTACTAGGGGAGGAACTTGCAGGATATTATATAGATAATATGTAACAATATATAATATGCCATTATTGTAGCAGCCTTATTGTTTAAATTCAATTTTGAAAGTGTGTAATGTTTACCTTTCAGTCAGTGCAGTTTGCTAATTTTCACACAGTTACTTATTACACAAAGTACCGATGATCTGTTTAGCGAATGATTCATACATAAAACTTGAAGAATGTAAAATTAAGTACAAAATCACAGCAGCTTGGTTTGTCTGATATTCGTGTAAGCGCCATCCTGCACTCGTGTATACGAACATGCAGAACAAGATCGTAGCGTAAGCATCTACGCTAGTGAGCTTCGCTTCGCATACCACTTTGTTAACTGTGATTATAGGAATTCCTTTAGGTATCACTGTTATGATAAATATTATTTTCGTTCCTTATCTTGTACGCTTAGATTTGTCATACAACCAACCTGTGTAATTATTGAATGAATATTTACCGATAATTGTGGATAACTCAAAGCTATTTTGTTCTAAGCTTTTTCTTTCTCGTACTAAGAATATTTGATTCGTTTCAGATCGATTATTTATAAACAACTCAATAATTTGAAACTTCTATTTTTCTAATTACTACTAGACATTATTAGCGTTATGAGCGTTTACGGTAAAAGTGCACCACGTCTTGTTTCGATATTATGCAGAGAACCAAAATTGTGGCTCTGTTAGACTGTGTGCAACATACTGATAATAAACGTTGGAACGCCCTCGTATGTCTTTTGAACTACTAGTATCAGATTATTGAAAAATACTAAATAAAGGAGCCTTGAAATTCGGGCCTTCAATTCGATTTACTCGATTTTCAGAGCAAGGGCTTGAAAATGAATATTCATTCTAACAAATAAACTATAACAATACTATTATTATATAGGTGTGCAATTTTAGGAACATAAGCTTTTCAAAATTGAACTTGATCTTTTTTAAAATAAATTCTACTACAAACTTTTTAAATTAAACTTGATCTTTTTTAAATTGAACTTGAGATTTTAAAAATTAAAGTTAAAAAGCTGTAGTCGTAGCTCGCAGGCTTAATAGGCTAAGCCTGATCAGAAATTTCCTAGAGCCAGGAGACCAAACCTGGCTAAAAATCTTAGTATAATTATTAGTCGTATTTCAGATGTACGGTAACGTAGATACCTCTTTAAACGTCAATAGATTTTACTTCTTAAAAGGATTTCTTAACTTGAAACATTTGTTTTAGCATTACAGCATGCAGGTTGTTTTTAAACATGCCATTAAAACAAATTAACTCCATTAGCATACACCATTTCTGCAAAAAAACTTCTCATAATTGTACCTACCAATTCTGATGTGTTACCTTTTAGGAAGTGGATATTTGTCAGAACTACGAATAGGAGATCAATGTGTTATAGCCATTTTTTCGAAGTTATCGTAATAAAAAAAGATGCATTTTGTCAACCAAAAGATCAAATTTAACAGTAACACCTACCCTTCTAGACCAGTTGGTTCCCGATGAGTAAATGATGTTGAGGATGCTGAGCATGAACACAATACCGGTGACCGACAAACAGTCATGTGTTTTTATGAACCTAAACAAATAGAGTGAGGCGCAGGCGACGTTATTCACTATCCGTAGCGTGATGCTCCAGAAGAAGCACTCCGTGAATTCTTCTTTTATTTCTCGCGCCTGTGGGCATGAATCGTGAGTAAATCAACGTTGAAATTCGAATTAATAATGTTATAGAAAAGACACGTCATTCATATGCTAAAACTTTAGCAGGCGGTTAATAATTTTTTTCATAGAGCACAACTTACTTCTACAAGAAACCGTTCGAAATTTTCTGCCTCTGTCAAAATCGCACTCGAATCATCTGCTGTTACCTTTAATTTTTCGGTATGGCTTTCAGGAGGAAAGTATTTGATGATGAAAGAGTGGGAAGAAATTCTGATGATATCTTCGAAGTTCAAACAAAAGGATCGAAATGCGAGAAGCACAGATAGAACTTGAAACAAAGAAATCAGTTTTAGCGGAGTGACGAGAGCTGCAAGTTGTAAACTCGGAAATGTTTGGATCTTCTTGGTCCAGTACCAACCATGGTAGGCCAAAAATACTACTGCCAGTGTAATATAATGTACATCGAATTTTTTACTAGTAATGCATCCTTCCCAACGTTCATTCAAGTAACATCGGTTTTTACGAATGAACGGATAGATCTTGGATAATTTTCTGCCATTGGCGGCGAAGAAAATCATTTCAAACCTCTCGACACAGTAAACAAACATCAAAAACTGGTTGAAGAATTGGGCTGTGGGGTGATCGATAATTTTTTGAGATAGAATCGTGAAAAAATGTACATTTGGAGAGCTAGTCCATAAATGAGCCATGGAATACTAATCCTCACTCGGCCTTTATGCAAGTTAAAATGTAGTAGACCCAAGAGCTTGAGTAAAACATCAAGGCACCTGAAGCACTTCATTTCGGAACTACGTCTGATGAGCAGGCGAAAAGAGTCATCACTTCCATCAGTGATCACTAAGTAATTGCTGAATGTTTGGGTTAAATATTGGACTGTGGCGAATGTCTTTTAAATGATGATTGCGTCGAGAAGTGGCAGGAATTGATTCATCAGATCTCAACTCTGATCGTATAGTGTTTTGTTCGGAGCAACCTTGTCGTATGAGGAAAATGAATTAAGATTTCGTGTAATATGCGCCAAAAATACTTACTGTACATCAAAGGCAACATAAAGGTGGAGTAAATGTCTGTTCCAGAGAGGTAATTATTTTGCTCAATTGCAGAACTGGAATTTACGTAAGTAAAGTTATATTCCACTCCCGGAACCTGACGTACGCGACAGCAATTCGGTTGCTGGGGCATTTATTTGCACAACATGCGGCTCGTGAGGGGATTTTTCAATCCGACTGAAATTCGTTCATTCAAATTTCGACAAGAAATTTTGTCACCAAGAATTTTAACATATTTATTTGATGTTATTTCATATTTTCATCAATTTATGAAAAAATGTTAGAAAACATTTTAACTGATATAAAAGAGACAGAAATACATTTTTAATTTTTGGAATCAATATCAACAAATTCAAATCTAGCTTCTTTCAATTCACTATCATTCCCACAATGATCGGAACAATATTTTTCTGCAAAGTGTGGTCCAGAGTTACTGATTTTAGAACTATTTCTACGATTCAGAGTAGGCATTTATTATTTTATCATTTCCAATCTCATTATTTGCACTACACGAAACATTGTGTGGCGAGAGAGCTCTTAATTTCACTTGAACTCAAATTTTCGAGTCCAAAAAGCGCTTTTCTCTATGAGGTGCGATTGCAAGATGCTTGAACAACACGAAAGTTCTGGCCTTTATTAGCTCTGTCAATAGGTTCTTTTTATTATTATTCGTTCAATTATCACTCTCAAACACGAATGCATTTCCTGGAACTTTAATGGTCAGTTGGTTTAAAAAACTATTTAAGTTCTGACGCTTAACCTCGCTGACCGCTAATAATGCTAAAACTTCCTCAAAATACACTTATAACAATTTTGTTAAACTGTTTTAAAAACATTGAGCGTAGCTTCCTATGGTATAACGAAACGAGGAATTAAATTAAAAATTGTTTGGCTTCCTTATACTGTGACTTTAAATGCGGTAAATTTTGTACTTCACACGCATGCATTAGCTAACTACCTAGGCCCTAACTCTTTTTACATTGTGGGATACACAGCCATTTTCATTCTTTATTCCTTCGACTTGTTTGTCATTCTTGTCACAAATAAGGGACCTGCAGGGGAAGTGCATTTCTTCAGAAAGTCCCAGTCTTACTTGAGTGTCATGCCTGACCTTATGAAACGCTGAAAATGGACATCATGACCATAGTCATCTTGCTTTGGCCATCTTGGCTACGTGTTCCCCAGGTGCTCACAATATTTCAGCACAATACCGATCTTTTACTTGAATCAAACACCAAAATTGTGTTTGTTTCCGTGGCAATCACAATTGTATTCATTCTAAAAGTCTCTTGTTTAACATCGTATACTCCCTGAGGTGTAGCTATAAGCGGATCATTCACACTCTGGTGAATTATAATTATATGAAAGCGGAGCATTTAGATGAAATTGAAGCTTTTGTTTGAGAAGCAGAAAGCTGCTGGAAATTTGCAATGCTGGTGAGTCACCTTGATTTATTTTAACGTCGCCTTGACGATTCTGTATTATTTTTCTCCGGACTCTTCTTGGAACATTCGAAGTGTTACGCTCAAATAGTTGAAAACCATTCATATAGGTCACGAAGTGAAATAACTCATATCTTCTTCACTTTTCTCTCTTAGAATTATCTGTAAGCTCACAAGGGTGTTTTGAGAAACTAAAGAAGTGTTGATCAGTGGTAGCAAAACTCAATCTTTTTATTCATTTCATATTGAAAGACCCTTTATTTCATTTCAGCTAATTCTCGACCTTTTATAGAGTGTTTAGTACGTTTCACCTGTCAAATAAGCCACGTGAGTTGCGATAATATGAAGCAGGAGTCGGAATCTGTTCCATTCGTTGATACTCGGCGACAAATGCAAAATCTGTGTTCCTTCAAATTCATTGCAAATTTAGATTCCATCTTTCATATTTCCATACCACAGCCAATAACTTCAGACTGTTTTAACTCACCTTGTTACCGTGTGCACTGTAATGTAGGTTTAACCCACGGTACACATAAGAAGGTAGGAGCATTCAAGTAATTTCTCGAAAGGGCCCTGGGTGTGGTGACGTCACGGGCCTAGATCGAATAGCAACCCAGGAATACGCCACCTGGCGACAATATGTGACATCGAGTCAGCTGTACGACAAGTTGGACAACAACAAAAGCACATTGGCGGCCATTGAATCGGGCGCAATAGCGACTAGATTTTAAAACAAAATCTACGTATATCTAGAAACTGGTGTAAGGTAATTGCCTCATAATTATTCACTGTAGCTCGAAAGTGTAAGGTGTGAAATTGAAAAATTTTTATAACTAGTTCGTTATCTGGGAATTTATTGGAAATTTCTGGGGGGCATTTCATATGTTTTGTGTATTTATGGTAGTATAATTTAGTTGAAAGTTTTTCTGAATACGTTGCTACGCTTCAATGGAAGAAATAATGCCAGGCAAATTTTTATTAGAAGTGCTTAATTAATTATGTTCTGAAACATTTCTTCATAAATTGTAATTATCCGTGCCAATTGGAAGGGTGGTTGAAGATGATATTTTATTCAGCTGGTATGCCAATTTGCTTGAATTTAACGATTATAAATGTCTGTCTATTTATTTTTTGTGAGGTTTTTAAAATTTCACTTTATTGAGTGACTTATTAATGATAGTAACCAGAATTGTTTAATAGTTCAATTATGATTATTGATCATAATCTGGAGACTTGGCAAAGATGGAAAGACTATGAAAAATTGATCAATAATAATTCCACCTATGCATTACAAGACTGAACTATCACATTACTTCAAATTGTAGTTCTAAATGAAGTGCTAAATTTGTAGATTTGTAGCAGTTAAAATACTAAAATCAGATTTCATTTAAACAGAAAGACATGTATCACACCACAAATTGCAGTCTAGAAAATAATTTTGCAACAAGTAATACAAAGATAGATTATACTAAATTCAAAGGTTAATCTGAAGGATATGACAGTAATCGATTTTACACTTTTTGTTGCCTAAACCTAATTAATTGAATCAAAATAAACAAGTTTCCTTCTATGCACTTTCCGTCTGAAATGAGTATTTTACGAGTTATAGCGGTAGATTTAGTTTCGTCTTTGATGACAAATGCGCTTGAAAAAACAGCTACTCATTGATTTTTGAATTTTTGTTGTTTGAATCATGGTAATAACATCAAAATAAACTACTTTTCTTCTGTACATTTTGTTTGTCAAATAAGTATTTAACGTGGTAGAGCGGTAGGTTTGGCTTTGTCTTTGACGATGAGAGCGCGGTCAGCAAAACTTCATTGCAGTGTTGCTATTCCGCGGGATTGATAAATTATTTACCGCTTCTAACACTAGAGTTGTATTAGTAATTTACTGCTATAACTAATAAAATACTCATTTCAGACGGAAAGTGCATATAAGAAAACTTGTTTAATTTCATTAAATTACCTATGTTTAGACATTGAAATTTACAAAATTGATTACTGTCATATGCGTCAGATTTACCAATTTAAATGCAGATTTGGTCAATATTGATTTTAGGTGCATCACAGAAATTAATAATCCGTTCCAAACAATCACTAAAGGAATACATTTAAAAGCGTTTTACACGAATGTCATTCTGCTCGCTGATGCATTATTTTCAAATTATTCAACTTTAAAGTTGGCTTTTGCGCGCCAAAGAAAGAGAGCGCAACGGAAGCTAACCCCCTATTACAAACGTAAACAGGTTGGGTCGTGAGGGGGAGCCACAGTTCTTCTAATGGAAATCATAAATAAAGGTTACCTAAAGGCGTTTTACATGAATGTCATTCTGCTCACTGATGCGATATTTTACAGTTATTCAACTGTAATACTGTTCACGTTGTACAGAGAAACAATCAGTTGAAAGATGTCTGCTATCGTAGAAAGATGGCTGCCATCTAAAATGACTGCCACCCGGTATGGTCGCCCGGTACGGTGTAAACGTAATTGCAGACGTCACCCTAATGGGTGGGTTATAACCTTTATTTATAATTTTTACCAGAAGAACTGTGGCTCCCCCTCACGACCCAACCTGTTTACATTTGTGCTAGGGGGTTAGTTTCCATTATTAATATTCCGCTTGGCAGGCTCGCTTCCTTTGGAGTGCGAAAGCCAACTTCAAAGTTGAATAATTAGAAAATAACGCATCAGCGAGCAGAATGACATCCGTATAAAACAATTTTAAATGTGTTCCTTTAGTGATTGTTTGGAACAAAATTATTAATTCCCGTGAGGCACCTAAAACCAATATTGACCACAGATTTTGACAAAAACCAGGGTAAATGTGTAGCGTTGGGTAGTAATTGATTTTTCACTTATGGGTGCCTAAATATAGTTAATTAGATAGAAATAAGCAAGGTTTCTTCTATGCACTCTCCATTGTAAATGAGTATTTTACTAGTTATAGCAACAAATTAGTTACGGCAACTCAAGTGTTTGAAGCGGCAAGTAATTCATCGACCGCGTCGGATGGCAACACGGCAATGGAGTCTCGCTTCCAACGCGCTAGTCATCAAAGACAAAACTAAACCTACCGCTCTAACTCGTAAAATACTCATTTGTCACAGAAAGTGTACAGAAGAAAAGTAGTTGATATATATGTTATTTCCGTGATTCAAGCAACAAAAATTGAAATCAAGTTTTATGTGAAGTGTAGAAATGTACAATCAATCAGAGTAGATCATTACGAAAGACATGTGTGAAAGAAAAAGGGACAAAATAACGAACAATTAAGTTTTTCCCCTCGATGAAACTTGGTCTCTAAAGTGTCCCATTTTGGTAAGACTGGTATGACCCGTGCATCATGCACAGTCCTGCAGCGCTACAGGAGCGTTGAACAAAACATAAATTATTGCGTTTACTTTATTGAGTTGAATTTAATTCGCATGTCCTCAAAGTATTCTGAGGTACAGCAGTGCATTGCAGATTTTTACAAATGTGTATCTAACTATAACTTTCAATTTTTAATGATGGAAAACACGGAGCACTTCTATTGAAATGAAGAGGGGCAAATTTTTCTTAAAATTCTATTATGCGATTATTAAGCTACCAGAAGACTTGAAGTAGTTCACATTACTAATTGATGTCAAGGGGTTTAGGACCCAATATATAATTAATCATCAGGGAGACACAACTACTGTGTCAAAGGAAATTAGCTATCCCAGGGGGATACGAGGGGTAGGCCTAGTCAAAAAGTTCTCAGACAATGCCATAATTTCTTTATTTAACAACTCATTACTTTTATTTTTCTACATAAGCTCCATTGTGGTCTATACACTTTTGAAATTTATGTTTCCACCTGTAAATGCCTTCCTGATAAAATTGGGGGGAGGGGGAGCTTGTTCCAGTAGGTTCTGTACGAGAGAGATGTTTTCATTTGTTGCTGTTGTGAGCCTCCCTCCTCATGGGTCGTCATCAAGTTGGACTCTTCCCTCTTTAGAGCGTTCAATCCAATCATAAACGACTGCTCTACGTGGTGCAGAGTCTCCATAAACCTGCTGTTAGCAAAGCTTCGATGATTTCAACAGGTTTCCAATTTAGTTTAGTTAAAAATTTGATGTTAGCTTTGATCTCAAAATTTGCCATTTGAAAGGTTGAAAATTACTATTTTGAGATGCAACCTCTCTCGATGCTGACCGGACACAGACTGATGAGACAGCTGCAAGTTATCAAGGAAGCTCTAAGGACAGGTTTCAACTTGTTAATCTCTGTTCAGTTCAAAATTATGGCAATTGTCTGAGAACTTTTTGACTAACCCTCGTATTCCATGTTGCACTGCTTGAAGAGATTTAACGTGAAGCCGCGCTGTAACGCATTATAGCCAGACGTCATATCGTCTTAGAAGTTTGAAGATGAAGAAACTGCAATATGGCCGGGCGCGCTACATTGGTACATCGGGGGTTTCAGCGTGGGTAAGTCGTCCGGCCATAAATGGGTGGGCAGCTGAAACCCCACTACGGGGTTTGGATGCCCAGTGCGTTCGACTGCACAGTGTTGTGAACAAATTTTAATGGGGAGACACTTGTAATCTTGAGTTGCAATTATAACCACGATGCTCATATAATTTTGATGTTTCAAATAATAGTGATGTTCATCTTGTGTGGTGATTTGGAAGAGTCTGGTACGAATTAAATTATGTGACCTTCGGTGTGACATAGTTTGAGTAACTGAAGCGCTAGCTACTACTACTACAAATTGTCCCATTTTGGTTAGACCGATATGACCTGGATCCAATACATGTACAGTTCATCATAAAAGGGGTACAACTTCTGTATCTAAGGGAATTGGCGATCCTAGGAGGAATATGTGAGGTCCCGAGTAGCGAGTTAGGTAGGCTTTTTTTGTTGAAATAAATTTTTTATTATGGGATGAATAATTTTTTTTTTGGTTCACTGTTGTCCTGTTTCTCAGCTGCTGCTACTACTACTACTTTTTCATTAAACTTTTATCTTGTTTCATGAACTTCTTTCTGAATGTACAGTTTCAATGCACCTTGTGCATAGATTCCGCGTTTCCTTAATTCCATATTTAACAGTCCCTTCTTCCTTCCTCTATTTCGAACGTCTTTGTTGCGGTTAGGGAGCCTTCAACCTAACATCTGATCTCGAATCAACGTTGCGTAAAATATAGACATAACTTTTTAATATCGTAAATCACGCTCTAAGAGTCCCTAGGGCTTTGCAAGTTTCAAAAACGTTATAATTATAATTCAAATAATTTTAAGGTTAGATCATTGGTAGTACAAGCCTCCCTACCGCAACAAAGTTCAATCAAAGGAAGTTAGAAGTCATTCAATATGAACTTGACACAACGGGGAGTGTAGACAGTAGGCACAAGATTTGTTCCCACACAAGACTCCATCATACACATAATTAGATTAGATTATTTGTTAGTTTAAACCTCCCTATCCGCAACAAAGGCGATCCAAAGAGAAAAAGGAGGAAGGCACCATTTAGTATGGAGTTAAGGGAACGCAAAATCTATGCAGAAAGGGCATAGAAACAGTAAGATGAGATAAAATATTATGAAACCATATCAAAGTTGAAGAAGAATGTAGTAGGTGCTGAAAAACAGGACAGCTGTGAACCGAAAAAATATGTTCTTTAACATAACAAAGACATTTCATTTCAACGAAAGGAAAGCCTACCCAACTCTCAGCTCGGGACCTCACATTTTCCCCTAGGGAGTGCTGATTCTCATGGATGCAATAGCTGTGTCCCTCTGAGTAGGAAGAAGTGAATAAAAATCCGGTAATTTTGTTCATTCCATTCTGTGTTTCCCTATAAGGGCTACCGCATTCAATATCGCGCACGAGTTACGCCACAATATTTTCATGTTAAAAAACCATAAAAAGTTCAATCGCAAATAAAATACAGATAAGGACAGTAGTAGATAAAGATATTGCTGCAACGGAATCAAAAACGTTTTCTATTTTCAATAAATTGATGGCTTATGTTAGTGAGACTTTAAATCTTCTTCCATATAACACAAAGTTTTCTTTATGAATACTGACTAGTTCTACAGATTAGATTACGAAATAGATTCAGCCTCCCTTACCACAACAAAGCTGCTCAAAGCGAACACAGTCGCGGGACTTAACATCTTCTCATATAGAACACCAAGTTTATATCATAACTACTGACTTGTTCTACAGATAAGATTACGACATAGATTCAGCATCCCTTCCCATACTACGATAAAACTGTTCCAAGAGTGGAAGGAAACACCAGAGTTAAAAGGGAACGCGTAATTAATACACAAGGTGTGTTTTCACAGAAGAGAACCTGTGCATAAAAACAGAAAGTTGAGGAGTAACGTTATGAAACAAAATTAAAGCTGAAGAAGAAAGTCATAGGTGATGAAAAACAGGACAACAATGAACCAAAAAAATTTGGTCCTTAACTAAAGGCGGCGTCACACGATGACCAAACCGTAGCGCTACGTTACCAAATTAATCGGGTAGCTTGACGGAATTATGAAGAGAGCTGTCACACGCTTCAGGGTTTTGTAGCGTTCGCCGTTCCGTGACCATTTGGTTTATTTACATTTGCTTCAGTCGCTGGCTAGCAACCATGCAAGACGGATGGCGACGCAAGTTTTTCTCAAGTTCGGGACTTCATCACACTCTATGAAATGCTTTATTGGTGAAAAGTGTTGAACAACCAAAAGGAAAAATGTTGTGAGCTTCGATTTTGGATCGCTGTAATGACCAAGGACTTGCGAACATTTGAGTAAAAGAAATGCGATTGGAAGACGCTGATTCCTACAGGTACGAATATAATGAATTCACAAAGTTTTTTTCATTTATTTTTATGATTTTTAATACTGTACATATTAAAAAATTACACTTTGTACTATAGGACTGTATGAACTCCGCGTTGCAGGTTTATCGCAGTATTCAATATGTATTCTGCTGTAGGCTACGGGCCACTGTCTTTTCAAAGAGCCCTGTACTAAATTCCACAAATTATCCAGCTTCAAACTTTTTAAGCTATGAAAATGTGTTTTTGTAGTATCATTTAAAATGTGCAAATTATCCTGTTTTAGAACTTTTTAAGCTATGCAAATAAATTTTTCATCTTTGATCATCATTTGCTTTGCTTTCTTTGATGAAAATTTGCATCTCCAGAAAATCTCTTTGACTCAATCAAGCACTTAATTCCTTCCTATCGGGGTCACCAGCGCATTGCAATTTTTGGTCTTGCCAGCTTGTGCTGTTTCAAAAAATATGTTTGAAATTTAAAGCCACTTCAATTGTGAGAATGAGTGCAAGTATTTATATTTTTCTCAAACCAAAGTTTATAATGCTGAAATAACAGCACTTATTTCCGTCTGATACTGAGCACGTTTTTGGTTCCTCAGAATCCACATTTTATAAAATTTTCAGAGGCATAACTCCAATTTCTCCTATGTCTCTGTCCTAAATGAAACTGTCAGATTGGTAAAAATAAATGAACTTTCACAAACAAAATATTCATCTCTGTAACCTTCGAGACTTGCTCATCACTACTGCTAATGTTGAAGAATTTTACTTTCATTTTTGGATCAAAATTTCCCTGCTAATGAGCACCAATCTATAGAGAAATCCAAATGCTGCCCAGACCGCAACTTTACCTTTGTTCACAGTTTAAAGTGACCGATTTTTTCCAGGAACTTCGTGAGGATGAGCACCAGCGTCTTCTCCTGGCTACTAGAGAGTCACTCCTATCATCCAGAAGAGGGACACGAACATGAGGAGCGAAATTTCAGCACATGATCGTCTGGCTGTCACTCTGAGGTACAAAACAACAGGCTTGTCGATTCTATGTTATCGGAGCCATCAAAATGTTGGTGTACTGAGGCAACACGTCATGTTTGGAGAGTCAAAGTTATCTCGAAGTGATACATGATTGTATTTATTTGGTTCACCTGACCTGTTCTGAACTGAAGTACCAGTTACCGAAAATTTGTTTGCTTCAGGGGGAAACAGAAGCTCTCGCAAATTTCAATTTCGGATGGGAGGGTGAACAGTCAGCGGCATTACTAACTGAGATTGCAAAGCAATAACTCATTTATTCGCCGTTCGCATCTCGGACCATCTAAAACTGAAGGATGGTTATGGCAACACAATTCTAGCAGCTTTAAAATTTCCCTTTGTCTAGGTGCTACGGACGGCAAGTGCAAAGCCATCCGATCACCTAATCACAGTGAATCTCGTTCTTCACTTACAAAGGGTCATTTACCGTTGTTCCTTTTCCGGTCGTGGATGCCAACCTCAAATTCATGTACAATAGGCAAATTTTTATACAAATAGGCGAATTTTAGAAGAAGATGTATACGCGAAGTCTCACCTCAAAGGCTACATTAACGGCAATACTCTAATCATGCCAGAAAGTACAGATTTGCCGGATACTAATATCAATGTTCCAGTTCCCATCTTATGATGCTTTCCCTTTAACAAAAAATAACTCATGAAGCCTCACCCACAAAAAGGACTAACCAAGAAACAACGCATTTTTAATTACAGGCTGAGCAGAGCACGATGAGTAGTGGAGAATGCATTTGGCATACTTGCCAGTCGGTCCCAGGTTTTCCGGCGGCCAATTGAAACAACTGCACCGAACATAAATAAAATTGTCTTGCTACATGGTCCTTGCATGATTTACTTCTTGAAACTGAAAAGAACCAATACACTCTAGTCGGCTTTACGGACACCGAAGACGCGGTTGAAACAACTGTGAAATTGGGAAACTGGAGAAAGAGCGCCAATGGACTTCTGAGACTGGAAAGCGAGTGCCGACGCCCTTCACAAGGCCCTTTCGGATCGGGACGACATTATCAGCAAGTAGATGGAAAACTACCCATGCATCGTCACAATAAAACGAAAGGAAATGATTTGTTTCACTCGCCTTATATTTAACTTCTTCGTATGGACATGATTTCCTTCAGCTACATCGTGCATTGCGCTGCATAGAAGAAAATTTAGGCATGCGTAGTTCCTTTCAAATTCCTTTCTTCTATAGGTAACCAAAGCACTCATAATATATTAGTTAAAGCGATTTTATATTCATTCTGACCACAATTACGTTTGCAAACGAGAATAGTTTCAAGAAAGTTTCACCTATTTTTATTTTAAGCATTATTAAAGTTGGGAAAGCTTTTGTACATATCAATGTACTGCATCAGTTAGACCTCACAATAAAATAATCACAAGTAAGCCGACCATTAACATCTCAGTCGCACAATTAAAGCACCAATGAATGAACATTAAAATGCAGGTGCTAGAGAATCTTGTCATTGGGTTGTGCGCAGAAATATCGTGTAAGTTATTCATATCCACAAAACGAGGAGTCCGTTTGTAAGTAAAAGTTTGCAGTAGAACAATATCAAAGAAATAACAAATTATTGTTAAATTCAATCCAGTATATATTTTATAATATAGGACCTTTAATTGTGTCCTCGGAATGCCAGTTACAGAACCAGCGTGGTAGCGTAGCACTTATACATTTGCTGCTAACCATATATATATTAATATGCGTAAATGGGCTCAATCCTAATGTAAGCAAATTATTCTCCGCGTAACATTGAACTCAAATATGAACTTATTCGAACATTTTACTGGCAGTTGAACTAATTCATCCAGATCGATTGGAACAACTCTACCGAACGTAAATCAAATTGTCTTGCTACATGTTTCTTGCATAATTTGCTTCTTAAAACTGACATGAACCAATACACTCCAATCGGCTTTACGGACACCAAAGACATGGTTGAAGAAACAAATGTGAAATTGGGAGACTGTAGAAACAGTGCTAATGGACTTCTGAGACTGGAAAGCGAGTGCCATACATATACGAAGAATACATAGAAATATTAAGAAGTATACAGGGATCTTTAGGGATCCGAGGAATCTGCACAGAAACGAACTATCTCACACGAAATTAGCACCAGAAAGTGCTTCTCTGTCAGCGGCGAGTCAGGTTATGATTCAATTTTAAGTAACAACAGGATCTGCTCTACCAAGCATTTGTGTTTTGGCTTTTAGTGAAGGCTCAGTTTCCACAACAAAAAAAAGTGCTATCACAGACTGCGAGGAATGGAACACCTGGTATGGACATGTCCCGGGATTTTATGCACCATGTGCTCCTCCCACATAGGACATCCTAGCGTAGTACCACGTGCGTTGATGCATAGGACACAATGTTCGTGAAGCACCAGGTTAGAGAAAAAGTTCAAACAAGAAATAAGTTGGAGAAAAAAGTAGTAGGCGCTGAAGAAAAGGATGAAAATGAATCTAAAAATGAATGGTTCTTTAACAATATGAAATCCTATCCTATTATTATTAATATAAATAATAGAATAGGGTTTCATATTGTTGAAAAACCATTCATTTCTCGATTCATTTTCATACTTTTCTTCAGCACCTACTACTTTTTTCTCCAACTTATTTCTTGTTTGAACTTTTTCTCTGACCTGGTGCTTCACGCGCATTGTGTCCTGTGCATCAACGCAAAACCCTACTCTACTTAAAAAAAACACCTATTCTTTAACTCGGGTCTAATTTTCCCAATAGACACGCTTCTTACCATAGAGACAATAGTAGTACTTTCTGAAGATACTCTAGCGAATAGGTCTCAAGAAATCATGCCAGAAGGTGCGTGAATATTAGTAGTTATGGTTCTAAAAGGAATAGGAGATATATCAACAAGTTCTCCACAAAATATCGAGGGCGAATTTGCAGTTATCAGCTGGCTGGATGAGGAGATGGTGTCTTCCACTTGAAGTTCACACACCGCCTCCACACCCTCAAATCCAAGGACGGTAACCTGGTGGAGAGGTTGGCGCTCAGCAATGTTTAAAGCAAATTTCAAAAAACGACTCAACCATACGCGTGTTGGGGAAACAAATGAATCAACAATACCCCAAAAACTATAAAATTATATTTATCAAGACAGGGACAGCATTATATTAAAAAATTTGCACTAGTGATAAATGACTGAGCATCAAAAAATCCTCAGCAAACCAGAGACATCAGTATAGTCATGCGAGCTCTGGTATTGTCTCAAATACTGGTCGTTTGTAGTCATGAGCCTCGCTATTATGTATCGAAAATGAATTCACCAACAGAGATGATGGCCCCTAGATACTGAAGTTCATGTGCACCTGTCAACACATAACTCCTATAAAGGATGTCATTAAATAGGAAAAAATACATGCTAAAGTGATAAAAATTGAATTGACACTCAACACGGCTAATAGTAACATACCCTAGTTGCAAGGTATATTACTGAGATTCAACGATTGACGATTTTCAACTTTTCAATTATTAATGGAACAATGTAAACTGGAAAATTACATTTTGAACAAGTACATGTGATGAAACAAAAACTCCATCAGGAACAACAACCTTATTTTGATATGGGTCACCTGGGACCTCAAATGGCCATTTTGATTTAGTGACCTTTCACCTGATGTTTAAAAGGTACACAAATTCTCATCCTGCAATGGTAGCCTATTGGCAGGCAACTCTATGCTCAATAAATATTCCAAAATCAAGTAGGAAAGAAAATGCCCTACTATCCTGTTACTTGAATACCCAATTGAAAATCAAGGACGCATCGCCGATGTGTTAGGGCCGGGTAAGGAAGAACCTAAGGGACGTAACATGGGTAAATCACCTCCGAATCGTAGGCGAAATGTCCACTTGAGGACGAACTTTTGGCTCAGATACGTACGCGGCCGTCCGCGATGGTCATACATGTCAAGTCCATGATACGTCCCTGCTCGACCCATTTCACCGGTGATACGCACATGATTCGCGGATGGCCATCCTTGAATTTGGCGTTAAAAAAAAAACTTTCGGCCGCGCACAGACGAGATTTATCGCCTCTAAGCGACCCTCAAATATATATATATATATATATATGCATAATCACATATATATATATATTTTTGTATTTTAGGATCGCTCAAAGGCGATGAATCTCGGCTGACCGCGGCCGAAAGTTTTTGACGAAAGTTGTAGTTTTTTTAGAACAACACTCAGATATATATATATATATATACAGATATATATATATATATACAGATATATATATATATATATACAGATATATATTATATACAGATATATATATATATATATATATATATATATAAATGAATAATAATAATAGTAATCTCACTTAATAACAACTTCGGTCATAGACTATTTAGTTGTCGCTTTGGCATTTCTACCAAAGTTGCTGTGTTGTTGTACGGTGATACACTGAGGTCATGAGTGTCTTCCATCTTTCTCCGCTATCTATACAGATTACTTCAATTACGACGTTATTGTTCGCATATTCCATCTTACTCAGTCAAGTACGATGCAATTCAATACAATACACATTTCAGCAAAAAACAGAACTCATGTCCGACTTCAACAATAACTGGCATAACACATTAAGTACGCCCTCCTTTCGTCGGGCCACAACAATTCTCCAGAACTTCACCCCCATTCGTTACACAGCAATATAGTATTACATAAATGTCGATAACTACCGTTTAGCATGAGCCACCCGAAAAGAAGCTGTCATGGACATTCTAACACTTATCACAACATTTGCTTCTTTTTACCAGTCATCACATGGATTCAATCACCATATGAACAAAGATTGATGCCAATATAGCTGAAACTCGTAATTTTACCTGAAGAACCAGGGTACATGGATGCAATGGAACAATGAATGTGGAAGGATTGAAGCTAGGACCCCAAAGTTGGGGTTCCAGCTCACACCCTCACTTTGGCTGAGCGTCTTACCCGCGCTGGGTAAGAGCTCCAGCTCACTTACCTCAACTCTGCGTTGAGGAGCGCAGTACGCTCGGCCATTTAGGTTCTAAACTGTGCCGCAGAACATACCAACTGCTACAAGACTAAGACATAGGCAAACCGTAATACAAACATTAAAACACAACCTCGCCACTCTTGAACTGGGTGGGTCCACTCTGATTTAACATCATATATTCCCTAATACATTCGCTTTTTTAACAAATTCCATTACTTTATGAATAAGTCCCCCATCAGATAACAGGTTGGCCACGCTTATGTTTCCTCCTGTCACCGCTTAGAAATTACAAATCTCATTTCCTTTCCTGTTGGACATAACAAATTGTAAGACTTTAGCTGTAGTCTGCGAGCACAAGTGTTAGGCTTGGGACAGTTTGAATCGATTACTTCACCAATTGTCTTACCAAAGCCAGGCAAATGACTGATTTCTGCTTAACAAAACCAAGAACTGAATGAGTCCGTAAAAAGCAAAAACCTATTCATTATAAAAAAGGGCTACTTAACCGTCAGCTCGAGATCTCATATGCTCCTTATTGGAGCACTAATTCACACAGATAAAATACTTGTCTCCCCCCAGGGGTGCTTTTAAGTTGAAGTTATTGTGATAACAATTTAGCGTTGAAGAATTCTTCCTTCAGCAACAAATATATTTTCATTTTCACACACGTACGGCCTTTCACTTTTTCTGTTTCAAAAATTTTTCGTTTTTCCATACTTCCCTTGCACATAACTGGAGACATTTCCTCTTCTTATCCGTATTTTTCTTGCTAATGGGTTGAGGGTCCTTTTTCTTCTGTTTCGGAACCTGAGAGGCAAAAAAAAAATTAGCAAACTCACAACAAAACAGCATTTCTGTGATGTAGGTGCAATTCATCATCACAGTGAGAGAAGTTGGAACTTGGAAGAGATGTCTGTGTGATGAAAGGAGACTTGTAGTAAGAACAGGATGAAGAGGATGACTATAAATTGCAAACCGTGAAATGGTGAGCAGGACCAAAAATGTACACCAGGAAATGCAAATGAATCCGAAATTCCCTGAAAACAAGCAGGAGAAAGGATGGGAATGAGAAGAATTAGGTTAGATTATTGGTTAGTTTGAACCTCCCTATCCTCAACAAATGAGATCCAAAGAGAGGAAGGAAGAAGAAACCATTTAGTAAGGAGTTAAAGGAACGCTGAATCTGTGCAGAAAGGGCATAGAAACACTAAATTCAGAAAGAAGTTAATGAAACAAGATCAAAGTTGAAGTAGAAAGTAGTAGGTGCTGAAAAACAGGACAACAGTGAACCGAAAAAAGATTGTCAGTTAACATAACCAAACATTCGATTTCAACAAAAAAAAGGCCTACTTAAATCTAAGCTCGGGCCCTCACATTGTCCCCATGGGAGCGCTAATTCCCATGGATACAAAAGTTGTCTCCCCCTGAAGGGGAATAAGAGGAGAGAGACATGGAAAGAAGATAGAAAGAAAGGAAATGGAAAGGAAAAGGACATACATCTTTCTAACAAACACTGTAGCAAGTTGACAGGAGTTTTGTTATATGAAGCTTTTCATTACCAAAAAATTAACATAACATCATGAATAAAATGCAAAATATATATATATATATTTTGCATTTTATTCATGATGTTATGTTAATTTTCATGAACAACAAATTTTTTTTACTGGAGATGTGTAAATTGATATAGACTAATTCGGGTACGCTGATTTCAAAAATCATAACCGTTTTGCTGTATCACGTCAGGATTTTCAGTTACAGACATACTTTTCCTTCTGTTTTCAGTGTCGTCACTGAACGTGATACAGCAAAACGGTTATGATTTTTGAAATAAGCGTACCCGAATTAGTCTATATCAATTTACACATCTCCAGTAGAAAAAAATTTTTGAAATTTTTAAATTTCAAAAAGTCATTTAAAGTCATTGCTGAAGTAATTTTATTTCTTACACACATAAAAGATAGTTTGTGTTTGAGTAAGACTAATTTGGGTACGCTGATTTCAAAAATCATAACCGTTTTGCTGTATCACGTTCAGTGACGACACTGAAAGCAGAAAGAAAAGTATTTCTGTAACTAAAAATCCTGACGTGATACAGCAAAACGGTTATGATTTTTGAAATCAGCGTCCCCGAATTAGTCTATATCAATTTACACATCTCCAGTAAAAAAATTTTTTTGAAATTTGTTGTTTCTTTATTATAATAAAACACTTCTCTCAAAGCAAGCCTAAATTTTACAAAATAATTAATGTAACATCTCACATGTTAACTCAACGTAATTCGACTGAAATACTAAACGTATATACACAAACCATCACCTGAACCATGCTGACTATCATTGTGCCATTTATTTTTCCATTCTGACTAGAGTTCAATCATCTTACCTTCAGAAAGAAGCCCAAGGTGTCTCTCTCAGCTGCTGATCAGAGAGTCTTGCAATTGCAGGCAAAAGGGGTACGGATGAGAAACTCCACGGGGGTCTTCATATATCTCAAGATGAAGACAAACATTTTGGAGTTTCTGCAGTAGACGAGCCTTGTGGTAAATGTTAAAGCTTCCATAATGCACTTTGCAATGCCAGTATCCATTACTGCCAATCATGAATTAGAAGAATAAATATTGTCAAAAAGGGTCCCACCTTCGAATGTATTTGTGATATAATGTTGAAATTTTTATACAGAACAGGAGTCCTTTTCTTTCTAACAGCATTTTTTCTGCCATTCCTTGTTTTTTGATGTCCTTTTGACCCTCATGGGGCATGAAAATAAATCCCTTCAACAAGATGGGTCATAAAATGCCTTGATATTTTCTGCCACTAGACATTCATCAAAATTCAGATCTGGTTGTCCCAGGGTTCTTGACAGATTCTATTAGTTCCAGATGGGGAAATTGTAGAGATGCTTTAAAAAATTGAACTTCTTCTAGTTACACTTTCAGGAATTACAGTAGTGAGGATGTCATAGTAACATCATAAACAGTCTGGCAAGCTTCAATATTTGCCAATTTAGGAGATTGAGAGGCTCTCTTTTAAGCTGCTTGTGGAGTTGAGCATGCTTACTTAGTTACTGTCTGAGAAGTAGAATATTTTGACACTTTGTGAATCACATAACTTAGTTGACAATTATTTGAACAGGCAATGTAAACTCATGTCCAACTGAAGTGGGTATATGGTATGATGCAGCATTTATTAAAGGTGAAACATTCCCAGGGCAGTGACTGGCAAGTAGCATACATTAACTTGACCACACTTTTCCTGTTGGACAATGAGAAAGAATTAGACAAGGTACAGGAAGTTGGTAGAATCATCAATCACGACTAATATTATTTGCTCCTACGGCCGTAATAACAAAATCTTGATACTACTGATACCAGAACTTAGTACAAGAATAAAATTAATTGGGCTATAACAATAAACATACTACAACAACAATGTGTAATAACTGATCTGTACATGCCTCTTGATTGAAGCATTTCTGTTTCAGCTGGGAAATTTATTTTTCCCTATTGGAAATTGGAAGCAAAGAGGGCTGAGATTAGTTGAAGACTGCAAAAGCCTTACAAATTTTTTTCATTCCCATAAAAAGTAGGATGTAACCTCATGACCCATAAGATTGGTTTCCAGTGTTCCTCCCTCAATCACTCAATCCATTACTAAATTCTTTCCATTCCAGCTTGTCATTTCATCTTGAGAGATTTTTAATAAACTACTCATATTCTCCCACTTACCCCTACCCTAATTATACTTTAGAACATACATCAGGCAGTCAATGTAAATGTAAAACTCATTTTCACCCATATATTCTGTGTCATTACTCTCTCTTTTGGGTATTTGAGAAGGAGAGGACCATAATCGATTTTCCAATTTTTGCTGCCTAAACGTAGTTGATATGATGAAACAAAAATTTTTTCTTCTAAGCACTTTCTGTCGTAAATGAGTATTCAACGAGTTATAGCGGTATGTTAATTTTTGTCTTTGATGACTGGAATGTGCTCGAATAAACAGCTACTAATCGATTTTTGAATTTTTGGTCCTTAAATCATGGTAATAACATCAAAATAAACTACTTTTCTACTATACACTTTTTGCGGCGAATGAGTATTTTAAGAGTTATAGCGGTAGGTTTAGTTTTGTGTTCCATACAGCAGAAACCGTTGCACGCTTGAGCTGTTCAAGTACGTTTGGGTACTTTGAAATTTATCAATAGCAAACCCCGCGAAGCCTGAACCCACTTCTAGGATCTTTTAGCTAACAACATAATAAAGGTTATATCACCCATAAACAACAAGTTATGGCGGTAAGTTAATTTTCGTTTTTGATGGCTGAAATGGGCTTGATCATTCAAACGCATCGATAGGGAAAGTCCATTGTAGTCTTCCCCTCTGATCAATTTCCTTCCGCTTCAAACATTAGAGTTGCGGTAAGTAATTTACACCTATAACTTGATAAATACTCATTATTGACGGAAAGTGCATAGAAGGAAAATTGTTTATTCAGATCTAATTAGATATGTTTAGGCACCAAAAAGTGGAAAATAGATTTTGGTCCTCTCCTTCACATTTACTCTCTCTAGTTTCAATCATCCATATAACATAGTCAATTGCTCTTTTCAACCCCTTTTTCTTTTATATCAGCTAAATATAGACAATAAAAATTTGTGGTTTTAAAAAATGTCCCACTGATATCAATCACCATATACATCTTTCCTTCAAGCATAGCCACATTAAAATTCATACCCTTTGACATCTCTACAAGCCAGCAATATTATTGCATTCAAACGTAAACTTGCATTCAAACATAAACTTGCATTCAAAATGCTCTTCAAAGGCTGTGTAGTTTTGATACTAATAACAACAAATATACATTTATAGGCTAACACATTTCAATATTTTCTTATTATTAGAAAACATCCCCACAACCTGGTTCTTTATTCTTTCTACAAATCTCCTGCAATTGATAATTTAAATCAATACAACTAACTAAACATTTGGCCCTTGTTCATCTAAAATTGTAGTTGCAAAGTTACCTTTATAATGAAACTTGAAATTAAAAATCTATGACACATGCTATCTGCGTAGAATTGTCATTTATTTGAATAATTAGTTTCTTATCAACACTTCTGGTTTTGGTAAATGTGTAGCGCTTGGCAGTAATCAATTTTCCAGTTTTTGGTGCCTATACATAGTTAATTAGGTTCAAATAAAGAAGTTGTCTTCTATGCACTTTCCGCAGCAAATAAGCATTTAATGAGTTATAGCGGTAGGTTTAGTTTCGCCTTTGATGACAAACGAGCTCGCATAAACAGCTAATCATTGATTTTTCAATTTTTGTTGCTTGAATCACGGAAATAACATATATATCAACTACTTTTCTTCTGTACACTTTCTGTGACAAATGAGTATTTTACGAGTTAGAGCGGTAGGTTTAGTTTTGTCTTTGATGACTAGCGCGTTGGAAGCGAGACTCCATTGCCGTGTTGCCATCCGACGCGGTCGATGAATTACTTGCCGCTTCAAACACTTGAGTTGCCGTAACTAATTTGCTGCTATAACTAGTAAAATACTCATTTACAATGGAGAGTGCATAGAAGAAACCTTGCTTATTTTTATCTAATTAACTATATTTAGGCACCCATAAGTGAAAAATCAATTACTACCCAACGCTACACATTTACTCTGGTTTTTGTCAAAATCTGTGGTCAATATTGATTTTAGGTGCCTCACGGGAATTAATAATTTTGTTCCAAACAATCACTAAAGGAACACATTTAAAATTGTTTTATACGGATGTCATTCTGCTCGCTGATGCGTTATTTTCTAATTATTCAACTTTGAAGTTGGCTTTCGCACTCCAAAGGAAGCGAGCCTGCCAAGCGGAATATTAATAATGGAAGCTAACCCCCTAGCACAAATGTAAACAGGTTGGGTCGTGAGGGGGAGCCACAGTTCTTCTGGTAAAAATTATAAATAAAGGTTATAACCCACCCATTAGGGTGACGTCTGCAATTACGTTTACACCGTACCGGGCGACCATACCGGGTGGCAGTCATTTTAGATGGCAGCCATCTTTCTACGATAGCAGCCATCTTTCGACTGATTGTTTCTCTGTACAACGTGAACAGTATTACAGTTGAATAACTGTAAAATATCGCATCAGTGAGCAGAATGACATTCATGTAAAACGCCTTTAGGTAACCTTTATTTATGATTTCCATTAGAAGAACTGTGGCTCCCCCTCACGACCCAACCTGTTTACGTTTGTAATAGGGGGTTAGCTTCCGTTGCGCTCTCTTTCTTTGGCGCGCAAAAGCCAACTTTAAAGTTGAATAATTTGAAAATAATGCATCAGCGAGCAGAATGACATTCGTGCAAAACGCTTTTAAATGTATTCCTTTAGTGATTGTTTGGAACGGATTATTAATTTCTGTGATGCACCTAAAATCAATATTGACCAAATCTGCATTTAAATTGGTAAATCTGACGCATATGACAGTAATCAATTTTGTAAATTTCAATGTCTAAACATAGGTAATTTAATGAAATTAAACAAGTTTTCTTATATGCACTTTCCGTCTGAAATGAGTATTTTATTAGTTATAGCAGTAAATTACTAATACAACTCTAGTGTTAGAAGCGGTAAATAATTTATCAATCCCGCGGAATAGCAACACTGCAATGGAGTTTTGCTGACCGCGCTCTCATCGTCAAAGACAAAGCCAAACCTACCGCTCTACCACGTTAAATACTTATTTGACGAACAAAATGTACAGAAGAAAAGTAGTTTATTTTGATGTTATTACCATGATTCAAACAACAAAAATTCAAAAATCAATGAGTAGCTGTTTTTTCAAGCGCATTTGTCATCAAAGACGAAACTAAATCTACCGCTATAACTCGTAAAATACTCATTTCAGACGGAAAGTGCATAGAAGGAAACTTGTTTATTTTGATTCAATTAATTAGGTTTAGGTAACAAAATGTGTAAAATCGATTACTGTCATATCCTTCAGATTAACCTTTGAATTTAGTATAATCTATCTTTGTATTACTTGTTGCAAAATTATTTTCTAGACTGCAATTTGTGGTGTGATACATGTCTTTCTGTTTAAATGAAATCTGATTTTAGTATTTTAACTGCTACAAATCTACAAATTTAGCACTTCATTTAGAACTACAATTTGAAGTAATGTGATAGTTCAGTCTTGTAATGCATAGGTGGAATTATTATTGATCAATTTTTCATAGTCTTTCCATCTTTGCCAAGTCTCCAGATTATGATCAATAATCATAATTGAACTATTAAATAATTCTGGTTACTATCATTAATAAGTCACTCAATAAAGTGAAATTTTAAAAACCTCACAAAAAATAAATAGACAGACATTTATAATCGTTAAATTCAAGCAAATTGGCATACCAGCTGAATAAAATATCATCTTCAACCACCCTTTCAATTGGCACGGATAATTACAATTTATGAAGAAATGTTTTAAAACATAATTAATTAAGCACTTCTAATAAAAATTTGCCTGGCATTATTTCTTCCATTGAAGCGTAGCAACGTATTCAGAAAAACTTTCAACTAAATTATACTACCATAAATACACAAAACATATGAAATGCCCCCCAGAAATTTCCAATAAATTCCCAGATAACGAACTAGTTATAAAAATTTTTCAATTTCACACCTTACACTTTCGAGCTACAGTGAATAATTATGAGGCAATTACCTTACACCAGTTTCTAGATATACGTAGATTTTGTTTTAAAATCTAGTCGCTATTGCGCCCGATTCAATGGCCGCCAATGTGCTATTGTTGTTGTCCAACTTGTCGTACAGCTGACTCGATGTCACATATTGTCGCCAGGTGGCGTATTCCTGGGTTGCTATTCGTTCTAGGCCCGTGACGTCACCACACCCAGGGCCCTTTCGAGAAATTACTTGAATGCTCCTACCTTCTTATGTGTACCGTGGGTTAAACCTACATTACAGTGCACACGGTAACAAGGTGAGTTAAAACAGTCTGAAGTTATTGGCTGTGGTATGGAAATATGAAAGATGGAATCTAAATTTGCAATGAATTTGAAGGAACACAGATTTTG
Source organism: Morinoia aosen (assembly GCA_030386875.1). Classification (NCBI taxonomy): domain Eukaryota; kingdom Metazoa; phylum Arthropoda; class Malacostraca; order Amphipoda; family Talitridae; genus Morinoia; species Morinoia aosen. Next base: position 26,754,293 of record CM059557.1, on the reverse strand, counting down.
CATTTGTCGCCGAGTATCAACGAATGGAACAGATTCCGACTCCTGTTTCATATTATCGCAACTCACGTGGCTTATTTGACAGGTGAAACGTACTAAACACTCTATAAAAAGTCGAGAATTAGCTGAAATGAAATAAAGGGTCTTTCAATATGAAATGAATAAAAAGATTGAGTTTTGCTACCACTGATCAACACTTCTTTAGTTTCTCAAAACACCCTTGTGAGCTTACAGATAATTCTAAGAGAGAAAAGTGAAGAAGATATGAGTTATTTCACTTCGTGACCTATATGAATGGTTTTCAACTATTTGAGCGTAACACTTCGAATGTTCCAAGAAGAGTCCGGAGAAAAATAATACAGAATCGTCAAGGCGACGTTAAAATAAATCAAGGTGACTCACCAGCATTGCAAATTTCCAGCAGCTTTCTGCTTCTCAAACAAAAGCTTCAATTTCATCTAAATGCTCCGCTTTCATATAATTATAATTCACCAGAGTGTGAATGATCCGCTTATAGCTACACCTCAGGGAGTATACGATGTTAAACAAGAGACTTTTAGAATGAATACAATTGTGATTGCCACGGAAACAAACACAATTTTGGTGTTTGATTCAAGTAAAAGATCGGTATTGTGCTGAAATATTGTGAGCACCTGGGGAACACGTAGCCAAGATGGCCAAAGCAAGATGACTATGGTCATGATGTCCATTTTCAGCGTTTCATAAGGTCAGGCATGACACTCAAGTAAGACTGGGACTTTCTGAAGAAATGCACTTCCCCTGCAGGTCCCTTATTTGTGACAAGAATGACAAACAAGTCGAAGGAATAAAGAATGAAAATGGCTGTGTATCCCACAATGTAAAAAGAGTTAGGGCCTAGGTAGTTAGCTAATGCATGCGTGTGAAGTACAAAATTTACCGCATTTAAAGTCACAGTATAAGGAAGCCAAACAATTTTTAATTTAATTCCTCGTTTCGTTATACCATAGGAAGCTACGCTCAATGTTTTTAAAACAGTTTAACAAAATTGTTATAAGTGTATTTTGAGGAAGTTTTAGCATTATTAGCGGTCAGCGAGGTTAAGCGTCAGAACTTAAATAGTTTTTTAAACCAACTGACCATTAAAGTTCCAGGAAATGCATTCGTGTTTGAGAGTGATAATTGAACGAATAATAATAAAAAGAACCTATTGACAGAGCTAATAAAGGCCAGAACTTTCGTGTTGTTCAAGCATCTTGCAATCGCACCTCATAGAGAAAAGCTTTTTGGACTCGAAAATTTGAGTTCAAGTGAAATTAAGAGCTCTCTCGCCACACAATGTTTCGTGTAGTGCAAATAATGAGATTGGAAATGATAAAATAATAAATTCCTACTCTGAATCGTAGAAATAGTTCTAAAATCAGTAACTCTGGACCACACTTTGCAGAAAAATATTGTTCCGATCATTGTGGGAATGATAGTGAATTGAAAGAAGCTAGATTTGAATTTGTTGATATTGATTCCAAAAATTAAAAATGTATTTCTGTCTCTTTTATATCAGTTAAAATGTTTTCTAATATTTTTTCATAAATTGATGAAAATATGAACTAACATCAAATAAATATGTTAAAATTCTTGGTGACAAAATTTCTTGTCGAAATTTGAATGAACGAATTTCAGTCGGATTGAAAAATCCCCTCACGAGCCGCATGTTGTGCAAATAAATGCCCCAGCAACCGAATTGCTGTCGCGTACGTCAGGTTCCGGGAGTGGAATATAACTTTACTTACGTAAATTCCAGTTCTGCAATTGAGCAAAATAATTACCTCTCTGGAACAGACATTTACTCCACCTTTATGTTGCCTTTGATGTACAGTAAGTATTTTTGGCGCATATTACACGAAATCTTAATTCATTTTCCTCATACGACAAGGTTGCTCCGAACAAAACACTATACGATCAGAGTTGAGATCTGATGAATCAATTCCTGCCACTTCTCGACGCAATCATCATTTAAAAGACATTCGCCACAGTCCAATATTTAACCCAAACATTCAGCAATTACTTAGTGATCACTGATGGAAGTGATGACTCTTTTCGCCTGCTCATCAGACGTAGTTCCGAAATGGAGTGCTTCAGGTGCCTTGATGTTTTACTCAAGCTCTTGGGTCTACTACATTTTAACTTGCATAAAGGCCGAGTGAGGATTAGTATTCCATGGCTCATTTATGGACTAGCTCTCCAAATGTACATTTTTTCACGATTCTATCTCAAAAAATTATCGATCACCCCACAGCCCAATTCTTCAACCAGTTTTTGATGTTTGTTTACTGTGTCGAGAGGTTTGAAATGATTTTCTTCGCCGCCAATGGCAGAAAATTATCCAAGATCTATCCGTTCATTCGTAAAAACCGATGTTACTTGAATGAACGTTGGGAAGGATGCATTACTAGTAAAAAATTCGATGTACATTATATTACACTGGCAGTAGTATTTTTGGCCTACCATGGTTGGTACTGGACCAAGAAGATCCAAACATTTCCGAGTTTACAACTTGCAGCTCTCGTCACTCCGCTAAAACTGATTTCTTTGTTTCAAGTTCTATCTGTGCTTCTCGCATTTCGATCCTTTTGTTTGAACTTCGAAGATATCATCAGAATTTCATCCCACTCTTTCATCATCAAATACTTTCCTCCTGAAAGCCATACCGAAAAATTAAAGGTAACAGCAGATGATTCGAGTGCGATTTTGACAGAGGCAGAAAATTTCGAACGGTTTCTTGTAGAAGTAAGTTGTGCTCTATGAAAAAAATTATTAACCGCCTGCTAAAGTTTTAGCATATGATTGACGTGTCTTTTCGATAACATTATTAATTCGAATTTCAACGTTGATTTACTCACGATTCATGCCCACAGGCGCGAGAAATAAAAGAAGAATTCACGGAGTGCTTCTTCTGGAGCATCACGCTACGGATAGTGAATAACGTCGCCTGCGCCTCACTCTATTTGTTTAGGTTCATAAAAACACATGACTGTTTGTCGGTCACCGGTATTGTGTTCATGCTCAGCATCCTCAACATCATTTACTCATCGGGAACCAACTGGTCTAGAAGGGTAGGTGTTACTGTTAAATTTGATCTTTTGGTTGACAAAATGCATCTTTTTTTATTACGATAACTTCGAAAAAATGGCTATAACACATTGATCTCCTATTCGTAGTTCTGACAAATATCCACTTCCTAAAAGGTAACACATCAGAATTGGTAGGTACAATTATGAGAAGTTTTTTTGCAGAAATGGTGTATGCTAATGGAGTTAATTTGTTTTAATGGCATGTTTAAAAACAACCTGCATGCAGTTGTGGGGGGTTAGGTCCGTTTTATGACTAGCCAGGCAGGATAATGATTTGAATCGAAATTCCGTCCGCAAACCGAAACCTGAAAGGATCAAGTTCGGTTTTTTATTCCATTCGAGTTACAATTCAATATAAACAAAGTACAGTACGTCAGAAAAAAATGTTGATTACATTAGAAGGCAATACTGAATACGAACATGATTTAATTATTCAATAAACAGAAATGATGCAGGATAACACTCACCCTTTAAACAAGGGTTTTCAGGGCGTAAATCGATACGGAAAGAAAGTACTGGAATTTTCTCAATTACGTCTAGTCTGAAATAGAAAAAGAAATGCCATGAAATAAATTATGAAATCTTTCTAATTCTACAGATAAGGTAGAAGAATTTTTAGAAGTTTAAACAAGATAATACATTAAACAATTTACTAATGGTATTAAGCGCACACCATGCTCTACCGCCCCTAACTGACGAGGTAACGGTCTTTGTATCTTACGCCTAAATGGCAAGTGTTGCCATACACTACACTATCAGAGGTTTTTTTATCAAGAAAAAATGAATAAAACTCGCTGAATGAGCGCCACATTACTCCCCGCCCAAACAGCGGAGCTGCTAAGTCTAATAATAATGACAATTTGCATCTTTCTTAAATTTCACAATCCTTCCACTTCTCGTACTCCGTAGTGGTGGCGAGGCTGATTCAGCTGTAGACTGACCAGCCTTCGTTTCCTTTTGACGAGCCTTATCGCGCTCGCGAAGAGGATTTGCTCGTCGGCGTACGGGGCGATTCTCCGGTGCAGTTTCTTCATTGCTTGCTGCAGGAGCTTCGGCGATGTGCGGGACAGGAGTTTGCGCGTGTACTGGCTTTAGCCGGTCAATGGAGACAGATTCTTCGGCACCCGATGGTAGGGTTATCACGAAGTATTTGTCGTAACGTTCACTCACAGGATGCGGTCCAGAGTACGGAGCTTCGAGCGGCCGTCTAACTCTGTCTACACGTTTCCAGACGTGAGTGCACGTCTTTAGAGCAGGTGGTAAGAAAGATTTACGTTTATCGTGATGCGTGGAAGGCAACGATGTTGAGAGGTCTAAAGGCCCGTCTACACTATCAAACTCTTCGTCAATCACGAACACACCAAAACGCGAACAAAAACACAAACTTTTCCGAATCGTGTCCAGACGTCCAGACTATACGCTTTCGGCGGACAGAAGTTGTTCGCGAGCAACATGTAAACAAACAATACTGCTTCCCAAGTAAGTTGTAGTTAATTGACGCATATATTTGGTAAATTTAATTTGTTGAGAGTTAATAACCATAATTTATCTGTGTGGGCATGTGTGAACAGAAAATATTAAGAATCGCTGATGTATTATGAGAATATTTCGAATACCATCAGTGTTACAGTGGTAAGATGGGATCAGCTGATGTCCTTGATCTTTTTCAATGCTCTTCATTAAGTTTATATTTTAGACTTGAGCTTAAAACTTTAAAATATGCCCTTACTCAGCCTATAGAATGTTTTTTTTTACTTTTTGTGACCTAAATTTTCTGTAAGAGGTGAAAAAAATGCTCATATTTTTCATTTGTCATAAAATATTCCTACAATATTGGAAGTAATTTACCGAAGTTATTTAATATTATTCTGTTTAATTGAGCCAAAAATTTATTTCAAAAATTTAAAGTTTAGCTTATGTATTTTATTAGTGTCTTAAACTATATGCAGTATCCATACTTTCTGTGCACATTTTTGAAGCCTCCATTACTCAGTCAAGCTTACCAGAATGTATTTTTACTATTGCACAAAAAATTTTTGAGTGCTTTTCTGTGATATTTTTCTGTGAACATTGTAAACACCTAGATCTCTTATAACTACTAAACATATATGAGAAATAGTTCTAAGGGAAGAATTTGAGAACTCAAAGCTGAATGTCAAGCAGGCCATCTTTATATTGAATTTTTTTTGCTTGTTAAGGACCAAATTTTTTTAATTCATAATCATTTATGTCAGCACCTGCTCACTTATATATTTCATGAAAAGTGTGACAGTGGAATGTAAGTTATCCATGTATATAATTTTGTGTATAAATTCTGTGTATAAAAATATTGTCAATATTGAATTTAATGTTATCAACGAATTTCATAATTTCGTAGGTATAGATAGGTAATATAGTTGATTTTAAGACGTTTTACAGGAATGACCATGTGCCCGGAAATGCTTATTTTTGGAGATATTTAACTTTGAAGTTATGGGAACGTCGTTTATAAAATTGAACAAACGGAGAGGTAAATAAACAGAAATCCGGTTCTGACGTAACGATAGGTAAGGTTAGGTGTGGTAAAGTTAATTTAGTTAAGTATCCTAACCTAAGTAAGCCTAAAATATCTTAATTTAACTCAACCATACCGAGGCCGATGACTCCCACCAAAAAACTTGGCATGGTCCGCGTCCGCAAAACGCCGGAAGAGCCATATCGAAACTGCCGTTAATGCTATTCTTACCTGGCGTTATTTATCCTATATCTCCAAAACTAAGCATTTCCGGGCACATTGTCATTCATGTAAAACGTCTTAAAATCGACTATATTACCTATCTATACCTACGAAATTATTAAATTCGTTGACAACATTAAATTCAATATTGACCAAAAATATAATCCGTGTATGATAATATATAATGAAATATAATGCGTAAATAAAAAACAAAAGTATAATAGGTAATTATTCTGAATTATTGTTAAGACATCTCATATTGATTATGAAAAATTTGCTCCTATTCAGGACCTCATGACAATTATATTCCACAAATTTTGATGCTAGGTAGTACATAATCATTATAATGTGTTCCTTATGTATGGATTATATTTTTACAGGTGGCTGCTACGAGGTGATTCATGCACTTCTCTACAGAATTTGACAAGAATATCAAAGCAGTTGCTCTCTATCATATCTGAAACTTGTGAGGCCATCTATACTCTACTTAAGGATGAAAACATGAAGGTATGCATCCCATTGCAGTGTTGGGTTCATATATTACTTTGCAATGAATATTGTAATGTTGCTCAAATAGAAAAATTATTTTTCTGGAATATTGAAACCATTAAGAAATTTGCAGTAAGTTGAACTCCCTTGAAATATGGTAATGAAACGAGTCAAGTGACCCACATATCATCATAAATACGGTATTGACTTGGTACAATAGCAGAGCTGAACACTATGTTTTTGCAACACTGTCTGGTCTTGGGGTGCTACTTGAATTGATGAACTCTCTCACAAAAAAGTAGTGGTGTGCAAAGTATATTTATATATTTCAGTTGTTCTCGTAGTTGATTGTAACCTACTACAATTAGAATTACTTTGAAACCAAACTAGTTCAATTATTTGTGAACTTTCAGGGTCATGAGCAAAATGTATATTGTGATTTCTAGGGGAATCTATATAACCACTGTTTTCTTCCACTAATATTGTTCACATCTCATGAAACAATAATGCATAAACCATCAAAAAATTTTGCGGTGGACTTCCATCTGTAATTCCCTTCGTTTTACTCATTTACAGACTCCACAATTGCAAGCAGAGTCGGAATCTGCAGCCAGTGATTTCTACCTGAAGTGAAGTTTCCCATAAAACATCTTGAATTTCATGAACTCTTCTCTAGAGATTGCATGCCACTTTAGCATCACTATGATGAAGTGAGAAGAGAGAGCTCCTTGAGCTGGCGGCAGCGGTGGACGCTGCAACTGTGCTGCTCCGCGATGTGGTGCTGCCGTGCCGCTTTCATCCGTGGAGGCAAAACTGCTGCTGCGTCCTAGAGCCATTGAGAACTATGGACCGCCTCAACTACCTACATTGGCATTGCACAAATAGCGTCCCCGTGAACTTCCTGTGGACGACTGCAGCGGTACCAGAGACTTCAGAACGAGTTTGCTTTTGAGGTGGGTCGAAGTGACATGTAGCGCTTGGTTTGGTTGACCATTTTTTTGAGAATTTCCCATCAAAAATGTTAATCCTCCATTCCATCCCTTTCCATAATTTCTATGTTGGTTGGATTGGAGTTTGAGGTCTTCAATGATGAGAAGGGATTAGGTTTTATGTACACATGCTAGTATGCCAAGAATTATCATTTTAAACATTTTCTGGTATTCAAACTACTCTAATTATCGTAATAATCTTTTGATTTAGTGAAGGTATGGTTCAATCGAAAAGGGATTTTGGAAAGTTGCCATAATACCGCCAATGTTTTAATTTATGAAAAGCTAAAAATATTGCATTTCGTGAATTATAAACTGAACTCTCTCCGCTTGAAGCAATTCATTTCCTTGGGACCTTGTTTGACGTTAATGTTTGTTCACAGCCCGAGCTCGACCCTCCTAATCGTTTGTGCTCGTGGGCCAGCCGTGGTCCTGTCCTGCGCTGCCAAACCTTCCTGGTTTGGTTTTCCACGACTGGAGAGGAGCATTTGCACTACTGGTGTAAATGATTCATGACTTTACAATACTATCATATTATAATGCACTGGTGTCTTAATACTTTCCTTACCCGCCATCATATCTTCACGCACATTGGTTTTTCAAATGCTTTATAACTGACATCAGGATACAATGACGGTTACCCGGTCAAGTCTGTATCCATTTCCGACACCTGGGTAGGGTGTATCTGAGTTCTCTCCTTTCCCAACGGGGAGAAATCACTGCATGCCGCTGGGATTCAAAAAACCGACACCTACCCCATAAAGGGTGCATTCTTAATCACTTAATTTTGAAAAAATCATGTAGTCCTGTATTCAAGCAAGGGAAAAAACAGTTGAATATTTTTGTGTATGATCCCAAATGTGAAGGACATCGATCAGTTACCAAGAAGATGATAAACCTGTTCTGAATACAATTTTGTAGGTCAATTACCTACAACCATGTTGAAGAATGCATTTTCATGAAACTGAGTAACATAAGGACAACAGTGAACCCAGAAGAGGTGTTCTCAAAGAGTAAGTGTGTGAATTCATTTTATTCAATATTCACAATGAAAATAACTGCATGGATAAAAACAGTAAGTCAAAGGTTAAAGGCACCAGAAACAAGTCATAAAGATACCTTGAAAGGTAAAAATTTGCAAAGGTGACTTGTTGTATGCACAGATATCTAAAAACTGAATATCTAATCCATTGACAAAAACTATGATTAAACCAAATTGCAGTGCTATGTAAAATTAATTCACCAATAAAGATTTAATTTCTAAACTATTTCAGACGTTTCTCATAAGTTGTTAATTGTTTCTTTCAGCTTAAATTGCAAGTTTGTTGTTCCCCATACATTGCACTATTGTTATTACCAATGAAGAGAACATACATGTTACTCTGAGCCTCCTTAAGGGAATCAAACGATTTTTCTTGTAAATTCTTTGAAAAATAAAAAAAAATGCGTCTGTAGGGAAATGAGCTCTCGGATATTCGCAGCATGTTTATAACATTCGAATAGACAGTTGTAGTCCAAAATTTGTTAAAATTTACCCATACCCATACCCACATCCACATCACATAGGGCTCTGAACGTCCATTCGAATGTTCCAAACATGTTGTGAATACCTGCAAGCTTATTTCGCTTTTGACGCTATTGAAATATTTTATATTAAATTTTGAGGTTTTATACCAAAAAATCGTTTGATTCCCTTAACCACAACAAGGGTGTTCCAAAGAGAGGTATAAAGTAGGGATCATTGAGTACAAACATGTACACAGGGTTTGTGCAATGTTTAAAAATCCGCTTACAATAATAACATATTTTTGTAATAAGAAGTCAACCGCAAGCCATCTAATTCTGACATGAAACTGATGAAAAGTATATTGCAAATAAATATTTCTTATGAAAATCATCACTACACAACCTAATTGGCATTCTGGTAAACATTTGGTGAACATTTAGCTCAATGAAAAAATACTTCATAGAATTATAGCATTTATATTCTACATATCTAATACAGATAGTTTGTATTTATGACTAATATAAAAAGTATATTGAAGCACAGTTTAAATACCCTCTGGTATTGTAATGTTAAATAATCATAACTAGCATTTAATGTAGCATAACAAACGGATGACTACATTTGTAATTACTGGTCAAGCACATCATTACCAAGATACAAAAGACTAGAATTTGATCAATCAAGCACTTTACTCATTTCATGATCTCAACATTATTTTTTGCATTGCAGGAACTTTGTTTTTAATACTTCATACACAATTGATTAACATCTGTACTACCAAAGTAAATACATACATTTTGTTTCAGCACATCAAGATGCTAATGGCAACAAAATTGTTTACTTTATGATTGGCTGATGTTGATCAGTGGAAAAATTTCCTTTGTGGAATTATAATCAACAAAAAATTAAACAACAGCCAAATCATTATGACACAATGAAGAAAGAGCATCCTGCTTCATTCTTTTAACACGTTCCCTGCGTATTGGGCCACATGTGTACCAACAGGTTAATTGCCCATTTAAGTGCTGGTATAAATGTACGACATCTGATGTTTCCCGACATTTTGAAAAATAATTGAAAACATACGAGGTAAAATGTTATCGTGCAATTGTAATTTTCATAATCATTAGGAAAAATTAAAATAGAGTGTATATTCAAGCCGGAAAATTGATTTACCTGTTCTGCTACTTATAAGCTAACCAAACCAACAGTCATGGAAACGCAGGGAAAGTGTTAAAAAAATTTTAGCCTTCACTTTTCAATTCATGTAGAGTCTAATCAAAACTTACCCAACACAAGTCTGTTTAGAGACTTGTGTTGGGAGAAGAGGACTACCAACAGAAAGGACCACGGTGATGGTGGTAGGGATTCATCAGAGATGCTTGAACTTGAAGGCAGGGTCTTTGTAACAACCTGTAATGATGGTAACCCATTCGAGGAAGGCCCGTGAATAGTCTTCAATTATTTCAATTGCTTCTCGGGTGGCAATGGACTGAAGGACTTGGGTGGCAATGGGCTTCTCAACCTGACGGAAGAGAAGAAAATAATTTGCCTATTAACCATAGGTGGCTCTCTAAAAATGATAGAAACTCTTGAATAATTATGAATGACTTGGTACATTGGAATTATATGCTGGAGCAAATCAAATTTTAATTTTGTAAAATTTCAATCAAACATAGATGAAGTTCATCAAAGTCGTTTTTGTAGAGAGATGTGAAAAAGCCAGAATTTTGCCAAAGCTAAAGCGCTGGAAGTGGCACCTGATGTTAAAAGTTGAAAATCATTTCCAATAGTATTTGTAACAAATAATATTGATTAAGAAAAAATGTATCCAATTTACAACCTGCATAACAGGCTGGTTTGTAAGAGAATCAAAATTTTGGATCACAAATAAATGAAAAAATCTATTCTAATTCACACTTCTGCATTTATTTTTCATTGTTTGGCCTATTTGCCATGAAAATTCATTACTTAAGGACCATATTTTTTAAACAAAGCTTTCATACATACTAATCTTACTGACTTCAATAGTCATGAATGAAGTTAGGTAGAAAAATTGAACAATTCACTGAACTACTTACCATTGTTGAAGATTCTGAAGACCCAGCTCTGCAGTTCCATAGGAGAGACACCTAATGACATTGAGTCACCACTGCTCAATAACAACTTTGAAGTACTACAGAGGCAACCTAAGGCAACTGCCTTAGTTTTTATTTAAAATAGCCAATTGTTTGAAAACTTTCTGAAAAATACACAAAAAGGGGTAAAGCATTTGGTTTAATTTTACTGACTGCGCCTATGACACACGACAGTTAAGAAACAGCCCTAAATGATAATTATCACTGTTACAGCAAAGTCTACACAAACATACATCAATTCAATGCAATGATAATTGATGCTTCTACTACAGCACACACTTTACCATAAAAAATGACATGTTGGATGAATTTACTTTTCTAGATATATAGCGGATATATCTTGAATTAAGTTTCAGACATAATAGTTTAACTAGAACAGATGATTTATCCCACTTCCAATAGGGCCACATTAATGATATAACAAGTTAAAACAATACATTACCCAAAGCAAAAGATTTTATGACATATTTAAATAGGATTAGCTGTTACCAAAATTGTAGGAAAAGCTTAATTTACAGCAATTCACTTTTGGATCCACAAGCAAAAGTTGAAATTTCCATAAGCCTAACAAGTCCCATAAAGCAGTTTCTAAAATGCAAAAAGAGACCTAGATAATAAGAGTTTCCCAATGCTTTTCTATAAACAAAAATATTCAAATTCTGAAAAAATATGTAAATGACTACAAACAGCTCATGCTTTTTTCCAAATCAATGGTTCAACAGTGCAGGTCCATTTTTAAAATTGGTGGTAATTATGCTTTTTAAACTACAAATTATAAGTTAGCAAGAGAGTATATATATCTCCCAGATGATTTTTTTATAGTAAAATTTCTAATCTAGGGACTTGATTCTAATATCAGTATCAGGCTATAAGGGAAATAAAGTATTCTATTTTAACAAAAAAATTTTAAAAAGAAATACAATATATAATAGCAACAGATTTTGCAAATTAATTTTTGTGCCAGTTTTATCAGCAGCAAATTAGTAGCTACCACTCTTGGCATAATACTGGAAAATATCCAAAATTATATTTAGATGTCAAATAAGTAAACTTTGATAATTTTATGCATATTCAGCTTCAGTTTCAGCGATTTTTATTTAATTACATTCACATCAATCAAATCCAAACCTACTTACATATTCAGCCATATCTGAATAAAATGAAATAACATCGTTACGTGGTTCATTTTGGTAAATAAATGTCCGTGCCACCTCACAATCAACATAACTTGCACCAAAAACATAAATAAATCGATAAAATAGGAAAAAAGACATAGAAACCAAGTAATTCACTCGCAAAACCACCTTCCACAATACATAAACAAAACAAGTGTTCGCTGTTTGACCGAAAGTTCGTGTTCGTGTTTTCCAACACGTTCGAAAACACAAACACACCGAAATCTGCGAACTTTTCACCTGTGTTCGTGTTCGCGGATTGCCGAAAAACACGAACTTCGGGCGAAAGATTGATAGTGTGGACGGGCCTTAAGTTTCTCATTTCCTTTGCTAGCAGACTGATATTTGTGTTTTTGAAATTTTCCGTTTCAGTCTTCTCAATGATCGGCTGAGGGAGCAGAAATGAGGCGCCTGTCACTGCTGTGAATGGAGAGAAGTTCGACTCGTTAGGCACGCTTCTAATGCCTAGAAGCACGATTGGTAACGCGTCGAGCCACGATTGTTTCCTTGCAACGATTGCCGTTTTGATATTTCGATGAGCTCGCTCAATCAAACCGTTGCTTTGAGGGTGATAAGATGTAGTACGTAATTTGTGGAATCCGATGAGACGGGATAGTTCGAGGAAAAGTTCAGCCTCAAATTGAGTTCCTCTGTCCGTCACCACGTACAGAGGTACCCCAAAACGTGATACCCAGCCTGCGAGAAAAGCACTGGCAACGGAGGCTGCGGTTATTTCAGTCAAAGGAACAGCCTCGATCCATCTCGTAGCGCGATCGATGCACGTTAGCAAATACCTCATCGGGCTTAAGAATTGTTCACCGTGCCGTTTGACGGCTGGGAGTGGTCCCACGATATCGATGTGCACAGTTTGAAATCGCTCTGATGGTAAAGCGAATTGACTCACGGGGCTCTTTGTGTGCCTTTGGACCTTTGCTTGCTGGCAAGACATACATTCCTGGCACATTTTCCTGACGCCGCGGTCGATGTCAGGCCAAAAATATCTTGATTTAACTAGTTTTAGTGTGCCTTTAACTCCAGGATGAGATATGCCATGCAGCATTCGAAAAATCGATTCTCTTGAACTTGCAGGTACGAATGGCCTTGGGTAAGGGAGCGAAGTATCGCACCAAATTTCCAAGTTTTCCTTAAGAGGATAGGGTGTCAATCGTTCCTTATACCGATGAATTTCTTCGTCTTCTTTTTGTTTCTCTGCTAGGGAAGGCAAATCAAACGGATCGCAATGAACGGCGTTGAGAGATCGAGATAAGCAATCTGCTACAACATTTTGGTCGCCTCTAATATACTGCACGTCGCTCAAGTATTCAACGAGCACGGAAAGATGCCGTTGCTGCTCGTCTGATTTTGCGGGCTGCTGACTGAAAAATGCAGATTGTAGTGGCTTATGGTCGGTGAAAAGCGTCACTTTCCGTCCTTCGATGTAGCTTTTAAAATGCAGAACTGCTTGGTACGCAGCTAGGAGCTCTCTGTCGAATGTGGAGTAGCGCCGCTGCGTGGCAGTCAGCTTCCTTGAGAAAAATCCGATTGGGATAGGTTCGTTATTAACGATTTGGTGCAGAGCAGCACCAATCGCAGCTTGAGATGCATCGGTGACCAAGTGGTAGTTTACGACTCCTGGCTTCGGATGAGGCAAGGTCGTGGATGCGCAAAGATCTTGTTTGATCTTACGAAAAGATTCCTTTGCGCACTCCGGGAGCTCTAGGGACTTTGCTTTTGGGTGGTCCCTGATCAAGTCAGACAACGGAAGTACGGTTTCACTGAAGTTTGGGATCAAATGCCTGTAATATCCGACCATTCCAATGAAACGTCTCAAGGCTTGAGAGTCTTGAGGAATCGGGTATTCAGATATTACTTTGAGTTTGTCTTCAGTTGGAGATATTCCTTCTTTCGAGATTTTAAAACCCAAGAAGTCGATAGAAGTGCTGAAAAACTTACATTTATCGATTGAAATTTTCAAGTCATGCTTGTCGAGAATTTCAAAAACTGCTTCCAGGTCACGGGTATGCTGCTCTGAAGTTTCTGAAAATACTAGAATATCGTCCAGATAAATGAAAACACAATTACAGTTCAAGAAGATATGGTCCATGAATCGTTGGAAGGTGGAACCAGAATTACGGAGTCCGAAAGGCATGAACACATATTCGTATAGACCAAATGGGGTTGTAACTGCAGTTTTGGGAATATCGTCAGGATTTATGGGTATTTGGTGATAAGCTCTGATTAAGTCAATTTTAGAGAAGACTACCTTACCGTCCAACTGTGAAGTGACGCTGCGTAAAAAAGGTATTGGGTACCTGTCAGGCAAGGTTACTGAATTAAGGGCTCTATAGTCTCCACATGGTCTCCATTCTCCAGGACTTTTCTTCGGTACCATATGGAGAGGAGATGCCCAAGGTGATTTAGACGGTCGAATTATGCCTGCTGAGAGCAGATTCTTGAACTCGTCTTGTGCGGCTTTTAATTTATCAGGCGCTAAATTTCTTCGCCTCGAATACACAGGTTTGCCGTCTTTCGTTTCGATGTGGTGGTACACGTCGACTGTTGAGTTAGGCGAGGTGCTGCGAGGACCGGTAACGCTTGGGAATTTCTTCAAAACAGGCTTGGCGGCTTCAGGTAAGTCTTCAGTGTTGTTAATTTGTATTTGAGACACGTCATCTACATTTTCTTCAACAGTCATTACAGAGTTGGTAGTTAGGTCACACAGTTTACGTTCTTTGCAATTTACGCTGAGGCAAAAATGGCTCAGAAAGTCTATTCCAAGAAGTGGCTGAGTTGTCTCAGCGACTACGAACGTCCATGCGTAGGAGCGTCTGAGCTGCTTGAAAGCTACGTTCAAGCGCGCTTCTCCCAAGACTGGAATAGTTTGTCCGGATGCAGAAGTTAGTTTGACCGCACAGGGCTTCAAAATCATGCCTTTGGCAAAGCATTTAGGTAATATTGATACAGAAGCACCTGTGTAGATGATGAACGAAACAGAAGCAGAACCTACGGTGGCGACAACCTTAAGAAGTGGCGAGCTGGTTACTGCCATGACAACTCGCTCCGTTAGTTTCCCTGGTGCGAATCAGGTTGTGGTGAGGAAGAACGAGATGAAGGTCTGGATGACGGCTGCATTTTGCAATTCCCTTTGTTAGGAAATTTACACCAAGGCTTGCACGTCCTGGCTCGATCTGCGTAGTACAGATGGCTTCTGCACACTTTAGGGCGTTGATCTTGATGAAATGGTCGTATGCCAACAGGGATCTGGTCGAATTTAGCAGTTGCTGAGTGAGGAGTTGCTGAGTGATGCGTTTTAGCAACCTCTCGCGAAAAGTCACGAGACTTCCTTTGTTGATAATCGACGTTGTGAACTTGCGTGTGTAGAGGCATCAAATTGTCGGCCAGACTGCCCAGTTGAGAAAGAGTCAGCTCTGTTTGAGCCGCAACTGCACTAGCAATCGTAGAGGGCAGCGACTGCACAAACTTGTGTCGAACGAGGTCGTCTCCAATTTTCACTTTAGCTGCCATTCTCTGAAGTTCACGTAGATACGCTGAGGGTCGGCCAGTCATCACGGTTGTTGAGATTAATTTTTCAAATAGTTCCGGCTTTGTTTTCTCATAATAGGAGACAATTTCAGCACCAAGCTCGTCATACTTTTCTTTCTCAATCAAATTAGGCGGAACCTGGTCGAGCACCTCAGATGGCAGAAACGACAGCGCGTAGTAAAACTTTGTTTCACTTTGAGTTATGTTTCGTAGGCGAAACTGAGCGTCTAGGATTTTGAAGAAGGTGGCAGGTGAAGTTTCGGAAAAAGTTGGTGGCTTTAACGCCACCCCGAGCGCATGCTCGCTTCCACCCTCTGCCATAGTTGATAACTTACTCTGCCTGGCTGTTTGGTTGAAACAGCCTTTGGCTTGTTGAAATAGCCTTTCTCTGCCTGGCCGTTTGGTTGAAACAGCCTTTGGCTTGTTGAAATAGCCTTTCTCTGCCTGGCTGTTTGATTGAAACGTCTGGGGGTCACCAATTGTGGGGGGTTAGGTCCGTTTATGACTAGCCAGGCAGGATAAATGATTTGAATCGAAATTCCGTCCGCAAACCGAAACCTGAAAGGATCAAGTTCGGTTTTTTATTCCATTCGAGTTACAATTCAATATAAACAAAGTACAGTACGTCAGAAAAAAATGTTAATTACATTAGAAGGCAATACTGAATACGAACATGATTTAATTATTCAATAAACAGAAATGATGCAGGATAACGTAATAAACAGAAATGATGCAGGGCGTAAATCGATACGGAAAGAAAGTACTGGAATTTTCTCAATTACGTCTAGTCTGAAATAGAAAAAGAAATGCTATGAAATAAATTATGAAATCTTTCTAATTCTACAGATAAGTTAGAAGAATTTTTAGAAGTTTAAACAAGATAATACATTAAACAATTTACTAATGGTATTAAGCGCACACCATGCTCTACCGCCCCTAACTGACGAGGTAACGGTCTTTGTATCTTACGCCTAAATGGCAAGTGTTGCCATACACTACACTATCAGAGGTTTTTTTATTAAGAAAAAATGAATAAAACTCGCTGAATGAGCGCCACACAGTAATGCTAAAACAAATGTTTCAAGTTAAGAAATCCTTTTAAGAAGTAAAATCTATTGACGTTTAAAGAGGTATCTACGTTACCGTACATCTGAAATACGACTAATAATTATACTAAGATTTTTAGCCAGGTTTGGTCTCCTGGCTCTAGGAAATTTCTGATCAGGCTTAGCCTATTAAGCCTGCGAGCTACGACTACAGCTTTTTAACTTTAATTTTTAAAATCTCAAGTTCAATTTAAAAAAGATCAAGTTTAATTTAAAAAGTTTGTAGTAGAATTTATTTTAAAAAATATCAAGTTCAATTTTGAAAAGCTTATGTTCCTAAAATTGCACACCTATATAATAATAGTATTGTTATAGTTTATTTGTTAGAATGAATATTCATTTTCAAGCCCTTGCTCTGAAAATCGAGTAAATCGAATTGAAGGCCCGAATTTCAAGGCTCCTTCATTTAGTATTTTTCAATAATCTGATACTAGTAGTTCAAAAGACATACGAGGGCGTTCCAACGTTTATTATCAGTATGCTGCACACAGTCTAACAGAGCCACAATTTTGGTTCTCTGCATAATATCGAAACAAGACGTGGTGCACTTTTACCGTAAACGCTCATAACGCTAATAATGTCTAGTAGTAATTAGAAAAATAGAAGTTTCAAATTATTGAGTTGTTTATAAATAATCGATCTGAAACGAATCAAATATTCTTAGTACGAGAAAGAAAAAGCTTAGAACAAAATAGCTTTGAGTTATCCACAATTATCGGCAAATATTCATTCAATAATTACACAGGTTGGTTGTATGACAAATCTAAGCGTACAAGATAAGGAACGAAAATAATATTTATCATAACAGTGATACCTAAAGGAATTCCTATAATCACAGTTAACAAAGTGGTATGCGAAGCGAAGCTCACTAGCGTAGATGCTTACGCTACGATCTTGTTCTGCATGTTCGTATACACGAGTGCAGGATGGCGCTTACACGAATATCAGACAAACCAAGCTGCTGTGATTTTGTACTTAATTTTACATTCTTCAAGTTTTATGTATGAATCATTCGCTAAACAGATCATCGGTACTTTGTGTAATAAGTAACTGTGTGAAAATTAGCAAACTGCACTGACTGAAAGGTAAACATTACACACTTTCAAAATTGAATTTAAACAATAAGGCTGCTACAATAATGGCATATTATATATTGTCACATATTATCTATATAATATCCTGCAAGTTCCTCCCCTAGTACGTTAGTTACTTAGTTACTTAGTCCGTCCGTTACGCTCTCATCCGAGTTTGCAATATCATGGATACCGAATGCTGGGTGTTACAATAAAAGATCACTGTTACGCCATCGCCAAGATGGGTCGACTGGTGCCTCTGTACTACGGAGGGAAAATAATTCTCACCTCGAATAAACTGAGCTCGCGTATCACAGATACTTGCGAAACGTACTTCTGTCACGGATTTCAAAATTTTGTTAGCTTGCTAGCTCAGTCACTTTTTCGCTTGACTACTATTGCATGTTTTACTACTTCGCCACGCAGCCATCTGAAATTCTGGAAATTATTGGAAGTTTATCGCAGCAACAGAAAAACTGTTGACGAACCTCGCCTTAATAAATGTTTGTCTGCAAATTGACTTCTCTTCCATCTCTGAAATACAATGAAGATTCTAATGGAATAACCAGCCTCAGAAAAAACGTCCTCTTATCAATCAACTGACTACCCTCCGGCATCCTTAAGACAGGGACATTATCAAAGAGCAGCAGCAGAAAAACTGTTGACGAACTTTGATTTAATAATTATCAGTCAGCAAAACTGACTTCTCTTCTATCCATGAAATACCAGGAAGATTTCAAGGAAATAACCAGCCTAAAAAACATGGTCTTTCATCGATCAACCAACGACCCTCAGGTACCCCTAAGACAGAGACATTATCAAAAGGGTAGCATCCGAAGGAGGACCAACCCACAATTATCCATCAATTGGCGCCCGAACAGGGACTAAGCCAAATTATCCATCAATCGCCTTTACATGCATTGATATGTTTGATATTTTATATTAACTCCTACTAATTGTTAAAAAATACAATAAGAGAACCGTACCTTTTCTTCATGTTCAAGTGATAATTGCGCCGATTTATAGCCTTAGAGAAACGCAATGGAGCGAAGATTGGAAGCTACTCGCGATAGAATGAGACTCCACCGGCAGCGAATAAAAAATGAACAACGGCAGGAAATCCTTGAAAGAGACAGCCAACGTCAGCAAGTGAGGCGCGCTGCAATGAACGATATACATTATACAACATGAAAACTACTTTCAGCGAGACAGTCGAAGAAATAAATCATGGGAGAAAATACGGACGAGGAGCAGCAATTTTGGAATCTTGAGCGGCATAGAAATTTATTTCAGTAAATCAGGCAAAATATGAACGAGGAGCAACAATCGCAGCATCGCGAGCAGTAAAAGAATTTTTCCCAGCAAAGTAGGCAAAATGTGGATGAGTACAGCGGGTACAGTACCTAGAGCATCAGAGAAATTTATTTTGGCAAAGAAGGCAGAATATGAACGAGGAGCAGCTAAGGGTTAGGTTACCATAGGTTAGATAATGTTGATAAATTGTTTTACACGTCCACAATTTTTTAAGGTTTGACATATTATCAGGAAAGCTTTGTTAGGATACGGTAAATTATTATATGTTAAGATAGGATAAGTTAGTTTAATGTTATGTTAGAATTTGAGAGATAATTTTGACCGAATTTTTTCACGAGTCCACCTTGCTTAGCAATGACATTGGATAAGTTAGGTTAAGATATCTTAGGTTAGGATGGGTTAAAGATATGTTAGATTACGCTAGGTTAGGTAATGTTGACCGTTTTTTGACGGGACCACCGTTTTTCATTTTAGGTTCGCATATTTAGGTAATGTTGATGGAATTTTTTCACGTTTTTTTATGTTTTACACATCAGGATCAGTTCGGTTACTATAGGTTAGGTTGGGATTGGTTAAAATATGTTTGGTAAGGGTAGGTTAGGTTAGAATGTTATGTTAGAATTGGTAAGATAATGTTGACCGAATTTTTTTGCAGGTCCACCTAGCTGACTGACGACATTGGTGAAGATAGGTTAGGTTAGGACAGGATAGATTAAGATATGTTAGGTTAAGATAGGTTAAGATATGTTTGGTTAGGATAGATTAGATAATGTTGAAGGAATTTTATCATGGGTCCACGGTTTTTTATGTTTCACATATTTTCAGGATGGGGTTAGGATAGGAAAGGTAAGAATATGTTTTGACGTGTTAGGTTAGAAAAGGTTTTGTTGGCATTGGTAAGGCAATGATGACCGAATCCACTTAGCCTTACAATGGCACTGTCCGTGGAATTACCACGGGTCCTGCTAGTGCATAGTATTATACATAAAAGATAATACCAAACTAGAGGCAAATCTCTTAACTAATAATTCCATTTTTACACATTTATTCTACAGCTTAGATCATTTATTCGTTGTCTCCCATCTTTAAATCATCTAACGCAAGTATTCCAGCAAAATGCTTATGTATATGATTGTAGGAGTGTAGACATAACCTGGGTGTTACGGCATTAATGTATATATCATACATTAATTTATAATTTGTATAGTTTTTTGAAATTAATGTAAATTTTATAATGTGTTATGACATTAATGTATAAATTTAGAAATATAGCCTACTTGAGACTTTTAAATTAAACTTGATATTTTTAAATTGAACTTGAACTTTTTCTACATTTTAGTTAAAAAGATGTAGTACCTTCTCTTCCTGTCACCAGTTTACTGGGATAAAAACATTTTTTCACTGTGTTAAGCGATATATTTGACTGATGTGCAAATTTTTCACAGAATGCTACCAAATCATCAAAGGAAATTATAAGTCATGCTGATTTCTAAACTTCATCTCTGTGCAGATGACAAAACTGGCGAACGAAGTGAATCATGCGCTGGGCGTCAGAGATGATGCACTCCATCGTCAGGTGACAACAAATGATTATTTTGTTCTACATTCAACACATGGAAATGACTAAGGGCAAAATTTGTGCTTCAGGAATGTGTACCCGCAAGAATGGGCAACAGTATTGCACAACTTAGCTTAATGGCACAAGTGATGGCGAAATAACGATAGAGCGATTGCATTAAGCTTCTAAGCTGTAGTTCTAGTAAATATTCATAAAGCAAAAAAGTCGCCAGTACGTGCTTGCGTTGAGAGCAGGTTAAAGTTAACGGATGTGTAGCGCATCTGTTATTCAAATATGTTTTTTTAACATTATATCAAATTTTCGTGTTAGAGTATAGATTTTAATTGGTGGGCTTGCAGCTGTGGTCATTGCTGAAATGATTAAAAATAGAACCATTGTGAGCAGTTAATCTTTGTTTCAGAGTCTTCCTAGACAAACCAATTTTACATTTATTGAATTAATTACATTCTCTTCTGACACATTCAAATATGTATATCACACTGGCTCGGACTAGATCATTAACTCTGGATGAGGAAATATTTTTCACTAGAAGGTCACTGATTTTGCGATTTATATAACACACATAGGTTTAATTATCGATTCCGGATCTGTTGGCTTGGCAAAAATTTGAACAATATTCTTAAAGAATCGTTCACCAATTTAAATTTTTGTGCATTTGTTGTTCATAATATATACTGAAATGGCGTGAATTAAGTCTAAGATTATCGTTACTAAGATTTACTTTAAGAAGTTACCAATAGTTTAATCCATCAGCGTTTCAGGGAAATTGCCATTGACTATCAACCGCTTAACTCAAAGAATTTTAGAATGAAATTTACAGGAATATGAAATATGTTTAAGCATTATAATTTAATAGCCAGTGGAGTTTTCATGGAGTTGCCCTGCGTTTAATCTATGCAGAATAGTTAAGGAAACTGATTATTGCTGAGTTGTTCCAATTCAGAATTTCTCAGAACTTATCCCTCTGTTTCCTGTTTCAACTAAATTGAATGACTATACTATACGACGCAGCACCGAATGTGATACAGCTTGCGTTCTCTACGAGCCAGGGGCATCGATAGAATCGATTGAAATGCAGAGAATTTTTCTAGATTACCGGATAATTTATTTGTCAGTAACTCGCTCATTTTTCGCACAGCAACTGCACGAGAATGAACTTTTTTTACATCGCATTGCAAAATGGAATTTTCACTTTTTCAAATTGCGTTCTTTCAACTTGGCTCAGAGACGTGGTTCAGAACTCCAACATGCGAACTCAATATTCTCACTCATATTTAATTACTCTGATCCCCCAAGTCAACGAAAGGCTGTGCAACTGTCCATCAAAATCTATATTTGTTCTCCACTCATGTTCTGTAGTTTGTAAAGAACATAACTATTTATAAAAATACGACATGACATCACGGCGCCGCAGATCCCTATCACTATCATTTTCCAGGTGCATCAATGACGGAGCTTGGGAAACTACGGCATCAGCTATTTAGTTCATAACTGAAACATTAGTGGGCGCAATTTGATACCTAACGCAATCCACTTAGAGTTCTAGGCGGGCTTCATATGCTAAATTGACCCATGCAAGGCATCGTTATAAAAGTTTAACTTGGGAGAAATTAAAACGTATGCTCCAGAATCTGCTGACTGATTTTTGAGTATCAGATAACTTCTCAGTATTTTATGACCACTGGTGGAATGATGCACTTGTATCCTGTTGAACAGCAACTGAGTGCTATATACTCCCTCCACGGTGTCCTCAGAGACTCCGTGTGGTAAGGACGTGCGTTGCGCTCGCTCCGAAACAAAGTGCCTAACGCTAGAAAGAATGTACTCCTAACCTGAATGGGTACACACTCTCGCCATGATGATTCAAATGTGATTTAAACACAAAAAATGAAAAATCATCAAACTAAGTGGAAAATATTCCCTCAAAAAGTGTGAAAGTGCTCATCCCTCGCGTACACGAGGAAACGAACTCTCTCAATCTACAAGATGGGGCCCAAGAAGCAACGCAACAACAGCTGCGGCAACAACAACAGCAATGAGTTTCAGCCGAAGTTTGGTCAATATCCTGATGTGTCTAGCCTAACGAAAGACGGCAAAGAAGTGGTTTCTGTCCTAATAAAATACTTCGACTCAGTGATGACAAATTTTAAGAGTGATATTGATAAAATGCAAATTGAAATAAGTCACCTTAAAACACTAGTTGAAACAATAGCGGGGAAAGAAGCAGAGCACAAGAAAACTCTCGAAGAACAGGATGAGAAAATAGATAGCTTAGCCTTCCGTCTCGACCAGTTGGAAAAAAGTGATCAGCGCCGAGACGTTGAAGACAAAAAATGTAATCTCGTCATTTCTGGAAGGGATCTACCGCAATCACACTCGAACGAAATCTGCAAAGAAGCCGTCTGCAAGCACCTGGAGGACAATATCAACATCGATCTCTGCGACACTGAAATCACATCAGCTAACAGAATGGGGAAAAAACCAGTAGCTGGGAACGAAGATCGAAGAAACATTGCATTTGAACTAAAACATTATCACAAGAAACGTGAAATTCTCACCGCCTGCCGAGAAATGAAACCAAAGTTTTTTTTATAAATGAATACCTCATACCTTCACGAGCTAACGCTATGTACATCCTTCGAATGGACAAAAGGAAATTCCCGGATAAAGTTAGAATACCGAGAGCACAGGACGGAAACATCTTCGTATCTAACCCTGGAAACCCAGATTCAAGACGCCTTCAGATCAACACCCCGGAAGACCTCGAGAAATACCTGATGCAACAACTGAACATGTCATCAAAACAGGTCATGGGTGACTAGACTTGACAAATGTATAACAGATGTATGTGTAAACATTTAATGACATCTATGTGTGACATTTTGTAACAACGTAATCAGCAATTTTTCGCCTACCAATATTACTGTGAATTCTTCTTTTTTTACCACTACAGTTATTATTACGCGTAAACCATATCAGCTGATTGTATCATTGTCGTCATAATCTTTAAAACTTATTACCTGTTGTATGTGAACTTGTGAAAACGCCCTTAGCAATCTGTTTGCACCAATGTAGTGATATCGAACTCCAATATTATAACAAATATATAACAGATGTGTGTGTAAACATTTATGACATCTGTGTGTGACATTTTGTAACAACGCAATCAGTAATTTTTCACCTACCAATATTACTGTGAATTCTTCTTTATTTACCACTAAAGTTATTATTACGCGTAAACCATATTAGCTGATTGTATCATTGTCGTCATAATCTTTAAAACTTATTACCTGTTGTATGTGAACTTGTAAAAACGCCCTTAGCAATCTGTTTGCACCAATGTTGTGATACTGAACTCCAATATTATTCGCTCATGGACTGAGTTTGTGTGTACTCACGAAATCGCGCTAGATTTTTCTTTCTTACTCTATTCTCTCTTACTTAATAAGCTACTTTTTAGACAGGAATATCCCTTTAAGCTTGACTCTGTTCTTCGTTTCTTTTTTTAAGCTATATAGTACCTCCTTCTAACTGTTTACTCATTTTAAATGACTGATCACGCTGAAATACTGGAAGAAATCGACCCGGATATCAATCATTTGAACAGGTTATATCCAAACCTAAACGACTCGCACGACTGTAGGTATACTAAAATATCAAAATTCAACGAAACTATACGAATAACTCGCCATGACTTTGCACTCGTTTGTTAGAACTGTAGGTCACTCTATCCAAAATTGGAAGAGATACAATGTACTTTTACCGAACTTGAATATAACCTAGACGTGATTAGCTTCACCGAAAGCTGGCTAGATGACTCGACCAAAGACATGATTCGATTCGAAAATTATCATAGTTACCATTCGCTACGAAAAAACCAGCGAGGTGGAGGCGTCAGCACATATATATAACCACATAGACTCGAGAATCATAGCAAATGCATCAATGAATCAGGATCATATAGAATCACTCTTCGTAGAACTGTCCAGAGATGGTAAACGCAATGTGCTTGGGACGGTGTATAGGCCCCCTTCAGCCTGTCCTATATCCTTCCTAAATGAGCTAAATCGTATCATTTCTCAGTTCAACAGGTCCTTATACAATGACATAATAATATGCGGTGACTTCAATTATGATCTACTGAAATATGAAAGCTATGAACCAATCTCTAATTTCCTAACATCCTTTCAGTCTCAATCTTTCCTTCCGATCATCACAAAGCCAACGCGAATAACCTCTGAGTCTGCTTCGCTGCTTGACAATATCTTTATGACAGACCCAAGTGATTTTCTTTCTGGAATAATTACTTCTGACTTATCAGATCATTTTCCAGTTTTTCTTGTTAAGAAAAATGTCTATATTGCTTGCACCAAGCCACGGGCTGAAACTAACTCATATCGTAAAGTAAGCGAGTCAAATTTATAGGAAATGCGCACCGTTCTAGAACAATCAATATCAACATTGCATATCTCTCAACACAATAATGCAACGAGCATTTATGAAGCAGTAGTAAAGTTGACTGAAACTATAATGGTCGCATATAATAAGTGTTGCCCAATTGTAACTCGTACAGTTACCCCAAGAAACAAACAAAAGCCCTGGATTACAGGAGATATCGTGATAAATATAAAAAAACGTCAAGCGTACCTAACCCTCCTTTCCGAAGGGCGAATATATCGAGAAACATATAACCGATTCCGAAACTATGTGACAAATCAGATAAGGACATCAAAAAAGAGCTACATTACGCGCAAGTTTACTCAATTTAAAGCAGATGTTAAAAAGACTTGGCACCTCCTTAACTCTTGCTGTAAACCGAATAACGCCGATAAAAAGAAAATTGAACATGTTGTTCAAGATAATGTAGCATACCATGGGAAGAAAGAAATTTCTAACCTCTTTAACAATTTCTTGGTAAGCGTGGGGAAAACTATAGCTGATAGTATTCCAGGTGAACCTTCCCAGGCAGCATTCGTTTGTTCGTAGGATATTCAGAGGATATCCTCTCAGGATGTCCCAGGATTGTCCTTTGATAACATCCTCGCGATATAAAATTTGTACACATTCAGGGGATATTAGAAGCAAATATTCAGAGGATATCCTCTCAGGATGTCCCAGGATTGTCCTTTGATAACATCCTCGCGATATACAAATTTGTACACATTCAGGGGATATTACAAGCAAATATTCAGAGGATATCCTCTCAGGATGTCCCAGGATTGTCCTTTTATAACATCCTCGCGATATACAAATTTGTACACATTCAGGGGATATTACAAGCAGACATCCAGAGGACATCAGAATCAAATATCCTGGGAATATAATATACAAATATTCCAATGATGTCCCCCTCAACTCTGAAGGCAGGAATTTAGAAATCAACTTCCACCAGGGTCACCAGCACATACCTCTAAAGAGAATATCCACTACTGATATTAAATGGAATTTCTACGGAACTTTCTGAAAGTATTAAAGTGAAAATATCACTATAGAATTAGTCGTTCAAAAATTCATTTACTAATCACACTAACTACATTATTCGTGATATTTTTAGAGTTTGCAAAACATTCTAACACTCTAGATACCTACTTCCACTTCCTTGTGTTATCAACCACTGAACAGAAACGGATAAAAACAGCAGGAACTTGACTTTGAACCCATCTAGGTATAGTAAATTAGATATATTCCATGTAAAGTACACTACCAACAAAACTGTTTTTTTATATTGTCAAATAAAAACATGCAGGTTAGGAAGGGTTAAATTTAAACTTACTAAAATTATGAAGAAGAGCAATCAATTACAGGTCAATGAAGGATAAGTTCATATCAATGTAACTAACCATTTTGATAAAATGAATAACTTACCTACTCGATTCCATGTTAAAGAATTCTATAGCTAGTTATATGAACAATTATTTCATACCCACTCCTTGATGATGTTTGTTAGGTTGGTTTTCACCCGCAATTCAATCATCTCTGCAAAACCGTCTGAATCTCTGAAACATGAAACAATTAATAATTAGATACAGTATTTTTATTTATAAAAGTTAAATAATGAGCTTATTGAAAATATCCAATTGAAAACCCTTTGTCTAACTACTGAAAAAAATTTCATCAAATAAATTGCGTCTTGAAAACATTTTACAGTACAGAAGGCTCGAAAAGAAATCATCATTCCAATTAAATTCAACTAAGTGTTATAAACGTAGAGTAAAGAGGGTCATTTCCACGGTCTCCCAAGAGGCACCCTCTGTGAACCGTCGTTGACTTTATATTAAAGTGGAAGTCTCACCATGATGAATCTGAAGTACTTTAGTAAAATTTGAGATCGGTTGTCCTCAAATTTCACTAGAGTACTACAGACTCACATAGTCCTACATAAACCACTTGAATTAGCATATGTAGCTACTGATAAAAAATAATATGACAGGACAGTGTGTGTGTGTAGGTGTGTGTGCATGTGTGTGTGTGTGTATATGTGTGTGTGTGTGTATATGTGTGTGTGTGCAGTACTTTGTTCACAACATAGTAATGAAATACTGTATGACATTTAATAAACCATCTATCGTCAAAGTTTGTCCTTCAAACCACATGCTCCAGTTACGAAATTAAAAATTTTCAAATCGACACAAGAATCTAAATTAAAAATAAAAAAAGTTTAACCGCATAAACATTTATTCAGTAAATAACCATTTCAGACGTATAATCAAAACGAATTGTTTACCCAGGGTTCATATTCATCCTATAGCTAATTCTCTACAAATTTTCTGATGCCAACATTGTGGAAAAAAAGTTATATACCAAAAAAATAAAATAAAACTACAGTAAGCACACCTTTCTTCACAAATCACCTACATATAGATAGATTAATTAAATTATTTTCAAGTTTAGGCATGTTTTCAAAATTTAGGAAAAAAATTTAACTGCCCAGATTATTTTGACAAGGTAGGGCAATGAATTGAACATAACTAAGTTTGAAATACCATAGTTACCTACAACAAAAATATAATAACTAGCTATATGATATTGCCAGTTATAGCTAGTAGCTACCCAGTCCTTTGAGTAAATTATGTCCTTTCAACTAGAAATAATTAACACTACTACGAAAAAAAGAACATCATTCATCGTCCAAAACGCTCCGTGGCATTAACCTCAATACTGGAAATAAAAAATATTATTACTTAAATATATCTATACCACATAGCTACTCTAGGCTAAAGCCCAAAGTACATATATTATAAACGCTTATGCCTTCCTCCCTCACTAGCAAGGATGTTCAAAGGAGAAAAGGAAGTTTATAAAGCAAGAGAAAAAGATAGAAAAGGTAAGAGGAGGCGTTGAAATAAAGGACAGCGGTTGTTCGGTCGAATAAAAGAATGATCCGTAACACAACAAAACCTAATCTATTAGAACAAAAAGGAGACCTGTCTCACCAGAATGCATAAAATAAAAATCAATAGAAGAAAGTAAGAGACAGAAATTCAAGAAACTTTAACTAATCAAATTAGCAATTAAAAAACAGAACGGACCTAAACAATGTAAAGAAATAAACGAGCATCCAATAACCCCAATGGAAATAAAAAGAACATAAGAATGTATCCAAATTCTTTCAGCTGCAGATGTGTATCTCACAATTCGTTCAAAGTTCACGTCCAGGTTCAGGCTCATCCTGCCCCTGCGCACCAGACTCTTGAACAGCACCTTTCTTTTTGGTGAGTCTGTCTTTGGCATGTGTTAAGTTCAACGCCATGAGTTTCACAATTTGATCCGTGCTAGTTTCAGAAGAGAACGGATTTTTCTTCAAGGCATCTGTTGAAGCATAACATTTAGTTAAAAAAATAAAAATATTGTAAAAAAGTACCATGAGATGTTATTAATCATACAGATATAGGGTAATGTTCGAATGGCCGGCCGGTTCGAATCGTCTGTCATTCTTAGTTAATTTTCAATTTTGACGGTCGGTAGCAATCCAAAAGCCAACCCGTTAGACGCGTAGCAGATCACACCACTACAGGCCTTGCGGGTTGAGTTTTTAGATATCTACCGAGCGCACAAATTTAAAATTAACTAAGAATGACCCACGATTCGGACCGACCGGCCATTCGAACATTACCCTAAATCAAATATTAGTTAGTAGCTATATTATAAATTTATACAATCACATTTATGGATATAGCAGACTACAAAAATCATAACATATGCAAATACATATGTATATTTCTTTTTTACTATAGCCCCAGAATGAAGAAGAAATTTAGAGATGAATTTCCACCAGCGGACAGAATGGAAAAAAATTCATGTCTACAACTAATTAATTACTAAAGTAGAAAGGTTCAAAGAAGTTGTGCAACGAACAAGTTTCAAAGATATATTTAGCCATTGCCTTTTTTACTATTATTAATAGTGATAACTTGATAAGTATTGAACCCTGTGGTTTAACTGGTTTTCATCATTTACACAGTAAATGTAATTATTAAACTTTGAATCTGATTCTTCATGGCACAACTTATTTAAACCTAGCATCTAGCTAGTTAACTTCATGATGACCCAAAGAAAGGTAACATTTTTTGTCACCCTAGTTAGGAAATTTTCAATTTTACATACATAGAGTATCAGTGTTGCTTACCCAATATGCAGCTGAACAGCTTCAGATCTTTAAAAGGTTTTTTGCCAGTTTTGCCATGCATACTGAAGTCCAGTGCTAGTTCTCTTGCAAGACAGAAGTTCATCATATTATTTATGATAGCTCTCGTGTGAGTACCTCCAACAGTTTGTAATTTCATTACAAGATTTAGTTTTTCATCTTCACTGTTCAGAAGTTCCTCCAATGCTATCAAATCATCATTTGTTTTAATAGGAAATGATGGTAACTTACTTTCCTTACTATGTTGCAGTAACATTTCACCTGAACTGGATGCACGAGCAATTTTTTTGAAAGTCTTATATGCCCTATTGGCTTCCTCACTTCCATTAACAACTTTCTTGTGAATATTAGAAAATCCTTCAACAATAAGATTTTTAAGCTCTTCTACTTCAGATTTCAAGGCAGCACAACAACAATTCTTCGTTGAAGTTGGTACATTGCCGCTTTTAACTGCAGGTGCCCGTGCTGCACATACAAAAAAAATATTTTAAATAACAATCATACGTAAATAGACAAGCACAGATAATATAATGTTAATGTAGTTTGAGCTGATTCAAAGTATGGGTATCATTGCTCAAGATGTGCTCAACAACACGCAATTCCATAAGACTTATAATTTTATCTAAGTAGCAATGAATGGAAAGTATCTAGCTTGTTTAGTAAATTTGTAAAAAAATTAGTGTATTAGCATTGGTATAGAGTTTTGCTATCTGTGAATTTTGAGTCACAGTATTAGTATCTGCGGTGAAAATTTCAGTTGCAGTGAAGCTAAAATGTTTGGTCAATGTGAAATTTAGTGCAAACACGAAAATTGATAATTATATTCCACACAATCACTAAAGGAACCCATTTAAGAACGTTTTTCAGGAACGACATTCTGCTCGCTGATGCGTTATTTTTGAATTATTGAACTTTGAAGTTGGCCGTCGCGCGCCCAAGGAAGCGAGCGTAATTTAATTAAAAACGGAAGCTAACCCCTATTACAAACGTAAAGAGGTTGGGTCGTGAGGGGTAGCCACAGTTCTTTTAGTGAAAAGTATAAATAAAGCTTCTAAACCACCCATTAGGGTGACGAACGCAATCTTGTTTACATCGGGTCTAACATGGCGACCACCATGGGCGCCGCCATCTTGGACCCGATGTCAACATGATTGCGGTCGTCACCCTAATGGGTGGGTTAGAAGCTTTATTTATAATTTTCACTAGAAGAACTGTGCCTCCCCCTCACGACCCAACCTCTTTACGTTTGTAATAGCTTCCGTTATTAATTAAATTCCGTTTCACGCGCTCGCTTCCTTTGGCGCCAAGGCCAACTTCAAAGTTCAATTATTCGAAAATAACGCATCAGCGAGCAGAATGTCATTCATGTAAAACGTTCTTAAATGGGTTTCTATAGTGATTCCTAAGATCGGAATTCTTATTTTCCGTGATTGCATTAAACTTCACATTGACCAAATGTTTATGTAAGCTATTTATTTTCTTTCATTTACATTATCTATTTTTAAAATTGTTTATTTACATCATTGCAGTACCTAGGCAAATATCCAATTTTATGTCAAGTGCCCAATTTCTAAAATCATTGGTTACACATTTTCTTCATTATTATAATTAGAATCTGTAACAGTCTCAGCAGCAAGATAAACAATTTTCAAAAAAAACTTAGGCTTTGTGCTCATTCTTTTCTCTCATAATTTAAATAACTAAAATGGTTTGACATTACTTAGCTATAAATAAGGACTTACCGATTGAAGGAAGTCTAACTTGTTTCTTCCTTGGAGGAGATGGAAGAAGTTCATCAGAAAATGATTGAGTATGAATTTTCTTTTTTGTCACAGGGGTTCTTACTTCACTGTCACTACTAACTGCTTCACATGTAAGATCTGCTGCCTGCTGTCTTGTTTCAATCATGTCATCATAATCATCAGCATAAGCTTTTACGGAGCATTTTACGGCCTTCCACGATGTAGATGGCTGAGAGTTCTTTTTTATAAGTTTAGATATCACTGAATTGTTCTCTCCAGCTGGCCACAAACAATAAGTTTGGTCACCTGTCTTCAGAATCCAAGATGATGGCACACCTTCATAGGTGCCCTCATCACAAAATACAACAACCGTATACATTGTGGATCTGGTAGTTGATGCGCACATACACTAGAACAATATTAGCACATAAAATAACAATATAAAAGAAAAATGTCACAAGCATTCACTTAATAACGCTATCACGTATGAATCTTAGAGGGCGTCAACCCTTCACAAGCAGCTAGCTTGAAACTGCCACGGCGCCGCTGCACGCCGTGCAGTGCTTATAAGCAACCCTCATCTATAGAACGCAATTGAAACTAGTCCGTTGCAGAATGCTACCGTAAAATAATGTGAAATTTTTTACAAGCCCCAAAAATTTGCATTTCCACATTGAAATAGATAATATTTATCGAAGGCCCCTACAAATTTTCGAAATAACTAAAATGAAATGAATAGTATTGTTGCTATTGCAAAGTACGTATGCATGTGCGTACCTCCGTATGGTAGTAACACTTCTAAAAGCACTAAAAAACTTCCATGTCTTTATAAAAAACCTTGTAATTATCTTTATTTACAAAGACATATATGTGTTTGAACTATCATAGCCTAATGAACATATTCTTTAAATGAGTTGGGTATGTGAAGAAAGTGTTTAGAGGGGCTTGAAAGAAAACGTGAATACCTATTATGTGACTGGCATTATTGTTTAGTTTACTGCATGTAAAATTCCTATATAATTATACTCATACCTTTAAGTTTGACAGTAGGTCTAGGTACATTCGTGCAGAAAATAGTTTTCTAATTCATTATATTTCTGATAAGAGTTTACATATTTAATTAGATTTTCTATTTCAAGTTGTCATTCAATATATTATACGAAATTAAAGGAGGTAAATCTCCGGACTTTTACTGCCTTCAAACAAATTGAAACGTAATTCGTTCAGGGGAGAGCATATTTATGATAATTTCGTAATGTAATTTGTTTGAAATGAATTATTTACTGAATGGAAAAAATTATTTGAGAGTGTTTATAATTTTTATTTTTGTTTAAATTATGACGCTCATGAATTTAACCTTCGTAAAAAGGTGACAAAAGATTTATTTGATTGTATAATAGTGTTTAGATAATTAAACTCAAAATAAACATGAAGACAAATTATTTTCAGAGATACCTATGTCCTTGAGGAATATCCGGTGGATATTAAGAGGAGACCATCTGCAAACACCTATACTACTTCACGATAGAAACAAATTTTTAAACATGTCCAATCTCAATTAGACAGAAAAAAACTCAAGGAAATCTTTTATTTTCAACTAAATTTTTATTAGACTTCAAAATACGTCAAAGTTATCTAGAGGATATCCTCTCAATATTGAAAAGGGGTATAGTTAATTTACGATATCCGTATAATATCGAAACAATGTTAGCTCCGAACATGAGGACATACAGCGAACATAGAGGACACCGAGGGAATATCCTTAGGATATTCTAATGCTGCCTGGGTACTGATCACCTGGAATACATGGATCATATTCGAGAACACAACTCCTTTTTCTTTACGCCTACCAACTCTTCCGATGTAATTGCGTGCATAAGCAACCTGAAAAATAAATCGAGTGGATTAAAAACGTTTCCGACAAAAGTACTTAAAATTATTGCTGAAATTGTAGCCCCACTGATAGCCAATCTTATTAACCAGTCTCTCTTACTGGGCACTTTCCCGAACTCCCTCAAAGTTGCTAGAGTAACCCCAATCTTCAAAAATGGTGAAAAAACCTGTGTAAACAATTATCGACCTATCTCCGTACTTCCAATTATAAGCAAAGTATTCGAAAAAAATTGTGTATAAAAAAGTGTACTCTTATTTTGAACAAAATTCATTTCCTTACGATAAACAATACGGCTTTCGCTCAAAAAAATCAACAACACAGGCTACATTAAATCATTTACAATTCCTTTATTCTAACATAGATGAAGGAAAGCCTGTCTTCTCTGTATTTTTTGACTTCCGAAAAGCATTCGATTGTGTGGACCATAAAATATTACTCTCGAAACTACACTGCATGTTACGGCATTCGAGGGGTTGCCCATGATTGGTTCAGATCAAGGAGCTTTGATGGAACGGAGGCGGCATCCCTATCTTTTGCCAGTCAAGCGAGTGAAGCCAGTTTTGCCGACCCAAGCCCCGCCCACCCGGCATTGGGGCCCAGTGTGGAGGTGGTGTTGCAGTGGAGGGGTAGCACCACCTCCATCATTAGCGACTGAAGACAGCGATAACATTAGCTGTTAAATGGCAGACTTGCGCTACTCTGTGCTATACGTTTTTTTTTTAGGCATATATTTCAATTGCGTCCTCGCTGAATGACAAAGAAACTCATATTGAAAAAACTCGCCCTTCACCGCAGCGTGGATAAGCGGCGCCCTGTCACGCTGAGTGTCTGACACGCACTGAGCCCCATCTCCGTGTGTGTGCCCGTATACCACGATATACACAAGACAGGTAGGTCCACTTCAAAGGGGACAGCTGCTCGCAACCGTTAGACAAGCCAGCCAATAGGAGACGTTTGACCTGATGACGTTGCCACACCCATACCACGTGACCCACACCACACTCGCGGCAGCGATGCACTGGCTGCCGTACGTATGATTGCACTATGGCAGGAACTGCCGGGTTTCCGCACATACGTATTGAAAAAAATGTAAATTGTCTGGAAACCATGATGCTGAAAAACTTTGATAATCTCGTATGCAATGCTTAATAGCCACATAATAATTAAAATTTGTGTGCATACTAGCAAAACCATCATATTCATCGATACAAAGCTCCGCTGGTAGTTCTCAAATTCAAATGTTTCTTTTCGAGCGGTAAAAGGATACATCAAATGAAAGTCCTCATAATGTTACTGTATATTTCAGAAAGAAACACTGAGTTCATCGTTTGTTAATGTCAATAAACAACAGGATGAAATTACTCTGGCAAACAATGCTTTCCGCTTCAAGAGTCTTCAATTCTTTTAGAATACTTGTTGAACGATATACATAGAAAGCAGGATTAGTTATTTTACGATGTCCATCATCTTTAATGCACATTTATTTTAGGCTATATATATATATTACAGGCCTCGTATAAATTCAAATTTTAAATAGGCTCCGGAAGTACAAATCTTCCGTATTAATCATTCTCTTGCACCTTTTTCGTAATCTGCTGTGCTCTCTTACTCTTACCCACCGATTTGTACAGACGATTTTTGAATAATCACCGCTACGTCATATTGCGTTATAAAGAATGTGTTATCAAGATTAGATAATTTTTGAATTGCTCTGTATCCATGATCGACGTCTAGGTAGTTGAAAATTTGAACAACGAGCATCGTTGAACTAAAAGTGTAGCTGCTTCGAGTAACTACAGGAATATTGGCAGTATTGCTGTAGTCATTCCAGCAGCTACACTTTACCTAGTGAAAATCCCTCAGTACATGTAAAACATGCATCTGGTCTAGTTTTATAACATGGCAAAAGTAGCCTAACATCCATATTTATTTGATGAATACATTATTGTAGCAATTAAATATTGAACACTACGTCCCTTAATTATTAAATATACATATACGTACAGACATATACGGCACACATCCTATAATAGGTAACTTGCTCCGGTTAATTATCATCTAAATGAATAACAAGAATAATAATAATAATAAACTCAGTTAACGACAACTTCCGCCATAGACTATTTAGTTGTCGCTTTGGCAATTCTACCGAAGTTGCTGTGTTGTTGCAAGGCTTTACGCTGAGATCATAAGTGTCTTCCATCTTTCTCTGCTATTTATACAGATTACATCCATTACCACGTTATTGCTCGCATATTCCATCTTACTCAGTGAAGTGCGATACAACTCAATACAATACACTTTTCACCAAAAAAACAAAACTCACGTCTGACTTCAACAATAGCTGGCATAACACGAAGTATGCCCTCCTTTTGTCAGGCCACAACAATTCTCCAGAACTTCACCCCCATTCGTTACACAGCGATATAACATTACATAAATGTCGATAGCTACCGTTTAGCATGAGAGACCCAAAAAGGAGCCGTCATGGACATTCTAACACTTATCACAACATTTGTTTCTTTTTACCCGTCATCATAAGGATTCAATCACCATATGAACGAAGAATGGAGCCAATATAGCTGAAACTCGTAATTTTTACCAGAAGAACCAGGGTACATGAATGCAAGGGAACAATAAATGTGGAAGGATTGAAGCTAGGACTCCAAAGTTGGGGTTCCACCTCCCACCCTCACTTTCGCTAAGCGTCTTACCCGCGCTGGAACCCTTTCTCAACTCAGCGCTGAGTATAGGAGTTCAGTACGCTCAACCATTTTGGTTCTAAACTGTGCCGCAGAACATACCAACTGCTACAAGCCTCTAGGACTTAAGGCAAACCGTAATACAAACATTAAAACACAACCTCGCCACTCTTGAACTGGGTGGGTCCACTCAGATTTAACATCATGTATTCCCGAATACATTCACTTCTTCAACAAATTACAGTACTTTATGAATAGGTCCCCCATCAGATAACAGGCTGGCCACACTTATGTTTCCTCCTGTCACCGCTTAGAAATTACAAATCTCATTTCCTTTCCTGTCGGAAATAACAAATTATAAGACTTCAGCTGTAATCAGACGCTTGAAATGCAAAATACACATTATGATCACTAAACATAAAAGAATTTAATGCTACGCCACTCTTTTTCTGTAAATTCACATCAGTATTCACAATTCAATAATTTGCACGTCAGAAACTTTAGAATCGAAGCCAAGGGCGTGTTTTGGTTTCTTATGAGCAAATAAATAAGTTTTCAATGCGAAATAATGAAGCTCCATCCTGATACAGGACATTAGATGAAGACAAAACGTACCTAATGTTTTACTGCCCTCATGTTCTGTGACAATGATGATCTTGATGCTCAAATATCTGAAGTTAGTTCTCGGACATTACAATTACTTTCGAGGTAAAATTAAAAAAAAAAAACATCGGCATCTTTGCGATGCTTTATATCCAATCAAGCCTGATACAAATGATCTTAAGCATTGGTTTTTCAAATGTCCTATAACTAACACTATATATAGGACACCATGACGGTTCCCCCGTAAAGCCGGTACCCATTTCCGACACCTGGGTCGAGTGGGGTATTGTGCTTGAGCTTTCCCTTATACCCAACGGGGAAAATCGCAGCGCCAGCGCCGGGATCCGAACCCTCGTCTCGACAGCTGCTCATCGATTTTCGAATTTTTGTTGCTTGAATCATGGTAATAACATCGAAATAAACAACTTTTCTCCTATACACTTTTTTCGTGAAATGAGTATTTAACGAGGTTTAGCAGTAGGTTTGGTTTCGTCTTTGATGGCGATCGCGCTGGAAGCGAGTGCGCATTGCAGTGTTGCTGTCCGACGTGCTCCTTGAATTACTTGCCGCTTCAAATACTGGAGTTGCGGTCAGTCATTTACCGCTATAACTAATAAAATACTCATTTGAGACGAAAAGTGCATAGATGAAAACTTGTTTATTTCGATCTAATTAACTATGCTAAGGCATCGAAACTTACAAAATCGATAACTGACATATCCGTCAGATTTACCACAATTTTAATAATTTTGGTGCCCTAGATAGGTAATATGGTAAATTTTAAGAAGATTTTAATGAATGACATTGTGCTTTCAAATGCTTAGTTTTTGAGTAATTTAACTTTGAAGTTATAGGAACTGCGCTCATGAAATGGGTTTCCCGTGCAAAAGGAGAGGGTGTTCGAACAATGCCGCAAGTGTGCGGAGCGCAGTAAAAGTTATTGTTTTGGCAATATATGACGTAATTTATAATTAGCCGACACTGGCGGATCCTGAACCCACTTCTAGGATGTCTTAGTTAATGTTAATAACACAATAAAGGCTATCACCCCAAAATATTAGTGGGACTGGAATAGTGAATACTTAAATATACGGTATTGACTTCTATAATTTTGCTAATGTTCTACGGTGGCCGCCATATTGAAAATGATGTCAACTGCATATCAATTTCAGTATTCACTACCCCAGTCCCGTTAATATTTCTGGGTGATAACCCTTATTGCATTATTGACTAAACGATCCTAGAAGTGGGTTCAGACTCTGCAGGCTGCGTGGTGGGGTCGGCTAATAACTAATAACGCCATATGCCATATATTGTGAAATCAATTATCTTTTCTCGCGCTCCGCGCAGTTGCAACATTGTTGAAAAACACTTTGCTTTTGCACAGAAAACCCATTTCATAGCACCGTTCTTATAATTTCAAAGTTAAATAACTCAAAACTAAGTATTTGCAAGCATAACATCATTCATTTAAAACGTCTTAAAATCTATCATATTACCTATCTATGGAAACAAATTATTAAAATTGTAGACAAGAATAAACTCAATATTGACCATAAAATAAACTGCAGTTATGTTGTGGGTATGGCCGTGATTTCCATAGCACCAAAACCAATATTGATGTCAAAATGTTGTCATTAAAATTGTATTGTACAATGGTAAATTTACAAACGGGTAAATCTGAAGGATATGTCAGTTATAGATTTTCCACTTTTTGGTGCCTGAACCTAATTATTTGAATCAAAATAAACAAGTTTTCTTCTATGCACTTTCCGTCTCAAATGAGTATTTTACGATTTATAGCGGCAAGTTTAGTTTCGTCTTTGATGACGAACGCGCTAGAATAAACAGCTACTCATCGATTTACGAATTTTTGTTGCTGGAATCATGGTAATAACATCGAAATAAACAACTTTTCTTCTATACACTTTTTTCGTCAAATGAGTATTCAACGAGGTATAGCGGTAGGTTTGGTTTCGTCTTTGATGACGATCGCGCTGGAAGCGAGTGCGCATTGCAGTGTTGCTGTCCGACGTGCTCCTTGAATTACTTGCCGCTTCAAACACTGGAGTTGCGGTAAGTCATTTAGCGCTATAACTAATAAAATACTCTTTTGAGACGGAAAGTGCATAGAAGAAAACTTGTTTATTTCGATCTAATTACCAGTGCTTAGGCATCGAAATTTACAAAATCGATAACTGACATATCCTTCAGATTTACCTACAAAAGATATATATTTTTAAACATAATTGTATATGGGCAACAACACTAAAATAGAACCAAAAAAATAGAGAATTTTATTTCAGCAGAAGTACACATTTAATTGATGTTTGAAATGTTTTTAAGTTCAATAGAACACATTTATACCTAACAATTTTGTTGGAGCACCTTGAAAAGAATTCTATCAGAATAAGTTCTACCATCTGTAGAAATTATTCATACCCCTACTTAAAATTTATTATATAATAATCCCTAATTAGCCATCCAGCTAGTAAAAATTGTAAAATTATGATCAAAAAACATCCACTCCAATTCGCACCATTCATGTAAATTTACCAATAATATTTGAAACTATTACTTTTAATTACTCTTCTCAAAATAAATTTACCTTTTTAATTATTCTTCCACGGGATCTCAACGTGTCACGAAAGCCATCAACAAAATTGTACTACCATCAGCCAATTCACGGATTGGAAACGTACTGATAAATTCGTACTGGATTTACACATGACAATTGTATATCTTACCTCCAATACTCAAATTCATGTCATAATAAGGCAATGGCACCACACCGTTTTTAAGAAGTACTTTTTGTTTTGAACGGTGAAAGGATTCTTCTGTAATCTGTTTTTCGAAAATGACGGCTACACACAAATTAGATTCCTTAATTGAACCCAGAATTTCAATTCCACTTGCTCTTATCCACTCTATAAAATTCGCATGAGGATAATGGAAGTACTTGATATCAGGTTGATCTCTAGAATTATTTTCACATCTGATAAAAGAATATTTCTTCGTTCTAATTGTAGGCGCCATTCTTGCTGATACCGACGAGAAACTGGGCGCGTTGTTGTTGTCTAAGTTGTCGTACAGCTGACTCGATATTGCCACATATTATTGCCAGATAGTGCATCTCTCTTTATCTGGGTTGCTATTCGTTCTGGGCCCGT
The DNA here is from genome assembly GCA_030386875.1 of Morinoia aosen. Lineage (NCBI taxonomy): Eukaryota > Metazoa > Arthropoda > Malacostraca > Amphipoda > Talitridae > Morinoia > Morinoia aosen. Next base: position 26,714,802 of record CM059557.1, on the reverse strand, counting down.
GACGTCACCACACCCAGGGCTCTTTCTAGAAATTACTTGAATGCTCCTACCTGTCTTATGTATACCGTGCCGTATACCCTACAGCTACCGAAAATTGGCTTCACTTTAGAGCGCTAATGCCGCCTCCATTCCATTAAAGCTCCTTGGTTCAGATCATACCAAACAAATCGGAAACAATACGTTGTCATTGACGACGCCAAATCGGACCAACAGACAATTAGCCATGGAGTTCCACAAGGATCTGTTCTTGGGCCTCTCCTATTTCTGATTTTTATCAATGATATTATTAAATCTACATCATTCTTCAAATTCATACTTTTTGCCGATGGCAGTACGCTTTCTGCGGTCCTTCCGAACCAAAATCCCGCTATGATTGCGGAGAAAATAAATAATGAACTTCATATGGTTTCAATGTGGCTTAAAGCTAATAAAATAAGCCTTAATATCGATAAAATGAAATATATATTACATTTTCATACAAGAAAAATTTATCACTCCCACGCATTAAAATTGGCGAAGGTCAGATTTAGAACAATACAGTCAGTCAGAGCCATCTCAAATGAGTCTAAACCATCTCATTTAAGTTTCTGGGCATCATAATAGATAAACATCTGACCTTCAAAGAGCACATCGCTTACATTAGCACTAAATTATCAAAATCCATCGGAATCCTATATAAAGTTGAAAATTTCCTGCCTGAAGCAGCTTTACAAATGCTCTACCAAACGCTCTTATATCCATACTTGCAATACGGAATAGAAGCATGGCACAGAACTGATAACAGTAAAACCAACAAAATTTTTACTCTGCAAAAAAGGGCTATCAGAGCGGTAAAGAACCTAGAATATAATGCTCACACAAATGATTCATTCAAAAATTTACAAATACTTAAACTTTCGGATCTCTATAATGTCTCCATTTGTAATTTAATCTGCAAAACATTAACAAATGATGGCGACAATTGCCTAAAACAATTATTAAATGCGCAAACTGGTCATCACGACCATTTAACCCGAAATAGAATTAAATTCATGCTTCCTTACTATTCAAAGGCCCGGTCGCAACGCAGTATCCTCTTCGTTGGAACTTAAACTTGGAACTCAATACCTGCGGAGATCCGTGAAAGTAATTCTTACAAGGTACTCAAAAGACATCTTGAGTCTCACTTTCTATCAGAATACTAGTTATTTAAGATCACCTAGTCACATCTTGCCTCCTACATGTCTGGTCCTAATAATGTAACTTGTCAAGGGTAAGATAACCGATTTTCAGTCTGCTCTTAAGTCGTTTTATTGAATATATTGTTAAACATAGCCGATTTGACCTATACTGTAAAATACAGCATCAAATATCGAATTAATTATCTCTTTGATCAGTCTCAGGCGAAACTAGGTTAAGTGGATTAGGTTAAACATAATTGTACAAGTTAGAATAACGTGACGGTAGGATGCCCTAGAAGTCGCTGAACTTGTTCGGGCCCACAGGTAGCTATACTCTATTTTGCCATTGTACTAGACTTAAAGAAACATTCTACCCCTGTATTTCCTGTGGTAAATAAATTGTTTAAATAAATTGTTTAAATTGTTTAAATTGTTTAAACAATATATTTAACATAGCAAGAGCAGTTTCATTATTGTTAATCGAAAACTTCATTGTCAATATTGTTATATTATTAGATATATTAGTTAATGATTGTATCATAACACCACCCATGTAGGGCTTATAATAGTTTTATTTTACTATAATTATAAAAGTATCGGTATCGGTTGTAGTAACGGTCAAAGTATCGGTATTTCCAAGTATCGGAGTATCAGTCATAAAATGGGTATCGGTATCGGCCAAAAAGATGATATCGGTACATCACTACATAAAATAATTACACAATAGTTAAATGAAAGAATGTTTTGTTATTAAATCCTATTAAATCGGAAGAGGCACTTGGATATTCATGCTAAAAGAATCGGTATCCACCGATAGTATCGGTATCGGAATTGTCAGTAACAGCATTTTTCTCGCGTATAGGTACTGGCGTCCAAAAAAATGATGGATCTTAGCCAATACTCTTTTGCTTCTATACTACCTTCAGGAGACCGGTAATGCAAAATTTCAGACGACAATCTTAATACCACACATTAACTACATAAATTTATTTATCATATATAATAATAAAAGTTAGATTTAATCTTGTACAAGAAATAATAGAATAGGAATAATTACTGTCACAACCTCTTTCATTTACACAGAAAAAAAAGTGGTTGGGTGTCCTTTCGGGTATTCACAAGCACACGCAAGAACACGTGACATCAGCATAAGATTAGTGATGTCCCGTTACAATTTTTTGGCCGATACTGATACCGATCCTCATGTTTTTGCCGATACAGATACCCTGATATTTGGAAATACCGATACTTTGACCGATGCTACATCCGATACCGATACATTTGCAATTATACTCGTAGTAAAATAAAACCATTATAAGCCCTACTTGGGTAATGTAATAAAATTATTAACTAATATATTTAATAACATAACAATATTAGGAATAAAGTTTTTGATTAGGAATAATAAGACTGCTCTTGCTATGTTAACTTATTGTTGAGAAACAATACCAATATGAAATCATTTTAATAGATAAGTGTTTCTAATCGTATTGCGACGTATTGTAGACTAGCTATAATAGCAACTGGTTCCAAAAATGGACCAAAACAATAATTTCTACATTTTTTGTAATAATAATTACAAAATGGTTATCATTTTCGTGTTTCTCACAACAAAATACAGGTGAAGCTCCTATAACGGGAGGAATTCGTTCCAGAAAAACACCCGTGGTAGGCGACAAATCCCGTTGTGCAAGCGGCACGTTTACTTTAGTTTACAACACAAACATCTTTTATAATTGCCTTTAATAGAAAATAGTTTATTGAGCTATGACAACAGTCTGAACGTTGTTCAATGACGGTATTAATTTAAAGACATTTTTCATTATTTATATATTTGAATATATTACATGACTAAAATCGTAACAAATAGTCATTCAGTATACTATATGAACAGTAAAACTAAGTAATAAATATCAAATTAAAATAGACGTTGTAGGAGCAAAACATACCCGTTATAACTACCAATAAACTGCGTCCTACCCGTTGTAGGAGAGTCCCGTTCTAAGATCGACCGTTATAAGAGCTTTACCTGTACATACTTATTAGACAAGAAAACATCAAAATTCGATAGGCCCCGAAACCGAAAAGATCCGGAAACACGCTACCAACTGTACGGTTGTTCGTGAATTTTTCAAACATTTAAAATAGAATAAAAATGCAAGAGTTGTGATGTACGGCGATTTACATGCTAAAGTAAAATAAAATTATTAACTTTGTAATACTTGATGATTTACAAGCTCTATTAAAATTGAATTTTCAGCTACATTTATAATAAATTTACAAAAACTTTAAAGTACACCTTCAACTTCATTTAATTGGTTCAATTTTTGTTAGCCTGTCACAAACTTTTATCTATTCATGCTACATAGCTTCCACTCACTGGACCCGTACGTGACTCATCGGAAATTCAAAGCAGTAAATTCAGTTAGTGGGCCTCAATAAACGCTGTAATTCAACAGTTAGCTAACTAATTTACTAGGTATGAATAGGCTCTTCATTTGATTACACCTTCACTTTCATGACCTATGACCTTCACTTTCATGGTAAAATACGTATCATTGGAAAGTATCGATTAAATATCGGCCGGATTTTGCCGATACCGATACATCGGCACATCACTATCTTAAGATCACGCAACGTTTGCTAGTAGGACTCTCTTCAATTTAGCAAATAATTCAACCCTAACCCATCAATAATGCTGATGTCCATCAAGTAATTACAGATTTTTTTTCGGTTAATATTTACTTTTATGCGTTCACGGAAATCAAGAACTCTATTCCAAAGAATCACTAAAGGAGCACATTTAAGAACGCTCTACGTGAATGAAATTTTGCTCGCCGATTTGTAATTTTCTAGGCATAATATGAATTACATTCAGGTAAAAATAACATTATATTTTTAGCTGCGTCGTACCTACATTATTGATACACGCAGTATTTTGTCAGTTAACAATTAGTGTCGGTGTTGCAAAGTTAAGTTATTAAAGGTTAGTTTTTTCAACCTCTCTAACGTTACCTAGCCTGAAGTTTGAAGTACATGTGCACTTGTGCACAACCAAATATAAAATCAACATTTTCCGTACAGTAGTAATATCCTGACTGACCTTACAATGCGTAATTGTTCCTCCTCATTAATATATGTATATTACTATTCATTCACACTAAAAATTATTGAGACGACAAGGTCGATCCCTCATCAGGCACTTGGCAACATGCTATGTCGGGGCAACGTCTTCAATGGAATAAGAAACTCACGTGAGAGCGAACACCTTATACCTTATTAGGGCAGAAATTTCTTTAGAAATGAGATACACTCTAACGTACTATACCCGTGCACTGAAATACACTCAGACATTGCTTGAAACTTATTGAATGAATGATAAACTACCACGATGCCCACGACGCTTAGCACAAGTCAGATAACTGCATGGAGCTAGGATATTTGGAGGGAGCATAGTTGATTCCGATCGGGCTCAATTTGGTTGCAAAAGTTGAGAGACTCGGGCATTGTCAAGGCCCGACACGTAACAATTATGAGCCAACCACAGACGCTTGGCTGAAGTTGGCTCCACCCACCTTCTCTACAACTCCGCCTCTAATTTTCCAAAGCAAGATTAGTACCCCACCACAAGTCAAAGGGTGAGGTGTGCGTGCAAGTCGCTCTAATTTGTTATAATCAAGGGCCTGTAATCTTTATAGTTTTCAACTCTTAATGTATCTTTGCTAGTAATTTCTATATTAAGTGTCCTCAAGTGAGGAAACACAATTTATTATCTTTCGGAGTCTAAGAATCCCAAATTAATGATTAACGATTGTGCGATTAACTCAACAGCTAGAAGAGCATTCAGCGAGCGTGTGCACACTCTATCGTAGTCAGTTGGTAACTGACTTCCGTGCTGACGTCACACTTGCGAGACGGCTATTGGTTACCACAGACATAAGAGAAATCTCAAAATCTGGTTCTCTTCACAGACTGCTATGCTCCCTCCATATATGCCATGGTAGACTAAAGGAGGTAAAGTCACTTCTATGGGGACGTCAGTGCACATTCGCCAACTCGACTAGCCAATAGAAAGGCTTCATTTCACACAAGCCGGATGACGTCACTAGGATTACGTGACGTCAGCAGCGGCAGCGTACTACGTGCAGCGTACTCTGCCCTTCCAGACGTACGATCAGGAACAGAACCGACAGCCGGTGTTGCTTCCGCACGACGGATTTTAGAAAAATAGAATTCCGTCCGCCTCCGAGCTTTTCCACCATTACTAAAAGGTTATCGATCTCCGAGTTCATCATAGGGACAGCTTCATATATTAAAACCTCAGTTGAAACAATAGGAAAATTAGTTTAATTTAGTCATACAGGGTGTTTTGATACTTTTCTATACTGATGAAGCAGACGATTGCGCGCCGTATTCAATGGTAAAAAGGATCATATAAAATTCCACATCAAGATATCATTTATTTGTGATAAAAAGTGCAACATCAGTATTCCCCTTCTGAGTTTATGAACTAAACGTCGGGAGAATTGATTTTCAAATGTATGTACGTTTCCAGCATTCAAATTTTTCGAGTAATGTCAACACCAAAAAATTTGCAAAATTTTCTTTCAAGCGCCATTCCAGCTTCAATACCAAAGAAACTCGAACACATTGAGTACTAGAGCACACACCCGTTATGAACTACCGCATTTGTTAAGGTTACATAACAAACAGAGGGCAGAATAGATTTGATTAGGTATTAGTTTAAGCCTCCTTATCCTCCACATAGGCGATGCAAAGAGAAGAAGGATTAGATCAGATAATAGTTCAAGCCTCCCAAACTGCTAAAAGATTGCGTTCCGAAGAACGGAAGGCACCATTTAGTATGTAGTTGAGGGAACGCGGTATCTATTCAGAATATGCGTAGAAACAGTGAGTTTAGTAAGGAGTTTCAGAAACACGATGAAAGTTGAAGAATGTAGTAGGGGATGAAAAGCAGGACAGCAATGAACCGAAAAAAAGATGGCCCGTAACAAAAGAGAAAAAAAACACGATTCTGTTTCACCGAAAGAAAGGCTTACCTAACCTTTCGCTCAAGACCTCCTACATTCACCACAGGAGCGCTAAGAACAAACAGAGATTACATTATTGTTTTGAGGGAAAGTTAAAATTACCCGCATTTATGATACACTGTTGAAAGGATTATATAAAGAAACGATAAGAGGCAGAAAATATAGAAGAATATGACATCGTTTAGCACCTCTCGCCACAAAAAAAAAGAGTTCTACAAACAGTAAGGAAGAAGGCACCATTTGGTGGGGCAATAAGTGATCAAGGAATCTATGCACAAGGCGTGTTCCCGTATAAGATATTTTACATGAAAGCAGCAAGGTAGGATGTTTATGATAAAAATCATATGTTGAATATGTGAGGTTTCAAAGAACAGGATAGCAATGAACCAAAAAATAGTCAGTTCACACTAAACAACAAACATTAAGTTAGATCATTAGCAGTACAAGACACTGTAACCACAACAAAGTTCTATTAAATAAATGAAGGAATCGTTCAATATGGACTTGAAAAAACGGCGAATGAATGCACAAGGTTGGTTTCCATACAAGACACCATGCACGTAATTAATAGCAAATGAAAAGGGCAATTCCTGAAACCAGGCAATAGGTGAAGGAAAACATCAGAAATGGTGAAAAATTGACTGCAGTGAATGGAAATAGGATGGCCCCATAACAAAAGAAAAACCTACGCTCTTTCGTAAAAAAGGTAATTTCCTGATTAGAACTCAAAGACAGGAATCCCAATTACATAATTTGAAACAGATTCGTTGGAAGCGCTGCACGCGGGAATACCACAGTTGAGAACAGCAAGTCAGGAAATGACGGACGAGCAGTACAAGAATGCCATTAAACATACCACTTATAAGGATATAAAAATAGAGACACAGAAAATGAGGCTGTAGCACCCAGCTAAAGTAACGTACCGCGTAATTTTGTGGAGTGGGAGGGCTCCCTTGAGCATGGAGTGGATCAGCTGATAGAAGTAAATCAAAGCCCATTATTATTATGATTAAATAAGAAAGTTTTAGCCTCCTTTTACCACGGCAAAGATGTTCAAAGAGAAGGATGAAAGCACCATTTAGTATGGAGTTGAGGGAATGCAGACTCTATGCACAAGGTGCATGGAAACAGTAAGCGAAGATAGAAGTTAAAGAAGATTATAGATTATCAGTTAGTTTAAGCCTCCCTATGCGCAACAAAGGCGATCTAAAGAGAGGAAGGAAGAAGGCACCATTTAGTATGGAGTTAAGGGAACGTGGAATCTATGCAGAAAGAGCACAGAAACAGTAAGATGAGAAAGAAGTTAATGAAACAAGATCAAAGTTGAAGAAGAAAGTAGTAGGTGCTGAAAAACAGGACAGCAGTGAACCGAAAAAATATGGTCCGTAACAAAATAAAAACCTATTCTATTTCAACAAAAAGAAAGCCTACCTAACCTTTAGCTCAGGCCCTTACATAGTCCCCCTGTGAGTGCTAATTCCCATAGATACAATAGTTGTATCCCCCTGAGAGAAATCAAAGTCCATTAATTTCGTTCATTCCATGGTGCGTTTCCCTAATAAAGCTACCGCATTCAATATCTCTCTGAAGTTACTATACAACATATTTATGTATAAAAACTTTTAAATATTTAAATTGTAAATTAAATACAAATGAAAGCAATGAAGCGAAAGGGGGTGAGCAACGGAATCAAAAACGCATTCTAATTTCCACATATGAATGGCTTAAGTATGTTACTTGCAGGACTTTACATGTTCTCCTTTAGAACAACAAGTTTTCAATGTAAATACTAACAAGTTCTGCAGATTAGCTTAGAGTATGACTTGGAATCAGCCTCTCTTACCACAACATAGCTTTTCAAAGAGAGGAAGACACACCTTCAAGTACGGAGTACAGGGAATGAGGAATTAATACACAAGGTGTGTTTACACACAAGATACGCAACGCATAGAAACAGAAAATTGAAGATAAAGGTTATGAAAAAAATTAAAGCGGAAGAAGAAAGCCATAGGTGACGTAAAAACAGCATGGCAGAGCGCCGCAAAACGATGGGCCATAACAAAAGAAAACTAAGCATTTTAATCGCAACAAAAAAAAAGGCCTAGCAAACTCTCAGCTCGTTACTTTACATCACTAAATTTATAAGAGTGGGGAGCAAAATATAAGCCAACAACTCATCCCTGCATAAATGAATAAATATTTTCAACACCTAAAAATGTATTTCGCTTCTGAAATCTCGACACAACGTAATTTTCGGACGATAATGAATTAAAAAAAAGATTTTCCTATCAAAAACAATAATTAGAACACCATCGCTCAAGGCTCGTTTCAACATTTTCCGGCTTTATTATTATTATTATATAAGAAAGTTTTAGCCTTCCTTAACCACGACAGAGATGTTCTATGAGAGGAAATAGGAAGGCACCATTTAGTATGGAGTTGAGGGAACGCGGAATCTATGCACAAGGTGCACAGAAGCAGTAAGCTAGGAAAGAAGTTCATGAAACAAGAAAAAGTTGAAGAAGAAAGTAGTAGGTGCTGAAATACAGGAAAGCAGTGAACCGAAAAAAGATGGTCCGTAACAAAACAAAAACCTATTCTATTTCAACAAAAAGGAAGCCTACCTAACCTTTAGCTCGGGCCCTCACATACATTTTCCGGCTAATAAGTTCTAAAATGTACGCACAAGACACAACATGAAACTGAATATTCAAATCTACTAAAGAACTAGCCGTAAATAATGAGTTAGAAAACATCAGAGAGCGCAAAAATTGAAGCACTCTCAAAACATTAAGGCATCTTCAAACATCAGTATCAGTGCTCTGCGCACCAGAGAGTTAGGAAATACAAAAGTAGAATGAACATTTTAAATTCTAGAAGGAAAAAATCAACATAATAGACTATAAAGACAAACCATAGAAAAATCAGTTAAAGTTAAAATTACTCTTTGTATGCCAATTCTTCTAACTCCCTGCAATTCTGAAGCCTATGACCTATTTTATACCAACTATGGGAATGATGCTCTAAATTAATTGTTCATAACCGTATCATATACTGCACAAACAATCGTACGATCATCGAAAAGCAGAAGTAAAACCAGAGGGACGTTCAGAAGAGAAGAGCATTGATCAATAACAAAACATTACTGTACTACAGGTAACTTTTCAAAGAGTGCATAAATTCAGTACAGACTGCTGGGAAGTCTATTCTAGCATAAACTAAGTTTCAGAATGTCAAAACCGGGGAGGTGAGCATAACTCAAGCTACGAGAGTATTTTCAAAGCCAGTCTAAAGCTTTTCACAGAATTCATTTCGAAACCAAAACAATGAATTTATCATAGGATTGTAAAGGATTCCACGAGTAAGTTACAAGTAAATTTTCTGCCGAGTTTCAATTACGAGAAAAAACAAGGATTACAAATTGGTATGGCACTTAATTAAATACCAAGGAATGCTAATTTATAACGCTTCAATCTAACACTGCACTCGGCCGAATCAACAAATTAACCTTGCACTACCGTCCGTTATTGTGTTATGCAATGGCTAACACTGTACCACATAATAGTTCACAGCCTTAAATAATGAACAGACTAATAAAAAAAGTTTATCACTAGTTCGATACCATAGACCACCTCACAACCCCATCTCTATCATTTTTTGCTTTTAGTTTGGCTAACAGCTGAGTACAGTGAGTAACACAAAGACTAAAATTACGCTTTCTTATATTTTATCGGAATGCATGAAGTGCTGCTGTATAGCAGCAGCAACATGAAGTTATAGGTTTTGAAGAAGGAAACAGCAATTCACCCCAACTTGTTCCAAATGAAATACCGGGATTCGAGGTATAAAATGATTTTGCACACACAAGTGTATTCAAGCATCAGCTCAGGATATCTGCTCAATGTGTCCGTAATACCCCTGCCAGCAGAGTACACCTCTGCAATTATACTCATGAAACCATTTAAAATTAACTGAACAATTTGATCTGACACAATTTATCATATTTCACTTTAGAGCATCATGTTGACAAGGGGTCAGGAGAAATGTGCAGTGGAATCCCTTGTGCACCATTTTATCAAGTTTACCTGTAAAACATGTACTCTGCAGAGGTCTATTGTAAGCTCTGACTGACTGTATTGTTCTAAATCTGAAGAAAACTAGATTAAGTACATTATTATTTAAGAACAGCAGGTGAGAGATTTAGGCCAGTTATCATGAAATAATTCACTAACACTTTTGCAAAAGCCTGAGGAGTGACTAATTCTGTTGATAAGATAGAGGAAAACCCTCTCACAACAAGGAATAGCATTTATGAAAGATTTATTGCAATATTTCAGTCTCTTGCACTGATCATCAGATTGAAGATACTTTTTAAAAGACCTAAACAGAAGGAAATTGAAATATTTTACACTAAGAATGGAACAACATATAGTATATTCAGACAAAGATGTTTCTTTCTTCAGTTGTTGCTGATACACGTCTGTATTCGTGGCAATGTAACCGGAGATATAAGTGGCAGCATCTTCCACTTTCACTGAAGCCAAAATTCCTCCAATATCGGTGGGTCCGTTGAATACCACGACAGCCTTTTGCGCCCCTTCATCCATTCCAATGATTGGTGGAATTATTTCACTTTCTTCATGTACCTGGAAGGCAAAAATAAATATTAGTGAACTTGTCACACCAACAGTTCCTGAATTAGATTTTGGCTCAATGAGCATGCATTTCAGTTGCATTAGTGAAGGTACAGATTAAAATATGTTAGAGAAAACTAAAGGCAGAGTTAATATAATAAATTGAGGTGCAGCTGGGAGTATTTAATCAATAGGGTCAGTTATACAGAGAGAAAACACTAAATATAGAGCAGTATTAAGATGCACACATAAGGAAATGGAGACAATGACAAACTAGAGTGTAATACAGACTTTAAAAATATCAGTTGCACTGGGAGAAAAGGAAAGGAAAAAGCCAGAGAAAAATCATTAGGGAAAAAATAAGGGGAAAAAGAGAAAATTACACTACAATGGGGTAATAGACCGGAAAGTGTGAGATACATAGCTTCAGGTACAACCAAATAAGTTAATTAATACACTCAAGCTAGTTTTCACACTTTTTCTTCAACAGTTAATGTTGTCTATAATATAAATAGATTTGTTCATGATATTTAACAATACAACAAAAATCAACTAATCTAAACTATGAAAGAAAAAGTCTTAAACACTCAAGCATCAATTTTACATGACATAAAAAGGCATCCGTAAAGGAGACGACCAAAATCGATTTTCCAATTTTTGCTGCCTAAACATAGTTAATTAGATCAAAATAAACAATTCTTCTTCTAAGCCCTTTCTGTTGCAAATGAGTTTTTAATGAGTTATAGCGGTATGTTAATTTTCGTCTTTGATGGCTGGAATGCGCTCGATCATTCGAGCGCATAAAAGGGAGTCCATTGTAGTCTTTCTGTTCGAACCATTTCCTTCCCCTTCAAGCACTAGAGTTGCGGTCAGTAATTTCCCGCTATAACTTGTTAAATACTCATTTGCGACGTTAAGTGCGTATAAGAAAAATTGTTTATTTAGATCTAATTAACTACGTATAGGCACCGAAAAGTGGAAAATCGATTATGGTCCTTTCTTTAACATTTACCCATAAAAAATTATTTATAGATATGTTCTCAATTTCATTTTTGCACAGATGTTTTCTTTTTCCTGCTAAGAAACAGAGAAAAGGAGACTAAGATGAAAACAGACCCATAAACATAAACAGAAAAATCTGCATTTTTTAATTAAATATGGCTTTGTAGCTTCAGATGAGATTTTTGAAGCACTCATAATAAAATAATGATCAACAGCAAGAATTTGCACCTTACATATAGGAATTATTTGGCAGCAAATGGAACACCATGAATGGTGTGCCTAGAAGTCAGGTACCTTTAAAAATGCATTTCCAAGTATGCTTAGAACAGGGTCAGTTTCAAGAAGGTAATTGCCATAAAAAGTAGCACTTACATTGGAAAATCATAGACAAGATTTTGCGTCTTGCTTGTAAACACTTGACATTTAGCTATAAGGTAGAAAGTTATTACAAGTTAATCTGAAAATTTCAGATAACATTGGCTACACAAGAAAAATAGGAGCTATTCTGAAGTTGCATATAACATACTTCAAACAAGTTTTACCATGTGGCATTCCAAACTAGCTTTCATGTCTGAGCACTGTAGGTTCTAAACTTACTTCTTGCTTATGTCAATATAATGCATTGATCAAAATTTTTAAAATGCCAGTGAAATTTTTTACTATGAATCTGGTAAAATTTGACAGCACATCCTACTTCCAGATTAATTCACACAGAAATTCAAATACCATGAATGCTGATAGCACCCTACCACAAGATTTAGGATTTTAGGTTACCTTTTTGGAATGAAAAACTCATGAACAGTATGTCATTAATCAGAATTTAATTGTAGCACATCCTATTCCTATTTTCTCATTTCCTTTAAATTATAAATTTCAAGGGTCAATGTGAAGTTTAATGCAACCACGGAAAATAAGAATTCCGATCTTAGGAATCACTAAAGGAACCCATTTAAAAAGGTTTTACATGAATGACATTCTGCTCGCTGATGCGTTATTTTCGAATAATTGAACTTTGAAGTTGGCCTTTGCGCCAAAGGAAGCGAGCGCGTGAAACGGAATTTAATTATTAACGGAAGCTATTACAAACGTAAAGAGGTTGGGTCGTGAGGGGGAGGCACAGTTCTTCTAGTGAAAATTATAAATAAAGCTTCTAACCCACCCATTAGGGTGACGACCGCAATCTTGTTGACATCGGGTCCAAGATGGCGGCGCCCATGGTGGTCGCCATCTTTGACCCGATGTAAACAAGATTGCGGTCGTCACCTAAATGGGTGGGTTAGAAGCTTTATTTATAATTTTCACCAGAAGAACTGTGCCTCCCCCTCACGACCCAACCTCTTTACGTTTGTAATAGGGGGTTAGCTTCCGTTTATAATTGAATTACGCTCGCTTCCTTTGGCGCGGGAAGGCCAACTTCAAAGTTCAATAATTCGAAATAAAGCATCAGCGAGCAGAATGTCATTCATGTAAAACGTTCTTAAATGTGTTCCTTTAGTGATTCCTAAGATCGGAATTCTTATTTTCCGTGGTTGCATTAAACTTCACATTGACCATTTCAAGCAATTCAACAGCAATTTTCAATGTAGTTAGCATATCAAATTTGAACTGTACTACTGTATCTGGTGGCAAAGATTTGGTTAAGAGATGCCACTTCATCAAATGCAAAAATCAGTTATCAACCATTATTTTTAAATTATTTCCGAATAGTGTTAAAATTTTATTTCTTACCTTCTAGTTCCAAACTCCTGTGATCATAAAACAACAGCAAACACCTCTTTCCAATAAAATGTGCGTCTTAAATGCAGATAGGATTCTTCGGTAGTCGGTCTTTTTAAAAATGGCTGCCAGCAAACATAACTTACATAAGTTCGACTTAAGATTATTTAACTAAACCTTTCCACTGGACAAAATCCATTCTTCAAAATTAAAACCAGACCTTTGAAATATCTTGGGTAGATTTTTAGAATTAATTAACTTGAGGCGCCGACATTGCGATTCACTCGACTCGTTAACACTTCATTTGAACGGAAATGCAACATTGTCGTACGCGTGTGGTGCCCGGAAAAATTACTGAATAATTAATACAAATTTAGAATTTAATATTAAAAGTAATTTTGTACCTTTAAAAGTCTTTTATTTAAAAGATAAATAAATATTAAAATAGATAAAATCTACACCGTCTCATGAGACGAGTTGAGTGCCGCTTTATGGCAACATTCACGCTCTTCAAGCATCGTTCGCTGCTCAGCAGCCCATTCCTCCGCTAAACCTCGTAGTGTAAACAAGTGCTCTGATCAACCTGGTGAGTCTCGCTATTCTCGAAGTGATACTTTTTGTATTTATGTATTGTGAATTATTAAGTGAAAGTAACGAGCTAACTGGCTCGCGACTAGCATATAAATTACATTTGACTACCTTCCGTGCTGTTCGTAAGGTTTATTGGATATGATGAATATAAGGTTTATTAGATTTGATGAATTTTGTAAAATCATGTGAAGTAGGGAATGAGACTAGAATTTACGCCCTAAGTAGAGTGACGTGTGACCGGCCGGAGCGTGCCGCCATGGAGGCGGTTACGTAGTGGCCTGGTAACTTTGAAAAGACCCGGTCGTTAAGTTGGAAGTGTTTTAACTTAGTTCATCATTCGAGACTTTAGGAGTGAGAGCTTAGAAGTTAGTTTAAAGTATAACTTAGTTTCTAGTGTGGATTGTGCCAACGATTAGTGAATTTCAAGGTCGGGAGAATTAACTAATTTAATATTCGAATTACAACCTGATAGTAGAAAATATAGGTTGGTGGTTGAATAATTTATATGTCATATTTTACCTGGTGTAATTGTGTAATTTCGAGATCCTCATATCGCCATGCTAACCATTGTTTTATTCTTGTAATTGCAGGATCTACAAAACTAAGCTACCTCCCCTACCTTTACCTCTTTTGATCAAGTGATTATTCATTATTCGGGCATGTTGTAATTCACCGTACTTAGAATCCTACACCAGTAGAATATTCCATTACTATTCGGATTATAGTACGTTGCGAAGTCCCCCAGTCTTTTCTTCTGAATAATCCCGTGGGCCAAAATAAATATTTACTCTTTTGACTAGTCTTTATCCCTTACTAGTCGCTACACGAATAATCAACTCGTAGGCGGTTCCAAACGAAACCCCACGTTGGAACTAGCCTCATTGGTGACCCAATCGTGATAAATATAAATACACCCTCCTTCTTTACAATTACACGTCATCCATACTAAACAAAGGAAGCACACAATAATGGTTCAGGGGAGGTAGCAAACTCCAGCCGCTGAAGCCGCCGGTCGGACGCCGACACCAAGAACCAAGAAAGAAGACCGCAGTGGCATACAAAAGCCGAAGACTGCAAAACTATCGTGAGTAGCGAATTCACCAGTGATCGAGCACATATTTTATTTTCATTTTTAGTATGTTTTGTGTTTTATTGATTTGCTTTCATTACTTTTTCATTGCATAAGTAGAGTCCATTCCGGTGCACCATAGTATATTTCGCCAGCGAGCTATTTTCTATATTTCCTATTCCTTTTTTATTTCTTTCCTTTTCCAACGAGTTTCCCCTATTTCGACGTTTTCTCTATTTCCCGCACTACATTTTCCTCCAACTTCTATCGCTATAACTATTATATTTCACATTATTTTATTTTTTTTCTTTTCCGCGAACGTATCCTATTTTCGACGTTTCCTGTATTTGCGCATCGCATTTATTCCATTTTTTTCCAAATTCTTTCGCTATATATATATTTCTCCTTTTCCCATTTTCATTGGGGAGCAAAGAAATGGAGTCCTCACCATCAAACAGTAACGGTCACGAAACAGTAGACGAAAATGAGTCGCACATTCCCACAAATGCGGCATTGGTACGTCCCCCCGACTTTGATGAGGCTTATCCTCAAATGTTTTTCAACATACTCGAAAGCCAGTTTATTGTCGCCGGGGTGCGTCGCTCATCGTTAAAGTTCCACCACGCGTTAGGCGCATTGAGTAGCCGCATAGCTCGTCATATACCACAAACGCTCATAGAGGCAGCTGATTTAGAGGGGTTAAAAGAGTATGTGCGCGCACGGTACTCCCGATCCGAAAAGGAACTCTTTGATGAGCTCCTTTCACAGAAGGGGTTGTATTGCCAAGACAGACCTAGGGAATTTCTATCAAAGCTACGCACTTTAGCCGCTGAAAGCAACTTAGGCCTGTCGGAGGATTTCCTCCGACTCAAGTTCGTGAGCAGTTTGCCAGAAGCCATACGCCCCTGGATAGCCGCGCGCCAGGAGCACGACTTGGACACTATGGCGTCCATTGCAGAAACCTACATTGAATATTTGCCGCGACAGCAGATAGCTGCCGTGGACCCAATTTTTAGAGAAAGGGCACCTGACGCGGGAGCACACATGAATTACCGAAGTAACGCCTGGAACGCACACGAGGAGAGAGCGGGGCAATACAATAGCCCTAACATACCAATAGGTGTCAGAGCTTTTCGTTCAAACCAGCGTCCTAGGGTCTGTAGAGCACACCTTTACTATGGGGATGAAGCTAGATCATGCCGGCGCTGGTGCTCTAATTACAAACCCGGTTTGCCGGTCTCTCGACCCTCAAGTAGAGCTTCCTCTCCCGCTAGACCTGCTAGCCCGTTCCGTAGGTCGGAAAACTAGATCGGTCGTCTGTTCAAGCTGTGACCGTCGGACGACCGCTTTCAGTAAGCGCACGTATAGGTCGCAGTGAGGTTAATCTGCTCATCGATACAGGGGCGGGGATTAGCATTTTACCACCCTCCTGTGAGGTAGGATACCTACGTCCCACTGCAGTAACACTCTCTACAGCGTCAGGGGAAAGAATTAATTGCAGAGGCGAGGCCGACCTGGTAGTGAACATTAAAGGGCTGGGAAGATCTTTGCAATGGACATTTGTGATTGCGGAGGTGGTTCAGCCGATTCTGGGAATTGATTTCTTGGCTGCGCACTCGATACTTGTTGGCTGCCAGAACAGTAATCTAATAGATACCTTGACCGGTAGGAAAATTCCCCTTCATTTGTCGAAGGATTCCTTAACCGCGTACTCCGCTGATTTGATCCAAATAGATCCCCGTGTACGCAAAATCTTGGCCGACCACCCGATTTTGACCTCCCCCTTACGACTCGGTTCGAACGATGCATCAACCGACTGCCCCGTGCAGCACTCTATTGATACTGGTTCTTGCTCCCCCGTTCACTTCAAGCCACGACCGTTAACGGGTTCTAAACTTGAAGCCGATCGAAAGGAATTTGAATTTCTGCTGAATGCAGGCATCATTAGAAGGTCCAATTCTCCTTGGGCATCGCCGTTGCACCTCGTTCCAAAGAAGGAACCTGGTAAATGGAGACCTTGTGGAGATTACCGTGTCCTTAACTCTCTCACTGTATGTGATAGATACCCTATTCCTCACCTTCGCTCTCTGACAATGTCCTTGCACTCAAAAAAAATCTTTTCTAAGCTCGATCTAGAGCGCGCCTACCTTCAAATTCCTGTTGCTCCTGAATCTATTCCTAAAACTGCTGTAACTACTCCATTTGGCTTGTATGAATTTTAGTACATGCCTTTTGGACTAAAGAATGCCGGACCGACGTTTCAGAGGTACATAGATGCCCTATTCGTTAACGTAAAAAACGTCATCGTCTATTTGGACGATATACTCATTGCCTCCGAAGCCGAGGAAGAGCACTTAAATGATGTGTCCACTGTTCTTTCCTTTCTCGCTCAACATAAATTGCGATTGTCGATTGACAAGTGCAGTTTCTTCCAATCTAAACTGACCTTCCTTGGCTATGAGGTGAGCGCGGACGGCATACGACCTCCCGCTGACAGAGTGGCTGCGATCGCCGACTGCGCCCGTCCTCAATGTTCTCGAGACTTACGACGTTTTATGGGCATGCTTAATTTTTTTCGCCCCATGATCCCTTCTTTTGCCACCAAAGCCCTCGGTCTAACCGAACTCTTGCGTAACTATCCGTCAACTAAACAATTGCCTTGGACTGAGGCAGCAGAGCAATCTTTTAGTGACCTAAAACAGGCTATCGCCGACTGTCCAACTCTTCATTTTCCTTCTCCTGATGCTTCTGAATATCATCTTGTTTCCGATAGTTCTAACTTCGCTGTTGGAGCAGCACTGTACCAACTGATTGACTCCCAACCTGCACCTGTCGCTTTCTTTTCTAAGAAACTTTCCGATGTTCAAAAGACGTACTCGACGTACGATCGTGAGCTACTTGCCGCATTCCTAGCGGTGTTGCATTTCAAATCACTCGTTGACGGTCACTCAGTGACATTGTTCACTGACCACAAGCCACTCGTGTCGGCTTTTTACTCCAAAACTCTTGCTAAATCAGATAGGCAGCAAAGACAGTTGTCTTTCCTGTCGGAATACGTGACATCAATAGAGTACATAAAAGGCGATCTGAACGTAGTAGCAGACTGCTTGTCGCGTCCCGTTTGCGCGACATCGGTGGACGTATTCGATCTCAAAAAGCTGGCTATAGCCCAAGCTGACGACCCTGAAACGAGTGTTTTGAAAGAAAGGCTGGCACCCTTCGATATTGCCCCTGATCTTAAGCCATGGTGCGATTCCTCTATCGATTGTCCTCGACCCTATGTTCCCCTCGCTTGTCGCGAGCAGATCATGGCGTTCTTGCACAATCTCGCACATCCGGGCTATAAAAATACTGCCAAAAATGTCATAGCCCAGTTTTTCTGGCCAAATATGGACAAAGATGTCCATCGTTTCCTCCGATATTGTGAAAATTGTCAGCAGGCAAAAGTGCATAAACACACCAAATCTCCTGTTAGCCCTATCGCTCCGCAATCTGATCGTTTCCACACTGTCCATATCGACATTGTGGGCCTTCTTCCTCCTGCTTCCTTACCTACATCTACATCTTCTTTACCCTTCAAGTACCTATTGACTTGCATTGATCGCGCTACTAGATGGTGCGAAGCTGTTCCTCTGGTTGATACCACTGCTTCCTCGGTCGCCATTGCCTTCGTATCCGGATGGATATCACGCTTTGGGGTCCCGTTGGAAGTGGTGACCGACAGAGGTGCACAGTTTGAGGGAGAACTTTTCAGTGAATTAGCGAAGATCCTAGGTTTTCACCATGTTCGCACGTGCAGCTACAGGCCGCAGGCCAATGGCTTAGTTGAAAGATTGCACCGAACTCTTAAAGCTGCCATTATGGCCCGGAGAGAAAATTGGTATTTCTCCCTTCCTATCGTTCTGCTAGGCTTGCACATGACTCCAAATTCTTCTGGTTTTTCTCCTTTCACCGCCGTGACTGGCGCCTATATGCTTTGTCCTCAACCTTTAGTTGCCGATACAAGGCCTAGAACATTTTCTTCGGACGTTATCCAAACCTTTGTCAACGGAATGCATAAGTTCGATTTCCGACGCCTTTCCGAAGGCTCGTGCCATGATTCACCACCTGTTTACGTGCCCGTTGACTTGCAGAATTGCAAAAAAGTTTGGTTGCGAGTCGACCGGACCAAGAGGAGCTTAGAAGCCCCTTATTCAGGTCCTTACGAAGTCCTAGAACGTAACCCAAAATTTTTTAAGCTTAAACTTCCTCAGGGTGATTCAAACGTATAGATTGATCGTTTGAAACCCGCCTATAGTCGTACCCCTACCCCTTCTAAACCCTCTTCTACACCCTCATCTCCGACTCCTCCTGAACCTCCTCCTCCTCAGCCTTCTCCGCGGTGTTCTGAGGTCATTTCAGCACCCTCGCTACCTCCTCCTCGCACTAGATCGGGTCGTACCATTCGTTTCAAACCCTCAGCGGACTACCACTATTTTGGTGCCTGAGGGCGCTCCGCGTCTGGCCGGGGTAGTGCTGTGGTGCCCGGAAAAATTACTGAATAATTAATACAAATTTAGAATTTAATATTAAAAGTAATTTTGTACCTTTAAAAGTCTTTTATTTAAAAGATAAATAAATATTAAAATAGATAAAATCTACACCGTCTTATGAGACGAGTTGAGTGCCGCTTTATGGCAACATTCACGCTCTTCAAGCATCGTTCGCTGCTCAGCAGCCCATTCCTCCGCTAAACCTCGTAGTGTAAACAAGTGCTCTGATCAACCTGGTGAGTCTCGCTATTCTCGAAGTGATACTTTTTGTATTTATGTATTGTGAATTATTAAGTGAAAGTAACGAGCTAACTGGCTCGCGAGTAGCATATAAATTACATTTGACTACCTTCCGTGCTGTTCGTAAGGTTTATTGGATATGATGAATATAAGGTTTATTAGATATGATGAATTTTGTAAAATCATGTGAAGTAGGGAATGAGACTAGAATTTACCCCTAAGTAGAGTGACGTGTGACCGGCCGGAGCGTGCCGCCATGGAGGCGGTTACGTAGTGGCCCGGTAACTTTGAAAAGACCCGGTCGTTAAGTTGGAAGTGTTTTAACTTAGTTCATCATTCGAGACTTTAGGAGTGAGAGCTTAGAAGTTAGTTTAAAGTATAACCTAGTTTCTAGTGTGGATTGTGCCAACGATTAGTGAATTTCAAGGTCGGGAGAATTAACTAATTTAATATTCGAATTACAACCTGATAGTAGGAAATATAGGTTGGTGGTTGAATAATTTATGTCATATTTTACCTGGTGTAATTGTGTAATTTCGAGATCCTCATATCGCCATGCTAACCATTGTTTTATTCTTGTAATTGCAGGATCTACAAAACAAAGCTACCTCCCCTACCTTTACCTCTTTTGATCAAGTGATTATTCATTATTCGGGCATGTTGTAATTCACCGTACTTAGAATCCTACACCAGTAGAATATTCCATTACTATTCGGATTATAGTACGTTGCGAAGTCCCCCAGTCTTTTCTTCTGAATAATCCCGTGGACCAAAATAAATATTTACTCTTTTGACTAGCCTTTATCCCTTACTAGTCGCTACACGAATAATCAACTCGTAGGCGGTTCCAAACGAAACCCCACGTTGGAACTAGCCTCACGCGTAACGCTAACAGTGATGCCAGATTTCGGGTTAGCAGTGTTGCCAGCTGCAATTTAAGCGCTGCAATTGGTCGGATGCCTTGACGTCACTGAGATTAGACTCGATTTCATAAGAGACTGGTTTGCAGCTACCTTGTTTCGTCTACCATGATATATACTCCCTCCACGGATAACTGCCTCGAACAGGTTTGAACTTGGGCAGTCTTGCCGACATGTGCGTACAGTGTTGCCTTCTCTAACTCGAATGCAGATAAAAAATTTGACTCAGTTGATAAACAGGATAGTTTTATTCACTGTAAACTAGTAAAAATTATTGATTTGACATTTAAATACCTTCTAACATTATAACTATCCGCAAATTAAGGTTTCTAGGTTAATTTATAAATTTTTTAGTTGGTAGCTTTGAGTAGCAAGTTGCCCTCGGCAGCTACCAACTGTAATTTTCATGGCAAATGTATTTTGTTGTCAGAGAATGCTCATGAATTTCAGCATAAACACTTTTTCAGTAAGAATGTTTCAATCTTTCGTTTGAGAGTAATTTGAACTCGATAGGTGCATTAATTAGAAAGTTACAAGTGAATGAAATCAATGAACCTATGTGACATGATGGTGGGCGAGTCGGGAAGGGATCTCAAGAAATTTCTGTTCTTTTCGCAAAACCATTTCTGTACCGTCTCGGCTGCGGTCGGCCGGGTCTGAAAAGTTGAGATTGTTAAGCCGTATGTGTCATAAAGATTTACAATTAACAATATTATCGATATATTCAAGGTATTCATTGTATTTCGATTTTCATCGTACAGTATGTATTTTTTACCATTTGGAGATAGTATCTGAATAATAAACTGATAAACATTAATTCCTCGTATTAAACTATTGTGTTTCTTTTAATATTGTTATCATTTTCACAATTTGCTTCTGTTTGTAAGCTATTACGTGTGGTTATTTTAGTATTTATTTTTTAAATTTTGCTATTGTGGATCTGTCAAAATTGTGCAAGCATTGAACTATTTTCTGATTTATATGCAAGTCTTTTTTTAAAATGAGCCACGAGCTTGAAACGTTCAAATCATGAATTGGTTTTTAAAATGTATCTGTACCGGCGCAGTTGCGCAGTTGGGCGTACATAGGTTCGTACGCAGGCTAAGTTCAACGCCCTGTTGCGGAGTACCGCAATGCGGGTGCTTGGTCAGCAGATTCGAGGTAGTATAAATTAGCGTGCGCGGCTTGTGGAGTCGCATTTGGTCTGTGTTCCTCCCCTGTACAACATCTCTACAAGTAAAACGTCGCAGTTAACCAGCGTATCCCTAACCCTTTGGCCGTCACACTGGTGGCCATTTGAGTGTCGGACCCACGACGTGAAGAAATTGTACTTGTGAAGTGAAGGTGATCCAGTGAATTCGGCGAATCAAGACGGCGGAGGTAACGTCAGAAAGTTCAAGAGAATTACCGTGAAGATCGTCTGGTGACGGGATAAATTGTGCCTTCTACGAAAGGGAGCCTGCGCATCACTCCGTGACAAGTGGATCAGTCTGGCAGAAACGACGAAATAATATGGACAACGGGTCGGTCACAGGAAGAGAAGTCCAAGAAGCATACGATAACGTGTTTCGTATTGTTGTGCGACGTGTTTCGGAAGAAAGGCTGCGAAATACATACGATCTGGAGTTCCACGTACCACTTGGTGAAGCCTACAAGGTGCGTCTGTCTTTGGAAAGAGACGGAGACTTCTGCAACCTGCAACTTTGCGTAAACTTCCACCGAGATCAGCAGTAGGAGTGCCGTGGACGCCTACGAGTTTCACTTCATCCGTGCAATTGTGATTGGACATTCTACGAACGACGAAAGTGATTCAACATCTGCAACGACATAGTGCGTGGTGTATGTAGTACCAGGTTGCATACTGAACAGTGTTAGTATAAAGGTTTTGATAAACTGTGAGCGGTGCTAATAACGTGCAGTGTGGGACTTCGAACACACATCGACTCTGCGCGCTGAGTACAGTGCAAGCGCTATTGCTCTCCCGACTCCAAGCGCTCAGCGTGTGACCTTGGGATCAGCTGCGCGTCGCCGAGACGGTGGTGGCCGTGCATGCGACAGCGAGTGACCTTGACAACAGCTGCGGCGTCAGCTGTGCTGCTGTGAACCCAGTTGAGTACACAGTTTTGCAGGTTTTGATTTTTTTATGTAGCCAGGTCGGATGTTCTGCCGCAGTGCTGTGTGTCATTTTCAATTGTTTGAGATCGGTACAATTGCATTCTTGTAAAGAGTTCATAACAGTTCTTTTAATTATTGATCGATTTGACTAGTGTTGATTTCTGTGTCAATGGGAAGGTATTAGTATAATTTCTTACTAAAATTTTTGATGTGGATTTCTAACGTGTCATTGTTTTTCTTTTGTGAGGGGTAATTTTAGCGGTGTAACACTTTTCTTGTCGTGACATACGATGTCAGATAGTGATTCCGAACATTAGTTTATTCGTTCTGTTGCAACCACGACTTGCAGTGGGCGTGTGTCAGTGCCGAATTATAGTACTACGATACCTAATACTACAACAATGTCAGAACCGGTGCCTATCACAGTTGTGTCTAACGTCATGACTACTCAAACTGTAACGTTCAGTACACCGAGTGTAGCTACAATGTCTAGTAGTAGTGGTCATACTTCTGGTAGTGTGACAACGACGTTGCAAAGAGGCAGTACCATACTGTCAAGCGCCGAGCTTCCATTGTTCCGAGGCCGTAAAAGGGGTCAAGATCCGGACTTCTGTGAGACAAAAACGTTTCGAACTCACGTTGCTAACCTCAAGGCGTACATGTGTTTACTTCCTGACATCACGTCAGATGAAGCTAGGAAGGAATTGCTCGTACGAAGCGCACACAAAAGTGTTGGTGACTTCAACGGTGTTGTTACAAAATTAGTAAGCCCTGATATTAATTATTCTTTCGACCAGGTTGTGGAAATTCTGGAAGATATTTATGTCTCGAAGGGCGAGCGATCAGTGCATGCGCTAGCGTGTGACTTAAATCAGCTCCGGCTTTTGCGTAATGAAGGATAAGCTGCTCAATTAGTAACCGCCATGGCTAAGATCCGAAAGTTGAGCGACCATATCTTAAATAGTCCAGACGTAGCGTTACAAAGACATCCCTTTGTCGTTGCTAGTGCAAATGCTAATGAATTAAAAAGGTTTGCAGGAGATTTGGTTGTTTTCAGTCTAGCTACAGCGATTTTAGCTCCATTATTGGAGGAAAATTTTTCCAAAAAAATATTTTCGCGACCATTCTTAACATCTGAGGAGCTATTAGCTCGTATTGTTTCCGCTGTGCGAAATAACCCTGAGAGTAGACAAATAAATGCGCA
This sequence comes from Morinoia aosen, assembly GCA_030386875.1. Lineage (NCBI taxonomy): Eukaryota > Metazoa > Arthropoda > Malacostraca > Amphipoda > Talitridae > Morinoia > Morinoia aosen. The sequence continues at coordinate 26,690,568 of CM059557.1, read as the reverse complement.
CAAGCCTAGTGTCCAGTACTCGTACCCGACTAGGGAAACTTATCTAGTGGACGTGCCTGACGAGACCGTGTGTGACGAGCGGGAATCGTTTTCCGACGTTTACTATAATTCACAACAGAACAACCGACGTTTTCAGAGACGAAGACCATTTTTGAGACCGGGTTGGAGACCTGCGAGGTTTTCGCGAGGACAACATCATGCCTATATTGGTGATAGAGCTCTTGGTTCAATGGAATGTAACGAAGCGTCCGTGGAACAGATTAGTAGTGAACGGACAAAACAACAACCATTCTGCTCACTCTGTAATACCCCTGGTCACGTTCAAAAGATGTGTATGAAACAACGAGGTCAGAATAAACCGAGTTTCCGTGGTAATGCTTGCTATAGGTGTGGCAAGGTAGGGCACTTTGCTCGTGAATGTCATTCACGCGGGAGAGGTCGCGGTAGAGGTGAAGCGTATTACGCTGCAGCTCCTGAGAGTGATGATTTTTTAGAGTGAAATCAGACGACTTGGAGAGTGTTGATGTAGAGAGGGAGTGTTTACCAATGCCCGAGGGTAATTCCACAGCCCTCGTTACCAATGATGTGGTGGTTTTGAAGCCAAATACTATGACTAAGTCGACTGAAGTGGTGGATCCGTTATTCCAGTGTGTAAATAAGTTCGAATTACTGGGTGAACAAGAACTTACTGTAGGTGCAAATTCTGAATTACCCGTAGAAGTTTGTTTGTCAGCGACGATAATGAAAGAAGGTCGTTTGAGAAAAGAAAGCGATGGTTTGTTTTCTTTAAGGAGATCTAAAAAACCTACGATTATTCTGCGTAATGATACACGATTGATGAGCGCTCTGATTGATAGTGGGAGCGATAAGTGTCTAGTCAGTTACCGGAATTTAAAAGGCCTTAACGAGCGAATTAAGCCTAGTGCTTTGAGTATCAGGGGTGTAAATTCGAAAAGCCAGGTGACAGGCGAAGTTGATCTTTGTATTACCCTGCCTAATAATAAAGAAATAAATACTAGCGCTTTGATTTTGAAAGACGGCGAATTTAATTATGATGTAATCCTCGGTAGGGATATTCTAAAAGATGCCGTGATTGATTTTAAAGAAGGATTCATTGTTCTTGACGGAGTTAAAGTGCCGTTCCATGATGTGCAAGAATTGCACGGTCAAAGTAAAAGAGAAGTATTTTACAATACCATAAATAATGCAGAGTGTCTGATGGCAGACGTGATTGCCCAGAGGAGGCGTAAAAAGAAATACCTGCTGAAGCAGAGGGAACCTAGAAAAATAAGCCTAGTGAATGGCGATAGAGAGAGCCAAGAAAATGGCGACAGGCAACTAAATGGCCTAGAGGTAAATGCTGCGGAGCAGTGGGGTACCCCAGTGAAAAAAGTGGAAAAAACTAAAAGAAGTGCGATAGTTGTTCACTGTGGATCAGTGGAAATGCCGAGTAATTGTTTACGAATAATTAATGGGTATGTCAAGAAGGTTAAACCCGGAAAGTATATAGTGAATAAGAGAATTCTTGGTAATGGCATTTATGTGGCCGAATCAGTAGTGAATATAGGGTCGAATGGTTTTGTCCCTGTCATGCTTTTAAACGTCTCGGATGACGTAGTATACCTGAGTGAAAATAGCATGCTGAGTAATGTTGAAGCAGTAGACGATATGGAAATATATCAAGAAATATATATGTCTACGGTGCACGAAGCTGTGCATGAAGCAAATGTATGTGATGTCAACGGTACGGCGGATCTACCCAAAGTCGACAGTTGTTATGGTGGAAGCTTTAATACCATCAACGTTGGGTTGAGGTCTGACCAAGCGGGGCATTGTTGCAACAATACTCGTGTTGACGAAGTAGGAACTAATGCACAGAAAGACGATGTACCAGAGGGGGGTAGGAGCGAACGACTTCCTCTGACGAGTGACGACGTAGTTTGTGACGACGATGACGCGAAACCCTTACTGATAAAATTATTGAATGATTTTAGAGACGTAATTACGTTAGAAGGCGAAACTATTGCCGTTACGAATGTTATGCGACATAAAATTGAATTGAAACCCAATGCTCCAGTACTTAACATTCCACCCTATAGAATTCTACATAAATATCGAGAAGATTTGGTGCAAGCGAATAAACAGATGCTGGATCAAGGTATTATCGAACCTTCCAGTTCTGACTATAACTTTCCTTTGATTATTGTGAAGAAGAAGTCGGGCGAGATTCGTCCAGTCATCGACTTCAGAGCGTTAAATAAAATTGTTATCAAAGAGAGCTATCCGATCCCAAGGATTGACGAGATTCTCTACACTCTTGGTGGAAATAGTGTATTTTCCAGTTTGGATCTTCGATCTGCATTCCATCAGATCGAATTGGAAGAAAGTAGTCGGAAATACACTGCGTTCAGTACTGGTTACGAGAAATTTCAATTTCGAAGAGTCCCCTTTGGACTCTCTTCTTCTCCCAGTGTGTTCCAGCGAATAATATCTTCCGTACTTGCTACTGTTATCGGGAAAACTAGCGTTTGTATTTCTCGATGATATATTAGTTTTTTCTAAATCCGTGAACCAACATTCAAAAGATTTAAATAGTGTTTTTGAGAAACTACGTAGTGGGAATCTTTCCCTTAAGCTTGAGAAATGTCAATTCCTAAAGAGTTCGATAGAGTACCTAGGTCACATAGTGTCGGCAGACGGTCTTCGTTGCAAGGAATCGGAGAAGCTACAAAAGTTTCCCGTTCCACGAAACGTGAAGGAATTGCAGAGTTTTTTAGGAGTAGCGAACTATTTCCGGAACCATGTCCCTATGTTTGGCTCGATTTCGTATCCGCTTTATCAGTTATTACGAAAAAACGTTGAGTTTATCTGGAAGCCTGAGTGTCAGGAAGCTTTTGAAAAAATTAAATCTGTTTTGACATCAGATACCGTTCTACGGCATCCTGATTTTAATAAGCCTTTCCATGTATTTACAGATGCTTCCAATTTTGGTATAGGAGCAGTGCTTTTACAGCACGGAAACGATTCAACTAAATCAATTCAACCGATTGCGTATTTCAGTAAACGTTTAAATGCGACGCATAAGCGATATAGCACGACTAAAAAAGAATTTTTCGCTATCGTAAGTGCGCTAAAAGCTTTCAAATATCTTATTCTTAGATATCCAATCTATCTGTATACGGATCATAAGCCGTTGCAGCCCTTGTTTTTTCAAAAAGCTTCCCGATGATTCAGCCATGGCACGTTGGTGTTTAACAGTTCAATCTTTTGACCCCATAGTAAAATATTTCCCCGGTAAACAAAACACCGTCGCCGATTGTCTAAGCCGATTGCCTGAGCAATTGACTGTTTCTGATCTTGAGGACTGTTCGGAGTTTCAGGAGGTCGCCGCGTTCCCTGTGACCACAAGGCGTGGTGCTCTGAACCCTGGCGTAGACATAACAGACCAGACGCACTCTGACCGACTGGCGCCGGCATCGGCTACCTCACCGCAGCTGACTGATTACATTCCTAAACAGACAGATGTATCTTAGGACCTTGACGAATTTCGAACTGAACAACAGCAAGACCCTTTCTGTTCTGAAGTGAGGAACGCATTACTAGATGGAAGTACATCCACGATTCCTGATTTGCAAAAGTATTTAATTTTAAACGACATACTTTACAGACGGAGACAGATAGATTCTAGGACAAGTACTATTTTGACTTCGGTCATGCCGACATCATTAATGAACAAGGCAGTGCTCAGTATACATTCCTTGTATCATACTGATGCCTTACATACATTGTTTAAATTTAAATTACGATATTTTCATTTATTGGAGAAAACTATTATTCGTAAATTCGTGAAAATGTGTGATGTGTGTAAAATTCTTAAAGCTAGTAGTACTGTACCAATTAAAATTTTAGACGCACCAATTGCTAAAGAACCTTTCGAGGTAGTTTCGACGGATTTCCTCGGCCCTTTGCCAACTACGGGGCAGCAGAATAGATACATTCTGGTAGTTATAGATTTATTTTCTCGATATTGCAAACTTTATGCCACCTCAGACAGGTTGGCAGACACCGTTGTTTCTTGTCTAGACGACTGCTTTGCGACATTCGGGTATCCTAAAACACTTCTTAATGACCAAGCTCTAGAATTTGAATCTGCGGCAGTTAAAAAGTTGGCTCAAATTCACGCAATTGCGAAAAAAGAGGTTCTACCGTGGAGCCCCCATAGTAACGCTATTGTAGAGAGGAACAATAGGAAAATAACCAATTTACTAAAACTTTACATAAATTCGTTAGTTCACACAGAATGGGATCAGTGTCTCAACATCACTGAGAATGCTATAAACAACGCGCTTAATTCAACGTTGGGGGATACACCATCTTACATTATTTTTAATCGTGACACTTGTCCAAATTTTAGTGCTGAAACGTTCGAAACCATTTACAGTTACGATACCGTTGTTGATCTAGTAAAATTTCGAGCAAAGGAAGCGGCCCGTATTGTAGAAAACGTTAGAGCTGTGATAATTAATAACACCAGTGACAGAACAATGTACCACAACTTACGCCGTAAAAATAAGAATTTTGCCCTTGGTGATCGTGTTTTGTTACGCAATCATCTGAGAAAGCATAAGTTGGAGCTGGCATGGGTCGGGCCAGGAATCATTAAAAAAATTAAACGCAATTACGTAGAGTTGAAAATTGGAAATAGGATTTACAAAAGTAACATGAACCACGTATTACCTTTACGTAAAACGGTTTAAACAAGTGTACGACTTACGACTGACTGTGTTCCAATATTTAGCGTTTTATTTTCGTGTGTTGATGTAATTCTGTTCTCAGATTCTTGTTTCGATATTTACTTTTATGTATCAGCTTTTTACTTGGAATTCTCCTTATATTATCGTGTGTATTTTTCTTTTAATTTTTAGGTGTTGTTGTATCGTAGGATCTAAGTACGCCATTGAGGATGTAACTCGTTTTTATCTTCTTTTACATCCAAGGTTTGCATCTGCTAACAGATATGCAAGATTCAATAACCACCATGTGTTTGGGTGGCGCGGTACCTGAACGCTGTGCGAGCAGAGTGCTGACGCCAGAGTTGTTTTTGCAGTCGCTCAGTAGCGGGCGTGTCTGTTCGGGACATGAGCAGCGTGGACATGCTGTTTGTTTCTTTCTTTGCGGCTGTCCTTTTCAAATATTTGCCGTTATTACCATTGATTACCTGTTTTTTTTCTATGGGCCATGCTAATCGGACTGTCTCTGTTTCGATTTCAGAACGAACACGCTAACGTCCCTGACGTCAACGATGGGGAATCGCATGACTACTATCAGCGTCGAGGCGCTTACGAACGCCTTGGCACAACACCAAGGAAGGGTGTCGGACGACTGGGTGCGCGCAAACGCCATGATTGACATCCTCCCAGATAGAGTTTCAGACCTAGGTCTTATCTTTCTTTTCCCTTTTTCTTTGGCGTTAGGAGTCTCTCTCTTCTATTTTCGCCGGGAATTAAATCTTCTGTCGGAGCGCATAAGGACTGAGGATTTCATCCTCCGCCGACAGCAGCTGCGTTCGAGCACTGCCGACCAGCAGCTGCGCACAATGCCAGCGCATAACGACCCATAACAAAAAACGTGCCCGAGTGTGTTAGATGCGATGGTACTTCACGGTTTTGGGTGTCGCCTTAAGGGCATTACTCATTTACAAGCGATGTAAGCGGATGTTTTACTATTTACTCAGGAATTATTATTAAGTTGTATTCTCACTTTTATGTTTTTAGTAACTAATTTTACCCATGTTCGCGAAGATGCTCGAGTCAATGCAATGTTCAGGTATATAATTATGAATTGTTTCGTTTTTGTTTTTCGATAACTCCATTTATGCGAATATTTTGTTCATTTAAATTTTGGAGGCATTGTGTAATTATTTTCATGCGTGTTTATTATTCTCTTTAACGAGTGTATTGTTTTTATTTTAAATTTATGGCGAGTGTCGATGCTAATGTACGAGGTATCTGCGTGCCGTGTTTCATTTTGTGTTAGAGTGAAAATTTTTTAATATAATTGTTGTCTCAACGATGCGATTTTTTTTTAATTTTTGTTGCGTTATAATTTCAACTGCTTTCACCACTATTGGTAAAGTTTATGGATGTTCATGTTTGATGTTAATGTTAGCGGATTTTGTTTTTGATATACCTTCCGTGTTTGGCTGATAAGTAAGTTAAATCCTGGTTGTTGGGACCGTAGAGTTTCTTCAACTTCAAATTTTTCGATGCTTATTTTGGTGTGATTAGCGTTCTATTTGTTTTTTCCTTGCGATGTTTTTATGGGTTTTAACTGGACGCGTTTGTTTTTATTGTTACTGGCAGTTGTTTTGCGACGAAGGGATTATTTTTGTTTTTGGTTTTCCTAACTAGGATGCCTTTAGCTTACTATGCCGATTTTTGGTTTACGATTCTCCCCTTTGTTTCATATCTGTTGTTGGTGATCAATTCAGTAAAGGGGGAAGGTGTGTACCGGCGCAGTTGCGCAGTTGGGCGTACATAGGTTCGTACGCAGGCTAAGTTCAACGCCCTGTTGTGGAGTACCGCAATGCGGGTGCTTGGTCAGCAGATTCGAGGTAGTATAAATTAGCGTGCGCGGCTTGTGGAGTCGCATTTGGTCTGTGTTCCTCCCCTGTACAACATCTCTACAAGTAAAACGTCGCAGTTAACCAGCGTATCCCTAACTCTTTGGCCGTCACATATCTTCTCCATCGCCTTCGTTATGAAGCGATTTTTCGTATGTTAAAATTGCTCATAAATTTTGCTTGAAAGTTATACATATTTTATAAGGCTTGATTGGAATGAAACATCGTGTTCATAGAGACCTAAATAGTTTAATAGGTTTCACCACCACAGTGTAAAAGGTTTTACAATTAGTAAAGCAAGAAAGTAAAATTTCGGAAAAACTATTTTTATTTCATTATTATTTAATTTTTTTATTTAAAATATTAAGTGGTTATTAAATCAATTTTAATTTTAATTTTTTAGAATGAAAATTACTTAGAATTTGTTAATTCCACATGATTAGTAAAACATGCTAGTGTAATAGATTTGCTCAGCGCCGGCGACATTTATGAATAAACGCTTGAGAGCTATTAGTCGGCATATATGCATGTTGCCCGACTGGTAATCAAATAGGTCGAACGCAAGCCGACATTCTCTTCTTGAACTCGTTTTGGGCAAGAGCTCGATTTTTCTGGCTTATTTACGTCCAAATTAGACTAGCGGATAGCCGTCGAACGGGAAATTGTGGTCGGGAGCGGCCGACAGAGGAACGTTCTGACCTTCAGAGGCCATGTTTCACTGAGTTCTGCTACCTGTCGACCTAAAAACGGCATGAATTTTTAACCGGGTTATATGTAATTTGAAATATAATACACAGTTTTTGCTTGCTTGGTTAGTGTGTGCGTCTGTGACATTCATAAGGATTCTCAATGACCGTCTCTGTGATACGAGTTTCACCAGTGCACAAGTACAAGAATATTTTAATCACGGGTACTATCAGGATGTTTCTATTGTCATTTATATTTGTCATCAATACCGTGAGACTTGTCATCTATATCTTGAGACTTTGTTTGTCATCTATATCTTGAGACACTTTCAAAGGAAACTATCGTATCCTGTAATGTTTGACAGATCATGTACACTAGTAGATATACATTAGTGAAACTTGATTTTTAACATTCTGTTGCCAATTTTAAAGTCGTACGTTAATAAAGAACATAACCATATGTACAGGTTGCAACACCAGCAACCAGAAATTTTTATCTTATAAATCTCTGAAGAGGTGGAATCGGAGTCCGAGTCGCAAAATTCTGGAAAGGTGGAGTCTGAGTCTCCAAATTCTGAAAGAGTGGAGTCAGAGTCGGAGTTGCAAATTTATTCTTCTGACTCCGCAACCTTGGATTTTACCCTCCATGGATTGTGCTAAATAAAAAAGCTAATGTGATTAACAATCGGTGGAGCTCACTCAGTCAGCGCCGGCAAGATCTCTAATAAGGATGTCCGCTTAAAAGCCGTCCTATCTGACAACTACATTGTCACTCTCCATTTTTTCAAAATTTTGGGATCAGCAAAGACAAATTCAATTTTTTGACCCAAGCTTTCGGCTAGATTAGCTCTAGCCGTCATCAGGGGAACGATGTATTTTTAAACAGAACCTCTTATGGTATCCGCGTGTATCTAGTATACAAAACATTTTTATTAAATTTTAAATGCAAGCCGATAATCATTGATCAAGGGCGACTGATGAGCAAAGGAAGAAACTGAGGGGGGACATCCAGGTGACGATTAATTTTGTTTGATTTCTAAACACTGTACATTGCTTCGACAATTTTTCGGGCGTATTATTTTTAACATTTTATAAGATAGATACATTTTCAAAATCAAAAGAATGGTTATCTTCTTCGGAATGATAATAGACAAGGGATAACCTATTCTTCTTCTGCACATTCTTAGCATGCTCATCAATTCGTTGTTAAAGATTTCTACCTGTTTCTCAAATGTAACATGCTTAACAATTTTTACATTATAATTTATATATAAGATTACTTTTTTCACAACTCTATCGTTTATCTTTAAGTCTGATTAGGCTGTTTTTTATTGTATTCGAAGATTTAAAAGCCAATTTAACATTGAATGGTTTTAAGATTCGCTGGACTCTTTCAGAACAACCTTTAATATACGGGACGCTAACATATTTCAGGGGGCGTTAGGAATTTTCGTTGCTTTATCGAAGTATGGGGAGGTTTTGATTATTTCCACCAATCCTTTAGTCGGTTGCTATTACGTAGTTGAGGAGGAAAATTATTCTATTTCAATAATTAATCCACTGTTGAAAGTTCTTAATTCAAATTTTGCTCACTACAAATATTAACTGCTCTCTGATAAAGGGATTTCGCTACACTCCTCTACTGTGATAAAGGATGATAGCTGAAATAGTCTAAGTACCTGCCTGTGTTTGTTGGTTTCCGGTAGACCCGGAATTATAATCTTTATAAGTTGATCGATTAATTAATATATCTAAGTACGGGATGCATCCATTACTTTCTAATTCCATAGTAAATTATATGTTGGTGTTGAACCCATTGATATGCTGGAGAAATGTATCAGGCATATCTTCTGGTAGTGCAGTCAATATATCGTCAAATCTTCGAATAAAATAAAAAACAGCCTAATCAGACTTAAAGATAAACGATAGAAATGTGAAAAAAGTAATCTTATATATAAATTATAATGTAAAAATTGTTAAGCATGTTACATTGGAGAAACAGGTAGAAGTCTTTAACAGCGAATTGGTGAGCATGCTATATAAGAATGTGCAGAAGAAGAATAGGTTATCCCTTGTCTATTAGCATTCCGAAGAAGATAACCATTCTTTTGATTTTGAAAATGTATCTATCTTATAAAATGTTAAAAATTAATACGCCCGAAAAATATTCAAAGCAATATTTTATTATATTATATTTACATATTATATATTATATTTACAGTGTTTAGGAACCAAACAAAATTAATCGTCACCTGGATGTCCCCCCTCAGTTTCTTCCTTTGCTCATCAGTCGCCCTTGATCAATGATTTTCGGCTTGCATCTAAAAATTTAATAAAAATGTTTTGTATACTAGATACACGCGGATACCATAAGAGGTTTTGTTTAAAAATACATCGTTCCTCTGATGACGGCTAGAGCTAATCTAGCCGAAAGCTTGGGTCAAAAAATTGAATTGGTCTCTGCTGATCCCAAAATTTTGAATAAATGGAAATTTCACTACCAAGACGTCCTTTATTTTAAAAATTGAGACTAGAAGGATAAGATGTGTACAAAGCCTCCTGTGAATTCTGCGAGTGTCACGAATGCCTAGGAATTGCAAGGGAATAGCTCCGCTTCAACTTACGATGCAAGAAAAATGACATTCTTCCCAAGTCGCTAAGGATTCGACCCCCAATTCGATCTGCTGAAGCCGTAGAATATTTTCGCTAGACCGTCGCTAAAAATGCTTAACGTTCATGATCAACGAAGGCCACAGAAGAATAAATTACAATCGGAAAAGAATTGAATGCATTGAGTTAGAACTACAAGGAAAAATTACTTTTGAATTAGTAAACAGTCTCCAGTAAGCAGCAACGCTAAAACTGCAAAGAAAGTAACAATTTGAAAAATAACGTCTTAAAGAAAAGTATGATCAACTATCTCAATAGCAAAACCCTACCTTTTAAATGAATTGCGTAAAAAACTTGTCAAGCAAAAATCTACCCGAAGATTGGCAAAAAATTTTGATGAAAGGGAAAATTTTTGCTCTCTCTCATTCTAAGAAAGATAAAATTTACTTCCTAGACAACACGGAAACTGTAATTAGATAACTAACCGTTCCAGGGGAAGAAAAAGCCGTTCTTCGCTCCCGAGTAATAACTGCATTACAAAGTAGCTAGCGGGTCACGAATATATCTAGGAAACAAAAAGTTGCCATTAAAGAATTAAGAGAGGATGACTCAATCGTCATCGCACCTGCAGATAAAGGGAACTCGCTGGTAGTTATTGACCGACGAGATTATGAATAAAAAATAGCTGATCACTTAACGAATAGTAGTACCTATAGGATAATGAACGAAAATAAAACCTATTTAGCAGTAAAGAAAGTGAACAAGCTAATAAAATAGTTGAAAGATGAAAATGAACTCACCGACTAATAGCGTAAAGCCTTCTACGTAAACAAGTGCGTGACCCCCCTCTTCTACGCGCTAATCAAAACACACAAGGAAAACTACCCGATTCGTCCTATCGTATCTTTTATTGATTCACCAACTTATTAAGTTGCAAAATTTTTATCGGGAATCCTAACCCCAATTACAAACGAGGCATTGCAAAAACTAAAAAATAGCTTTCAAGTCAAGTAATTTTTGCAAGAAATCAACGTTCCGGACAATTATATCCTAGTTTCCTATGATGTGAAGAGTTTTTCACTTGTATACCTCAAAATTTTGCTCATTAATGTGTCGCCGAAAAATTGCAGAACTTCAACTCACCTCTTCAAGTCACTCCGATTTCAACTGGAGCTATTTTGCGGCTATTCAACCTATGCCTTGAATCTAATCATTTTTAATGGAATCACAAAATTTATCAACAAGTAGAAGGAACACCGATGGGTTCCTCTATCTCTGTCGCGTTGGCCGAGATAACAATGCAAGCAATGGAGGATTAATTCCTATCAACACCCCAGGCCAGCCACTGTTTTGGAAACGTTACGTTGACGATATATTGACTGCACTACCAGAAGATATGCCTGATACATTCCTCCAGCATAACAATGGGTTCAACACCAACATATAATTTGCTATGGAATTAGAAAGTAATGGATGCATCCCGTACTTAGATATGTTAATTAATCGATCAACTAATAATAGATTATAATTCCGGGTCTACCGGAAACCAACAAATACAGGCAGGTATTTAGACTATCTCGGCTATCATCCTTTATCACAGAGGAGGAGTGTAGCGAAATTCCTTTATCAGAGAGCAGTTAATATTTGTAGTGAGCAAAATTTGAATTAAGAACTTTCAACAGTGGATTAATTATTGAAATACAAAAATTTTCCTCCTTAACTACGTAATAGCAACCGACTAAAGGATTGGTGGAAATAATCAAAACCTCCCCATACTTCGATAAAGCAACGAAAATTCCTAACGCCCCCTGAAATATGTTAGCGTCCCGTATATTAAAGGTTGTTCTGAAAGAGTCCAGCGAATCTTAAAACCATTCAATGTTAAATTGGCTTTCAAATCTTCGAATACAATAAAAAACAGCCTAATCAGACTTAAAGATAAACGATAGAATTGTGAAAAAAGTAATCTTATATATAAATTATAATGTAAAAATTGTTAAGCATGTTACATTGGAGAAACAGGTAGAAATCTTTAACAACGAATTGATGAGCATGCTAAGAATGTGCAGAAGAAGAATAGGTTATCCCTTGTCTATTAGCATTCCGAAAAAGATAACCATTCTTTTGATTTTGAAAATGTATCTATCTTATAAAATGTTGAAAATTATTGCGCCCGAAAAATTGTCGAAGTAATGTACAGTGTTTAGGAACCAAACAAAATTAATCGTCACCTGGATGTCCCCCCTCAGTTTCTTCCTTTGCTCATCAGTCGCCCTTGATCAATGATTTTCGGCTTGCATCTAAAAGTTTAATAAAAATGTTTTGTATACTAGATACACGCGGATACCATAAGAGGTTTTGTTTAAAAATACATTGTTCCCCTGATGACGGCTAGAGCTAATCTAGCCAAAAGCTTGGGTCAAAAAATTGAATTTGTCTTTGCTGATCCCAAAATTTTGAAAAAATGGAAATTTCACTACCAAGACGTCTTTTATTTTAACAATTGAGACATTGTCACTCGTATTAGCGCATCACCCAACGATCGGACATGAACAAACCTTTATCGAACAAGATTTTTAACACAGCAGGAATTGAGGGGTCGTGGTTTTCATGTGTGAACAGCTGACCCGTTTGGCAAGTATGTGGACTTTATTTGCGCTTTTCCAATTCCTTGGTAAGACAACAATGAAAGACAATTTCCATGCGGTTTTAGTTTATCGCTAAAAATTTTCCTTCAAATTAATATTCTTTAGGCCTTCCGTAGAGCAGCGTGGTCGCATTAACACGTTGACCGCCATAGGTTAAACTAAAATTCAATATTCAACTCGAATTTAAAGTCGATTGATGTAAGAATTTTTTAAAATAGCAAACATTAACTGGATCGTGATTTCATTTATTAAGTACCTATGAAAATTGAGTTTGTGATTGCTGGTTGGTCAGCAGAATAATGAAAATAGCCTCCCTGTACTACCGGGGGCTCACATGCAGTTAACGTGTTAACTACACCGTTGATTCGAATTATGAGCATGAAACCTTCGATTTCAAGAGATATCAGCCCTAAACACGATTTTCAAACTTTCTGAACTCGTTCGATGATCTCTACAAATACTTTAATTCAACTTTTAACGCCCCAGAAAACTATAAGGTTCATCTTTCGTAAAGCCTAAATACAATGTATTTCATATTAAGTCTGTTCCTTAATGGGTTTTCTGTAATTCAATGTCGATTGACAGTTCCTTCCTCATTCTGATATCGGTGACAACCTGACAGAAGTGGCGGTATAATGACGGTGGTTATGATACCGGTGAAACAGGATTGCTTAAAAGTCATTTAACTCATTTAAACATCTTTTACACCATAAATTTGAGAGATAGAAAATTCTAGTTAGGTGCAAATTAAAGAAAAATATAACTATTTATTTGTATTTACGATAGAGGATGGCCAAAATAAACTCACTGATTCGACAGAACCATTCTTTTGAAACCTCTGAAAATGGTAACATGTACAATGTGATAAAGGGAAAACATCAATCATAGAATTTTATTAGAAAAATGTATCTTTTATTGAAGTGAGACGGCATTTCACTTGAAGATTTACCAGAAGTCCATCATAAACCTTGTTATCTCGCTTTGGGAGCAAAAATCAGACATACAGGAACAATTACTGACAAAGGTCACACTGGATGACCGAAGGCATTACGCAGTGAGAAGCTTTAGTCTTAGCGTTTCCGAATACGGTGCAACGGCACTCCAGCAGCACTCCAGTGAGATGGAACCATATTTTATACATCAAGAGACACTATGACGTCGCTATCAACAGCATTTTACTCTTAAACTAGTTTCAAGTTTTCGGGACCTTCCTCGGCCACATCGACAATCGGATTTAACTCTTTCAGATTTTATTCTTTAATTTCATTTTTTTTTTGTGAAGATAAGTTATAGTATTTCAGTCACACTCCAAGACTGGAGAGGAATATAATTGAAGAAATTCGTTACATTTCATCAGCTATTCTGAGTATGAGGCAAAACCCGCAGAAAATATTTCGTTCGTCAATGGATAGTAACGGAAGATATTTGATTGAAATTATTTTGAAATAAATGCTCTCGGTAATGTTACTTGGTATCTTTTACAGTTTTTGCGTAATTACAATTTAAAATGGTTAGTTGACAATTGGGTAATCCTGTATTTCTCCAAAAATGCAGACTTTGAAGCGTCAATAAAATTTTGCTTGATACCCTCAAATTCAATAAAGCAACGTTAACTCCCAACAACCAGACGTGAGGTACTTCTACTCAAAATCTTAGCAAATGTCCAAAGAATGATGATTTTCTCCAAATTTTCAAACATGCTCAGAGCACTTTTAACTTATTTAATTTTCGTTACATTTGTTAAGGTCATTTTTACGTAAGCTTGGAGTAAAGAACAACATACACTGCAGGTGTAAAAAACTACCTACTGTGAAATTCTATAGATGACTTGTCATGGAGATAATTGAATACACGAAAAGAATGTCGCATGTTTTTAAAAGAAAAGACAAGCTTTAATGTGCTCATTCAGTGATTGGAAACAGGAATGACATGAGTGAAAGAAAAAGACATTGCAAACTCCACTATGTTTACTTCAAATTCATACTGTCTTTGCTGAACGTCTGTAAAATATTCCAATAGGTAAACAATAAGGCTAGACCGCACAAAACTGACCAGGAAGCAAACTATAGGTATACCACTTAATTTCATTGACTGCGGACGGACAAATAAATAGTTTTACTTCAAATTATTTGCTGTAGCCATGGTGAACCAGGGATGTTAGCAATTTGTTCCCAGTTGTGTTCGCTGCCAAGACCAGTATAGTGTTGCTCCTCCAACTTGTTGAACAGCGCAACCAGATGAAATGAGGTTGCAAAACTTAGTGTTCAAGTTACTAGGCATCAATTGCTACGACTTGACCAAAAATGCCCCAAAACGCAACCCATTCTGGCTCCTCTATGGAGTAACATTACATATGATGATCATATTCTTCACCATAGGTATTGATGGAGATGATGATGATCCAAAGAACTACTTTGGAAAATTGTTTAAAATATTTAGTGATGGTTGCGACACTGCGGGCATGTTTCTCCTTTTGATGAACTGTAAGGGCTTACCTGCAGTGCAGATTTTCTTGAAAAGGTGCGCAAACGACCATTCCTCAAGCCATAAAATAATCTATAAGCTGCAGATTATCGATAAGTCGTCCTTTGCTTTAATCGTTGGATCGCTTTGTCTTACAAGTTTTTTTTGGAAGGACTTTGTAATTGGATTTGGCACATCAAATAAATCACAATTTTTCACACTTCTTCAATTTATGTCAGTCACTGGAATTCTAGCTTCCTTAATTATATTTCGAGCGTCGTGCTTCAATATTGCGAAATTCATCCGAATATACAGTAGAAAACTGACCGCGTCTCTTTCGAAAGAAAATACAATCCACGGAAACTCGGAACTGATTTTGTCCGTGCAACAGGAAGCTGAAAACTGCCAGCGTATTTTATTCCAGGTGAGTTTGTGATAAAGTACGGAGTAACTTTGAAAATTTTCAGAAATTTTGTATGAAAAACTCTTATAACTTGCAAAAAAAGTTTATGCGGGTACTTTTGGGTCACAAATACTGAACGTCCTGCTTTATTTCTTACCCTTCAAGTGACACCAAATAAGTGGATTCTCTAACAGCAAATTGCTTCATCAGTAAAATATGAACATATGCTTCCCCTTTCACTATTCCTCAAGTCATGCCTGTATTTTATCCAAGATTTGGTGTTTGGTAATTAATGTTTTCGTGCAGAGTAACGATGATTTTATGTCTTCGCTGCGACGTACTCACTAATATGAAACGATTCAGTTGAGCTTGTTTTTAAAGCTCGAACTAAATATACAAGCAGTAACACATCCGATGCAATGGAAATAATTTACTCAATACTCGTACCAGTCTGGACTCGA
Source organism: Morinoia aosen (assembly GCA_030386875.1). NCBI lineage: Eukaryota > Metazoa > Arthropoda > Malacostraca > Amphipoda > Talitridae > Morinoia > Morinoia aosen. The sequence goes on along the minus strand of CM059557.1, from coordinate 26,674,675 downwards.
AATGAATCATCATTGAATGTCCTCTCTCAAAAAACACACGCGTATGTTAACAACAAATTACTCAAAACTGTTACCAGAGTAATTCCCATTAGTTTGAAAGACAAAAATGAAAAGGAGAAAGAAATATCAGTTATGTACTCAAGATCGTATTGTTTGAATGTATAAATCCGTTTTTTGTGCTTGTGAATCAAGACAGAAACTGTGCGGCAATTATTTTTGTCGGAGTTCAAGGTGAGATTATCATCAAGCATTTACGATGATTTCAAAATTCTAAGATCTACGGAGTTGATTGATTCAGAAATTGTCAAATTTGAAAGAATACTTCAATTCTTCATAGTATGCTCTAGGATTTGAATGTCTTCGTAAAGGTCTGTTGACTCTGTAGTGCTGCCAATACCTAATGTTTAGAAGAGCGGACCTTTAACCTGTCAAGATGTGCTATCTGTAGTGTGTTGAGGATTAGAATTCCATTCTTGTACATTGTATGTGTATTGTTTAGGGTTAGTCAAGTAGAACGTTTTGTTTTGTTAAAAGCCTGCTGTGTACACGGTATTAAGGACTATAGTAAAGTTTGGAGAATAGACATCCGGGGGAGAAGTCTGCGGACACTTGGTCTCTGTCACTGGTGCGGAGGGGCTGATGCTTGGGGTAGGTATGGACGTGTTAGGTGGAATAATAGAAGTCTTATTGGAGACGAATATATTGTAACCTTGTAAATTACATAGGCATTAATTCATGCACTGCATCTCCTGTCACAGGATTTGCTACGCCCACGTCCCGACCGCTCCTATACGCTCTTGCATGCTCTCGCTATAGGATCGTTTTGTTTTCTCCTTTTGCTTGTGCCTTTGTAATGTGTTAAAGGGTGCTAGGTGGCGCTTGAACCCTTGCTCCTTAAATTATCAGAGTAAATTTTTTATTTTAACTTGTTGAAGCCCAGTGGGGTGGGAAAATAAATTTGTTCTTTCTGGTGTTAATCGACTGCTACCCCGGTTCCAACTGATCGCTACTGGCTGTGCGTAGCACATCACACTATCAATTTCTGACCCATAACATGCTGTGAAATTAAATTTGCATCTTATGTTAGAGCGTACAACAGACGCTAAAATTTTTATGTACTGGATTATTTATTTAATTCCATAGGGTACCCGCTAAATGAGTAACCGATTTTAAACGGTGCAGTAAGGTAAAGGGGAATAGGTTGCATCGAAAGAGCAGGAACATAATTTTATTTTCCTTTATACTTACGATGTAATGAATATTCTGGTACATCTGAAGAATTTAAATTTCATTTGCAGTTTTTCAGCCCCAAGAATGGTACAATTAACAATCAAACAGAGACAATTTGTCGTGGATGAAATAATTAAACACGGATCCGTGGTCACTATATTTTTGTCGATTTCAAGCATGATTTGGAGCACATTATCTAAAAGAACCGTTCAAGCCAATTATGCTAAGATGAATGATCACGGCACTGTGGATAATTTAAGCAAAGGAAATTCAGGTCATCCAAAAACAACAAGGACAGAAAAAAGAATTAACATGTAACAATTTTAATGAACGATGAATGTTGCATTTTTAATATAATAAACCTTTAAACTCTGCTCTCTTCCACACAAGTTATTTCAGCCTCCTAGCACTAATATTTTACAAACTACAAAATTTTTAGTTTTGCTACTTTTTAGCAGACACCCTGACACCTTTTCAAACAAAATTCACAACAAATTTCGTCATAATGATGAGTGAGATAGATTTAGATAGTTTACAAGTAGTCACTACTATTCTCATCTAATTAAGATTGGCAACGACACAGAAACTTTCCTTTCGAAACCGCATGAACTTGCTAAATTTAGGTCTCGGAATACTTCATGCATTTTATCCGATAAGTACAGAGAATAACCATTAATTGAAAGAAATATTTTCTGAAAATTGATTTCATCGATAGAAGCACTGAAAGAACTCAAATGATGAGCTCTCTATTCTGTATACTAAGATTTGATTGCATTAACTTTGGATAAGTATGGTGTACCGAGACCAGTGAGTGTATTTTTCTAAATGCTTGAAATCAATTGAATTGCTTCAGATATGATAAGAGTATCAAGGAAATGTAGCTATGCTTCATTTTCTTTATCTTTTATGGAACTTATATTAGTGTGAGCAGTGTTAAGAAAATCTAAAAATACACGTGAACGCTGTTTTTCTTCATAAATAGTAAGAGCTTCATTTCAGTACCGTTAGTAACATTTTGGTTGAGAGTAACTAAACACCGTAGCGGACGTGATTTGAAAATTCTACTTTGTAAATTGCTCCTAAGATCTAACACTCTCCCTAGACAAAACTTTTTTATGTATATGGAGAAACTATACGCATACGGGTTATTTATTTCGCATATCTTTCTAAGAAGTACTGAATACTCGGCTAATATTTTTATGAAATTTGTTACGTGAGCGCTTTTCTCTAGCAGACGACTTGTGTAACAATCCGGATCATACTCCACAAATTAGGAAACCATAAAATAACTGTAGGTTTAGGCTGACATTATATCAGTGAACTGCTCGTATTCCAACTGAATACTAACTCCTCAAACTTCAGACAAATATAAGGGAAAAAAACATTCGAGCAAAAAATATAATAAAAAATTTAAAACTCTGACTCACATGATGTCAAACTGAAAAAATAATCGTTCTTTTAAAGAAAGAAAAAGAAAGAAAAGAAATGATTTTATTTCCAATAAAGTATAACATGAAATGTTGATACATTGGTTTTTACAACACCTTAGCATTAACATCCTTAACTGATAATAACACATTGGTATCGTAGTACCCGTGTAAAATGTTGAAACAAAAAATGATCGACAGAAAAGCACATCAAAAATAAGTTCCTTCCTTGCCTAATCTGATTTTGACAGTGCATTTAAACATAAGTAACTAAGAGAACAAAATGCTCGCTACGCTTATTTGAAAAACACTTTCATTAGTGCGCACATGTATTGAAATAAAAGCGAAAAACGCGTTCAAATACCTTAGCATAGAGACCCTTAATTGCTATTTAAACATGGTTATCGTAATACCCATGTTAAGTGTCAAAACAAATAATTTAGATCCTTAATTGCTATTCATACATGGTTGTCGTAATACCCATGTTAAGTGTTGAAACAAATGATTTAGATGCTTAATTGCTATTCATACATGGTTACCTAATACCCATGATAATTGTCGAAACAGGATTTGGAAAAAAGCACGGAAAAAATGCGTTCCTCTTTGTTGCGGTAGTTAGATTTTGGTAATGCATTTAAATACACATTTTCTAAGAAAACATAATTCATGTGACGCATTGCTGAAAACCCTCTCGTTGGTGCGTACCCGTGTTGATTAGAAAATCGATATTGATTATTGATATTAAAAGCCAAGCACAGCCGTGAACTTGATCCACCAATTTGAAAAGTGTACTGAGGATCCATCTCGTTTGTTTTTTTGCGCGATGAAGTCAGAATTCTGAAAAAATCTACACCGAGCCTAAGTTCCGAACACCAAATTATAAATTGCGGCTATTTACGTCCCTAACGGACGTAGTATTTTCAAATTGTTAAACAAATTTCATTTTTTCACAGGCGACGAAGGTGAAAGAAAGATTTACGGCAAGTTTCTTCTGGTGCATTACCCTACGGATTGTCGGCAATGTCTTCAGCATCATTTTCTTGGTGTTTAGCTCGCTGATAGAACCATGCTCAATGATGATTTTGTCAGCAATAATGTTTACTGGACTTGTGTTGATCGTCTATGACACGGGCGATTCTTTCACGCGTCAGGTGAGCTGGAAAGGTGTTTTAATTACTCGAAATTCTTCATTTGGTTGTTCATATTTTTTATTATATGGCTTTAAGTCCTAACATATTTGAGTCCAGTATTTGTATGCACATAAAGGAAAACTACCGTCTTTAGAAATATTTTTGCTCCTGATAAACTTCTTCTGACCTCTGGAAACTCAATGCCTCTTGGATGTGTAGATAGACTCTTCCGTCTGCATTTAAATAAGAAGCATTAAAAATAAATACTTTTTATATTTGTCTAAACTCAGTGTTTAAAATAACTAACTGGTTAAAAAAGAACAAAGCGACAGGAACCGATCGAGTGACCCATTCTTGTATTCCTTTTCAATTCCATTGCCAGGTATCAATTAAGCGCAAAGACGAGCGTAAATGGTTAAGAGTGAAAACAATCACATTCAGAGTCAACACAAATGGTGCTCAATGGTTTGTGCTTTCATTTCAACACCGTTTCCTATATGTGTAGCCCCGTGAATTTCGTGTTTTTACTCACTGTCAGTAGTATTTTTGCAGTTACGCGCTCTTTTCTTTCACGGAACGTTGATTCCATTTCTGAGTGAGACACTACCAAGTTAATCGTAACATATAGACTCAAACAGTACCTTATGATTTACGCCCGTAATGTGTTACTTACATCTCTCAGAATTTTGGGCGATTTCGCTATCAAGCATCTTGTTATTTTCTCGTCCAGTATTGCTCAAAGCTGTTTCTGAATAAATCCTCTCTGACAACAGAGATGATTAGCTCTGTCAGCTGGTTTTAAATTCTAAACAGTTTAATTGGAAAGGAGTATTGGCGCATGAGGAGTCCTAAAATGTTTCTTTATCTTCTACCGGTTACTTCTCGTGAGGTCGCCGCTGTCATGCAGTGTGATAGAGCACTAACAGATTCACGTTAGTAAAACCATTTAGATATTTGCTGGTCTCGATTACTTACCTCCCCAATTTTTTTTAATCAATGACAATTCCTGCAAACACCTTTCATAAAAAATAACTCATTTTTGTAGCCTTTTCGTTCTTTAAAAAATTAATTCTCTCTATTTTGTCGATATCTCCCGGTAGAGTCGGGGGCCAGAATTACCAGATGTAGTCAGCCACTGATAAGTACTCACGCTTCTAATTTTAAAAGTTCTTCTTCTCGATTTTATAAGAGGGATACAGAATCTCCAATCAGTAAAATGATGGTTCCATGGTATTCATATGGCTTTTTATTAGACGAACCTATCCTCAAGAAATTTGAGAAATTATGAACTTTAAATGTTTCGTATCAACATATGTAAGATGGCTTTTTCTAGTATAATATTAATTTTCTTTTGAATAATAATGCTTTCATTACTTAACATTAATTTAGAATTTTAAGATCAACAATTATAATTACCGTCAGTACTGCTATGTTCACGAACTCATAAGATCACAAATCAATGACAGACCATTTCAATGCAGTAACTGTTCCAAGGTACACAGCTGACCTTAAACGTGAGAGAGAAGCTGTAACGCGAAACCAACAGAAGTGCTCAATCACAGCACCTAACATTGAAGTATTCTAACATTTCATAAGAAAATTTCATTTAAGCCCATAAATAATATGAAACTGAAGCTAGCGTTTCAATAACACAACGAAATCTTTTAGGCGATGACGTGATAGAAGCCATGCAGCGGAAATATAATCAGGTTGTACAAAATAATCGACCTTAAAATTTTTACGGAATAGTATAAGGATCGTACATGAGTAAACATTTTCCATAATGTTATAAATCGTACTGAGATTAAGATATAATTAAATACACACGTGAAATGAGCTAAATATTTAGTTAGAAAATTTTTGAACTACAATAAATAAGGACACGATTTAGTTAACTCACACCCCTGTTCGTTGGATCAAATTTATAGTCCATATTTGATCGTAAAACCTATTTTCAAGCTTATTATTCTATTTTTATCGTGTCTTAATTTAAACTTTGATGCTCAGTTCCAAGTTAGAGTAACTCTGTTGGAACTTTGCTCAACGCAGGTCGTCCAGCTGGCGGATGAAGTGACGGAAGCAGCGACAGGGTGCAGGGATGTGCTGCTCCATGTACAAGTGAGGCTTGGAAAGGTTGCTTTGAGTTTCTGCACGTGGGGAGTCAAAATACTAATTCTGCACAATCTTTTCAAGCCAACTGAGATGACACTAGACTTTCTTAGTCGATAGAGGAGTAGCAATGTAAAGGTGTGTTCCTCCATAACTCTGCCAATAATAATCTAAATTCTCTGTAGTTCCGCATATTCAAACACCACTTAAAGAGTAAAATGCCGCTGAAATAGGAAGTATTTTTATAACTCACTCATGTGATAAATACGCTGCTTATTTTTCCCAAATACTATTAAGTTCGAGCCCATTTGATATTCTAAGTCAGTTACGTAGGAACCTGATCAATTTCAATTGTATATACCTAATAAAATAACTGCAAGTTTCGTATAGGGTGAGAAGTCCCAAGTATGAAGTCCAGACCATGTCTGTCGATGCTTATAGAAAAGACGGAAAGAGAGTTTGACGCAGAGTGTGTCGTGAAGAGAAGAGGTGAAACGGAAAAGGATAGATAGGAAACTGATAGAGATGCGCTTTGCGCATATGATGCTAGTGTTGGAGGTTTTTTTGTAGGTAGTTTGAGGGTGGTATCCAGACCATGATGAACTTGACAGATGTGCACATTCTTCGCACTGACCACAATGACACTATATTTGAGAACCGATTTATTCTGTAAATACCGGCACTGTTGTCATGTTTTATTATTAGCTCACAATAATGAAGGTCACAATCATATACGGTATAATAAAAGTTACTTCATAGCCAAGCAATACTTTCTTTTGAAGGTTTAGTTATGAAAAGATTTTTTCTATTTTTATTTTCAAGTAAATGAAGGCTAAGGTATTCAAGCATCGAAGGAGAGCATAACTTATTTGCATCATCATGGCTTAAATCCTCAACTGCTGCTTTTGTCAAGCGTGCAAACAATCTTTTGAAAATCAAATCTAACATTTTTGAGTCATAATGCCTAGTCGTCTATGTTTGATAACTGATGGAACTAAAGTCAGAAATGAACTTCAAGTAAAATTTATTAGTGAAATTTATTAGGTTTTCAGCAATTGTGCTATGGAAGTTATACATCAATTTAGCTTCCGAAATATTTTGCACGACATTTCATTGTGTACAGAAACTCTTGATCTCAAGTTCTGGTCGAGATGAATAAGTAAAAAACACTTCCATTAATAGACTTCAAAAGTTGTTTAACTAAAATTTACTCATTTGTAGAGATAGAAGATGAGGAAAACAGAAATTTTGTCTCATCTACTTCATTAGAAAGCCAAATTTTGAGTAACTAAGCTGCTTGCCAGCTAATCAAAATTGAAAAAAAGGTTGAATTTACTATGTAAATAAATACAAATATTTCACATTAGTTATAGGTTGTCACGCTTTAATGATGTCACCATGCCATAAGATGCTGAAGGCCGGTAAACTAACCTCCTGTAATTACACCTACTCAGATCGTTGAGCTACATAGGAAAAGTTTGTCATGGCTCGTTGCTTTCACCAGCGTTGAGTGAGAGAATCATGAAGGTGTTCGTCATCATAGGAGACGTTCATCGAGACAGATTGCGGCACTCCCTGATTTCGATTGCAGTCTAGCAGCCTGAGAAGAAAGGGTTTGAAACAAAAAGCATCTACAATTAATGGCCTTGTCTGCTTTCACGTCACTGGGGCCTCATTTGCTTCCATGTACGACGGTGTCGTCTAATTCCACGTCACACAGTGGACTGTTTAGAGTTTTTGAGGGAGCATCAAACCTGAGGCTATCAATGATGAAAAGGTTTCGCGTTCTGATGCGAAACAATTTACACATCACTGGGGTCTAATGTTACTCGCACGACAAAGAAGTTGTTTCCCTGAAACGTTCACTAAGTTTCACAGTGGAGGAAGTTCCGTTAGGATGAGAGGTGTTCTTCACTTCCAGAGGTGCGGTTAAACTTCACGCTGAGGAGAGATGTTATACAGCAGATAATCATGTTGACTTGTTGCAGCCACAAACAAAACTCCCATCACCAAGATATCCTGTTACGACAATAATCCTTTTTTGTAATCCAACCTGTTCCCCGGATTAGGATCTGAAAGAGAACTTTAAGAGGTGGATGATGTGGAATGTCGGACGAAATTGAAGAAAATTCGAGACCTAATATATCTGTATGATGCCACCTTCATCACTTGGAGTAACTTTCCTCTGACTCTTCAGAAAACCCTCGTTTCAAGGCTAACGCAAAGAGTTTTTGAGGTCAACAACCAACATAAAGAAATGACTCACTAAATTCTCATTTTGCTAACAGCTCCTTTTCAGTATTGAGGCTTTTCATTCACTTGTTTTAATTTTTTCAATGAGCTGGCGAACAGTTCTATTACTTGGAATTGAATCTTTTAGTTAAATTTTTCCGAAAAAATTATTCGTTTTCTTTTCTTTGTTCGAAAGTTAAAAGACAAAGAATCTGTCCGAGTGAAACTGTATTTTTCCAGTTTTCAAACTGGTTACGAACTTCGGGTCAAAAGTTTTCACATACAGAATGTGCCAAAAGAAAATTTTTGTTTTCTGAACATTTTCAAGAGGAAATTATTTCCGTAAAACAAATTTTCCTTAAAATGTATGGCTAACGAAGGACTTACCCTGCCAACAACCAATGTTTTCGGTTGCAGGTAACGCGTGTGAAGGAGCAGCTGCTGAAAATATCCCCAGTAACCATGGGAGGAGCGTACACCCTCAACAGAAGTTCTTTCATGACGGTGAGCGCTCTGACCAGCCCTCGTAATTTGTTCTATGTCGTGCGGCGCAAATCTGCGCGATAGCACACGAGGAGCTATGAAATTAGAACATTTATCTATTGACATGTCTCTTGGAAATGGATCCATTATTTATAGAATTTACCGTAACGCATTTACGAGAGCACCATTCATGTTGGAATCAGGAGGGCAGATAATTAAGGAATTGTTGTTGACAGATACGGTTTCTCAGTTCTCCCACTAGGAAGAATCAACCTCTATGTGTGTGTTGTTAGCCCTAAATAATTGCTTAGCTCTCCAGAAGTGTTTTTATATTAAGTTATTATACGTTCAAAGACCAAAACAAAATAAAGGGTTTTTACGCGTCTTAACAGCTTCACTGATTCGCATGTTAATTAAATTTAAGCCTATGAAAGCTATAAGCACTTTAGGAATTCATTATTCTAACTGATGTATCAATTTAGGCTTCAGCATCAAATTATCCTCTAGAAGTAATTCGCAAACTTTTGCTTTTAGGCTAGACTTTCATCTTACTGCATTTCAAATGCAAAGTTTGCAGTGCCGGCCGTTCAGACTTTCAAGGCAAGTGATTCAATGTTCTTTCAATTTTGACACTCGGAGGGTGCTAAAAATATTACACGTATTTTCAATTAAGAGGTTTAATTTCAATCCAGGTTTCTTCATGATGGTCTGGGGGGCCCTGACAATACACGAAGTTAAAATTTTCCCTAAGTGAAGTTGCTGTATCAGACGGGGGCCAGTTTTTCAATAGTCCTTGTGGAGTATCTTCTGCCGTTTAGATTTTCTGCTCGGCCTCATGAGAGGCAATGGCCAGACTATATCGCTCGAACTACTATTGATAAACAAGTTTTTAAAATACGCATTGTATTGTTGGTGCTGATCTTGAATTAACAGTTTGCTTTTAAATTATGCACTGAATCTACATCCCCCATCGAAGGCCGATAAGACAGCCTCCAAAAACGCTGTACTCGGTAAACTTCTTAGAATAATTTCCCAATTTATTGACAACGATATCTGTATTCGAGACGGAATGAAAAAAATATACATTCTTATTCAAATTTTAAATTAAGTGCTGCAATAATGATATCCATCGATTGAACAGCAGTTAAGACGAGGTAATGACGTCGTAGAAAAACAGCTCCTATTTTACAGATAGTCAATCTTAATCCAGAACCATGCGTGGTTATCGAAAGGCTTCAGCATGTCAACATTATTACATCGAATTTGCCAAGCTTTGCCCTGAACATGCGCCCATGCGCTGTAATCCTGACAGGTCTGCTCAAACGTCTGTAGCTGCCCAGAAATCTTTGGCCAGAACTTTATGTTTTATCAAATCTATTTTGCCCGACTCTTGCCGTTCTTGTAGGAACGCTGCCGTGCAAAAAGGAAGCTTACATTATTCTTTCAATTGTGCCAAAATATATGTGCACTCTGCAGCGGTTATCCTGTCGCTAGTCCCGAACCAAACGTGAGAGATTTTCTCATACTTTAGTTTGAAGCCAAGATGCCAATCACCGCGGCACCAGAGGTGTGCTTCGTTATACATTAGCTGACACTGAGACCATCTGACTGAAGTTAACAACGCGACTGTTCTGCTTGTTTGCAACTGGATTCACGGTGGAAGTGGCATATGAGAAAAAAGAGCTGTTTCGTTCGCCGTTCAAATTATTGTTAAAGCGACAACACAGACCTCGAAACTGTTCTTGCGTGCGAACGGTTAGCACGAAGTCTTTCAGCGCTTCAAGCTGTTCCCTCCCTCATTCATGACGATAATAGACTCAGTGGCTACGATATTTTTCCATCCGCATATTGAGTCATTCACAGTCTTGTAATTTTCAAAGGTTGTCATGAAAGTCAATCATAGACAATTATTTGTGGTTCGGATGGAAGAGCGGAATCTGTGAGGTCTTCACCATCCCTCAAACTATATACTTATATCCTTTTTATGTCGGTGGTTGTTCGATTGATTCCTGGCCGATTATCAATGCTCGACTAGAGGTTCGTATAGAGAAGAACTGGTATCTCAATTTTTCGCTCCCAAGAACGTATTCATTGGTATTATCTCTATTATTTGCAAATGATAATTATCAGAAAAAATTCAAAAGTCAGTGTCGTGTTTTGCTCGTTTTTCACAGTTAAATCTGAACATGAACATGCAGAGAAGAAATGTTGCAATATTTTTTCGAAAACCCTTAACATGCAGTAGTAAATATTTGTAGTTATCTTCGTTGCGCTCGTCCTAGTGTATGAGTGTACATATGCTTCATTTCAACTTCTCGAAAAAAAAATCTTGTCTCATACGTGCAGCATAAAGTTTTACTGCCTTCCAAATTATTTTCTTCTGTAGAAATTATTTTTCCCAAGTAAGAGCTAACTAGGTTCCCTGAAAGTAAGGGATCGACGAAACCTAAATGAAGTTTTTAACTAGCCCACTGTTCCATGCCCAATGTTTATTGTGAGAAACGTCTTACATGTTACGCTGAAGATCGTTCTTTTCCTATTGTGTGGTGAGACATAGATGGGTTTTATTCTTACCAAGCGTATGTTGAAACTTCACTAATTATAAAAATTTACCGAAAATCAAAAGAATGTATGTACTGTATGCAAAAAAAATGCATCTGAAGCGTACCAAATACCTAAAAATTGTGTTCTCTCGTTTCAGATTCTGAACTCTCAGCTGGGTTTCGTCATCATCCTTTTGCAGATGAAAAACATCTTACCTGAATTCTGAATTTTGTTTTTATTTTCGTTGTTTTCCATAATTAACATTTTAATTCAAATATTATTTAATTTTTAGAAGCAACTTTCAGCACACGTGCCTTCAAGTTAGACTTTAGTATGCCTTTAGTAAAATCTAACTGGACGCGTGTGTTGAAAATTGTTAATAAAACTAATAGTATGCTCTCTTCCACTTTTATATCTTAGTCCCCATGCACTTTGGCTCACTCCCAAAAATCAATAAGATTGTTGCATTTGAATTTGTGTTTTTACGTCAACGTGTCAGGAAAATACTGATCGTTACGGTATGAAAATGAGTAGTACTTCAACTTTAAATTGTGAGACTCCATTATTTGTTCCTCGTATAATTTGTGATGCAACGTACTCTACCTAAAATGTTCTTTTTCACCACACATAGTAAGATTTACTAAACTGATTATGATATGATCCATCATATCTTGCGTCCATTCAAGAAAATTTTTTGTGCAATGGAACAAGTGTAGCAAATGACTTGTGCAATCACTTCAAATCTCTGGAAAGAACTGCGTCGATAGTACTTGGACAATGGAAATATAATTCGTCACGAGTTTTCTACGACGAAACTTCTTCATAGAACGGCAAGCAGAGTCGCTGTGACGAACGCGTTACATCAAAATCTCTCTTCGAGTTAGCTTTGAGTCTCCAGCAACCGCCACTAAAGCATCTTCAAATCCATATTTATTTTACTTAAAATGCTATTAACTAACATTTTAGGATAAATTTTGTAGTTGAAATTCAATTGTAGGGTACTGATTCATTTAGGCATGTTTCCATGTACATTAAGATGATTTTGAGGTTTCCTAAACCTCGATGAATCGATTACGCTTGATTCAAGAGGTTGCTCCGAAAATACTTCTCCTAACTCAGGTAAGGTTAGTTAGTTGAACACCAGACTCAATAAAAGTCAGTTGTGCGTTTTGTGTCGGCAAATCTTCGCCCATCGGGTACAGGCTGTCGTACCTCTTATTTTATTAGAGCCTGATTTTCACCTGTAAGTAACTCACAGACTCTCTATGAAAGTTACCAATCCAGTGAAGATATCTCTATGCTGAATTGCTCGACAGCACTACCGCTAAGTGCTCAATGCGCACTATTCCGTTCATGCCATATATCAGCAGCAACTCTCGTAAAACTGAGTATTATAGTCCGTTTTGTTGATGAAACTGCACTTAATTACTTTTCCCTCAAGTCGTAACGTGAACGAGATCGTGTAGTATCATTTGAAAATGTCAAGTACGACAGATTTTTTAATGGCAAAGTTTAATCTCCATCCATTTATATTAATTCTCATTTGTTTTGATAGGATGTGAGATATGCAAGAAACGAGTCCATGCTACCATATCAATGGACATAATAATTATTTATTCAACAAAGTTTGTCTCATTAGAGACTGGTGGTAGCTTACTAAATATTATAATGGAAAGAAAGGAACGTTCATGTGATTAATGTAAGAAAATACTGCATGATTGATGTGATGAGGACACGGAAAAGTCCCATCCTACCTTGGAAACCAATAATAAAGAACAGTCTCACAACAAATGATTTCAAGCGCTAGAATCGATGAAATAGGAACATATAAAATGGTGCCCCACAGCTGTGAGATCAAAAACTACAAACTCGATTAACATATCAACTGCATGTACTTGCGAATTGGCACCGAATCTGGTGTTAAGCCTTATATTTTTAAAATGAATAAAAATTGTACTCATATGTGCCGTTTATAGGGCACATGGTGAACTAATTTGTCCACTGAACGAAACGCAAACTCAAAAAGAGTATTTTTACTCACATTTCTCTAAACAGGGTCGAGCACAAGTATACAATTATAATTTCAATTACTTCGTGTTATGGTGATAACCAATAAATGGTTATTTTCCTTTATCCGCTGAATTTTTAATACGATTGTTAGTAATTCTGATTTTCTGATTCGCTAAATTCTTCTAAAATCGCGCTTCATGGCCATAATGACTCGCTTTACGTTTGGAAAAAAGGGACAGAAAACGACAGGACCAACATCGTCCCTACTGTGAGAAATGGGGGCAGAAATTTTATGATCTGAGGTTGTTTTTCTTACAATCAGGCGGGAACATTGGAAGTAATCACTGGCGTAACGAAAGAGGCTAATCAAGGCAAAACGGAGAAATAATTTCAACAGTCTCTAGATAAGCTGAGATTCGGTACTGAAAAAAAACAAGATAATTATCCTAAATATACTCCTGACACAACTCGTAGTGGTTTGAGGACATGACTGTTAATATGTTACATGCCGTTGCAGATCTTCTGGCCTCAATCCGTTGGAACATTTAATGAAAAAATTTAAATTTCACAGTAAAGCCAGACCACTTTAAATCCGCTAAAATTGTTGCATTTCATTGAGAAAGAAAAGGACAAATCCCAAGACAATTTGGTTAGGGTTTCTAAAAATTAGAAGAAAAATCGATATTTCTATTCATGGTTAAACAAGCTTTTTCAATTTTATTTAGTATTTTTCAATTAGTATATATTTCATTGAATAATTGAGTGTATAAGAAGTACATAATAATATTTGAAGTAAACTTATTTCGTGGGTTTTCTTATCATTAATCTCAACAAAATGCTGTCTAATACAGATTTGTATTTTATTCCATTTTCAATTGTTTGTTTCATTTCACTGTACGATCACGACACCGATTTCAAGTTGCAGGAGCCAAGAAAGACGATTATATTGAGTGAGGATACTTGAGAAAAAATTTTGTTTATGCCATTATAGTTGTTTTAAAATAGATGAAAAGATTTCAAATGATCGTACAATAATTTCTTCACATTGACGAGCCACCCTGAACACTATTCAAATCATGGATTTTTACTCTGTACGTGAATTAAGTCCACGCTGAAAAATATTTGAACATTGAACGCATAGCTGTTCCCTGATGAACCTTCTTGCTCTTCAAACGATAAAGCTCTCAGTATGAAGAAATCCCTGGCTCAAGTGTACTCAGTAAGGATCAATTGTGATGAAAAATCAAATTGTTGGAATTATTCTCCCTCAGCACCTGCCTAAATTCACTTGTTGAATTCAATGTTATCCAGTAATTTGCAAGCCGCCAAAATTCGTTGCATCATATTTTCGACCACCTTACCAACATGCTTGAGTCCAGAGAACCATCCAATTTTGATGAAATTTGTAGCAGCTAAAAATAATGCATAGCTGTAACTAATTTTGAATGTCTTGCGTGTACGTCGGTTTCGTTTATTACTGTTTTAAACGAACCCATAACATTTTGATTGGATCTTGAGACTATCACTTGTTTCACTTTTGTTGTCCCTTGAATGGGAAGTTACCTTGACTACGACACTATAGTGGAAATTCACACAGAGGTGTAATAGGTTACGTTAATCTTACCCAATTGAAAATTATCGCCCTTTTCAGGTAGTAAATTAGTCGTAAAAGGTCGAAAACGGCCCAAAAGGGCCAAAAATCACGACTTCAAACCGACTCCTACCTATACTTGGCCTATTAGGGCTTGAAAAGGGCTCTTCATTCAACTGGCCTTTTATAGGTCTAGTCAATGGCTGTTTGCGGGCTCATTCGGGTCGTTTAAAGTCGTTTTCAAGCCTTTTCGACGACCTCTATTTGGACGCGTAATAGATTGTAAAAAGACTCGTAATCGTAAATGTTGTACAAGTCGTATTACTTCAGTAAATGTAAAGAACTAAATGAATTTCAACTAACCTAACTTAGTTAAGTTAGATTAGGTAAGGTTCGGTTAACATCTTCAACAATACTATAAATAATTAATCCAGTCAACATGAAAACTAGGATAGAAAAACTAACTGCTGAGCATAACATCAAATTGGCACTTTATTAATGCATTATATAAATTAAATATGAATGATAGCTTATAACTGTTGGAACACTTGGGTTGTCGAACGCTGAGCATTCAACTTGTAGTGCTTTACCCTAGTTACCCCTCAAACCTCGATTCTAGTCCTTCTATGTTCAGTAATCTTAATATATCCCAATGTAAATTTATTTTGGAAAAAGTTCCCACTTCTCCGCCGCTTATCTTCGATACCTACAGCCGGAGAAGTATAAACGTAAGTCCGCTGCTTCACTCGCCTCAAATCGGAACTCACTAGGCGAAGCAGCCACAAGACCCGGCCTTACAAACTCTTTATATCGTATAAAAAATCTGATGTTGGAGCTCTTTGAGGTCGTTCCAAGGCCCACTATAAGTCGTACGGAAGCCTAATATAAGGCCGGTATTAGCCTTGATCAAGCAGTAAGGAAGCCCAAAAGGGCCGGTATTAGCCTTGATCAAGCAGTAAGGAAGCCCAAAAGGGCCGGTATTAGCCTTGATCAAGCAGTAAGGAAGCCCAAAAAGGCCAGGACGAGACTCGTTCAAGCAATGGAAAAGCCAAAAATGGTCGTGAATAGCCTCGTTCAGGTAGTAGAGAAGCCCAAAATGGCCGTTGCATTAGCCGTTTCGATGCCCAGAAATAGCCGTTTAAAAGGGCTTAAAATAAGTAGACATTTGCTCCGAAAAAGGCTAATTTACTGCCTGAAAACGACTAAACTCTTGGCTTATAACTGCCTGAAAACGATCTGTAAAAGGCTCAGAATTTAAATTGGGTAGAGTGTATTTAGGGTACATGTGGCATTACACGTCACCTTAATGAATTTTCTATTGTTAATCAGTTCAATTGTTTTAGAGAAGTTTACGAGACTTTCGATCACTGCACATAACGAAACTTTCAATCAATAAAAATAATAAATGATCCTCACTCAAGTTTGTATTGCAATAACGTTCACTTGCGCTCCTAAAATGTTTGCCAAGAGCGTTATATGAGAATTATCGCATATCAAAACCAATCTCCTAACAATGTTTATTTATTCGAGGGCTTCACTCAATTTTAGCATGGAGTGTTGTCAACAACAGCAGAATCTACTGATCGAAGACAGTGGTAAACATTTACCCCAAGCTATTCAATATTCAAAGGTTCTTAGCACTGTAGTATTCCGAAGGTATACATATTAGGTAACCAAATAATGTCTACGTTATTATCTAAATGATTTGCCATTTCTTAAGAAGACACCTCCAAAAGAGGAGTTGAGGAGCGAGAGTCCAGTTTTTTCCAGAAGCAGAATAATGAATTCTGTCACTACTGTAGAGTATATCTTCAAAGCCATTGGAATGATTTCGTTTGATATTCATAAGCGTGGAGTGAAAATGAATCTTACGTGGTTTTTCATTGGACTGAGTCTTCATCTCATGTCTATGTTCGTGGCACTAAGCTCTTCAAGAAAACCAGCCAATGCGGATTCACGAGAGAACTTGATGTTCACTATCTTGTACTACACACGAATTGGTGGAACCATCAGCTTAATATTCTTACTGGTAACTAGCAGGGGATTTGCTCAACTGATACATTTTTTTGAGAATTCCTCATCTAAGCTCTATTCATATAATAAGAAAAAACCTTGTTCAATCTTCGAAATTGACGTAGGAAATTTGACTTCCTTTGGAATATCGTTGTTAGGGCTCCTGATGTACGTATTCGTGCGACCGAACTCACTCGGGTCGGCAAGTTTAGATAAGATTGGCCTTTTCTTTGATATTTGGTCGTGCCTTGGTTGCATGGTTCTACAAATCTCTTTTCGCATCTACTGCCTCGCTCTGAGCAGAGTTATCACGACCCGCACCGTGGTACTGCAGGCGGTCATCGTGAAATGTGTCGGCAAAGTACAAAATTCGAGCGAAGCAACATTGACATGCATGAAAACGGCTGAAAAATGTGAACGATTTCTTTACAAGGTATGATTTTGGATTTGAATTTAAAGCTAGAGTGCATTGTTTCATTTGGGAGATTTCAGTTCCCAGTGGAAGTGTTCGTACCTTATCGTTAACGCTGCATTTTTTTCTAAGCCCGGAAAGTAGCCCAACCGTGGTTATGGTTTTTGCATGTAGTTTCAGTAATATAAACGAGAAAAAGCTCAGGTAAAATTTTAAAGCAAAACAATAGAAAATTCACATGTAATTTTAAAAAACTTTGAATCAAAAAAGTATTAATACCTAACAGATTTCCGCAACTTATGATCTAATGCTTACACCGACTGTTGAATCACATTTGTTGAACACTCCTTGTAATTCCAATAAAGATTCACATAAATAGCATATTCAATTCAGACTTGTTTCTTTACTGATCGTTCTCACCTCGTTGACGCTCATGAGCATTTTGCATGAATGCAGGCTTTAGGACGCCTGAAAATTTCATTTAGATTGAAATCTACAGTAGTAACTGTGTTGACCGATCTAGAATGCTAATCGCTGACTTGATAATTCACCATCGTCTTACAAGCCCAAGGTAGTGAACATCTTCCTTGAACTTTTTCACATGTATCTTCTTAAAATCTTTTATCGAAATTTCATCTGAAGTGAACCTGTAAAAAACGTAGAAAAGCAACAACCGAATATTACAGTATGGACCCTTCAGCGTGCTTGACGGTAGAAATAGTATTTTAGAGAAGTTATCATCTCCCTAGCGGTTTTTCCGATGCACATCTAACATCATTTTGATAGTGCAGCCCAGGTTTCGTTTCATAAGTTCAGTAAAATATTTTCCTGCGAGAACCGCAAATCCACGCTCATGCAAGATGTCAAAAATTTATCAATGAACTAGACCAATTGACAAAGCGAATGATTCTGAATTTCTCATAACTGAGTGAACTTAATTTCAAACCGCTAGCGTTTGAGTAATGTAATTCAGAGAACAGGTGCACAGTTGGTCATATAATCATAAGTTGAGAAAATTTGTTGGAATGTATTTTGATTCTACACTTTTTCGTACACAGTTTTTGAATTTTATATCATTTTCTCATCAAGTCTACAATTTTGTGCCATTTTGTCAATATTTCTGAATGTACATGCAAGTTTCATGGCTGACAGGTCTAGTTTTTGATGTAGATTAGACAAGCAGCGTGAACGTCAGGGTACGAATACTTCGTACACACACTGTACGAGTTTGTTTTGATAGTTTATTGTGCTCATTTACTGAGTTGTAATTGAAGGAACTATTTTGTGATTGGTGATAAGTAATTATAGCAGCCTCTACAACATAGATCAGAGTTTCCGATCGTCTCACTCCCTCAAAAGTTGTTCGAACAACGAGGCTTGCTAGGTAATTTGCGCAATTCTGAGCTTGTTAGCGTGGTAAAGTAGGTTTTTAAAAATTTAGAAAATCTTAATTTATAATAGGGTTTTCATTGATAATATGAATACGAACTAGTGAGTGGAAACCCAGTAAGTGGCTAAAATTTTGAAGTCAATTAAGAAGTAAGGAAGAGTGGAGATAGATCACAGCAAAATTTATCAAAGCCACCACAACATTGAAGAACCTCGCAGACAGCAGTGTGATTGAAACCAAAGTATGGAACAAAATAGATTTGATGCTTGGATTTGAATTAAAATGTTTACTGATGAAAACTTCTGTTCTTCGCCCAATTGAACACGGGATTGCTAGGATACCGACCCACGTATAATGCATCCAACTGTCTTATCCTAGCATGACCGACGTACTCGATAAGGTGGCGGTATCGGTAGACGCTCCAGTTGGCCCCTCTGACCAATCATACCTTGCAGTGCCTTCGGAACTGGAACAACTGTGTAGCGCTGACATCAGAATGGCGGTGTGTTTGAAGGAGGGAATGATAGAAACGTCATCGCTGTGGCGATGAGGCAGTTTTCGTGGCATCGTGTTTTGAAATCTGTTCATCTTCTAGCTGAATTGAATAAATTGACTATTTTGGTTTTAAGGTGGTTTGTTCCAAGAAAGACAATTCGTACGCAGTCATGGGATAAGCCTTGGTTTGATAATAATAGCTGGTTGACTTATGAGGTAAAGCGAAATGCTTTCAGCGGTGGCTTTCACAAGCCGTAAGCTGAGGCAAACGTCAGTGGTACGGAAAGCTGCGGCCAAGAATGTTCATGAAAAACTTAGCTTTGCCAAAGCAGAGTTTCAAGAAATCACTGGTGCATGAAGATTGAGAATCCCAATCGTTAGTAGAGAGAGCTGAAAGATTCAATCTTCGTCGCCGCTCCTTGACGATTCTAGTGTTGGTGCTATAGTTGACCTCAGGTGACCGGATCTTTTTTCAGCTAAGTTAGATAACAAGCAGAACAAGGATGCGTTATTACTGCCTGATAGGTTTCCACCCGATTCGTCACATAACCTCATTTGCATTCTGGTCAGCTACCGTGATGGTTTCTCTTGGTGGACCTCGACCCTCATAGTGGACTGGATCTGGTCGGCATGCTTCTCTCCTTTTTTATATGACTCCTACAGTGATATTTGCCACCAGCTCAGAGTAGTATTTAAGTATTTGATTCGATCGGAGAATTTTCCTCGTAGTTAGCCTACTACAATTTTTAATCCTATTTCTATGGATGTCATTACGCTGAATATTAGTACTGCCAACCAGTCACTCTGACTGTCATTTAAATCAAAGGTGTTCAAGGCATTGATTTCCTAAATATTGAATCACTTTTCTGAAGGTGCTGGGCTGCTTCCACCCGATTAGCTTGATGAAAGAAAAGGCTTTGGTTGTTGCATCGCTGTTGTTAGTGTCACTCCACCTTTAGTAGCAGCTAGACCGTCACTATGAAGTGCATTTTTTTCTGATGGACTAAGGAGCGGCGTTTGATAGGGAAAACCACTTGAGCCAAGAGTGTAACTTGGAGTCATAAGGTATAGGTAGAAGGGTTCTATAAATCATTCATTATATTGTTTGTGAGTGTATGCAGAGTGCGTCCGTGAACTTACGATTCATGGTCTCTTGGTCTCTTACGATTCATGATGTACGCTAATGACAAGCTCATACCGTTGAAGAATACTACGATAAACTATGCGCTCATCTGCTTTGATAGCTGTTATTTGAACTCCGCGTATGTGCGATCCAGTCGCTCAGTCTTTGAATAAAGAGCTTTCACAAGTTACTGCATGGTGCTCTGCGGGGAGTATGCTTCCGGATGTAGGCAAGGCTAAATGATCATCTGTCGATCTCGGATGCCTTTATCCCAGCACTGCCTTTCAAAAGTAGAGACACTGTAGAAGTTCATTTCTCTGGAATGATTTGGCGTTCTCTCCGATAAGAAGCTTACATTTAAGCATCAAATCAGGCGCATTGTTTAAGTGTTTCTGGTAGGGTTGGGCTTCTGCTCGAGAATATTGTAGTTAGAGTGTTGGGCTATGGTTTGAGCTTCAGGGGGTCACTTCAAGATTTCAATTTTTTTCATCCGATCCGTTTGAAATTTGGCCAGTATATGTATTTGTTGAAAAAATAGGTTACTTAGATACTTTTTCAATTAAGGCCTTATTTTTTTGAGAATTGCGAAAAATTAGTTTTTTAGTCAATTTTCATGGATATTTCAAAAGAATAGAAGTCATTGAGTTTTCATGCTAGAACAAAACCAAAAAAAGTTTTAGAATCCTTGGAGCATTTCTAAAGAAAGAACGGTTGAACATTTTTACATACGTAACTTTTCGTTGTATTAATATGTATGTGATATTTGATCACTAACTCAAATATACACTAATTTTCGGTTTTGACCTTGATAAAAAAGATCATTTGTACAATTGGGAGGTTTCTACCGTACTTTTGTTAGAAATGTTTCAAGGATTCTAAAACTGTCTTTGTTTTTGTTCTAGCATAAAAACTCACCGACTTCTATTCTTTTGAATGTTGGCAAATAAGGGTTTGTTAGTAATAAGGCCTAAATAAATTTTCAACTGAACTGTAATATAATGTACAATTTATATAATTGAATGATGTTTTCATTTTTATTTCGATAATCTCCATGTTTTACTTCATATTCACACTGTGATATGTAATTTACAACAAATAAATTTATAAACATTTTAATTTTTTTTTCATTATTATGAAATTTGACTATTACATGTAAATTTAAAAAAAACACAATTTTCTGTATTCATTTTTTCGGTTCAGGCCTGAGTTTTTTTTAAATTAAACATTGTTAATAGAAATTTCAAAAGAATATAACTCATTGAGTTTCTATGCTTGAACAAAAACAAAGACAGTTTTAGAATCCTAGGAACATTTCTAACAAAAGTACGGTAGAAAATTTTCCATATCCATGAAATCGAAAATTCATGATTTTTGGTCCCCTTGTAAGCCCATCAACTGGAGCTACCGTCGTCGTCAGGTAGGGATGGAAAGACTGACACGTTCCGAGTATTTTACTGGTTGTCGGAGCCCGCTAGTCAGGTGCTATTGCGGTGGTTCGTGCTGTCAAGTGCGATTGCTCCGAAACGACGAGCGCTTTTACGCCGCTCGGCTGACGAATGTAGGTAGGGAGGCACACCGTTACACCCCCCATGGGGGGAAGGGGGAGGGGGGTTCTAGCGTTCGTAGTGCCATAAAATTTCAGGGCACATAACTCATCACCTAAGGATCCTTTTTCAACAAACAAAAAAATGAACCCAAGTGGCCCGCGCGGGCCAAATTTGGCCCGAAGTGACCGCCTTCAGCTTCTACCCATCACCTTCGTCCACCGGACGCGACTCTGTTCAGCTGGTCGGTTGTGTGCTCAGAATAATTTAGTGAATTTGTCTCTACTTGCCTCTTTGTATTTATCGAATCTCCTCCAGGTCTTCAGGAAAAACCCTCGAGCTACAGCTGAAACCTATCTGTTTATGTTGAAAAATCCAAGGTACCACACTCATCAACGGGTCGATGTTCTATATCTTCATCTGTGATAGCAAAGAATTCAGTTATAGGATGAGAAGTTAGCCGTGTTGATAAACAAACTTCCAAATCAGGGATGAATTTTTTGTGGGATTTTTTTTCATCGCCGTTTTGGGGTTCCTGAGGTGTTTGTGTTTCACTTGGGTTTCATTCCGTGTCCATAGACGGTCAGGCGTATAAGTTTTTTATAATAATTGCAATACTCATTTCTCTTCAAATATTGTCTGCCTGTATTCGTCATTTTTAGTATAAATGAGTAAAAACCTAACTCATTTGGCCAAAACCAACCTATTCTAATATAATTCAGTCTGAACCTATCGTCTGTGTCTTAATTAACGTTGAAAAATTAGCAAAAATTTATAGATTTCACCATCTGGCTCACGCTCCGATAGACTGATGAATAATTTTGCATGGCTATTGTGATGGACGGCCCAAATGACGAAGTGAGAGAAGCGTAGGCAGGCAGTAGTCCATGCACAAAATTTTTTGGCATAGACCATGTCTCAAACAGCAGATAAGATAAATGATAAGAATAATAAAAACATGATTTACACACATTATTACAGGTTAGGGCACGTAGATATTTTTCATTTCGCACACGATATAAAAAATTTTGGAAAGAGTAAATAAGAACTAATGTGATGTACATTGGCATAAAACTAAAACTAATTAAATTAAAGTAAGCTTTAATTAAGTTTTGAATCAAGCTGTGAAATTAATCCGATATCGTCACACATAGCGTCGAGCATGATCGAATTTTACGAAAAAGATTCAACTTAGGAGTAGACATACAATGGTGTCAAAGTTACTTATCAAATCCATCTCATGCAATCCGCTTGTATAACAAATTGTCCCCATTCATTCAAAGCAATTTTGGTGTTCCTCAAGCATTTAATCTTGGTTCTCTATTGTTTTCTATTTTCATTAACGATATCCCTGTAATGCTTTTTAACGCACGAACCTTTATGTTTGCAGATGATTGCAATAAAAAATCCTGTATTGGAAATATCGCAGACGTAAATTAAAGCTGAAACCCTATTGATTAGCCTGAAATCGTGTCGTGACCAAAATGGTCTCAAACTAAATGCAAACAAAACGCAATAAATTATTTTTCGATCCAAAGACCCGATTAAAACTTTAAATCTTACTCTCACACTCGGGAATAATCAAATTAAGCCATTGGAAAAAAATTAAAATCTAGGTATTTGGTTTGATAAAATTATGTACTTCGAATCTCAAGTTGAGAAAACTTTCAACAAAATTTACGGAACTTTAATGTTTATTCATCGTAGAAAAAGTATGCTTGACGAAAAATCTTGATTTTTGGCCATTCATTCTTTGGTGTCATCGCGTATTAACTATTGCATCTTAGCATGAGAAGATATACCTCAATATCTTCAAAGAGAGTTACAAAAATGCATGAATTTCGCAGCCAAGGTGGTATGCAAAGGTAAATTCAAAAGGAGTGATTACGTAACCCCTCTACTAAATAAACTTGGCTGGACTCCTATTCAAGAAATGTTCCTTATGTGCAGAGCTAATAAGTATTCCCCTCTTTATATCTTCCTCAGAGCATCCCCCACCATCATCAACCTAAAGCCAAATGGAAACAATAATGTCTTAGCCAACTACCGTTCATCTGGCATTGGACAGAAAGCTCTGTCAATATCAGGCGCCTTACTGAGGAACAAACTTCCCCAGAGTATCAAAATCCATCGAATATTAAATAAATTCAAATCCAAAATAGCACGTTATCTTGCGCCCCAACTATAATTGTATGCTGCAGTACGTATTTAAAAAAGTAGTTACGAATTTCCTTTGCTCATTATCTTATATTTCAATATATTATACTACATGTTTGTAGTATGCGTATGCAATATGATTGCTTGTATGCTAATATTTACGTACTTGTATATGTATGTATGTGTGTGTTATATGTATACGTTCAAGTATGAGTATGCATATGTGTATGTAGGTGTTTATGTGCATATACGTATATATGAACATATACAGTGGGGGGCAAAATAATACAACCCTTTGATTAAATCGCAAGATTTCATGTTTCTAAACCACGAGTAATTACAAAAAATTGAATAAATATAAACGATAGAATAAGAAGGCTAATAGAATATCTAAAACCTACAAATATTTAATAGAAATAATACATAGGAACATGTATAATAAATACGCGAACATAAGTTTATAATACCCGATTTTTTCCGATATTATACACTAAAATTATTGTAGGATAATTCCAGAATGTTCTAACACATTCTACTATTTGACAACCAAACTTTTGTCAGCATTCATCTCTAACAACTTGTCATTGGTACAGCAGCTCTCGTTCTGATAGGTCGTAAGCGAGGGTAGGAAGGGTAGGAATAAGGACATCAGTCAAGACCTTCGCGAACGTATTGTGGAGCTTCACGATGAAGGTTTGGGACATCGGAAGACTTGTGCACTGTGTGGTCCTATAGCCTCGGTTAGAACCATAAAACGTAAGGAGGACTGCCGGAATACGACTCTCAGCAAGCCTCGAACTGGCCGTTCACGGAAGATTTACGACCGTGTTTTTTCGAAAATTAGTCCGAACAGTAGTGCAGAGGCCTCAAACTACTCATGAGGAATTGAAGAATGATCTCAAAGCGTCTGGTATCTAAGCCAGCAAACACACGATCAGTAGGGCATTATGCCGTGAATGTCTTCGCTCCCGCACCCCTCGTAGGACACCTCTTCTTCAGAACCATCATGTCAAGGCCAGGTTAAAGTATACCAACGACCATTTGAACAAGCCTGCAGCGTTTTGGAACTCAGTACTGTGGTCGGATGAAACCAAAATCAAACTATTTGGGAGAAACAGCACAAACCACGTTTGGAGGCAACAAAACGAAGGGTGTAAAACAAAGTACACCATAACCATTGTTAGGTTTGGAGATGGCTCAATCATGCTCTGGGGATGTTTCAGCTCATCACGGGTAGGTAAACTTCCCATCATTGATGGAACCATAAATGGCAGGAAATATCGCGAAATAATGGTAGAGCAGCTGCTACCTTCAGCTAGTGAGTCAAAATTGATACGTGGATGGACCTTTCAACAAGACAGCTATCCAAAGCATACTGCAAACGAAACCAAGGAATGGGTGAGGATGATGAAAATTTACATTTTAGAATAGCCATGTGAATCCCCGGGCATTAATCCGATCGAAAACTTGTGGAGGGGATTGAAATTGAATATTCAGAAGAGACGTCCCAATAACATAACTGAACTCAAGGAAATTTTCATTGAAGAATGGAATAAGATTACAATCGAAACTTGTGAAAGGCTGCTGTGAACTACTCTAAACGTCTCGAAGCCATAATTAATAATAACGCCTATGCAATGCAGTATTAATGTATGTATATATTGAAACGTGTTGTAAATTTTTGTTCACGCATTAATTATACATGTTCCTATATATTTTTTCTACTTAATATTTATGGGCTTTAGAAATGTTATTAACCTTTTTAT
The DNA here is from genome assembly GCA_030386875.1 of Morinoia aosen. Taxonomy (NCBI): domain Eukaryota; kingdom Metazoa; phylum Arthropoda; class Malacostraca; order Amphipoda; family Talitridae; genus Morinoia; species Morinoia aosen. Next base: position 26,649,019 of record CM059557.1, on the reverse strand, counting down.
ACTATTCATTAAATATAGTGTAATTTTAGTTACGTGGTCTAGAAATATGGAATCTGGCGATTTAATCTACGTGTTGTATTATTTTGCCCCCACTGTATTTGTCAATGTCCGTGTTTTCATCCCCAAGAGTTCATTGTTTTTATCTTTCTTGCATTCATAAATAAATAAACACAATTCAACATCAATTAACTAGCTGCGAGATACATTTTTATGTTTTTTTTCTCCGTCTTTGCACAAGCATTGACATGGGCCGTCATGGCACCTATTTGTGTTTATCAATTAAAGACATTTGCATTGAGACATTTCAAAAAATCAATGAAATTCTATCTAGTATGTTAACTTCATAAGACATTAATGTTTTTCCTCTTATTCACGTTTTAAAATATTCTCGTTAGCCTTGTGTGGTGCAATAAATTATTTATCATTTCTTACGATCGTGAGTATATTATGACAGCCTTACCGAGGTAGTTAAATTCACATATTACTCTACATATATTGCACATGTTTTGGTAGCCGTTGTAGAACAATCCTTTTCATGTTTCTGACTCAGATAGACTCTTTTGTGCCACCATTATTAGCATCGAAATATAAATTTACGGCCTGAAAAAAATATATTTTCTCCAAGCTAATTGACTGGAATACTAGTTGATGCGTAGGAACGAAAATATAGTTCTGAATGTCGACACCATAGTCTTAGATGCCGAATTATTTTAATGCACCCGTTTTGCTTTTAAAAATAATTCCTTTAACCGCAAGTTCCTGAGTTCGTATTTTCAACGGAAGTCTGCACTAATGAGTTTTTTTCAAAAATGCATCGTCACTGAAATTATTTCTTCTTTTCAAATTGGAGTTACACATATTATCAAACCTAGATTAAGCTACGAAGGTAATAATTACCCCCAATCATTTGCTTCGACTAATCCTCGTGAATGGGTATTACGATACCCACATGTGTGTATCAACTGATGATCCTTACTCTACGATATTTTAAAAACCAGTGATGTCTTTTGTAACACTTTATTGGAAATAAACTGTTTTTTATCTTTCTTTTCACTACTTACACCACGCAGCAGTACGTATTCAGTACCTACATGGGAGGTATTTAGCACGAAAAAAATTAGCGTACTTTGTAGAATGGTATTTACCCACTGTATATATTTCTGAAAGTGATCTCCCATAGGCTGAACAAGAGGCAATAACAGTGATTGAAATTATAATTTTATAATTTCAAGCATTTTTTTAACCTTCATAATTTTGTCTTTATATCTTTATGTTTGTGACAAGCAAATCCATGTTACCAATGTATTTGTGACAACCGTTAGAATCAACTTCGAAGGTGAATTTACTATGAGTCCCCGGTATCATTTTAATTAATGTTAATCTCTTGATTATTATCACGTATGTTCTTTTGATACCAGAAATTTAAAACTGGTTTTGACATCTCTTCCAAAGGTGTCAAGAGTGAAAGAAAACTTCCTGAGGAGCATGTCGTGGTGCGTCACGGTGTTCATCTTCAGCTACGTCGCCAGCATTTCGGTGACCACCGCTAGCTACATCGCCGATCCAAGCTGGTGGAAGCTCCTTATGATTATTTCGTTTTTATTTTATTTATCTATTTTCTACAGATGCGGCGAAAAATTCTCGCATGAGGTGAGCTTTTGAAAAATTTTCAATGACGTACCTCCAAGTGGTCAAAATAACGGATTGTATATGCAACAGGATGTGCACAGTCAGACTCTGGAGAGCACGAATTATCAGTGAATTTCTTTACGACACGTTACTGATGGGAAAACTTAGTTTCTCCTAAGTCCTGATTCCCTTTTTATTTTTCTGTAAATGGATGGCATAATTGCTGCCTTCTGCATGGTTTTATTTGCTGATAAACAGGAGCTGCCATAGAATAATACAATAATACTCTGCCGCATAGCCTTCATGTTTCAGTTTTTTTTTTAAATATGCGATGTCCGATGAAGATTATGGCAGATTTCTTTTTTGGAAGAACACTGACGGGTACATATTCATGAAAACTTATTCTTAAGAACATGACAAACATACTTTTAGTGTTCAATTATGAGTATATTTCTGCACCATAAAGATTTCGATTAATTCGAAAAATAACTACTAATTTTGCTCGTGATGGAAAGAGTAAAGCCGACAAGCGTAATTTTTTTTACCTTCAAATAAGATGTAGAAAACTATTTTTTGTTTTCTGCTTTTTTGGGAATTAAAGATGATTCGAGACGATGGTTACCGTTTATTAACACGTTGTTTCTGCAGAAAAGAAATATTGAACAAATTAAGTTCAATGCGAAAAGTACAAATGCAGTTAATTTTACATAACTAAACGAAGGTTCATGTTACATTAAGGTCGATATTCTACATAACTGAAACTAAACACATTCATTTTAGTTCAGTTAAAATCTTAAACGCTAAAGATGCTTCTTACCGAATCATCGGAAGACCTAGGCTGTTTACTTGTCGACATTCTATTATCGTATGCCTGGGCTAAGAATTTCAGGCGCGATTACAGCGTTAATCGTACAGTACGGTACTAAGAAAAATGTTACTGAGGCAAGTCTTCTACAGAAGAATAGGACTTTGATGGCAAGCGCTTTGTTTTTCATGAGCTACATGAGCAGCACGGACCATTTTAAGAATTTTTGAGGAAGATGACATCCGCATTGCGCCAAGACAAAAGCCAAGAAATCTTCAGAGCGTATAGGCAATCGAGTGCAATTATTTCGCTGATACAGTGCACTTTTGACTCAAAATATTTATGAAAATATATTTGCAGATAATTTTGCGACATGAAGATCATTCCGGAGGTTATTTTTCGACTTTACAGTCCACGGAAATGAACTATTTTATGACCATAAAAATAGTCAATCTCTGACAAAATTTCTATTTATCCCCAGAGTCTCTATTCATTTTCAGCGAACAATCAAATTTAGTAATGATATATTATTTCTATTTCGTTGCTACCTAGAAGTTCGACTTGAAACTAAATTTTTGATGCCAATCTCACGTCTTTGGTTTTGTAGTTACCTGCTTCTGTACTACCCTAAACAAGCGACGATTGAAAACAGTTGAAGATAGAATTAAAAATGATACAGAAGAATTTTCTGAAAGAATTTATTCAGGTACTTTTCTGTTGAAGAAGCGAAGTGAAGACTAGTCTTATCGCAAAAGAAGTCACACCTTCAGCGCTAAATGAGGTCGGAAAACTGGACTTAAGAGACAATTTCTCCACAGAAGAATTTCTCCAGTATCTCACAGTGAACTTAATGTGATTTCATTTGAAGGAATCATTCTTTACCCTTGATGGTTTTTATTCCTCAATTGCACTGGAAAGACGGCGTTTGAACGTCTGGTGAAAATCCCCTCCCCCTTATCAATAATAAGGTTAAAAACTGCTCCTGGTAGAAAAAACCCTAATGTACAGCTTGCCTACTCCGGTCTACAGGTGAGGCGAACATAGCGGCAAAAGTGCAAGACCGACTGACGTAAAAAATCGGACATTGCATTCAGTTCCCTCAGTTGATTATTTTCAAAAAACTTGGCGTTTATTCATTAGCCAAATAAGTATTATATTAACAAGAATGATCGTTAACAAGCTCATTACTTTAAAATCAAGTTAGACTCCCCCTTGCTCAGAATTATTTTAGCAAATTTTCAGTATTGTTGACCATGATTTGACTGGATCATTAACTTCAAGTTCTAGATGATTGTTCCTAATTCATCGCTCGGGTTCTAGAGCAAGTCCCCACACGTTAAAACAAATTATAATTCAAATCCCTCAGAAACATGTTGGGAGAATAAATGAATTCATGAACCCAAGGTTTGCCTCCTACATAGTACATTAAATAAAATTGTGTTTACAATGGCATTTACTAGTTATGCGCCTAATTAAAGTTATCCCCCGCCAACTTGGTCATAAATTTTACGATTGTAAAAACGTGGGCGCTATAACGTTTATTTGCAGTGATGCAGTTTGCGTTGGTTAATAATGAATTTGGTAGTGCAAGAAAACTTGCACAATCGTAGCTTGTGGATAAGCAATTATTTTCATGAAAGGTATAAGAATTTATTTGAATATGATATAAAACTCACAATTTATGCAACACGAATGTGTCTTTCGAACATGTGCAGATTTGCAGTGCCGCTGAAGAGCTGGAAGAAGCGGTTCTCGGTGTGTCAAACCCAACCCTCGTTCATCAGGTCAGTCGGTGTAGCTGTACGCTCATTCTTCGTCACCATACATGCTGCTCTTATTCAAAAAAGCTCCATTGACGATGAAGTGACAATTTTTATGCGAAAGTGTTAACCATATTGTCGATAATTCTTAATTCAATCTAAGTTTATGTAGCGGTGCAGTCTGTACCGAATGCTTCCATGCGATGTCACTCGTACGTGTGTTTTTCTGGACAAAAATTTTAGCTTCGTGCCATTTCAAGTAAAATTTCTGCTCTGACTATCTAGCCCCCTTGCAAGGTTATCGCTGCCCAATGCCAAAATTTATAATCAGTCCTCGAACTTGTTCGACCCACAGTGCTCTGAACTTGAACTATGCAATTTTCTTACTTTCATGTCTATAAATCTGCGAGTAAAATAGAAATTGAGACACCTTGAGTATGATTCTCAAAACCTTTCAAGTTTAGGTATCGAATGGATGATACGATAACCATTGCTTCTGATAAAGATTAGGAAGTATACCCATAACACAACTGTGTTATTTCTATGCCTCCTGAACCTCTAGGTCTGATTTTGGATTGGCAACTTAGCAATGACGCCTCACTACTGGTCATAGCAACGATGCAAGGTTTGAAGGAATCGAACGGAACTTAATGATTAGCTCCACTTAGTTTTCATCAAAACGTTCACAGTATTATGTGTGATCAGAATTTATACATGTAATATATTTGTATTAAATATTATTGAATCCTTATTTAGACCGATAAAGTCTTTTTGTTGGGAACTATTTTATTCATATGCGTTATAAAAGAAGCATTGCTGTCGAAACGAAAGAGGGCTCTACAGCTCGAGGGTGCTGCCCATGCAGATGGGTTCAATGTCAATAGCAGGGTTCAATTTTGTGCGGTTTTTAGTTGGTTTCTTGAACTGTACTAAACTTTTGTCGTTACGATTTTTGAGAATCTAGTGTTTCATCGGATGAAGATGAAACCGTAAGTAGTGTGACGAAGCCCTCCCTCAGCTAAAATAAAATTAATTCTCCAGAAATAATATTAATTCTCTAACTTCCTGAAATGATAACAAAACGCGCGAGTGTAATATTTATTGAGTTTGGGTATTCTAATGTAATGAAGCTGAGTTGCTAATGCTGGGTCCAAACCATCTCAACTGCATACTGATTTTCATTTGTATCAGAAAAAGATTTGAAAAACTAACTTTTTATATATTAACTTCAAAGAAAAATTTCACTGCGTACCCTATCCTTGAGTTTTTCAAAGGCTGGTAAGCTGATTTGAATGGAAATCAGTGATGCGCAAGAAATAACTTAATTTTACTTCATCAATTCTTCAGAAGCCGTGTAAAATCTAGAACTACTATTGCGATGTCACCATACTGTGAGTGAGTAATGGATAGTGATGCAGGAGGCATTGGTCATGTGCGACCTGCAAAACGTTTTAAACTGAAATTTGTTTGCTAATTTTTGAACATCACTCACCTAGGCATCACTTTAAGGCAATATCATAACCTAACCTATCCTAACCTAACCTATCCTATCCTAACCTAGCCATTCCTATCCTAACCTAACCTATCTTAACCTAATCTATCCTAATCTAACCTATCCTAACCTCATCTATCCTAACCTAACCTAGCCTATGATAACCTAACCTAACCTATCCTAACCAAAATTTTATATCATGTAGTTAAAAAAGAATATATTCAATTAATAGAAGCCTTACATATTGATAAATTTAAACCGTCTCTCAATGAAAATACTATAGATTTTTTGCTCTAAAACTATTCAATAAGACTGTAGCATAGAAGTTCGAATCACCCGCTTGATCATTCATTTTGCCCTTGCCTCTGGTGCTGTGAAGATGAGTTGTAGCTTAATAGTAGCTAGTCATCTAGAGATCAGTATTCCTATAGTACAAATTATTTACCTCAAGTCATCTTGCAATGTGATCTGTGTTAGTTTTTTATATCGTTTGATATTTTTTGCGTTTGATTTGCATTTCTTGGTAGTGTGACAGTAAAATTTACTCTGCATTTTTCAGCCTGATGATGCGCGTATATCGAAACTTTGCTTTTTATAAATAGACAGTGATTTCAAATTTTGTAGTGAATGTTTTAGTAAAGATGATAAACGATTTTCTTCGTATTTTAACGCGTGATCAACAGAAAATATTTCGTGAGATTGAGAAATTAGAAAAGAAACTATCCTAACCTAACTTAAACTTATGTCATCGTTCAGCTAGGTGGACCCGTGAAAAAATTCGGTCAACATTACCAAACAAATTCTAACATAACATGTTCTAACCTAACCTAACCTAACCTAACATATACTAACCAATCCTATCCTAACCGAAGCTATCCTGATTATATGTCAAACATATAAAAAACCACGGACCCAAGAAAACCTGATGAAATGTAAAACGTATCGATGCATGTAAAGGCGATCTTTTTATGTAACACTCAGGAATTCAGTATCTATGATACCGCCAACTCGGATGAGAGCGTTACACAAGAACTTAGTTTTTAAAGTACTAATAAAAAAAGAAATAAATGAAAAAGTGAATATATAAATAAAAACTGAAAAAATAAAACAGCAAAAAAATTAATAAGTAAAAAAAAAGAAGTTTTAAGAAATGAGAAAAAATATAAAAATTGAATAAATGAAAACAAATAAAATGTAAAAAATAAAAAATTAAAAATTGAAAAATTGAAAATTGAATACATGAAAAAAATAAACAAATATATAAGTAATAAATTTAAAAAATCACTCTCCCTCTCTCCCTGTCTCTCTCTCCCTCTAATGTAAAGCGACCCGACGCGAGCCAACTCGTATCTTAGATACCGCAATAATGTTGAAGGGTGTTACGCACAGGCTAGCGTATTAATATGTAGATTTTTTATTTTCTTTCTACCTTTTTATATTTTAAATTTTACATTTTTTTAACTTTGAAATTTTTACTTTTTCTATGTATTCAATTCTTTTTTTTCATTTTTAGGTGTAATTTTTTTTGCCATTATTCTTTTTCACCGTTTTTATATTAATATTTTTGATTCTTTATTTATTTTAATTTTTATTTTTTAAAGATTTTATTTTCTTGTTGTTTTTCTATTTATTTATTTTTTATTTTTTCATTTATTGTTTCTTTTTCCATTTATGTTTATTTTTCTTTTATTTTTTATTTATATTTATTTCTTTTTCATTAATTTCAAATTTTATTTTTTATTTTCTTAGCTTTATATTAATACGTTTACGACTATCGTACGTACTTGTGCGTCACACCCTCCAACATCAATCTTAATAAATCATTAAGAAACTGAATCTTATATGCATATAACCTGTGTAAAATGAATGAGATCATAGGAGATTAAAAACTACAAAAACATAGATATTTTTTTCGACGTGAAAAAGGGTAGTTGGTAACCTCATAACGAGGAGCTATCGTAGAGTAGATGCAAATAGGGTATGGGGAAGGGGAGGTATTCAACCGACACCTGCTGCATGACGTTGTAACGCTTACTCGTAACACATTGGGCTGATCGTAGACATACACAAATGCTTGATTTATCCACGAGAATACATTACCCACGAAATGATAATTTACGGTTCTTTTCGAGGTATGGTAAGTAATTGTAATTGAAATTGAAATGTATTGAATTGAAATGTAATTGACCAGACACACTCCTCCCTCGAAGCGTTGCATTTATCGGATGAGATGTAAGAAGTTGTGCAGCATGAAAATATGGAATAATTCTATGAAAACCTGCACAAACAAAATAACCAGTTCCAAATTTAACGTGTAGAATTTATTCTAGCAGATTTTACATAAAACAAGTAGAATGAACTTTCCGCATTTCTGAAAGAATGGCTTATAAATAGTATTCTTCATTTCTAAAGTGTTTGTGAGATCCGAAGCTGATATTTAAGTAGGCCTTCTTATTATTGAATCAGGATGGCTTTTGTTTTCAAACAGACCATTTCTTTTTTTGGTTCAGTGCTATGCTATTTTTCAGCACCTCTGACTTTCTTCTTTAACTTTTATCTCGTTTCGTACCTTTCTTTTCAAATCTGTGTTTTATTCGAACGATATCCTATGCGGGAACACACCTTGTGCATGGATTCCGCCTTCCCTTCAGCACATGCTAGATGGTACCATCATCCTTCCTCTCTTTGAACTTTTTTGTGAACAGGGAGGCTGAAACTAACTTATAATCAATCAGTTGCTAGAGTGTTTACTCTATGCTTCCGGAAATTAATATCTATACGCTTCTCATAACTCATTCCACGTCAAACTGGCGGCTATCGCTTGCTCGAAAAAAAATCCATTCGTTGGCCAATATACAGAAAAATATTCACTAAGAAGAATTTTTTCGTTTCAGTAATGGGAGTGACGTTTATTCGGCAACTTTCATTTTTTCTCCTCTAAAATCTCGCGAGAACCACGACTAAATTTCATGTCATCAAACAGATATCCACGTATTGCTGAGCTCTGATTGGCGCTTGTCTAAGAACAATGTGAACATCGGCTCATGACTTCACACGCTGTGAAAATCCGTCAACGATACCGAAAAATATTTCAAGGTCCAATCAAAAGTGTAACTTATTTCTGTAGGTCAAATTAAAGATGTGTCTTGAAAATCTGGCCCCTAAATTTCTGTTTTTGTTTTACCGGTTCACTGATTCAAGTCTTTGAATTCAAACTTTCATGTTGTATTGAATCATGCGGAGATTAAAAAAATACCTTTACTAAACCCTCCACTGTACTGAGATATTACGCGTATTGAGATATTATGAATGGGTTCAAACCAATTTTCTCGTTCTTGAGCATAAAAATTGAAAACTATTATAATTTTTTCATTTATTTTCTGCACCTACTTTGCTGCCTGTGAAAGATTGGTGTCTGAAGGCTCATGACTGGGTAGCGACCCTTGATTTTGACTCTCATTTCATTTTTGTTGACATATTTTAATTTTTTTATACTCAACGAATAACATCCATTGACACCTCAGCTGAGCGGCAACTCTAAGCAAATGAAAGTTGAAACTTGAACACCAAAGTCACTGGTTCCATCATAATTTTTCAAGTGAAGAAAAACAGTCGAAAGTTTAGACATGTGTGACACAAAAATAATCAGAATTTGTAAAAGAACATCAGAGCAATCGCTTTCAAATAAGACTACCAGTTTTCTCAAATTATGACATTTTTCACTTTCTCGAACAATAACATACAAAGCATTGAAACAAAACCTTTCTGAAAATATTAAACACATTATCGCTCGCTAGTGAGTTTCATCCTTTAAGTTCTACACAATAATTATCTAAAAGCGTAGGTGAGCTCGTATACTCGTGTTATAGGAGCGCTTGAAATATATACCTCACAAATTTATTCGAACTTTTTACGCTTCCCGCATTCCAGTAAAATATGTAGAAGGCTTCGAATGGTTCATTCCTACATTTTTCTCCTTTTTAGAAGTTTCTCTGATTTTTAAAAGGAATCAGGCTTATATCGGCTAATATTATTTATCCCTCCCATTAATGTGTGAAACTAATGGCCGAATGTATAAATTTTGGATTCGATTTCTATGCTATTATCAAAATATTTGCTAATTATTCCAAAAATTTTCCCCGATTTTGCGATATTCCGCTACTTGAAACTTACACTCAGGTACAATTTGCGAGCATTCACTATGTTTTGAAAACAGCTGAGTTTATTGTTTCTAATTATACTCATACGCATCAGAAAATAAGAATCTAACCAAATAATACCCGTTGTGTGTTTATTTATATATTTGTTTGGTGTCCGCTTCTTAAGAAGCGTAGGATGTCTGAGTGTGCAGTATCATGGATACCGAATTCCTCAGTATATTGAAAGATGGCCTTGCATGCATTGATATGTTTGACATTTTGCCAGGATAGGTTAGTATAGGATAGGTTAGGTTAGCAGAAGTTAGATAATGATGACGGAATTTTTTTACGGGTCCACCTAGCTTAACGATGACATTGTCCGTGGAATTTACACGGATCCTGCTACTACCTAATAATGTCTTTGGTTTATTTGTTTGGAGTTCGCTTCTTCCATCTCTCTGTCGCGCTCATAAGGATAGTTATAATGACCGTATTAGCGATACAATTTCATCAGTGCGCAAGAACAAGGATATTTTTTATCACAGGTACTGTTAGAATGGATATATTTGTTTGTCATACACATCTGGAAAATTTGTTCCAGAAAGGTATAGAATCCCGTCAGTTTTAGCGGGTCGTGCACACTAATAAACTAATAAAAGACAAGACACATAAATTGTAGTATCCAGTGCTTCCTTATATTACATATAAGAACTTCATCCCATTTTGGGAGCTGTACTAGCAAACTATTTATTGAAAATGAGAAAATTCCAACACCCACACTCAGTTATCATGAGCTTGTTACTCATTGCGTTTCAAATTTGTCTCTTTAGCTATGAGTTGATATATTTGCACTGGAGTTTTAGTTGCGACAAGAACTGGAACTGAATGAGCCGTTGTGCGCTGCAGATGAATCGCATCGCGAGGAGGCTGGAGCAGCTGTCTCGGCTCACCGTAGCCAAGACCTTCACCCTGCGGCGTAGCACCTTTCTCACCGTAAGTGCAGGAGCTCGCATGGGGTTGCGATGAGCTCCAAGATCATTGACTGTAAAACCAAACTGTTGTCATGTGTGTTGTATAGCGTCAATCAATGTTGTATAGCAGGTGCACATGAGATCATTGCATGCCTAGAGGGAGCATTAATTTTTTGTACATTCATCTTGTCGAAATTTCGAAAGTACTTCCACATCTTCTGCAATTTTCGTTCTATCACACAATAATATTTCTACGTGCTCCTGGCTTTCCAAGTTCGATATTACTTACTTGCTTGAGAAGCTAGTTCTAGTTGTCTGCGAACTATGAGATCTCCAGATCAATAATTGAAGAGGAGTGCGCATGATGAGATGACGACAGAAGCACGTCACTGTACGCATCAGCAATATTCTGGAATATTAAACCAAACAAGTTTTAGCTAACATAATCTATGAGATGCATAAAATACTTGAGCACCTTTCGAACATGTACGATACCAAGAACAATACAAATCCAGAAATAGGGATAAGTTTTTCCTGCTTAGTATTCAAAAATATATTATCTTAAGCCGTTAAATTAATTGTTTACGAGTCTCAAACATGTAATACATATTAGTACAATCATATTTCATATTGAAAAAAAACAGTCAACGTGATAAATACCAACGTATGAAAAATGATCACGCCTTTAAACCATTCCATAATTAGGGAGTTGCGAGGAAATATTTTTGTGCTTCTATTGATACTATAAAGACGTTAATCGAAGGGCTCTGCATCTACTCACGTAGGAAGAAGAGAAAAGATAACTTCTGTTCATTTCGCTTGCAGGTGCTGAATTCATTGCTGGGCTTCATCATCATCTTCCTGCAAACCAAAGACCTGCTCTCCGCAAGTGAATAACCTAATCGTGTTCTTTGGTTAATCACAAATGAGTTACACGCTTGGCTGTTAAATATAACTTTGATCTTAGCTATGTAAAGAAAGTACTCTTTGCCGGGTAGCATTGTTCACATATTTAAATACCTAAAAATTTGCAGAAAAATGCAAACACAGGGTGGCCCAGAAGTAACTGACCCTTTAATTTGCTAATAAAAAGAAAACTATGAACGCTATAAAATGAAACTTGCTTTATTGGAAAGAATAACAATTTTATAGCTTATTAACACTATGTTTTGAATATAATATCCTTTAATTGGCCGCCACGGTTGTTTTGAGAAATTAGGGCTCTTTTCCTTGTTGCTTCCATAACGCTCCTTATTAAAGGGCCTTTCACAAGATCAGTTTTCTCGTCAGTGACACTCACACTCACGGTTCCGCAACACCATATTTGGGCATGCGTGCTCTCTTTAGCTCTCTTTCGGCACTCTTGACGGTGTTGGCTTGACTGTCGCTTTACAGCAACGAATACAAGAACAGAGATATTAGAAGCAAGTCGCTCAAATATGTTACTGAAGCAATGAATCAACACAATATTAGTTTACATGAGAATGGGTTGAAGGAAAAAATTAATAAGCTTTAAAAATAGTTTAGGAAAGAATTTAGAGCCTTTGCTTCCAAAAAATCTATTATTTAGCAGAGGATAGCACCTGGATTCAAAGGTGCGGGGAGCAATAGTTTAGTTTTTTACAAGCATATCATAATGCGTTCGTCCTGTTGAAGTGTCAGCGCCATTTACAAAGGATTTCCAATATTATTTATTATTCACTCAGGAAATACTGCAAATGTATATTATTTATGTGTATTAGAAAGAAAAAATTAAATTTTTAACCGAAGTACAATTTTAACAATTTGTCCGGCATTTTCAATTAAAATAAAAACTTTTTCCATGAATTCTCCTTAACATTTAATTTCAGCATGAAAATTCTTCCTGAAAAAAATTTAAACATTTATTAGTTTATCCGTACCGCTGTCACATTCACATGCATTATTAGATATTATCACGCAGTAATTTGAGAGGTTTATTATATTTTATAATATTTGCTTGCGGATGCCAGATTTACGCGTGCATTCTATCATACAGTTCTAATGAATGTGCGCTAGATTTCAATTGTTATTTCTATATCCTTGTCACTGTGTCGCTAGGAAATGACCGAATATAGTTCTTCAAGAAAAAAATTCAATTTACGAGCTGTACTATTACACGCTGGTACATGCAAAACTGTATAGAACGAGCGGAAAATATTACCAGCAGTTGAAGTTATTATGAAGTAGATTATCACATTTGTAGTAGTTGTAGTATTTGTTAGATTTGGTGTGACCAAATTTTACAAATGCTGAAAAAAGGAAGGAATGCAACAAATAATTAGTGAGCGAAATTTGGATATTTAGCCCTAACTTACTACAAATCCGGTTATAAATGCCATTTTCTGGATGTTTAGCCAGCCAATCTTATACCCACTATCTATTTACGGTGTTTTTTCTTCTCTATGACCACAAAGCCGATGAGTATGCTTGCTTTGACAACGACGAATCTTTCTCGACAACGCATAGTGGAGCACTTCCAAGTTTGCCAGTGACGCGCCACTTCAGTCACGCAAACGCACGTGTGAACGCAAGTGTTTTGACCACACTCTGTGAGTGTGAGTGTCACTGACGAAATAACTGATCGTGTGAAAACCCCTTTAGTGTATCTGGCGAAAGTTGAGCTATTACGGAAGAAATGTTGTTTATAAGTTCTTGTAAATTTGATTGTTCCATAAACTTGTAACTTGAGGTAGCCCCACAAGAAGAAGTCGCTGGGGGTCAAATCTGGAGAACGGGTGGGCCACTGGATGTTTCCAAATATTGAAGTTAAATGATTTGGAAAGCAATCTCTTAACAATGTTATTCTCTTCTTGTGTAATTGTGTTTTTAGAAGAACTGATCCTTGTTTTAAAACGGATTCTGTAGTCACGTTGCACTTTTATTGACGTCGTCTTAAGGGGCTTTCACACGATCAGTTTTTTCGTCAGTCTCACTGACACTCACGGTTCCTCAACACCATATTTGGGCATGCGTGCTCTCTTTCGCTCTCTTTCGGCACTCACTAGCGGACTTGCTTGATTGTCGCTTTGCTCCTATTTCAGTGTCAGTGTCTGCCTTCCCGACGTCTAGTAGGCATGTCAGCCGCTGCTCCTGCAAATCAAATGGTCTTTGCCTAGCCTCAAGAAGCGACGGCTTCATTTATTAGTTATTTTTGGGAGCAGCCTGCTTTGTGGAAAGTGCAAAACGACGAATACGAGAGCAGAAATATAAAAAGCAAGTCGCTCAAATATATTATTGAAGCAAAACAATATTAATTTACATATGAATGGCTTAAAAAATTAATACGCTTCGATGCCAGTTTAATTGGAGATTGTCCAACTTTTTCAACTTTTTTCGTCCGATTCGTTTGAAAATTGGCCAGTATATGTATTTTGTGCAAGTAAACCTTTTTTACTCATGTCACTTTTTCAATGTAGGCCTTATTTTTTTTACTAAAAATTAGTTTTTTGGTATATTTTTATGGATATTTCAAAACGGGACTCGTCATCGAGTTTTGATGCTAGAACAAAACCAAAAACAGTTTTAGTATCCTTGTAACATTTCTAACGAACTCAAATAGGCTTTTTTCAAATTCAAATTTATTAAAATTTTCAAACCCAACAATAATTTTTTGGGTTTAGAGCTATATATTTTTTCGAAAAATTTGAATTTGAAAAAAGCCTATTTGAGTTTGTTAAAAATTTTCCAAGGATTCTAAAACTGTCTTTGGTTTTGTTCTAGCATCAAAACTCGATGACGAGTCCCGTTTTGAATTTTGGAAGTTATTTGTTATAGGTATAAGCAATTACAAAATTTTTTGTTTAAGTGTAATATAATGAATAATTTATGCAATTGAATACAGTTTTAATTTTTATTTAGATAATTTCGATACATAACTTCATATTCACACTGTGAATTGTGATTTCCAAACCCAAAAAAAAAAATTTTCAAAGATATGAATTTTTTTATTTTCAGTCTGATTCTTATGAAATTTGAATATGATATGTAACCTTTGAAAAGAAACACAATTTATTCCATTTATTTTTTTATTTAGGCCATAGTTTTTGAAAAAATTCAACATATTGGTTTTTAGGTATTGATATTTCACTGGTATAGATGTTTCAAGATGAATCTCCTCATTCAGTTTTGATGCTAGAACAAAAACAAAGACAGTTTTAGAATTCTTGGAAGATTCCTAACAAACTCAAATGGGCTTTTTTCCATTTCCCATTTGTTCTCTTTTTATATGGGGTTGAAAATTGAAGGGGAGTAAAATTTATAATTTTTGAGCCCATTTCAACCCCATATAATAAGAGAGAAATGGGAAATGGAAAAAAGTTCATTTGAGTTTGTTAGGAATGTTCCAAGGATTCTAAAACTGTCTTTGTTTGTGTTCTAGCATCAAAACTGAATGAGGAGATACATCTTGAAATATCAATACCAGTGAAAAATTTGAGTCCCCTTCCCCCCCCCCCCCCCCCCTGGGGGATCTACTGTCCGTAGCGCCATAAAATTTTAGGACCGAATAGTCCACCATCTAAGGGTCTTTTTCCAACAAAAACATGAAAAATGACCATCGGAGCGACAGGGGCCTGGCAGGGGCCTGGGACGATCCCCTTAATTGGAACGTTTCTTCCAATGAATCAATTATTTTGCATAGGATACCACCTGATTTACACGGATAAAACCTATGATGGGATAGCACCTGATTTAAAGGAGCTTTTTTTAGTATTCATGATGATGGGGGAAAAAATAATTTATTTGATTGCAAGCACATCATAATGCATTCGTCTAATTGTTCGGTCAGAGCCATTTATAAAGGATTTTCATTTTTATTTAATAATCACACAAGGAATGCTGCAAATATACATTGTATTTCTTTATTAAAATGCAAACAGATCAATATTCAGTCATAAGAACGATTACAATAATTTTTCTGGTATTTTCATAATAATTTCTAAACTTCGTAAGTGAATTCTCCTTAATATTTTATTTCAGCATAAAAATGTTTCATGATATTAGCCTAAGCGTTTATTAGTTTACCCATATCGCTGTCACATTCACCTACAATATTAGATATTATCACGCAGTAGTTTGATAGGTTTATTAGATTTTAGAATATATGCGTACGGATGTCATTTATACGTGGGCATTCTATCATACAGTTCTAAAAAAAGCGTGTAAGATTCCAATTGCTATTTTTACATCCTAATCACGGTGATGCTAGGAAATGAACGAATATAGTCCAACAAAAATATCCAACAAATAACAGAGCTGCATCCACGCTGGTACATGCAAAACTGTATAGAACGAACGAAAAATATTACCTACACCTGAAGTTATTATGAATTAGATTGTTGGACTGGTAGTAGTTGTTAGATTTGGCGGGACCAAATTTCACAAACGCTAAAAAAGGAAGGAGGAATACGCAAATTAATTAGTGAACGAAATTTGGATATTTAGCCCTAACTCTCTGCAAATCCGGTTATAACTCCCGTTTTCTGGATGTTCAGGTAGCCAATCTTTTACCCACTACCTATGTGCGGTGCTGCTTCTTTTTGACCGCAAAGCTAATTAGTAAGCTTACTCTGTCTACGACTAACCTCTCCCGACAACGCATAGTGAAGCACTGCCCATGGAGCTAGGATATATACTCCCTCCACGGCACTGCCAAGCTTGCCAGTGACGCGCCACTCCAGTCAAGAGAACGTACGTGTGAAAGCAAGTGTTTTGACCACACTCCGTGAGTGTGAGTGTGACTGACGGAAAAACTGATCGTGGGAAAGCCCCTTCAAGGCCTGTTGACACGATCACTGAGTAAGCTCATGAGCAGTGAAAAGAGGCTCAAACCCCGCCCATTTGCTCTCGTTTCAGACTCAATGGCGCACTAAACGAGAGTGCGGAGTAAGTTGGTCTTCATCGAGCTATCCAAGGCTTGTCAGTGCCATTTCAGTCGCCGAACGAGTAGGGTGTATAGTCTCTGCACCATCCCTACGCGTTCTCTTGGAAAATTGTCGTGTAACTGCCTAAAAAGGATTTTTGAAACCAGCGCTTGCCCACATTTTCCTCTTTCGTTTTTGTTTCTTCTTTCTAGCCGCTACAACTGTTATAGAGGATGCAAGCGTCATTGCTTGTCGCCGAGCCACTAACGTACATCCTCTCTCTACCGCCTTAAGTAGCAGACTGAGGCATGGAGCTAGGATATACTGGAGGGAGCATAGCCGATTCCAATTGGGTTCAAATTAGCTGCAAAAGTTGGGAGACTGGGACATTGGCAAGGCCCCACACGTGAGCCAACCACAGACGCTTGGCTGAAGTTGGCTCCTCCTCGCCTCCTCACCTCCTCTACGATTCGCCCTACCATTTTCCAAAGCAAGATTAGTACCGCTCCACAAATCGAAGGATGAGGTGCGCGTGCAAGTCGCTCTCTAATTTGTTATATTCAAGTGCCTGTAATCTTTTTAGTTTTCAACTCTAAATGTATCTTTGCTAGTAATTTTGATATTATTAAGTGTCCTCAAGTTAGGAAACACAATTTATTATCTTTCGGAGTCTTAGAATCCAAAATTAATGATTGACGATAAACTCAACAGCTGGAAGAGCATTCAGCGAGCGTGTGCGCATCCCAGCGTAGTCACGAGGTAACTGGCTTCCGTGCTGACGTCACACTTGCGAGACGGCTATTGGTTACCACAGACATGGGAGAAAACTCAAAAACTGGTCCTCTTCACAGACGGCTATGCTCCCTCCATATATCCTAGCTCCATGGACTGAAGATTTAACTTGAGTCTGGAGCAGTGCTGTGTTATGTCCAAAGTACGAACCGTTAAGTTCCACCATAAAAAAAGAATGAGGACGGTTGAACGTGGGCCCGGCGTCTGGTCAGCTACCAAAAGAAATCCGCAAATTCAGCACAACACGGCATGGGAGAAGGCGACGCTTGCGCAGCGACAGCTTAGCGGTTATAAAAAAGACTGCCTAACCGAGGGAGGCGACGCCTGTGCTCTCAGGTGCGGCAACTGGCAGCGTGATCTCAACGGCGGCCGGCGACAGCGCTGCCACAAGCTTACAGCAGGAGCAGGGTCTTAGCAACAGCAACAGCAACAGCGACCAGCAGTAGTACCCGACGACGTGGGCAGCTGCGGCAGCGGTGCCCGCACCTGCTGTACGGACGCAGAAGCTGCAGCAGCCCCAGAAGCACGAGAGTTATTTAAAGGGTACGACGACAGTTAGAGGGATCATTCTATTCCGAGAACTCGTCACTTAAAGGTCTCCTGGTGCCACTTCATTAACTTGTTAAATTTGCATACGGCTGGCACACTGTATTAGACTCCGACATTGTGTTAATTTTCACATAATAACTTAACGTGAAATACGAGACCCTACTATCGTACCTCGTCATCGCTACATACTCCAAGTTACGTGAGATGGTATTGTAACAATTATTATTCCTGAATTTGCCAGTCCCATTAATCTCTTGTCATAATTATGTGTTCATCCTTCATTGAAACAAGTAAAATACGTGGCCACACTAAAGAAATGCGTTTTCTTTCTGAAAATAACACCTTTGATTGGAAGGTCTGACTTGAAACGACTGAAGATTTGAAACAACGATAGACCTGGATTCGAAAGAAAAAGTAGTATACGACACTGCGTCACTGTGCAGTATGACCGTATAGACACTCGGACTCGACCAAGTACGTTACTGAGCTGGTGAATTTTGCTCATCAGTGATCGTGTCCACAGGCCTTTAGGCAACCCGCTCACTGAGGCGATGCTATAGATGGGAAGTCGCACGAAAATCAAGCTCATCAAGTCGCATGCGACGCGTTGCATCAGTACCGCCCATTGAAGCAACTCGTATCGCATGAGAACCCAATAAATATTTTGCATTTGACAACAACTCGAGCTCTGCTTTGCAGCGCTCAACTGCTGATGAGCTGCGCGGCGGGAAATTTTATGCATACAAATTCTAGTGACCGTAATGTTCTGCTCTGTAATGCCCATTTGCGTAACATACCCTGACAGTTTCTGCCATGGTACAGCACATCACATGAATCATACAGCGCCGATCGTTCCTGTACAAGGCATATCAATTTTTCACTTGTGTCCATTTCCAGTTCGGAGGCCATCACAGAAAAATTAAGCTCGTAGGTGATATCCAACTGCCAGACAAGCTCAAGCCTCGAAGTCGTTGGTCAGTGCTGGCTGCAAGCGGTATGGATGCCAAGCAGCGCCATATATTTGTGTTTCGTGTCCCACAGCATTGCATAGAAAATTCTTGCTCATTTCAATTGGCATTTAGAATGACTATTTAATGTTTATTTTATTTATTTGTGGGTTTTGAAACTTTTAGGAATGTTTTTTTTTCGGCATGGAATATGTTTTATACCAATTATCACTAATATATGAGAAAAAGAGCTTTATACATTGTCTACCGCACGCTGTCGCCCCAACATGCATCCCCTTAACCCTTTCGATTCTGACGGTACAAATTTGAACCTCTTCATTTTTTCTAGCCTGGGAAATAGAGGAGAGCGAATTGCGACTTCGCATTGCTGGCGATACAATCTGTATCTCTCTCTGGCATTGATATCCAGCTCTATCTGGCTGCTCTAGCTTCCAAAAAAAGAGTTGCATCACAATTGGTTTTCCCTATGGGTTTCCAAGATATTCTCGGTACATATAAGTATCAATATAAAATATTTTTTCATTTTATAGATTTAATTGCTTCTTTGAGCTATATACCTTTAAGAACCTCAAATTTAACCAAATTCAGCGTAAAAAGTATGAAAAAATTGATTTTTTCAATTATGGTATCGAAAGGGTTGAAGAGAAAAATTTCTTGCATTCTCATAAATAATTCTTTATTAATTAATGTACGATTGCAGAATTCTGATCCTTTCTTCTTTGCTGTAGCAAACCATTCTGCAAATTTGAGGTTATGAAATGAAGCAAATCATCCGTTTATATGCTAGCTGAGTATATATCATATAATAAACTATGAAAATGTTATTCTTACATATACAACATGTTTCAACTTTCTAGCGTTCATAGTTTTCTTTTTATTAACAAATTAAAAGGGTCAGTTACTTCTGGGCCACCCTGTGTAATTAAATTATATAATAGAACTAACTAGAATTCAATAGCGGTAGTCTCTTGTAGATTAGATACTGAGCAGCAACAAGCTATTCTAATTTTTGCGTGAAGTTGAGTGAAATATATTTTAAAGAAATGAGAGACTCGACGAGTTAGGGTGCACCCATTTTCTCTCAATAACATTCCTAGCTAATGCGGTAAAAATTCGCGAAATCCTAATTTTTATTTCGAAAATTAAACTCCGCTAAGACTTCAATTCGAAAATCTATAGCAGTCTCCATCATTGTTATGTCCTGCATCAACACGCGTACCTGAAATTAATTGACAGAACTAATCATGTTGTTTCGGTCCTTTGAATAACGGATTGAGATGTAAGATACTTTAATATGAAAACTAATTGATTTTTTTGCGTTGAATTGTTAATCAAACTTATTACAAGGGATGTTTTTCTTGGAGGAGGTTATACCGATATGAAAATTCAACAATCAAATCTCAGATTATCCTTTACTCTACGGTGAACCAACTCGTTGAAAGAAAAACATTTATGAGTGGAAAATATAGAAGATGTTTATGTAACATCATTTTAAAAATGTAAGCAAGTCAGTATTTCTTCTGTAAACTTAGCCTGAGCCTTAACTTTGAAAGAAAGTTTGACAATGCGTCGCAGATCTTATCATAATGTGGCTTAGGATCTTAATTGATCCTTTATGAAGTTTTACACGGAGGGCGATGTTTTGCATACCTGTATCTTGCATTGATAACCTAGTAGAAAAATAAGTTTGACTCATGGAGCACTCTTTCAAGCTAAGTTTTGAAACATATCGTATTAATATTAAAAAGAAATTTTCACATTAAAATAATGTTTTGACTCTCACATAAAACTCATGTAAAGTTCCCTCCTTCCATTTTGTCGTTTTCTTCCGATTGCTTATTCTGCACGAGGGCTGCGTTCTCGTGTGTGGAGTAGCCGTCGGGTACAGGACGAGGCGCTCGTTTTCGACCTTGGAGTGGGTGAAAATGAAGACTTCTTCGTTGTCTGTATATTTCTTAAACTAGGTGACAGCAAGGGTAAACTTAGAGGAATTGAAATATCGGTATAATGTCTTCGAACGTTCTTCATGATGAAAATGCAGGCAATGCTGTTGACTTGTGTTTGCTTCATTTTGTCAGCGCGAATACTTCTACATTTTTCCGAAATATGGCTGTTCTATTTTTAAGACAATATAAAGCAATAAAATATATTACTGCACAGACACATATTTATACGGACTTTGCACCGTTCACTGTTCTCATACATCCCAATTGAAAATCAAGGACGTATCACCGGTGTATTAAGGATGTGGCGGTCGATTATGTGCGATTTATGGGCTGGTCGGCGTGCTCTGCACTAACACTCCCTCAACGCGCTCATAACTACGTGCGGTCGAGCTCGGACGTGAAATTCATAGTTGGCCATGGACGGTTTGAAGGCAAAAAATTTTCAGTTGGTTAATGGCCGTAACATTTGAGAGCGGCCATCCGTGGTTTACAGCCTTACAAATGTATGCTGCCGGTAGTGTGGTGCAGGTGGTGTGCTGCCGGTGGTGTGTTGCCGGTGGTGTGCTGCCGGTAGTGTGCTGTCGTTGGTGTGCTATAAGGGGTGTTCTGCAAGTGGTGTGCTGCTGGTGGCGTGCTACAGATCGTGTGCTGCAGGTTGTGTGCTGCAGGTGGTGTGCTGTAGGTGGTGTGCTGCAGGTGGTGTGCTGCCGGTGCTGTGTTGCAGGTGTATGCTGCAGGTAGTGTGCTGCAGGAAGTGTGCTGCAGGTAGTGTGCTGCAGGTGATGTGGTGCAGATAGTGTGCTGCAGCGAATTATCGTCGTGCGTATAATGGATGGACGTCACCAAACAAACGTCTGTTTTGACATTGTTGCGTACACCGAATTTAGCTTAAAACAATATGTCAAATATTTTATTTCATGTTCATTCATCTCCCGAAATGTTCACAATATAGTAAATGGACACTTTACTATGCTGTACAATAAAAACATTGGTGAGTTCACTTGCGTTCATTTATGTCCTTTTATATTTCATTCTTCAACGAAATGTCACACATCAGCAGAAATAGTTGAAATGAAATAGTACCTCATTTCACGATCAGTTTTATTACTCGGTCTTTCTAAATTTTCATGAAAGGGTGTTGTTTAAGTTTTTAATAAGTAATTGAACTTTATGAGTTGGTATATTTTCGGAACATCGCCAAACTTCAAACTTTCCGTAAAAAATGAATTTACATGTCCACTCAATGTGATACAACTATTGTGTCTATGGGAATTTGCGCTCCCATGGGAACTATGTGAGGGCTCGAGATAAAGGTTAGGTAGGATTTTTTTTGTGTTAAAATAGAATAGGTTTTTGTTTTGTTACGGACCGTCTTTTTACGATTCACTGTTGTCCTGTTTTTCAGCACCTACTACTTTTTTCTTCAACTTTTTCTAGTTTCATGATCTTCTTTCTAAGCTTACTCTTTCTACGCACCTTGTACATAGATTCCGCGTTCTTTCAACTCCCTACTAAAAGGCGCCTTCATCCTTCCTCTCATGAAACATTTTTGTCATGGTTAAGGGAGGCTAAAACTTTCTTACATAATAATAATGAATTTAAATGTTGTGTGCGTTTATATCATTTCACATACCACAACCTTCAGAACAAATACTAAAGATCAGTTTTTGTGTGCCGCTAGAGGTGCGGCCTTGGTCGTGGTAAGGAAACTCGGAGACGTTTTCTTAGGTGTTTACTTGAGGAGGTGACGAGAACGATAGCGCCAGGACTAAATTGTCTAGTGCTTATAAAGACTCCGGTACGCATGGATGGGGGTTGCGCGTACATATCTCCCCATCCCTCTTTCAAAGTGAGGTACTTATCGTAAAAAAAAATTTAATTTTCAATAAGTGATTGAATGAAAAAAAAATTTTCATATATGAAATTAATCACTACTAACGTAGCAAATTGTTTGCTCCTCAGCGGGTGATTGTTGAAAGTTGAACATCTCAAAAATCACAATATTGAACAAAGTTATTTTAAATATAAGTAAACGTATTTTTTATCCATAATACACCTTGTTTTATTTTAACAATAACAGAATAAAGAAACGCACTAATGCAAGCAGGATGAAAGGAGGCAGCGACTGGTTAACAATAATAATGCCATCTTCTTCAACAGTATAAACTATAAAACGAGTTCCTACAATACTATGGAAAAATAAAAACCGTCAGTATTTTAGGTTAAGGGAATATAAATAAAAACGCCAGGTACAAGGTTATAAAGACACAATTAAAAGAAACTGAATATCGATACGGATAAATTCAATAATTTTAAATAACATTTCGCATTTAACCTTGTTCGATTTAACATGGATATGAAAAATGGGTGTACACGTCCGTGTACTTGAATAGTTGCAAGTTTGGCATCGTTCCCTGTCTCACATAGAGAAAACGGAGAACTGCTTTCAAGGTTAATTGAAGTCAAAGTTCTTGACTGCGCCGAAGGTTAATTTCAGTCTGGGGAATCAATGTTTGTTGACAGTCGCCCGGCGTCATGCGGTCTCAGCTAGACACCGCACCGGAGTTGGAGGTATTATTTTTTTTTTTAATATTATTGAGCAAGTTGGAAGCTTTCAAAGCTTTGAATGACTATCAGACTATTAAATTAAAGCAAACGACGGTGTGAACGCAGAGGTAATAGTAGATTGTGGAACTCATAGGAACTTAAATTACGTGTGGGGCTATTTTATGATTATAAAAACATTGATTAGGCATCAAGTAAACATTTGGTTATATGAAATATTTTTAAACGGAACATTTTTCAGCAGAGCTGCACTGTCTGCCTGTGCTGTCTAGCAATCGGGCTGCTTCCATAAGGCTGATAAACTATCTGTTAATTCAGTGCAAGCTATTATTTACTTAGCTTCCACTCGGTGAATGAAGGAAGTTGTGTAGTCGCTCGCCACTGCAGACGTACACTGGGATGAGGGGAGGAAGTGAAGTCGCTCGTCCCTGTAGACGTAGTGTCGTTGTAGCTCACTCGTTGTAGGGTGTGGATCCAAACTGTAGTTGTAGTACTACTTCTATGTCTTCCCCTGATTCAAAGATGAGTACTTTGGTGCTGAAGGGGTAGCAGGTATTTATCCACGCTGAAAATTGGACGTAGGTCTCTGCCAATGCATCGCCAAACTTTAAACTTTCCGTAAAAAATGAATTTACATGTCCACTCAATGTGATACAACTATTGTGTCTATGGGAATTTGCGCTCCCAGGGGAACTATGTGAGGGCTCGAGCTAAAGGTTAGGTAGGCTTTTTTTTGTGGTAAAATAGAATAGGTTTTTGTTTTTTTACGGACCATCTTTTTACGATTCACTGCTGTCCTGTTTTTCAACACCTACTACTTTCTTCTTCAACTTTTTCTCGTGTCATGACCTTCTTTCTGAGCTTCCTCTCTCTACGCACCTTGTACATAGATTCCGCGTTCTTTCAACTCCCTACTAAAAGGCGCCTTCATCCTTCCTCTCATGAAACATTTTTGTCATGGTTAAGGGAGGCTAAAACTTTCTTACATAATAATAATGAATTTAAATGTTGTGTGCGTTTATATCATGTCACATACCACAACCCTCAGAACAAATACTAAAGATCAGTTTTTGTTTGTACTCAATTTTAAGCGAATACTTCATAACTATGTGTATTGAAATTACAGAGAATATATTTAATAAAAAAACATGTATAAAAAAAAAATGCCAGTAATTTATGAATTTCTGTGAACACGAGGTTGATGAATAATAGAACGCCTATGAAACGACGACCAAACGAGGATCAATCTAATAATTACCCTAGACTTGTCAGTTTGAATTAGAATAGAATAACATAAAAGCATAATATCATACACTCTTACAGCCTTCGTTAATCTAATACACACTTACACGTCAAATATTTGCAGTATTTTTTTCTGGTATTAAGTACTTTTTTCAAAAAAAAAAATTCGAACGCTCAAACGCTTCTGTCTCAAGTGAATTTACCCTAAAAATTACCTCACTGAGCTCATTAAAAGTTCTCGTGATTAATGTTGCATGAACTTGTGTGACGGTGTTCTTCAAATAATTGCGTTAGGTAAATTGTGACTCAATCAAAGGTAAGGGCCCCTCAAGATCAGGCAGTGTAACCTCTTAAAAGCCCCAGCTCGAGCGTTCAAATTGGTGTCCCAACAGACTAAAGGGCTGTTTACACTGGGGACATTTCGGCCGTGAGGCGCGACACGTGTATACGAGGCTCACCACTGCGGCTCATATTTGTGTGTGTTTATACGAAGTTCCCTATTCGCGGTGATCGAATTCGTAATGCACGACACTTGAGAGCCTCGTAACTACCGTGGCGAATGGAGAACTTCGCATAAACACACACAAATATGAGACAGCGGTGAGCCTCGTATTCACGTGTCGCGCCTCACGGCCGAAATGTTCCCTAGTGTAAACGGCCCTTAAGTTCTAAAACAGGACTATGTTCGAGAAGCCGTGTGCTTGACATCGTATTCAATTCGAAACTTATTGTCAAATGAAGATTTATCGGAAGACTTGACTTGCAACACACCATAGCTAAACAAACTAGGATACAACGTCAATAAAAAATGAGTGTAAGGATTACATATCCTGTTTTTAAGTGGAACTTCCCCATCGAATATCTAACACTGGTACTATGATACTTCTTCAGTGATTCATCTACAGTCGATAATGCAGTGAGTAAAATTACCGACTGGAGGAGCATTAGCAACGTTGACGGCATTCAGCTCATCTGTTAGAAAAAGGTCGAGTCGATTGCTTTCAATAAGTGTTAGAAACTGAACCTACTGAGTGTAGCCAGAAACGTCGCTAAAATTTATGGCATCACACCCATGCCGGTCAGTAGGAAGAAGCAACTCCACTCATTCAACATTGTGAGCGTTCACATCGCCAACAACAACGAAGGCAGCCCAAAGAGTCCTGGGACTGGGCTCTAGCCATGGACTCCAGGAGACAGACTTAAGACTGTCGTTGTTAGCCAAATTCACTGGCCAAATAGTGGGATTGACTGCGCTCAGAGCAATCACTTTTTGGAAATCATGGTTTTTGAGCGACTTGTTAAGGTTTTTGCCTGAGGTCATAACTAAATAATTTTTACATCTA
The DNA here is from genome assembly GCA_030386875.1 of Morinoia aosen. Classification (NCBI taxonomy): domain Eukaryota; kingdom Metazoa; phylum Arthropoda; class Malacostraca; order Amphipoda; family Talitridae; genus Morinoia; species Morinoia aosen. The sequence goes on along the minus strand of CM059557.1, from coordinate 26,622,936 downwards.
ACTAACTCTTATATTGAGACACAATTAAAATTTGGCGCTTTTTTCCAATGGTTCCTCTACAAAATCCATGAAGTAATATATGTGAATATTTATTTCCAAATAAGACCGCAGGATAGTAGGAGGCAAAAAAGTTTGAAAGCAATTAGTTTATAGTCTGATCACGAGAGGCTTAATTACTCACTATATAATTTAACGAGAACTTGAGGTGTTTTGAACTAATGTACACAATAATTTCAGACGTTTTTAAATCTCGACGTGAAACTTCACAGCATGCCTTCACGAGTCTTTTCTGTGCAACTTTTACCATTACCTACCAAATTGTTAACATTTTTACCCGAAGAAACAAGCTGAACATCCATGTTAGTTCCATATATGTACATTCTGTATAATGATTCTCAATCATCCCAATCATCCGAGTCATGCATGACAAATTAGAACTTATGTCCACGAACAATTTAGAATGCATAGCATCAATTTTCGTAGCTCATTCAACTTCCGCAGTTGAGCATAAACGAATAAAGTACGTTTCGAGCGCAAACAACTTTGCCTGAACTGTGTAAAAACCGAAAGAAAAGGTCTTGAATGTGTCAGGAATGGAATGTTCAGGTGCGTCACCTTTAATGTTATACAACTGTTTATATGTAATTTTTGTGGCTCTTGAATGTTTGTGTTGGGAACTGTACACTCATAGATACTAGTGCCTTTGTGGTGCTTTTGTTGTTGTCTACGAAATGAGATGCCACCACTTCTGAGCTCATCATTTCATCCCGCGTGTATATACAGCAAGATATATGGATTACTACTCAGGTTTGCTGAGCTAGGATTTTACGACAAGTGGAACACGTCTCAGGAAATGTACGCACATCTTTTAGAAAAATTACGAATGAACGATTGTACACAGGCAGGTCACCATGTATTCTCAAATTTTCGTTGTAAGATGTATAGCTTAGCGTACATAAAAAAATAACTGAAAAATTTAACTTTTCAATTCCCTACTCTGTCTTCTTGCGCTCGTAAGGTCACATGTGGAAAAAATCGTTCCAAGACTGAACGATGGAAAATGTGACTGATGTCAGTTAGGGAAGAAATGAGTAGGCGTGCGTGCCAAAAAAAATTATTTTAAAACTAAGAAAGAATTGTTGAGGCAATCTTGAGCCGCGGGTAATTTTACGATCGTTATAGTACTCAGTACTAGCGGTTCGTTCAGATAACACTGATGAAAATTTTCTCGACACACGAAAAATTCCTCACGGAATTGAAGAGTGTGTGTCAGGCTTGATTGTGAGCTTTGGCTCCAACTACGAGTGTGATTGAAATGATAGCGTAGCTTACTTCTTCTCGCTCATCACTGCACACATTGAGAGTTGATGAGTAATACCTACATATCCGTCAAAATCGGTTTTCAATAGCACCAATAGTTCAAATCCTATGTAAATTTACTCGTAGATTTTGTTGAGCCCTTGTATTTTTTGTAAATGTATATCATTCTGGTAGTTTTATCATATATCATTCCCTGTATGTATATCATTCTCGTAGTTTCTCCCAGAAATGATGCACGTGTGGAAAAGAAACATCGGCTCTACAGTCTATAAAAATTTAACTTCCATAACAAATAACACTGTGGCGTAAAAGTCATATTATTTTCCTATACTTACCTAAACTTTAATTTGCCAAACGTGGTTCATATGATACCATTCATACGAGTTAACCGCAAATCTTCCATTTTCATCGCTGAGAAACAATTGATGTAATCCCTCGCTCACACTGACCCGAAACATGTATTCGATAGCAGTGAACGCAAATGTCTGGTACGTTACGGTTACCTTTCTAACACAGTGTTGGTAAGGCTGGGTTATAATTTATTGGATTCTAAAAAATTAGGTTTGCAAAGATTGGGTTAGGATCGGTAAGGATTGGTGCATTAACCCGTTGCTCTCTCCCGCTGATATCTGTATTATTGATTGAAATATCTAAGAACACATTTTTACGTCTAAGTTTACATAACAGACGTTAAGATTGCGCCAATTCAAGCGGAAATGAATTACGTTTCTCTAGGACAAAGCCTTACAAATGCTTTGGAATTTTGTCGAACCAGATCATACTTCCACTTTACCGGGATACCAGAGTTCTCGTTATAAAATATCGAGTTGGCTTTTTATTTAAGATATTTATCATTTTTTTGAGTAATCTAGCACTCATTTATCTCAGAGCTAGAATTCTATCACGATAAACTGTGAAGATATGTATCATTTACTAAACAGAGAGTATGTAACCGTATTTGAGGAAAATAATTTTGATGCATTGTACATGAACGTAAAGAAATAAATCTTTAATTTTAAGCTCTTAACTTTTGAAAATTCAGAAGGGGATTGATAATATGCGATAATTTAGGTTTGCTCTAAATTTTTCCCAGGACGTATCGTCGACCACTATGGCTCGTTGAAGTACTCATTTGCTTTCTAAATACTTTTTACATGTCCATCCTCAATTCCATGAAAACTGCTGGCATAAATCTTTCTAACCCGTTAAACAATTCAGGTAATAGATCATGTCGTCAAATTTCAACGTGGCGAATGTTCATGTGAAACTCACCAATAAAGACACAAAAAAAAAATTTGCCAGAAATAGCAGTTGAAGAAATACATTGCTCTCGCCAAATCCCTTACTGCAGCACCGCAACCGCAGCTTAAGATGGACAATCATTAATTGATGGTGTACAATTGCAATGTTATGGGTTAATTATGTTATTGAGAGAAACAAACAAAATATATTCTCTTGGATATTTTACCTACGGCAAGATGACTGAAACCTTATAAATACTTTAAATACTATTATAGGATAATGATCTCATTGAAGAATTGTTTCCATATGCACTTCAATTTATAAAATTCAAATTTTTAATCGGCATCTAGCTACTCTGATTGAACAAGAAAGTCTATTTTGAAAAATTGAAAAAACCCTTCTTAGGAAGAAAGAAAAATCGTTTATTTCCAAGAACGTTGAAACATGAAATGTATAACACGTTAGTTTTCAAAAAATTCTCGTCGTGAAGGGCCTTAATTGAAAACAAACCGTACGAGGTGAACAATAGCCGCATCAGGGGTTAATTGTATTATTGACAGAAAAATCCTTCTATTCTCTCTTTGATATTTTATCCAAGCCCAGATGACTGAGAGCATATAAATACTTTAAATACTACTGGAGAATGTCTTCGAGTTTTTTCGCAAAAGTGAAACGTAAGAAGATAAGACATTAAACACTCAACTGAAACAAGCTGGAATGTCGTCCTAAACGAATTTCAAAGAATGAGAAAAGTGTAATCAAAAGTAATTTATGATAAAACATAGAGCAAACCTGCACATTTAAAAATGGGTTAAAAAAAACAGACACCCAGAAACGAACTTTAGAGCTGGTTCATCATAAGAGGAGTAAAATTTGCGTGTGAATACTAAACCGGAGAATGTCTCTGCGGTTCAATTCGTTATTAGTTAGACAAAAGAAGAAAAGACATCAAAAACTCTTCTGAACAAACTGAAATCCCGTCGTAAATGATTTTCAAGTAGTGAGAAAACGTTTGCCAAAAGAAACTAACGAAAAAAAATAGAGCGCAGCTCGAACATCCGATATGAAAATTGAACATACGCACAAAAATGAATTTCAGCGCTAGTCCATCATACGATGAGTGAGATGATTTGCTTGTGAATCCTAAGTGTAGATTAAACTTAATTTAATTTATCTATTTACATTTTGCGATACAGAAACGTGTGACGCTCACTGGGTTGCAATAGATCTATTTTTGAAGCGTTGAGCCAGTATACTAATTTTCATTACTCAAATGTCGAGTTATTTCTTATTAAAAATTCAGAGCTGACTGGTTGCAGAGTGTTAAGCGAACGTTATCGTTCTGATTATCAGATTTTCGGAAAAAATATTAAACACTTCATTCTGCTACATCAAAACTGTCGACTCTAATGCTCAGTTTAGTCGAAAGAGATAATCAAAAACTAATTACTAAGGAAGCACAAAAAACTACCTAATATCAAATCTTCTGACAGAGATTTCAGAAAAATAAAGTAGTAGTCCAGAAACAACCAAAACTTTTTAGGTTTTTGGCGTTATCGGTATTCCCAAATCGATTGTTAAATATGGGTACATGAGATGAAATAGACACACGATGATAGATTAGTATAGCTTAATAGTTACAAATGGCCACAAAGTTGCTACTCATAGATGATGTGAATGAACCTAATTGACGTTTCATAACCGATTACGCTTTACAGGCTAAGTGTGAGGTCTTCGCAGTTGAGATAACAAGAAATAAACAAAATTGGCTAGAACGAGTATAGGCATGTCAGCCTCACTGAGTTTGAAATGCTGACCTCTCTGAGAGAGTGACCAGATTTTACGCAAACTGTCAATAGCTAGTTTGAATTTACAATGAAATGTTGCGGTACGTTATTCTCTATAACAGATATGCAAAATGGCGCGACAAGTTTGCCTCGAATTCTTTTACAGTGATAGAGTTTTTCTATGTGCTGAAGAAGCTTATTACAGAATAGCTCCGGAAACTGAAAGAGCTTTCTGCCCCATGCCAGATAAACGGTAAGTAACTAAGAAAACATTCCTTTGGTTTAGTTTTTTATTTGCAATATTGGATGGAAGAAATTTTACTACGTCTGCATTACTCAGAGCGAGGTAGAGAGATGAGAACACATGCCAAGCGTCATTAATGAGGAATCTTTCTGGTATTGGGGTCCAGCGAAGTTTTCATAAATGCTTGATCGCGTTTCCTGATTTTACCTTTGCAAACCACTTTGGCCGCAAAGTTCCTAGATTTTTACAATTCTTACTGAAGATATTTAGGTATGTCTCCCGATACTATACTTTAATAGTGGAAATACGCTATTACTGAAAACTCAATCGCCAATAGTCTAGATTTTTGTCAAGTGTGTTTGAAATGCGATTAAAAAGCATTAATGTAACGCTCATTCTTCCGCATGTTAGATTCTACATGGGATTTGAAAGTTATATTTTTATCGAACAGGACACCAAGGTTTTTCATTTTATTGGCTGACTCGATTTGATTGTCTCTAAGCGTTAGCGTAAATTTTGGGAATTTTTTGATGTATTCTTTGATCCAAAAATAATTCATTATGTTTCCCTTGCTTTACAATTTCAGGGTTTTCAGAAAGCTTTCAACGTTGACTTGTGCTTCTTTCAAATTTCCTATCGATCGAGCCTGTCTCGGCAATTTTGACATCATTAGCATACATTGAGATTCAAGTGTTTGCTACCCTGGTGGGGAAATAATTTATTAAAATGGAAAATAGGAGTGGGCCATGGATGAACCTTGGGGAACGCCGAGTCATTTTATATGAATGATGACATTTAGTTATTTAAGCCCACTGCATGAGAGCGGTTCTGTAGGTAGCTTTTAAACCCCTATGTGTCTATTTCGAGGTTTGATATTTTCTGAGGGGTTCTTTACGCTCGACACTGTCGAATACTATAGAGAGATAAGCAGTAGTAGGAAAATTAATTTTTTTGTCTATATCATGGTATATTTTTTGTAATCTTTAGCAAAGCATCTTGAGCACTAGTGTTTCTCTTGTCAGCATATTGATTATCGTGAAGTAGATATGATTCATCCATGTCAGAAGAAAGTTGGTTTGTTTTTACTTCTCATCAATTTAGCCCCAATAGGTAGGATACTGATTGGTTTATAGTTTGACTCTTTATTAATATCCTCAAATTTATACAATGGCTTAATGATGGATTGTTTCCACAAATCAGGAAATTTTTTGTGACAATAGATGTATTTATTCTCCAACTAATCAGGCGTGCTGCAACACGGAAGCTGTCGTTGATATGTTGATGGCTAATATCGTCCTGTTCAACTGCTTTAGTATTTTTCAGTGATTATAAAATTTTCTAAGCCATTAGAAGATTCTAATTTCTTCCTACATGCATCGATTGTTCAGTTGAAGCAATGTAAAATAAGTGATTCACGAAAGTTGAATATGAGTGTATTTTATTGTGATGACAAACTTTTTGATATAAATAAATACTGATATATGAAACTGAATAGCCATAGACTTAATTGAATAATTACTCACGAAAACTTTAAAAATTTAATCATTTTCAAATACCTCGGTACACCACGATTTCCTCCTACACGTGCAAATAATTTGCTGCTCCAAATGCTTGTGCTCAGATGCTCATTAGGTTCAATTCATCCCAATATCATTTCTCGATTTGTACACTGGATGCAACGTCCTTAAAATTTTCAACGATGGCAGTTTTTGTGAGCGATTTTTTCCGCGACTGCTGCGTCCCTTCTAATAGGACATAGAAGAAGTTTATCCATCATAATAAAAACAACACATTCCATCTGCGAGTAGAAATCATATTTTTATTTAATATTTTTGGTTTACTCTATGAGCGGATCAATAAATATTTTGTTATTATTCCCTTTCTATAATATTTCAATATTTTACTCACGTTTTCATAAAAGAGTAACTTCTGAGAAATTTAGCATGATTGAAATGATATTTATTCTAACAACTTCTTCCGAACTCACCCGGCCAAGCCCATTCCAAATCGTTGACTTTCTTCAGTCGATGTAGAATTATTAGAGATTGTGACTTCTTGATTGCACAATCTGTTGAACAACGATTAAACCTAATTACTTTTAAAAAAATGTGTGTTTTTCTGTCAATTTATGATTAATCTGTATCAACTATTGGTAACACTATGAAGATCATTCCCCACTCCTTATAAATACGACACATTTTCTGTATGCTTGATTTTTTGGGCTATTTTTAAAAAAATGCAACGTTAAAACCTGAATATTGATATTTCTACTTACTACGTGTCTTTGTCAGTTATTAAGGTTACTATTTTATTTTATTACATCGTAAAATCAACTTGAAATAATTTCTGCGTGATGCATGTATCATTGTTTGTTAAGATCAATACTGAAATTTCTTATACGCTTACCTACAGGACTTTTGCAAACCTTGTTTTCCAATGGATACTCCTAGAATGCTCTTTCCGTTTAACCCTGGAAAGACCAGCAAAAACATATAGCGTTGTAGACCAACCGGGTCTTGTAGGCCTGCTTTCTACTTTCTTTGCAAAGGCTCTCTTATATGTCTAATATTTTCTATATAAAGGCTCTTTTAAGTGTTTAGTACTGAGAATATATGTTTTGAAGCATTTATGTTGATGAAAATATTAAAAAATTCTTCCTATATTTTAAAATATTCCTTTGTTAGAAAACTTAAAGCGTGGTGTATCTGTTTACTTGGGGTTACATACTAACACATACAATAAAAACATTCTCTATGGCTAATGATATTCAAATGAAATACACGCAAAATAAAAATAGTTGAAAAATATTAACATATCCTATTCTAAAATTATATGCAAAAACTACAATTGAATCTTTTTTCCTGCACTGAAGGCATATATAGTTCGAGTTTTCTGAGGCAAGACACCAATGGGATGAAACAGGTCTCCGAACAGGGCGTTGTAATAAGCTGTTATTCCTGCAAGTGATTTTGCTATAATGTAATGAGCAGAGCACGGCGGACACCTTTCTTGCATTGCAGAGAAGTTTGAAGTTTCATCCATATAATTATGGAATTCATTGCGCTTATATCTATCATGTTGACAAAGTTGAAAAAGACGACCAATGGCCATCTACGAGTCATTCGTCTGGTACTAGTAGTATCGAACCATCTGATCCATGGTATCTACTCCGCCTTTCGTAGAATTATAGTACTGAATTATTTCAGGTTTGGTTTCACCGGGGGACTCAACACCTTTATCATTGTGCGTTGTACCTATCAATGTGACAACTTTGTTTTTCTTTGGGCAATAGGAAACAATTGTTGCCACTCTTTGAAAGCCATACATGTTACTGAAAAGCTTTCTACCTTTAGTGACCGTAGAAGCAGTCGGCAATTCCGTTCGATTTTTTCTTATTGTTTCAACTATAGTCAGCTTTCTTAGCAGCAATTCTCGTCCTAATTGTAGACTAGTAAAAAAGTTGTCACAGGTGATATTTCTACTACTGTTTTGTAAGAATCAGATAGATTTAGAACAACAGTAGCTCCTAAATTTGAAGCTCTTTGTTCGCTGGGTTCTTTGCCTTTGTAAATGTCCAATTTCAATGCATAGCTTGTTTGACTGTCGCAAATCTCCCAGAATTTGATTCCGTACTTTTCAGGATTTGATTTGATGTATTGACGGAAAGGACATCTACCTCGAAACGGTAGTAGTTGTTCATCAACAGTCAAGTTTGCACCTGGGATAAAGGCATCTTGAAATGTGGTGTTCCACAAATCAAATACCATTCTTATTGGTTGCAATTTATCTGGTGACATGTTTTTCCCCCTCTCACCAGCGTTATCGAATCTCATCATACATATAATTTCTTTCCATTTTTTCAAAATTTTGGGATCAGCAAAGACAAATTTGATTTTTTGACCCAAGCTTTCGGCTAGATTAGCTCTAGCCGTCATCAGGGGAACGATGTATTTTTAAACAAACCTCTTATGGTATCCGCGGGTATCTAGTATACAAAACATTTTTTTAAATTTTTTACATGCAAGCCGAAAATCATTGATCAAGGGCGACTGATGAGCATAGGAAGAAACTGCGGGGGGACATCAAGATGACGATTAATTTTGTTAGGTTCCTAAACACTGTACATTGCTTCGACAATTTTTCGAGCGTATTAATTTTTAACATTTTATAATATACATACATTTTAAAAATCAAAAGAATGGTTATCTTCTTCGGAATGCTAATAGACAAGGGATAACCTATTCTTCCTCTGCACATTCTTCGCATGCTCATCAATTCGTTGTTAAAGATTTCTACCCGTTTCCCCAATGTAACATGCTTCACAATTTTTACATTATAATTTATATATAAGATTACTTTTTTCAGAATTCTATCGTTTATCTTTAAGTCTGATTAGGCTGTTTTTTATTGTATTCGAAGATTTGAAAGCCAATTTAACATTGAATGGTTTTAAGATTCGCTGGACTCTTTCAGAACAACCTTTAATATACGGGACGCTTACATATTTCAGGGGGCGTTAGGAATTTTCGTTGCTTTATCGAAGTATGGGGAGGTTTTGATTATTTCCACCAATCATTAGTCGGTTGCTATTACGTAGTTCCGGAGGAAAATTATTCTATTTCAATAATTAATCCACTGTTGAAAGTTCTTGCTTCAAATTTTGCTCACTACAAATATTAACTGCTCTCTGATAAAGGGATTTCGCTACACTACTCCTCTGTGATAAGGGATGATAACTGAAATAGTCTAAGTACCTGCCTGTGTTTGTTGGTTTCCGGTAGACCTGGAATTATAATCTATTATTGCTTAACCGATTAATTAATATATCTAAGTACGGGATGCATCCATTACTTTCTAATTCCATAGTAAATTATATGTTGGTGTTGAACCCATTGATATGCTGGAGGAATGTATCAGGCATATCTTCTGGTAGTGCAGTCAATATATCGTCAACGTAACGTTTCCAAAACAGTGGCTGGCACGGGGGTGTTGATAGGAAACGTTACGTTGACGATATATTGACTGCACTACCAGAAGATATGCCTGATACATTCCTCCAGCATATCAATGGGTTCAACACCAACATATAATTTACTATGGAATTAGAAAGTAATGGATGCATCCCGTACTTAGATATATTAATTAATCGGTTAAGCAATAATAGATTATAATTCCAGGTCTACCGGAAACCAACAAACACAGGCAGGTACTTAGACTATTTCAGTTATCATCCCTTATCACAGAGGAGTAGTGTAGCGAAATCCCTTTATCAGAGAGCAGTTAATATTTGTAGTGAGCAAAATTTGAAGCAAGAACTTTCAACAGTGGATTAATTATTGAAATAGAATAATTTTCCTCCGGAACTACGTAATAGCAACCGACTAATGATTGGTGGAAATAATCAAAACCTCCCCATACTTCGATAAAGCAACGAAAATTCCTAACGCCCCCTGAAATATGTAAGCGTCCCGTATATTAAAGGTTGTTCTGAAAGAGTCCAGCGAATCTTAAAACCATTCAATGTTAAATTGGCTTTCAAATCTTCGAATACAATAAAAAACAGCCTAATCAGACTTAAAGATAAACGATAGAATTCTGAAAAAAGTAATCTTATATATAAATTATAATGTAAAAATTGTGAAGCATGTTACATTGGGGAAACGGGTAGAAATCTTTAACAACGAATTGATGAGCATGCGAAGAATGTGCAGAGGAAGAATAGGTTATCCCTTGTCTATTAGCATTCCGAAGAAGATAACCATTCTTTTGATTTTTAAAATGTATGTATATTATAAAATGTTAAAAATTAATACGCTCGAAAAATTGTCGAAGCAATGTACAGTGTTTAGGAACCTAACAAAATTAATCGTCATCTTGATGTCCCCCCGCAGTTTCTTCCTATGCTCATCAGTCGCCCTTGATCAATGATTTTCGGCTTGCATGTAAAAAATTTAAAAAAATGTTTTGTATACTAGATACCCGCGGATACCATAAGAGGTTTGTTTAAAAATACATCGTTCCCCTGATGACGGCTAGAGCTAATCTAGCCGAAAGCTTGGGTCAAAAAATCAAATTTGTCTTTGCTGATCCCAAAATTTCGAAAAAATGGAAACTTCACTACCAAGACGTCCCTTATTTTAACAATTGATATAATTTCTTTTAACCTGTTTCCTGCAAAAATCGCACTGAAGATTGGTCGTCCTTAACCTTTACTACATAATTGATGAACTGGTTCTCGTTTAGATTTGTATACGCCAATGAGCAGAAGAGTTGCAATAAATTTCTTGAGTTCTTCAACATCTAGTTGCTTCCACCTATCTTTGAGTTCCAAGTTTCCTTCAATATTCGTAAATGTGCCAATTTCTTCAAGCAATGAATCTAAAAAAAACAGTGAAATTGGAGAAGCCATGCCATCCACATTACGATTAGCATACCTAGTTTGCAGACTTTTTTGCGTACTATGTCATGGATGCGAAGTCTCCCTTCCGAATCAGGTTGTAGATTAGACGTCCAATTCTCAGTTTTATTCTTCGATGTATAAGTTATTTGAGGGTTTTCATATCTATCTAATGTTTGCTCAGGAATGCTTTGGTAATCATCTGCTTCTTCATCAGAAATATCAAGAGCTGGAACAATATCATCTCTTTCACCGTCATCATCGGATGGTACATAATCGTCATCTTCTATCTCATCTTCACTACTATCATCGTACATTTCTTCTGCGAGTATCGTCCTGATCTCTTTATCAGATAAAGATTTTCGGACCATCTTTTTATTGAAAGTTCAGTAAGAAGGGTACAACCTCCTAAGAAGAGCAGTAGCAGAATGATGCACAGTCAGACAGCCCCCTAATTTTATATGAAGGCAACGTGTACGAGTTTGAACATGTTACTACTTGTGTGCACACAAGCAAGAGCAGTAGCAGCATGAGATCCCAAATGCCACCACTCTCCCTGCAAATGTAGGCAACACATTGTAACATGTTACAACTGTTCAGGATTCACAACGGGACTCCGCAGCGCTTGTATCCATGACCCATGAAATCTCACATTTATTCATATATTACTCACACATTATGAGAAGAAACAAATAGATAAGGACCGACAAATTATAAGATAAGGAGAGACAAATACGAAAAATGACAGCTAATTTTTTTAGGGGTGTGTTCGTAAAAACATTTCTTCATTTATTATACCAAAAATTCCCTCTTTCTAATTACAGACTTTAGACTAAACCAACAGATTGGATTCGACTATGAGTCAGTTTAAGCCTTCATAACCAAAACAAAGACGTTCCAAAGAGGGGAAGAATGAAATCGTCATTTTGTATTGAGTTGAGAGAATTTAGAATCTATGAACAAGCTGTGCTCCCACACAAGATCTCCTGCTGTCGATACCGTCGTGCGGTCGACGTGAGGGTTTGTGGAAAAGAGGCTGTTTTCTGTGCAGCTACCTTTTTCCGAAGCGCTAGCTTTTCTGCGCAGCTGCCTTTCCTGAGGTTCGAGTGGATACCACCTACGCCGTAATTAGTCCGCTAGGGCAATAGGAGTAATTTCTGTACGTGCAAAACTACGGCGGTACCGTTAGGGTAAGATTTGTGTGGGTACTACCTACGCTGTAATTAGTCCGCTAGGGCAACCGAATTAATTTATGTTTGTGCCGAACTATGACGGCACCGTTAGAGTGAGGTTTGTGTGGGTACCGCCTACACTGTAATTAGTCCGCTAGGTCAACAGAAGTAAATTCTGTTTGGTATGAAACATTTCAATTGTGTGAAATGATTTGAGAATTTACGGAATATGTCAATAGAGTGTGATTTTTTTCTAAGATTGTTTTTATGACTCAATTGTGTTTTGCTAAATTGTGTTATGCTTCGTGTTTTTGCATCTTTGTAGGGTATTTGTAGCACTATTAAGATTCGTTTATATCTTAGTACACATAAAAAATTGCGTATTCCAACAGTACGAGGGTGTCGTTTCCACGTGTGTATGCCTGGGGGTTTGTATTTGACAATGTGTTCATGTATATGGTGCGAGCAAATTGTGTTTCAGTTGTGAGCTGTTGGCTCAGCACGAATTTTGTAGTCGTCGAGCAATTTGAAGAAGCCTCGGCCGGACCACATGAGGCGAAAGTTAATCACCAACCCTTGAATCGAAAAGCGTTAGCCCCAACGGTTGTGGACGCCAGGCACAGGGGGTGATAAAAATATATAGTACAACACTTAAACTTGGGAGCCTGATAACGAGCGGTCGTAGCGAAAAGAAAACAAACTCAGCAGAAGGCGGAGAAAACAGCGCGCTTGTCATAGCATTTTAACAGCAAATAATGAAAAAGCAAGCTCCATGCCCGCCAATCAGAAGGGTTGTAGGCGTGCACTTCTGAAGATTCCGAGAATCATGATGGGTCACACTGAAAAATAGAGGGCAGCCCTCAAGTACACTTAGATGTAGATTTTGGGATAAGTTCAGTCTTACGCCGAGGACCGTCTGAGAAAGTGCGTCTTAACTAAGTGTTGACTGAAAAATATCACTTTGAAAAATAATACGTGAATATAGCGTGCGTCGAAATAATTTCACACACAATAAGTTAAACTTGTTAAAAATTCTGGTATCGCTAATCAATATCCTCTATCTATTTTTGCAGAATAAAAGGGGACCACGAGGGTCGAAAGAAAGAGATATCAACGTCGTTGGGAAGGGTGAGAGTTATTTTGTTCACAAGAGATGCTGTTCGAAACATTTATACATATAATGAACAAATTAATGCCGTTGAATCATATATAAAATGTATAAATGAGCGCGATTTTGACAATCAAAGTAATTGGTGAATGTAGTGTTCTTTGCAGGAGGGCGGTTTTCCTAATTCTCCATAGAAAAATCGACGGGAAGCTCTGAATGCAGTCGTTAAAGGCACATTTTATGAACTGATGATATGCAGGGAATCTGAACTGAAGCTGTGCTTATGCGAATGCAACTGTGATCTGAAGTTACGGCAATGTCCTGTGCTGTTGAAATACGCATTTAGTGAAGGATTTTCCCTGTAATGTACTTGGGTAAAGTTAAATTTGTTGAGAGGGGTTGGCCAACCCAAACAGTTAGGATAGCGTTGACATGAGGGCTATTACCAGCGTACATTTTTCAATTCGGTTAGTTGTGTTAAGGTGGTGCAAAGAGTAGTGTTTGAGTTATTAGTAGTCGTACTACACCTTACGATATGTCAACGGTATATTAGCTTCATAAAATTGGTTATAGGATGCACTGCCGTAACCATAAAGATTATACAACGATATCCCGTGTATAGTATTAAATACCTGACGGCGTAAGAGACATCTCATCAATTCAAACGTGCACAGAAAAGCGCGCTGTCGTAAGTGGGTTCCTTCACATCGGTGAGTACCGTCATTTATTTTAGTATTTTGTGACGTGGATCCATTAAAATTCAACGTTTGTGTATTTTGGTTTGCCTGTATTTTCTTGTGTTTTCTTTCTCGTGTATTTCATTATTTCATGGAGATAGGCCAATTCCTCACTTCCGAGAATTCCGGTCTCCTCATTAATGCAAATAAATGAGGGGCAGGACTGAGTCTCGCGACATTTTGATGCCGAACTACGGCGGTATCGTTAGGAAGACGAGCAACAGTCTGCGCCGTAATCAGTCCGTTGGGGCTCCTCGGGAAATTCCCTGATTCACCGAACTGCGAAAGCGTCTTCCTTTTCGTCAAATTATGCGGATTAGTTTTTCCTTCCAAGGTAATTGCCTAAGCCCCTTTTCACTCCAGATGTAGTAACAGACTAAAGTCAGTAACAACAGGGAGAAAGGAAACTTTTTTTCCTCAGGATTTAAATTCTAAGTGGCAGAATTTCTTTACAGTGCCTCTTAAATACACAGATGTAATTTAGCAAAGACAATGATTTATTTTTTTTTCTAAAATAACGTGCATAAACATAATTTACTGCATAACACGGTACAACACGCAAAATTACATGTGAAATATTATTGCCATTTAGCTAGGTAATCAAACTAATTCTAGAATATTGAAATACAATACAAATGATACTTAAGGGCTAACTAAGGTAAATTCATTGACGCACCATCGGGGTAGAGAAACAAACCTAGCCCGGGTATAGGGAGCTGAGCACATAAAAAAATGTCTAATATTATGGGTAACTAAAAGACGGGACTCGAAACCACTTGCGCTGCCTGACACCTGCACACAAAGACAGTAAACCTACAAGGAAGATCGTTAAACGAGATATAAGTTGAAGAAGAGAGTAATAGATGCTGACAAAGCCAATCGTGACACAGACGCAGTTATTGGAAACATTTGAAATCAATACTAATTTATTCATTTGATGAATAAACGATGAATCCCGCGAGTTGGTCTTTTCCGCCTCATGAACAAATTTTTTGGTAGAAAAACTGCTCACAAATTAATTTGTTGAAATACAGGCCAAGTCAGCTCGATAGAAACATATCCCTCGCCGAAAAATAAATATTCAGTTAGGTAATTCAATGCACATATTTTACCCATATAAAGAAAAACAGAAAATAAAACGATTTTCATGAGTTACACAAACCTCAAAACTCATGAAAATAGTTTATTTTGCATTTTTCGGGATATGGTTGAAATATGTGCATTTAATTACGCAAAACCATGTAGAGGCCAAATAAAATACAGGCTGTTTAGAACCACGTATGTAAATTTAGGAATAGCGACATAGGAATAAAGTATTGGTGAACACGTGGCCCATCAGAAAATAATGCACGGGCTAGAATTTAGCTTGCGTAATTGCTAGGAATAGGTAGTTGTCAAAAACTTAATAAATTTTAGTCAAAGTTTATACACTAATCCTAAGTTAATTTTAATATGTGTAAATAAAATGTTACATTATTGAATTTCAGCTCAGCTTTTATGTACTACAAAAACACGAAATTTAATATGAATAATTGAAATAGAAATTCGAAGTGCAATTTAATCAACTAATTTCATCAACCCTCTGGGAAAAAATAAACTCCGTCACTTTCGAACGTATTTTTCTGAAATTTTCACTATATGAGTTAAATGATGCTACGATTTTTTGGACTTGCGTGTTTTTCCGTTATTTATGTTAATAATTATTTTTTTTCCAAAAAAATAAACAAATGAAAGTTACGGAAACTGTCTCTCCTTCAACAATTTTAAAGTTAAAAAACCGGCAACATGTTTTCTAGATAGATAAGCGTATTATCCAGAGAAAATTCAAAATAGTTTTTCGATAATTTGGTTTGTTGAATTTTAGGAATATTTTTTCCAAAAAATTCGACTTATCTTTTTCCCTCTCTTGTGTCTCGTATGATTTTCAACCTAAATCAAATTTCAAAAATCGTATCCTGTATTTCTCTATCTTTTTCTAAACCCTATCGATTGATATATTTATCATTTCTGTACCTGCAAAACTGAGGGAGGAGTTACATTTCAAACGTCAACTTCAGGTTTTCACGAGAGCCTTACCAACTCGGTGCACTGAGTGGTTTGCTGCTCAACCTAACTTAGAATATGTTCACCGTGTGTGCTAGAATGATTTTTTCGGTACCAAAACATTTCAAACTTGAACTGTATGGCCAACTCTCGCTTGCTGAACGCTCGAACCTGCTTTGTCGTTAGGGGAGTCAAAGGGACCTAGGAGGAACTGAAGGGACCGTCTGGGTAAAAACTCAAATCCGCCATTGTACTATGGATTTTTTTGAAATTTTCACCATAGGTGTGAAATTATGAAATAATTCTTTTTTCGTATCAAGTGTTTTTTGTCTAGTTTCAAAAATTGATTTTTTTCGGAAGACGCAAAAAAAGGGTATTACGGATAAGCTCTCTTTTCTTACAATTTTGAAGTTAAAGAACGGCAACACGTTATTTAGATAGCTATATTTATGATCTAGAGAAACATTGGAATGTAATGTCGATATGTCGTTTAGTTGAATTTTGAGATTTTTTCGAAAAAATACAATTTTACTTAACTTTGACATCATATTTCTGTTTGAAACATTACTATAACTAAACATTTTTTCAAAAACTCATACGCCAATTTTTAGCTCCTTTTTAAGCTTTATCGATTGTTATATTTACATTTGCTGAAACCTGTGGGTGAAGTAGCATTTCAAACGTCAACAAGTTCAAGTTTTCAGGATAGTCTGACAAAATCTTCACTCGGTCGTGTAATAACGAAAGTGACTGGCCTTTCGCAACCTGTAGCAGACGAACGTTAAAAAATTTTGTAATATGAGTTAAAAAACAGATAATTTATAATATATTAATTTTGAGTACGCCCCTAATTGGCTGGCCTTTCGTAAGCTGAAGCAGACGAACGCACGCACTTACAAGGAAGTGAAGCGTATTGTTCGTTTCGTAAAAAAATTCTTTATAAAATGAGCTAAAAGCATAAAATCGATAATATTTTCTATTTAAACCCAGACAGTACACTTACGGCAACGTTAAGTGAATTCAAATTCTCCCAGTATTTTCAAACTTCGTGACGCAGGCTTCTTGAAGGCATGGCTTGATAAATATATGAAACGTGAAGGGAATCATGTGAGGTGAAAGACTAGTGCACAACGACGACGATGCGGTCCTCAGACTGACAAACTCACTTTTCTTCGGTGCAATCAAGAAAAAAATCTAATTGTGAAGTATACGGCACGGTTGCATCATAGAATTGAATTATATGTAGGGAGATAGACTTTCCTTTAATTTTATTTTCCCTTTTTCAAATAATATATTGATAAAATAGACATTTTCTATTCAGAATGGCAAAAAAACGAAAATATTAGCCTTACGAAAACAAGATATCTATTTTACTTAAAAAAAGAAGGCCTACCAACTTTAGCTCGGCACCTCACACTTTCCCTGTTTAACGCTAAATCCCATGGGTACAATAGTTATATCTCCGGGAGGGGATGAAACTAAAAACTCCTCAGAAATAACTGCAGCCACACGGGCCTTGACGAAGAGTAACAAATGCAGATTTCGTGTTTTCAGGTGACTGAAAGTACTAAACCTAAGTCAAAATACGCGTCTAAGTATTTCTAACAAATTCTAACAGCAAAATAGTTTCTGCTTCCAAGCAGTGATGCATCAGACAGTATTCCCTCACATTAGAGCTCTAATCAAATGGTATGAACACGTGGAAGTATGCGGCATTGATTCAGTTCATGCGGCGGTGTCCCGTTGAAAACGAGGATCTATACTGGGCTCACGAATAGCAATGCATGGTTAACAACGTAGTGAACTTTAGTCAGTTCGTTGAAATGTCCAACTAAACGGAAGTGATATTTGATTTATGATCTGCATTAAATACAAAGCCGATCAATTCGAAGTTGTTTAAATCTAAGCGAAATGTCCGTTGCTCGCATGAATCTCATTTCATCAGCCAACATTTATAAGAAATATTCCTTTTCATCCATTCTCTTCTTGTCGATAAAATTATCCAACTCGTTCAAGTTTTTAAAGTCGTTTTAATCTGAAACAATCATAATAAAAGGAGTTTAAGTACGAAAAGAGAAGTAGTATTCTCTTACTGATGTCAAAATTTTATGCTAATCAAACGTGCGGAAAAGCACATTATCCCTACGGGGATAACGCCCTTTTTGTTTAATGACAGGGATAGCTTCGGAACTAAACCAGCTTTCAAAGGTTTGAATTGATTGTCATAGATGATAGTTATTTTTACATGGGTGTTTAAACAACAGTTCAAAATACCGAATTTTTTCCTATCCTATATTAAATATTCATCCAACATATTTTTCTTTGAATTTCCCTCTCTTTCTTTTCAGAGTATTAACTTCTTCTACTGCTCCAAAAACTGCAGCTGTTACTCCTTATCATCAGAAGCAATCAGATTGACTAAAACTCTAATACAAACTTTCCTAAAAATTGCACTGGAAAATGTGAATGCAGCAACTCAAAACAAGTAACATGAAGTTGTAGATTCTCAGGAGACAGTTTTTCCGATTAACTCTATGAAATTGAAGCATTTTCAATCTTTTTCAATTTGCATGCTTCTCCAACTCTTCTGGCTTTGATCTATAATTAATATAACTGTAATTATTAATATTGAATCAAATGACATCGACCCCGATGGGAGAGGAAGGTTCCCATAGGTTCCGCGAGTCACCTTACATTTTTTGGAACCGTAACCGTACAGGAAGTAGGAAGTAGAAATATGATTGGGAAATAAAGATAATGAATGGGAGAAAATGAGAAAAGCATGCTTAGCGTTACAGCCAGGAGTTAACTACCCGTTTAAGATCATTAAATTGCATGAAACAAACACTAGGGAAGGAATAGAGTTTCACTGGAGTGCGAGTCAAGGAACGAAGCCACGACAAAATTGAGTTGTCTCTCACTTTAACCACCTCCAACTCAAGCTGGTGTACAGTAGCTACAGCACGTGTTACACTAACACGCTTAGCACATGGTGGGATCGCATAATGCAACAATGTTTTTTCGTTCCTAAAAACTGTGAACAACACACATAAATGTGCAACTTCGTGTCAATTATCAAGAGGTGGCAACGACTCATCCTAGCAGAATATCGTTGCAACTCAACCGAGTTGATCGAAGCACCTCAATCATTCCCTTCCTGTGGACTAGTACGCGAGAACGGGGAAAATGTGTGTATAAAAACATCTTCGTACGATTTTCTTCACCGGTCATCGGCAAACTTCCCAATCTCTAAGAGGTAGAGGAAAGTACCCCACAAATATGGACCACGAAAGTTACTCCGAAAATATCCAAGACGGAGCAAATTTTAACTACAAGACCACTCCAGCAAAAAATCATCATATGAAGGGTCAGAAGTTTTCACATCTGTAAAATAAATAAATCAAATCCACATACGTTAAATATTTTGAAATATTTTACGTTAAATATTTTGAAATATTGTAGCTGTGATGGTGAAAAACTTTAAAATGTCATCGGTTTTTAACTATTAGGATAAGCTTCTTTCCGGAATGCAAGCTAGTCTTGTTTATAAGCTTAGTTGGGCACGCTATGCATCAAAGTACATTGGATGTACATCTCGTTCTCTTCGCACTCGAGTTTGCGAGCATTCTGGTGGGAGCTTGAGAACAGATTAAATTTTGTCAAAATAACTATTTTCCGCCGTTCGAGAACATTCAATCGAGTAAAATAACGGAGTTTCTATTAATCAATTTTCGGTCTCGGCCAAACAACAGTTATATACAGCTATATTCATTCTAGAGTCCTCGTATATTTTCAAACTGAAGCCGGTTTTAATTAAAAAACACTCTTAATTCTTTTCCTCTACCCTCAGTAAATAGATGATCGCAATTAACGTAATTTTATAACTTTTTTTAAGATTTGCCATTCTAAAATGGTTTATTTTCTCTTTGCCCTTTTCAGAATTCTTACCACTGATGTTGGCCTGCGGCCGAAACGTTTGAAATTCGGTTTTATTGGAATATATACCGTAAATAATTAAAGTAGCTCATCTTGTTCTTTCATTTTTATAGCGGCTGCTACGGTTTTCTGATGGCTTTTTGGTTATGACTGCGCTATATACGAGATCAGCTGAAAGTCAATCAGGAGGTGTGAAAACCTGCATCGCAAGCTTGGAAAGACCAAGTTGGGTATACTTTGGAGAATTCTAATATTCCCCATTGCCCTAAGAGACGCATTGGGGTTTAACCTTAAGTTCAGTTCGGCGTGACTTGACTTCAGGCAGGTGAGCTGCGAGCTGCCTTTTCTATTTATGGGCAGATATTTTTTGAACCTCTTTACCGTAGCCTACGTTGATGTGTGCATTACTATTTGAGTGCGATTTATATTGACGTCCTCGGTGCTCTAATCACCTCAGTTAGTGAGTTTGGAACGAGCTCTATCAGCCAGCAAATGTGTCCTGCGGGCGCCTCTTGTGGACTTGCCTGGACGTCGGTCCTGCTGCGCTGGACCTGCGGTATCTCACCATCCTCCGTGCTTTCCTCCCCCACTTCCTCTTCTATGGTAAATACTTAATCCTTCTCCTTGCTTATTACTTCGACGGTTATTTGGCGACCTAATTTCTACCACTTAATCTACTACCTATATTACCATGCTTAATCAACTTATTTCTTGCTGTAATTGTGTAAACGTAAGAGTGCATGTGATTTGAACCTTACTGAATTCTTAAATTGATTAAGAGCCGACTTGGCTTGAGTTAGCAACTTAAATTTCTTCTTTGATATCTTTACCTGGGGCCTGCCGGCTGACAGCTATTGGGCTGTCTAGGTCTCTAGGTTAATCTTCTAAACTTGATAATCTAACCCTTGATTCTCAAGTGTTTCGGCTCTCACTCTGTCTTTTTACATCATTCCTTCATGACTCCGGAGGAAATGTCCACCACACTGAGGCACAACTTTGAAATCAGGTTAGCATTGCTGTGGTTTGACTGGAATTTGTATTTAGATACTTTAGCTGAACTATAACGGCCCCAACTGCTCTCCTTTTTGTTAAGCAGACTATTTCATCCTTACAGTATCTACAATTTAGCATCTTTGACAACCCGAGGTGAGGAGGCGGATCAGAGGGTCGCACTGGATGACAGGTTCTATTTCGGCGCTTCTGACAGCAGCGATGCCGTCACTTTTAAGGCCCCGATACACTGGCGTTCATGACTCGAGAAATTGCGGCAGTGGATCCGTCCGCCAGTTGAAGTGAGAACTGGCGACATGATACACTCAGCACGCAAGATGAAGCACCGCGGAATGCAATGCAAAGCGTCAGTCTGCCTCAGCGTATCGTACGGGTAGGTGCGCGATTGCGACCAGCCGTATGGAGCGCAGGATTAAACCAAAGCGCACGTTGCGCTGTGCTTTAGCCTTCTGTAAGCGCTGTTCATCACATTCTGCAAACAGTCGAAATTTTTAAATGCGTCTATAGAATTCAGCGTTCGAGTTTTGTCAACTCAATTGCGAAGCAAGACATGGCTGTGTACCTCTCCCGTCAACGTTCAAAACTGTACTGCTCGTCGCGGTGACGACCGTCCTAAGGGTGCGTTCACATTACGAGCGGAGCGAGCGGAGCGGAGCGGCGCGGAGCGGAGCGGCAATAATGTTTGTACATGTTTGAATGCAGAAACGCTTGGCTGTTCACACGACAAGCGGAGCGGAGCGGCGCGGCGCGGAGCGGAGCGGAGCGGCACGCTCGGGAAATTCGTTGGGATTTTTTGACGCTCGCGTCGAGCGTTTCTCCTTGGCTCCGCCTTTGGATCGTCATATCTTACAGGGGTAGAATTGTCGTTTGAGTTAAATAAAACTGGTATATAACTAGTTATTTGTACAACTAATCAAATTACAATTATAACTGATGGTGTAACATGTAATATTTTAGTGTAATTTCACTCATTTGGGTTCATTAATCATTTATTTCTATTTTCTTCTGCTTTCTCTGATAAATTACTTTATTATTGCTTCAGTTTAAGGAATTTATTATGCTTTTCTCGTGATGTTGTTTCATCTTTCTTGTGATGCTGTGCATTTTATTTTATGATCTTGATTAAAGTATAATTATGTACGATTTTTTAATAAATTTTTCATTTTTTCCGTAAAATGGGAGAAAAAGGAGGCCGTATGATGATGAAGAGGACTCAATGAGTGTCAAATACACAATAAGTTACAAAATTTCAAGAGCTTGGGTGATTTTTTCCAATACTAACGGAAAGCATATCAGTATTTCGAGAACTATTTGGTCAGGACAAGTCAATATTTGCCAGTATTTTTCACTTAGGTTTCTCTGGCACAACCCTGAATTTCTGAAGGGAATTACTTTACGTTCACTCACGTTTAAGTCACCACAAGACTTTTTTTGATCGTACTGGCCTACGAAAACCTGTAGTAATATATGTGATACAGCCTATTTGGAAAGACTAATTTTGCTTAAACTACTTTGCTTTACATGTATCCTCAATAAAAATTTGTGTATTGCTAAACAGCAAATTTATCTAATCTCGTTGGAAATTTTTCTTTCTATAAGGGATTGTAGTACATCAAAAGTTGCCGGCTTCATCCGTAAATACTCGTAGAATTGTGATTCATCTCTCCTCAGTGCTTCGAAGAGATAATGGTATTCTCCATAGCGATCTCTCCTCATGTTGATGGGATGGATCCAGTGTTTCCGTTTTGCCGACGAGCAACAGAAGCGCATTCACGGAACGCTCCATAGCGACTGATGCTTGTGTAGGTCGCTCTGCTCAGCTCACATGTGAACACACGCGCCGCGCCGCTCCGCTCCGTGACGCGACGCTCCGCGCCGCTCCGCTCGCTCCGCTCGTAGTGTGAACGCACCCTAATCCAGACATGCTCGGATCGCTGAAAGCTCGGTGGCCACTCTGCCAACTGGCTGGTGTGCAGGGATGGGAGGCACGTTGAGAGGCGTGCTTGGGGTTATCACCGCGATTTTTGCCAAGTGTACCGGGGCCTTAAAGGCCCCGATACACTGGCGTTCATGACTCGAGAAAATGCGGCAGTGGATCCGTCCGCCAGTTGAAGTGAGAACTGGCGACGTGATACACTCAGCACGCAAGATGAAGCACCGCGGACTGCAATGCAAGGCGTCACTCCCCACGTCAGTCTGCCTCAGCGTGTCGTACGGGTAAGTGCGCGATTGCGACCAGCCGTATGGAGTGCAGGATTAAGCCGAAGCGCACGTTGCGCTGTGCTTTAGCCTTCTGTAAGCGCTGCTGATCGCATTCTGCAAGCAGTCGAATTTTTAAATGCGTCTATAGAATTCAGCATTCGAGTTTTGTCTACTCAGTTGCGGAGCAAGACATGGCTATGCACCTCTCCCGTCAACGTTCAAATCGGTACTGCTCGTCGCAGTGACGACCGTCCTAATCCAGACATGCTCGGATCGCTGAAAGCTCGGTGGCCACTCTGCCAACTGGCTGGTGTGCAGGGATGGGAGGCACATTGAGAGGCGTGCTGGCGGTTACCACCGCGATTTTTGCCCAGTGTATCGGGGCCTTAAGTGGACTTCAAGTGTCATCGCTGGGGTTCCATTTAATTGATCCGGGACTGCTCTTCGGCCTACTGCATCTTCTGGGTTGAGGAGCATGAGTCCTACGGCAGACTTTCTCCACTTGCCCGACTCGACGCTGAGAACTGTGATAGCCGGAGCCACCGTCACTATTCTTTGAAGATTCCCGAAGTAATACCCCGCTCCTCGTGCTCGATCGTCGCTGCAGCGGTGACGTTGACTAAGCCGTACAAAGGGACGCCAATCGCAACTGTTTTTAGATTTTAACCATAAAATAAATACTGAAATTCTTATTCGCATTGAACGTTAAAATTGTTAACCTTTACGTAGATTTCCTGGTGTTGGTCTTTTATGTTCCGTTGAAGGCTTTTACTAACTTTAATTATCTTTAGCTTGCAGGAGAATAAAATTTTTTGCTATTGACTTCATTCGTATTGATCCTATTTGTGTGGGCTTCCCACAATACTCTAAATTTCCTTCTCGAGCTGGTGCTGTATGACGTATACAGCTTAGCTTAAACAAAAATAAATAACTTAATAATGTAACTATTCAATCTCCAACTCCGTCATCTTGTACTCGCAGGGTCATATCTGGAAAAAATCGGTTCAAGACTGGACAATGGAAACGTAACTGATATCAAATAGGGAAGAGGATGAGTATAGGTGTGCATGCCGAAAAAAAATTTTTAAAAACGAGGAAAGAATTGTTCTGGCTTTCTCGAGTCAGAAGTCATTTTACGATCGGTAATTATAGCTCTCAGTACGAGCGATTTGTTCAGACATTACTGGTGAAAATTCACTGGATACGTGAAAAGTGCTCATTGAATTGAAGAGTGCATGTCAGACTTGAAGATTCATAAGAGCTTTGGCTCCAACAACGCGTGAGGTTGAAATGATTGCGTAGCTCATTTCGTTCCCCTAAATTAATAGTTCATGCACAGAGTAAAAAAATTGATACTTCAATATCCGTCAAGGTCTTTGCTATGTATTTTATAATGTATCCATCGTTTATGATACAAATATATATATATATATATATATATATATATATATATACAGAGGAGTTGGACATAATAATGGAAAGACCTAACATTTAGAATCATAATCTTTAACATGTTATAAAAAATCAAAACTTGACATATTTTAATGTTTTATTGTTTATTATTGTAGCTATTTGATATTTTATAAAAATGAAATGTTATTTGAAAATATCTATAAAATAATCAGTCGTAACCTTAGAAAAATGGCAGACCTCTCTGACTCTCAAAGAGGTCAATTTGTTGGTGTTTGCATGGCACGTGCTAGTAGTGTAACAGAAACTGCCCGAATGCTGGACATTTCAAAAGGTACTTTCTGAAAAGTAATGACTGCGTTTGAAAGAGAAGGAAAAATTTCCTCAGCATAGTCCATGCCTGGCCGAGAGTCGAAGTTGTCTGAAAGAGACCGTAGGACTCTAAACCGAATTGTCAGGGAGGGTCGCAAGACCACGGCTCTTAAAAACACTGCAAACCTAAATGAACGCCTACAGAACCCATCTTCAACAAAACTGTTCGTCGAGAGCTGCACAAATCTGGATTCTATGGAAAAGCTGCAATTAGAAAACCTCTGCACTCAAAGACAAATATTTCGAAGTGTTTGGGGTGGTTTAGAAACCACCAAAATTGGAAAACTGTACAAACTGTGATTTTCACAGTGGAAATCAGTGGAAAATTGTGATTTTCTCTGACGGTCATCTTTTACCTTATTTTCGACCTCTGGCCGAGCGTATGTTTGGAGACAGCCAAAAGAAGCCTTTAATCCAGACTGCCTTCTCCCAACCGTAAAACATGGCGTGGGTCTGTGATGATCTGGAGTGCTATTTCTTCGTAATCAGCCGGGCAATGATTTCTCTTCATGGAAGAATTATCGGCCGAGACTATTTAGGAATTTTGGGCGACAAAGTTCATCATATGGTTCAGGCACTGTTTCTAGAGGAGAACGCCATCTTTTAAGATGATAATCCCCAATCCATACAGCTAGAATGGTTCGGTAACGGCACGAGGAATATTTTTCTAATGAAGTTGAGCATCTCATCTGGCCACCACAATCTCTAGACCTTGACATTATTGAGCGTGTATGGTCGGTTTTAGAAATTCAAGTAGGAAGTCTATTTCCCCCGCCATCGTCTCTAATAGAACTGGAGGGTGTTTTAACTTAAGAGTGGGCTAAAATTCCATTGGAAATAATTCATAATTTATATGAATCTATACCCGGACAATTGAGGCCGTAATTGCCTCAAAAGGTGGACCTACACGATATTAAAATATATTTTGTTGATGTTCCCAGGTGTTTCCATTATTTTGTCCAACCCTTGGATATGAATGTAATATGTATTTTTATTTGATATCTATGAAATATTCATAATATATGTATATATTTATCAAAGTTCTCTCCAGAAATGATAGACGTGCGGAAAAAAACGTTGGCTTTACAGTCTCTTGGAATTTAACTTTCATAACAAAAAACATGAAGCGTAGAAGTCATATTATTTTCCATAAACTTTCATTTCCCAGAAGTGGTTCTCATGATACTAACCGAGTCAACCTCAAATTTTCCGTCTCCGTCACTAAGGAACAATTTATCAATGTCAGCGAAAATTTATCGCTCACACCGGCCTGAAGAATATAAGCGGAAATGAATTATGTTACTCCACAACAAAGCTTTACTAGTGCGTCCTATTTTGCTCGAGCTAGATCATACTTACACTTTACTGGGATACTGTAGTTCTGGCTCCAAAATACCTAGTCAACTTCTTATTTAAAATGTACATTAGCATCTGGAGTAATCGAGCGTTCATTTCCCCACAAGAAAGAATTCTAAAAGATAGACAGTGAAGAAATATTTCATTTGCCCCTTTTGAGTAAGTATCCTTATTCGAGGAAAATCATTTTTATTGAATTTCCCATATAATGATAAAAAAATTCAATTTCAAATTTTAAACCTTCGCACAATAAGGAAGGCATTGATGAACGTGACAATTCGGGCTTAATCTAAATTTCTGCAAGTACGTACTATCTATCCGTATGGATCGTTAAAGCACACATTTTCTATCTAGATAATTTTAACATGCCCATCCTCCATTCCATGAAAACTTATGGGAATAAATCTTTCTAGCCCGTCAAATAGTTCAGTTCAAGGTTCACGTCGTCAAATTTCAACATTCTGTGGCGAATGTTCAGGTCAAACGCACCAGCAAAGGCACCAAAATAAAACTGTTAGTAAGATCAATTGAAGAAATGCACAGCTCGCACGAAACCCGCGCTGCAGCACCGCAAGCACAGCTAAACATCGATTCTGGTGCTGTCCCATGTTAACGGCGGGCATGAGACCACTGCATCACCGCATTGAGACGCATTCGTCACTGATGTCGCAGAATTGAGTTTTCTACAATATTGAAAAATTATTATTATTCTATCGGCACTATCATAAATTGCATTTTTATTTTACATAAGGAACATTTTCATGGTTATTCTCTTTAATTGCAAAACTGAACCGTACACTCATAGCTGGGCATTTAGTACTTTGAAAGAACTTAAAGTAACTTGAGTAACCATGTACTAAGTACATGGTTCAAAAGTACTTGAGTACAAAGTAATTTCAACAAATAGTTAAGTAATTTCAACAAATGAGTACTCAGTATTAAGTTCATTGGATGAACTTTTGAAAGTAAATTTTTAGAGCAGTTTTTAGTCGATTATTATATGAAAACCATGTTCTAACCCAGTGTCTGATTTAATTTTGGTCGTTTTGAATTTTGTGATAAAATACTGTAACTATTTGGTTTGGCTACTTCCTCAAAGTCTCATTCCTCGTACATATTTGGGAACATTTGTACAGTGCTGGCTAATGATGAAACGTAAAATCACCAACGGGGCTCATTTGACGCGGTCAGCAGTAGAGGGTTAAAAAAATCGGAAACGAAAAGTTTACAGTATCTAATATTCCTGTTTCCTGAGAGCATAGAGCATAGCATGTCGAAAATACTCTATGCATATGTATGCAGCAATTATTAAGTGCTACATATATATATATATATATACTGGGTGGGCCAAATGAAGTCATCCGATGTTGTTTGGCTCTAATTTTTTTTTAGAAATGAAAAACCTCGATTCTTTTTTTCAGTGTGTTTATTTGAACCTTTACAATTATATTGTTCAAGTCGAGAAGATGATATCGGTCAAATGGGTGCCGCCACAATTGATTGCTATACGGGCTCGTTTTATGGCATTTTTCATCACTTCGGCGAGAACTTCGGGCGACAGATTCTCGCACTCGTGTCGAATGTTGTTCTTAAGTGCTTCCAGGGTCTTGGGCTTGTTCACATACACACGGGAATTCAAATAAAAACACAGAAAAAGTCTGGAACGGTCAAATCGAGCGATCTTGCGGGCCAGTCCAAATCGCCAAAGCGAGAAATCAGGCGACCCGGGAACGCGGATTAAAGAGAGCGTCCCCCATACGGACTTTTTTCTTCATTATTGAACCAAGAACAATGAAATTTGATATACTGATAGGAAATTGAATTTGGAATCGTTTTTGCTTAAAGCAAAAGTTCAATTTTCTTGAAAAGAAAATGGGAAATCAAAGAAAACGAAGTTTGAAGGGGGGGTTTCAAAAATCTTCTCCTCCTACAGTTTTTGAGCTACAGTGATGATTTTGGTATCAATGAATGCGGAAAAACACGGGCTTTTATGGATGCTAAAATTCATTCCAAAATTATTTATTGCTCATGAGTTATGACGTCATAAATTTTTACATTTCCGAAAAACGGCATTTTTTTCTTATTTTTACACTTTTTCATATTGAAAATTTGAATTTGAGGAAACGAATTTTAGCATCCATAGAAGCCCGCATCTTCCCGCACTTAATGATACCAAAACCATCACTGTAGCTCAAAAACTGTAGGAGGAGAAGCATTTTGAAACCCCAAAAACCATTGTTTACATTATAAGCAAAACAAAGGAACATAAACAATACCAATAAAAAATTTTTAAAATTTTTGTTTCAAGTTAGACCTCTGAAATCATTATAGAGTAATCCAGAGACATAGGAGATGACATAGCAACTTTGCGCCGTGAAGAAAGTGCCATGGGGGAGGTGTAACATGATAAAATACAACTTCCCCCTCCCCTCCCCCCCATTCTTTAAATCCCCGTAGCGGGCGAACGAGTGAACGTACGAGTCTCATTTTTTCACAGGATGTACCTGACCTCTTGCACTTCTTATAACAGCAAAAATCCCAGTTTCTCAAGAAATCCCAGAAGCAAGGATTCATAAGGGGGACGCTCTCCTAATTAAGCTTGTCGCACACTGCTTCTGAACAGAACCGCCGCCGAAGCTTCCGAAGCCTCAGAACAGAACAGAAACGACGTTCAGCTCGCACACTGGCGCAGAAGCCATCAGAACGGAACCGACATAGCCAGTCTTCAGTTAGCTTTGGCAGAAGGAAATCGTGCTTTGCGTTCTTCAAAACCATAGAAAATTATTAAAGCATTACCTTAATTCCATTTACATAAGATGAGCGACTCACCGCTCAGCAGTGATGAAGAAGTATTAGTGCTTTGTTTAACACTAAAAGCTGAAGAGGAAAAGAAAGAACAATTATCATTACTACGAGTATTATTACTATTATTATTATTATAATTGTAAGTTTTAGCCTCCCTTAACCACGACAAAGATGCTCCAAGAGAGGAAGGATGAAGTCACCATTTAGTATGGAGTTGAGGAAACGCGGAATCTATTCACAAGGGGCATAGAAACAGTAAGCTAAGAAAGAAGAACATGAAACAAGAAAAAGTTGAAGAAGAAAGTAAAAACAGGTGCTGAAAACAGGACTGAAATGAACCGAAAAAAGATGGTCCATAACAAAACAAAAACCTATTCTATTTTAACAAAAAGAAAGCCTACCTAACCTTTAGCTCGGGCCCTCACATAGTCCCCCTGGGAGCATTAATTCCCATAGACACAATAGTTGTATCCTCCTGAGAGGGAAGAAATAATGAAAAGGAGCAACAAAAGTGGTTGCACGATATATGCGGTTCGAGAGAGAAAGAAGGGGAACACTAAACATTGTTTCCGCATTCAAAGCAAGACAATAATAAATTCTTCCAATATTTTTGCATGAGCAATGACAATTTTCGTGATCTCCTATCGCATATAGAAGGAACTCCTCGGCAACCCCCTCAAACACACCCGCAGCAGCCATTCTGCGCATGCGCAGCCCGTTAGACGCTTCAGAACCTTCGGAAAAAATATCTTACAAAGAATTCTGAGGCAGTTCGGTTCCGATCTGAAGCTTCGCTTCGGTTCTGATCTGAGGCAGTGAGCGTTGCCAGGTACGAATGTTCGTTTTCGATTTCTTTCAGACATTTCGTTTCCGATCTGACGCGTCGGTTCTGAGACAGTGTGCGGCATGCTTTATTCGATTATTCCGCGTTCTTGGGGAGTGCCTCGCTCCATGGCTTGTTCAGTTGAAATTTACATCTGTCAACTTCACAAATGTCAAAACAGATTTTACACTGGATGCAATCTTCACAAAAAAAAAAACATATTACAATGGGGTGACTTCTTTTGGCCCACCTTGTATAAATGTTTGCCTAGAGCTTCTCAATGTGCTTAAATAAAAGTTACCCTCATGGCATAAAATAACAATAAATAGAGTTTAAATATACCTAGTGTAGTTTTTTATATTATTTAAACAATCAATTTATTATTATCCCGGAGTAAGACCAAAAAACAGATGTAAATACAGTTCTTTTTGCAATTTCATGATTCAATTTCAAAGCACACGAGCTGCCGTTTTGTTTGCATTTTCGTTATTTTTCTCAACACTCCGTTCATTTCTGTCACTTTTTCACTTGTTCTTGAGGTTGATGGATATATGATATTGTAGTGCCCTACCTTAGTTACCCTCAAATCTCGATTCTAGTCTATTCGTGTTCAGCAATCTTAAAATGTCTCAATGTAAATTTATGCAACAAAAAGTTCCAACTCCTTCACTGCGTATCACCGATACCAACCGCAGAAGGGGTTTAAGTAAGGCCGCTGCTTCACCCGCCGTAAACGGAACTCAACGGCCGAAGCAGCAACACCTGGCCTTACAATACTAATTTTCGGTATCATGGTTGGTTGCGAAACCATTTTACGCTGTCACTCCCACAGACAACCTATCTCATCAAATGATTGTCGTCCATCAAATCGTTGTAACTTGTATCAACAAAGTAATCAATTGCTTACCAAGATTGTCTATGGCTTGTATCTGCAGATATAAAATCATTGAAGGCACCTAGCAAAATATTGATCCTGAAGGGAACGCTACAACCATATTATGTGACTATAACAAGACGAGCCTGCAGAAAAGAGTCGAACGACTGAACTCATGTAAGTTGATGAACACTATCAATTGATGAGATTGACAACCAAGCGGCGATATAAGCACACGGCGAGGAATAAATACATTGAAAGCGCCTCTCCACGATTGACATGCCTAAAACATGCCACAAGGTACGTATGTTACGCTTTACACAAATCATACGGGCACCATGGCAGTTCTAGTTACTCAGTTTTGCGTGCTCTTTCGAGCCAGTGGCAACCTTCATGAGCGAATCAATGATTGCAGGTCGCTAGGGGCCTTTTAGCCCTCGTCTTGTCTGGAAGGCGCATAAAAGGCTGTGGCGTTGACATGCCCTTCGTTTTTTAACTAAGATGATTGTTATGCAGACGCAGAAGCTCAGCATGAGGCACTCTCGGGTGTAGAAATTCTAACCATCGACTGCAATTCATTAGCATTTTGTAATTATAGTAATTATTTGTAGTCATTGTGGTTGTCTTCAATTCGATTAGCACTTTAACTTCTGAACATGTTATGGAATGGCACCGGAAATGTTAGGTGTACATGTTGCACTAACTTCTTTAGTCGATAGTGGATTTTTTTATTTGTATTTTTTGGAAGCTCTTGATCTCAATCGAATAGAAAATGTCAAGAAGCAAAGGAAAATTCAAATTTGTAACAGGCACCCATCTTCTTTGACAAAACTAGTAAGTCAGTCTTGAAAAATGGAGAAAAATCCTTCTAGACTTATAGGAGGCAATCATTTCTTCCCAAAACGTCGACTTTTCAGATGATGCTATGTTATATAGGTTATGAACTAAGTATAAATATGTTTGAATTTTAGTGTAGGTGATGTATTTTTTTTGCAAACCTGTTTTTTACCACCGCGGTTAATCGTTCAGCTTATAATGAATTTTTTAATTCTTTTTTATTTGTATTTGAAAATACTTTTTCCCTTGAAATCTCTGATGTTAGCATGAGTGACCAAATATTCAATAACAGTGAATGCAGTTGTCTAGTGTGTTACGGTTACCTTTCTGACCCACTCTGAGTAAGTCTACGTTATAATTATTTGGGTTTGAAAAAATTCAGTTTAAAATGAAAAGGTAAGCGTTGGAGTATAGGTCGCTTGTTGAAGTACGAAGGCTACACCTAATTATGTTAGTGGCCTCAGTTTGCTTCAAACACCCCTTACACTTCCAAACGACTCAAGATTTTACACACAGCAAGTTACAATATTTTAATATTTTAATAAAATATATCACGTCCAAATCGGATAATATATGTTGGCTCAAATATAGGTTACATCCACTATAGATTGAATTTAGCTGTTTCGGTGTTTTCGAATTTTCAATAAAAAAGAGAGAACCAGGAAAATGGTATAAAACATTTTTCATTAAAATGTATTCTTGAGACTGAAAAGACTCGTAAAAAATAGGACGTTTCGAGCCTTCGCTCATCATCAGCAATAGGTACAAATTCGAAAAAATGTCATCTGTAAAATACAAAAAGAAAACAACTCAAAAAATGCATGACATTACTTATTGACTAGGGATAAAGGAAATGAGCTAAGATGATTATTTAAAACAGGTTTCGTTTTAAAAATGAACAGAGACTCTAAAATCCGCAATTCTGAACACAACTTTGCCCTGGCTATGACTTTGAAGCTATTTTTATTGACTGCTGTGTCGCATTCAAAAGCGTGATTACGGATGGCTGAGTTAGATGGGCTTGCTAAAATGTTTCCCGTCCGGTAGCTCCTACCTTGATGCTCGGCAACCCTACATCCCAGAGTACGGGTAGTCATGCCCACATACTCAGATGCACAAAGTGCACAACTATATTTGTATATTAGGGATGCCTGCATCTCAGTATGAAGTCTATCCTTGAATCTAAAAAATGATTCAATTTTGTGATTATTGACCAATATTATTCTAAATTTTACATTACTGAAATATTTTTGTAGTAGCTCCAGTATTTGTTTTTTCATTAATTCTGATTGAGGACCAAAGTAAGGGAAACACAGAGAGAGCGTTCGTACAGAGTCTGCTGCTTGTTGAAAGCCCGGAACATTTGCATATTTCTTATCTAAAAATTTCCTAATTTGAGAATCAACAAAACCACTAGAAAAGCCATTATTCCTAAAAATACTTTCAAAAAGGAAAATTCCTCGTGTAGAAACCGATAAGAGCTGCACACATTAAAAGCACGGCATAATAAAACTTTGACGAAATTCAGTTTAAAAATGAAGGAGGAAAAACTGTAAAAACTAGTACCTAGACTTGTGAAACAATTTTTTCTAAACACGGAACACTCAAATTAATCCCCCTCTTTATGCACAAGACAATCCAGAAATGAAAGTTTGCCCCCCACTTCACAATCTATCGTAAATTTTATGTTTCTATGTTTGCTGTTGAGGTAGTTTAAGAAGAGCGGAGCATGAGCCTGGTCCTGAAAAAGTAAAAAGGTGTCATCAACGTATCTCTTATAAAAAACAGGTTTAAATGATTCAGGACATTCTTCCAACCATTTCTTCTCCCCAAAACACATAAAAATATTAGCAAAGGTTGGAGAAAGCGGCAGACCCATGCCTAGACCCTCTAATTGTTTGTAAAACTTCCCGTTGAATATAAAAAAAGTGTTCATGACTGCCAATTCTAATAGATTATGGAACAATTTTTTCGTTAGCCCTAAGACAACAGACTGAGGAGTAGTGAACAAGTGTTGCAAGCATATTTCTATAGTTTCACGCAATGGAACGTTAGTAAAAAGGTTCTCAACATCAAAAGAGCACATAAAAAATTGACTAGCATTTTGTACTGAAGTTATATCCTTCACAAACTCCGTAGAATTAATGACCGTGTATTCATTTTGAGTTATAGGGTTCAATATCGGAACAAGGAATTTAGACAAAGTATAGCTCGGAGTATTAATTGTCGAAAAAATTGGTCGGTACTGGAAATTAACCGCGAAGTCCGCCTTATGAACTTTAGGATGGCCATACAAAACACCCGGACCAGACCCTGATACAAATAATTTGGAGTAAAGATCTTGGGAAAAATAATTACTATTTTTTAACTTGCGCAGGAAATTGTTGATCCTGTCTTCGATCTTCAAAGTAAACTTTGCAATAGGGTCCGTTATTTCAACAAATTTTTCCTGATCAGAGATTAAGGTTAACATACTTTTAACGTATCTGGTCCTGTCTACAACAACTACGCCCCTTCCCTTATCAGGGCGCGACACAACGATATCTTTATTAGTTGAGAATGATTTAACTAATTCTATATCTTTCTTCGAAAACACGGCAGAGAATATCTTGTACGGTTTGAAACCATAAAAATACCTATAGGCCAGTGAGAGAAATTGATTCGTGAAATCAGAAAAATTGGAACAATCTAGATCTTTAACCCTGGCCATCACACTTTCAAATGATAAAAAGTACCTGTAAAAGTCTATCTTAAAAATAGGGAGATTGAAATCTAAGCCAAATGCAAGAAGGTATTTAACCCTGTTTGGTATTACAATAGAACTAAAATTAAACACTACTTACTTCATTAGGGTTACAAGGTTGAACACGAGCACCAATACCAAGGGCATCCAACTTCTTAGCATGGGTTAGGAGCGTAGATGCCTCGAAATCCTTACTCAGTGAGTGAATGTGTCTCACTGTTAAGGTGAAGTCGAAAAAACTGACGCTGCGACGCAGCTCTCCGGCCTGCACTTCCAGCTCCCTCGACAACCTGGCAGTGGTGGACCTCTTGAAGCGAATTTCATTGATTAGGAGTTTCGACAGCCATGACTTGTAGAAATTTGAAGATTGCAAGCACTTCTTGTACAATTTAAACCTAATGAACTTCGGAATCACATCATGTGCTTTGCAAGTGACTAAAAACTCTGTGTCCAAGTTGGATTTCGTAAATTTTCTATGAAGGTTCTGGTACTTTCGCATTGAACCATAAACCTGTTCTCCATATCGTGATCTTATATGTTCGAAGCAGCTGTTTCGGTGTTTTCGAATTTTCAATAAAAAAGAGAGAACCCGGAAAATGGTATAAAACATTTTTCATTAAAATGTATTCTTGAGACTGAAAAGACTCGTAAAAAATAGGACGTTTCGAGCCTTCGCTCATCATCAGCAATAGGTACAAATTCGAAAAAATGTCATCCGTAAAATACAAAAAGAAAACAACTCAAAAAATGCATGACATTACTTATTGACTAGGGATAAAGGAAATGAGCTAAGATGATTATTTAAAACAGGTTTCGTTTTAAAATGAACAGAGACTCTAAAATCCGCAATTCTGAATACAACTTTGCCCTGGCTATGACTTTGAAGCTATTTTTATTGACTGCTGTGTCGCATTCAAAAGCGTGATTACGGATGGCTGAGTTAGATGGGCTTGCTAAAATGTTTCCCGTCCGGTAGCTCCTACCTTGATGCTCGGCAATCCTACATCCCAGAGTACGGGTAGTCATGCCCACATACTCAGATGCACAAAGTGCACAACTATATTTGTATATTAGGGATGCCTGCATCTCAGTAGGAAGTCTATCCTTGAATCTAAAAAATGATTCAATTTTGTGATTATTGATCAATTATATTCTAAATTTTACATTACTGAAATATTTTTGTAGTAGCTCCAGTATTTGTTTTTTCATTAATTCTGATTGAGGACCAAAGTAAGGGAAACACAGAGAGAGCGTTCGTACAGAGTCTGCTGCTTGTTGAAAGCCCGGAACATTTGCATATTTCTTATCTAAAAATTTCCTAATTTGAGAATCAACAAAACCACTAGAAAAGCCATTATTCCTAAAAAATACTTTCAAAAAGGAAAATTCCTCGTGTAGAAACCGATAAGAGCTGCACACATTAAAAGCACGGCATAATAAAACTTTGACGAAATTCAGTTTAAAAATGAAGGAGGAAAACTGTAAAAACTAGTACCTAGACTTGTGAAACAATTTTTTCTAAACACGGAACACTCAAATTTATCCCCCTCTTTATGCACAAGACAATCCAGAAATGAAAGTTTGCCCCCCACTTCACAATCTATCGTAAATTTTATGTTTCTATGCTTGCTGTTGAGGTAGTTTAAGAAGAGCGGAGTATGAGCCTGGTCCCGAAAAAGTAAAAAGGTGTCATCAACGTATCTCTTATAAAAAACAGGTTTAAATGATTCAGGACATTCTTCCAACCATTTCTTTTCCCCAAAACACATAAAAATATTAGCAAAGGTTGGAGAAAGCGGCAGACCCATGCCTAGACCCTCTAATTGTTTGTAAAACTTCCCGTTGAATATAAAAAAAGTGTTCATGACTGCCAATTCTAAAAGATTATGGAACAATTTTTTCGTTAGCCCTAAGACAACAGACTGAGGAGTAGTGAACAAGTGTTGCAAGCATATTTCTATAGTTTCACGCAATGGAACGTTAGTAAAAAGGTTCTCAACATCAAAAGAGCACATAAAAAATTGACTAGCATTTTGTACTGAAGTTATATCCTTCACAAACTCCGTAGAATTAATGACCGTGTATTCATTTTGAGTTATAGGGTTCAATATCGGAACAAGGAATTTAGACAAAGTATAGCTCGGAGTATTAATGGCCGAAAAAATTGGTCGGTACTGGAAATTAACCGCGAAGTCCGCCTTATGAACTTTAGGAAGGCCATACAAAACGCCCGATGACATTTTTTACAGATGACATTTTTTCGAATTTGTACCTATTGCTGATGATGAGCGAAGGCTCGAAAGGTCCTATTTTTTACGAGTCTTTTCAGTCTCAAGAATACATTTTAATGAAAAATGTTTTATACCATTTTCCTGGTTCTCTCTTTTTTACTGAAAATTCGAAAACACCGAAACAGCTGCTTCGAACATATAAGATCACGATATGGAGAACAGGTTTATGGTTCAATGCGAAAGTACCAGAACCTTCATAGAAAATTTACGAAATCCAACTTGGACACAGAGTTTTTAGTCACTTGCAAAGCACATGATGTGATTCCGAAGTTCATTAGGTTTAAATTGTACAAGAAGTGCTTGCAATCTTCAAATTTCTACAAGTCATGGCTGTCGAAACTCCTAATCAATGAAATTCGCTTCAAGAGGTCCACCACTGCCAGGTTGTCGAGGGAGCTGGAAGTGCAGGCCGGAGAGCTGCGTCGCAGCGTCAGTTTTTTCGACTTCACCTTAACAGTGAGACACATTCACTCACTGAGTAAGGATTTCGAGGCATCTACGCTCCTAACCCATGCTAAGAAGTTGGATGCCCTTGGTATTGATGCTCGTGTTCAAACTTGTAACCCTAATGAAGTAGTGTTTAATTTTAGTTCTATTGTAATACCAAACAGGGTTAAATACCTTCTTGCATTTGGCTTAGATTTCAACCTCCCTATTTTTAAGATAGACTTTTACAGGTACTTTTTATCATTTGAAAGTGTGATGGCCAGGGTTTAAGATCTAGATTGTTCCAATTTTTCTGATTTCACGAATCAATTTCACTCACTGGCCTATAGGTATTTTTATGGTTAAAACCGTACAAGATATTCTCTGCCGTGTTTTCGAAGAAAGATATAGAATTAGTTAAATCATTCTCAACTAATAAAGATATCGTTGTGTCGCGCCCTGATAAGGGAAGGGGCGTAGTTGTTGTAGACAGGACCAGATACGTTAAAAGTATGTTAACCTTAATCTCTGATCAGGAAAAATTTGTTGAAATAACGGACCCTATTGCAAAGTTTACTTTGAAGATCGAAGACAGGATCAACAATTTCCTGCGCAAGTTAAAAAATAGTAATTATTTTTCCCAAGATCTTTACTCCAAATTATTTGTATCAGGGTCTGGTCCGGGCGTTTTGTATGGCCTTCCTAAAGTTCATAAGGCGGACTTCGCGGTTAATTTCCAGTACCGACCAATTTTTTCGACAATTAATACTCCGAGCTATACTTTGTCTAAATTCCTTGTTCCGATATTGAACCCTATAACTCAAAATGAATACACGGTCATTAATTCTACGGAGTTTGTGAAGGATATAACTTCAGTACAAAATGCTAGTCAATTTTTTATGTGCTCTTTTGATGTTGAGAACCTTTTTACTAACGTTCCATTGCGTGAAACTATAGAAATATGCTTGCAACACTTGTTCACTACTCCTCAGTCTGTTGTCTTAGGGCTAACGAAAAAATTGTTCCATAATCTTTTAGAATTGGCAGTCATGAACACTTTTTTTATATTCAACGGGAAGTTTTACAAACAATTAGAGGGTCTAGGCATGGGTCTGCCGCTTTCTCCAACCTTTGCTAATATTTTTATGTGTTTTGGGGAAAAGAAATGGTTGGAAGAATGTCCTGAATCATTTAAACCTGTTTTTTATAAGAGATACGTTGATGACACCTTTTTACTTTTTCGGGACCAGGCTCATACTCCGCTCTTCTTAAACTACCTCAACAGCAAGCATAGAAACATAAAATTTACGATAGATTGTGAAGTGGGGGGCAAACTTTCATTTCTGGATTGTCTTGTGCATAAAGAGGGGGATAAATTTGAGTGTTCCGTGTTTAGAAAAAATTGTTTCACAAGTCTAGGTACTAGTTTTTACAGTTTTTCCTCCTTCATTTTTAAACTGAATTTCGTCAAAGTTTTATTATGCCGTGCTTTTAATGTGTGCAGCTCTTATCGGTTTCTACACGAGGAATTTTCCTTTTTGAAAGTATTTTTTAGGAATAATGGCTTTTCTAGTGGTTTTGTTGATTCTCAAATTAGGAAATTTTTAGATGAGAAATATGCAAATGTTCCGGGCTTTCAACAAGCAGCAGACTCTGTACGAACGCTCTCTCTGTGTTTCCCTTACTTTGGTCCTCAATCAGAATTAATGAAAAAACAAATACTGGAGCTACTACAAAAATATTTCAGTAATGTAAAATTTAGAATAATATTGGTCAATAATCACAAAATTGAATCATTTTTTAGATTCAAGGATAGACTTCCTACTGAGATGCAGGCATCCCTAATATACAAATATAGTTGTGCACTTTGTGCATCTGAGTATGTGGGCATGACTACCCGTACTCTGGGATGTAGGATTGCCGAGCATCAAGGTAGGAGCTACCGGACGGGAAACATTTTAGCAAGCCCATCTAACTCAGCCATCCGTAATCACGCTTTTGAATGCAACACAGCAGTCAATAAAAATAGCTTCAAAGTCATAGCCAGGGCAAAGTTGTGTTCAGAATTGCGGATTTTAGAGTCTCTGTTCATTTTAAAACGAAACCTGTTTTAAATAATCATCTTAGCTCATTTCCTTTATCCCTAGTCAATAAGTAATGTCACGCATTTTTTGAGTTGTTTTCTTTTTGTATTTTACAGATGACATTTTTTCAAATTTGTACCTATTGCTGATGATGAGCGAAGGCTCGAAACGTCCTATTTTTTACGAGTCTTTTCAGTCTCAAGAATACATTTTAATGAAAAATGTTTTATACCATTTTCCTGGTTCTCTCTTTTTTATTGAAGATTGAATTTAGAACCCGTCTCCAGAACAATTAGAATTTGAAGATTGTACTCCACTGGGTTGCACGACCGAAGCTCTAAGAAAAAGCAAGTAGGCCAAACAGCGATCAGGTATCAGCTACCGAACAGGCTCCTTCAGGTGTCGACTACAGTGCCGCCTACAAGGAACAGACTAATATATAAACGGGAACTGAATCAAATATGCGAAAAACTAGGACTAAATCTTATTTCACAACCTTTAACAAGAAATGAGCAGTGCAGTGCGAACTTCATTGCTACCTAGGTCAGAGAACACCAAAAAATAAAAGATATAGGTAGATAAAAGATAAAGGATAAAGAGAGTAAAGATAAAAGGAACCAGTACTAGGAATTCACATCGCACGAGCAGAAAGAAGAAAAAGTCTACTGTCAGCAATACGGAATGTTTATTTTGGGAATCCCTGACAGAGAGAATCAGTGGAGATATAGGTGCATTAACTCATTATTCTTCCAGTTGGAATTAGTATGATTGGTTTATGCATCTAAGAACATATTTTTACGTCTAAATTCATGGAATTGCAGCTAGTAAATAAATCTATTTCCTGGACATCATGTGTGACCGAAATGGACGAAGAGCATTTCAAAAAGGTGCTCAGCTAAATAAACGAGTAAATTACAGCAAGGCCTTCAATTTCACAGCTGATTATTTTAAACTAAATATGAGTCGGCTGCTAAACAAATAAACGCTTAACAACATTCAAGAATCATAAAATTATGGTGAGAGAATTGACTAATTTGACGTATGGGTAACCTTATTGCACTCTCAACACGATCGCACAGCCAATGACGGAAAATGAAGGATATCCAAGACCCGCTTACATAATAAGCAAGAGAGGACATACGTTTCGACTAAGTTAGGAAGTAAAGTATCCGAACCATTCTTTAGTGAGTAATGTTTTTAAGAGCTATGTTTTTCTTTTGCTTCAGTCCTCGATTGATGTTCTGAGGAAACGAAAAAGGGATGCGTATCTTAACTGTGCTCGTGAACATAAAAGTAATTCCTAAACATTCTGGAAACGTGTTTTATGAACAGATGAGTTCAAAATTGAATCATTTGGTCGCAATTCACGAAACATGTTTAACAATGAAATTTCCGTTTTTGCAGATAAACACAATTCCTAGTGTAAAGTTTATCGAGGGTATCGTTAGTCAGGGGTTTTCTTCCACAAAGGGAACTGTATATATACACAAAACAAATGGCATAATGAAAAGAGAACTATACCAAAATATCTTGAGCACTAACTTGCATGCTTCAGTGACGAGTTAGTTCGGTGAGCAAAACGATCCTATAAAGCGAAATTTACAAAAAAAAATAGCCCACTGCTCGCAGTGTAAGCAACTGGACAGGCAAAACTGCTAACCAGACTCGACTCTATTGAAAATTTGTGGCGTGATTTGAAAATTAATATGCTCCCAAGATCTCCAATACGCCTCCAGGATCTAAGGAGGATGTGCACAGAAGAATCAGATAACCTTCATAAAGTAACGTGTATCATTAATTAGAGGGCATAGGCACCATAATTATTGCTTGATATGGAAGGGAATAAGTTGGTTTCTACAAAGTATTGTATAATGATCGTGTATCAGTTTCAAATAGCTCGAATACTTTTATCACCATAAAATACATAAAAATGCCAGTAATTTTTTAGTAAGTGAATTTAATATACTTTTATATATTATGCTTTAAAGCGCTTTAGTACAGTTATTTTTTTTCTATCAGTTTCGTTATAGTCTGTCTCAAATTTATTTAGAAAAGAATTTCTTGGTTTTTGAATTTTTGTCTCCTCCCATTGAATATACATTTGAGTATGTATGATATACATATAATATACGAGTAGATACATGTATAATTACATACATATATGTTACCATAGCTTGTAAGTTTACGCTACCGCTTACGTATGCTCGCGCCCGTGCAGGAAGAAGGAGATGGCAGTAGACGGCAACACGACGATGATGTACCACTCGGCGCAGGGAACTCCTATACCTTGGATCTTGGTCGATTTGCAGAGCAACGTTTGGGTGGCGAAAGTAAGGATCCTCCTGTCCACGTCCGATGGGTTCCACTACAGGACCGGAGACATTTAGGTATATTTCAAGCAAGTAGTAATTATTAGAAATGAGAAAGTTTAGGAGGGGAAAAACGGAAAATTAAAAAACATGTTGTTTATTGTTTGGTTACTTCTCATTCAGTTTATGATTCAAATTAATGAAATTGGGATCGAAAATTCATGATTAAGATGGAAATTTAACGAAAAAACAGGAAATCATATCAGGTTCTCTAATGCCTATCCGCCTGACTTTTTTACTCCATTCACATGTGAATTATATCAACAGACATTTTGGTTGAATTAGGAAATCCATTTGACCTTTGATCATAGCGAGTTTTTCACCTTAATATCTATTAAGAAAAAGATATAGTGGAAAGAAATCATGACTATTAGATTTAATTATTTGAATGTCCATCAAATTTTAATCAGAAGGTGCACTTTCTTTTAAAAAACAATTATTGCAAGAACTCATCAAACCCTTGACAAGCTGTCATTGGCTCAATTATCGAGAAAATAACTGAAATATACAAGCCGCTCAATTTTTTGGAGCCACTATTTTTCCCCAGCTAGGAAACAGAACAACTTCATAGTGAGAAATATGCTAAAGCGAATTTACGGTATCTCTAAAGCTAATATGCTCCAACGATGCCAGATTCTCGTCGGAACTGCACCTCCTCCCACCGAGCTGGACTTCAGTCAGTGCACCGTAGTGGGGCTCATCAAAGAGCCGTTGGCAGCGGGAGCTTCTTGGCAAGAATTCGAGGTGTCACCGCCCCTGTGCACTCGCTACGTAGTCATCAAGAAACTAGTCGAACACGATTACGATAAGAATCTCATACTATTGTACGAGCTGGAGGTGTTCGCCTCATTCTAAGATAAGAATCTCCGCAAGTAAAATACAAGTCAAACAAGACTGCTCATGAACGGAACCCTGGTCTGAGTTGCACTTTTCGAGTCACTGTTGTGAATTTCATTGAGATTAGAGATGAGAGTGAGATTTTTAATTTCCTAGTATTAACTTAAATGTCAT
Source organism: Morinoia aosen (assembly GCA_030386875.1). Lineage (NCBI taxonomy): Eukaryota > Metazoa > Arthropoda > Malacostraca > Amphipoda > Talitridae > Morinoia > Morinoia aosen. The sequence goes on along the minus strand of CM059557.1, from coordinate 26,580,336 downwards.
AATCAACATTTCTTCGAATCCTGCTCAACAAACAAGTCATATATTCGTTGAACAGCGGTGAATGAATCATTACTTACACCTAAAAAAGTATTTTTCTAATCTTGTGTTTATCATACTTATAGTTGTGTTCTTATCTTTCTAAGTTTGCATATGCCCTGGACTAGAGAAAACATTATCACGGGTATTAGTCTACCAGCCATAATTCCCTACGCTACTCAAGTTCTGGTTTGATTTGTTGTAGGTTATAACACATTTATACGGGTGGTAACTTTCTGATGTTAGTTTTAAGTCAAGGAATTTAAAAAGTTAATGAACATCGATCACGCTTGATTGTAATACAATAAAACATTCATCACTCGAAGGCGTGGATATATAGTATACCCATTTATTTGAACCAATTCGCACTTCAAAAGTTCCATGTCTTTAAATCCATGCTATTTGTTGGAAAATACGGCAAAAGATTAATTTCAAAAAAGGCAGTTCGAAATACGGCAACCCCCTAACAAGATAAATACCGATTATTCTACAGTTGTTCGAAATCAAGAGGAAACGATGGAGCCGAAAAACTTTCAGCAGTGAGAAGGTTATCATTTCGTGCTCGCAACCAAGGTTTAAGCATTGGGCACAACCTACACCGAAATGCTGTTCATGATAGCCCAAGCATCATCAAACTGCAAATAATTGGAGCGGCCGTCGAGAAGAAAGTGTTGTTGGACGATAATGAGCTGTCTCAGTTTACACTTCTGCATGGACAACGCAGTCAAGTCCAACACAACAGGATAGACGGTACACAATCACTCACAAATATAAAGGTACTGATAAAAATACTCTAGTTTAGTATTGATAAAATTTTGACCGTAGTACATTCCATGACAGAGTAGGTTCAGATTTTGAAATCGTAAATAAGAGCTCGGCAAGACAAACAAATCCGGTAATGAATTTCCGAAAATTCTGCTTTTCTCACTCACATCAATATGCAATATTCTTCTTCTGATAATACCACATTGTTTATTAACAGCTCAAAATTGATAAAAAATTATTACCGATTAATATCTCGGTCAAACTATCCCATCCATTCACACAAAACAGTAATCCTGTCAAAGTGAAATTCCACATTGCAATATCATCAACATTTGAACTGCAACATTCCAAGTCGGGAGATAACAGGACGTTCCCCCCAACAAATCGTGCAAGCCCAGATTGAGAATTTGTAATTTGATATCAAGCTTTGTTTCCGTGAATTTGATGGTGAATTGAAAATTATACGTAGTTGTACTTTCTGGAGCTTTTCTATATCTGATTACATTTGACGTCTGAGTTATTTCAAATGGTAACTCCTAAACAACATTCCAATACGTGCAATCGTCATTTGATCATTTTGCACAACACAAAACAGAATATTTTATTTACACATACAGAATGTTAGTTAAAAATCAAAGGACTATTGTGTAAGCATTATTATGAAAGAGACTTGAGCCTCTATAAATTGAGTTTCAAAAAATATGCAGACGAGCTAAACTTCCTGATGAATACAATAGGTAAGTGAAGCAAAAAATATTCTGCTGTACAAATGTGTATTCATGTGAACTTCGCACCGATCACTGATCTCATACATCGTTTATCTACCAAATCCACTCAACGAAAACTAGAATATTGAGAAGAATCTTGAACAAGCCATACATGTAAAAATGAAACAGATCGATACTAGAAGCCAATTACCTTGAAGCAGATCATTTATGTCCAACCGGGAGCTATTTAGACAATGACAAAGAAAATAAGAAAATGCTAGCTAGGGACTGACGAGACCTGAACAGACCTGAACTCACAAATTCCTCCAGCAAACATTGACGGTGGTCCTGCGGTGGGTAGCAAAGAATCGCTCATTCTCCAAGCTGCTCTGCCGAAGATAGACATCTTTATTGATCATGCCATTATAACATGAGCATTTTCGGTTGTCTTCAGCTTAATAACATTCAAGATGAGACGAAGTGAAGCAACAGCAGATTAAATTAGTCTGAAAGTTAGTTTGAGCTTCCCTAATCAAGACTAATACTTTCTCAAAAAAAAAGTTAAGAAAGCACCTATTATCATAAAATTTAAGGAATGGGGAATCATTGAATCTTTGTACAAGGTGTTTCCCCACATTTTGCGCATAGAAACAACAAAATTAAAAAAGGTTAGAAACAAGTTTGAAGATGAAACAGAAAGAAATAGATGCATGTAAAATTTTTTTAACCGAGATAGGGGGTCTGTAACAATCCCACGAAATGTGTTTGTCACTGGTTTTTTACTTGTCCGACAGATTTCAGACTTAGTTTGAGACCAGCTTAGTCATACCTTGATTTCCGGTTCTGAAATCATCGTATGACTTAGCTGGTACCAAAATAAGGCGGAAATCTGACGGTTTCGTGTCGCTGGACAGACCGAGTGGTGCCGCTGGCTGTAGACGATTATGACGAAACGTTACCATGTGGCCTCCGTGTGACGGCGGCCTTAACAAGGAAATCTCAGATGAAACAGAGGCACACCTCCACACAAAAAATGTGAATGCTTTTGCAACTAAACTAGTGCAATCTAAAACACAACATTGACATTAACGTCTCCTAAAATAACCAAAAACATTCAAAATTGTGACGAGTACTCATCAAGTTTCATCCCAGATTGACCTTCAATTTCAAAAAACAAATTTTCAACAATTTTCTCAAATCCTCGAAAGCAAGATTTGTTTACTAATTCGTATACTTGGAACACAATACACTCTAAGTGCATTTCAAAAATATACTCACTTGAATTGTACCCTAATGCACAATTGCAATGCAGAGAACTCGCAATTAAAATTAATAACGCCGCTGAAATCCTTATGTTGGCTGATCAATTTAATAAAGTGAATTAGGTTAAACATTATTGTACTCCTAAGACTAACCTTGATGGTAGGATGCCCTAGAAGTCACTGAACTTATTCGGGCCCACAGGTAGCTATACTCAAATTTGACCATTGTACTAGACTTAAGAAACATTTTATCTCTGTATCACCTGTGGTAAATAAATTGTTTAAAATTGTTTAAATTGTTTAAATATCACAATAAAAACATCAACAATTTAAATATGCTTCTGAATAACCGTAGACTTGATGGAATAATTTCTCCCCGGAGCGTTAAAAATTTAACCGTTTTTAAATACGTAGGGACACCACGATTGTTCCTACGCTCAAATAATGTCCTGCTCCCAAATGTTTGTGTTCAAAGGCTCATTAGGTTCAGTTCTTCCCGATTTCAGTTCTCATGTTGAGCGCTGGACGCGACGTCCTCAAAATTTTCAAGGAAGGCAGTTTTTGTTGCTGCATTCCTAATATTTTGCGTGTCTCCTATTAGGACAAAGATGAGGTTTATTCTTCGCAATAAAACCAAAACACTCCACCTTCATGTAGGAATTATATTTCTATTTAATATATTTGGTCCGCTTTGAGAGCGGTTCAATAAATATTTTAAAAATTATTCTTATTTTTAACATTTCCATCGTTTAAGCACCTTTCCACAGCAGAGTAACTTCTGTGCACTTAGCATGATTGAAATGAACTTTATTCAAAAAACTTCTTCCTACCTCACCCAAGTCCATTCGAAAGCGTTGACTTTTTTTCAATAAAGATTATCAATGATTGGGTCTGCTTGACAGCACAATCTGTTGAACAATTATTGAACATAATTGATTTCATAAAATTGGGTCTTTTTCTGTTTATTCATGTTAATATATATTCAACTATTGGTAAGACCATGAAGATCATTCCCCTCTACATAGAAATACGAGCAATTTTCGTTTTTGAGGAATTTTTCAAAACAATTGCAACGTTAACTTTTGAATATTGAATGATATTTATGCTTAGGACGTGCCTTTTCGAGTTATTAAGGTTACTGTTTTATTTTATCACATCGCCAGATATTCAACATGCGCTCAAATAGCTCCAAGTGCCTAGGTTCTCCCATAAAAAATCGTTGACGCAACATCTTCTCGGACAGGAAGACCATGAAAGGCTGTCTGATAAAATACAACTTGAGCTACTCGTACTGTTATTCATATATTAAACACACATTAAATGCACATTATAAGGAGAGACACATTATAGAGTTAGGAACGGAAAAGTCGAAAAATGACAGCTCGTTTTTCAAGGTGTGGGTTCATGTAAACATTGCTACTCTGACTTATGCTCAAATATTTTATACCAAAAAATCCCCCTACAAGTTTTCAATTTCAGACTTTCAATTAACCAACACATTGAATTAGACTGAGAGTTAGTTTAAAGCCTCCCTAACCAGAACAAACACATTCCAAAGAGAGAAAAGATGAAACCACCAATTAGGATAAAGTTAAGAGAATGGAGAATCTATGAACAAGATTCTTGTGCTCCAAAACAAGAAACGAAGAACAGTAAGTCGAGAAGGAAGTTCGTGAAACAAGATAAAAATTGAAGAAGAGAGTAATAGAAGTTGACAAAAACGAATCGTGAGACTGATGTAGCGATAGGAAACATTCAACATCAATAATTATCTATTCATTAGACGAATTAACGCCAAATCTTGCTAGCGGGCCGGAAGAGAGACATGAAGGCAGCGACGCTCTTAGCGCCCCTCCAGCACCGTGCCACGTCACTGTCACGGGAGAACAAATAATCATCAACTCGAATAAATTTTCCGGTAAAAAAACTCGGACAAATTTATTGTGTAAGATATAGGGTCAAATCAGCTCCGTTACAATACATCCCGGGCTAAAAAATAAATGGGTCCGTAAGACCATATACGTAATTTTGGAATCCTGTAATGATTACTCCTGCGGGAGATCTTTTGTTGTCTTTAATCATCGTGACGTTTTCATTTGTCACTTCATTTTATTTTATCTAGCAATTCACAGGTCGGATAGAACTTTTTTATTTCATTATTAATCACAATAAATCGAAGCGAAACGGTAGCTGCCACCACCCAAGGCGGATTATTTTACTTTAAATGGATAATATTAAATTTTAAACGTCGTCATGATCGAATTCAAAGTCTTCGGTAAGCGCAAGCCCGAGCTATATAGAGTGATCATTAACGTGCATTTCATCATCTTCTTCTCTTCCAAACTTACAAAGAAAATTAAAGACACGAAGAGTTACGACATTTCACCATTGATTAAAGTAGACGTCAACATATCGCCTAGATGTTGAGAGAGAGCTAGTTAGACCAGAGTTGCGGAGCCGGATTCGGAGTCGGGAGTCGGAGTCGCCGGAGTCGCATGTTTTCGGGTGGAGTCGGAGTCGCTTTTCTGAATGTGTGTGGAGTCGGAGTCGTTCATTCGGTTGTGGTGGAGTCGTGGTTGGAGTCGCTATTTTTTGGTGTCTTCGATTCTAATTTTTGCAAAAAATTACTTATAATGGTTTAAAACCGAAAGTAAACAATGCAGAGTTAAAATACTTTACTCTAAAGCCAGAAAATTCATTACTGAAAAAGCCAAAAAAAATTTTGATTGATCATTTTATTCGAGGTTCGAAACAGCGTATTTATACCTATCACCTAATATGGTCAGTGGGCATTGATATCTAGTCATTGTGGGTTCGCACACATATATATGTGATACTTACGAGTGCGAAGTATAATTTTCGTCCTGGAGCAATAATGCATATATAACAGTGAAAAAGCTGGAATTAGTATTTGAAAGCATCGCAAATTCATTCTGTTTCGCAAATCCCGTCATAAATGACGGGATTCGATACTGTCTTTATTCAAATCTTCCAGATGTGAATGACAAATAAATAAATCCAACCTAATAGTAGCCACGATTGAAATATTATTGTGCTTGTGCACTGATGAAACTCGAATCACAGATACGATCATTAAGCATCCTTTCAGAGCGTGAAAGGGACAGACCAACCAACCAATTTTATTTGTTCAATACTGAATTGAACATTGCAATAACAGAAAAGTTATGCACAGGAAATAGCCAAATGTATTTATTCATTTATTTGTCTTGCTCGTCACATCCAATAGAAACATATTAAATGCAAAAAACGCTCTAATTAACGAGTGATTGTGTCAATTCTCAACTCAACTTAGAGTTGGATTAAATTTGACTTGACTTGGATTAAAATGAACTTGACTTGGATCAAATTGAACTTGACTTGGGTTAATATGATGTGAAAAAATTAGCGCTAACATTGGCGCGAACGTGGTATCATACTTTAGGTTTCAAAGTTTCTTTTTAAGTCCTTATAATTCCAAAACTAAGGAGTTTTGGGCATTTCGTCATTCGTGAAATTGATTTATTTTGAGTTTTCAACCTATGGTAGAAATTTCTCCGCACAAAAAATACCCTATATATATAATGAAACGCTAGGTGTCTCCATCAATTTATAAATAAATATGCGGTTTTGTGTGTAATTTCCCCTATGTTATTACATTGGGAATCAGCTTGATTGGATGGTATCATAAATATCATTCAAATTATGTGAAAAACCTGGCATCTGCTCACTTTTGTTTATATGTAAAAAATTTTGCTTGAAAATTGAATCTATTCAATTAGCTTATCGTGGCAAAAAGGCATAATAAATTTGTTGAAAACTTTTTTACTAACAATAATTTGAAATATACCACACTGTGGCTTCTTGCTTGATTGGTGTGTGCGTCTGTGACGTTCATAAGGATGCTTAATGACCGTATCTGTGATACGAGTTTCACCAGTGCATAAGAACAAGAATATTTTAATCGCGGGTACTATTAGGGTTGATCTATTTTGTTTGTCATCGATATCTTGCGACTTTTTCAAAGGAAACTATCGAATCCTGTCATTTTTGAAAAATCATGTACACTAGTAGATATATATTACTAAAGCTTGATTTTTAACATTCTTTGGCCAATTTAAAAATCATTCGTTAATTACGATCATAATAACCATATGTGTAGGTTGCAACACTTGCAAACAGTAGTATTCATTTAATAAATTGTGAAAAGGTGGAATTGGAGTCACAAAATTGTGATTAGGTGGAGTCGGTGTTGGAGTCGCAAAATTCTGGAAAGGTGGAGTCGGTGTTGGAGTTGCAAAATTCTGGAAAGGTGGAGTCGGTGTTGGAGTCGCAAAATTCTAGAAAGGTGGAGTCGGAGTCGGCATCACAAAATTCTGGAAAGGTGGAGTCGGGGTCGGCGTCACAAAATTCTGGAAAGGTGGAGTCGGAGTCGCAAAATTTTGGAAAGGTGGAGCCGGAGTCACGAAATTCTGGAAAGGTGGAGTCGGAGTCGCAAAATTCTGGAAAGGTGGAGTCGGAGTCACAAAATTCTGGAAAGGTGGAGTCGGAGTCGCAAAATTCTGGAAAGGTGGAGTCGGAGTCACAAAATTCTGGGAAGGTGGAGTCGGCGTCACAAAATTCTGGAAAGGTGGAGTCGGAGTCGCAAAATTCTGGAAAGGTGGAGTCGGAGTCGCAAAATTCTGAAAAGGCTGAGTCGGAGTTGCAAATTTATTTCTCTGACTACGCAACTCTGGGTTAGACAAATAGTAAATATGTTAACTTAACTGCAGGAATCCAGGCTGGGCGTTGTCTAAGTATGAGGGTAGGTTAATCGCTTCACAAATCATTGGAGGATTAATTGGAGTAAGATGGATCTCCATATGTTTTAGCGTCAATGGGTGAATTAATACTTTCACATTAGTTTACAGCAAAGCGGGTTCATCGCCAGTAAGACACCAGTAAGTCTCGAATGATCTCGTACTGTTAACATTCAATATCAAACTTTATGAGTGAACCTCTTCAAGTTGTGCGTAGGACTCCGCTCCACCGGACTCCCGAGCTACACATAAAAAGGACTCCTACCGAGCTTGAGACCGCGGCACTACGTCAACGAACTGACGCGTTACGACTGCAGCTAATGATTAATAAGTAAAAAGCCCACAATCTTCATAAATATTAATAATTTGGATCCCGCATTCAATCTATATAAATGAATAATATCCTAGATGATTAAGATTACAAAGACATATCAATACATTCTTGGAATAGAAAAGAGGTGATTGGTAACTCCGGTAAGTTCCCTCAGTTGCGTTGTGGTGACGATGTGAAGAGGGTAAGATGATGATGGTAAACGTAGCGTCGTCTGGCGATGTCGTAGCCGTAAATAGTACGAGAGGCAGATCTTGGAGTTGATTCGAAGTTGCACTTATGCGCGAGAATATATCTCTCAAGAGTACGAACGGTTCTTTTCGAGGAGATGAAAGTCGTTGGCTAGACGCAGCATTCCAGTATTTTCTCGTAGCGGTTCTTTTTGTAGATATGATGTAGGGCGGTTATATCATGAGGATATAACAATTGTGACATGAGATTAAAGTATTGGTGAACATGAACCCCAGCGGAAAATAATACACGGGTTATAGTTCAGCTTACATAATTAATAGGAATAGTTGCTTACTGTAGGAGTATTTAAATTATAGTCAAAGTAAATACACTAATCCTAAGTTAATTTTAGTTACGTGAAATATAAAGTTACGTAATTCAATTTGAGCGCTACTTTTAAATGTTACAATATCATGAAATTTAATATTAATGATAAAAATAGAAAGTTGAAATGTTAAATTAGTCAACGGAAACCGTCTGGATAAAAGATAAAATCCGTCATTTCCGACGGATTTTTCTGTTTTTTTCACAATAAATATTTGTGAAATTATGCAGCAATTTCTTCGTGTCAAGTGTTTTTTGTAACGTTTCAAAAAGTTAAAAAGGGAAGAGAAAAGAGGAACAACTGAAAAAAGGAGTATTACGAAAACCCTCTCTTTTAACACAATTTTAAAGCTACAGAGCCGGCAACATGTTTTTTTATGGCTACATTTTTTATCTAAAGAAAATTGGATATTCAAAGTGATGATTAATAGAATTTGGTGATTTTGTCCAAAAAGTACAATTTTTTCATTTTGAGATCTTATTTCTGTTATAATTTTAAACTAAACATTTTTCGAAAAAATTAATACTCCAATTTTTAGCTTTTTTTAATTTCTATCGATTGGTATATTTGTTATTCCTGTAGCATTTCAAACATCAATAAGTCCAAGTTTTCAGGAGAGCCTGACAAACTCGTCACCTGGCTGTGTGTTGACGAAAGTGACTAGCCTTTCGCAAGCTGTAGCAGACTAACGAACGCACCCACAAATCAGTGAAGCACATCGATTCGCTGGCGCACAACGAAGACGAAGCTATATATCGCTCAGACTGCCAAGCTCAATTTTTCTTCTGTACATTCAACGAGAAAGCCTAATTGTTTAGTAAACTGAATGGTCGCGCCTTAAAATTGAATTATATTTAGGGAAATTGATTTCAATTTAAGTTCATAATTCGTCTTTAAATGCAAATATTTATAAAAAAAAACGTTTTCCATTCAGAATAGCCAAAGATAAACGAAGCAAAAAGCCTTAAGAAAACAAGAAACCTATTTTACTTCAAAAAAAGCCTACCCTACTTTCAGCTCGGAGTCTCACACTTTCCCTGTTAACGCTAAATCCCATAAAAACAATAGTTGTATCTCCGTGAGGGGATGAAACTAAAAACTCCTCTGAATTAACTGCAGCCACACAGGCCTGGATCAATAGTAAGAAATATTTCGGGTTTTAAGGCGCGAAAGTGCTAAACCTAAGTAAAAATACGTGTCTGAGTTTTTCTATTTCTTCTTACCAAAAGTGCTCATTAATTCCTTAAGCCAAAACATAGGACCACAAGATCCTTCTTCAAAAATAGCCTTAATAAATTGTATTTATTTTTCAATTTCTTCTTCAATCTCTTCTTTGAAGTTCAATGTCGAGTTGTAGTTCCTTCATACTGCGATGTCGATGAATACCCGATGCCAGTGATACTTGCAAGACGGTGGTTGTGATAACGGTGATATGAGTGAAAATGATGACGTTAAAAGGGATTAATTTACAGCTTGGTGGAGAAACAATGGTTGAGTACCCTTTTCGTAAATGCTAAACAACTCTATGTTAAATGTGTGAATCTGTGATGGTTGAAGGTCAAAATGTTAAAATTCCTTTCAATTTGTTGTAGTGGCGCGAAATACTCGGGAATTCTAACAGCAAAATATTTTGTGTTTCCAAGCAGTAAAGAATCAGAGTCTTCCCTCACATTAGAGCTCTAATCAAATGGTATGAACACGTGGAAGTATGCGGCATTGATTCAGTTCATGCGGCGGTGGCCCGTCAAAACGAGGATCTATACTAGGCTCACGAATAGCAACGCATGGTAAACAATGTCGTGATGAACTTTCATGAGTTCCATGAAATCTCCGACTAAACGAAGGTGATGTTCGATTCTATGATCCGCATTAAATGCAAAAACTATCGTTTCGAAATATTTAAATGTAAGTGAAATGTGCTTTGCTCTCATGAATCTCATTTCGTTAGCCATGATGTATAATAAATGTTCCTCTTTTATCTGTTAATTTTTTATTCCAAGAAATTTTTCCACTCGCTCATGTTTACGTAGTCTTCTGAATCTCAAAAAATCATAATAAAAAGAGTTAAAGTACGGAAAGAGGAAGGACACTTTCTGATCGATATCAAATAAGATGTCTTACGTCAATCAAGCCGTGCAAGCGTGCAAGGGAAGCACATTATCCACGAGGGGGATAATGCCCTTCTGCTCAATGACGTGGATAGCTTCGTTGCTAAAGCAGATTTCAAAGACTCGAATTGGTTGCCATGATATTAGCTATTTTTACATGGGTAAATATCATAAAATCATCTCCGTACGATTTTGGGATTATTAAAAACTTTCCCGGTCATCGGTAAACTTTGCAATCTCTGGGAGGTTAGGGTATACCCCACAGGTATAGACCACGAAGGTTAGCTACTTGAATTTTACCACGAAAATATCCAAGACCGAGCAGATATCAACTACAACACCACCCCATCAAAAAAGTCACCATATGAAGGATCAAATTCTCTCCAGCTCCGAGTTAAGAGATTGCACCACTACTGGGTAATTAGTTGGCCTACGAGCAGCACCCATGGCATACGAGTCGAGTTATCGGCGTATGCGAATAGTTTTTCTTTACGAGATCAAACACGTCACTTGTGCAGAGCACAAATAAAAGGGGGTCCAGAACTCTTCCCAAGGGCACACCTGAGTGAACCCTTTGGGTACTGACGGCTACTACAGTGCCAAGATGGCTCGTGCTTCCAGTTTAGGGCATCTAACCTAATTTTGAAGTAATTTAACTAGTGAGGGAATATTTTGGAGCAAATAACTAAATTAGGGAAATTACAAGCATTCATGGAACTAGTTTTCAGACATTCGAGAAGCCTGCACACGTAAATTACCATTGTTTACTTTTAAGTTCATGCTACAGGATCCGTGCTACATATTCAATAACCTTTGTATTTAACTTGAGCAAGTTTTTCCTGAACTTTGTTTATTTCTCATAAATTCGGAAAAATTTTATGAACAATTTATTCGTAAATTCAAAAATTTTATTATCAATGTCGAAAATTTCTGCCGCCAATCATGTAGCTTTAAAGTTTCAAACTTTTTTAGATTAAAATAAATAAAGTAGGCACTTGCTTAAGCTAAAAGCACCCACACTAGGACAATTTCACTGACGATTCACCATTTTTCACTAAGAAATTTTTCCCCGAACCATTTGAATTCTCGTACCCAAAGGGTTAAGAGTGTCCAATTGCTGGCCGCAACCCTTTACCACCACTCTACCGCCAGCGATCAGAAAGAAAATTTCCGCAATTAGACAGCAATCTCCTTCCAATGCCACACGATTCCAGCTTCTGTAGAAGACCTCGGTGACAATCACGATCAAAGATCGTACTGAAGTACAATTGCACAACGATTCCCTCACGGCCAACACCCAAGTGACCCAACGCCGTTTGAAAGAGAGACGATACTAAAGGAGGCGCGAGCAGCGTATCCGTGAAGCCGAGACCCCTCCTATACGTAGTTTGAGCTGCCGGTAGTAGATTCTGCTGCTAACAAAACCGATGGAACTTATCTGCAACAAGCTTTTCGAACCCCATTGACAGAACTGTAGTGATGGAAATAGGACGTCAAATTTCCGCCACAGAAGGAGAAGACCTTCCGGGTAGCAGAGATGTTTTCGAAACGCCAATAAACTGAATATTGGCTCCCTTGGATGAGACACTTAAAAATAACCATGGGGATATGTATAGGAGTAAGAACAAATTCTGTCTCCTTAAACAACCAAGGCCAAACTCCCGCGGGGCCCGCTAAACCGAATCAAAATTTCAAAGTAAACCGAAAAGACAATAAACTTCACTCAGGTCGCAGAAAACACTTGGCCGAAAAAAATATTCGTCCCTGCACTTCTAACCATTGAAGTGGGCGCGTCGCCTAGCAGCTTTCTTGTTTGGATCAGGGGTCAGGAGCCACCAACACTTTCAAGATCAGACAGAGTGAGTTCTTAAAGCCATCGCTAGAGCCTACAAACAAGCGTTAATTCAACACACTCGATGTGCCATGCTCGATGAGCCGTTTGCTTGCCATCGTAAATTCCACGACAGTTATTGTCGTACGAATGTGCATCAGAAGACCTGACTCGCAACACAACAGTGGGAACAAACTTGGATACGTCAGAAATAAACAAGTTTAAGATATTTTAGTGGCTTGTATGAATGGAAGATATCACTCTGAGGGAAGTTCCGAACGCCAAGCACACTTTCCTAGTTAGTCCTGTTTTTACGACCTCTACAGTAATGTTCACGGTCGATAATAGAGAGATTAGACATATCGAGCGGAGGAGTAGTAGCAACGTTGGCATCGTTAAGCATATTTGTCAGTACAAGGTCGAATCGATTACCTTCAATGCGCTTTGGACGCTGAATCTACTGAGAACAGCCAGACATGTCATTAAAATATGTGGCATCACACCCATGACTGTCAGTGGATGAAAGCGACTCTATCCATTCAACAGGGTGAGCGTTTGCAGTCCTGGCACTGGGCACGAGCCAGGGACTCCAGGAGACAGACGTAAGACAGTCGTTGTTAGTCAAATTCACTTGACAAAGAAGTGGTACTCGTATTTACAACGCTCAGAGCTATCCCTTTTTAAATCATGATCTTTGAAGGACTTTATAGTTTTTTTGCCTGAGATCACGACTAAAAATTATTCATGGATATTCTCATGTTGAGTTCTGATTAAACTTTGGCGTTGTTCCTCCTATGGTCCTCTACGAAACCTATGACGCAAATAATGTCCAAATTGACTTTCAAATAAAACCAGAATATGAATGGAAACAATTTAAATTTAGAAGCAATTAGTTTACAGTCTCATCAAGAGTGGCTTAGTTACTATAAAATTAACCAAGAATACACAAATTGAACAAATTTCGACGGGAATTTCGAACATTTTTATATTTCGGCCTAGAAATTGATTGCGTGGCTTTGCGAGTCTTTTCTGATCACTTGTTTACCATTATCACTCAAATTGTCAATATTTTTCACCCGAAAAAATATACAGAATGTTCTTGTTAGCATAAATTCATGTACATTGTGTCATCTATATAATGATCCTAAATCATCCAAGTCATGGGTGACAAATGAGAACTTGTATTAATGAACAATTTAGAAAGCATAGCAAAGGTTTCAGCAATTCTTTCAACTTCCGCAATTGAGCATAGACAAGTAAAGTACGTTTAAAGTTCAGACAACTTTACCTAAGCTCTGCAAGAAACGTACATAAGAAGAGGTGTTGAAGGTGTCCGTAATGTAATATTCATGTGCGTCACCTTCGATGTTGTACAACTGTTTTCGTGTAATTTGTGTGACTCATCAATGATTATGTTGGGAGCATTGCACTCATAGATGCTAGTGCCTTTGTGGCGCTCCTGTTGTCCTGTTGTTGTCTAAGAAATCAGACGCCAACACTTCAGAGCTCCAGTCAATTCGGTGTATATACAGCAAGATGTACAATAACTACAGTTAGCGACGAAATTCTTCGTACACCCTTCGTTTTCCAGAACTTTCTAGTATTACTCAAAAAATATTGTTGTCACAGGCATATGATTTTCACAGGGTAATTCTAGGAAATTTTAAAAGATGAGGGTTGTACGAATAATTCCGTCACTAACTGTACTAGTGTGTTCTGAGACAAGATTTTACGACGAGGAGACTAGTCTCAAGAAATGAGCATAGCTATCTTAGTTAAATTAAGAATAAACGATCGTTTGCAAGCGGGTAATTATGTATTCTCAACGTTGCGTTGTATGAGATATATAGCTTAGCTTATACAAAAATAAAAAACGTAACTATCGTAACTATCATCTTGCGCTCGTAGGTTCACATCTGGAAAATATCGGTTCAAGACTGGACGATGGAAAAAGTGACTGATATCAGATTGGGAAGAAGAGGAGTGCGTGCCGAAAGAAAATTATTTGAAAACGAGGAAAGAATCGTTTTGGCTTTCTTGAGTCAGAAGTCATTTTATGATCGTCAATATTATAGCTCTCAGTATGAGCGGTTGGTTCTGACAATACTGATAAAATGCACTGGATGCGCGAAAAAGTGCTCATTGAATTGGGATAGTGAATGCCAGACTGGTGTGATCTTTGGCTCCAACGCCTCATTAGGTTAAAATGATAGCGAAGCTCATTTCGTTTCGTCAACAGTGCACGCATGGAGATTGTAAGATTAATACTTGAATATCCGTCGAGGTCTTTGCTATTTTCTATAAATGTGTATCATTTATATTACATTATATTTGGATTGTGAATCTTGTTTTACATGTATAAATCATTTATATAAATATATTATATTTGCATTTATCTCCAGAAATCATACACGTGAGGGAACAAATATCGGCTCAACGGTCTATTAGAATTCTACTTTTATAGCAAATAGCCTCAAGAGTAATAATCATATTATTTTCCTTAACCACTAACCTAAACTTTCATTCCCCAGGTGTGCTTCTCATATGAAACTATTCATCAGAGGTAACCTCAAACCTTCCGTCTTCGTCACTAAGAAACAATTCATCAATGTCAACTGTGGTCCCTCACTCTCGCCGACCTGTACAATTCAAGTGGACGGTAGAATTGAATTATGTTACTCTCAGACAAAGCCTTACAAGCGCTTCCGACTTTTCTCGAGCCAGATCATACTTTACCGGGATACCGGAGTTCTGGCTCCAAAATACAGAGTTATATTTTTATTTAAAATATTTATAAGCTTCTGGAGTATTCGAGCATTCATTTCCCCACAAGAAGAAAATCTAAAAGCTAAACAGTGAATAAAAGTAGAATTTTACTCTTTCGATTATGTAACCTTAAATGAGGAAAATAATTTTTGTCATAATTCACATGACATGTTAAACGAAATTTTTCAATTTCAAATGTTAAACATTCGTACAGTAAGAAACGGGTTTACAATATGCGACAATTCGGGTTTATTCTAATATTTTCCAAGTACGTACTGAAGGCACGAAATATGAGTTTGAACTTCATTGCTTATAGATCAATAATTTGATGCTAGAAGCTGTGAGCCACGATTCCTTTCTCTGAGAATTCCAGCATTGAATGGCGACTCGAACACTCAAAGTTGTGAGTTCACGGTTCACAGGGTATTTGATTCGGAAAGATAACACCATTATTAGCTTCAAATTATTGTAGAACAACGCAACAAAAATCTGCAGCAAAAGTAAAGGTACAACAGATATCGTTAGATGTAAATGCGAAGTATTTCAAAGTAATAACAAAGGAATACAATATAAACAGCTATTTCGGCGGGTTTTCAAATGCTTGAAAATGAGTTTGGGAAGACCTTGACACGGTCTTCCATCCACTGGATCGCTGTGAACGAATAGGAAATAATGATCTAAGTGCATGACGCTTATTCTAAGGAAGCCACTCTAACTCAAAGAAACGAGGTGTTCAATAACACCATCAACCCTTTTGGCTCATTGAAGCACACTTCTTGGATAAATCATACTTTCAATATCTTCAGTTCAAGGTTCACGGCATCAAATTTCAATATTCTGTAGCGAATGTTCGGGTAAAACTCAAGGTAAGGCAGCAAAATAAAATGGCTAGAAAGTTCAGTTGATTTAAGCACAGCTCGCACGAAACTGCTCGCTGCAGCACCGCGAGCACAAGTCAATAAACATATTCTGTATTGCGGACTCATGTTTGCGGCTCGCATGAGACCTCAGCACCACTGCAGTGAGGCGCATTCGTTACTGATGTCACAATATTATTTGTTCTACAATATCGAAATCATTATTGTTCTACCCGTGCTGTCATAAATCGTATTTTTAATTGACAGATGAAATATTTTCACGCAAATTTTCTTTTTTTACGAAACTTGACTCAATCATCCTTAACCTTCCTTACGTATATACAAAGCTGGGAATTAGGTTCTCTGAAAGTACTTAAGTACTAAATACAAATATGGTTCAAAAGTACTCAAGTGCTCAGCACTAAGTTCTTTCGAATGTACTTAAGTACATTTTTAAGTACAATATTTTTAGAATACTAAGTTATAACCCATTGTCGGATTTAATTTTGGATGTTTCAAATTTTGGGATTAAATACTGCAACTATTTGGCTAACGTATTTCCTCATTGTATCATTACTCATACGCATTGATATATATTCATTTATATATAGATCAATGTTAGCATGATACATTGTTCTAAACATGTTGCAACACGCGACATGGTAATCTAAAATTTCAAAAAATTCAAACTTGGTAACCTAAAATTGAAAACCCTGAAAGTAATTATGTATTTAAGTACTGTACTTATGTACCTTTAATGTACTTGAGCACAACACCCAAGTACTGATTTATGATAGTACTTAAGTACTTAGGTTAACTGCCGAAAAGTACATGAATACAGACTTGAGTATCGCCCAGCTCTGCTTTCATAAACTTTCCTACTCCTACCTATCCAAACTTTCCAAACTAATCCCAACCAAACCTATTCAAAGCTAACGTATCCGGCTATAACCTATCTAAACCTATCTACCTATAACCTATTGGTGATGTTGAAATTGAAAAAACCAACTCCTGTAAATTTCGGGGCATTATATTAGATAAACACCTGATATTCAAAGAGAATATTACACATATCAGTACTAAATTATCAAAATCCGTTGGTATACTTCATAAAGTAAAAAATATATTGCCTGAAGAAGCTTTAAAAATACTTTATCGAACCATCATTTCACTGGATCTACAATACGGGATAGAAGCTCAGCGCGGAACTGATAAAAATAAAACCAATTTGCTTTTTAGACTGTTAAAAAGAGCCATTCGAGCGGTAATGAAATTAAAATTTAATGCTCACACAAATGATTCATTCAAACGCTTAAAAATACTTGAGCTTTTTGATCTCTTCAAGCTCTCCATGTGTAATTTCATGAATATAACACTAACTTATGATGGCGGCAGAAAACTCAAACAATTAATAAACGTCAAACTTGCCATCATGATCATTTAACACGAAACAGAAGTAACTTCATACTTCCTTATTATTCAAAATCTGAGTCACAACACAGTATCCTCTTCAGTGGAACTAGGACTTGGAACTCAGTCCCCGCGGAAATCCGCGAAAGAAATTTCTACAAAGCTTTCAAAATAAATCTTGAATCCCTTTTCCTGTCAAAATGTTAATCATGCGAGGAAACCAAGTCAAATCTCTTCTCCAAAATGACTCCTGATGACAGGGTAATTTGCCACGGTTTATGTCAAAGATCTTCAGTCTGTTCTCACCTCGTTTCTGGAATATATCGTTAACATCTAGCCCGTATAAACTACTTTGTAAAATTAAGTATCAAACCTCGGGTGAACCAATTCATCGATCAGTCTATTGCGCAACAAGGTTGAGTGAATTAGGTTGAATACAATTGTACACTTTAGATAACGTTGGTAGTAAGATGCCCAAGAAGTCTTTGAACTTATTCGGGCCCACAAGTAGCTATATTCAAATTTGACCATTGTGCTAGACTTAAGAAGCAATCTACTTCCATATTGCATGTATTAAATAATTTGTAAATAGTTAATTGTTTAAAATTGTTCAACCTTTTAGCCTCGACTTCAATCTAAAGCGCTGATTCGAATTTTCAAACGTTAGAGTAACAATCACGTTCAACTCTCATGTCTCTCTTCTGATATTGATTAGGCGTTTTAAAATCATTTTTTAGACAAATTTTGGTCAATACGCTGATGGACATTCACAGGCAGCTACGTGTCACAATGGCGCATTGTTCCTAATCGATTAATCTAAACCAAACGTTCATCAATACAACACGTTGCGCTCCCATCTCTGTGTTGGTATTCGGTCGTGATACTCTCCGCAAAACCTGATCATCCACACCTCTTATGTTTGTCACTTACCGATGAATATTTTTTTGGGGTTTCTTTGCTCAAAATAATATTTTGCTTGATTAATAGTTAGACATGAAATCTCGCACGTTCACGTCGGGAGATATTCCTGCCTAATTTCTGAATTATCAAACATACCAGCTTACTTATGCAAAAAATGCCAGTTGGCATATTCTTGCCTAAAAAATATCACGTTAAACTTTTACGCTGAATCTTTCCGGAATATAATTCTATTTATCTCAAAATCTATAGCAGAAACAATAGAACTATTATTTACAGTACCACTAGTCACTTGATACATTCAGGTAATGTACTTAAGCACGAGCTTACCGCAAAAAACATCATCCTTGAAACTCGTTTGAAAATATTCGGGCATCAAACGAAGATTACAGTCGTGCATTAACTCCAGAAAAAATCATGGACACTACGCTCCACAAAATCTGAAACATGATTTCATAGACATCAGTTCTTATGATGAGCTAGATCCGAGAACAAATTTATAGTAATTTTTTAACGTAATTCATCCAAATTTACCATTCCAAACCGCTCCCAACATAATTCAACATCCTATCTTCATCTAACGTGCCAAAATCCAGTCAAACTTATCCTGGACTCTTGATAAAATTCACTTACTTTTTCACTGAAATAATTCAGATTGTTCTAATATATCTCTGAATGGACCGATCTCATTTTGGGGGTCATTTTTTATTATTGGTCATAGAAGTATGCGATTTGGTATACTTATGTAAAGTTATCTAACTTAGAGAAATGGTCTCGAGCAAATTTTTTACTAGAAAACGAGTTAGTCATAGAAAACGGTGTTTTAGGGGGTCTGCGGGAATTGTTTCTTCTCCGTCATTTTTCATTGTGCGAACAAATATCTGGCCTGGCACTCCCTAATGGAAAATGCCTGAGAGTAGAATTATAAAAATTTTTAGGCCAAATTAGTTAATATTTGCCATTTTTCATATCTCTTTTGATTTGGCTGAAGAAGGACTCTGAAGTTCAGAATTTCAACTTCTCAGGACTGCTTTAAAAAATTAGTTTCAAGTTTTTTATTTATACGTTATATTTTTAGCAATTAGCTTAGAGTTATTATACTCAAGAGGGTATGCAAGTGTTATAACAGTATTATGCTTCAAAAAAATTATATATGCTGATAAATTATGTCGTTCAGGCATGAGAGTTGCCAAGATAATTTAGAAACCCCTAGAGACATACTGGTCAAAGGGACTGGCTCATCATCACATATCGAAGCTATCACAGCAGGTGGCTGTGATCGCATGTGATGGTGATGGTGAGTTGACAATTGAATAAAATTGTTGTTTTTTACCTCGTTATCAAATGTTTTCTGCGATATTCCTCTCATATTCTATTATATGTGATTTCCATATGATAATTATTCGATAATTAATGAATATTATTTCCTAATAAACTTATTGCAACACTTTTTGAAGAGTGTATGGCAACGTAAAAAGTATGAGCGTGTAAGGGATCTGGATGGGATGGCGAGGCAGAAGACTCTACTGCTCCAATCTCTACTCTCCTTTTTTCCCTCTCATCACCGACTCGGTCAGTGTCATAGCAAATCCTTCATTCTGGACATTCTACAACTACGTAGATTGAATTTATGTAAAAAAAATTACAAATTTAGTCGACTTTCTTGTATAGGTCCCCTTAGCTATCCCACAGTTACTTTACCATGACCTATACTAACTTATCCTAGTTTTACGCTAACGTACCCTTACTTATCCATGAATTTTAAACTAATTTTGCTACAATTAAACAGAATTGACCCTTATGAAAAGACTGAGTAAATTCTTTTGGAACCTAGCCCCAAATAGTTACGAAGTTGAACCGTTTATCGCATTGCAATTTGTAAAAACAACGTGAGAAAATACTTAGCGAAAATGCTAAACGCCAACTGATAGTATTCATGATTCTTAGATTCTCAACACAGCGAATAAATGAACTACAGAGATAAGACTGATAATTTAATTTCTGGCTTTGTGATAGTCGAATGTGTGGCACCATAAGTAAGTTAATACTTTCAATACCCCATTTTGATTCTCTTTTAGTTTCACGTTACACCAGATCAATTCTTCGTAACCTCATGCCTGAAAATTGGTCGTGGTGGCACGATAATATGTTTATCAATAAGAAGCGAGGAAAAACATTACTCAAATGACATCCAAATGTACAGAACCAGAGATTGGTAGAAAGAACTGTACAGATGGATTAACGCAAACAAAGAGGACAGACACGGGATAGAAAATCAAAGTTACTTATCCCCAAAAGAAATATTAATGAGTAATGAGAATTCTAACTTATTTTTCACGAGACATGGATGAAAAATGTATCAATCTTGGTGACTGCAAATACAATATCATTGAAGACATCAAGCAAAAAAGTTATCTGAAAGGGTATGCAACCATATTACACTCGCAACCATATTATGTGAATATAGCAAAACGAGCCTGCAGAAAAGAATCGAACAACTAAACTTATGTGTTTGAGTTGACTAACGCTACTGATTCATTGCATCGCTAGCCAAGCGACCGTATGAGCTTACGAAAACGAATTCATTAAGAAGCCTCGCCTCGTTTGACGTGCCTAAAAAAATTCCAAGAAAAACGTTTGCTCTGCTTTACACGTATCATAAAGGCACAATGGCAGCCCTAGTTACTCAGTTGTGCATTCTGTTTCGAGCCAGTGGCAACATACGTGAGCGAATCAATGATTGCTCATCGCTAGGGGCTACCAGCCCTGGCCTGGTCTGGAAGAGACGTGACCGACTGTGGTGTTGACATGCCCTTTGTTTTAAATCAACATTATTGCTATGCATACGCAGAAGCTCAGCATGAGGCACTCTCGAGCGCAGAAACTCTAAACATCGACTTCAATTCATCAGTTTTTTGTAATTGTAGTTATTATTAAAAGGCATTATGGTTGTCTTCAATTCCGTTAGTGCGGTAACTTCTGGAGTCCTTGACATGTTATGGAAAGGTTAAACAAAAATGTTAGGTGTACATACTGCATAAGCTTCTTTAGTCCTTAGTGGATTTAGTTGATTCGTTATTTTCGAAAAATTTTGATCTCAATCAAATTAAAATGTCTAGAAGCAGTGGAAAATTCGAATTGGTAAAAGGCAACGATTTATTCTGACTAAACTAGTAATCTGTCCTGAAAAATGGGCAAAAATCCTTCCAGTATTCTAGAAGACCATAATTTCTTCTTATAAACATCGACTGTTCAGTTGAAGCTATGTATGTAAGTTATGAACAAAGTATAAAATATAAATATGTTTAATTTTTATTTTAGGTGACGAACTATTTTTTTGCCACCCATAATTTTCTAGCATCGCGATTAGTCGCTTAGTTAACACTAGAACGGCCGCGCACACCCTCATACCTTCCTGGGCCGTCCGGTCATTTTGACCGGACAATGAAACTAGGATTTACTGGTAAAATGAATGAGATTAAATTCACTGCAATTTGTTAGAGAAGAATACCACGGTTGAATATCAAAGTATAATAATGATATAGTGTTGGAAACACATTTATTTATATATTTATACAACCTTCTTTCATTATTTACACATTTTAAAATTGTGGAGTTTTACGAAGCACTTAAATATACTTAACATTGTACTCACTAATTGCATGGCAATAAAACTAGACGTATTTAAGAAATAAAAAGCATTTTAATAAACCTAAATGGAAATTGAAATTATCATAGCTTACAGCACTCTTTACAATCCAAAACAATGCTCTTATGAGCAGTACACTTTCCACAAAGATATTTCTTGCACTTATCACAAGTTTTCTTCGTCTTGTTGCGGCAAAGACCATTGGGTTATTTTATTTGACAATCTGTTCTCTTCTTGGAATTCGAAAAATCGGGAAACAGACTCTTGAACTGCACGATCCTCTATTTCACCACTTATTTTCACTTCAACATTTGGTTTTTTCTTTTGCAGAATTTCCATTATAGGAGTAAAAAAATTATCTGCGGCTAATCTTAATGTCCATATCTATTTTGTATAATACAGAGGCATTGATTGCAGCGAAATCTAAAACATTGCACAAGCACTGCATTGGCCGACGGCGAGAAGCAACCTTTGTTGAAAACAATCGGACCATTTGATCAATTATGTCAACTCCAAATTTTGTGTCATTGTACAAGGCAATAGATTCAGGGATCTTATTTTGTCCATCTAGGATTTGTAACATTTCTGCGCAGAGTACTAAGCACGAGGACATTTTTCGAATGTTTTCCTTGGTACAGAGTCAAAGTAGCTTTGTTGGATTGGATTACTTTAAAAAAAAAATAGGTTCCTCGCAGCTTTTAATTTATGTCGGAATTTCTCTCCTTACTCGATTTACCGTACCGATTGTTTTCTTTTCATCCAGTCTGACAGCAAGTTTCATGGATGTAAAAAGTTGTCAGTAGTTACATTTCACCCACAATTTAGAAAAAGTTCCATGAGGGTCACTACAACGTGTTCAGACAAGGATTCATTTGATTTGCGATGAGGGTCTTTTCCCAATAAGGGAATCCATTCAACAAATACTTAGCTTTGCGTCCACAGCGAGCCAAAACTTGACGCCAAATTTGTCAGGCTTACTAGCAATGTATTGGGTGAACGGGTACCTAGCTTTAGTTACAAAAAGCTGCTCATCTATTGTTATATTTTCATTCGGCCTGTACATAACTTTACATTTTTCAATAAAACGGTTCAATACAGTTGAAAATAGCTCATATTTGTCTGTTTTCACTTTTTCTGATTGTGATGTTGATTCCTTTTTTGTACCATCTTTATTGGAAATAAACTGTTTTTTTTTCTTTCTTTCTTCAAACCGTAAGTACTTCAAAAGCTATTTGTACCTATTTCGAGGCATCAACTCAGCAATACTAGGAGGACCTTATTTCTTTGACCATGCCATATCAACTGGTTGTCCCTTTGCTAGAACTCTACGAGCGTACATGACTGCGAGTAATGCGTATATTTCCTTCTTTGAAACTTTCCAAATTGGATTTGAAAGTTTAGTTTGATCTTCAATTTCAGTACATAGTCTAATATGTTCAATGATAAAATTGTCAATGATCAAATTATAAATGAGCTGAACTTGGTGTTAGGCGTATTTTTCTGTTTTAGAATGGTAGTTGGACCCGGATATTCTTTCAAAACATTATGCTGAGCGCCGCGACCTCTAGTAGGAGCGACCTTGCATCTCGTATACACTCGCTATCCTGTAATACTACATGTCCGGTCATTTTGACCGGACGGCCTTTCTAGGTATGATACCTAGCTTGAGTGTGATAAATTATTTGTTGAATCCTAATATTTTACAAAATTATACATTAACCTATATTATTAAAAGTCAACAATTTTTGACACTTAGCATCAAATAATTGCCGTGTAATTCTGAATTCCGGTCAAAATGAGCGGACGGCCTTTCTAGTGTTAAGAATGAATTTCTGAATTCGCTTTTTGGTATGTGTTTGAAAATACTCTTTCCCCTTGTGTCACTGATGTCAGACATGAGCGAACAAGTAATCAACGACGCTAGGTTATAATTAAATGGGTTGAAAAAATAAGTTCACAAAGAAAGGGCAAGGATCATAAGAGGCGTTAGGATTGCAGCTAGTAAATCGTTCCTTTTACATTGTACATCATGCGTACGCCAAATAGATGCAGGCCAGCACAGAAAAGTTCGAAACTAAATAAACTCGTAAATTACAGCAAGTTCATCAATTACACAGTTGAGTATTTTGAACTAGAAATGAATCGGTTGCTAAACAAACAAATTCTTAACAACATTCAACATGTATGAAATTATGGTATACACTATCAACACAATCGCTCAGCCATTGACCGAAAATGAAAGAGAAACCCGCTAACATAATATGCAAGAGAGGACATAAGATGAAGTCGAAAAGCAAAGTTTCCTAGCCATGCTTGAGTGAGTGATGTCGTTAAGAGCTATCTTTTCCTTTTGCTTCAGTTTTCGATCGGAGTACTGAGAGACTCCGTGCAAGCTTAGCATCTCCGAGCAGAAGTCTACGTTACTCACCGGCATTGATCCAAAATAAGGTGTCTCTAGCTCAGTGATTATTGAATGCTTTCACATTGTTGCGTCAATATACAGGGCTAGCAGTAAATTGGATCTACTGACTTATGGTAATAAATCTAACATGTTTGAATGAAAACGACTTCATCAGGTACCCGCCTCCCTCCGGAGTCGAGAGCGACTTCTTTCATTCAGGAGTATTAACCAGAAAGTTTTGAAATAAGGATGCCAGAATACTGTGTTGAAAGCTGATGCGTCTCTTTATAATGTACACCAACAGAAAATATAAAAAAATACCTTCAATTACTTACGTATTTCAGGAAAGCGCCATAGGGGATCATAAGCGAAAAAATTGTGAGTATCCATTGTTAAGATCGTCAATTTTTGCCGTGCGCTGGAAAAACTGCTGGTGAATGAGCGCTATTGTATTCATAGTTTCATTTGGATGCCACCAGCAATCAACTTCAATCTAAGTTTATACTAGAGCCTGCAGCCTGACCTGGCGCTGAGCTTTTGCTCAGTGATTGTGATTACGGGTAATCTTTTCGCCCAAAATTCAACCATGAGGTGAAACGAACCTCATAGTTTATTTTTCGTTTTTCACGCAATTTCTTGTTTTTTTCTGCAATAAGCTGTCAAAACGCTTTCATAGTCGTTTATACTATTTTATCAAGGTATCCATTGTTTTAAATGAACTAATTAAAATGAAACAAATTTAGTCATAATTAAAGACATTGATGGATGGAACCTGTACTTTTGCCACAATATTGGAATAGTATTCAACTATTTAATGAAAAGCAAAAACGAAAAGAAAAGGTTTCATTTTTAATGCGAGGACAGTTATTTGAACTACATTTCCGTTGGCTAAAGCACTTGCGTGACTCTTGTCTGTGAATTTACGATCTGATCGAAGAATGATTTGTAATTATTCACGTACTCGAAGCATCGAACCACATCTTTCTTTCCAGGGACAAAAACGCGTTTCTTGATCGTCAGTCTTTCAATCGTTCTCGGAGATCGACCACATACGTGGCGTTCCATGTTTGCGGTAAAAAGTACGTTTTCGTCATCCAGATAAAATTTTACTAACGCTCCAGCTCCAGGAAAAGTACCAATCGCAAAAGAAGAAGAGATTTAGCAGAAACTGCAGAACATGGCTTCGATTCAGTTTAAGGTGCTGATCCTGCTAGAGATCTACCTAACCATCGCCAAGGCTGTGTTCTGGGTCAGACCTAACAGCCACGACAGCTGCTGGTCACCTCAGCTGGAAGTCAAATCCCGTCAGCTAAGCTCAGAAATTGGGTGTGCGAATTTTTGCAGCCAGGAGAACTGTGATTCTTTCTATTTCAGCAACGGTAAGTTTGCGTAAGAAACTAGTTTGGTGAATTTACTGAATTTTCACCATCCACGATAGACAATCAGGCATTTTTTCACGTGTCAGTGAAATAGTTGCGACCTCATAATGAGAATTTATTCAAAATTATTCATTGAATACCCGATTTTCAATCAATTTGAGTGACTAATTTGAGTGTGGGGCGTGCGTGCGAACAGATTTTAGAAAGTATGCAGAACATCAGCAACAAATTAGTTTTAGCACAAATAAAGGTCCATTTTCCTTATTTGCTTCCTAATGTGAACAATAATACTAACTGATAACAACCAAAATGCAATTCACTCCACAAAAAATACCCTGGCATATTGCATTGGAACTGATAGGCATAAAAAAAGTTGATGGAGAACAATTTTATCTGTACGCCCATACCTATAAATGTTGCGCGCATACATGCTGCACTAATGAAAACGTTATCTACATATATGTATATTTCATGTGCAAAATAGTTTTATGTCTTCACGTCACCATCGAGCCTTACAGCCGTTGCGAGCGATAAAACCGAATAGTAGGCAAATTCCACCTTAGAGTTACTATTATTATAGCAATTCATGTTATGAGAGCTCTTTAGATTTGTCTGAATTATTGTCCTATTTTCTATTTAGAGAAATGTATTAGTTTTACTGTAGAATGATATGGTAGATTGCATGAAAGAAGAAATTATACTTGAGATATAGTCGCCCATTTCTTGAATGAATGGAATTTTTATGAATGGGCTTCACCTGGTGGAATATATGCATCAAATTGGAGTTTCATATTGTGGAATAAAAGCATCACACTCATGATTTAACTAGTGGCACTTAAGCGTCATAATCGAGAGCCAACCAGAATCATACTCCGCTGACTATGTCTGGTTTGCAGGACTATGCGAGTTGGCTCACCCCTCGACGACTGGAATGAGGTCCGTCTTCTTCAGGCCTTGGGAGAAGAAGGGTGATACTAGAGAAGTAGCTCGGAAGAAGCCAGTTCAGGCATCACCTCAATACTCCACGCTGTGAGTCATACATACAGCAAACATCGAGAAAAACTTTCAAAATTCATCTTATTTGAACAACGATGTCATTCGTTCTATCCTCGATTTCTGTTTGCTTTTCTATTTTAAATTAACTTCAAGAAAACAAAAATTATGTTTCTAATTCCACCATTATAAATCAACTGTATTTGTCGACGTTTATAGACATAAGTAAAAATTATTTATGCTACGTTTCAAGATTTCAGGAATGCTCAAAACTTCGTAGGAAAACATCGACTCAGTTCTTCCCAAGCAAATGAGTCGAGAAACTACAGAAAACCGTCAGACATCTGGTGCACAAAGCAAGATGCTTTTGAATTGTTTTGGAAAATGCCTGGAAACTTTTATAACCCCTTAATGATCGACGGCAAGGAGTTGCATGGGTTTCACTACGCACTGTGAGCAATGAACTCCATTGAGATTAACTAAAATCACTCTCCATTGAAATTGTTCTTTGTTGAAACCACGTTGGGATGTGTAGCTTAATTTTGCTGGTGAATGTAAAACGAAATTCAAAGCATTCTGGAAAAGTGTTTTACAATAAGATTATTCCATAATTGAATCATTTGTTCGCAATTCACGGCATCCTGTACGAATAATGAAGTTTTTTCGTTTTTATACAGATTAATTCAATTTTTAGCATTAAGATTAGTGAGGTATCTTCAAAGTCGGGGGAGGTTCTCCCACAAACCGAACTGGTAATATACTCGTAATAGATTGCAAAATGAATTAAGAATTGTACCAAAATATATATAGCACCCACGTGCATTCTTCAGTAACAAAACTGGCGCTCAATCAAATATGATCGTCCAGAGATGAAATAGTCCTTATCTTTGAGCAAAATCTACAAAAATAGCCTGCTGAACGCACTATGAAGCAACTACAATGGCAAAGCTACAAACCTGCAAGCTCAACTTCATTGCAAATTTGTGGCGTGATTTGGAAGTTAATACGCTGCCAAGATCTTCAATATACATCCAGAATGTGAGGAAAAAACTAGATAACCTTCCTAAAGTATTGTGAATCATTATTTAAAGGATATAGGCATGAATTACTTGGTATGGAAGAGAATAAGAGGGTTAATAAAAAGTAATGTAGAAAAATTACGTCAGTTTCACATCGCGCGAGTACTTTTTCCACCATAAAATACGTGAAAATGGAAGCAATTCCTCAATTAATAAATTTAATTCATTTTTTATACATTCTGCTTTAAATCATTTTGATATAATTGTTTTGTTGAACATTTTCGTTCTAGTCCATAACAAATTTGTTGAGAATAGAATTTCTCGATTTTTGGAATTTTGTCACCTTCCGTTGCATATACATTTGAGTCCTTGTGATATAGGAGAATATCATGTACGAGTTAAATCAAGTGTTATTACATAGATATATGTTACCATTTTTAGTACCAGTGCTACGAAGTCGGAGTCGGGAGTTCGAGTCGCCGGAGTCCCATGTTTTAAGGTGGAGTCGGAATTGGAGTCGCTTTTCTGAATGTGGTGGAGTCGGAGTCGTTCATTCGGATGTGGTGGAGTTAAGGTTGGAGTCGCTATTTTTGGTGTCTTCGATTCTAATTTTTGCTAAAACATATTTATAATCGTTTAAAACCGAAAGTAAACAAAACAGAGTTGAAACACTTCACTAAAAAGCTGAAAAATACACAGAGTTTCGTTGATTATTTTGTTCGAAGTTCGAAACAACCTATTTATACCTATCACCTAATACTGTCATTGATATTTACTCATTGTGGGTTTGCACACATATATATAAATGAGATACCTACGAGTGTGAAATATAATTTTTGTATTGGAGCAATGATGCATATTTTGGAGTTAAAAGGCTGGAATTAGTAATTGAAAGCACCTCAAATAAATTCTTCTTTTTTGCGTTCATTTCCCCTTCAATTAGCGCTCTTGAGGTATGTACGCTCTTAATGTGCCTATATTCAAACCAGTGATTCCTAATAACGATCTTTTCTAGTCTTTCTTTTCGTTATGCTTCGATGTAATGATTGATAATGAACAGTCTTCGCAGAAACCTAAAGTCATGTTATGATCATAAATATTTCTAAATAGTTGTTAGGTTATGATACATTATAAATGACTAGTCTTTGCCAAAATTTGAAGCCTTGGTCTAAAGCATAAAGGCTTCTAGTTTTCAGGTTATTTCATCACTAATGATAATAAAAATTCAATTAGCATATTCTCATGTTAATAGCTGTAATATTTGTTAAATTTTTCCATCAATATGTAGTACCTATGTATTTCAAATTTATCTCTCTGTCTGGTTTACTTCCTTGTCTTTAGGTCAAGATAACATGTATTAATAATGAAAATTTCTACTCGTTACAAAAGTTATTCCTTGAATGTTATTTGGTTTTTTAAGAGTTATATTGTGTTTCACTATTTCGTTTTCATGCTGAATTTTTGTTTTCTAATCACTCCTCAGTTTCTAGGTAAGCATACGCTGAAATGGAGATTTTTATAATTATGTTTTTACAATTTCAAAAAACGGAAATAGTATCTGGTTCTCGGGACTTTATAATTAATTACTTCTTCTTACGGAAGATTCGGAAGTGTTGTAAGGCAATCAATATCGGTATTGGGACACAAGAAAAAAATGAACTACAACGTAAACGAGCTGCAGTGAAAATAATAACACAACAAAAGCAAAAACTTCACTTGGTCACACACATGCTATAACTGCAAGTAATGCACTATCTCAGCTGCAATGATTGTTGCATTTATGTGATAGTACAAATTTTTTTGCTGAAAACGTTTAAAATTGCACTAAAATACAAAATGAAAAGAACATGGGCGTTTATTAAAATAAAAAGTGTCAAATACATGGTAAAAATCAAACCAGAATAAAAGACAGTATCACATTACACACAAAAAGCTAAAAGTTTCTTCTATTCTTAAACAAAACGTTCGAGAAATCTCAGGCATCTGCGACGAAAGCAGAACAACTTTGGCCTATTATAGCCTAGATATAACAGTGTTGTTCAATAATATGACACCTTTTCTGCATTGTTACCCTGCATGGGGTAGATACAGTGAAAAAAGGTACTACGCAAATCTAGCCTACCTTATTTACACGTATATCAACATTTTTTGGGATTTTGAGCATATTCGGAATTTTGAGCATCAGCTAATCAAATTTCGTTGAATTGGTGCGTGCTTAGTAATAGAAAAACTGTTGATGCTTATCTATGCTTTTCAGAGTAGGCAGTGCCTACTTTGCCTCCTCAAAAGACCCCTCTTAGTAATATATATTTAAATATATATATATATAAATATAAAAGAGTGTGCACGACCCGTCATAAATGACGGGATTCGATATTGTCTGTATACGAATCTTCCAGATGTGAATCATAAAGAAATAATCCATCCGAATAGTACCCGCGATTCAAATATTCTTGTACTAGCGCACTGTTCAGCAGTGGGCTAGTACATCAAGTACACTCGTATCACAGATACGGTCATTAAGCATCATTTTAAGGGGGACATCTGAATAATTTGGCCAAAATGATCAGAAATTATACATTTTGCTGAAAAAGTATTCCTAAGTAATGGGTTATTGTGTCTTAAAACTTTATGGAGCTACAAGCACTAGACCTTCCCCCACACACACGAGGGGTCTTAATTTAGGGTGGGGGTCGATATGGAGGAATTTTTTACCTCCATATCGAAAGACAACTAAAACGAAAACGTAAATTCCGGCTTCGCTACCTTGTTAGAAAGGTTACATGAATTCCAAATTTGTCTTTTGTTTTGTTCCAGAACGAACTCATTGACTTGCAACCTTTTGAATATTTCCCATTTACTCAGAAACCAAAGCCAAAACCGAAACCGTTACACGAGCAAAAATGAGTTTCCTTTTAAAAATGACATGTAGTTGAACAGTTTCAGATCAATCAGTCCACAAATAAAAAATTACCGTGTCTGCAAAAAATAACAATGAGAAATAAATGTATTTCATCTATGTTATTTATACATGTAATATGTAACTCATAGTAGAAGTATAGAATTTTGCACATATATATTGTTTGTAGATTATAATATAACATGGACAAAAATTCAAGCAAAAAACATTTCGCATAATTGCATAATAAAACATTTCGCAACAAAATTTATGTTTCTCGCCTATTTCGTAAAAATTCAATTTCCCACCTAAAAATGAATAGAAGTCAACAATTTTTCATGCTAGAATAAAATCAAAACCAGTTTTGGAAGCCTTGTAACATTTCTAACAAACTAACAGATTGATTTTTTTATTTTTACATTACATTTTTTTATCACTGTTCATAAGCGAAAATTTAGCTTATTTAGTTGGGAATCGAAAATCGCAAATGAAAATAAAACGAAAAACAAAATGGAAAATTCGGCTTTTTTACTGTGTCATAAATGTTTCAAGGATTTTAAAATTGTCTTTGGTTTTTTTCAAGCATGAAAACTCATTGACTTCTATTATTTTGAAGTGTCATGGAAAATAACATAAATAATATTAAAAACACAATATATCCTATTTTCTCAAAAACTAAGGCCAAAATCGAATAAGTACATGAGCAAAATAATTTTTTTTCCAAAATTATTGATCATGGGTAAACTTCTGAACAATCTCTCAAATGACACCCTTGAGAGCGTGAAAGGGAGACAGACCAACCCACCACAACAGAACAACTAATTTTATTTGCTCAATACTGAATTGAACACAGTAATGACTAGGGAAAAATTATGGATAGAAATATCTAAATCTATTTAATTTTCTATTTATTTAAGGAGACACTTCGCATTTTATTGTATATGAATAATCATCACGATAAAATAAATCGCCAGGTGTTTCGACCAATTAATGAATAAATGTTTTGGTGCGTAATTTCTCTTATGTTATTACAATGGGAATCTGCTTGCTTGGATGGTATCATAAATACCATTCAAATAATATGGAAAACCTGGCATCTGCTCACTTTTGTTTTTGAGTAAAAAATTGCCTGAAAATTGAATCTATTGTTAAGAAAATACAGCTTATCGTGGTAAAAAGGTATGATAATTCTTTAAGAACTTCTCAGCTAATAAAAATTTTAATTAATATACACAGTTTTTGCTTGCTTGCTTGTTGTGGGCGTCTGTGACGTTCTTATGAATACTTAAATGTCCGTCTCAGTGACACGAGTTTAACCAGTGCACAAGTACAAGAATATTTTAATACTTTTATGATGGATCTATTTGTTTGTCCTATCTTGAGACTTTCTTAAAGGAAACTACCGAATCCCATCATTTTTGACGGATCATGTACACCACACCTTTTTCACTTCAAATTAATCCAAGTCGAGTTCAATTATTTCATTCAAGTTCAATTTAAGAGGAACGTCTACCCAGAGGAAAAAAATGGCTGTCACGTTGGTTGCATGAGAACTTGCTCTATTAAATTTGGCATACGTATGTATTTTTGATAGTTTTATAGGTGTGTATACCAGACATTTTCCATTTTCGAATTAATTACTGAGATAATGGGGAAAAATGGGTAAGAAAATAGAGTATTTTCAAAAGCTATCTCCTCCACAAGTCATTATTGTGGAGCAATGCTTTAGGTCTCATTAAATGCGCAAAACGTTGCTGCATTGCTGGACGTGGGTTCGTTTTGAAATACGCAAGGGTTTTTTTAATAGAATTTGAAAAATATTTTTTAAAAAATCATCCATTTTTCCGTAGATTTTTCAAAGTAACTGAAAAATTACTCTGACTCCTAAAGCGAGCCCACGCCCAGCTATGCAGCAACTTTTTGCGCATTCAATGAGACTCTAAATCATTGCTTTACGGTAATGAACTTTGGAGGAGAGAGCTTTTGAACTTTTTGTTCAGGTTTTGTTTGAACAACTGTTCAGGAAGCGCATTTTTCTACAATCTTTCATTTTTTTCATTTTCAAGCTATATTGCCTGGAAAATTGACGCGGTTGACGTTCAGAAAGCTATCTGAACATATGTTTATCTTTTCTTGTAAGTTTTTTGTTGTTCCTCGATGGAACCGGTACCACAGAAATCACAGATACGTATGGAGCTGGTATCACAGATACGTATCACCGCTCCAGAAGCGCACACTGTGGCATCCTCCTCGACGCGCTACACCCCTTCCCGACTTCGTTTTCCCCTCTCACGTAGCGAAGAACGTAATGTAGCTTTGCTAGACTGTAAACTAAGGAGTTCTGTGTTGAATAGACGAACAAAACATAATCCAGATATTTCTGGTTCATATCTAATGCAGTAACTATCCGACGCTATCAGCTGCATTCGACCCCACCCCTTTCCCCCCTCGTTTGCCCCTCTCACGAAGAAAAAACGTTCTGAACCTTTGCTAGCTTGTAAAACAAGGACTTCTGTATTGAATAGAGCAATAAAAACCACAAAAAATTTCAGGGGTGTGGCACATGCACTTGCTGGTCGGCGCTAGCTGCTGATTGGACACCTCCCTTCAAACCCCCCCCCCTCTTTACAACCCCATTTCCCCCCTTACGATGCTCAGATCGTTCTGCAAATTTGACAGCTTGTGAAGTAAGCATATCTCTAGCGAATAAAGCCATAAAAAATTTCGGATTTGGTCCGGACGTTCCCTTTAATCCAAGTTCAATCCAACTAAAATTCAAATTTATCCAAGTGAAATTCAAATTAATCACAGTCAAATTCATATTAATCCAAGTGAAATTCAAATTAATCACAGTCAAATTCATATTTATCAAAGTGAAATTCAAATTAATCAAAGTCAAATTTTATATATAAATATGTATATATGTATATAGGATTACACATATGGATTTTATGTATGTAATATAGTGTCTTCCGTCCTATCGGTTATTGAAATAATTTTTAAAATACCTTTTTCAGTATCTTATGTACCGATTTCTCTAATATAGGAGTATAAACGAAAAGTGCTTCTCATTGATTTTGGATCAGCGCTTCCCTCAAGATGGATCTCTACAACCAATCAACGGACTATGAAATAAGTGAAGGCGAAGTAGAAAATATACCCCAGTAGTAAGAAGAGGAGTAAAGAGAGGAAAATACAAGAAAACACGAAAAGAAAAATGCACAGTGGTAGATGCTACATCAAAAGATAAAGATTGGAGAGCAGTGGGGACAACTAACGGTGTTCCTTAAAAAACTGCGCATGGTTGGTTAAGAAAACACATCAGAGACCATGTACCCAGACAGAGAGGTGGAGCCCATAACAAGAAACTAACTCAGCATCACGTAGAAGCTATGTTGAGATATGTTGAGGAAGATTATCTGATTACCTTAAAGGGCACTCAAAAGCTCTACTTTAAGAGATTATGGCATTTCCGTCTCTACAACAATGATTCACAAAGATCTACGTAGATTGCTAATTTTACTCCGTTAAGAAGGTCCCCTCAGCCATCAAACAAACATCGGCAGCAACGGATGTTTTATTTCCAATTTCAAGCCTGATACATATCACCTTGTACATTATATTTTCCAATGCCTTATAACTAACACCAGGACGCCATGACGCTTTCCCCCGGTCAACACCGGTACCCATATCAGACACCTGGGTAGAGTGGGGTATTGTGCTTAGAATTTTTCCCATATACCGAACTGAAAAAATCGCCACCCAGCGCCGGGATTCGAACCCTCGATGCTCGAGCGGAGGCAGGTCCTTAAACTGCACGGCTATGATGAGCACTCAAGTATGAACTCCTAAGAAAATAAGCGGAAGAGAGCAAATTACGTTTCTTCAGTAATGTCATTAATAGGCCTAGGCAAACATATCATCTATATCGATGAAACAAATTGTAACTAATTTTTACAAACGTCGTTTGGACGAACTGAAAAAGGATTTCGTTGCTGCTTCAAACGTTCAACTTCTAAAGGAAAAAATGTGCACGTGATAGCTGGAATAGCCAAACTGGAATAATTTACTAGGAGAGACGTCGAGGATCTTATAGGAAAGATGACTGCTGTCAGTGGTTGAGAAGTTTGTTACGCCATGCTCAAGAACCAATGAATAACTTTGCTGTCATTTGCGTCAATGCACCTGTCCACTGTTCCTTGGAATGTGTAATCGAGGAACAAGTATTTACTTGAGTCTCTATTTTGAGGTTAGCTTCTCACAGTGCACCTCTTAATCCTTTTGAAGAGTGCTGGTGTGTCATGTAAGCAGAAATCAATAGAGAGCTGAATAACGGCAGGCAACAGTTACTCCAAACATCTTCTGCAGGGAGAACAACACAAACGAAACAGCGGCTACTCCACTTAGAGAGCATAATTGATGCATCCATATTGTTGCCATCTCTCCTAATTTGAGCATGAGAAGTTGTAATGATGTTCAAAGGCATTCTCAGAATTGTTTATCGATGATAGATCTTCATATGTGTGACAATATTCATTAAATGATTTTCATAGAAGTTATTTAAGTATTGGAAGTGTTATGTATTGAATTGTATACACATACATATGAATGATCTCTTTATTGTATGCGATCAATTTCTTGTCGCCTCACGTACTTTAAGTTAATGAAAGGAATTGATTTAAACAAAACAAAAAGGTCGCTGCCATCATAAACAGATGTCTCCATTTTTTGGGATAAGTATTGGATATTACAGTCAAATGACGCTAGCCTTTTTCATTCCTATGTTATGTTATGTTAATTTTCGACTTTGCGATAATTACCAACTATCTTGGTAGCGTTGCCCGAATTTCTAGGCACATGTATCTAGTGGGGGTTCTTACGGGTGAGAGATGAAAAGAAACGACTCATATATCTCCATAAATATACTGGGGTGGGAGGCAAATACTGAAGTGGACGGAGCACGCGCGGAACGGACGCTCGATCGTTGAACACTCGACGTGGACTTCGACTACAGGAGCGCTTTATATGACATTACAACCTTCGAAGTGACTCGCCCTTTGACGGCTTGAGTTGACATTCGATCTCTGGAGGATTAATTATTCCACAATGAAAACGAACCAGGAATTTCCAACCCGCGATGCAGTACCGGACCTACTCAATCCAACAAGACAAACCCTGGGTTTAGATTTCGCTCCTCCGTCACCGGAGGGGTTGAACAATTTCTGAGTCCCCACTCTCGTTCAGACCTAAATGACCTATGCGGCTCGCCCTTGACCGCTTCCTAGCACCAATCGACCCGAAGGGATTCCTCAAGGTTTTTCTAATCGACTCAGCCTGGACAGCGTCATGACTATACACCGGATTTATGCGCAGAGGGGGAGTACCTTTTGCGGGTGCTCTGGCTTTTTTTTTAGCAATGGTTAATAAAGCAACCGGTCAAACAAGGACAATGGGTGGTTTCCTTCTTTAAGACATTTATGATCGACGGTCATCTAGCTCGAGTCTTAAGCGGCTTTCCCGACCGGATGGGCGAGCATGCTGTCAGCTTTTTCTATAACGTCTTCGTAAAATCTTAAATCCAAGACTAAATTATAAATCCGGCGATTTCTCATTGATGACATCGTCATAAATTCGAGCTATCGTCTGGCTCTTGCTCGTAACGCACCGTGAGACCGAAATCGAATTAAATTATTTTATTCGCATCTAAAATACGCATTAAATTAGAAACATTGTTACTTGTATTATTATTGCGTATTGTAAGAGGATCCGACATTTATTCCCATTGACTAACACGGAATTATGTAGAATTGACGGAAAATTTTTTATTGCTAATGCAGGAATGTATCTGTGTAGCAATGTACTCATATAATGTAAATTGTAATCAAACGTGAGGGTACATTACTACTCCGTTAATCGAATTACATTATTTCATTTAAAGATTAAATCTACATATCGTTCGGTAGTAGTCGTTTGTATTTGCATGTATATGATTTCATACATATATATATATATATATATATATATGTGGAATTTAACGTATTTAAATATCTATCAGTGTAAATAAATCTTCGAAGCTACTATGTGTATGTGTAACATAAAATTTCCTTTCGAACATAAATATTTGAATGTATGCACACTGCCATCAATGTAGAATTTTAAAACAACTTAAATGAGTAGGTCATTGAGTAGGTCATTGAATGGTCATTGTCGGAGTCTTTTTTCTTTTCTCTTTTTCTTTTCTCTTTTTCTTTTCTCTTTTTCTGTTCTCAGTTTCTCATTTTCTTTGCTATTTTACTTTATCGTTTTTTTCTCCTTTCATTCTATCCTTTCATATCTGGGTCTTCCTTGTTTGGTATGGCGGGGTTGAGACCCACCGTAGTTGGTCGGGAGCTGATTGTACTGTGTGCCAATATTCGGGGACTCAGGGCCAATTTGAATGAGTTAGCCGTTGCTGCCTCCCGGTGTGATATCTTGTTCTTGTCAGAGACTCTTGTCTCAGATCGGAGACACCCGGCTGAGCTCCGGGTCCCGGGATTTGCGTCGCCTCAGTTGAGGCTGGTTATGCCCACTGGGGGTACTCGTGGGATGGCCCGCTATATTCGGGAGGGTTGTCGCGCCTATAGGCGCTTGCATTTGGAATGCGAGTGTCACGAGTATATGGTGGTACGGGTTTGTGGCTCAGTGTCTAATTTCTACTTGGTGGCATTTTATCGTAATCCGGGGCACGATGGCTCTTTATATGATTGCCTGTTGGATTTGATGGCACGAGCTCAGTCCTCTGACCCAAAGGTAGTCTTTGTATTCATGGGTGATGCAAATGCACACCACACTGAGTGGCTGGGTTCCGTTTCGCCCACGGATGTGCATGGTCATAATGCTTTGGACTTTTCCAACCTGTCTGGCTGCACGCAACTTGTTCAGGGTCCGACTCATGTTGCGGGGAACTGCCTGGACTTGGTGCTCACGGATGCTCCTGATGTTGTCAGAGTTTCTGTTGCTCCCCCTTTGGGTACCTGACCACTGTGTGCTTAAGTGCTGTTCACTTGTTCGTCAAGCCGTGCCTGTTTTGAACACTCGCCGGGTGGTAATGTTGAAGAACAGAACCAATTGGACTACTGTTAGGGAGGCTGTCCGGGGTTTCCCTTGGGGTGAGATTTTACGCTCCAGGCCACCTTTGGACTTGCTGAATCAAGCGGTTGCTGATGTGGTCGAACGTCATGTCCCGAAGGTGGTTCTCCGTGTCAAGTCTTCTGATAAACCTTGGTTCGATGGCCAGTGCAGAGCTGCCTTTGATGCGAAGCGGACAGCGTTCCGCGCTTGGGCTAGGTCTAAGACCCCACCTGGGTGGGAGGCTTGCTTGCGAGCTCGTAATGAAGCCCAGGTAGTTTACGCCGGGGCTCGTGAGCGACATGATCGGCGACTGCGGGATGCCCTCAATTCCTCCTCGTCTTCGCACAAATGGTGGGTTACGTTGAAGGGAGCTGTAGTTGGTGCTAGGCCTGCTCTTCCTGCTCTCTTAGGCCCAGGAGGGGCACTGGTGGTTGATCCTGTAAAGAAAGCGCAGCTGCTCACCACTCAATTTGATGGTAAGCAGTGTAGGGAGAATTTTGTATTGCCTCCCACATGCTACCCAAGACCCTTGTGTTGTTCGCTGGCGCTTAGGTCTGGACAGGTTAGACGTTTACTCTCTGAACTTGATGTGGGTGGTGGGGTCGACCCATTGGGTGTGTTTCCGCTGTTTTTCAGGGAGACGGCTGAGGTGCTAGCTCCCAAACTTAGCGTCATTTTTAGGTTACTGATTAGGTCTGGTCGATTTCCGAGTTGCTGGAGATCAGCCAATGTGACGGCTGTCCCTAAGGGTCCTCCTTCTCCGCTTGTGGAGAATTATCGTCCATTTCTATCACCCCAGTCCTAGCAAAAGTGTTCGAGCGGCTAATTGTGGGTCGACTGTCGCGATATTGTGAGAGTATGGGGTTCCTGCCTGCAGCTCAATTTGCTTACAGACGTGGCTTAGGCTGTACAGACACGCTATTATCCTTGTCCCACCTGCTTCAGACTGCTTTGGACGCGGGTCATGAGGCTGTGGTTGTACAGTTGGATTTCAGCGCTGCCTTCGATCGAGTTAGCCACGTAGGTGTTTTGTACAGGTTGGCACTCGCAGGGGTTGGTGGTAAGTTGTTATCGATATGTGAAGAGTTTTTGGCTGGATGAAGGCAGAGAGTGGAGGTTGACGGAGTGGCGGGTGACTGGTGTGAGGTTGTCTCAGGTGTGCCCCAGGGGAGTGTACTTGGTCCTCTCTTGTTTGTTTTGTACATCAGTGAGATGTTTGATCTTGTGCGAAGTAATTTTATTGCTTATGCTGATGACTCGTCATTGGTCGCCGTTGTGCCCGGTCCCATGTTGCGTCCAGCGGTGGTGGAAGACATGAATGCTGATTTGTTACGCATCAACGAATGGTGCTTGAGGTGGAATATGATACTTAATCCTAGTAAGTCAAAGGCGCTCATAGTGAGTAGATCCAGGACCAGTGAGCCCCCGTTCGGTGAGCTAGTCATAGGTCGGGGAGTTATTGAGGTTTACCCTGAACTTGATTTCCTGGGTGTGCGGTTTGACGGGAGGCTCACATTTGAGGCTCATGTGCGGGAGGTAGTCTCACAGGTCTCCAAAAGGTTGGAGATCCTGAGGGTAATTAGTGGAATTTATCAGGACCCTCAGTTTGTGCGGAGAGGCTTCTGTGCCTTTCTTCTTCCTCTGCTCGAGTATTGTTCGCCTGTTTGGGGCTCTGCGGCTGATTGCCACCTGCGTCTCTTGGATCGCATTGTAAGATCTGCATCAGCGCTATGTCCGGACTTGGTGCTGCCGTCTCTGGCGCACCGAAGGCTAGTTGCCCCTTTTTATAAGCTATTCAACAATAGAAGGCACTGGTTGTTCCATATGGTTCCCCCACGGGCCGAGCGGATTCGGGCTACCCGTGCTGCTGCCGCTGCTCATAGTTTTGAGCTGAGGGAAGTTAGATGTAGGACTTCGCAGTATAGGCGTTGCTTTGTCCCTTGTTCCGTTGCCCGCTGGAACTCCCTTCCCTCTGCCGTGTTTGATTCGGGTTCGTTGGGTGGTTTCAAGGGTGCTATCAACTCCTGGTTGTTGCGTGGTTGATATCTCCTTCTCCTTCTCCTGCTGTCTTCCTTTAGTTTTTTTCTTTGTTCTTTGTTTTTGTTTCACTGTTCGTGAAGTTGATGCTGGCGGGGTTTCCTACGTGAAATCTATGGATCCACGGTCCGTCCCGTTGGGGTTGCTTTGCTTGATTTAATAATTATAATAATAATACGATGTTTTTATAATTGACTTGCATTTTTTACACCGGCCAAACATCTGAAACACACTCTGCCTCCTGATGCTGGATACTTAGCACATTTTACAACAGCTTGCACATATCTTTAGATTGCAACACCGGCGGAAATTTGATTATTCCTTGCTGAAGGGAAAAACGACTGTCTTGCTCATCACATCCAATAGATACATATATAACACAAAAAAGCTTAAATTAACAAGAGATTATATCAATTTTTAACTTAACTTAAAAACTTAACTTAAAACTTAACTTAGTGTTGGATTTATTTGAACTTGACTTGGATAAATTTGAATTTGACTTGGATTAATTTAAAGTGAAAAAGGTGTAGTACATGTATATAATATTTAAACTTTTTTAACATTCTGTTGCTAATTTAAAAGTCGTTCGTAAATAAAGAATATAATAAACATATGTACAGTTTGAAATACCTGCAACCATTTATATTCATCTTATAAATTGGGAATAGGTGGAGTTGGGGTCACAAAATTGTGAATAGGTGGAGTCGGGGTCACCAAATTCTGAAGAGTTGGCGTCGGAGTCGCCAAATTCTGAAAAGGTGGAGTCGGAGTCGCAAGTTTATTCCTCCGACTCCGCAACCCTGGTTAGTACATTTACACTACGTCTTACGTCTGCTCGCGCCTGTGCAGGAAGAAGGAGATGGCAGTAGACGGCAACACGACGACGCTGTACCACTCAGCGGAGGGAACTCCTCAACCTTGGATTTTGATCGACTTGCAGAGCAACGTTTGGGTGACAAAAATAAGGCTCCTCCTGCACACGGTCAATGCATACAGCCGCAGGACCGCAGACATTCAGGTGCATTTCAAAAGCGTAGTAATTATTACAACAGAGAAATACTGGAAGGGGAAGAACGGAAGATTCAAAAACGAGTTATTCATCGTAAGTTACTTCTTATTCTGTTCATTGCTGAAAATCACACAATTGTGATAAAAAATTATTGACGAAGATGAAATTTTATGAATGAATATAAGATCACATCGGGATCTCTAATGATCAGCCTCGTGACATCTTCACTCTATAAACATGTGCGTTATTTCAATAAACATTTTAGTTGAATCAGGATATGCATTTGATTTTCGGTCATAACGTGTTTTGCATCTCATTATCTATTACGGAAAAGATATATTGAAAAGAAATCATAACTTGAGAATTTAATGATTTAAATGTCAGTCACGTTGCGTCAAAATTAGTAATTTCTCCTGAAAACGATTCAAAAGCATCTTAAATCCTCGACAAATTGTCATTTGCTCAATTATAAAATGAATCAACTGAAACTACAGGCCGCTCAACTTTTCAGAGCCACAATTTTTCCCCGGCTAGGAAACAGAATAGGTTTTAGTGAGAAATATTCTACTGCGGAAATATGGTTCCTCTAAAGCTAATACGCTCCAACGATGCCAGATTCTCGTCGGAACTGCACCTCCTCCCACCGAGCTGGACTTCAGTCAGTACACCGAAGTGGGCCTCATCAAAGAACCGTTGGCACCGGGAGCTTCTTGGCAAGAATTCGAGGCGTCACCGCCACTGTGCACTCGCTACGTAGTCGTCAGGAAACAAGTCGCGCGTGAATACGATATAAATCTCATACAATTGTACGAGCTGGAGGTTTTCGCCTCATTCTGAGTTAAAACATCCGCTAGTAAAAACTAGTCAAACAGGGCTGATAATGAATAGAAACCAGGTCTAATGTGCATTTTTCAATTCATAGTTGTTTTTCAATGAGGTTAGAAACGAGAGTGAGATTTTAAGCATTCTAGTGTTGACTTACATGTTATGATTAGTATCTCGGATGTTGGTGAACAAACAATGTCATATTTTCTTCATTGATCAGTTTGACTTTGTTCCTTGAACAGCGATGAATTAAGCATTTCCTTCTATTAAAATATACTTTTTACAAATTAATATTCACCACTCTAATAATTTTTGTCTCAAGTTTCACTGCATGGAAATGCTCTAAAATACAAATTTGCACGGGTATAGGTCTACTAGCCATAGTTCCACGTACACGCGTCCCAGGAACCGGGCATGATTAAAGGGGGTTATTTTGTAGGGAGTCATTACGTTCTGATGTGGGTTATAAGGCATTTGAAAAAATAGTGTAGAAGATGAAAATACATCAGGCTTGATTGTAATAAAAAAAACCTTTTGTACTTCACGGCGTCGCGCAACCCATTTACTTCGAACTAATTCACATTTCAGAAGTACCATGTCTTTAAATCTATGCTATTTTTTGACAATGCAGCTGTCAATTAAGGAGGTAAATTTTAAATTAGTCATCCCATTAATTAAATAAATTGAGATAATTCTCAAGCTGTCCGAAATCAAGAGGAGACGATGACGCCGAAAAATTTAAAGCAATAAGAAGGTTATCATTTCGTACCCGCAACTGAGGTTTTAAGAATTAGGCCAACCTACGTAGAGATTCCCTTTATGATAACAAAAGCCTTCATCAAAATGTAAATTTTTGGTGTGGCCGACGAAAAGAAAGTGTTTTATAATTTAATTAATCAATGTACTAGGAAGGCGTTTCTTAACAGCGCAGGTTAACTTTGGCTGTGTTAACCTAACAGGGAAGACGCAATCGGCCTGAGAGCCCCCCACATAACCAAGCGTGAACCAACTCACCTTATAGCTTGAAGACCTGCCTTTATCCCACCAAATATTTTGCTTGTTAATCACTCGAACGAGGTGAACGCGCAAGAAAATCGTGTTTTACGCGTGGTAGGAAACTCCCGCAACTGAGAGGACGTGACAAAGAAGACAAATTTAATATTTGAAAACGGATCTCTACCGACGACCGATTCTCAGTCTCACCTCTCACATCTCGAGACAATGCATCACCAAAATAGCGATCGCATTCACTGAAACTGAATGATT
Organism: Morinoia aosen; assembly: GCA_030386875.1. Lineage (NCBI taxonomy): Eukaryota > Metazoa > Arthropoda > Malacostraca > Amphipoda > Talitridae > Morinoia > Morinoia aosen. The sequence continues at coordinate 26,537,406 of CM059557.1, read as the reverse complement.
GGGCGATAAATATGATAACTCCATGGTCCAAACATACAAATATAATTGCACCGTGCAATTGAAACATCAAAAGTCATTCGTAAAAAATTATTTCGAATCGATAGCCTAAGCCCACAATATTAAAAATTAACATTCATTGAGCTGCAACACTCAAAGTCGAGAGATAACTGGACGATCCCCTAACAAATCGTACGTTCCATGATTGAGATAATTTTTTACTGAATATCAGACTTTGTTCTCTCGAATTTGACGGTAAATATAAAAACATACGTAGGAGTACTTTTTAGAGTTTTTCTACATCTTTGACTGAGTTAGTTCAAATCGAAAATAAACCACTTTTAAGACAACATTCACAGGCATTGTAAGCTGCTGTATACTAACTCTCTTTCCGCCGCAGTCGGAGCAGCAGCGACCCTAGCTATAGCATCAGCAAGCTATGGTAGCTCTCTCGTGTGTTCATGTTGATTCGACTCCATTATTTGGGGACGCAGAGAATACAAGATAAATCATGACTCTACGAGCTAAGGTATGTTAGAGTTGAATTGAAAGTACTTGAATAAATTTGTATACGAACGAAATCAGTCTGAGTAGCCTGTTAAGTGAGTGCAGGTAATTATGAACGTTTGGTAATTATCAGCATCTGCGAATTTTGAGGATTCAATTTTCTCTCGCAGATCGTTTCTAGCTTTTTGTGTTCTAACCGAATTTTTATCGGTAACTCGAGTGCATAACATTTATTTATTAATTTTAGGGTAGGTAGTCTCTTGCTAAAATTTATTTTGCAGAGAATAATTCACTGAATGTCTTTAATTACTCCGCACAGTAAATAATTGAAAATTTTCAAGTTTTTACAATCCTTTACATGTTATATTTATTTTCTTTCAGTGCCTTCATGATTTTTCCACTCTGATTGAAATTACGAATCTTTTGAAAGCGTTTCTCAGTTCTCAACCTCAACAAAATTATTTCCTTAAATTTCTTCTGGCGCACGGTCAACTATAATTATAATCAATGCAAGATGAACACCACCACAGCCTCAACACTACACCCTCTGCTACCGTTATCAAAGTTACATTTATTCCAGTTGTACATTACGGCTCATTTCTGCAGCTTGTACAAAAACTCACGGTTATACAGACTGGAAAAATTTTAGTTCCGCGTATGTTAGGCACGAGTGTCTCTCATTATAAATTCGTAGAGTGAAATTCGAGAAATGTACTCGAATTTTTCTCCTTGCATCAAAAAGTAAATAATTATTCTAATGCTTAAATAGAATTGAAATCCTCTAGGCGATAAAAGATGAGCCTTTCAGCTCGAAAATTTTTCAAACAGATTGTTTCCATAGATAGCAAATCGTTTCTATTAAAAAAAAACGTGTAAAATAATTTCAGCTGCTTTAAAAGGACTGTATGAAAACACCGATATTTCTGCTCTACTGTTTTTTTTTAAATCTGAAACAAATCTGCGAATATTTCGACAACCAACTTAAACATCACTGCCATAGAATAAAATAGAAAAAACATGGTTCCGCAGTTTTCAACTAGTGAATGCTAAAAGAGCGTATGAACTTTTAACAAATATTCTTAACACCTCTGACATGCTAGTAGGTTCATCCTTGAACATAAAATAGTCCCTCTGTTTGGTCCCCACAATCTGGCAGTTTAAACCCCGGATTATTAGCTATGCGACCGAAACTGGATAGTAAAAAAATTTAGGCCGTTTATTTTACTGAACATCTAACGAACATTTGTGATGGCATCCAAACAACGATTCCGTGAGTCTCCGGTTTCTTTTGACGCTTGAGACGACGTTGGAGCAGCGATGAGCGTAGAGCAGAAACGATGGTCTCATCCAAATTAATCTCTTTCGCCTTACATTCAGTTGGTAACTTCACAGTGAACTTCATTTTTCTCTTAATTCGACTTTAGTTCGTTGAATTTGCTAGTATTAATATTCTCTCCCAATTTATTTCAATTCCGTCCACACTTTTTTGGGTGACTCGTGAATTATTTTCTAATAATTCCCGTATGAAGCAAATCCGGCCTTGGAAACGAGAAAACGAACGAGGGCATAAGTAGTGGGGGAGAATAATAAGGATAGGAGTTTAACTGGAAACAATTACAAAATGATAGTTTACTGTTTTGATACGGGGGTAAATCAATTTAATCTTCAAAATACGTATACCCTGACAGGCATTTCGTCACACTAGCGTCATTCCTGGCTTCTAAATATCCTTTTGGTGGATGTAATTTACGTTAAGAAATCAAAGCTGCGAGTCGTGCCTCATCAGATGTGAAAATTCTTTCTTTAATATACTTATTTTCAATCCCGCAGTTGTTGAGTGATTGTGCTCCCTAACTCTAAGGTTTTAGGAAGAAAACTAATTCATTCTTTAATTGTTTTAAATTCCAAAGACGCTTTAGTCCTTTCTGTTAAATTCTCTCTCGACAAATGAGTAATCGATGGATCCAGTAATCATTGCGAAGCTACAAACCATGGTTTCAGCTCAGCCTATAGTACTGATCGTGTTCGTGTTAGCTCTGTACCTCTCGGCTGGCATCCAAATCTCAAAAGCTGAGCTGGGAACTATAGCATATGTGCAATTATTTGCTCTCAAAATACTTTTAATTCGTCTGGTTTCAGTAGCGGCCTGTGCACGTCGGAAAACGGGTTTTCCAATCAACCAAGTGTTCTTAGCATTTGTCATAGATATTCCAGTATAATTTTTTCCACAACTCCATGGGGAAGGTTAGATTTGATGTTTACAACCTATGGGGGACAAATGCCTATATCTCTATAAATATGAGCAATTAACGCATAGGTTTGATTAGCAGTGTAAGCATCAAGTTTCTAAGAGAATCTTACGGAAAGTAGAACGAGTTATTGGTTAGTTATTGCTGTTTCCCGTGACGACATAGGTGGAAAGTGCATATTTAGCCGATTCCACGGTCGACAGAGCTAAAAAGCGTGTTTTGGGCCATTCCTAGGTCGAATGCGGTGAAAATCACGTCGTTTGCTGTTTCCCGTGGCGACATAGGCGGAAAGTGCATATTTAGCCGATTCCACGGTCGACAGAGCTAAAAAGCGTGTTTTGGGCCATTCCTAGGTCGAATGCGGTGAAAATCACGTCGTTTGCTGTTTCCCGTGGCGACATAGGTGGAAATTGCATATTTAGCCGATTCCACGGTCGAAAGAGCTAAAATGCGTGTTTTGGGCCATTCCTAGGTCGAATGCGGTGAAAATCACGTCGTTTGCTGTTTCCCGTGGCGACATAGGTGGAAAGTGCATATTTAGCCGATTCCACGGTCGACAGAGCTATAATGCTCGTTTTGGGCCATTTGAGGCCCAAAATGCCAACTCCAACTATAATGCCAACTCCTCTTTCCATTGGTTAGATTTGAGGAGCGGGGAAAGAAGTTAAGAGGAGACTTCATTGAGAGAAGGAAGGTTTTCTGAGAGGAAGTGAAGAGAATTGGGAAAGGACGGGTGGAGAGTGAGGCGGGAAGAGTGAAGGATGCTAATGGTAGGCTGCTAGTGGAGGGATGTGATGTGAGAAAGAGATGGGCGGAGTATTTTGAGGAACTGCTGAACGTGAAAGATGATAAGGGTGCGAGAGTTGTAGCTGTTGGAAGTGATGTTAGAATGCCTGTGTTTGGAGAATTGAACAGTAGTTCCATAAGAAGTGAAAGGTGCGTTGAATATGATAAAAAATGGGAAACTCCAGATATAGATGTCTGCATGGGAGAATGTCTAAAGAAAAGAGGAAATGCGGTTGTAGAATGGTTGGTACGTTTGTTTAATGTGTGTTTTAAAGCTAGTAAAGTGCATGTAGATTGGAGTAGCGCGTGTGTAGTTCCGTTCTATAAGGGGAAAGGGGGCAGGTATGAGTGCAGTAATTCCAGAAGTATAAGTCTACTGAGTGTCATTGGGAAGCTGTATGGAAGATTTTAATTGGACAAGTGAGAGTGATTACGGATGGTGTGCTAGCTGAAGAACAATGTGGTCTTAAAAGTGGTAGAGTTTGTGTGGATCAAATATTTGCTGTGATGCAGGTGAATGATAAATACTTGGCTAAAGAAAAACTTGTATATTGGGCATTTATGGGTCTGGAAAAGGCGCATGAGTGGGTGGACTGTGAGGCATTATGACAAGTTGTAGGCTTGTATAGAGTGGGTGGGAGACTGTTGAATGCGATCAAGAGTTTCTACATTGGTTAGCAGAGCATGTGTGAGAGTAGGGAATGAGGTGAGTGATTGGTTCCCATGGTTGTGACAGGTGTGAGACAGAGATGTGTGATGTCACCGTGGTTGCTTAATTTGTTTATGGATGGTGTAGTGAGAGAAGTAAATGCCAGAGTGTTGGGAAAAGGTGAGCAGTTGGTGGGACAAAATGGCATGAATTAGGAAGTGTGTCAGCTGCTGTTTGCAGATGATTCAGCGCTTGTGGCTGATTCAGAGGAAAAATTGCAGAGACTTTTTGCAGAGTTTGGTAGAGTGTGCGAAAGGCGTAAATTGAGAGTAAATGTAAATAAAAGAGAGGTGATGAGATGTTCAAGAAATGGAGTGTTTGGAACATTGGATGTGAGGATGAATGGTGAAGTGTTAGAGGAGGTGGGGCATTTCAGTAGTGGCTGTGAAAGATAGCATGGAAGTAGAAGTGAGACATCGAGTGAGTGAAGGGTGCAAGACATCGGGTGCAATGAGGAAAGTGTTTGAATGCAGGAGGTTGAGTATGAGTGCTAAGAGGGACTGTTTTAAAGCTTAAATATTGGCAGTTTTACTGTATGGAGCAGAGTCTTGGGGTTTGAGAGCAGTTGAGAGGAGGAAGCTGGATGTGTTTGAGATTAAGTGTTTGAGGAGTATGTTTGAAGTAACAAGAAGAGATAGCATCAGGAATGAGTTGAATAGAGAACAGACGGGTTTTGTCAAAAAGATGAGCAGGCGAGTGGATGAAAGAGTGCTTGGATGGTTTGGACATGTTGAAAGAATGAATGTTGAGCGGCTGGTAAAAAAAATTTATACGTTGGAAGTGAGTGGGATTAGAGTGTGAGGTAGGCCACGGATGAAATGGATGGATGAGATGAAACGTGCTTTGTATGAGAGGGGTCTGACTGTGGACGTGGCGTGAGGGATGACTGCGGACAGAAGTGAGTGAATGCAATGCATAAGGAGGTAATCATTTTTTTGACGCGGTCACTGGAAGCCTGCCCGCGTATGATGGGGGCATATTGTATCCTGTCATGTGCAGAGGGAGGGGTTGCACACAATGAAGCGGTCGGGGTAAAGCAGCTATGGCTGTCAGGCCTGACTGTGGAAGATGGTTGTGCTGGGCTGCTACTGATCCGGGCAGTTATGGAGCGGCCAGTGCTGCCTCTCTAGTTTCCCAGTAACTAAGGGTGAAGAATTGTAGCCTGCTGTCGGCTACCCTCCGGTAGGGAGAAGAAGCCTGGTATATGTATGTATGTATGTAAGATTTAAGTTCTTCTAACCGAAAATAACACACAAAGACAATATTTAGCATGGAACATGATATACGAAAAAGTATTTTAAAATAACAGAGCACGTTACAGATGACGTGAAACTTTAAATTACGGTTTTGATAGCCTACATCTTAAGTATATACATGGTGTTCTCTAACTCATGGTACATATGTACATGGTACATGGTACTCGTACTTCGACATCATGTATTGAAACCCACAACAAACACATTTTCATGAATAACGAAATGCCCAAAAATGCTTCGTTACCGAGATATCAAATCATTGAAATTTATTTGATTTTAGGGAAATTTCTCACCGTCTTAATTGTGACGACCCGCTATATGGCAACATTTGTGTGTTTTTCTAACTCTGGTGGGGACAGTCTTCCTAGTCTTAGGTAAGAATACTCATCTGATTTCATTAAATATAATTATTACAAAATTGACATTGCAAGAAATGTTCAAAATGCCTGCCCTGTTCGTCAAAGCACATCTGAAACCTACGCAGAGGCGATTCCCGAAAACGAACGAGCACTCACGGATCATCCTCAATGCGTCCTGCAGCGTCCACGATCCATCCAACAAGATCTATCTCTGTCTCCACTGGGTTTCATAAATTAAATTTTGCATGTGCCCCCATAGCTGGATTGAGCTAATTGCACTCTCTAAATATGGTATGGGTGCATGCCGTTGTCATGGACAGTTTGCCATACTAGTGAGTGAGAACGTATTCCGAGTGCATTTGCCGAGGCTCGAGTGCTTGTAAGTGGGTTTGCTGCAAAATATTAAAGGATCCGCTCTTCGTCATCAGCTCTAGCTCGTTGAGGACGAGGACCATCAACATGTCTTCTGGTCACCCCAAAACTACTTGTGTCCCGCAGCCGCTGATGTAATCTTGTGAAACTACGACAATCTGGCACATGGCGGTTGGAAAAACGATCTGTATACTGTCTACCAGCTCTTCTAGCATTGCCATTTGCCGCACCAAATGCCAAGATCATATCTGTCTTTTCAAAATTGGTTAAACGATCCATGTTTTTGGGAGTACAGGCCCGTCTACACTATCAAACACTTCGTCAATCACGAACACACCAAAACGCGAACAAAAACACAAACTTTTCCGAATCGTGTCCAGACGTCCAGACTATACGCTTTCAGCGGAGAGAAGTTGTTCGCGAGTAACATGTAAACAAACAATACTGCTTCCCAAGTAAGTTTTGTTTAATTGATGTATATAATTGGTAAATTTAATTTGTTGAGAGTTAGTAAACATAATTTATCTGTGTGGACATGCGTGAACAGAAAATATTAAGAATCGCTGATATATTATGAGAATATTTCGAATACTATCAGTGTGACAGTGGTAAGATGGGATCAGCTGATGTCCTTGATCTTTTTCAATGCTCTTCATGAAGTTTAAATTTTTGGACTTGAGCTTAAAACTTTAAAATATGCTCCTACTCTGCCTAAAGAATATTTTTTATTTACTTTTTATGACCAAAATTTTCTATAAGAGGTGAAAAAGGCTCATATTTTTCATTTGGTCATAAAATATTCCTACAATATTTGAAGTAATTTACCAAAGTTATTTAATATTTTTCTGTTTAATTAAGCCAACAATTTATTTCAAAAATTTAAAATTTAGTTTATGCATTTTATTGGTGTTGTAAACTATATGCAGTATCTTTACTTTCTGTGCACATTTTTGAAGCATCCATTACTCAGTCAAGCATACCAGAATGTATTTCTACTATTGCGCAATAAATTTTTGTGTGCTTTTCTGTGATATTTTTCTGAGAACATTGTTAACACCTAGATCTCTTATAACTATTAAACATATCTAAGAAATAGTTCTAAGGGAAGAATCTGAGAACTCAAAGCTGAATGTCAAGCAGACCATATTTATATTGAAATTTATTTTGCTTGTTAAGGACCATATTTTTTTTAGTTCATAATCATTTATGTCAGCACCTGCTCACTTACATATTTCATGAAAAGTATGACTGTGGAATGTAAGTCATCAGTATGTATGTAATGTCGTGCGCTAGCGGAATTGATCTTCGCTTCGGTACGCCATTGAACGGAACTCGGTAGGATGCCCAAAGGGAAACGAGGTCTCTTCAGGTTTTTTATTTCTTATCCCCTGGTTCCGTGAATCTGCCCAGAAAGGTATGATTCAGAGTCGGACCACGAATTGCATGACATGAGAAGCCTAATTCAAGATCATAGTCGAATGATTAACTGATGCATATAGCACCGCACAACAAGAAAGTAACTCACACCTCAAGGGTACACGAGAAATAGCTGAGTGGGACATAAGAGGCCATAGAATAGTAGCACATAAAAAGAGAATTCACCGCCCTGCTAACGACGTAGCACAACAACAATTCGCATTACCATTACTAGTATTATCATATAAGAAAGTTTTAGCCTCCCCTGACCGCGACAAAGGTGTCCCAAGAGAGGAAAGAGGAAGGCACCATCTAGCGTGTAGTTGGGGGAACGCGGAATCTACGCACAGGGTGCACAGGAACAGTAGGCTGGGAAATAAGTTCACAAACAAGAAAGGTTTCCGTTGCATCGACGGGGAAGAAAAATAAGTCTCTAGTCGAGTAACACATTTAGAAAGAACACATTTATGATATACACACACGAATATTGTAAACTCGTGTCACTAGTCGAAGGGAATGATTGAGGGCAATGTACTCCTAATCCTGCCCGATCTACATTCGATAATACGTGTAATGACAGCTATAAGAGACAGCGCAATTTCATGGATGATGCATTTCCATTGTGAGGTGAGAACGCTTTTGATAGTTTATATGTACATGGCATGAACTTCGTAATCCCTGACGCCAGGCAATAATACATGAATCGCTTGTTTCGGCCAATGTTCAAAGTGTCCTCTTAAGGAAGCACAAAGTTACATACATGAATGTACATCCGTATCCAACAATCCTAACACAGCGGTCATTAGTCAATAAGCACTTTATCTGAACAAAGGTGGACGATTGCACAACAAGTTTATAGTTTTCACATGAACGCCTCACACTATAAAGGTATGACGAGTTAGGTAACATCACAAGTTAAAAGAGGATACTCTAAAATACTTACAGACGATGAGGAAAGGTCCCTCAGTTTAGACCTGTGACAGCTTATTTTAGTCTGCAAAATAAGTGCCTACTCTGGCTTTCTTTACCCTATCTGTGGGAAAGAGACAGCAAATTAGGTCTCTAAAGCAGGGGCAAGTCACTCAAGTCATCAAATCACCATTATCAATAAATTCTATTATAAACAAAATGAGAGAGGCAAGTGCACGTTTGTCGACGTCGCTTTGAAAACACAAATCATATGAGCTAGTGGTCTCAAATTTCTGCGCCTATTCTCAGTCTACTGAATGCCGTAACTTTAGGCTTCCACCTTGCTGACTGGCGCAACTTGCCCAGCACAGCTCATAGGTAAGAAGCCAATCGACTAAATTTAATTTGCTTGGTTCACATCTTTCTATTAATGAATGTTATAAATAATAAAAAGACAAGAGATAATACAAAGACAAGAAAATCGTGTTCCCAAGTTAGTACAAGTCTGGCACGACGTGCCATGAATTTTTCCATATCAACAACTGATGTCTAATCCATGGAAGAATCACCATAGCTTTTATTTTCAGTACACAAATCTTTCAATAGTGAAGCAGTGGTTGGTTTGTATTATCAAATAAATATAAAATTTGCTATCTTGTGTTAATCTATGAAATGCAATAAACTTCAAGTAATCCTCTGTGTGGACTAAGAGGCATTGAAATGTCAGTCTCTTTATGTTGCATTTACTGCCCATGACACTGTTTACAATATTATATATGACAACATAGCTTACATGGCTTGGCTATTATGTAAATGTTGTTGAGCAAAAGGTTTGGACATTAACACAAATCACTTAGAGCAGTGAAACAGAGATAGGAAAGTTCATTAGTAAAATCACAGTGTTCAGCTAAAATACCGTTAAACCAGAACCTGACTAATTCCCAGCATTACACTGCAGCTTACTGGCTACACCGTGTGAAAACACCCGAAAAATATAGCTAGCGAGGTAACACGTAAATCGAATGAGTTTCTCACTCAAGTTCACTTCCTAAACAACGCAGAACTTAAAATTATCCGGGAACCTGTTCCTCCCACGCACTTCAAACAAATAAAACGTTGGCGTCATTCTTGCGGACGAAGCGCGGATCCGCAGAATGTTGCCGCAATAAATTTATCAAAATTCTTCAAATTTCCTCACGTCTTGTACGACGTGACAATGTAAGTGTAAGAATGTAAGTGGAATGTGTATAATTTTGTGTATAAAACCTGTAAAAAAATACAATCCATGTATGAAAATATATATTGAAATATTATACGTATATAAAAAACAAAAGTATAATAATTATTCTGAATTATTGTTAGACATCTCATGTTGATTATAAATAATTTGCTCCTATTCAGGACCTCCTAACAATTATATTCCACAAATTTGGATGCTAGTACATAATCATTTCAATGTGTTCCTCATGTATGGATTATTTTTTTACAGGTGGCTGCCATGAGGTCATTCATGCACTTCTCTACAGTATTTGACAAGAATATCAAAGCAGTCACTCTCTATCATACCTGAAACTTGTGAGGCCATCTATACTCTACTTAAGGATGAAAACAGGAAGGTATGCATCCCATTGCAGTGTTGGGTTCAAATATTACTTTGCAATGAGTATTGTAATGTTCCTCAAATAGAAAACTAATTTTTCTGGAATATTGAAGTCATTGTGAAATTTGCATTAGGTTGAAATCTCTTGAAATATGGTAATGAAATGAGTTAAGTGACCCACGTATCATAAATACGGTATTGACTTGGTACAATAGCAGAGCTGAGCACTATGTTTTTGCAACACTGTCTGGGCTTGGGGTGCTACTTGAATTGATGAACTCCCGCACAAAAAAGTAGTGGTGTGCAAAGTACATATATATATTTCAATTGTTCTCATAGTTGATTGTAACCTATTACAATTAGAACTACTTTGACAATTACAATTAGAACTACTTTACTCTTCTCTAGAGATTGCATGCTACTTTAGCATCACTATGACGGAGTGAGAAGAGGGCTGGCAGCAGCGGTGGGCGCTGCGGTTTCCTTGGGCTGGCGGCAGCGGTGGGCGCTGCAACTGAGCTGCTCCGCGATGTGGTGCTGCCGTGCCGCTTTCATCTGTGGAGGCTAGACTGCTGCTGCGTCCTAGAGCTGTTGTGAACTATGGACTGCCTCAACTACCTACATTGGCATTGCACAAATAGCGTCCCCGTGAACTTCCTGTGGACGACTGCAGCGGTGCCAGAGACTTCAGAACGATTTTGCTTTTGAGGTGGGTCAAAGTGACATGTAGCGCTGGGTTCGGTCGACCTTTTTTTGAGAATTTCTTATCAAAAATGTTAATCCTCCATTCCATCCCTTTCCATAATTTCTGTGTTGGTTGGATTGGAGTTTGGGGTCTTCAATGATAAGGGATTAGGTTTTATGTACACATGCTAGTATGCCAAGAATGATCATTTTAAACATTTTCTGGTATCCAAACTACTCTAATTATCGTAATAATATTTTGATTTAGGTAAGCTATAGTTCTATCTACAAGGTATTTTGCAAAGTAAACGCTGCTATAATATCGCCAATGTTTTAATTTGTGAACAGCTAAATTATTGCATTTCTTGAATTATAAACTTAACTTCTCTCCGCTTGACATAATTCATTTCCTTGGGACCTTGTTTGACGTTAATGTTTGTTCACAGCCCGGGCTCGACCCTCCTATTCGTTTGTGCTCGTGGGCCAGCCGTGGTCCTGTCCTGCGCTGCCAAACCTTCCTGGTTTGGTTTTCCACGACTGGCGAGAGGCATTTGCGCTTCTGGTGTAAATGATTCATGACTTTACAATAATATCAAATTATAATGCATTGGTGTCTAAATACCTTCCTTCACCGGCCATCATATCATCATGCACTTTATGATTATCATATATATATATATTATCATATATTTTTTCAAATACTTTATGATTATCATCAGGATACAATGACGGTTACCCGGTCAAGTCTGTACCAATTTCCGACACCTGGGTAGGGTGTATCTGAGTTCTCTCCTTCCCCAACGGGGAGAAATCACTGCATGGCGCTGGGATTAAAAAAACCGACACCTACCCATGAAGGGTGCGTTCTTAATCACTTAATTTTGTAAAATCATGTAGTCCTGTATACAAGCAGGGGGAAAAAACATTTGAATATTTTTGTGTATTATCGTAAACGTGCAAGACATTGATCAGTTACCAAGAAGATGATAAACTTGTTCTGAATACAATTTTGTAGGTCCATTACCTAAAACCATGTTAGTTAAAGAATGCATTTTCATGAAACTGATTAACATAAGGATAACAGTGAACCCAGAACAGGTGTTCTCAAAGAGTAAGTGTGTGAATTCATTTTATTCAATATTTACAATGAAAATAACTGCATGAATAAAAACAGTAAGTCAAAGGTTAAGGCACCAGAAACATGTAATAGAGATACCTTGAAAGGAAAAAATTTGCAAAGGTGACTTGTTGTATGCACAGATCTTGAATATCTAATCATCCATTGACAAAAAACAATGATTAAACAAAATGCAGTGCTATCTAAAATCAATTCACCAATAAAGATTTAATTTCTAAACTATTTCAAGCGTTTTTCAGAAGTTGTTCATTGTTTCTTTCAGCTTTGATTGCAAGTTTGTTGTTCCCCATACCTTGCACTATTTTTATTACCAATGAAGAGAACATATATGTTACTTTGAGCCTCCTTAACCTCAACAACGGTGTTCCAAAGAGAGGAATAAAGTAGGGATCATTGAGTACAAACACGTACACAGGGTTTGTGCAATGTTTAAAAATCCAGTAACAATAATAACATATTTCTGTAATAAGTAGTCAACCACAAGCCATCTAATTCTGACATGAAACTGATGAAAAGTATATGGCAAATAAATATTTCTTATAACAATCATCACTATACAACATAACTTACATTCGGCTAAATAATTAGTGAACATTTAGCTCAATGGAAAAATCTGAATAGAGATGCGCATCCCTTAACCACAGCCTCATCTTATATTTTGTATGCAAAGTAACGTCACTGCATAGAGCGAAATAGGATAGACTATCATGTTTCGCTTGACGTGCACTTCAATGGATTTTTAATGCAGCCTTGACAAATTCTTGGGTATCAAATTGTAGGGTTTACTTCAGCTTGAATTAAGTTAGAGACGTGCTTAATTTATACGTCTCCTGTATGGACACAAATGTAGCATAAATCATCACAATACAGCATAAGAGTCATTCTGGTAAAAAATTTGTGAATATTTAGCTCAATGGAAAAATATGTCTTAGAATTATGGCATTTATATACCACATATGTAATACAGATAATTTGACTTGTCAGTGACTAATATAAAAAGCTTATTAAAGCAATGTTTAAATACCCTTTGGTATTGTAATTGTTAAATAATCATAACTGGGCATAACAAAAGTATAACTAGCATATAATGTAGCATAATGAAAGTATAATTTGTAATTACTGGTCAAGCACATCATTAGCAAGGTACAAAAAGACTAGAATTTCATCAATCCAGCACTTCACTCATTTCATTATCTCAACATTATTTTAAGCATTGCAGGAATATTTTTTTAATACTTCATACACAATTGATTTGCATAGGTACTACAAAAGTAAATACGTACACTTTGTTTAAGCACATCAGGATGCTAATGGAACAAAATTTTCCACTATACGAATATGATTGGCTCATGTTCATCAGTTGAAAAATTTCCTTTGTGGAATTATAATCAACAAAAAATTACACAACAGCCAAACCATTTAGACACGATGAAGAAATGGCATCCTGCTTTATTCTCTTTGAAAGTTTTAACCTTCACTATTCAATTCATGTAGAGTATAACCAAAAACATACCCAACACAAGTCTATTTAGAGACTTGTGTTGGGAGAAGAGTACCACCAGAGAAAAGGACCATAGCGATGGTGGTAGGGATTCATCCGATGTGCTTCAACTTGAAGGCAGGGCCTTTGTAACAACCTGTAGGGAAGGTAACCAATTCGAGGAAGGCCCGTGGATAGTCTTCAATGATTTCCATTGTTTCTTGGATGGCAATGGGCTTCCTAAGCTGACGGAAGAGAAGAAAATAATTAGCTTATTAACCATAGGTGGCTTTCTAAAAATGATAGAAACTCTAAATAATTATGAACAACTTGGTATATTAGAATAACATGCTGGAGCAAATTAAAGTTCAATTTTTTTAAAAATTTAAATTTAAATCAAGCATAGATGAAGCTCATCAAAGTAGTTTTTGCAGAGAGATGTGACTCAGCTAGAATTTTGCCAAATATAAAGCACTGGAACTGTCACAGGATGTTAAAAGTTGACAATCATTTCCAATAGTATTTGTAACAAATAATATTAAGAAAAAAATGTATCCAATTTACAACCTGCATAGAATGCTGGCTTGTTGAAGTACCAAAATTTCAGTTCTGAAATAAATTTAAAAATTTATTTTTATTCACACTTTTGCATTTCTTATTTTTTATTGTTATATGCCATGAAAACTAAATACTTATGGACTATATTTTTAAAAAAGTGCTTCCATACATACAAATCTCACTAACCTCTAACCTCAATAGTCATGAATGAAGTGAGGAAGGAAAATTTTACAATGCAATGCAATACCAACCATTGTTGAAGATTCTGAAGACCCAGCTCTGCAGTTCCATAGTAGAGACACCTAATGACATTGAGTCATCACTGCTCATCAAATGCTCTGAACCACTACAGGGGCAAGAAAACTGCCTAAGATTTCATTTAAATAATTTTTTCTATAATTGATTCTTCTACACAAGCATCTTTTATGCAAAATAGCCAAATGTTTGAAAACTACTATCTGGAAAATACACAAAAAGGGATAAAACATTTGGTTTAATTTCACAGACTGCGCCTATGACACATGACAGTTGAGAAACAGCCCTAAATGTTAATTATTACCGTTACAGCAAAGTCTACACAAACATACATCTATTCAATATAATGATAATTGATGCTTATACTACAGCATACACTTTACCATTAAGAATGCAATGTTGGATGAATTTACTTTTGTAGATAGATAACAGAATTCTTTGGAATTAAATTTGAGGAATAATAGTTTAGAACAGCTGATTTATTCAACTTTTCATAGGGCTACATTCATGACATAACAAAGGAAAACAATAAATTACCCAAAGTACAAGATTTTAAGCTAGATTTAAATAGAATTAGCTAATATCATAATTTTAGAAAAAGCTTAAATTAAAGGAATTCACTTTTGGATCCATAAGCAAAAGCAGTTAAAATTTTTAGAAGCCTAACAAGTCCCAGCATGCAATTTTTAGAAATGCAAAGAGAAACATAAATGAGAGGAGTTTACCAATGCTTTTTCATGAAAATATTTAAACTCTAAACATATATGTAAATGACTCTACATACAGCTATAACTTTTTTACCTAGTTACTAATTTTTGAAATAAGTTGCAATTATGCTTATTTAAAACTACAACTATAAGTTTGTAAAAGATTACATATTTCTCCCTGATAATTTTTATATAATACAATTTCTAATCTGAGGACTTCATTTTAATGTAAGCGTCAGGGTATAAGAGAAATACAGTATTTTATTGAAATAAAAAAATTCTTACAAAGAAATACAATAAATAACGGCCACATATTCTGCAAATGAATTTTTGTGGCAATTCTATCATCATATAAGTAGCTACCATTGTTGAAATACTACTGATATATTTTCAAAACTTTATTTAGATATCAAAATCACTAAATTTGATAATTTTATGCATGTTCAGTTTCATTTCAGAGAGGTAATATTTCAATTACATTCACATCAATTAAATCCAAACCTACTTGCATACTCAGCCATATCTGAATAAAATGAAATAACCACGTAACGAAGTTCATTTTGGTAATTAAATGTACGTGTCACCCTACAATCAACTAAATTTGCACCAAAAACATAATTAAATCGATAAAATAGGAAAAAAAACAAATTATTCACTCGCAGCAGAACCACCTTCCACAATACATAAACAAGCGAGTGTTCGCTGTTTGATGGAAAGTTCGTGTTCGTGTTTTCCAACACGATGGAAAACACAAACACACCGAAATCTGCGAACTTTTCATCTGTGTTCGTGTTCGCGGACTGCCGAAAAACACGAACTTCGGGTAAAAGATTGATAGTGTGGACGGGCCTTACTTACACAGCGTTCACCGACAGCAGACGACAGGTAAACAAATGTTGGCATATAGCGGGTCGTCATAATTAAGAAAGTGAGAAATTTCCCTAAAATCAAATAAATTTCAATAATTAGATATCTCGATAACGAAGCATTTTTAGGCATTTCGTTATTCATGAAAATGTGTTTGTTTGGGTTTCAATACATAATGTCAAAGTTTGTACCATGAGTTAGAGAACACCTTAGAGATATTTATATTTATATATATATATATATGTAGGCTATTTATATATATATATATATATGTGTCCATATCTAAAAAATGCGCTCATACAAGCCTACAGTAATCACCCGAAATTTTTCTAATCCATGCGTTATTCTTGAATATATTTGAATTATACCTTCAATAGGCAACTTTTCTTCGTAATGTCAATACTATTAATAGTAAAGGCGTTCAAGAATAAATTCTAGAAATGCGAATTATTGAATGAATTATATCTAAGAAAAATATTGAATATGAATAGTAGGAATGCCGGGATCAAACTTATTCATATATAGCTTTTATTTTTCATAACTACCTCCAGATACTTTCTGTAGTTCGTTATTTGATTACAGTGATCATCAACAAAAATATTGTATCACTAATCCTTTGTAATTTCTTTCCATACTCCAAGATTCTTAAGCTTCCTTGAATTAGCATTTTTCTCGACAATCCCCAGCAAATTTTCGGTAGGATTCAGACCTGGAATCTGACTTAGCCAACGCCATCCAATTATACCGTTGTCTCTCAAATATGGCGCAACAAATGAAGCAGTATGTTTTGGGTCGCAATCATGTTGAAAGACCATATCCGACTAGGAGCGAGAGCTGCAACAGACCATTTGAAATTTGTGCAAAAAATTCCAGAGATTAATCTTATTTCCTTATTCCGTCCGACCATAACAAAATTTTCCGTTCAATCGGCTGAGAAAAAATGCCAAAACAGATAATTCCCGACACCATGTTTCCCAGCTGAAACTGTTTTTGGCTTGAAAGCATCATCTTCATTTTGTCAGTTGAAACCGACTCTGTGACCCAAGAGTTTAATCTTCGTTTCATCTAAGCACAAAACCGTTGACCATAAGCTATTCCAAATCTATTCCTAAGCAAAAAGCTGATCGGGCTTTACCGTGTCTAGCTGCTATTAATTACATGTATACAGCAGAACACACACAACACTTACAACACAACACCCGCAGATATATATTTATATATATATTGTGTAATGCATTGCGTGTGTTGTGTTGGGTGCTGTGTGTACTATTTGTATATTATTCGTTGTGTCAGTAGGTGCGCTGTGTGTGTCGTGTGTGTGTGTGTTGTACGTGTGTAATGTGTGGGTATTGTGAGTGTGCGTTGTGTTGTGTGTGTGTGTGTGTCTGGATTATTAAGTTATTTTTAAAATTTATTTCAGTGTTCTAATATTTGACCATAAAATAAGCTTTCATGATGCAATACAAGTATTTGTCATTTTAAGTTGAGGAAATGAAATTCTTGCTTTGAGATCCATTGACTACAGAAACGGTATTTTTCTCGGTCATGCTTTCACACTCTTCTTGGTAGAACGCTACCAATAGGCTTTCAGACTCATTTAGGCAGAGCTCTACCAACTGGCTTTCTGACTCTTCTCGGCTGAAGTCTACAACTGGCTGTCAGACTCCTCTCAGTAGGACTCTACCAACTGTTTTTCAGAATCTCAAAGTTAGCTTGTCATACTCTTCCCTTTGAATATGAAGTATCAACTCATCATTTATGAGTTCCACATTATTTCACTGTCTTTTGGATTTTGTTGAATCCTTGCAAAAACATCTACTAAGCCGGTGACTGATAATGAATCAGTGAAATTTTAACCAAAAAATAACATTATAAATTCCATTCAGCACAGGATGTGTTAAGGTGTAATCTGATGGCTCTTTAAATAAGCGAAATTGAAGAATATGACTGAATGTTCCAATATTTTCCCCCAGTTTTTGTAACGAAAAGAAAAAAGTCGACAATTACATAAAAAGTCATAATGTTGACATAAGTCAACGTTTACATTTCTCTGTTACTGACTTCGTTTTAAAATTATATTGAAAAAAAAATGTAAATGTTGACTTATGTGGTATACATAGCATGATAGGGTGCACAACTTTGCCATGTGAACAGGATGAAGCAGTTAATCCTAAAGTGCAGCAATTTAGGCATATAAAACGCTGCTATTTATTTAAAAAATGTCCCTTTGAGCGCAAGCTATTTTTGTCTTGCAATAAGCGTAACTTGTGTCAAATGTGGCAGATCGAATTAAATTGAGTGCTGGTACGGTTTGAGAAGTATGCTTGTCAAAAATGATGACTCAAATTCATCATTTTACATGTTGAAGTAGGTTTAGGACACGATAGCGGACGTTTTTTTGGAACGTTATTCGTGTACGCCTTGACAACCGCCACCATTCAACCTAAATAAACCAGCTATAGGAAACATTTTTTTGTCTTTCCTCTCCTTTTTTGTGCAAGCATCAAACTAGACCGTCATGGTACCTATGTGTGTTTATCAATTACAAAAAACTGCATGCCATCAAACGAAGAAAAAAGGGATGGACAAAGCTTCGTTGTAATTTTTCAAGAATTGAGACTTGGCGTGAACAATGAAGACTAATTATTTCATGAATAATGACATATATATGAATTATTTCATTCTTCCTATTCTTCCCAACATTACCAATAACGGTGGCAATATTGTGAAAATGGGAATAAATAAATATATCATTATCCTCTGAGATGTTGTAACAAAAAAGACAACAAAAAAGAAAAATAAAAATAAATAAACAAAATTCCCAAGAAAATTGGCTCTTTAAGGGGGTCCTCCCCAAAAAAATTTTTTGATCCGATTGGTCTGAAATTTGGTCAGTATATGTATTTTGCAAGACAAACATATTTGAATCGCAAAATTTTTGATTAAGGCCTTAGTTTTTCCGAAAAATTTGAAATATTAGTTTTTTGAGTCACTTCTATACATATTTCAAAAGAATAGAAGCCATTGAGTTGTGGAAAAGACAGTTTTGGAATCCTTGAAACATGCCTAACAAAAGTACATTCAGGGATTTTTTATATTTATTCATTTATTTATATTATATATGCGATATTTTACCAATATATAAAATATACCGAAATTTCTTTATATTTGAACTATGATAAAAAAATTAGAATGTAAAAATTGAAAAAGTAGCAATGTTGTTTTGTTAGATATGTTCCAAGGATTCTAAAACTGTCTTTGTTTTCTTCCTAGCATAAAAACTCAATGACATCTATTCTTTTGAACTTTTAAAGTAAGTAACTTTACACTACAGGCCAAAAACAAAATTTTTTGTTGAAGTGTAATATAATGGAAAATTTATGTAATTGAATGCTGTTTTCATTTTTATTTCGATAATCTCCATGCATAACTTCATATTCACACTGAATTGTAATTTCCATAACAAAAAAAAAATAAAAATAATTTATACTAATTTCATATAAATTATGAAATTTGACTATAATATGTAACTTTTGTAAAGAAACACAATTTCTTCCAAACATGTTTTTTATTCAGGCCTCAGTTTTGAAAAAACTTGACATATTGGTTTTTATTCCATTGGGATAGCTATTTCAAATGAATAGAACTCATTGAGTATTTATGCTAGAACAAAAACAAAGATAGTTTTAGAATCCTTGGAACATATCTAATAAAAGTACGTTCGTTAATTTTCCATTTCTTTTTTTTTTTCTTTTTATATGTGGTCGAAAATTAGAGATTTTGGTCCCCTTACCCCCCCCCCCCCCTGGGGGGAATTTATAGTCCGTAGCGCCATAAAACTTTAGGACCGAATAGTCCACCACCTAAGAGTCCTTTTCCAACAAAAACATGAAAAATGACATCGGAGAGAAAAGGGGCCTCGGAGGACCCCCTTAAACTTGAGAGCGTCTACTCGCACTGATACTTTCAATGCATCCGAGACTTCATGTTATATTTATTAAAAAAGAAAGGAAAAGACTATATCGTGTGAGAAGACGCGTGGTTTTGAATATAGGTGAGCTGCACAAAATGCTAAAATGATAAATTAATAGGGCTTTTAAAGTTCAATGTTTCCAACTTCTTTACAGCAAGTGAATATCAGTTTTAAAAATTTATAGATAAATTTTTTTTTTTTATATTTACCTATTTTCATTGTTTTAAATTTAATTTCCTATTATTATTCACTTCTGGCTTGTGCTCGCATGAAATGTATTGTCGTAATAATAAGAGGCAATTAGGCAAAATGAGTTTTTGAAAATATATCCTACACATAAATAGTCATAAAATGGAGGTATTAATTCTCTAAACTACCAAATAATATTGAATTCCTCCATTTATTAATTAATTACTAAATAACTAAACCATCGGTAATATTGAATCACTACGAAGACCGACCCAGTAAACTATTTGATGCGCATAAAATAAATTGTCTTTGGTACTGCACACGAAGTATTTGTATTTTCTTTGCAATGCCATTTAATGAAAGGTTCATGTCCAATACTTCTTGGACAGTTTTTGTACCACGTTGCCTCAGCACTTTATTCCTGTTCACGTCGGATTTCACTTTCCATAAACATTCGTGTTCTGGAAAAGCGTCTATGAAGCGCAATGTTTGAGCTCATGTCCATTCTACACCAGAACTCGACATGACGGTGTACCTTCCTTCTCAACTTTCTATGCGGCACTGAAAATCATCCTAGCTCCATGCTGAAAATGAGCAAGCAGCATGCTGGCCAGTGTACTGCTGGACAACCTCCAAGCACAAAAACGTCAGCGTGCTGGCGAAATTTGGCCATTTCGTGAGCACGCTTGTCAGCGCGCTGAGGAAATTTGGCCAGTGAGTCGCGACCTTAATTGAGGATGAGCGTAACGGTCGATCATCGCAACATACCGGTAAACAATCAATAAAACATCAATAAACATGTGTTCTGCATCTGATGCAATACTACGTCACAATTTATCTAACGCAACATTGCGAAGAAAACAGTTACAACACCAATCGCGACCTTGCAAAAGTCACTAACTGCCATTGCGTTGCGCGATGACTCACTGTCGTGAGCTGTGAGATCGAGTCACGAGTGCCCTGAACGAGCCCCTAGATCAAATTTTTAGGGTAAATTAATTTACGGACAGTAACGTTATTTTAAATAAACACTTTTAATTCTATGAAATTTTCCGGAAAAAATCAAATTTTTTGAAATATTAGCTGTTTATTGTTTTAAAGGATGAAATTTAACTACACAGCTGCTCGCAATATTTTTTTTAATTTACTTGGCAAAAATTGAACAAAATATCTTCCACCTACATCAATGCACTTTTCAAATCTTAACCTTAACGACTGCCGGATGTCATGAAATACATCTGGCATTTCAGTAATCTCATCAGCAGCCACTGCAATTCTGGACACGAGATCTTCCTCAGATCTCGCCTCCTGGCCTCTTCCCGAGATTAGACATCACTGAAACTAAATTTTATTATTGTAAACTCTCATGGAATAAAAGTGTTTGCAACGTAAATTCAAAATAAATAATTCGAGTAATTGTGTAATTAAATATCACCCTTTAAAACAATAACCAGCTAATATATGAAACCCCGTTTTTTCGGAAAATATCATAGAAGAAAAAGTGTTCATTTAGCATTTTCTACATGGTGTGCAATTTTGTACCTCTTGTTCTAAAACACCCTGTATGTATACGAGCACATATTTTCTTGAAAAAAATATTAGCAACATAAAAATAAATTAATTTGTTCTATGAAATCCATGTTACTCTCAAACTATCTCCTTTTTTACAAGAGGATACTGTGTGCTGAATTTTGGTCTATTTTTTAAACTAAAAACGGAGCGCAGGCGGAAACAACTAATCTAGAAATTTATCGAGCCTAGGTGGCTAGTTGGCAAGATTAACATACATTCATACTCATAAATTTAGTGCACATCTGTATATTTTGCGGTTGAAGCAAAATACTTTCTGTAAAGGATAATTGTTATTTATGGCATCTGACCACTCGCACTATAATAGTATTATTTTAGAGTAACTTGGATACCACACGTACTTCTATAACCTCACAGGATCCTACTAAGCACCTCTTCAACTAAAAGATTTCACACCATATGGATGCAACGTTCGAGTCTCTAGTCCTCAAAAAAAGGCAACAGATGCCCGGAAAATGGAGTTTTGTCAAAAGCCAGCAAAGAATTGCGGTAGTTTTGCATTTCACGTTTCTAAGTATATTATGTTTTGTAGTCTTGGGCTTAGAAGACAGGACTGTGCAAAACTTGTTACGGTTCGACGTGGAGAACGCTATGTTGCACGACTTCAAACCTGGAATTGCCAAGAACATTGAAGTGCAGTTGCAGCTGAGTGACGTCTTCGTAAAACAATGGAGCTGGAGAATGCCAGACGCAGTAGGGCCACTTTTTTTGCGCTTCGTTAATGTCAATGAGAGAGCGTGCTTGACTAAATCCGACTCAATGTGTCTGGGTCCGCTGGAATTTGACAGAAAAGTAATTAGAGATCAAATCAGCGAAGTGATGACCGAACTCCCTGCATGGAAACTGTCCGAGTGTAACTCGGGGTACCTGAAGTTGAAGTTCAAGGAAGACTGCGAGGTTGGGGCCGTGTCGAGTGGACGCTGCTTCACCTGCGAATATCCTACCGCAGGCCACGTACTGAACGTGCCCAAGTTCTCACGTGACCCAATGCAGTACAGACGGTGCTTCGCGCAACTCGTTGCGTGTCTGAGTGACAGAGATGCAGAAGGGTTACTGCAGCGGGAGGCCAGGTTTTTGCAGATTAGTCTCGCATTTAGAGACCACCAAACAGACATTTTCTACGAGATTTTCATTAACATTGAAAGAATCACGACGGAACACTGGCGCCTGTCTAGCAAAATATTGTTGGGTTATATTAGAGGAGCTTTCTATAACGGTAATTATCATGGTTATACCGACAATTTCTTTTTCATTTTGATAGCTCTATCAGTGGTTTTTGCTCTAATTCTAACTCTATGGGATGCTTCCTCCATCTTGTACAGAAAAAGTGATTGGTCATCATCCAATTTTTGGAGCAAATTTACTGTGAATGGGGCTCTTATCATTTGCACTTCAAGGAATCTGTATAATCACATATGGCTCATAATATATTTTACGGGGATCAGCAACTTTTTGGAATCAGACGGGCTGGAAAAAAGGATAACTCCTCTTCTGCTGCGGCAGAATGAGTGCGAACAACTACTAAGTGCCATAGCGGTGTTAGTGG
Source organism: Morinoia aosen (assembly GCA_030386875.1). NCBI lineage: Eukaryota > Metazoa > Arthropoda > Malacostraca > Amphipoda > Talitridae > Morinoia > Morinoia aosen. Next base: position 26,514,259 of record CM059557.1, on the reverse strand, counting down.
GAATAAAGCTCTGCCTGTACGGGGACTACTTCTCCAAGAACCTCACTACTTTTGTTATCGCATTGCGGAAAAGCGTGACTAAGTCGCGCTACTATTTTTATTACCTGGCTTTCCTATACTTGTGTCAGGCTCAAGTCTTGACTTTGGTGCTACACAACTGTGGTGCAAAGGTTCAGTCCTTAATGGACGCCCTCGTGTGGACTCACGTGGCCTTCATAGGGGAAGAGGAAGAACAAGATGAAGTCATAAGCGGTCAGCCAGAATGCAAGCTTTTACCTATCATCTTCAAGAGCGTCCTGATCATCATCGTGAAGCTTCTCCTCCTCACCATCATCCTGACCCAGTTCTTGGGAATGGTGCAGAGCGTGAGGGTATCCGGACTGCTTCAAATCCAAAGATCCCGTCTAAAAAGGGCGTTGCAAGAGAGTGTCCACCATAACGCTCAAACAGTCGCTTCCTAAGAACCGTAAAATGAAAGGCACAAAGGAAATGGTAGCTTAAATAATAGCTATAAAGTACAATCACCGAGGTCTCTTGTTATTTCATTAGAGTCAAATGCAATGTAAGAAATCTTTTGCCTGTTGTGTTATTCAATATATCGATGATTATGAATTTGAATTTTTCTCTCATATTTCTAAAAGGGGATCTCAAAATTAATGGATCGAAACACGATATTGCTGCTCCGAAAAATCCTAACCGGCGTTGAAAAGTGCTGTTGAAGCTGGTCAGTATTCTAAACTAAACGCCGGGTTTAACTTAGTGGACTAAAGTTAAAGTACTATTTTCATCATCATGAGTGAGGTCTTCATCACAATGCGATAATCAAAAGTGAAATTTTTACACTCGCACATTATCACCTTTGCCATGTTATTGATTAATGAGTAAATAGAGGCAGCACTCAAAACAATGTCGTATTGAGTATGCAAATCAATCAACAGTAACATCAGTTTTCCTTTACTATCACATCGATCGAATTTAACTTATTTAAGACTATACTACTTAACAGACTTCATCTACCATTGCCGGTTAAATATTAAATTATTTTCTGTTAAACTGTCATTTCTACCTCTACACAGCACACTCTAACGATTTGTAATAGCCAATTGTACCATTCAATAGATCAAAACCCTCGGTGTTACTTACATTTAACGAAAAGAGAAAGCGTTGGCATCATCCCTTGGAATACATAGCCAACCTCTGTCCCCTCAGGGGGATACAAGTATTTTATCTATGAGAATTAGCGCTCACAGGGGGACTATGTGAGGGCCTGAGCTAAAAAAGGTTAGGGAAGCCTCCTTTTGTTGAAATAGAATAGGTTTTTGTTTTGTTACGGACCATCTTTTTTCGGTTCACTGCTGTCCTGTTTTTCAGCACCTACTACTTTCTTCTTCATCTTTTTTCTTGTTTCATGAACTTCTTTCCTAGCTTACTGTTTCTGTGCACCTTGTGCATAGATTCCGCGTTCCCTCAACTCCATACTAAATGGTGCCTTCGTCTTTCCTCTCTTGGAACATCTTCGTCGTGGTTAAGGGAGGCTAAAACTTTCTTACATAATAATAATAATAATAATAATAATAATAGCCAACCTCTGTTGCTAGTCGGGGACTAGGGTCTTCAGAACCTTCAATAAATTTAAAGACGCGTTGGAGAAAAATTTATAATTATCAGCCCAAGACAGACTTCATTTTCTTCGTAACACACAACAAACCTGCAGTTAGTATACATGAAATTTGGTCAATGAAGAGGTCTAAATGCCTCTTATATAATGAAACCTGTAGAAGTGCTACAGACTTGGAAATCTTTGAGCTGAATTGCAGGATGATAGACGATGAAATTGAACTACACATGAAGAAAAAGTAATACCATTTAACCAAAAAACAAAATTCCTATTACTTTTTATTAGAAACTTTACATATATTAGCACCGAATATTATTCAGTTGGTCATTCTCGAATTGCGAGTTCGAGTGTGTCTCAAAAACTTTACGCCGCATCTTGAAAATTCTCTCCCCTGCCCTTTTGAGGGAGCGTTCCAGAGCCTGAATTTATGTGTGTGAAGATGCATAAGCTTTAGAACACAGAATGAACTAAACATAAAAATTAATTGTGTAATCAGATGATAAGGGGAGCTACATTTCCTCGCTCCAAACCTTCGTAACTCATCGTGACACCATGTACTGTATGGTGACACCATTTACATACTGAACCTTACATACTGAACCTTATACTGAAAAACCTTTCAAATCCAATTTTTGTAATGCATTTCATGCATCAACTTTTTAGATATAAACTGTTTTTCTTTCGTTACTTCTTTCTTTCTTTTACTTTCTTTTCTTTCTTTTACTTTCTTTTTCTTTCTTTTTCTTTCTTTTACTTTCTTTTTCTTTCTTTTTCTTTCTTTTACTTTCTTTTTCTTTCTTCTTTCTTTTGCTTTCTTGTTCTTCCTTTTTTCTTCTTTTCCTATATTTTTTTCTCCTCGTATCTCTTTTTCTTTTTAATTTGTTTCATTTTCTTTCATGTGTCTGTTTGTTTGACGGGTTGGAGAGAGCGATGTCTGGTTGATTAGTGAACGGCATATTTTTAGAATGCGCTCTAGCTTCTATACTTGGAGGAGTGTGCTCGTTCAACTGAAAAAATCATGCTCACTTATACAATTCATTAAGCAAAACTGAGAGGAGATTTCTATATTCCTAAAGGAGTACCCATATCATGATAGAGGCGGAGTTTGATATTTAGAAACTGCTACAAGCATAGTAATTTAAGAATATGCACGAAATTTTCCAAGCGCATTATCATTCTGGCAGTTTAACTTCTCTATAACAGGGAAAAGTTTCTCATCTGGAAAGAGGATATCATCTGTTGGGGCAAAATCTTTGGACTTGGTCAAAAGAACCCTTTTCTCTCGCCTTTTGGAGGTCTCTGTGTTGTTGATTATATAATCTTGAATGGTGACAAGTTCAGGTCTCTTTTTTACTGCGCTCCTTACGTTTGTTCTCACATTCACTGCCAAGACTGACTTCTGCATTAATCCCTACGAGCAAAACGCCTGTGTTAAGTCACACGGTCACACGTATATAAGTAGGTACGTGCGCACACAAGTATATCCCTATGTTCAAATGTATGCATGCAATTATGTACTTTTGTATGAATGGTACTGAATAAGTACGTACATACGCAATTAAATACGGATATAAAAATTAACTTGAATGAGTACCTACTCGTATGAGTACATACGTACGCAAAGAAGTAAGTACTTACGAACATACTATCTCAAGTAAGGACGGATAGTTGTACGCACAGAATAATGTACGCACGGAAGGGAGGAAGGAACGAAAGAATAATGTACGTCTTTGCTTCATCACGTACGGAATAATGTACGTACTGAATAATGTAGGCACGTAAGTTAACAGGTCCTAACGTAAGTACGCACGTAAGTTAACAGATCCTCACGTAAGTACGCACGTAAGTTAACAGATCCTCACGTAAGTACGCACGTAAGTTAACAGGTCCTCACGTAAGTACGCACGTAAGTTAACAGATCCTCACGTAAGTACGCACGTAAGTTAACAGATCCTCTCGTAAGTACGCACGTAGGTTAACAGATCCTCACGTAAGTACGCACGTAAGTTAACAGATCCTCACGTAAGTACGCACGTAAGTTAACAGATCCTCACGTAAGTACGCACGTAAGTTAACAGATCCTCACGTAAGTACGCACGTAAATTAACAGGTCCTCACGTAAGTACGCGAGTAAATTAGAGCGTACTCACGTGCTCAAGCAAGTGCGTACGCTCGTAAGTACATGTACGCAGGTACGTGTGCACATAAACAGATGCGTACAGATGCGCTCATGTAAGTATGCTAACACGAACGAGACACGAAACCGTACGTTCGTACGCACGTACGAGATACTTTTAGGTCATTTCAAAATGCCTTGGGAATTGTTTTCTTTGGCTTTCATTTTCCTCATTCCAGTTTGCATGTTTTCTTCGTTATCATGTCTTTATCTTTTGTTCTTCTTCTTTCCTAACTTACAGCCTCTGTTCGTCGAGGTTGTTTACATCACTGAAAAATAATTAAATTTCTTGCATAATTATCAGTAATTATGCAAGAGGAAATGCACAAAATTTTTGCGGTGAAATTGTTATGCGATTTCATTGAACTCATTAAATTCATTAAATGCTCATTCTCATCAAATCTTATCATACGAACTTCATTCTGATCTTAAATTGCTGCAAGAAATGATAGCTGCTTGGTATATCACAGTAAAAATACCTCAAAATTTTCTCTGAAATTGATATTATGAACTTAATAATTACATCTGATGCAGTTGCGCTGTCTGTTAAGTCAAGTTCCATATACTTCTCATATTTAAAATATTCAATGAGGAGAAGAAATACACACAAATAGAACGTAACACGAACTTTGGCCTCAGAAAGGTACGGTATGTACTTCCTTACGCACAAGAAGATGTTGTTTACAAACCAGATGACGCAGGCGATTGGGAGGACGCTGAGCCACTTCACAATGTAGCACACCTGCAGGTAGAGTTTCCGGTAGGTAGAGGGCCCACGCTCGTAGCGGGGGCGTGCAGCCAGAATGTCAACTATAGAAATGTTCAGAAAGTAACCAAGTCAACATCCAGGTTATACCAGCACTCAGCGAACTGCACTAGCCTTTTGAGCCATGAGGAAATGAATCTGTACGACAAAAACAGTTGTTTATTACCTGACAGAATTATGTATTGTCATGGATTTAGTGAATTACACTGTCGCCCTCTTCAAATGCTCATCCTCGCTCCAAATGAATCTTTGCTGTCTACTTCTTGCTATGACTCACAGGTGATTAGCGAAAGTACCATTGTTGGAGCGAAACAAGTAAAAGAAAAATTTCATTGCATAGGTAATTTGTGTGATACTACGACTTCACATAGTGAAACACGATGCGGATACTCCTTGAGCTACTACTGAAGTAAATTAGGGCAGTCAAAATGAATCAGGCTCTCATGTGTCGCTTATGTGTTTGTTTTGTTAGGGTCAGGTTATTGTGAAAATCATGATTCTGGTAGTTTGAATTGAGCACAGATTAGGTATGACTGCGTGACCTAATCAGATAGTCGTTAGGCCTCACGGCCTCCTTCCTACGTATGCGGGCGTAGACCGGGCTACCTCATAGCTTGAGGACCGGCCTCTGCCTTACTAAACGTTGGGCTCGATTTGTAAAGGAAGCAGACACACGAAGTGAACACATGATAGAATCACTTGTGAAGTATGATGGGAAAAATTCAGAACTGAACGGACGTAAAAAAAAAAACATAATATAATAATTGAGATATAATCTTGGACTAGACAAATAGATAGTACATTCTCTGACTCTCTTCTTACATCTGAAAACAATAAATCAACAAAAAATACCCATTGCAGTCGTTGGATTAACATGTTTGAGAGATAAAACATGATGACCTCTTGACAATTCGACATTTCTCGCAAGTATTTTTTTAACGTGCTAAACTTAAGAGTTTGGGGCGCGCTAAGTCTGCAAGCGAACGAAGACGGAAATTTTAGCAAATTTCTAAACTAAGAAGAAAAACAGAACTTCTATGCATTCAACATTAAATAAAACTGTCACAAACAAAGGTGCAACACCCACATTCAAAGGGCAGCTTACCAATGGCGGGGCAGAAACACAGCGCAATGAAAATAGAGAACATTGTTTCGCTGACACAACGAAAAATGAAGAAGTCTTCTGGAAAGAAGCCCGGATCCACCAACCTACAGACCATAAAGGCTTAATTACAGAAAAATATCGTTCCATCTTCGCCCCACAATTTAGACAGCATGTGAAAGTGTATTACGCGCCAAAATATCTTGAAAATAATCTTGATAGAATCTAAAGTGCTGTTAAGTCGATGGAAAATTTAAGAAAAAGATGACCGTGGTAAGGAATAAAACAATTTTTCTTCAACATATGTCTATGAGGCATATTCTAATATTATCCTTCAAAGTGAAATGTTCGATATTTTCTCAAATATTGTGTCATATAAAACCTCAGAAATAGTGTTATGGTTTACTTAGATTTTTCCATTTCATTCACAGCACGAAAGACGAAAATACTTAAAGACGAAAATGCTTAAAAGTTGTTTCAACACCAGTCAATTTGGAGTCGGAAAATATTTTAGCATGTAATGTAATGAGAGACATGGCTCTAACATATCTTAATTCATTTCAAGTTATTAAAATTGAAGGTATTTGCTAATCAAATTTACAGTTACGGGTTTTCTATGCGTGCCTGCAATGCGCAAATGACTAATAAGGCAAGGCCAAAGCCTCTGCTAATAGTTCCTGCATTTTGTTAAAATTGAGGTGTGACTCAATCCTGAAATTTCATTTTCGGTGAAGAATTAAATCTCATTTGAATAATTTTACGACGCATTTATGCACATTGCACGTACCTACTCTGGATAAAATTGTATAGAAGATGGCTACCTTTACTCTGCTTTCTGTTGTAGATATTCACATTAATAATTCATTACCAGTATAAAAAAATGAGAATGTCCTGATCTTATTCCCAAAAAAAAAATAGTTTTTCCCATGCAAAGTTCCCATCATTAGAAAGGTCATAAGTCTCAAACAGAAAATATTTCCAGAGCCATAAAAGCAGTATTTTATTGAAGCCTGGTCATCTTTCGGTATTGAAAAACTGTTTTTGGCCCTACAAACATGTTAATGAGCATCTGTGATTCCGCTATCAATAACAGCTGAGAATTATACGAAACACAGCACTCAGCGTCGGCTCAAATGTGAGCATTTTGCTACGTAAAGACGAACACCAACTCACTTTCTTTATACCAGTTGGGATAAAACGTGAAAAATTACGTTGGGTAAAATAATTAAGAAACTAAATAGCAAAACAATGGGTGAACACTCACTCCACTCTACTTCTGTTGATCACGCAGACCATTGCCTGGCAACCCTTGCGGCAAATTGGCAAGCTTGAAGAGTAATTCAAGGTCGAAAGTCAGCGATGATCACAAGAAATGTCAAAATTCTTGACGCTGATAAAAATTTACAGCTTTTCATGAGCCTCTTCAAATTATAGGCAGCAGGCCTCTCTACAGCTTCGCAACCGTCGTGCAACATGGCCTGTCTATTCTTGCTCCCCATGTGGCTGCTTGGTGCCTCGCGTCATCGAAGCGATCGCGGCAGCCTCACTTTTCACCCACCACGCCCAGAAAGCAACCCACCTCACTTGGCACTCCACAGGCTTGCGGCTGCCAAAGTAGGCTCTGTATTAGTGCTTAGCTGACTGCCGTGTTGTGGCCTTGCGGTGGAGGTGCCGTGGTGATGTGGTGTGGTTGTGGTCTGGTGGCACTAAATGATTCAGTATTACCGAGAACTATACTGATTGGGTGGTAATGTGGTGTATCGTAGTATTAATCATGCAGAGTTGTGGAAGTGCCATTTTAGGACGTCTATTCTTGCTCTGAAGTTATACCATTATATTTTGTGTGATGTGTTACAGAATTGCAGACAAAAAAATTTATTCGGAGCATACGAGAAGATGAATTTTCTATCTGATGCTCTGTGTTTCACTTAAGTACGTACGTTTATCACAGCTTACAAAATACACTTGATAATAATCTGACTTCAACATCAAGCACCCTTCGTACAAAATTATTCTGAAAATACATACCGTGCACGAATCCTTATCTGCTAAGGATTGGTTCAGTCATTCCTATGGTACATTGATGGTTTTCTACAACCTATTCTTTCTACTGGCATAGGCATACGTAGCCTATTGCAACGTTTTCTTCCTAACGTTCTAAACAAGTTTACTTAAAAACCTCGTCTTTGCACAAAGCTAAGAGCGAGTAAAGTCGTAGAAATGCAATGGAACCAATTGCATCCATTATCCATTACGCGCCACTATCCAAATCACAGTCGGAAATTAAGGGTATTTGATAAACAGATAACCATACAAGAAACGTGAAATTAAATAAAACAATTCAGCCTTTATTCACAATGTAGATCATATTTTTCACTGGTTGTGCGACTTGCAGACATTTTGAAACCGACTTTGAATGATTGCACCGCGCGTACTAACTACTGAAGGGAAAAACAAAAGGCTTTACGCTGCCAGAAATTGTTACGAACTCTTTCCTAAAACATGGAAACTCCTCACCACACGCTAGTGTTTTCAATGATGCAATTACTTCAAATTGTAGAAGCCATAATTTGCAGCACGTTTTTTGTTTTGAAACGGGAAATGTACGTTGCAAAAAAATTGACCTCCCAATTTTTACAATGAATCGCCAATCCTCATTGTTTCCTCAGTTTTGATCCTGACTACATGAACTGTGACTCAAAGGCTCTGTCTTTTGATAGAGACTCATTTCTTAAACTGCTCTCACCACTTGATTTTCCCACATTATGCTGAGCCCTACCTCAACCAGCTGACAGGGATGTGGTGTGAGTGCCTGCCTCGAGAGGGCAGGGCATCGCTCTGACATGGACTTCTACCCAGTTAAATGTAGCGAGTTTTAGTCATTTCATGGTATGCTTTGTGAGGGGTGAATAGTAGAGCAGAAGGTATCTGCAAGAAACGTCATTATACAGAGGTACGGAATTTTATTTTTGAGAGTGTGAGTAGAAGCATTTACCATAATTTAGAGCAGTGGTTCTCAACCTTTTTTCGCCTATTCCCCACTTTTTAGTGAGCCAACATTCCATTCCCACCACAGCAACTTCCTTTTACTTATCTGCGACATTCCTAACCCAGCAGTGTTGTCCCTTTACCCAAACATGACATTATTGTTGTTTTTGGAATTAAGACAGACTGTAAATGTTTGTGATTTGGTATATAAGTCAACATTTAGATGTAATGTATCAGATTTTGAAATACTTTCAATTTTTCTTGGATGGAAACAAATGCACGAAATTCCCCACCTGGCAACTCCACCATTCCCCACCAGTGGGGAATTCCCCACAGGTTAAGAACCGCTGATTTAGAGTAAAATAAAAATTAGTTAAAATTTTTCTGACTGCATGGCGTTTCAGTGTTTATACATGATTTTTCTTAACATAATTTTTTCTACTTGAACATGAAGCGTTAAAAAATGTGACATTTTCGTAAATGAACTAGAGCTTTCAATCTTGAGCTTTACTCCTAAATTTGGATTAAATGCACGACATAAATGTAACCTGTCAGCGTTTCCATCTTTAACACTTTCTTCTACCTTCGAAGCTTTTTTTTCTGAGATCGACGCATTCTCTTCCACCCTAATAGCTGTTTTTTCCGTCTTCAACAGGGATGTTTAATCTCATATAAGTTGAAACCTGTCATAACATGTCATTGGATTTTGAAATACCTTATTGAAAATGCCGAGATGCAGTGACGGTTACCTCCAGTCAAGCTAGTCATTTTTTCACAAATTCATACGCGTGCGTAGATCGAGTAATCATAATTAATATCTTCCTTTCCTAACGAGGAGACGTCAGGGCCTCGCACCGAGGGGCTTCGAATCCTCGATCGTTGCACTAGAAAGTGAGTGCTCTTAGCCACTAGACGCCTCCTCTCGTCTCCAACCTACGCCTGTCCATTTCTGACGCTTTTTCCTCTATCTTCTATATTTTCCCAGGTCATGTCCCCATGTTAATAATGTAGGTCAAGCGCACAGTACCAAACATCATTTGCTTGCAGAATTCAGTTGTTTGGCAAAGTATATGATGTAGAAAATAACCCATAGATAATAGGGCCCCATCAGCCCTGAAGTATCCATCATAATGTTGTAAATGCATCTGAAGCTATAATTATGATTCATTCAAAAAGACAGTAATGGAGAAAGTTAATCAACCATTGTATAACCCTCCAATTACGAAAGATTCAAGAAGACGCAAGATAAATCACATATTTATTACAATCATCCTTTCAAGTACAAGTTATGTAAGGAAAGTTAACGACCTTGTCATTAATTTCGAAAAGTAATAAATAGAACTGGTAAAAGAAACGCATTACGATGCAATGCTCGGCGCACACGGACCGTTCTGACAACTGCATGACGGCACTCCGTGTGTGAGGTTGAAATTGCTGTCAACTGAAGTGCAACATGAACGACCGTTGAAGGAATGGCTATTCTATTCACCTTTATACCGCATGAATTAATGCGGGGATCGTGCAGTGTGAGAGCGTCTCATCCATTTACGGTACTAATCGACACCACGGCGAAGCTCGGCGGAAAGAGAATGATCCTTTTACAGAAAAATTTGCGATGGAAAAGTGATGAACAATCAGATATCAACGATCTCCTTTTCTTAATAATATCTAGAAGGAGAGGATGCCTTCCTTAGTAAAATCCCATACCCTGAGTTGCAGTATCTCTGCAAGTAGATAGTACCATTACGCGGCGTATTTCTATTTAAAATTAAATGTATTAACATTATTAAAAGCACAGGTTCTCCAATTATCTTGTCTCAAATCCCAGTAAGTGCAGACTACTTCTCACCTAAATGTAAAACTTGAAACGGTAAAGCTCCGTGGCACAGTGGTTAAGGGATCAGCCTTGTATGTTGGAGACGAGGGTTCGTATCCCGGCGCTGGCGCGGAGATTTTCCCCGTTGGGTATAAGGGAAAGCTCAAGCACAATACCCCACTCAACCCAGGTGTCGGAAATGGGTACCGGCGTTACGGGGGAACCGTCATGGTGTCCTATATAAAGGCTTAGTTATAAGACATTTGAAAAACCAATGCTTAAGATCATATGTATCAGGCTTGATTGGAAATAAAGCATCCCAAAGATGCCGATGTTTTTTTTTAAAGTAAAATAATACGGAATTTTTACTCCCACGGTCTTGGAATAGCATTGTAGTTGGAAATTCAAAGACATATTTACTCAATGGAGAAATCACATTTTTGTCTCTCGCATTTGGGACGCTCAATAATTTAGAGGCTGGTCTTCTATTTTGTATTTAATTTTATTCTGCAGCTTGTAACCTGTGAGAAGCAAGCCTCAAAATCCGGGAGTTATATTTTTCAAAATGTGCATTTGAATTTAAACCATCGAGCGATTCAAATTTCTCAAAATTTAAGAATAATAATAGAACCTCGCCCTTACAATATTATGTGCCGTAGATGAACTTTATTCTCTAATTATTTCTTTTACTTCTTGTTTTTAGATAGTGCAACCTTCAAATATACAGTGAAGAATATATGTTTTTATATAATGACTCGAAGTTTAATTCACTTCCTAAATTTTAATATGTTTGCCATGAGCTCTTTCAAATTATGGTTTAGATGGTCCACTCGAGGAAAAATTTCGATACACAAAACTCTCAGTAAACTTTTTACACATGAGAACAAGTATGGTGTCCAACTTCTACACAAGTTTAGTGTTACCCACAGATTATAATGCATTTAATTGAAAAAATTCAGTTGATTAGTGTTATACTGGGTACTGTGTGTACACATTACTGTTTACACGCAGTAAATAGCAAACAGTACCGTGGGAAAATTGTTTCGCGAAATTTTTAATCGTATTTTACACAGATGGCGTCGCAAAAAAGTCAACGGCCTTCAGTGTCGCCAAGAGCTGGCGATAATCAGCAGCAAATTGTGGCCAGTCCCTACCCTGGAGGATATCCTCCCCAAGGTAGTTACCCGCCGTGCTACATGATGCCCTTCCCACAACCCGGTCCCTCAGGAGGACCCATGGCTCCCTGGCCGTACCCGCCGGCACCCATGAACCCATGGGGAGCGCTCTCTCACCCCCACGCCGCCTCTGGCCAAGGAGACCCATCGCAAGACCACTACACTGTCGACTCAATGCGCCGCATCTACAGCAATGAGGATGCAAGTATTGAAATCGAGCGGGTCAAAGTTCAGAGGCGTCAGCAACAATTTGTTCCGTCCCAGTCTTTCCCCTATCCTTATTTTTCTCCCAATTTCAATCCTAATTTTCCTCACAATTTTGCGCCAGGTTTCCCTCCGAACTTTCCACCAAATTTTGCTAACATGGGGGCAGATTCTAAAGGACTCGTACCAGCTATTGGACCTGCCACTGCTCCTGTCCGAAGACCACCACCTAGAAAGAATCGAAAAAATAAATTGAACAATCAGCTAGTGCCTTCCAATGCTGCAAACAGCAGCTTTCATCCTCCAGCCTACCCATACCCTGCCCCTTACTTTTCATACGTTCCATATCCGTATCCTTATCCATATATTAGTTATCCAGCACTTCAAGACTCTTCTGTCCCTGCTGAATCGCTCCCTCCAACGACTCAAGTTGATTCCGGGAACAGTAAAAATGATTCAATTTCTCTAAGACGCACCTTGGAGTCGTCCGACTCTCAGCAGATCGACTCAGGCCCAAGTCGATCAGTCCGAGATTCTATTTCACCAGACGCAGGACGGCCATTGTCGCCGAACGCACCGTCTCAGGTATCATTAACGACTGAATCCATCAGCACAGATATAAACCCATCTGACAGTGTGTCGGCTGGAGGCTACCGCAAAAGCGGCAGAACATCTAGGCATGAGGGTGACAAGGACAACCACTGGATGATCGAAGTGCAGAAACACTTAGCGAGCATCGATGCCCTGTCAGAAGAAGGAGATCGTTCTTCCTTCGCGACAGCTCAATCGGATGTTCCAACCCCACCTGTGCGCAGACGAAGACCCAAGTACGATTCGAAACAAGCAAGTATTGACAGCACCTCTGACCTCTGCAAACAACCTCTTGATATTGACAAGCAGGCGAGTACTGACAGTGTTGCAGGACACCGTAGACCGCCATTGAGCCATGAAGAAGCAAGTTTGAACATCAAGCAATCTCCAAAAGAGAGTGGGATGCAGTCAGATGTCACTAAGAAGAAAGCAGACGCAGATGAAGAGCAGCTTCCGCAGGCTAAACAGGTTCAGAATCAGGCTATTGAGGTGCGTAACTAAGTTAATTTTCATACTTATGAGGCTAGTTCTAACGTGGAGGTTTCGTTTGGAACTGCCTACGATTCGATTGTTCGTATAGCGACTAGCAAGGGATAAAGACTAGTCGAACGGGTAAATATTTATTTTTGGCCCACGGAATTATTCAGGAGAAAAGATTGGGGAACTTGACAACGTACTATAATCCGAATAGTAATGGAATATTATAATGGTGTTAGGATTCTAAGTACGGTCAATTACGACATGTTGGAATAACGAATAATCGCTTGATCAAAATGGGGTAAAGGTAGGGGAGGTAACTGTGTTTTGTAGATCCTGCAATTACACAAATAAAACAAAGGTTAGCATGGCGATATGAGGATCTCGAAATTACATAATGACAACAGTTAAAAATGACATATAAATTATTCAACTACCAACCTATATTTTCTACTATCGGGTTGTAATTTGAATATTAAATTAGCTAATCCTCTCGACTCGCAATTCCCTAATCGTGGGCACAATCCACACTAGAAACTAATTTATACTTTAAACTAACTTCTAATCTCTCACTCCTAAAGTCCCGAATGACGAACTGCGTTAAAACACTTCCACTTAACGACCGGGTCTTTTCAAAGTTACCGGGCCGCTACGTAACCGCCTCCATGGCGGCACGCTCCGGCCGGTCACACGTCACTCTACTTACGGCGTAAATTCTAGTCTCGTTTTCTACTTCACATGATCTTACAAAAATCATCAATATCTAATAAACTTCTTTCACTTATTAAATCACATTTCCCAAAATTAGTTTTATCAATTACATCACAAAATAAACCTCCTGTTCACGTCTATTACATCTTAACTTTTAAAACACGAAAATTGTCACTTCGAGAATAGCGAGACTCACCAGGTTGATCAGAGCACTTGTTTACACTATGAAGTTTAGCGGAGGAATGGGCTGCTAAGCAGCGAACCCTGCTTGAAGAGCGTGAATGTTGCCATAAAGTGGCACTGAACTCGTCTCATGAGACGGTGTAGATTTTATCTATTTTAATATTTATTTATCTTTTAAATAAAAGACTTTTAAAGGTACAAAATTACTTTAATATTAAATTCTAAATTTGTATTAATTATTCAGTAATTTTTCCGGGCACCACAGCACTACCCCGGCCAGACGCGGAGCGCCCTCAGACACCAAAATAGTAGTAGTCCGCTGAGGGTTTGAAACGAACGGTACGACCCGATCTAGTGCGAGGAGGAGGTAGCGAGGGTGCTGAAATGACCTCAGGACAGCGCGGAGAAGGCTGAGGAGGAGGAGGTTCAGGAGGAGTCGGAGATGAGGGTGTAGAAGGGGGCTTAGAAGAGGTAGGGGTACGACTATAGGCGGGTTTCAAACGATCAATCGATACGTTTGAATCACCCTGAGGAAGTTTAAGCTTAAAAAATTTTGGGTTACGTTCTAGGACTTCGTAAGGACCTGAATAAGGGGCTTCTAAGCTCCTCTTGATCCGGTCGACTCGCAACCAAACTTTTTCGCAATTCTGCAAGTCAACGGGCACGTAAACAGGTGGTGAATCATGGCACGAGCCTTCGGAAAGGCGTCGGAAATCGAACTTATGCATTTCGTTGACAAAGGTTTGGATAACGTCCGAAGAAAATGTTCTAGGCCTTGTATCGGCAACTAAAGGTTGAGGACAAAGCATATAGGCGCCAGTCACGGCGGTGAAAGGAGAAAAACCAGAAGAGTTTGGAGTCATGTGCAAGCCTAGCAGAACGATAGGAAGGGAGAAATACCAATTTTCTCTACGGGCCATAATGGCCGCTTTAAGAGTTCGGTGCAATCTTTCAACTAGGCCATTGGACTGAGGCCTGTAGCTGCACGTACGAACATGGTGAAAACCTAGGAGGTTCGCTAATTCACTGAAAAGTTCTCCCTCAAACTGTGCACCTCTGTCGGTCACCACTTCCAACGGGACCCCAAAGCGTGATATCCATCCGGATACGAAGGCAATGGCGACCGAGGAAGCAGTGGTATCAACCAGAGGAACAGCTTCGCACCATCTAGTAGCGCGATCAATGCAAGTCAATAGGTACTTGAAGGGTAAAGAAGTTGTAGAAGTAGGTAAGGAAGCAGGAGGAAGAGGGCCCACAATGTCGATGTGGACAGTGTGGAAACGATCAGATTGCGGAGCGATAGGGCTAACAGGAGATTTGGTGTGTTTATGCACTTTTGCCTGCTGACAATTTTCACAATATCGGACGAAACGATGGACATCTTTGTCCATATTGGGCCAGAAAAACCGGGCTTTCACATTTTTGGTAGTATTTTTATAGCCCGGATGTGCGAGATTGTGCAAGAATGCCATGATCTGCTCGCGACAAGCAAGGGGAACATAGGGTCGAGGACAATCGGTAGAGGAATCGCACCATAGTTTAAGATCAGGGGCAATATCGAAGGGTGTCAGCCTTTCTTTCAAAACACTCGTTTCAGGGTCGTCAGCTTGGGCTATAGCCAGCTTTTTGAGATCGAAAACGTCCACCGATGTTGCGCACACGGGGCGCGACAAGCAGTCTGCTACTACGTTCAGATCTCCTTTAATATACTCTATTGATGTCACGTATTCCGACAGGAAAGACAACTGTCTTTGCTGCCTATCTGATTTAGCAAGAGTTTTGGAGTAAAAAGCCGACACGAGTGGCTTGTGGTCAGTGAACAATGTCACTGAGTGACCGTCAACGAGTGATTTGAAATGCAGCACCGCTAGGAATGCGGCAAGTAGCTCACGATCGTACGTCGAGTACGTCTTTTGAACATCGGAAAGTTTCTTAGAAAAGAAAGCGACAGGTGCAGGTAGGGAGTCAATCAGTTGGTACAGTGCTGCTCCAACAGCGAAGTTAGAACTATCGGAAACAAGATGATATTCAGAAGCATCAGGAGAAGGAAAATGAAGAGTTGGACAGTCGGCGAGAGCCTGTTTTAGGTCACTAAAAGATTGCTCTGCTGCCTCAGTCCAAGGCAATTGTTTAGTTGACGGATAGTTACGCAAGAGTTCGGTTAGACCGAGAGCTTTGGTGGCAAAAGAAGGGATCATGGGGCGAAAAAAATTAAGCATGCCCATAAAACGTCGTAAGTCTCGAAAACATTGAGGACGGGCGCAGTCGGCAATCGCAGCCACTCTGTCAGCGGGAGGTCGTATGCCGTCCGCGCTCACCTCATAGCCAAGGAAGGTCAGTTTAGATTGGAAGAAACTGCACTTGTCAATCGACAATCGCAATTTATGTTGAGCGAGAAGGGTAAGAACAGTGGACACATCATTTAAGTGCTCTTCCTCGGTTTCGGAGGCAATGAGAATATCATCCAAATAGACGATGACGTTTTTTACGTTAACGAATAGGGCATCTATGTACCTCTGAAACGTCGGACCGGCATTCTTTAATCCAAAAGGCATGTACAAAAATTCATACAAGCCAAATGGAGTCGTTACAGCAGTTTTAGGGATAGATTCAGGAGCAACAGGAATTTGTAGGTAAGCGCGCTCTAGATCGAGCTTAGAAAAGATTTTTTTTGAGTGCAAGGACATTGTCAGAGAGCGAAGGTGAGGAATAGGGTATCTATCACATACAGTGAGAGAGTTAAGTACACGGTAATCTCCACAAGGTCTCCATTTACCAGGTTCCTTCTTTGGAACGAGGTGCAACGGCGATGCCCAAGGAGAATTGGACCTTCTAATGATGCCTGCGTTCAACAGAAATTCAAATTCCTTTCGAGCGGCTTCAAGTTTAGAACCCGTTAACGGTCGTGGCTTGAAGTGAACGGGGGAGCAAGAACCTGTATCAATTGAGTGCTGCACGGGGCAGTCGGTTGATGCATCGTTTGACCCGAGTCGTAAAGGAGCGGTCAAAATCGGGTGGTCGGCCAAGATTTTGCGTACCCGGGGATCTATTTGGGTCAAATCAGCGGAGTACGCGGTTAAGGAATCCTTCGAAAAATTAAGGGGAATTTTCCTACCTGTCAAGGTATCTATTAGATTACTGTTCTGGCAGTCAACAAGTATCGAGTGCGCGGCCAAGAAATCAATTCCTAGTATCGGCTGAACTACCTCCGCAATGACGAATGTCCATTGCAAAGATCTTCCCAGCCCTTTAATATCCACTACAAGATCGGCCTCGCCTCTGCAATTAATTCTTTCCCCTGACGCTGTAGAGAGTGTTACTGCAGTGGGACGTAGGTATCCTACCTCACAGGAGGGTGGTAAAATGCTAATCCCCGCCCCTGTATCGATGAGCAGATTAACCTCACTGCGACCTATACGTGCGCTTACTGAAAGCGGTCGTCCGACGGTCACAGCTTGAACAGACGACCGATCTAGTTTTCCGACCTACGGAACGGGCTAGCAGGTCTAGCGGGAGAGGAAGCTCTACTTGAGGGTCGAGAGACCGGCAAACCGGGTTTGTAATTAGAGCACCAGCGCCGGCATGATCTAGCTTCATCCCCATAGTAAAGGTGTGCTCTACAGACCCTAGGACGCTGGTTTGAACGAAAAGCTCTGATACCTATTGGTATGTTAGGGCTATTGTATTGCCCCGCTCTCTCCTCGTTTGCGTTACGGGCGTTACTTCGGTAATTCGTGTGTGCTCCCGCGTCAGGTGCCCTTTCTCGAAAAATTGGGTCCACAGCAGCTATCTGATGTTTCGGCAAATATTCCATATAGGTTTCTGCAATGGACGCCATAGTGTCCAAGTCGTGCTCCTGGCGCGCGGCTATCCAGGGGCGTATGGCTTCAGGCAAACTGCTCACGAACTTGAGTCGGAGGAAATCCTCCGACAGGCCTAAGTTGCTTTCAGCGGCTAAAGTGCGTAGCTTTGATAGAAATTCCCTAGGTCTGTCATGGCAATACAACCCCTTCTGTGAAAGGAGCTCATCAAAGAGTTCCTTTTCGGATCGGGAGTACCGTGCGCGCACAAACTCTTTTAACCCCTCATAATCAGCTGCCTCTATGAGCGTTTGTGGTATATGACGAGCTATGCGGCTACTCAACGCGCCTAATGCGTGGTGGAACTTTAACGATGAGCGACGCACCCCGGCGACAATAAACTGGCTTTCGAGAATGTTGAAAAACATGTGAGGATAAGCCTCATCAAAGTCGGGGGGACGTACCAATGCCGCGTTTGTGGGAATGTGCGACTCATTGTCGTCTACGGTTTCTTGACCGTTACTGTTTGGTGGTGGGGGCTCCATTTCTTTGCTCCCCCAATGAAAATAGGAAAAGTAGAAATATATATAGCGAAAGAATTTGAAAAATTGAAATAAATGCGATGCGTAAATACAGGAAACGTCGAAAATAGGATACGCTCGCGGAAAAAGGAAAAAAATAAAATAATGTGAAATATAATAGTTATAGCGATAGAGGTTGGAGGAAAATGTAGTGCGGGAAATAGAGAAAACGTCGCAATAGGGGAAACTCGTTGGAAAAAGCAATCAATAAAAAAAAAAGAATAGGAAATATAGAAAAGAGCTCGCTTGCGAAATATACTATGGTGCACCGGAATGGACTCTCTACTTATGCAATGAAAAGCAATTCAATAAAACACAAAATATTCAAAAAAAAAAATAAAAAAATAAAAATATGTGCTCGATCACTGGTGAATTCGCTACTCACGATATTTTTGCAGTCTTCGGCTTTTGTATGCCACTGCGGTCTTCTTTCTTGGTCCTTGGTGTCGGCGTCCAACCGGCGGCTTCAGCGGCTGGAGTTTGTTACCTCCCCTGAACCATTATAGTGTGCTTCCTTTGTTTAGTATGGATGATGTGTAATTGTAAAGAAGGAGGGTGTATTTATATTTATCACGATTGGGTCACCAATGAGGCTAGTTCTAACGTGGAGGTTTCGTTTGGAACTGCCTACGATTCGATTGTTCGTATAGCGACTAGCAAGGGATAAAGACTAGTCGAACGGGTAAATATTTATTTTTGGCCCACGGAATTATTCAGGAGAAAAGATTGGGGAACTTGACAACGTACTATAATCCGAATAGTAATGGAATATTATAATGGTGTTAGGATTCTAAGTACGGTCAATTACGACATGTTGGAATAACGAATAATCGCTTGATCAAAATGGGGTAAAGGTAGGGGAGGTAACTGTGTTTTGTAGATCCTGCAATTACACAAATAAAACAAAGGTTAGCATGGCGATATGAGGATCTCGAAATTACATAATGACAACAGTTAAAAATGACATATAAATTATTCAACTACCAACCTATATTTTCTACTATCGGGTTGTAATTTGAATATTAAATTAGCTAATCCTCTCGACTCGCAATTCCCTAATCGTGGGCACAATCCACACTAG
Organism: Morinoia aosen; assembly: GCA_030386875.1. Classification (NCBI taxonomy): domain Eukaryota; kingdom Metazoa; phylum Arthropoda; class Malacostraca; order Amphipoda; family Talitridae; genus Morinoia; species Morinoia aosen. Next base: position 26,494,990 of record CM059557.1, on the reverse strand, counting down.
AAACTAATTTATACTTTAAACTAACTTCTAATCTCTCACTCCTAAAGTCCCGAATGACGAACTACGTTAAAACACTTCCACTTAACGACCGGGTCTTTTCAAAGTTACCGGGCCGCTACGTAACCGCCTCCATGGCGGCACGCTCCGGCCGGTCACACGTCACTCTACTTACGGCGTAAATTCTAGTCTCGTTTTCTACTTCACATGATCTTACAAAAATCATCAATATCTAATAAACTTCTTTCACTTATTAAATCACATTTCCCAAAATTAGTTTTATCAATTACATCACAAAATAAACCTCCTGTTCACGTCTATTACATCTTAACTTTTAAAACACGAAAATTGTCACTTCGAGAATAGCGAGACTCACCAGGTTGATCAGAGCACTTGTTTACACTATGAAGTTTAGCGGAGGAATGGGCTGCTAAGCAGCGAACCCTGCTTGAAGAGCGTGAATGTTGCCATAAAGTGGCACTGAACTCGTCTCATGAGACGGTGTAGATTTTATCTATTTTAATATTTATTTATCTTTTAAATAAAAGACTTTTAAAGGTACAAAATTACTTTAATATTAAATTCTAAATTTGTATTAATTATTCAGTAATTTTTCCGGGCACCACACTTAAGTTGCAGAAAGGGCATAGTATTTAGAAATTTCCTGAGAAAGTATCGGCTGGATGTTCATGGATTTCATTTTGGTAATATTGAGATAAAAGAGTGTTAACTTCTGTGACCATCGAGTGCAGCAATTAATTAGTCTGTCATTAACGCTGGATCTGTCTCTGAGCAGGTCGGTCACCATCATGACACAAGCCAACAGCATCCTCGGTCAAGCGTTGCTAACGACCTCTCCACAAAAAATAAAACATCAGACGTCGGGTCAGGCAAGACCAGAACATCTGTGGTCACCAAAATCGAAACGGGAGGCGACGAGGTGAGATGAGAAAGTGTCGTGACCCTCTTTATTTTACCTCGCTGAGGTCACGGTCTTCATTTTTCTCTGCCGTTATTCTTTGTTGCGATGCATGATATTTTTTCATGTTATATTATTAGTCGTGACATCAAGATTATTCGTCACTATTCATATATTTTCTACTTGGTAATGTCAAGGTAGCTGCCACCAATTCAGATCTTTATCTGAATGAATATTTAATTCAATCTTCGGTAAGCGTTACGAGCACTTAAGGCCATAAATTAATCGTGCATTTTAGTCGTGTTTCCTGGCTTCAAACATTATTACTTTCCTTCTGAATCATCATGTCCTCTTCTCCTATTTATCTGAGGGTTATTAAAGACACAGGAAATATCAAAGAAATTCACTATTGAACACAGGAAAATATTGAGACATTAATCATCGAAAATACGCATTAATTGAATGAATGTGACTTACGCACTCGCCATCCTAATATACTTAGAAGCTTGAGTGGGAACTGGGATTTGACATGAAATCAGAGGGAAACTTATCTTGAGATTTAGAGATCGGCCCCGCAGTCTGAATGTCGCCTGGCTGGCGCGCTGGAGCAAGGTCGCCATGTTTGGTTGAGGGCAGAGAGACCAGGTTGATGGCTGGGGCTATGCCGACAGTTAGCAATCTAGGTTGACAATCTCTAATTTACGTTATTGGCACTGCAGTTGAGTATTCTTGAAGTTAATCACTTTCGAGCGAATGAGGGCACAGATATTCTAGGATGGCTTTGAGTAGTGAATTTAAGAGGCAAGCCTCGGCCCAACTGGACCAAGGTAGAGGAACAAACTCGTATGCGGCTGCTTGTGATCGTGTCCTTGCCTCAACTGCCGCTCTCCCTCAGGTAACCGCGTCTGGCGCCCCCTTGAGGTGCCAAGTTTGAATATCGACCTAACAAGGTTACCAATAAGAACGTGATATATCCCTATTATCAAATAGAAAACATACATCATTAACCTTACCCTCATTACTATATAAAAATCCCCACAAAACAATGTTAAACATATGAATTAAAGCAAATGAAGACATCCGTTGAGGTTCTTAGCATCTTCCGTTAGCGTCTTCGTTCATTACGCGTATCGACGACGTCTGGGCGTTGTTCCTGACGAGTCGACTGTTCTAGGACGTAACGTTGCAATGTTTTCTCGCAGAAATCAGGCTTAATATTTGGTCTTTTGAATCATTTATGAATAAGTCGTTGGCCGGACGATTATTCAGATCCTTAGCGATATTCCTTACACAGTTATGCGGAGAAGCATGACAAAAGCAGCCGTATACATACTAGTGTCTGGTATACATTTAACCTTCAGTATGAGCCGAAGCCTGCAAGACTACAAGTGTTCAACTGGGAGCAGAATGCTATAGAAATATGAAACTCACCATCGGTGATAAAATATGACTGTGGTGTAAAGAATAAGAAATGGCATATTTTTGAACAATGAAGTTTTAATACACTTTGCAATTTTTGCTTGCCTTTGTAACGACATTATGAAGTCAGTGGTGGTGACCTGTTGTCTATCGCATAAGATTATACGTAGCATTCCAACTAAATTTAATACGTTCGTGTGCTTTCTTGAGTAACGATTATACAGGGTGACTGGCTGCTTCTTGAAAAAACTTTAACATAAGACTAGGACAGTTGAAATGAACACTTTCTTCTCAACAACCGTGTGGACGAAAATGCTTCGTTAAAGAGTTATAAGGCCTTGAAAATTGAAACGCATCAGAAAAAACTATACTTTGAGAGTGGCAGGGAAATTAATTGTGTAAGTTAGGAAAGCATTCTTATTATGAACGGAAGCAACAGAATAACAGCCTTAATTATTATGATCATAAGCAAATAATTATTAAATTAGGTTAGGTATCTACAAATGATCTTTAACATGACACCCATCTGTTGCGATGCAGGCGTTCAAAAACCGGTGTAGTAGTTGCCGGACTCGATCGAAGACACCAGAAGTTTCACGAATCCTTGCAAAGGCTTCAACAGTTCTACGGATCAGGTCTTTTTTGGAATGAATCGGTGTTTTTAACACCAAACTCTTCAAATGCCCCTAAACGTCAAAATCTAGGAATGCAATATCAGGAAACTTTGGTGACCATGTGATAACGGCCGCTGCAGTCAATTCATTGATTTTGATATCGGGCATCCAAAAACAACTGCCTAATGGTAATCATAAAGTGTGTAGGAGCACCATCGTGTTGGAAAGACATTCCTTTGAAGTTGGATTTGGGAACATTTTCACAACTCAGGCAATACTTCATTACGAAAAAATCCGATAAATGCGTGCATTCCCGTTTCCGGTATTGTGTAAGTGCTCAATCAGATGGTTGCCAAGAATACCCGCCCAAACATTTACTGAGAATCTAACCTGCTGTTTACCTCATAGCGTAACTTGTTGATTAACATCAGACCGCAAGTGCAGATTATGGACGTAAACTATTTCTTCCCGCGTGAATGATGCTTGATCTGTGAATAAGATTGTTGAGGGAAACCAGGGTTCTTCAACTGTTTTGTGTAGCAACTACCTCGTGAATTAAACACGACGTAGAAAATTTTCATTGTTTAATTCTTGCACACGCTGAACGTTATATGGATGCTGGCCATTGTCGCGTAGCACTTTACACCCTTTAGTTTGATAAAAATTTCCAGTTATGGTTACTCATTAACGAAGCCATTTCTACCTACTGTTATTGAGTAAAAAGTGTTTATTTCAATGGTCCCAACCTTTTGTTGAAATTTGCTCAACAAAGTTCCAATTTCCGTGTTTAGCACTTGATCAAGGAATTTAATAATCGTATCTTTTTCTTCAAATCGTTAATGAATTGCATCTCCAAGAGTGAAAGTGTTCGATTTGCTATGGAGGCAAATGCAGCTAAGGCAAATGCAGCTACCGTTACCACGGTATGTGATTCACTTCAGTCGAATAAAATGCGTCTAAAACAGAGACACGTCAAAAAAACCATCAATCGCAATGTTATCAAAATGAACTAAAAATCATTTTTGATAATTCTATAGTTTTTTCGGGCCTCCAGGAAAAAATAAAATCATCACCTAAATTCCTTTTAAGCAATAAATATTACTGCATTGTGATGCATGATAATTTCATTTTGAAATTTGACTACTTTTGAAAGTATTCCTATTGAATTTAATTTCACGGAAAATTTGATTGACTTGAGAAAGCTTTCCCACGTTAGTTCTATTGTTACTCAATAGTTAATATGTCAATGTGAATATAACACAGAAAATGTTTTACGTAGTTCGACTGTCATACTGCATACCGACATAGATGTCATATAATCTGTTCGGAAAGTTTAGAAACCGCAACTCAACAGGAAAAAATTAGGTCAGCACTTTCTCATTGTAGATTATTTGAAGTTCACTGAGCCGTGTTCGACGCAGAGAATCGATGCTGCGCCTTCGCCAAAGGCTTGGAGAGACGACGATATTGAGGCAGCGGCTGACGATCACTCGTGGGTGCTGCTGACGAAAGAGGAAGCTCCTGACGTGGCCAGTGCGTGGCTTGCTGACGTCAGGTGAGTGGCAACGATCAGACGTAACTTGTTACAGCTGTTGGCAGAATTATGCTTAATAACGACTTCCGATAACCGATAGGACATTTTAAGCTGTGTTTAATTAAACGATCATTGAGTGCGCGCGTGAGCAGTGAAGAGAGGCACAAGCCCCACCTATTTGCTTTCGCTTCAGGCGCATTTACTTGCTCAATGACAGTGCGTCTGTAATGACACTGACAAGCTTTGGCCAGCGCCATGAAAACGAGCGTGGTCCGCATTGTCATTGTGCAGTGAAAGCGCCTGAAGCGAGAGCAAGTGGGCGGGGCTTGCGCCTCTCTTCACTGCTCACTCGCGCACTCAATGATCGTGTAAACAGGCCTTTAGGCATCCTTGTTCTCACGGAGCCAAACGCTAAAAACACACGCAATGTTCTGGGTTGTAGTACCACCAAAAGGGTCTATCTAAGTGAGTGCTACAGCCGTTCTAGCCTATCATACAACACCGATTTGGTGTAAAATTCAAATACCCACGACACCTAGAATTCCCGATCTAGTTGGAATGAACTTTTATTCCTAAAACCATGATGAGAAAAGGAAAAACATGCTTATTTCCAATAAAATTAATGCATCAAATTAGTTTCAACACTGATTGCTTTAAAAATTCTTAACATCAAGGTCCTCAACATTTTGACTGCGGCAGGTAAAACTGAAATTTAACATTCGACTCAAAATTGAAGTGTATTGTAGTAAGCAATGTTGTAAATAACAAACATTAACTGGTTCGTGAAATTTTTCAGCTTTGATTTAGTATTCGTGTAAATTGAGTGTGTGACTACTGGTTAAGGCCAAAATACACGCACGCTTTTTTCACCGTCACCGATCATCATGAGCGGCATTAAGCCCCGCCCCACCAGCAAGCAGTGAGCGTGAACGGTCACTGCCAAGCTTATACACGCGCGCTCTTCACCGTCACCGTTCATTGTAATTGACGCTCATAAGGGAAAATATCTAACTTGCTTGATATGTCGGTGACGGTCATAAGGATCGGTGTCGCTCACGAAATTAGGGTCATTTTGGTTTGCAGTGGGTGGGGCTTAGCTGCATTGGGTGGGGCTAAGCTACTCTCATAAGGATCGGTGCCGGTGAAAAGCGTTCGTGTATTCGGGCCTTTAGTCAGCAGTATTATGAAATTCCCTCCGTGTACCACCGGTGGCTCACGTCACTGTTAGAGTGTTAATAACACCAGAACAGCACAACGCAGTAACGCTGTGACGCACGCGCTTTCAATAACACCATGGCCCCTGAAAACCGCACAACCCTGCACCGTGACGACTTTTTAGTAGTAAGAGGATATGAGATAAAAGAAGTCGGTAACAAAGTAAGGTTGCCCGTCGTGCAGCGTGTGGCGGGCGCGGCTGGTGGTGGCGCTGGACAAGGGGCAGGGTCTGGACCAGCAGGACTGGGCCACCTTCCACCTCCTGACGCAGCACCCGCTGCCTGTCGCTCTCAAGCTCTCCATGTTGCACGCCCCTCGGCTGTGTGCCGCTAATGCCGACGTGGGGGCTGGGCAGGTGAGTGGGGCTGTGTAGGTGAGTGGGGCTGTGTAGGTGAGTGGGGCTGTGTAGGTGAGTGGGCTGTGTAGGTGAGTGAGGCTATGTAGGTGAGTGGGGCTGTGGCGGTGAGTGGGGCTGCGTAGGTGAGTGGGGCTGTGTAGGTGAGTGGGGCTGTGTAGGTGAGTGGGGCTGTGTAGGTGAGTGGGGCTGTGTAGGTGAGTGGGGCTGTGTAGGTGAGTGGGGCTGTGTAGGTGAGTGGGGCTGTGTAGGTGAGTGGGGCCGTGTAGGTGAGTGGGGCCGTGTAGGTGGGTGGGGCTGTGTAGGTGAGTGAGGCCGTATAGGTGAGTGGGGCCGTGTAGGTGAGTGGGGCCGTGTAGGTGAGTGGGGCTGTGTAGGTGAGTGGAGCCGTGTAGGTGAATGGGGCCGTGTAGGTGAGTGGGGCTGTGTAGGTGAGTGGGGCCGTGTAAGTGAATGGGGCCGTGTAGGTGAGTGGGGCTGTGTAGGTGAGTGGGGCCGTGTAGGTGAGTGGGGCTGTGTGGGTGAGTGGGGCCGTGTTGGTGAGTGGGGCCGTCTAGGTGAGGGGGGCCGTGTAGGGGAGTGGGGCCGTGTAGGTGAGTGGGACTGTGTAGGTGAGTGGGGCCGTGTAGGTGAGTGGGGCTGTGTGGGTGAGTGGGGCTGTGTAGGTGAGTGGGGCCGTGTAAATGAGTGGGGCCGTGTAGGTGAGTGGGGCTGTGTAGGTGAGTGGGGCCGTGTAGGTGAGTGGGGCCGTGTAGGTGGGTGGGGCTGTGTAGGTGAGTGGGGCCGTGTAGGTGAGTGGGGCTGTGTAGGTGAGTGGGGCCGTGTAGGTGGGTGGGGCTGTGTGGGTGAGTGGGGCTGTGGAGGTGAGTGGGGCTGCGTACGTGAGTGGGGCCGTGTAGGAGAGTGTCGGCCGTGTAGGGGAGTGAGACTGTGCAGGTAACTGGGGCCGTGCAGGTGAGGGAATAAATAGGTTCTGCACAAATCACCACGACTGTGCACATGACTCTTCGTGGTCTGAGAAAATTTTCCAAAAGTTCAGAGCGAGCAAACTGCGGAGAAAGTCATCATTACAGAAGCTGTTCTCGTGTAGAGTTGTGGCATCACAACTGTGTGTTTTCACCATAAGTGCAGTGGTGATGCTAGTTTTTATGGATCGGTGGTGCAGTCTAATTCTGTAAATATTACAGGGTTGTGCGCCACACTCTCATATGCTGGAGCACATATGGCAAAGAGGTGTGACGTTTAAGCTAAGGAGCACACTGCACGAATTTGTTGATTTATGTATATGTAAGAAAGGCAATAATGCATACTACATGTTTGTTACACTGCTAATATAACGTTGCAAATTTTCTCGTTTCGTGTATTCAAAAAATAACAAGGCGGTAAACAGTGTTTAAAATTTATGAAAAGTATACACGTCACCAGCGAATGAATGGTGCTTTCGTTGTAAACACCGTGCACTCGCCAGTGAGCTAAAATGTAATGCCTTTGCCTCTTTTAAGTTAACCTTTTTAAATGCCTTTTTAAGTTAACATCGTATTAAATTGTTACCTAGTTAGGCCTTACCATATATCCCTGCTCGTCGAATACATGCAAAAATTTACAACATCGCATGGAGACAGAGTCACCAGTGAGCTCCAGTCTGCTTTGCTAAAAAATTATGAGTTGTGCTCGTGCATGTCAATGGGACTGACCTCTAACTGTTCACGGTTTACGCTATGGCGGCAGCAATAACATGAAGCAGCTGCTCCTATCTCACGGTCCTCACGAGGCTGAGATCTCAAACTATAAGACCAGTTATAAAAAGTGAGACAGCGGCTCAAAATTACAAGATTAGATTAGATTATAAGTTAGTTTAAGCCTCCCTAACCGCTACAAAAATAGAGCGTATCGAAGAGAGGAAGGAGGAAGGCACAATTTAGTATGGAGATAAAAAAATGAGGAATCTATGCTGAAGGGGCATGCATATATAGAAACAGCAAGATAAGAAAGAAGTTCATGAAATAAGATAAAAGTTGAAGAAGAAAGTGAGGGCTGCTGAAAAACGGGACAGCAGTGAACCGAAAAAAGATGGTCCTTAACATGACAAAAAAAACTTTTATTTCAACAAAAAGAAGGCCTACCTAACTTTCAGCTCGGGCCCTCAAAATTACAAGTAACAACGATTTTAGTTAAGGGAAAAGTAAAATGGCGTATAATTTTCAAACGTGAGAACAATTCATATCTGCATATTTACAAAGGAAAAACTCTGGTGTTCTTGTTTGTAAGCATGCTTGCTGGATGTCGCCGTTGGTGTTTTGCTTTCACCAAATGCAATACATTGGGCAAAGTTCAACGCCCTCTATTATGAAAAAAATTGGAAAAGTTTAATTTTATTTCTATACCGCTGATGACTCAAGTCTTGCGCAAATACCAACGGAGAAATTTGCGGTTTCCTTAGTCCAACTTATAAAGTTAATTTAACATGCTGTATAACAGATCAAGTTTGCTACAAATGTTCCGCTTACGAGTAGTTTTCCCATTGATTTTTGAGTAAGTTGCTCACCAATATTTCCAATCGATATTTAATTATTTATACTTCCTTGAAAATATCGATCACCTACCAGTTTTGGGATTGAAAATTAGTTCTTCGAAGGTGGTTCAATCTTTCGGGTTCGAGGACTGTTTGAGGACAGTTTTGGTATGTTAGATAAGCAACATTGTTTTAGTAACAAAAATATACTATGTTCCAATCAAATTTCCAAAATATCCTTCACGATACTAATTTACAAAATTATTACATAAAACCACCTTTGGTTTTAATGACTCCTTCAATTCGAGTCCAAAACTGTCGATAAGCTAAAATTAAGTGGTCCTAATTCATTTCGGACATCCCCTGGATACTGGCTGCCGCTGTAATCGAGTCAGTGTGTGGTCGGAGGGTCGATGGAAGTCCCCCTTTCGACGACGCTCCTCATATGATAGTCCATAGGATTTAAATCTATCGAATTTTGAGCCTCATGTTGGGGTCAAATGATTTTAAAATCTCTCATGCGTTACTATAACTGTGTGAAAAGGTACTATGGTATGGCCGTATGGTCTACTTCATCTATCCCGGACTTGACAACCGTTCTCAGAATATTAATATATCCAGCATCATTAACCCTAAGACCTTGTGAGAAAATGTAAGGTGGCAAGACATGACCTACGTTCCTCACAACTTCTAAAATCATCACAGAAGCCAGAAATTTTTTGCACATCACCCTGTGTACTTCAGATGGATCAGCACATGGCTTCCCGTCACTCTGTCCAAAAAATTTCTGATCCTGGTCAAAGATTTCTCGTCTAAGAAAAATCGAAACATACCATGACCGTCGGGGCATTTGGCTTTATTAAGTAACTGTTTTAATCGCATGAGATGGTTTTTACTTGTCTTTGCTTGTAGGAATTAGCTTTTTCTCTTAACACATGACTTGTCTCGAATGTCCTGATACTACAGTTCTGTTAGTCTTCTCTGAAAAATGGAATTTTTTGGCAATGGTCCTCTTCATCGTTAATGTTTTGATTACTCCGTAGAAATTTTGATGTTCTTACGGTATCAGTGCGTTGCAAGCGCTTCTTCTCTTTGGTACAGATGATGCATTTCCATCACATTAATTTAGCTACAACTGAACCCTATGAACAAATGATCTGGCAACATGTAAAAAGTCACTGATTTTCAAATAGCTATATTTAACAGCTAAAGCAATCATAAGTGCATGTCTTTGCAATTCTTGGGTTAACACATCACTCTGAATGTGAATGGATTATCGAAAATAAAAATGCTATAAAATATTTAAGGAGTGTGTAGTGAATTAAAAGCGGTATGTCCTCAAATATCCCTCGCATTCTATACATACAAAACTACGATAGTCTTGTTTGTATGCTTGACCGCTAGGTTGTCCTCTGCCCCGCTCTGCTTTCAGTCATGACATGGGGTTAATTCAGCACCCGGTTTTCAGAAGTTAGATAAGAGAAAATTAGACAACTAGCAACGTTGGAAAATTAAACTACGTTTTCGTTCTGCACATAATTTACGTTCTTCATTTACCTGTAGGAACCTATTCATGTTCTTATTCATCCAACTTATAAAAATAATTGCACATGCTGCGTTGCATAGACAGTTTGCTGTAAATGTTCATCCTGCGAAAAATATTTCCATTGACACATCCGAAGGGTATTGTGAAAATGTTTTTAGACATCGTCGAATTATTTTTCCTTCGTGAAAAGCATAATTATCAAGCTATGTCAGAGTAAGATAATGAATTTTACACACTTCCTGACAACGGAGAACGGGGAGTCTAGCATAATATAAAACTATCACAACAACAGGCTTTGGATCACTATCTACGAACAGCTAGTCCGGTACCTCATGAAACCCTCACTCCGTTGTGTGCTGCAGGTGCGTGCGGCGCTCCTGCAGTTGGCAAGGCACGCACAAGTACTGCTGCAGCAAGAAGACGACCGACCGTCAGGCTGGCGGAACATCTCTGCCGCGTCCTCGCAGCCCTGGGCGCCAGTGAAGGTATGCTAGGTGCTGGTGTTCATTGACAATGGCAAATCGACATGGACTAGTTAATAGTAAATGTTCACGAAACGATTGGTGAATGCAATTTCAATTTAGCACGATAATGAGCTTGTGTGGAGAACATGCCTAATTTCGAACCGGATGAAGACACGTACGGCTCGGTGAGTGAAATGTCACTTTTTTGCCTTGAAAGAACTTTATTTCAACGGATAGTAACTAGAGACGGAAAATGGATCTACATTGAAAATACAAAAAGTCGTGGGCTGTCAGGGCACCAAACATATCAACTGCTGAACCAAATTGCTTGAGAAGGACGGCAACACTGTACATTTGGGGGGGATCAGATGGGTGTGGTGTGTACAATGAGCTTATGAAAGTTGTCTCAACTGTGAATACCGTTCGACATCATCAACATTTGATAAATTTGATTCATGCTTTAATCGGAAAACGTTTATCCTAGGCTGCAAAACACAAAGGCTACAAAGTGATTTTGCAGCACGACAACGCTTCATCACACTGAGTGAAAGACGTCAGGAACACCATTTCGGCACTGATGGGAACTCTTGCTCCACCCGCATTTCTCACCAGACTTGGCCCATTTGGAATACCACCTGTTTTTCTCGATGTCTTACGCACTTTCCCAGAAAAACTTCAATAATAACAAAGATGCTTGAAACTAGCTCACAAGTTCAAATAAGTTTCCTGCGATTAGTAAGTGTTTGATACGAACTATTAAATGGAAAGTTAAATTTTACGATTCTGCAGTGAACTCGCCTACTAGATGCACTTCTTTGTGACATATTAGCAATCGTAAGCTCATTTGAGTTTATGAGAAAAATATTTGAATTTAATGTTAATTTGCACTCGTTATGCGGCCAGGCTCCCATGCCATCGAACATGTTGCTAATACATTACTGCAAAAGCGGTCTGATTCTATGCATAATGATGGTGTTTAAATAATTTGGCAGAGCTTTGTTAGGATAGATTAGCAGCATTAATGAAAATATCAAACCGTGATGAATAAGCCCCTTGTGCGTTCATTGCGTAAATTACGTCTCGAGATATTTTGTCATCTCCAACAGCAATAACGGCCAATTATTACACTTCAATTATCTCTGACTGTGAAGAATTATACGTCAATATCGTGCTATTGTTTTTATATTCTAGCGAAAGCTTTTATTAACATAAAATTCTATGTAAATTATGAGTAATTATCTACAGTAACAAAGCGTATTTGCTGCCTCAAAGTTCCGCTTTCTTTGTCTAATACTGCCACACCACCAACACTAAGGGGCTCTTCACTTAGACACTGAGAATTCAAAACATGCCTGTGGAGAATTTATCATGTTTCTTGTGATGAGTTAAACTGAAGTTCATTGATCAATTCAAATATGAAGTCAATTGTAGTAAACCATTTTAAAAAAGCCAGCAACAATTGGATCATGCCTTCATTTCGCTTTCATTAAGTATTTATAAAATTGATTTAGTGACTGCAGGTCAGTCAGCAGCATTACGAAAATCCCCCAAGAGACCACCGGTGGGTCCCTTTGCAGGAAATGTCTTAATGCATCTGACTCATACCGACAGACAAACAGATGTGGAAAGGAAAAAAGAACAGTATTTTCTACTATAGTTTATTCACAAAATGTTATACTGCATTGCATTTCTAATACAAAGATCATTGGTTGCAAGGTTTAACATATATTATAAGTATGATACTAGGATGTAGCTATGACAATTGTCGAAAAATTAAGAGAATGACATGAATATTTTTTCTCTTGACAAGTTTACTTAAATTTGAAAGGCTTGTAAGTGAAAGCAACCAAAAAGATATTAAATCGGCTTCTCTTTTATAAGCTTTTACTAATGCGATCATTGTACAGCTTGTACTGTACTATTTGCCGTGCAGCTGAGCTACCAGGCAAAGGTGAAAACGAAAAGTGGGTCATTATCCTATCATGATTAATCGTTTTACCTTTCTGGAATTAATTTACCTATCCCCTAACTACTGACAGTCATGCAAATCACAAAAAAATCAAAATAATTATGTAGTGACTTTTGTGCAGGGCGGTAAAGAAATCCTTCGCCTGTTGGGCTTCCGCTATCGAGAAGACGGAAACCTGAGATACTCTCGACGATTGTCACTGGAGGTGTCACACGTGGCACGTCTAACCCTCGACATGCTCCTTTTGGCCGACGAGCTACGACTGTATCTTACTGGTGGTCACCCTCACCCCTCCAACATCTCGGACCTATTTTGTCCCGTGACTGCTGTATCCCCGCCTCTGAATAGGATGACACTACGAACGGGTGGTGAAGCGTTGCCAGTTTACCATTCTTCCGCAGACTTTATTTCCGCAGAGACAACTCCAGTGTTCGACAGGAAAGTAGATCATGGTAAGCAACTCCGAGACTTGAATGACCTCAATGTCAACGATTCAACAGTAAAAGTCAGCTACAATGAACTGTTACTTCATCGGACTTCCTCTGAAGAAGACATAACGCTGCATGAAAACGGAGCCACTGAAGAAGTTTCTGCCAAAACTAAAGAAGTCGATGCAGAAAATGAGAACACAGTAAAAGCAATTCAGAGGCCCCCTTCTGCCTCGTCTCAAGGAGGAGCATCCACCGTTTTATCCGATGCTGTTTCAGTGAGTACAGATATTGCTAGTTTACCGGAATTACAGAGTGCAGCATCGCCTGTCCCTTCTAAGAGTAACAATTACAAAACTTTACGGGAAAGTCCGAAAAATGAAGGCATTCTTCAATCTCCTAGAACTCCATCAGCTAATAGCAAAAGCATTGCAAATCATGCAAATATTGTCAGCACAAGAAGAGAAGATCACATCTACGAAGAGATAGGGGAAATAAGATCACAAGTTCAAAAATTACGAACAAGCGTGAGCGTACCTAATCTTCCTCCCCCTCCTCCTCTTCCCCCAAAATATCGTTCAGAGGACGGAGACAATAGCTCCACGTACTCAAGGAGCGACTGGAGTGCCGCCTCTTCTATTGGAGGGTCCACTGGTCGCCGTCGAAGGAAACGCAGAGCTCCTCTTCCTCCAAGTTTCATGAGGTTGTCAATAAAAGAAAATGTAAGTCCGCAAGGATCTCACGGAGAGCAGCTGCCAAGCGTGGACAAAACGCCCAACACGGCTGGCCGTAATCCATTTTATGATGAGATAGGTGAAAATAAGCCGAAATTACCTGTGCTCGAAGAACACAAAGACCAAGAGAGCAAAAGCAGCAATCCATTTTACGATACTAAGATCAAACCTAGTGGTTATGTGGGAGCGAATCCTTTTTATGAAGACGTGAAAAAATTGAAAGCGAACTCAATGAAAGAAGGTGCTTCTCAAAGTTCAACAGATCCAGGAAAGGATTCTCAATCCCCCGACACAACTGATCGAACCATTTCCAATGAACAGGTTACCTGCGTGCAGATAAATAGGGAAGAATCATTTAATACTGAACAGCAAAAACCTACGCAGTTTACAGTAGCTCAAGAAACTTCAACACCACTACAGGAGCAGCAAAAAAATGAGACCTCAATTCCGTCTGAAATGGAACTACACGATATAGACTTGAATTCTACCACAGGAGACATTGAGCCGAACTCATTTCAAGCCCCCACTACACGATCTTTAGAGACGCAGACAAAAAACGTCGAGCAGAAACAACTCCGCGGCTCTCAGGGTGTTGTTTCTGCTGATTTGACCGGTACTGAGAGCAATGATTTGCTTACACGAGCAAATGAATCGAATACGACGCCCAGCATGCTTGAAATTAATAAGTCTGAATCAAAAACTTTAAAACAGAAAGCAACACAACACAGTTTTGAAAATTTAGCTTCAGTAAACTGTTTTCCCAATGAAGACCATAGCGCCGCCCACCAGGCACATTTAAACGATGCGAGTTATTCTAAAAATGCTCAGAATTCAATTGGACAGGTAAACGAAGATAGCTCAAAAAAATTATCAGCCGAAAGGGTTGTCGATTCACAAGAGACCAAGGGTAGTGACACTGCAAAATCTTACATATCTACAACCGACAATCGACGTTCATGTTCAAGTGCAATAAGTGATATCCCATACATTGACAGCAGCGATGTAATGAGCTATAGGACATTTAGAGATAATAATTCTCAAATTTCACCCGGAGAAATTTGCCGCACGACGAATCTACCAACTCTATTGTTAAATACGCCACCATTCGACCCTCCGCCACCTCCTCCTTCCTCCTCACCGCCTCCCAGTCTATCTTACTCCACTGACCCGGAGCTCAATCAACCCTTCGACACTCCAAGCTCAGCCCCAGAGAAGTCTATTGACTCCTCTTCATCTTCGCAGATCAAATTAAGCGATCTTGAACCTCATAACTCTTTTCAATCATCTACAGCACACGTGGATCTTTTGAACAACGACAACAAACTTACAGAAAATAACAACATCATCTTGGCAACACATATGGAGGATGAAGATGAACGGTTACTAAAAGTAGATTTTGAAGAAATCGATGTCAAATCAGCCGTCATCTTCGGCAGCGGTGAAGGGCAAAGTACAGGAGCCAAGAAAGGTGCAACATGCGGCGAGTACTATGAGATACCAGAACACCCAGACCAGCCACCTCCACTTCCAGCAAAACCCAGCAGTCTGCGCTTGCAAAAAGTACCAGAACTTCCTCCTAAATTGCTGAAATCATCCACGGCAAGTGAGAAGAAAATCAGCGAAAGTGAGAGCAAGTGCGAGGCAGCTGCCGGGCTGCACGTCGCACTGCTTGCACCAGACAACGACGTGAGTATGATGTCTTGGACGGGTAAGAAAACGTAGAACAAATATGAGGGACGATATAGACATTTGCTAAGTCTCCTGGATTTTTCAAAATAATAAAATTAACGCATCGCGTTTACGAGTAAAAGTCAGTGAATAAAGATGTTTAATATTGTTTCATTTTCTGATGTCTTGATGTATTTCATAGATTTTGAAACGACTGGATTTTTCTGCTAAGCTCTTAAATGAAAGAAATCTAGAGAAGCGCTTTGTTACTCATGCAGTATGGAAATATTTTAAATAACAAAACTTGAAAAGTTGTCGAATGTTCTGTACTCAATGACGGTGACTAGATGCATAAAGTGTATTCAAATAATATTTGTTAAATACATCATTCAAATGTATCTAAATGATAAATATTTGTTTTATATGCATAAAAATACTGAATGCGAAAGAAGAATTAAATGTATTCAAATAATTTAGTAAATACTTTTTTTCTTGAAACTAAATTCATAAATTGAAAAATCCAGACACTCGTAGATTGTGAGTGCTGAATAAACCTCCACTCTTTGTCTAGTAACGGTAACCACAGCGCCAAGATGGCTGGTGCTCCCAATTTAGGGCAACTAACAGACTTTTAAAGTAATTCAATTAGTAGGGAAATATTTTTAAATAAATGACAAAATTATGATTATTAATAGCGTTTATGAAACTATTTTTCAGACATTCCAGAAGCCCTACACGAGCAATTTGTTATGATTTCCACTAAGTTTAGGCCACACAACCCGTCCAACAGAATTAATTACTTTTTATTGAACCTGCAAAAAAATTATCAAACCTCTGTTCTCATACTCATCAGTACGGCAAAACTTAATCAATGATATTTCATTTAAGAACTTTATTTCTAGTAGTGATAACTTTCCTCGATAAACATCATTTTTAAACAAGTAAATCTTTTTTAATTTGAAATAGAAGTAACTGCTTACTTGAACAGAACCCACGCTAGGGCAATTTCACAAATAATTCATAATACTGACAACATTTACCCTGAAAACTTTTACCTAAACTGTTTGAGTTTTAGTAAACATTGGGTGAAGATATAATTTATCGAGAGTAACAACCTTGGCGCCACTTTAAAGTGTCTGTGAGCTCAACTGACGTACGGGACACTGGCTTCACAACAATTAAAACTCAACTAGAATTTTAAGCAAAAGAACTAAGTGGTCAGAAAATATGACTCGACTTCTAAAGCTTATAAATCCTCTGAAAAAAAAGAGTATAAGAAGTGTTGACTCTCAATTTTTATTTTCATTCAATTTCAAAAACCTATAATACAGTTCCGTAACAGCCTGCCTACACCGTCCTGTATTATTTTCATAAAAAGCCAACGAGTGACGATGAGTGAAACAATTTTTTCGAATACAGTAAATCTATGCAGATATAATTTAGGCACATTCCTTGGAGATTACCCTAGGAGTTTCGATCGAGATAATAGAAGGAGCCGATAAGAATGGGCAATGAATCGAACTCTTCAAAATATTTTTGGGACTTGGCGTTTATGGGGGGGATAGATGGGATAGCCGAGCTCTACTCAAGGAGCACGCTGGTACTGTCTTTGTCAGCGTGCCTTGAGAATGAAGAATTCCTTTCGGGTATTCCATTGAGTTACCTACCTCAGCGTAGCCAATACCGGTTCTCGAGTCTGTTGTAGGCTTAATTTTTGTTTGCAAACTAACCACATTCTTAAGTTTTCTCCTTCCAGGTCTCTCTCGTGAGGAGGCTTCGGAACAGACCTTCTGCACGAATGTTCTGGATTCTTATTCTATGGCCTTCATTCTTTCCTTTTTGTCTCCATAGAATGCTCTTTGACTTTGCTGAAACGCCTTGGTGCAACACTTTTGGATGTACAACACTTTTGGAGGCGCAACACTTTTGAGTGTAATTAGTTATCTGAAAAGTTTGAAAAATATAACGTTAAGTACATTTCCGAAATTCAAAAATGCTATAATTTCTCTAATTCAATTCCTTGAGATAAGGGGACCTTCATATATGATTATCATAAGAATTTAATATTCAGTTGGAGTAAAATTTGTATAACGCAGACGGAGCTTTCACACTTGTTAACTACGTGCGTTGAACGCTCTTGAAAATTTATTCTATTAAAGAGTATAAAAGACTTGCGCAAATTTCACTCCTGCTAAACTTCAAATTCTCATAAGAAACTCCCACGTTTGGCCACACAGATGCACTAACATTTGAGTTTAGCGTCAAATTGTTCTTTTATGTCAATATATTTTCCATCGAAAACAGTGCTTTCTGGAATGCTTTCTTTATCATCGGTACTGGAAGAAAGTGAGAAACATGACATTGGACTTCCAGAGGCCATTTTAACAAATGCTACACATGCGATCAATTTTAACAAACACACATCCGATCAATTTTAAAAAATGCTACAGCGTACGACGAGTAATAATAAGTATCCCAGTAATTGCACCCACTTCTCACACCCACTCATCCCCATCAGCATGTCAGGATGTGGCGAGACCAAAATTATTTCAATGTATTCAAACACACAATTTTGTATTCAAATACATTGTTTGACAACACAGTTTTAGACATACAAATGCACATACCTAAGTAAATACATGCGTATATAAATACAATGTATTTAAATACTGCCCAACACGGTATGTTCCTAAATATATTAACAACACTTGTACTTCACAAACACGAGCCAATGCAGTTTATCACAATACCCAACGCACACCAGTAATTGTTACACTATCTGTAAAGTTGTTGAATATTTTCAGAAGCTCATTTAACATATACTCGTATTGTTAGATGAGCTAACAGAGAGTGATGCCGTAGTCAAACTTCCTCATCAATTGTTTGGGAGAAGTTTATTGGTCTACTTTCTGTCGAGAATCTGTCTACGTCTGACCATGTATGCAATGAAAATGAAGCTACACATATTTTTGTAAATTAAAAACTATTGTTTCCGTTCAGCTGTCAACGTCAAGCAGAGACGAGCTCAGCTCACAAGAACCACTGGACAGCTGCAACTCAAACGCAATTCTTCAGAAGTCCCGGGACAACGAGGAAGTTTCAGAGCTGGTAGACGACAGCAGTGTAAGAGAAATGTTGAACGTTTCGAAAAATAACACTCTACCCAAACACTTAACGAACAACAGTCCCAACAGGAGTCCTTCCAAACCACCACGTCGACAGAGAATGACGCCTCAAAATTCCACCACACCGCGTCTTCCTCCTAAGACCAAGAATTCATCAGCCTCTAACTCGCAAACTCTACAACAAAAATATAGAACACTGCCAACCGTTTCCTCCGGTAGCCCCAGCACCAAGAAACGGAGTTCAGTTCAGCTTTCTCTCTCAACTCCATCTAGTCCGAAACCTTCTACGAAGCCTCCTCCAGCTAAACTCGGTTATTCGTCCAAGTCTCGTAAGTCTTGGCCTTTCCTCCTATGTGACTGCCTCTACACAGACAACGATAAGCACTAGTCCATCCCCAGCAGGCGTCGTTTATAGACCCTAGAGAGGAAGTATTTTGCTTCGCTGCAGTGTTTATTTTCTAAAGAATATTTCGCACATGTGTTCAAAATCAGACGGTTGGAGTAGAACTAAGAATAACTCTCTATAATAGAGACATTTATTTAAACCAAATCGTGAATATTAAAGCGATTAAATTATAATAAAACATTGTGCCGTATGTTCCTTGCGTAAATAAGACTGAGCAAAATTATACTGTTGCTTTAAACGGAAGTAATCTTTCAAAATCAGTCGCATGCATGAAAAGTGCATTCATCTAGTTGGTGACCCAGGTAAATCGTAAATAAAATTTTTGAAAACGCTCATTAAACTAATACTTCGAACGGTGCTTTCTAATGGTGTATATTTGCCCATTAGAAATTATCGTAAAAAAGTAATCTTTTGAAACTCATACTTTTTCAACTGTAGGAGTTGAAAATTAATCAGAACATTTTCTAAGATTATGAAGAATTTGGTTGTAATTATCACTCAAATATTTCGTACAATTTCATATTCTGAAAAGTATGCATTTAGAATGTATTCTGCAAATAAAAACATACTGAAAATGTTCATGATATTTGAATGTCACAAAGTGTATATTTTAGAGCTAAATTTGACTCTAGTTGAATATAAAATGTATTAGCAAATCTTTTACTATATCTAAGCCCAACTAGTTGAACATCAATTCGGTTCAAGTGAAAGTCATTTATTGTCATTTTCGTTTATAAGATACAGAAAGTATAAAATTTGATCGGATTGATGTGTTTCCCTGAATGTCCTGTTCACGTAATTTAATGTAGAACTCTCTCTGAAAAGGAATGTTTAGCGAAATTTCCTAATAAAATTTATCTTACATCGAGTACCGTTGAGTATTCTTTTCATCCGTACATCCATCAGTATCTTTAGCGTAAATGGAAGCAGGTAAGCCTACTGGAATGCATGCTGTTTTTTGTTACATCCTTCACATTAGAAAGTTATCAATTCAAAACACATTTTTCACCGCTGACATGTATGAACAGACGGGGGTTAATCGAGTGATGAACTGCTTATTTAACACCATAAGTAGAAAACTAAGGAAATTTTAACAAAACCATGTCTCTGGTCTGCAGCATGACACGTAGGACTGCTCAAATATATTTAGGATTTCTTCAAAACGCTGGCAAACTTGCACCATCATGAAGATTAGATACATCCAATTCATAAATTATGGTTTTAAAATTCAGCAATTGTCATTGCTTGCAAGTACGATGGAGGTTGACGATTCACAAGAGGGTTCAAGGGGACTCCTACTCCACCCTCATGGCCCGTGTTAATCATTCAAGGGACATGATGTTTAAGTGAGACATTTACAAAGGGTTGAGTTGTGGACATGATATTTGAAGTGAACCTATGGTATGTTGTATTTGAAGTGAAGTGAACCAATGGTATTTGAAGTATGTTGTATGGTGGTTCGTATTTAGTACCACCATACTTGAAAGAATTAATCTAACTAGTCAGGAAGCGAAGTCAAAATCAACTGCACGAATGATGCGTTGTGCGGTCACTGCTGTCTTATTGGAAACAATTTTAAATATTTTAAAGAATTTATTCCGCTCAAGCGATACAACAGAAGTCCTAAGGCTATTGCAATGGACACGTTTGGATATAGCTACTTGTAGGCCCGTATAAGTTCGGTGACTTCTAGGGTATCCTATCATCAAGGCTATTCTAAAATGTACAATAATGTTCGACCTAATTCACTTAACGCAGTTGAACATAAGATTGATTAATAAATCTATTCTCTCAATATTCAATGCTTAATTTTACAGCAGTAGTTGATATGAACTAGATAAGAACAGTATATTCTCGAAATAACTTAAGATTTATGTCATTTATCACGGTAATTATAACCCTATTAAGGTGATCATATAGTAGAAATGTTTGACTTGATTATCTTACGTAAATAATATTCCACTGAAAATACGTATTTAAGATTCGCTTTGAAAGCTTTGTAAAAACTTTTTTCACGGATCTCACCAATAAAGAGGCTAATGTTTTGAGACCGTGCTTTAGAATAATAAAGAAGTATGAAATTGCTTCCATTTCTGGTTATATGATAGTGATGGCAAGATTGTTCAGTTAATAAATGTTTAAGGTCTTTATTCCCTCATTTATCAATGTTTTATAGATAAAAGTAAATTACATATGGCAAGCTTGTAGAGGTCCAAAAGCTCAAGTATTTTTAAATTTCTGAAAGAATCATTCGTGTGAGCATTTTATTTTAATTTCCTTACCGCTGTTATGGTAGGTTTCTATACATCCCGCTGATGACACTTCATTGTTATGATACCGCCGCCGTCAGAAGCAGAAATCAAATAAAATTAAAAATACGTAATGAGCTGACCACATGTCCTAGAAAAGTGGCTGATAATCTGGTTGAACAATGTAAATCTTACAAAGCCAATGAGACTCAAGATCCTTTATTTATTGAACGTAAGGTCGCAAGCGAACAGATACCTATGCAGTTCACTCCAGCTCCTCATTATCACTATAACCGTTCAATTACCTACGCCGAATTTGAAAGAGCGCTGAAAAGCTCCATGAACAAAACACCAGGCCATGATACAACCTCAATAGAATTCATAAAAAATATGGATGAAGGCCAAAAGAAATCAGTTCTACAGCTATTCAACATTTTGTGGAACTCTGAGATTCCAAAGTCTTGGAAAGAAGCAGTAATTTGCCCCACCTTAAAGCCTGGTAAGGATCTTACAGATCCCAAGTCTTATAGGTCAGTTGCCCACACAAACATTCTATGCAAAATATTTGAGAAAGTTATAAAATGGAGACTCCTCTTCCATCTGGAATATAATAATTTAACTAGTAAAACCCAAAGTGGTTTCAGAGCAAGTCATTCTACACTGGACGGAATTTCTCGCCTAGAAAACTCAATTCGGAAAGCCCTCATACTTCAGGGCTACTGTATAGTTATATTTATTGATATTAAGCGACCTTTTGATACTGTATGGCATCATGTACTGCTGAAAAATTGGAAATAATAGGCCTTCGAGGGAATCTACCAAAAAACGATTTCGTCCTTCATAAAAATCGCAACATCAGGGTATGAATACATAAATAATGTCTTATCGAAGGTATACACATTAAATACGGGCGTCCCTCAAGGATCAGTCGTTGGCCCGACAATATTTAATGTCAAGATTTTGTGGAAAATCATTTTTCTATAATCGAATGTACATTAGAAAATACTGTGATCTATCCCGTAAGTTGACGAAGGCATCTCTGGATGTGAACTTTCTAAGTTTTTCAGACTGTACTTACTGAAGATGGAGCAGGACTCCGAAACGTTTTATAGGTTTGACTACGTGTAGTATTAAATAATGCTTAACCTACGAGCAGTGTTCATCGTTTGTAAATTCCTAATGTCATGATTAATAATATATTTCAGGACTTTCCCCCAATGCTGGAAATATCTCTTTATGTAGATGATGGAGCCTTCTGGATTACACACTGAAACTTGGATCAGGCTCTCAATTCCACCGGATGCATTAGACATTCTTTTGAGCTGGTCACAGTTCTGGGGATTTCAAATATCCGCTGAAAAAACAAAGTGCATGGTGTTTACCCATAAGTATACAACACCTTCTTTCCATCTAAAATATCACAACATAATATAGAATTTGACAAGGGGTAAATTCTTAGGACGCACCCTTGACTCACAGCTGGAATGGGGCCCATGCATCAAAGAAGTCACTCAAAAATGTCAAAAAGACCTATGGCTCCTGCGCATTCTATCCAATCTAAGATGGTTGGCAGAATATAACGTACTGAGAACTGTGTACCATGCCATTATTTTGCCAAAATTGGAGTATGGAAGTTTCTTATTTGACACCGCTTGTGCAACCCACCTGTTGGCCTTGACAGAGTTCAGTTTGATACTGCCTGCTTGATGCTGGGGCACTGAAATGTACGAAAGTTAAGAACTTAGAAGTAGAAGCAAATTTATTACCAGTTAAATATTCAAGGAAATCCAGTCGAGTCAGTATGCATTGAGGGTATTGAATAAACAGAGTGGGGAAAAGGACGACACAATGCTGCTAATTATTTTAGTGATGCAAATGCCCATTTAATAATAATGGTAATAAATAAATAGCACAAGACGTCTTCATATACAGGCACGTCGGAGACTTCTTGGGTGAGTAAAGAAGTTGGAAGTTGGTGTATCCGACGGCCGCCCACATCAATTTTGACAATAACCGTGACCTGTTAAGATAAATTGGACAAGACGTAAATAATTTGACTGGGGTAAGATTGAGAGCTGCCGAGAATAGATTAAAGATTTTGAGTTAACAAATAAGGCACTCTACCTGGAATACATTTAAGACATTTGAATTTACGTTTAAGTCACGGTTTTATATTTTGGGTACGGCTTGAGAACGGGAAAAAACAGCTAAATGTAGGCGAGTGAGGAACGTTCGGGAGAAATGCACCTACTTATCTCCAAACCTACCCTCACAAAGGATCCCTTGAAGTCCACGTTACGACGGCGAGAAGAGAAGATCGATGACAGGCTGCCCGGTCGCTGAAGCGCTGGACTGCAGTAGTTGACACTGCCTCCCCATCAAGGTTGACTCCGTAGTCCAGGAGACGAGAAGTCAGAGAAGCAGCTGAGTGCGGAGCAGCCTCGGAGCGGAGCGAAACCGTAGTGGCGGCCGTCATCATGCCTCAGCCGTCAGCCACAAGCCCTCCATGACGCCAAGCGTAGGGAATTGCGGTGCAGGTCACGGGCGTTATTAGCCAAAAACGCACATCTTGAAGACTGTTTCGTACGATAAAGGAAGAATTATAGATGAACAAGAAAGTCTTGCAAGGGAAGGCAAGTTGTTAGTGCGATGGGAGTTGGAGCGTGTCTGAGGTTTGTCAGGCACGACATTCTGAGAACATTTATGAGGCGTTCATGCGTAAAGGGTCGTAATTAGTTTGGCAATTAGGGCACACTGTACCGAACATTCTCTAATACATTAGATGTTTTCAAACAAAATTCTTAAATGTAACATTCCTTAAATTTATGACTCCTTAATATTAAATCCCCGATTAAGAAAAAAGGATTTCTTCAACAGAGGTTACTTAGTGTTCCACGCTATCCTGTTCGATCATTATAATTAAGACAAACAAACAGACTATTATTCATATCAGTTATTCCAAAACAGTAGCGAACCTCTTCCAGTGGTTGGTCGCATATATAACCTCTTTTAGAAAATACAGGGTAAAATGGAAGACATTGGTCTCATCCCAAACAAATGAAAATATCAGACCATCAGTGAAAATTGTCAAGTCAATCTGGGGCACTACCAGAAAGACTGTACGCCATTGAGCCTCTGGAAATAACTATTCAACCAATTGCAGGAATGTTACAGAGAGAAAGACATTGTTTACAGGTGGCTCAGTTCAAAGTCGTAAAGCAGGAGTAGGAGTCTGGTCCCAGGAGGTTGGCCTGGTGACTAGAACTCCTGATTGATCAACAATTCTCACAGCAGAACTCACCGCTATATGCTATACATTGAAATTTGCAACAAGCCAAATGGGAGACTTCATTTTCTACAGAGATTCACTCAGTGCAATTCCGGCCTATTGCACCCATTTAAACACCATATAGCTGCCAAAATCAAAAATTTGTTTCAAAACTTTTCTGCTGATAAACTAATCATTGAATGGATCCAAAGTCCTGTTGGAATTCTGGGAAACGACAAAGCAGATCAGATGGAAAGAACAGCTTGCTCTCCAAATAACAATATCTCTAATCAAATTCAATATACAGATTTGGGTGTGTTTAAAAAATTGTACTTTAGGGAGAAATGGCAAAAAGAGTGGGATAAGGAACCCTCTCTGTCTAACAAAATAAAACCCATATTGGAATCAGCCGTAAACACTGAGATCTCAGGGAAAATTCAAATGATTTTAATCGGGCTAAAATTGCTTACTACACAAATAACGCATGAATATCCATATACCAAAGCAATAAGACCCAAATGTAGCCATTGTGGGTGTAATTTGAACGTTAGTCATATAGGTATTGATTGATTGCCCTGTAATTAAAATTTAACAGAAAATTATGAGAAACTTTGCTAAAGCCCAAAAAGTAAAGTTCGATGTAAGTAGTGTGCTGGGGAACCGATTCAGAGCTGAGCTGGTCCTTGAATTTGTTGCCAATACTGATATACTGAATCAAATTTAAATGTCCCACGTCCTATTTGCTATAGCATCTGACACTCCTACCTTCAACTGGTGATGTGCCTAATTGGACCAAAGTAAATAAGTACTTGTCGATGATCAGCGATCCTGAGCTTGGTTAATGACGCTGAGCTGGGCAGGAAATGCCGTGCTGTTTTGGCGGTCGATGATATAAGGCGCTGGTGGTAAGCAACATGCGGGGAAAGGCTGGCCAGCCGAAACATACAGTATAGTTATGTGATGCAAGTCATTTGGCGTATGCTGTTTTTGATTCCATTACTTAATTTGCATCATTCCTAATACTATTCATTGTGTGTACTCTCATTGATGTTTGTATGACGTATAGCTGGAAATCATAAATGTTAAGCGCATTTTTCCCTGTGTATCATGCCCCACAATATAAGGAGCGATCGATCGTAGCATCACGAAGGGCGCTCAGAGAATGCGCTGCGTAAGTTGTGTCATCTTCCATCGGTGAGGACTGCTCTAAATTTAGTATACAATAATTGTTTGTCTTTTTCCTTAGAGACTGTGTTCTTTATATATCCTCGCATTTCTTGTGTGTTTAGGTATGTATCGGGAGGTGTGCCAATTCCTCCATTCCGAGAACCTGGTCTTCTTGTTAATGCAATGTTAACAAGGAGGCGGGACCTTTTCTCGTGACACACTGAACGCACGGAAAAATATAAAAAGACTAAATGAAAATGCTTAAATTACCCCCTCCCCCAGCTCAGCCGAAATCGATTGAAAACATCTTCGAGAATGATTTTGAAATAGCGAGACAACGTTAGCCAAAATTTAATTCATTATAAACTTTGCACAACCCTCACATCTATAAACCTGTATATTTGTGTACACACAAAATGTATTTCAGAGTAGGTTTTCCATACGGATGTTAAATATTAATACAGAAAAGAGAAAAAAATAACATAATAAAGATGAGGAAATACTCCTAATTATTGAAAAAACGATCGTTCTGCTGTATTGAACTCACGGCTTGGGTGCTCATTATTGTCGACATAAATAGTTAAGATGAATATACGAATGGCTTAGCAAACGTAAAATGAAATAGTTTCTAATTTTCTACCAGAAATTTCAGGAAAATTAAAATTTCTGGTAGATGGGAAATTCACACCATAATGCTGCAGGCCCTATGACAGAGATGCAAAATGACGTGACACATTTACTCTAAATTCTTTTACAGTTTTAGAGTGTTTGATATGCTGGGGAAGCTTGTTCCACGAAAAAGCTCCAGAAACTGAGAGAGCATTTTGTCCCACGTTAGATGAACGGTAACTGACTAAAACATCATTCCTCCGATTTGGTTTTTTGTTTGGGATACTAGATGGAAAAATTTTTACCACCCCTGCATTACTTTGGGGGAGGTACAGAGACGAGAACACTCGTCGAGCTTTTTGGATCATGAATCTGTTCGGTATTGGGATCCAGTCGAGTTTTCTTAAAAGAGGGGTGACATGATTGTATTTATTGAAATTTCCTTTGCATACCACTTTGGAGGCGAAGTTTAGACATTTTTGCAACTCTTCCTGACGATATTGAGGTAAATTTCCCCACACAAGACTGCAGTAGTCCAGGCGCGATAAAACTAAAGACTGAATCACTAATAATCTAGATTTTTCGTCAAGTGTGTTCTTAATGCGATGAAAGAACATTAAGGTTCCGTTTATTTTGTTGCACATTGTTTCGACGTGTGAATTGAAAGTCATATTTTTGTCAAACCAAACACCCAGATTTTTTACCTTCTCTACTGGTTCAATTGTATCGTCTCCAAATGTTAGCTTAAATAGTGGTAAATTTTTAGTCGCATTCTGTGATCCAAAAATAATGCATTGCGTTTTACTTGCGTTAAGTTTGAGGCCATTATGGTCATACCACAATTTCAGATTTCTCAGAAGGTTTTCAGCGTTGGCTTGTGTTTCTTTTAAATCCGCTGCTGAGCTTGTCATGGCAATTTGTGGAATAATGGTACAAACATAAAATTAGATTCCGAGAATGAAGCAATTTGATATACTTTTCCATGAGTCTAATGATCATCAATAATTTCATTTTTTTACCTGGCTCGATAAGCCTTATATGAAGAGGGAGATAAAATCTAGTCATTCACCCAGGTCTTCAAGCTTTCGACAGTGAGGATGGAATGGTCCTTCAATGTTGAAGAAAAAAGGCAATTAAAAGAAAGGGCAGGGGTCGATCATGAACAAGGACGTCTTCATTGTGAAGGTTGGTTAGTCTTCATAGTGAAGGTCAGGCTCAGACCACGGCCGTGATTATTTTGTTTACCGAGGGTTTCTCCCAGAGTAGAGGACGTTTTAATAAATAAAATAGAATGAGGTCAGGAAGAAGAGGGGGGAAAAGATTTATAAAATAAAATAACAAGAGAAACCACATCAAGGAAATGTTCCCCATTCGGGGAGAGAGGGATTGTGAATGGAACGTATCACACTGGGCGGCTGCTGAGGTAAAACTGAGGGACAACGGCTCTTCAAAAAGGCCTGTCGTATGAGAGCGCAGCATGGCAGCTTCGCAGAAGTGTAGCCAACTCTTCTTTGTCGGCTTTACTTGTAGTTTTCCCGGCTATTAGTAAAATAGTATAATATAATATAACAGTATAATATAATAGTGTAACAGTTTTTCCTCCTATAGTTCAAAGGGGTTGCGAATACAACTGATAGTGTGATTTTCATACTTGCTGCAATAGTTTTGTCCGCGTACTTTAAACGATTAATGCACCATGGTTTTCGCCCGTCTGTTCACGGCCGACTAAGACGACAAAAAATAAATACATCCACAAATCACATAAGAACAAAATAAGAGGTAAATAACACTTCAAGCTTTATAACAGATATAGTTGAGTATCGTTAGGTTACTGTCAGTCTCCAGTCAAGACTGGTTAAGTAAATACAGATCACATGGTTAGGATACGACGCTCTGAAATCAGTTAGGTTATTTCAACATTTTGTTGGATTATGATAGTTCTTATGGGTTTGTAAAATTAGTTAGCTTTCGATATCATATATTACACTGAGGTCAGTTAAGATCGATTCGGTCGAGCTAAACATTACCGGTAAAATTTTCAAGGGTTCTACTGTTATAAATTACTATGTGGTGTACGTATAATAATCTTCCCTTCAAAACTTCATAACACTCTGCTCACAATGTTGCCCACAACATCAGGGCTAGAATTCAGCTGAAACTTTAAAAAATGTTACGTTTTGGACGTCTTGACTCATCCGTTGAAGCCGGTATTGCAAATTGTGCGGATCGTCATATAAAAATTTTCCTTTCACATCCGTAATGAGGTAAATTCTTTCCCTTAGGGTAGAAGTTTTAGTCGCACTATATGGAAAGTTATATTTTTAAGGTAATTGTTGGACAAAAAAAACTTTTAATTTTTTACTATTTGAAAACAATAAACAAATTATTTACTATACGCGACGCATCAGTACAATTATTATTTGGATTTTTTACAACCAAAATGAAACTATAAATAATTACTCGCTGGCCAGCATCTGTATAGTGATTTCTCATGCTGGGATAATTTAATTCGATACTGAAAATTTAATTCGTCTCACATGTTTGAATCACATCTACTTCTGTACTAGGACTTAAATGTAAGTAACTCGTATGAATGCCGTACACTGCGAAGACACCTAGGACCAGCCAACCACATGCTTCAAAGCAGCCAGACTCCACAGTCCCACTTCCGGATCGAGGCTTGCGTAAGATTCCTTCTTCACTTTTAAACATCTAGTCATGCTTCTTCCCGCAGCAATCATCGGAGCAACTCCACCAGCAACTCCACCGCTCTGAGGAGCAATGCTAGCGCTTTGTCCTTGCATGGCTAGAGACAGCCCGTACACCGCTCGCAGCCCTAACTCAATAGTCAAAAGCACTGGCCTAGCAAAAGCATTCAATTTGTTGCTCCCTGACAGCACTGATTGCTCGCCCTTGCTCTCTACGTTAAATTAGTACACTGACTCTGTGTTTCAAAAGAGATCTATTGCTATCCCAGCAATCGTCGTATGTTTTTGCGTCCCAAACTGTAAATAGATAAATGAAAATAAGCGTAATCTAAACTTAGGACTCATAAATAAACCATACCACTCAAAGTAGGATGAACACGCTCTTAAATTCATTTTTTTGCGTGTATGTTTGTCATGCGTTTTGGATGCGCGTTTTGTTGGCTGTTTTTTTAAGTAATCACGTTTTGACTAACCATTTCTCACTAAAAAATCATTTAGGGCGAAATTTTGGCCAATTTCAAATAAGTGTTTGATGTCTTTTCTTCCTTCGTTCAAGCTTATAGCGAAGAACCTCAGAGGCATTCTCCAGCAGTATTTTGAGTATTTATAATGTTTCAGTCATTTAATTTTGTATAAAATATCCAAGAGAAAATAGTTTGATTGTTTCTATCAATCCTATAGTAAAACCCTGGAACGGCTATTGTACACCTCGTATGATTTGTCTATCAATTAAGGACCTTCAAAATATGAATTTTTAAAAAACAAGCACGTTGTTATACATTTTCTTGGATCAACTTTTGTGAAAATAAACGGTTTTTAGTTCCTTCTTTTCTTTTCTCCGGGGCATATTCCTCGTCTACACCTTTTCACTTCAAATTAACCTAAAGTCAAGTTCAATTTAATCCAAGTCAAGTTCAAATTAATCCAAGTCAAGTTCAAATTAATCCAAGTCAAGTTCAAATTAATCCAAGTCAAGTTCAAATTAATCCAAGTCAAGTTCAAATTAATCCAAGTCAAGTTCAAATTAATCCGAGTGAAGTTCAAATTAATCCAACCCTCAGTTGAGTTATAAAATGACATAATAATTTGTTCATTTGAGCATTTTTGTGTTAAATATGTATCTATTGGATATTATAAGCAAGAATGGTTTCGAGGATTTATTTACACTCATAGATATTTATATACGTGAAATTCCACTTTATCACATCTATGAAATCATATACACACAAATCAATTACAAAAGGTTATCATTGAACGATATGTAGATTAAATCTTCAAAAGAAATTTACAAGTGCGATTCACTGAGTACTAATGTACGATTTCGTTTAATTACAATTTATATTTTTACATTACTACCCAGATACATTCCTGCATTAGCAATAAAAATGTTACCATCTATTCTAATTCTGTGTTAGTCAATGTGAAGAAATGTAGGATCCACTTACAATACACAATTAATAATAATAAAACAAACAATGTTTCTAATTCACTACTGATTATATTTGTGTGTGTTTACAATTCAATATATAATACTTTTAAGACTTCAATAACTTTTATAACAATCATTTTATGAAAGGGTCAGGTGGAGAATGAGGCAAGAGTGAAGGATACAAATGGTAGGCTGCTAGTGGAGAGTTGTGATGTGAGAAAGAGATGGGCGGAGTATTTTGAGGAACTGCTGAACGTGAGGGATGATAGGATTGCGAGAGTAGTAGCTGTTAGAAGTGATGTTAGAATGCCTCTGTTTGGTGAAGTGAATAGAAGTCAAATAAGAAGTGCAGAGGTGAGATGTGCGTTGGATGAAATGAAAAATGGGAAAGCTCCAGGTTTGGATGGCTGCACGGTTGAATGTCTAAAGAAAAGAGGAAATGTGGTTATAGAATGGTTGGTGCGTTTATTAAATGTGTGTTTCGAGGCTAGTAAAGTGCCGGTTGATTGGAGTAGCGCGTGCGTAGTTCCGTTGTACAAGGGGAAAGGTGACAGGTATGAGTGCAGTAATTCTAGGGGTATAAGTCTACTGAGTGTCGTTGGGAAGCTGTATGGAAGAGTGTTAATTGGAAGAGTGAGAGTGTTGACGGATCGTGTGCTTGCTGAAGAACAGTGTGGTTTTAGGTGTGGTAGAGGTTGTGTGGATCAAATGTTTGCTGTGAGGCAGGTGAATGAAAAATACTTATTAAAGGGAAAGGATGTATATTGGGCATTTATGGATCTAGAGAAGGCGTATGACAGAGTGGATCGCGAGGCTCTATGGCAAGTGGTAAGTTTGTATGGAGTGGGTGGGAGACTGTTGAATGCGATCAAGAGTTTCTACATTGATAGCAGAGCATGTGTGAGAGTAGGGAATGAGGTGAGTGAATGGTTCCCAGTTGTGACAGGTGTGAGACAGGGATGTGTGATGTCGCCGTGGTTGTTTAATTTGTTTATGGATGGTGTGGTGAGAGAAGTGAATGCCAGAGTGTTGGGAAAAGGTGCGCAGTTGGTGGGACGAAATGGTATGTATTGGAAAGTGTGTCAGCTGTTGTTTGCAGATGATACAGCGCTTGTGGCTGATTCAGAGGAAAAACTGAGGAGACTGGTTGCAGAGTTTGGTACAGTGTGCGAAAGGCGGAAATTGAGGGTAAATGTGAATAAAAGTAAGGTGATGAGATGTTCAAGAGGTGGAGTGTTTGGAACTTTGGATGTGAGGTTGAATGGGGAAGTTTTAGAGGAGGTAGAACATTTTAGGTACCTCGGGTCGGAGGTGACTGTCAAGGATAGTATGGAAGTAGAAGTGAAGTATCGAGTGAGTGAAGGTTGTAAGACATTGGGTGCAATGAGGAAAGTTTTTGAATGCAGGTGTTTGAGTATGAATGCTAAGAGGGGACTGTATGAAAGTTTGATTGTGCCAGTTTTGTTGTATGGAGCAGAGTCCTGGGGGTTGAGAGCAGCTGAGAGGAGGAAGTTGGATGTGTTTGAGATGAAGTGTTTGAGGAGCATGTATGGAGTAACTAGAAGAGATAGGATCAGGAATGAGTTGGTTAGGGGGCAGACGGGTGTTATCAAAAAGTTGAGTAGGCGAGTGGATGAAAGAGTTCTTGGATGGTTTGGGCATGTTGAAAGAATGAATGTTGAGCGGCTGGTGAAAAAGATATATATGTCGGAAGTGAGTGGTCTTCGAGCGCGAGGTAGACCACGGATGAGTTGGATGGATGGGGTGCGACGTGCTTTGTATGAGAGGGGTCTGACTGTGGACGTGGCGAGAGGGATGGCTGCGGATAGAAGTGAGTGGGGGCAGTGTATAAGGAGGTAATTTTATTTTTTGACGCGTTACTGGAAGCTGCCCGCGTGTGATGGGGTTGACCTGTCATGTGCGGGGGGAGGGCTGCACTCAATGAAGCGGTCGGGGTAAACCAGCTGTGGCTGTCGGGCCTGACTGTGGAAGGTGGTTGTGCTGGGCTGCTGCTGATCCTGGCAGTTCAGGTGCGGCCAGTGCAGCCTCTCTCGCCTCCTTGTGACTAAGTGTGGTGATTGTGGCCTGCTGTCGGCTACCCTCCCATAGGGAGGATAAGCCCGGTATATGTATGTATGTATGTATTTTATGAATATTTAAGTCTTGAAATTATTATACATTGAATTGTGAACACACACATATAAAATCAGTATTAAGTTAGAAACATTGTTTCTTGTATTATTATTGTGTATTGTAAGTGGATCCTACATTTCTTCACATTGACTACCACGGAATTAGAATGGATGGCAACATTTATATTGCTAATGCAATGATGTATCTGGGTAGTAATAAACAAGTATAAATTGTAATCAAACGGAATCGTACATTAGTACTCAGGGAATTGCACTTATATATTTCTATTAAAGATTAAATCTACATATAGTTCAATGATAACCTTTTGTATTTGCATGTATATAATTTCATAGATGTGATAAAGTGAAATTTCAGGTATATAAATCTCTATGAGTGTGAATAAATTGTCCCGCCGCCCGATTTTGTGGCGCAACTTCCAGAATTAACTGGCACAGAAGACATAGTCTTACCCAACACCCATAGCGAGGTCAGGGAATGCTGCAAGTTAAACAATTTATGATAAATGGAACAAGAAAATAGGAGACTCACCTGAAGATCTTCGAAGATAATATTCAGGCGAACATTTCTACACTTAAGCCGGCTGTCTAGGACTGTATGCCCCGGAAGCAGGGGCCGGAAGAGGTCAGAGCACGCATAGCACACGCGCTCGCGACCAAGTCGTATCGGTGTCTGAGGTGGCAGCCAGCTGCGGCCTCCTCCTCACCTCGCTCGAATCCGTTGCTAAGGCTTCGGATTCGCTCAAGAAAATAAGACGAACAATTTATTTGTGTTCACCGATGTTAGTCGCCAAGAAAGTGAAGCACTCCCACCATTGCCCCGCTTTGTCATAAATTGTTAGCGTAATTTACCTTTTAGGCTTGTTTAGATTGGGATAAAGCCCTTGTCCTTTATTATGCAAGGTATTGGATGACTTGCAAAGGACTTCAGCAATGAGCAATGGCTGAATTTGCGACACAATCCCGGCAAAGAAAAAAAACGGAGTTTTCTAAAGAAACTTCCGTTTCACAAAAACATTAACATATTAAAGTTTCCTTCCAGCGGAAGCATGGAAAGGACATTCATACTATTTATGCGCATTTAAATTTAAATATCAAATAATTAGGAAAGGAAACTATAAGTGACCTTTCTTTATAAAATATGCCAGCTTGCTACGTTGCTGGCTCGCTGCCTGCCTTTTGGGCCGGGCAGCAGACGCAGTTTCGGGTTCCTCGGACTGGTCCGAGGAGTCCGATTCAGAAGAAGAATGTCGACCTCTAGGGCGCTCAAGAGAAGTAGAACTACCCTCACGAGAAAAGTAACTCTCGGAAGGCTCGAGACGAGGATGCAACTCCTCACTCGAACTCCCTTCTGCGCTTTCCCACCCCTCCTCTGAAGCAGTAGCAGAAGTAGCCAACTCCAGAGGGTATAGAAGAGAAATTTTTACAGCAGTTTCAGAGTTGTCAGCTTTAACTATTCTAACAACGCGGACCTTGCCATCGCGTCCAGGAAGCAGCGCGATGATGCGAACTAAGGTCCAAAACGGTCTAGGTCTTATAGGATGCCTAAGCAGGACAACCTGACCTATAGATAAAAACTTATTATTGAGAGGTAGAGATCTAAGCGGATACGGACCGCGCAAAGAAAGTAAATATTGCGTATACCAGAGCTCCCGGAACTTGGCCACCATTACGTCGCGCCTCTCCAGGGCAGAGAGCAAATGCTCCCGACGCTCACCGTCTTCGGTTTCCAAGTCCGGAATCTCATCAGGCAGGATTAAAGAATTAGAAGTAGGGTACAGTTGAAGGAATTGGACAGGCATAATAGGTAAGGTAGTGTCCCCCGTCTCAGTGTAAGAAAGAGGACGCCGATTGAGATTAAGGGTAATATCAGAAATGGCAGTAAGGAAGGAAGAGTAAGGATAGGTGCTACGACCAAAAAGTTTGTACAAGCAATCCTTAATGGATTTGAACAAACGCTCCCAGTTCGCTCCAAATTGTGGACTATAGATCGGGATAGTTTTAAATTTGACGTTAAAAGTACGAAAACGATCTTCATACAAAGAAGAAGTTAAAACTTCCGACAGAAGATCAGGAGCCGCTAAGAAAGTTCTAGCGTTATCTGAATACACAGTATTAGGGACGCCCTTTTCGTTTGTGAAACGAATGAAGGCGAAACAAAATTCTTCCAACGTCATGGAAGGAAGAAGCTCGATATGAATAGCTCTGGTTTGGAAACATGTGAATAATAATTGATATACCTTTTTTTATGACCAAAAGGATCTAACACCCAGAAATGGGCAGAAAAGTCCATTCTTGTTGTGGCGAAAGGCCTTACAAAGTTCACACGAGTGTCTGGTAAGGCTGGAGGATCAGGATAGGAGAAAGCTTTGGCGTTTACCCTTTTGCAAACTATGCACTTGCATAACACGCTACGAACAACACGCTTACAGCGCGGTATCAAATAACCGTCCAGTTTGAGCTTCTGCACGGTAGTGTCAAGAACTTGATGATTTAAAATTTTATGAGTATGTAATATTAACAGATAGGTCAAATGAGAAGAACTAGACAACAGAATAGGATTTTTAGTGTTATAATCCAATTCTTCAGCGGCAACAATACGGCTGCTAGATCTAACTAAGCCGTGAGAGTCAATAAACAGGTTAAAGGATCTAACTAGCAGAGGCGGACGAGGACTCTAGTTTGTTAAGGCCTCGATCTCGTTTGCGAAATGCTCCCTTTGCATAGAGGAAATAAGATACAGAAATGCTCGCAGTTTAGCCTCACCCCGATCTGCGCGCCCAAAAATAGCGACAGCTCTAAATACTTTCTCCATCGTACCCAATAGTTTGGGGTAGGTGGAAAATCGCTCAAGCTCCACAATCGAAGCTCACGTGGGGGATCAACATTAACTGCGATACATGCCTCAGAAACGAATTGGTGAGGAATGCAACCTAAGTGTCCCTTGGGCCATTTGTCTCTACTTTCTCTGATCCAAGAAGGACCTTCTAACCATAACATTTTATTTTCTAAAAACTTATTTACTTTGACACCACGTGTCAGCATGTCTGCCACGTTAAACATAGTGGGAACATACTCATAGCTGAAGGATGCCAAAGTTTTGCATTCTAATGTCTTACGCATGCCTTCTACGTCTTTTAGTCTATTGCCTACAAATACATTTTTTCGTGGAGGTTTGCCGCTCAACAACCAAGCTAGGGTGACTTGGGAATCCGTTAACATAATTACGTTAGAGACTTTATAAGGAAAATTAACATCACACATCAGAGATACAAGACATTGATAGGCAAGAAATACGGCCAAAAGTTCAAGAGAAGGGAGAGTTCTTTGGCGAGGAGGCGAAACCTTGACTTTAGAGAACAGAAGCGTACTGCGTTCCTCTTGGACGCCGTAAATACAGGTGCCAAAGGCGCTAGCACTAGCATCACAAAACACAACAAGTTTAACATTTTTAGTTTCGTCCAAATTCATTCTAGGGAACTCGAAATTACTCAACTCAGAAAACTCCTGACAATAATCACGCCAGTCCTTACATAAATCGTCTGGAACATTTTGATCCCACCCTAGCCTAAAAGGCGTCAACTTTCGTAAAATGAGCTTACCTCGTACCGAAAATGGTAGCAAAATCCCTAATGGGTCATACAGTGACGCAACTTCAGACAATATACTCCTGCGCGTTTTACAGGAAGAATCCAAACTTTTCACGGACAGAGAAAGAAGACCAGAAGAAGAATTATAGTTATACCCCAGCACTCTGGAGTGCACTTCGGCACTACAAAGAGCAGGGTCAATTTGCGAAAGAAGTTCAGAATTATTAGTTTGCCATTTGCGCAACGGAAACCCACTCTCCTCAAAGGCTCGGTTAGCGCGATAAAAAGTGCTAAGCGCAAGCTCAGGACTATTAGTTGTAAAGACTAGGTTATCGACGTACAGCTTATTTGCCATAACGTCTCTAATTACTAAATCGGTTAAAGTGTTTGCATGCAGCTTAAGGAGATAATTAAGAATATAAGAAGATGCAACAAACCCGAACAACAGCGTCGTGTATCGAAAGTACAGAAATTTGCCATCCTTGAAAAGGACAAAGCTACACTGATTTCGGTCAAATTCACAGGCTAATTTCACCTGAAGGAAAGCCTTAAAAATGTCAGAAAGTATCACTATGGTGTTAGCCCGAAAATACACCAAGAGACCCAACAAATTGTTCATGAGATTAGGACCTACATACGAGGCCTCATTCAGACTAGGCAACTTTCCTACCCTCAAAGAACAGTCAAAGACAGGGTGTAGTTTAGAGGTTTCGACATGTTCACGCACGACAGGCCGGTGCGGGATCCATTTATGCACTCGCACATCCAAGTTTTTTATAGGCAAAGGTTCAATTATTCCTAACTCGATTTGCTCAAGGAAAACATCATTATATTCCTTCTCAATCCCCCTACGAGCATTATCAGCTGCAACTTTGCGTGCAAGATACCTTGCTAGCCCGAAACTATGGGGGACTTTAGCTAACAAATTACGATTCCAGGGTAACTGGACCGAATACCTGCCTTCCGCATAAATGACACTACTTTTGAAATCCTCCAATTCTTTGTCATACTCTTCCTCTTTAGAGGGCACCCCTATGAGCTCCAAGTCCAATAGTTTATCAAGACCTGCTTGCACATCACATTGCTCGGTAACGTCCAACACGGAAGAACACACTTTAGGAGCCTCAAAAAAAGCCTTTAGAGTACTACGGTAACGATTTTGGTTAAATTTACATTTAGACATTTTTCTTTTAGGTTTCGATTTAGTTGCACTAGCAGAAGAAGAAATTTTACTCGAATTTGCATTAACACCCTTGGCAACAGAAGTTGACGAGCAGCTGTCTAGCGTCTCAGCTTCAGAGGCAACGACATGAGACAGAGAGGACTTATAACATTTTAAGTCCCCTAAAGGTAGGAACCCATTAGAAACGCACATGACCTTATAGTCGCCAACGTGTTGCAACTCAAGAACCCTGAACGCTTGAAGAGCATCGACACCTAAAATGCCGTTGATTTGGATACTATCCTCAATTATTTCCGGAAAGGAAAATGACAACGGAAGCTTAGTTTTGAACAGAGCAATTCTAGCTTGCAAACCTTTCATCCCCATCTGCAGGTTCAAGTTCTGCATGGCGAAGACATCAAGCTCATACTTCTCACTGTCTGGAAGCACGAGTTCAATGCTAATTTGCTTACCCCTTAACGGGACAGAAGCTCCTACAGTGTTAACAGTAAGTTCCTGCAAGTCAACTGTAGAACAATCAGGAATTACAGTAGCTAAGTCGATGAGCGACTTTTGGTTACCAGTATCCACTAAAAAATTAATTCTCCTAACTACCCCACCATACTTAGTAGAAAGAGCTAAAAGAGGGCACATCCGGAGACGTGCTTTTAACCATCATGAGGAGGCGGCAGCAAGGGCAGTGAACCCTACAAATTTAGGACATAACGGGCTAACATGATTGTTAGCTTTGCACAAAGAGCAAGTAAATGGAAGACCCCTAACTTTTGCAGGGCACTCGGAGTTTAAATGTTTGCTACTTAGACAAATGGTACACAATTGTAACTCACCAACTCGTTTCACGCGCTTTACGTGAGTGTCAAACTGCCTACAAGAAAAGGACGAGTGGCCAGCTTGATTACAGAAACGACACACCTCAACACTGGGCAACTTACTGGGCACAGGAGAAGGTCTATTTTTATCCCTAACTTCTGCTCGGGTTATTCCCCCCACCCTCTCACTTTGGAAGGGAAGAGATGGTTTAGGTTTGGTTTTTGTTTCGAGAAGAGAAAACACCTGATGTGCATTCTCAAACATTTGTAAGGAAAAGAAACTCGCTTTAAAATAGCGAAGGAGTTCCAACAGAAAGAAGTCAGGAAGTTTGGTTTTAATAACGGCAGAAAACAGTAGGTTTCCAGACTTCTCGCTACAGAAGTCTAAACCCAGCTTTGATAGCTCGAGAAGACAAAACCTAACCTTAGAGAGAAAAGACCCTATTTCGGCTAAGCTTTGAACACCTGGACAACTGATTAACTCATCAAGAGCCATAGAAATTAACTTGTCAGCATTTAGAAAATCTTGCTTGAGCAAAGCCCAAGAAGATCGGGAACTAGACTCTTCATTAGGAAGACCCTCAACAAGACCGAGAGCCCTTCCCTGAAGCTGATTCTTCAAAAAGATAAACTTTTGCCCCTCACTCATATTAGGATAAGCTTGAAGGGCATTAAGAAAAGACTCTTGAAAGTGAAGGAAAGCAATAGGACAGACCTCATTGTCGCTAAACTTCTTCAACGTCAACTGAGGGGCTCTAAAGATATTCAAAGGAACATCAGAAGTTGAAACCTTATTAGACACAGAAGTACGAATGGTATCACTTAAGTTTGACACCTGGGAAGTTGAAATTAAATTTTTAAGTTCAGCTAAAAGCTCTATCACCTGCACCTCATACTCGGCTCGCCTAGTCAGCTCCTCATCAGACACTTCATCAACATCAGAAGGTATAGTAGAGGACAGTTGTCTATCGGCCTGTAGAAGGCCACTCAACTGAGGAACGGCTTCCACACGGAAAGCTAGCTCACAGCCAGGAGAAAGAACTTTTTTACGAATAGCAGTTATACTACATTTTAAGCCCCGCATTTTTATGCTCAGGGCTGTAGCATTACAATTTTCACTCATCATGATAATCAAAATGCAATTGTTAGGCTTATCAGGAAAACCGCTATCTAATTAAATACAGGTCTACACTTATCAAGTGGACAGATTACATCCTTTTAGAAACATGGAAAAATACCAATGACAGAAAAATACAAAAAATTTCAAACACCCCACCAGGCACTTTTAAATTCACGACATTTTTTTTAACGTTTACACGCTTACACTTACACAAAATTCTAAATTTTTCCTTAAATATTTTAAGCTTTACACTTACACAAATTTTATAGGAGTGAACCTAGAAGGGGGTTTAGACAAGGTAAAAATGGCTTGAACCTATAAACGTAAGGTTAAGCAACACAACACGATACCTTGCCTAAAAATACAACACAGGTATCACTCAACTCAACTAATGAGATTTTAAACTAATGAGATCCGATACCGACCCCGGCAACCCAGACAGCACAGCGGCAGCCTAAGCACACAATTTTATGAAATATATATTTTTTTTGTTGTTATAATGAAGAAAGCTATTAAAAAAGGAAACGAAAATTTTCAAGAAGAAAAAAATAGATACCAGGATTTTATCCTGTCGAACTCCAGCCAAGCTCTACCGTCAAAAAGGCGGCACTGAAAAAACGCCGGCTGAATTGCCGTTTAGTTAAAACGGCTTTCAGCAGCTTTAAGAGAATTACAATTTTAAATGAAGAAGTGATATTACCTTCGAAAAAAGAACTATGTCCCGCCACCTGACTTTGTGGCGCAACTTCCAGAATTAAGTGGCACAGAAGACATAGTCTTACCCAACACCCATATCGAGGTCAGGGAACGCTGCAAATTAAACAATTTATGACAAATGGAACAAGAAAATAGGAGGCTCGCCTGAAGATCTTCGAAGATAATATTCAGGCGAACATTTCTCCACTTAAGCCGGCTGTCTAGGACTGTATGCCCCGGAAGCAGGGGCCGGAAGAGGTCAGAGCACGCATAGCACACGCGCTCGCGACCAAGTCGTATCGGTGTCTGAGGTGGCAGCCAGCTGCGGCCTCCTCCTCACCTCGCTCGAATCCGTTGCTAAGGATTCGGATTCGCTCAAGAAAATAAGACGAACAATTTATTTGTGTTCATCGATGTTAGCCGCCAAGAAAGTGAAGCACTCCCACCATTGCCCCGCTTTGTCATAAATTGTTAGCGTAATTTACCATTTAGGCTTGTTTAGATTGGGATAAAGCCCTTGTCCTTTATTATGCAAGGTATTGGATGACTTGCAAAGGACTTCAGCAATGAGCAATGGCTGAATTTGCGACAAAATCATCGAAACCAGCCTTGCTTATAACATCCAATAGATACATATTTAACAAAAAAAAACTCAAATTAAAAAATTATTATGTCATTTTATAACTCAACTGAGGGTTGGATTAATTTGAACTTGATTCGGATTAATTTAATTAATTAATGCTCTCCGTGGCACAGCGGTTAAGGGATCGAACTTGTATGCTGGAAGTCGCGGGTTCGTTCCCAGCGCTGGCACGGAGATTTTCCCCGTTGGGTATAAGGGAAAGCTCAAGCACAATACCCCACTCGACCCAGGTGTCGGAAATGGGTACCGGCTTTACGAGGGAACCGTCATGGTGTCCTATATAAAAAAACGGTTTATTTCCAATAGAGATGGTACAAAAGTACCATCATTGGTTTTTAAAATATCTTAAAATTAATACACTTAGATGATACACACACACGAGTATTGAAAAACTCGTGTCACTAGTCAAACGAAATGATTGAGGGCAATGAACTCTCCAAATCTAGCTTAATCTACATTTGATAATACATGTAATGATAGTTGTAAGAGATAACACAATTTCATGGACGATGCATTTTCATTGTGGGGTGAAAACACTTTTGACAGTTTACATGTACATGACATAAAACTTCGCATTTCTTGACGCCAGGAAATAATATATGAAATCGCTTGTTTCGGTCAATGTTCACAAGTGTCATTTTTAAGGAAGCATGAAAAAAAGAAAAATATATATTTATATAAATATATATCCATATACACACATATGTACACATACGTATGCATGTGTGTATATATCCATACACACACTCACACACACACACATACACACACACACACACATATATATACATATGTGTACATATAAGCATGAGGACCAAGAAGATTATAGGTTTTGTATTTCTGATTCAACAATTTTAACATAACGGTCATTAGTTAACAAGCATTTTATTTAAATATAAATGGATGATCGCACAACAAATGTATAGTTTTTACATGAATGCTTTACAATACTAAAGATATGACGAGTTAGGTAATGTTACAAGTTGAGAGT
This sequence comes from Morinoia aosen, assembly GCA_030386875.1. Taxonomy (NCBI): domain Eukaryota; kingdom Metazoa; phylum Arthropoda; class Malacostraca; order Amphipoda; family Talitridae; genus Morinoia; species Morinoia aosen. Next base: position 26,453,473 of record CM059557.1, on the reverse strand, counting down.
GCACAGAAAAAAGACCATTATCTCTAGTAAAATGCTAGTTGTCAGTCTAGTACACACATATGTGCACGTATACATGTAAATATTTACACATACACATGCACACATATACCCACGCACATATTTACACCTAACTCGTAAGCATACACAAATGCATTTCTATGCATCGAGGCAATACATACGCATTCTACAGAGTGTCATACGCATAGCGTGGACACGTACACATTTACACAAGTAAGCATGTGCGCAAATATCAGCGTAAACTAGTCAGTATAAACCAGAATTTCAATCGAGGGAAACGGAGAAAATATCTTTTATTATAGCATGAATTTTATAGAATTTCATACTAAAAATAGTGGCACAAAACAGTCTACTTAAGTCAGAAACATGAAAACGATTGTGGGACGTGAATAAGAAAGAAAACATTAATGTCCTATAAAGGTTTCATATTAGAAAAAAAATCACATTATCTTTGAAATATGGCGCAAATTGTCGTCAATTGATAAACAAACATAGGTATCACATTATTATAAGCATATAACTATAAGCCGAATAAGTATATTACTGCAGTATAAATGGATGATCACACAACGAATTTATTTTTTTTTTTTGCATGGATGCTTTACAATTTCATATTAGAAAAAATACATTATCTTTGTAATATGGTGCAGAATGTCTGTAATTGATCAACGCACACACACATAGGTACCATGACGGTCTAGTTTGATGCTTGCACAGAAACGGAGAGGAATGACATAAAATGCACCTTCGACTGGTTCATCTACTCTAGTGCACACAGTTGTACGTGCACATATACACACCCATTTGCGCACATACACCTATATACGTACACACATATACAAGTAAGCATGCCCGCAAATGACAACGTATAGGCGGTCAAATCATAATACCTACGCATACTTCAAAACTGTTGTTTGATGTCTTGAATTATAAAACAATGAGCGAGGGAGATTGTTCAGCAATGGAGATACCAGGTAAATGAGATTCGTCAGTACTCATTCAGTATGTTCTGTAACTAAAAATTATTATTGAGACACAAGATGACGAGTTATTTTGGCTTTAAATTCTCTCGGTCTTTGAGGGACTTTAATACTCAGGGGAAGTTTGTTCCACAGTAAGGCGCCTGATATGGACAGAGCCTTCTGCCCTAAGTGAGATGAACGATAGTTGACTAAGACATTATTTTTTCTGTTCGGTTTTTGATTGGTTACAGTGGGTGGATGGAAACGTACTATCTCAGCGTTGCTCTGAGGAAGATAAAACGAGGAGAATACGTATTGGGCCTTCTGCATGAGGAGCCTTTCTTGGATAGGGATCCAGCCGAGTTTATTGAGGAGAGGGGTTACGTGATCACTTCTTTTGAAATTACCATTGCATACCACCTTGGCTGCAAAATTCATGCATTTTTGTAAGTCCCTTTGAAGGTATTGAGGTAAGTCTCCCCATACTAGGCTGCAGTAGTCAATGCGCGATAACACAAGGGATTGAATGGCTAATAATCTGGATTTTTCGTCTAGCATACTTTTTATACGATGAAAAAACCTTAAAGTTCCGTAGATTTTGTTGCAAGTAGTCTCAACGTGAGATTTGAAGGACATATTTCTATCGAACCAGATACCTAGATTTTTAACTTTTTCTGATGCATTAATTTTATCATTTCCAACTGCAAGAGTAAGATCTGAAGTTTTTTTAATTGCATCTTTGGATCCAAAAATAATGCATTGTGTTTTATTAGCATTTAATTTGAGACCATTTCGGTCGTACCATGATTTCAGGCTAGTCAGTAAAGTTTTGGCTTTAATTTGCGTCTGTGGTATTTCCGATACAGAACTTGTTATTGCAATTTGAACATCATCTGCATACATTGAGATCCGTGTGTTAGAAGGCATTGGAGGAAAATCATTAATGAAAATAGAAAACAGTAGCGGACCAAGAATGGATCCTTGGGGAACACCAAAATTGTTTTGAATGAATGGGGACAATTTGTTTTCTATGCTGACTGCATGAGATCGATTTGACAAGTAACTTTCAAACCATTGCGTGTCTATTCCCAAGTTCAGTATTTTACGCAGAAGTCTTTCATGTTGGACGCTATCGAACGCCTTAGAGAGATCGAGTAGTAGCAAGAGTGTTACATTCTTTTGAACGATGTCACTGTATATTTTTTCAGATATACTGAGCAGAGCGTCTTGAGTCCTAGTATTTCTTCTATAGGCATATTGATTTTGGTGGAGTAAATTTGACTCGTCCAGGTGAAATGACAGTTGATTTGTCACCACTTTCTCCAATAGTTTGGACATGACAGGCAAAAGACTGATGGACCTGTAGTTTGATGCTGTATTTAGGTCACTACTTTTGTGCAACGGTCTAATAATGGAGTGTTTCCATTGGTTTGGAAACGTATTGGTTACTATTGATGTATTAATTATCAGACGAATCCATGGTGCTGTAACAGGGAAACTGTCTTTGATATATTGAAGACTGATACCATCATGTCCAACTGCCTTTGTGTTTTTTAGTGAGTATAAGATGTTTCGTAACTCTGGTAAATCGACAGGGCGTGGTCTTGTAGCATCAGCTACAAAGCGTAAAATTATAAAAATTTTCATTCGCACTTAAATAAAATAATTATTGACATTAAAAATCTTACTCTAAATTATTATTAATAATTTTCTACTTTTAATTAGTATTCCTTGAAGTTTTTGTGTAAATGCATGAGATATAAATAACACTCGACATTTTTCGAGAGAGAAGCCCCTGAATGGCAATACTGCGCAGTGGCGCGTCTCTTTCAAACTCACTCTTACTTGTGCGTCTCTCTAGTTTGGGGTTACAGCAGTTCTCGTAAGTAGACCTGTGTTAGAAAATATCGTGTTCCTTTTCGTGTTCAGGTTAAGTATTATTTTAGTGTCCATTGTGCTAAGTATAAGTGATCGTGTCAGTCGTGATTTATAGATAACATGCAAATAGTCGTAGAGTTCGGAAATAACATTCGCAACGTAGTTCGTTCGTTCGTTCGTAATTCGTTTGTAACGTAGCGTAAAATTTACGTCATATGTTCATTGCATTTCGGTGTCAAGATTTCATTATCAACATTTAAATCATGTTCCTTTTTATTCTTGCGGCAAAAATATATACTTGCATCTGCCATGTGATATTGCTACTCGCGTACAAAAATACTTCGTGAACGCGTACTGTGGGACGCCGGCGGCTCGCGGAAGATGGCGAACGCGATAACTGCCGCGTCATGCCATTTCAATGTTCAATAATTTCACCTCCTTTATGTGTAAATATTATCCTGTGACTACAGGATATTCTTGCAGTTTTTTCTTTGTCAGTACGATTTGACATTAATGAATTTAGGACTGCCTTTTTATTTCTCGTGTGAACCTAGTTATTGTAGAGTACGAAAAAGTTTGAATTCTCATTCTATGCATTTTAGCTATTTTTATATTTGCTTTTTACTTCATGAATCATGTGTTATTAAGTCATATGTATTTTCCATAATTCCACAAAAATGGAATCACCGATATTACTGCTCTAAAAAAATCACAAGTCTCACTGTCTTGCATATTCTTGCAAAAGTTTTAGCAGTGTGGATATTTCATTATATTCCGTAGATCTTGTGCTTAATCGCATGTAGTTTCGGTAATGAATAACGATTGTCATTACCGGAAGTTCTTGTAAATCTCATGCTCTGATAGTAAAGCAAAAGGCATTGGTGAAAAAGCTTGCCAGCTGCAAAAATCTATCCTTTCTCCTGAGCTTGACAAAAAGAGAACAAATTCAAATAGCTCGTTTGAATCTGTAGGAAGACTCAGTGTTTCTCCGTGATGGAAAATTTATCTGCAGTGTAGGGAATGTCAGTTGTGGAATTTTTCCTTGATGCCTCTTCGAGAGCCTTTCATTCAGCGACCTCGATTATTGCAGATTCCTCGACGGCACCCCAAACACCACAACACTTCCTTGGGTCTTAACCGAGCTACATAAGTCGCATATTAACTTGGAAAATCTTATCGCTAACTCATTCATCGAGTTATACAACATAATTGCCTATGTGTGACGTGAGACGTTTCTAAACTGTTGTCATCTCTAAACTGCAACCACTTGCCGGTCTGTCAGTCGCTAAACTTACACACTGTGAACCTCCCCAAAAACACTCACCTACACCTGACCAACGTCATCGCTCACCGGACCTCACCATCGTTCGCAGGACCTCGCCGGCACGGAGTGCCCACCTAGACAAGTTCTTCCAGTCAAGCTCATCGCCAGTCCTCCCGGGTTTTCCTTCAATAAATACCCGAGCTGAGTTTTCCCATGCTTTCTTATCCTTCTTTTACGATTTCGAAAAGCACTATCGAGCAAAAGGAAAGAAAAGAAAAGATTAGGATTGGACGTTAATAACTATTATGAATTTAACCCTCACCACCAATACCTAACACTGGTGACAACCCAGAGTGACTCAGCCTTCAAGCTTAAAACAAAACTATTCAACTCGATAACAAATCAAACAAAAACAAACAAAACCGTTTATTTCCAAGTTGTCACATGAGATACATATGCCAACATATTGGCTTTTAAAAGTTCCTTAATATAAGACGTCCTAAAACAAAAGATCCATACGAGGAGTATTAATTGACAAACCATCCGAGGTGTAAAAATAGATAAGCCATACGAGGCATAATAATCGACAAACTATATGAGGTGTGCTAATAGATAAACTATCAGAGGTGTACAAATAGATAGACCATACGAGGCATATTAATAGACATAATATACGAGGCGTACTATAATAGACAAACCACACGTGGTGTGCTAATAGTCTAACAAAGTTCCATACGAGGAATACTAATTGACAAACCATACGAGGTGTACAAATAGATAAGCCGTACGAGGCATAATAATAGACAAACTATACGAGATGTAATATTAGACAATACTATCATAGGTGTACAGATAGATAGACCATACGAGGCATATTAATAGAAAAAATATACGAGGCGTACTAATAGACAAACCATACGGGTCGTGCTAATAGTGTTTACTAATAGTCTTTTACTAATAGTGTTTACTAATAGTGTTGTTGCTAATAAGTGTTTTGAGAAATTGTGAGAGAGGATAATGTTGGCATATCATTGTAGTGATAAGTTTCCCAATTTCGTAGTAATGCCTTGAGAGAATTTCCATGGATTTTACTGTGCTAACGTTCTCTGAGCAGCTCTAAAAATTTTTTTTTCTTTATGCTGTTTCCTGTCTTTTTTTTCATGTGCCACAGTAGGTAGGAAAATTTTTTTTTCCCCTATTTCCGTGCTTTACGCTTATTTCTGACTGTCGTAAAAATTTTCGTTTCCATTTTTTCTTTCTTTCCGTTTCAACTTTATTTGAATGATTGAGTAGGCGAAGTAATAACGCAAACCTTTGACAACTTTAATATCAAAGTTATTAGGTGTTGAATACGTAAATTCCGAGCCGTTATAGCTTAATTTTGCATTCAAACAAATTTGCCAGTTTGTCCGACACAGAGAATGAGGCAGTCCCAGCGCGCAATAAGCCTATAACTTTGCCTCCTTTCATACCAGCCGACAGCCTCACTTGGTTTAGCCAAGTGGAGGCAATATTTAGATATAATAATATCAGGAACGAAAGCGATATGTTCTATGCCCTCATCGCCGCAGCTTCCACAAAAATGCTAAGTGACGCGAACGACCTCATGTCAAACCCCTCTGCTGTTAATCCTTACGGCATCTTGAAAGGCAAAATAATGGCAAAGTTGCAGATGTCCGATGCGGACAAGTTTAGGTCTTTAGTAAATGAGTCAGCAATTCCACCTGTCTCTGTCACCTTCTCTCCGACCGCGTTAGTGAAGGAACTTAAAAGATTATCAGCTGGGGTGAACATAGCTGAGGGATTCCTCAAAGAAGTTTATATGAACAAACTACCTAGTAACGTGCGTCCGTTTCTATCAATGGTAAGCCCGGACAAATCCTTAGAGATGCTAGCAAAGTCCACTGAGACAGTGATGCGCAACCTTAATATGTCACAAGCACCGCAGGTAGCCTCTTTGAACGCATCAGCTGCAAATTTTAGCCCGTCAAATACTGCTAATAATCAATCCTCAGCAACAATAGAAACGATGCAGCGAGAAATCGCTGAGCTGAAGCAAGTTCTCCAGAATTGCCAGTTAGGTTAGAGTGTAGCTCATATCCAGCCAGACCCAAGGAATGTCCCACGCTATCATGACTACGACTATCCCTATCACTATCATCCTTTTCCTCCTCCTCAACGTTTCGATAGAGGTAGATCTTATGATAGGTCAAATCAAAACCGCCGCTTTAGATCGCGCTCTCGCGATTCCAACAGTCTCTTATGTTGGTATCATGAGAAGTTCGGCGATCAGGCTCGCAAATGTGCCTCTAGACACTGTCCTCGTTATACCGAAATGACTTCGGGAAACGCCAACAGCAACGTATAGTAGCGAGTACTGCGTTGCCTCATTCCCAGACTACTCGCCTCTTGACCATAGTCGATCCCACTACCAAATATCGATTTTTGATCGACACCGGTTCCAGCGTGTCCATTATCCCAGCCACGGCTAAAGATAAAAAGAATAATCTAGTGGCGACACTACGCGCCGCAAATGGCACTCCAATAGCTTGTTATGGAGAGAGAGTACTAGAGTGCAGTCTGGGATTGAGGCGAAATTTTCTCTTCACCTTCCTAATTGCGGAAGTCCAAGAGCCCATAATTGGCGCTGACTTCTTAGCGAAGTATGGGATCCTTGTAGATGTTAAAAACCATAGAATTAGGGACGAGGAGACACAGATCTCAATTCCCGCTTGTGGCATAACTAGAGCTAATGTCTTGCATTCCTTCTCTATTGCTTTCAAGGAAGAGTGCATGTTCGAGCAGGTTCTCGCAGACTACCCTGCACTAACAAATTCTAACTTAGCTTCTAAAAATATGCAGACTAGCACAAAGCACTTCATTGAAACGACTGGACCACCAGTTTACTCTAGAGCTAGGCGACTACCGCCTGATCGATTGGCTTTAGCCAAGAAAGAATTCGCTAGGATGCTCGACAATGGCATTATCCGCAGTTCCAAAAGCCCTTGGGCTAGCCCTCTTTTGCTAGTACCCAAGGCTAACGGTGAATTCAGACCGTGCGGGGATTTCCGCAGGTTGAATGCCGTTACTCTACCTGATCGCTACCCTATTCCTTACCTTCATGATTTCAGTGCAAATTTAGAGGGAGCACAAATTTTCTCAAAAATCGACCTCCAACATGCCTTCCATCAAATTCCACTTGAGGAGAGCGCAATCGCTAAGACCGCGGTAATCACTCCGTTTGGTCTCTTTGAATTTCTGAAAATGCCGTATGGCTTAAGGAACGCACCTCAAACGTTCCAACGCCACGTGGCTGAAATCTTCTCAGATCTCACTTTTGCCTATGTGTATCTGGACGACATTTTGGTGGCATCCGCAACCCCGGAGCTACATAAAGACCATCTTAGGGTCGTGTTTCAAAGACTGTCCGACAATGGACTCTTGGTAAATTCTGCAAAATGTGAGCTCGGAAAGCCATCACTGATTTACCTAGGTCATGAAATCTCTAGCCTAGGTCTAAAACCTTTGCCTTCCAAAGTAGAAGTGATCAAAAACTTTCCTCTTCCACAGACCCAGAAGGAACTGAGAAGGTTTCTAGGTTCTGTTAATTTCTATCATAGATTCATCAGAAATTGTGCTCAAACTTTAGCCCCCTTGTCAGATTTGCTGGAACCAAAGCGTAAAGGTAAATCTACTGAGGTAAAATGGACGGATGCAGCGCGAAAAGCTTTTGATGAGATTAAGCACAAGCTAGCTACCGCGACTGAATTATCCTACCCTATTGCCAATGCTGATTTCAGTCTAGTGGTTGATGCCTCCAGTAATGCCGTAGGTGCTGTTTTGCAACAAAAAGTAGGTAATAATATCTCTCCTCTTGCCTTTTTTTCCAAGAAGCTATCGCCCACTAAGCGTGCTTACAGCGCGTTCGGTAGGGAACTCCTTGCTATCTACTTGTCTGTGAGACACTTTCGCTATGCTCTAGAGGCAAGGGAGTTCGTGATCTACACAGACCACAAACCCTTGACCTCGGCGATCAACATGCCTTCTGAGCGACACTCGCCAAGAGAAGCTCGACACCTGTCCTTTATCAGTCAGTTCACTACGGATATTTGATTCATCAAAGGTCTCGACAATACTGTCGCTGACTGTCTTTCTCGGATTAATTCTGTCCAAACCAGTGGAGAAATAACCTTCGGTAATATTAGTAATGCTCAGAAGAAGGATCCTAAACTCCAGGATCTTCTCAGACCTTCTAACACCACCTCTTTGAAATTAACGCTGGTTGATGGCGTGTACCGTGATGCTGAGCGACTTTCTCGTTTGTATCTTCCTGCGACTCTCCGCAGAGTAGCTATTCTTCACTATCATTCTCTTTCACATCCTGGTATTAACCGTACATTTCGTTTGATTTCCAATCGTTTCGTCTGGCCAGCGATGCGTAAGGAGGTCAAGCAAATTGTGCAAAATTGCCATGCATGTCAGAGTAGCAAAGTTGTGAAACATAATCGTGAAGCGCTACAGAGTTGTGCATTTGCTGGACACAAATTCGACTCTGTACACCTAAATTTGGTGGGTCCGTTGCCTTTGTCGCGTGGTCATTCTTATTTGTTAACAATAATTGATAGGTTCTCCAGATGGGTTGAGGCCGTGCCTCTTCCTGATACCCAAACTGAGACTGTAGCTCGCGCTTTCATGAGCAACTGGATTTCCAGATTTGGGGTTCCCTTAAGTGTCACGCATGACCGGGGATCACAATTTACCTCCAAATTCTGGAGTGAGCTTAGCACCGCCTTAGGGTGTGAAAACATCAACACCACAGCGTATCATCCGCAGTCGAATGGACTCATTGAGAGAGTACACAGAGATTTAAAAGCTGCATTGCGTTGCCTTAATTGCAGTCACGATTGGACTGACAGACTTCCAGTAGTATTGCTGAGTATTAGGAATTTATATCGGCAGGATCAGCAGTGCACAGCAGCAGAGATGCTTTATGGGAAGACACTTCGTCTCCCGGGCGACATTGCTGACCCAAAACCTTTGCCTGAATTTTCATCTGCTGACCGTTCCGCATATGTAACCTGTCTCAAAGATTGCATGCGTCAGATCAAGTATGTTGCCCCGCGATTGCCTCAGACAAAGGACAAACTTGATCCTGCGTTGCAAGAGTGCACACATGTGTACGTCCGTAATGATAGCATCAAACCTACACTCACTCGCCCTTATGATGGCCCATTCAAAATATTGAAAAAGACGCCCAAGTATTTCATCCTTTAAAGATCTGGTTCACCCGACCCTGTGAGCATAGATCGATTAAAGGTCGCGTACACCTCCGATAATAGTGTGATTTCTAACCCTTCATTCTCTCCACAGAACTTCCTTTCCACTGAGACTCGATCATATCTACCATCTCAGTTTCCTCAGTTGGCTGCATTGTTGCCTAGTCAACTCGAGTGTGATCCTTCTTTGTGCCTGTACCTTCAAACCCTATCCCTAAACCTATCGTAGACTCTAATTCTAGCTCTCTTACTGAAACAGCGACAAGTCTGGAGAGACCAGACGGGACCGCTGCAGTAACTCCTGTTCCTAGAACTCTTGCTGATCTAAATTTGCAGACCCGGTTGGTGAAACTTCCCCGCTCAGTATCATTTTCCGACCGCCAAACCCGGCATGGTCGCGTTGTTCGAACTCCTTCCCGCTACAAATGATTGCAGCGGGTGGACCTTTCGGTCTGCGCCTTGGGGGGTAATGTAGCATCAGCTACAAAGCGTAAAATTATAAAAATTTTCATTCGCACTTAAATAAAATAATTATTGACATTAAAAATCTTACTCTAAATTATTATTAATAATTTTCTACTTATAATTAGTATTCCTTGAAGTTTTTGTGTAAATGCATGAGATATAAATAACACTCGACATTTTTCGAGAGAGAAGCCCCTGAATGGCAATACTGCGCAGTGGCGCGTCTCTTTCAAACTCACTCTCACTTGTGCGTCTCTCTGGTTTGGGGTTACAGCAGTTCTCGTAAGTAGACCTGTGTTAGAAAATATCGTGTTCCTTTTCGTGTTCAGGTTAAGTATAATTTTAGTGTCCATTGTGCTAAGTATAAGTGATCGTGTCAGTCGTGATTTATAGATAACATGCAAATAGTCGTAGAGTTCGGAAATAACATTCGTAACGTAGTTCGTTCGTTCGTTCGTAATTCGTTTGTAACGTAGCGTAAAATTTACGTCATATGTTCATTGCATTTCGGTGTCAAGATTTCATTATCAACATTTAAATCATGTTCCTTTTTATTCTTGCGGCAAAAATATATACTTGCATCTGCCATGTGATATTGCTACTCGCGTACAAAAATACTTCGTGAACGCGTACTGTGGGACGCCGGCGGCTCGCGGAAGATAGCGAACGCGATAACTGCCGCGTCATGCCATTTCAAAGCATCCGTAGATGCCTTCATTATTATTATATTATTATTTCAATGTTCAATAATTTCACCTCCTTTATGTGTAAATATTATCCTGTGACTACAGGATATTCTTGCAGTTTTTTCTTTGTCAGTACGATTTGACATTAATGAATTTAGGACTGCCTTTTTATTTATCGTGTGAACCTAGTTATTGTAGAGTACGAAAAAGTATTAATTCTCATTCTATGCATTTTAGCTATTTTTATATTTCCTTTTTACTTCATGAATCATATGTTATTAAGTCACATGTATTTTCCATAATTCCACAAAAATGGAATCACCGATATTACTGCTCTAAAAAAATCACAAGTCTCACTGTCTTGCATATTCTTGCAAAAGTTTTAGCAGCGTGGATATTTCATCATATTCCGTAGATCTTGTGCTTAATCGCATGTAGTTTCGGTAATGAATAACGATTGTCATTACCGGAAGTTCTTGTAAATCTCATGCTCTGATAGTGAAGCAAAAGGCATTAGTGAAAAAGTTTGCCAGCTGCAAAAATCTATCCTATCTCCTGAGCTTGACAAAAAGAGAACAAATTCAAATAGCTCGTTTGAATCTGTAGGAAGACTCAGTGTTTCTCCGTGATGGAAAATTTATCTGCAGTGTAGAGAATGTCAGTTGTGGAATTTTTCCTTGATGCTTCTTCGAGAGCCTTTCATTCAGCGACCTCGATTATTGCAGATTCCTCGACGGCACCCCAAACACCAAAACACTTCCTTGGGTCTTAACTGAGCTACATAAGTCGCATATTAACTTGGAAAATCTTATCGCTAACTCATTCATCGAGTTATACAACATAATTGCCTATGTGTGACGTGAGACGTTTCTAAACTGTTGTCATCTCTAAACTGCAACCACTTGCCGGTCTGTCAGTCGCTAAACTTACACACTGTGAACCTCCCCAAAAACACTCACCTACACCTGACCAACGTCATCGCTCACCGGACCTCACCATCGTTCGCAGGACCTCGCCGGCACGGAGTACCCACCTAGACAAGTTCTTCCAGTCAAGCTCATCGCCAGTCCTCCCGGGTTTTCCTTCAATAAATACCCGAGCTGAGTTTTCCCATGCTTTCTTATCCTTCTCTTACGATTTTGAAAAGCACTATCAAGCAAAAGGAAAGAAGAGAAAAGATTAGGATTGGACGTTAATAACTATTATGAATTTAACCCTCACCACCAATACCTAACAGTCTCCACTTGACATCAGTCCTCGAGGGTGCAGTGGGGCATGAATTTTCAATTGTCGTTATAAGATAGGGTTATATAGGGTTAGTTATAAGACATTTGAAAAACCAATGCTAAGATCATATGTATCAGGCTTGATTGGAAATAAAGCATCCCAAAGATGCTGATGTTAACCTTAATTTGAACTTGACTTTGATTTTTTTATTAATTTGAATTTGACTTGGATTAAATTGAACTTGACTTGGATTAATTTGAACATGACTCGGATTAATTTGAACTTGACTCGGATTAATTTGAACTTGACTCGGATTATATTGAACTTGACTTAGATTAATTTGAAGTGAAAAAGGTGTAGATTGTCTAGCGTTCTTTCGGCAAGCGCTACGACATCAAAGCTCCTTCCCAAGGGCTATTTCTAATACGATTGCACCGGAGTGTAATTAAATATATACCTCTACAACACAATTTAAATGATGAAGTGATCAATAAAGATTTTTTTTCTATGTGTAACGCTCTGTTTATTACTCCTAGAAACAGACGTTGCAGCTCTAGAATTGAAAAAGATTAAAACCTGAATTGAAATAAATAATACAGTGAAAATTACGTGCAGCTTACATATAATTAATTTTGAACTTATTCAAAATCAAATCGGATTCATGATGGAAATTGAGAAAGCTATTTTATGGCAATTCTTTAGACATATTTAGGGTATCTTGAATAGCGGTCGTAGGTGCCCTTTCAGGTAATGCCGTAGTTAGTAGTTACTCGTTGTTTAGGTTGCCGTAGCCCCACACTGCTCTAAATCGGCCCAGCAAACTATCCGTCATAAAGCCAGCCACACGACGTTATTTGCCGTGGTATGGATGGTATAATTTATTAATTGTTATTGCTAGTGAGGGTTTCTTTTTAGTTGAGAATTGGTCAATATTTCAGTTAAGAGGCGTAGGTAATAATAAGCGGAGTGATTCAAGCTTAATTTTTTCACATTAAAATGTGATTTTTGTTATGTATCGTAAATTGCTCGTTTCCGGGTTCCGCTAGTAAATAGTAATTAAATGAAAAAAGTACTATTTCACTGTCTTTAAAGGCGTAAAACTAGTACGCGAAGCATGTCATAAACTAGAAAACTAGATCTAACTACAGTTACGAATGGTCGAGAGGTCATTGCCTCCTGCATTTCGGTGGCGCTGAGGCGGTGCCATCATGTAAGTGTTAGGTGAAAATAATTCATTTAGATTATAGATGTTTTAATTTACATAATGAATTAATACTTTAAAAGGCGTGAATGAAGTAAGGCTTTGAACTTTGTACATAATCATCGGAATACTTATTATGGTACTAAAGTACTCGAATTTCACCTAAACTGAGTTAAGGCTATTCGAAATATTGAAAATGTGATTTTTTTACTTAATGTACAGTTTAATATATTAGATATTAACTGGCTGTTTGTGTGCTAGTCCACTTTATTGTATCAAGTTTACAGATGCATGTAGTACCTACCTAGGCTATTTTCAATAAATTTATTTGAAATGTTATAAATTAGGTACTGCAGAATTTTTAAGCTGTAAATGATAGTTTGGTCAATATGGAGTTTAATGTTGTCAACGATTTTAATTATTTTGTTGACAAAGACAGGTAATATAGAATGGAAGATTTTAAGACATTTTACAGGAATGACATTCTGCTCGCTGATGCGTTATTTTCAAATTATTCAACTTTGAAGTTGGCTTTTGCGCGCAAGGCGGAATCTAATCAATAATGGAAGCTAACGTCCTATTACAAACGTAAAGAGGTTGGGTTGTAAAGGGGAGCCACAGTTCTAGTGAAAATTATGGTAAATCTGAAGGATATGTCAGTTATCGATTTTGTAAATTTTGATGCCTTAGCATAGTTAATTAGATCGAAATAAACAAGTTTTCTTCTATACACTTTCCATCTTAAATGAGTATTTTATTAGTTATATCGGTAAATGACTTACCGTAACATCAGTGTTTGAAGCGGCAAGTAATTTGAGGAGCACGTCGGACAGCAACACTGCAATGTGCACTCGCTTCCAGCGCGATCGTCATCAAAGACGAAACCAAACCTACAGCTATACCTCGTTAAATACTCGTTTGACGAAAAAAGTGTATAGAAGAAAAGTTGTTGATTTTGATGTTATTACCATGATTCAAGCAACAAAAATTCAAAAATCGATGAGTAGCTTTTTATTCGAGCGCATTTGTCATCAAAAACGAAACTAAACCTACCGCTATAAATCGTAAAATACTCATTTGAGACGGAAAGAGCATAGAGGAAAACTTGTTTATTTTGATTCGATTAATTAGGTTCAGGCACCAAAAAGTGGAAAGTCGATAACTGACATATCCTTCAGATTTACCGAAAGAAATTCAAGTTCTGAAATTTTGAAATGCATATGAACTCAAGATTTTCTTATTAAATTACAGTAAATGTCAAGGAGAACATACTAAGAAATTTTAGAATTTTTGTTGCTTGAATCATGATAATTAGATCATAATAAAGAACTTTTCTTCTATGCACTTTTTGGGGCAAATGAGTATTTAACATACCGCTATAACTCTTTAATTATTTAATTCCCCAAAAAAGTCAATAGAAGAAAAGTTGGTCAATGTGAAGTTTCATGCAATCACGGAAAATAATAATGCCGATCCCAGGAATCACTAAGGAACACATTTCAGAACAAAATTTTACAAGAATGACATTCTGCTCTCTGATGCGTTATTTTTAAATTATTGAACTTTGAAGTTGGCCGTCGCGCACCCAAGGAAGCGATCGTAATTTAATTATAAACGGAAGCTAACCCCCTATTACAAACGTAAAGAGGTTGGGTCGTGAGGGGGAGGCACAGTTCTTCTGGTGAAAATGATAAATAAAGCTTCTAACCCACCCATTAGGATGACGACCGCAACCTTGTTGACATCGGGTCCAAAATGGCGGCGCCCATGGTGGTCGCCATGTTAGTTGGCCGTCGTGCGGTCGTCACCCTAATGGGTGGTTTAGAAGCTTTATTTATACTTTTCACTAAAAGAACTGTGGCTACCCCTCACGACCCAACCTCTTTACGTTTGTAATAGGGGGTTAGCTTCCGTTTTTAATTAAATTACGCTCGCTTCCTTGGGCGCGCGACGGCCAACTTCAAAGTTCAATAATTCAAAAATAATGCATCAGAGAGCAGAATGTCGTTCTTGAAAAACGTTCTTAAATGGGTTCCTTTAGTGATTGTTTGGAATATCATTATTAATTTCCGTGATTGCATGAAACTTCACATTGACCGAAAAGTTGTTCATTTTGATGTCATTACCATAGTAAAGGCAACAAAATTTCAAAATCAATTAATACTTTGGGTAAATGTTGAGGACTTGACCATAATCGATTTTCCACTTTTGGATGCCTAAATATTGTTGATGAGATCAAAATAAGCAAGTTTTCTTCAATGCACTTTTTGTCTGATATGAGTATTTTACAAGTTATAGCGGTAAATGAGTTACCGAAACTCCAGTGTTCTAGGCGGGGAAAAATGAATAAGGGAAGCAAACTATTACTAACGTAAAAAGGTTGGGTCGTGAGGGGTAGCCACAGTTCTTTTGGTGAAAATTATAAATCAATTGAAATTCTACTATGCATAAACATAGTTAATAAGATGACGAGTTATATTGTCGATGCGAAATACTCAATTCGAATGTTCCCAGATACGTCGAACCCACGATATACCGGGGTTGAAGTTACGGACCTGCGGTCATCTCAAGGCTGCCAGTTACGTCGAAGCAGCGGTGCGCGCTTGCACACACTCGATCATTCGACGTAATGAGTTGGTTACAACCTTTATTTGTAATTTTCACTAGAAGAACTGTGGCTACCCCTCACAACCTAACTTCTTTACGTTTGTAATACGATGTTAGCTTCCATTATTATAGCTGCAAAAGGCAACTTCAAAGTTTAATACTTGATTACTTCCCGCTCCAAACACTACAGTTGCCGTAAGTAATTCATTCCTATAACTCGTTAAATAATTATTTTAGAAGGAAAGGGCATAGAAGAAAAGTTGTTCATTTACACATAATTAACTAGGTTTAGGCATCCAAAAGTGGAAAATCGATTATGGTCAAGTCCTCAACATTTACCGTACTTTGTCCCTAACATTTACCAAAATTACTGTTTTATGTAGAGTATCAGACTATTAATTTTTTTTTTTATTTCCCCTAACAAATCCTACAATAGGTAAAAGGTTTGTCAAGCAAGTTTATCTATCCCATGCCATTACTTTAAAATTGCATGTGATAAATTTGTCACACAAAATGAAAGGTTTC
Organism: Morinoia aosen; assembly: GCA_030386875.1. Lineage (NCBI taxonomy): Eukaryota > Metazoa > Arthropoda > Malacostraca > Amphipoda > Talitridae > Morinoia > Morinoia aosen. The sequence goes on along the minus strand of CM059557.1, from coordinate 26,437,364 downwards.
TTATGTACTAAAATACATGCAGAGCTTCTAGCAAATGAATGTAAAGACATAAGTGCATGTTATTTCCAAACAGAATTCATTGTTGCGTCAGTTTTACGTGCAATATTTAAGTTATTGAACAAACTTCATATGTGTGCAAGATGCAGTTTACAGCACTCCTACTGGTTGTGCAAAGAATTCAGGTCGTTAAGAGCTATAGCAACTTGTATGGGAGATACTGTTATGTTGCCTTAGTTATAGACCTTTCAGACTGCTATCTTTTGTACTTATGTTCATTTTGGTATTTTTGCATGCATTCCTCTATTTTTTTATCTTTCCTTTTACTGTCTTCCTAACTTTCTCCTTCAATGTGCAGGGGATATTGTGTGAAACTGTAGGAAAGAGCATTGTGTGAATCAATACACAAATAACCTTATGTAGTGATTTCCTATTTTTTACAGTCTTTCAATATAGTATTCTTACTTCACTCTCCTTTGTCTGCCTTTACTGTGTGTGGGGTATCTTTACATAACTAATATAATTATGCTATTTTTGTGTATCTCTCTTGCTTTTGCTGCTTCAAAAATGACTTTAAGCTAATGCTATACATTTCTTCATCTCAAAAACTTAAAAACAAAGAAAATTCTGATAAAATTTATCATCTTTACTATGAAAACGTTTCAGAGTTCAGCTCCATCATCAGTTCAAGCGAAAAAAAAAATAATTACGTCTGAAATATTAGATCAAAGTAAAATGAATTCAAGGTACTAAAAATATATCATGAAAGTAACAATACATGATAAAAGTAAAAATAAAAAGTATGACAGCCAGAAACAATGAATTCAGTACAGAAACACAAGAAAAAAATATATATATAGGCCTATATATGTGACACACGTATCGAAGGAAATTAGGCAGCTACTGATAGGGAATCTATCTTTTCACTATTTGCAAAGGGTACAAGCTGTCCATATTGTTCAAATCCGGGTTTTGCTTGAAGATATGCAAGATTCTTGAATTCTGAGATCATGATATATAAATATATTTCAGCATATATTTATAGTACCTTCAATTCATTTTTTTTATCATATATTTTAGACATAATTATTTCTTTTTTCGTTTGAACTGATGATGGCGCTCGATTCCGAAACGTTTTTGTAGTAAAAATGATAAATTTTTTTTGAATTTTCTTCGTTTTCAAGTTTTTGATAAGGTTGCGATTAGAGCAAACCACTGACGTGTTCCGATACATTTCTTCATCTGGTTCACATTTTACTATCACATGGTTGCTAATCAAAACCATTACCTGAACTTATGTAAGTGGTATCTATGATGGTGGTATGTTTGACATTCTATTTAACTTGAATGAACCTCTTGGGTTTTCACCTTGATTTATAGCTGTCAAGGAATTCAATCCTCTTTCGTTTCACCATGGATAATAGGCATTAATTTTTTTGTTGCTGTTCATGATCTCCCTACTAAGAGATCTATAATTTGTGAAATCTTTTTATGGTGCTCAAATGCAGGTGAAATTTTGTAAATCCCAAAATTTGTTTTCAAGGTATTAAGGAGAAGGGTCTAGTTTGAGGGTTGGCACAAATCTTTATTGATAAAAATTTCCCTACATGTATTGTCTGAAACTTCCTTGTTCTTTTCTTGACGTTTTAAGTTTTGGATTATAGATGACTTGTGTAGATGTATAGGATCTTAATTTTAATTAAAAATCAATTCATTGTTGTGTCCACAAAGTTTTAAATATGAATACTTCGTGAAAATTGGACACCTAATTTATTATTTCCTGATACCTGCTTAAATACTGAGCTTGTAAAAATCTTCCTGGAAGAAAAATTGAGATTAAACTATTATCTGCTTTTCTATTTTGTCATAAAAAAAATTGAATACAAACATTGGAGACAAGTGATGACTGATATTCCTTTTAAATCTTATGCATTATGTAATGAAAGAATAGTCAGCTATCTTGCATGAACAGGGATTGTGACATTTATGTGAACGCAAAAAAAATGGTGGAAAGTAATTTGTAATCTATCTAAGTCTGTCCGAAGCCAGCCAAAAGTGTGTGGTGAGCGGATCTGAGATACAAGCTCGGCCTCATCAACTCTCGAGAGATTGAATTTTTTTATTTCTTACGGGCTTTCTTTCATTTCGTATTCTTTCTTATTTCAAATAAAGGGGATGGACTAGTCTGTATAATAACAGCTGAAAATATTGATTTTTAAAGTTGCAGTTATTAAGTGCTCATTTATTTTATTTGTAGACTAGTAATTGTCATCATTCAGATGCTACCTATTTGTTCAATGGTTTACTTATATCCATGAGAACCAGAAGAGGTTGTGGAAGCTAATTCAGCACAAACTAGTGAAGCTACCAAAGACTGTTGCAACAACAGAGAGGCTTCTGCATGTACATTAAACTGCTTCATGATGTCACAGGAACAGTTATTTTCTGTTTGGGTTTAGTATAAAGCACTCTTCTCAGAGGGGTAGAACTGTTGAATCTATGTGAATTAGAGCTCCAGTGAGCAAGTTATTTGGTTCTGAGCCATAAGTTACACAGACCATGCAATAGAATGGGCTGTTTGATTTGTTAGGGAGCCTCATTTTTGATGCCGTGCTGTCTTTTTTTGTCTTTTTTTCAGCACCTTTTACTTGTTTGAACTTATGTCTTGTATCAGAACTTATTTCAATCCTCTGTTTCTATGCACTTGGTGTATTGCATTGATTTTTAGTTCCCGTAATTCTTTGTTAGATGATACTTTCTTTACCACTCTTTTCTCTAGTGGAAACCTATGTTGTAATCAGGAAAACATATTCTAACTTATAACCTGATTTTATGTTGATGCTAATACTTTTTATTAGTGCCTCTAATTGCTACATGTTTAGATAGGACTAAATATCAAAATAGTTTTCCATGTTATAAATTATATCCCAATATTACGAGGATGCCAAATACTAGTTGTGAAAACTTATATCTGTGCACTAGTGAAATTTAATTACACAGGTCAGATAAACTTTTAACATTGAGCAACTTATCATTGGTACTTGGTTGTAAGTGTTCCACTTACTGTTGGTGTTTAAATTCAGTCTTGTAAGATAAGCATCAAAAGAATATGAAAGCACTGGAAAACTTTCTACTCAATGGAAAAAAAGTGCTTCTATATTAAATTGCATTGTGGAGTGTAAATTGGATGATATATACATTTCTAATGAATAGTGAAACCAATGCTTGAGTCAAGATTGAAAAGTTTTTGGGATAAAACTTACTGTTTGAATTTTGCATGAAATACGTTTCACACATTTTTGTGCCATGCTCTTAACACCATAAATTAGTTGACATTAGTTAATTCATTATTATAGAACATTCAGTGTTCTGAAACTTAGCTCACTTTATATGCCATTAGTCAAGGGAAACAAACCGTTTTTTCTTATAAAATTTCAAACATTAATAAAAGATACTTGAAGAGCGTAATAAGCCTGGAGATATTCACATTATGTTTAGAACATTTGAATGGATGTTCAGAGCCATAAAATTTTTAGAATTTACCCACACCCCCTGCTCCCCTCAAAGGGAAATTTTTAAAAATTGATAGTTCTCAAACAAGATGTACCTAGACACGATTAGTTTTTTTTTTCGATTCACAATGAACTGATCTACCAAATTGAGATCCAGTTTTTTGATATCGCTTCCAAAAAAAAATTTTAAAAATGTTTGAATTAAAACAAAAAAAAATTAAATTTTTTTACATTGCAATAAAAATATTCTATTCATTTTATCTAAAAACTACCACTGTGATATATAGTACTCACCTTAATCTTTACGATGCAAGAAAGATCACCTTCATAAGTAAAAAACTGTAGTAGAAATTGAGCCACACAGCCAAAAAAAAATTGTTCTGAGAAAAGAGCGTTCCATTTTTTCAATTATTTCTCCTACAGTTTTTTACTTATGGAGGAAATCTTTTCTGCTGCGTAAAGATCAAGGTGAGTACTACAAACCTGCAAAGTAGTTTTTTGATAAGTTGATTAGACATTTTTTTATTGCCATGTAAAGTAATAACTAAAAGTTAATATATTTTGTTTAAAAATTCAAACACTTCTTAAACTTTTTTGGAGTAAAATCAAAAAAATTGGATCTCAACTTTGTAGACCAGTTTATTGTGAATCAAACAAAAAAACGAATTGTCTCTATGTACAATATTGGCTGAAAAATGTTTCTTAGAAATTTTCCTCTTAGGTGGGGGGGGGGATGGGGGCTTTATGGGTAAACTCCAAAAACTTCAGGGCTCTGAACATCCACTTGAATGTTCTAAACATGTTGTGAAAACCTCCAAGCTTATTTCGCTCTTGAAGTATTTTTTATCAATTTTTGAAATTTTTTAAGGAAAAACGGTTCATTTCCCTTAACTGTATCTGTCTTGTAATTTGCTCCATCCTTGTGTTTCTTTTCAGTACATAAGTAAAAAACTGTAGAAGCAGATGCATGTACATTAAACCATACAATGAATGCTCAGTTGCTTCCTATTTTTCCAGCGTCAAGATGATGCTTTTACAATATTCATATGACATATTAAATAATATTCACATGACTAGTGAAGCTAGCCATTTGAATACCATTTTGTGTATTTTTGCCTCCTTGCATGCATTTATAAATTTTAATCATTTCAATTGCATAATAAATGTTATGCTTCCTCACGAGCATTTCTGGGTCATCTATTTATTTCATGTATTTTTTGTAGGTTTTGTGTGCCCAGTTCTCATCACAAACCATACAATGACATCGCTGCGCCAGACTCCTCTCACTTGCAGCGGCCACACAAGGCCAGTTGTGCATCTTGCCTTCTCTAAGCTCTGCAGTGATGGCTACTTCCTCATCTCAGCATGCAAAGGTGATGCTCAGTCTTCGGTGCATTTTAGAGCCTCCCAATTATTGTTGGATTTAGAAAAAAGTTTTTAGAATTTTTTTTTTAAATTTAATTTTACTGTGGCTTCACTAAGAGTTTTTGTTCAGTCTTGAGGAAAATGTGAGGCCCCAAACCAAAGGGTTAGAAGGTCTTTATTTTTTTGAATCACTGAACAAGTTTTTGTTTTATTACAGACCATCTTTTTTATCACTGCTGTCTTGTTTCGTCAGCACCCATTAGTTTTGTCTTTAGCCTTGATCTTGTTTCACAAACTTCCATCCTAAGTTGGTGTTTCTATGCTCAGGGGACCTTGTGTGAAAAGAAACTGTGTAGGTTCCCAGTTCCCTTAACTTCATACTAAATGGTGCCTTTGTTTCTTTGCAATATTTATAGTGTTTTGGGAGGCCTGAACTAATATATCCAATCTAATCAGTTCAGAATGAGTCATACACCTGAACTAGGGTTTTGCACTAATTAATGAACTAAATGAGAACTCCTATTTTCTGGGAGAAATTAAATAATAAATGCTACACCTTGTTGCACCCTCCTCAATGTTCACAAAGTTCAAGTATTTTTTTATGTGATAATCCTATTATTTATATTCATTCAAGGTTGTCTAATGTAATAAATTATGTTGAGTCAAATTGTAACTCGGAGCACAATTATTGCAGTGTTATAGATCTAGGTATTATCATAAATTATTCGGTGAAACACTGCAATGTTATTAATATTAGTGTAACTGATGGACGGAAAATTATTGGATGAAGTGTATTTATTTGTATACCAAGAGTAGTATAATAATATTACCCTCAAGCTCCCTCCTTTGAGAAGAGGTAACAACCTACGAGAACCAGATTCCCCCATAGCTACACAGCCCACAATCTCTTGCTGTCTCTTGCACCTGCATCTTCAGAGCTTGTCTTCTGCAAAGTCCTAGTTTACTCCTGCCGCATCAGTTGGCCTCGCAGATTTCTGACCAGCAAAACCGTTCCCTACTTGCACAATCCTAATTAACAAATCTGAGCCACTGTCGTCAGCTGAGAACCCCTGACACCCTCTTATCAAGTGCGTCATAGTCATGGTCACATAGTTGCTCTCCACTCATCTCTTGCTATTGTGCATATTTTAGCTTCTTCTAACTTAATATGTACCTTGATTGTGTAATGTCCTTTCTGTATCATTCCCAGCCTAGCTTTTCCCCTGTATTATCAATTATCGTGCATTTGTTTTGCCTCGCATGCCCATGTGTACACGAGTATTACTGGGGTGACGATATATTGAGAATAGACGCCTTATTGTTGCCAATGGTACTTTATTCTGCACTGATGGGAGATTAAATTATTGCTAACCCAAGGAGAGAACCAAGTATGATAAAATAAGACAGGTGGCTGTGCAAGAGTTAAATTATCGTTGAAAGTGTGCATAAACTTTAGATTTTTCCTGGTTCAGTGCACATTCTCATTATTATATGCTTATAAATTTGCATCTATGTAAATTATACCCTGTATATTTTAAGGATTATACATAAAAAGATAATTCTTAAATACATTTCAAAATGTACTTGACTAGGGGTCTCCAAACTTTTTAGTCTTAGAGCCATACTGATTACTCCATTAAGTTTGAAGGGGGCAAAACTGTTTTAATTTTCCTTCAAATATCTAGTATAATTTCTAGTAGTTGCCGAGTATGTGCCATTAGCTGTTACGGGCTGGACTGATCACACTAGTGTTGGCCCGCAAGCCGTAGTTTGGAGACCGCCATAATATTCGAGCTTACAAACTTTTTTATCAAATTTTCTCAACTCTTTTATAGCTGTCTGCCTTGCCTTATCATACTTAGTCTTTCCTTTGGGTCTGCAATAATTTTATCTCCATCAGCACTAAAAAGTCTTGGGTGGCAATTAGGCATCTGCGCATTGTTGCCTGAGTAACAATAGGCGTACATGAACATTCATGCGAGGCAGCAAAATAATAGATGATGTAAAAATAGTTAGACTAGTTTCATCCATCCAGTCTTTTTACCTACCTCTAACATTTCTTCCACATACCTCTGCCTACACATTCTTCACCAATTGTTCTCGTACATTATCTCCATATCGCCGAACGTAACGCAATTCACTTTTTTGCAAGCTCTTTCTTAATTCCCTTCATTCTCATTCTTTTACCTATCCCATGATGTCACTCCAGCTGTACTTCTCAGACACTTCATTTTGAACACATTCAGCCGACTCCTGTCAGCCACCTCTAGCCTCACTTTTTAAATCTATGCAACACTATCGGCATGAGAGCACTTTTGGACGTCCTCCTTTCAGCATTTATACTCAGACACCTATTCCTTACCACCACATTCAAACCTCTCTGCACTTGGTACTCTCTTCTTACCCTAACTATCGCTTCCTCGTCCAATTCACCATTTGCTGCAAAACACGCTCCCAATTGCTCGAAACGACTCGCTTCTTATACCATCTCTTTATTCTAGATTAAATTCACATCTCCCAAAGCCCTTTCCTAGAATACCTCTAAAATTTCCTTTTTATTTACATGTTCACTGAGTTACCATTTAATTACATACCAGTCCAGACTCTTCCACCAGTCTATGCAGTTTCTCCAACCCACCCACCAACGTATTATCAGCAAAGAATAGCTGTGACAGCTTGACAATTGTGCTCTGGGCATTCAACAAGCAATTCCGGTATGGATCCCCTTCCTATTACTCCTGCCCTCACCTAATGCACAACTTCAATGGGAGTTTTCATCATCTGTAATCCAGAGCGCTGATGAGAGTTAGTGGTTTTAGGCCCATAAGAAGGAAGCAAGGGTAATGTGAAAGATGGAGTGAGGGAGTGAAGGAGGCAGTCTGAGAAAAGAGGAAGGCATGTAGGGAATGGCTAAAAAATCGTGGTGATAGATGAGCATATGAAAGATGAAGGGGCAAACAAAAGGCGGTGAATAAAGAACTGAATGAAAAGTAGTGGGCCTGGGTAAACTGCTGAACTCCTTGTGTTGGTTAGCAGGAGACTATTTTCAAAGTTATATCATTAGTAACCTAAGTAAATGAAAAAATTATTAAATTTGAGACTGGGATCTTGTTTGATAACACCTTATACCTCTTGAGTTAGAATTAATTTTGCAAATGATCATCAAGAATACCAGAACATTTTTTTTTTTTCATACATCAAATTTTCATACCATCACAATTTCTGAACCTTCAATTTATCATTTGCATAGTGTAAATTTTTTCTTGTTCATAGTAGAACTTGTTTCAACCTCAATTCAGGTCATTTTCTCCGTTGAATGATGTTCACTGAGTGTGCTGTAAAGCTCTAGTTCATTTGTGTTGTAAAGCTCCAGTCCGCTTGTGCTGCTCTCATCAATCATAACTTTTGGACCTCTTGTGATTGATGGATATGAAACCAGCCATCCAAAGTGAAAGAAAAAATTAAAGCTGTTCACTTGCATTCAGCAGTTGTTACCTTGCTGTTAGTGAATGATTAATTCTGTTTTGTTTATTTCTGCCGATTCATATTTATAAATCAATTCAAGGGAAATTCCACTCTTAAATTTTTATTTTGGTGACTGCTGTTCTTATGATTTTGAATCATAGATGTTTAAGGTGAAAACAGAAATTGAATTAGGAAATGAGTTTTTGTACTGTAGAAAGAACTTAGAAATAGATAACATTATTAAATGAAGACATATTACCCTCAGTACTAATAATAAGTGTGAACTCTGTTCAGCATGAAAATATAATGTTTTATTAATGTGCATTTTCACGCCTCTTGCATTAATATTGTCAGGAAATATCTAAATATGAGGTTTTCAATTCTATGTCCAGTTGAAGTAATAGTACATGACGACCCTGTTGTAGCGTATTGTAATTACCATTGATAGTGTAATAATTGGCAGAGTTGAAATAAAGTGAAGCTTTCAATTGTGCTCATTCTCTCCTGTATTTTACGACGAGCCAGATGGAAAGCCAATGCTACGGCAGGGCAACACGGGGGACTGGATTGGAACGTTTGAAGGTCACAAGGGAGCTGTGTGGGGCGTGGCTCTCAATAGGCAGGCCACTCGAGCTGGCACGGCTGCTGCTGACTTCTCTGCCAAGGTGAGGGTGTGAGCTCATCTATATCCTGCTCCTCACTTCTCTCAGAAAGCGGTAGATATTCTCTAAATCGGGAAATTAGAAAATATTGTTCAAACCAGTGCTGTTGGGTATGTTTTATGTCTTCTTAGCTCATGCTGGATGAATGTAAGAAAATTAGGCATGCATGTGAATTGAGAGTGTCCTGATACGCAAATTAATCTTTGTGTCATGGTTCAATTGCTGATTTGACGGTACGGAATGTATATTACTAAACATTGAATCAAAACTTGACAGGCGTTTCCAATAATACTTGACAGGCGTTTCATAAGATGAACAATGCTATGCTGTTCTGATATTTTGATGCGTCACTCATTATGCTGATGCCCTCCACAAACCAGCCCAAGGGGACACAACTATTCTATTTATCTATAGGAATTACTCCTCAGTGGGAGACAACTACTGTATCTGTGTAAATTGCCACTCCATGGAGCAAAAAGTGAAGTCTTGAGCTAAAAGTCAAGTTGGCCTACCACCTTTTGAAGTAAAAGTTTTTTTGTGATGACCATATTTTTTTCGGTTCACTGCTGCCCTTTCTTCAGCTCCAATTACTTTCATTTTCACGTTTTATCTTGTCATGAAATTTTTTCAATTTTGCTGCTTCTATGCGGAGGGTGAGGGGACACACCTTGTGCTTAGATTCCCTGCTGCTTTAATTCCTCCCTAAATGGTGACTCTCTCCCTCTCTCAAGGTCATCTATTTTAGGGTAACATAGACTTGAGCTAACTTTAAATCTAATCTAACCTGGTGAAGATGAAAATGTTACGTGTCACCTCTTCAGGTTGAATAAAAACGCCAGGGCTATTGCTATTCAAGAAGAGATTATGTTCAACCAAGGCTGAGAGCGCTCTATCTGGCTAAACTTGCTTACGTGATTCCATCATACTAACGAGTCTACACCAGTTGAAACCCACCACTGCCTCTATTTTTGTCATGTTTTGTGCATCGTCTGTCTTATTTTAGTCCGTGTACCTATTTTCGTGGTATTTACACGCCTATTGGAACGATGCAGAGATGATGAGCATGGCCTCTGCACAAGGATAGGGATAGATTTTATTCAATTGAGAACAGCAGTGTGTCTGACAGCAAATTGTACATTGAATATATGTGAAAATAAGAAAGTATTGAGCAGCTGAGATACTTTTACCTTCGTGGTTCCTGTTATTCTCATCTGAACAATACATGTAAGTTGGCTTTGCTTTGATAGTGATTACGTAATGAAGTAATGTTGTAATGAATAGGTTACTGCGTTAAAAATTCAAGTCAATGTCTCAAAAATACATCCGTGACACATTAGTCAAGAATTAAGTCATGTTATTTGTTGTTAAATAAATGTGGGGAAATCTTTGTAAAATTTGTGAGTTGTTTTCAACTCTTTTTTTCAAGTTTTTTGCCAAAATTGTACAAAGTCTGATCATGCCCATACTCGTGTGCTGATGTAGGTAGGTACATTCGAGTCCCTTTTTTATTTTTTTATGTTTGTTATGGCAGAAGAGACAGGAATTTTCATATCTGGAGTCATTATTTTGGACTTTACACCACAAAGCAAGAGATCTTGACATACATATGACCCATCTTTAAAAAAAAACTGTGCCCTCCTGCTAGTTTCGATTCATATTCCAGTTTAATGAAAAAATTGAACATCTGGTAGTCCAACGTTACATTACGTTAATGCTGGTGGTAGCTTACAACCACGGAAGTGCTTTCTTCCTAAGATAGAAGATAGGTACTTGAATCTGTGCAAAAACAAAAATTTTATGGCGACTGTATTAATAGACATTGTTTTCTTCTCCATTGCAATTAGGTATAAGCTTCTATGATGCAACTAGCTGTGACTGGCTGCCACTCAAATGGGGTTTGACTCCCCTCTGGGGGATGCAACTATTGTATCTATGGGAATTAGCACTCCCAGGGGGAAAATGTGTGAGGGCACGAACTGAAAGTTAGGTAGGCCTTCTTTTTGTTGAAGTAAAATGTTTTTGTTATGTTAAGGATCACCTTTTTTCGGTTCACTGCTGGCGTGTTTTTCAGCACCGACTACTTTCTTCATTAACCTTTATCTTGTTTCATGAACTTCTTTCTTACCTTACTGCTTCTGTGCCTCTTCTGCATTGATTCTGCATTCCCTTAACTCCATTCTAAATGGTGTCTCCCTGCTTTCTCTCTTTGATACGCTCTTTTTTGTAGCGATTAGGGAGGCTTAAACTAACTTATAATTTTAATCTTGGGGTTCAACTGTGGCATTTTGCGTCATTGTTACAATAGTTTTCATTGTACTAGAAACGCAAACAGCGTATAGCAAATATGAATTATTTTTATAAGACGAGGCTCCTGAGAGGGCCTGAGCATCAGGGGCTCCTCAGAAGGCAGACATTAAGTTTAGGTTGGTCTATCCTGTGCTATGGGTACTGGCACCCTTGGGAGAATACTGTTAGATTACCCAAGCTATGAATAGACCTCTGAGAGTTCTCTCTTTTGTGTACTTAGCTTTCTGTTTTCATGCATTGTTCCCGATCTCATCTTAGTCTTTTCCTCCTCTTCCTTCCTAACCTACTGTTACTATGCGCATGGTATCCTGTGGAGGAACTTACCTCATGCAAAAATTCCGCGTTTTCCACAGTCCGTTTTGAAGGGTTCCTATTTTTGTTCTGTTGATATCACCTCTTATGATGCCGTAGAATTTTGTGCTAACCAATATAAAAGTAATAATTTGTGGGGCAAGGAAGTAACAAATGTTTTGATCCTCCAATGCTTGCATTATCTTCAGGCTATGAATGGAGATGTAAAAACAAAGAGCAGAATTGTTGTTGCCCCTAGATGCATCTAGCCTTTGTCCTTATCAGAGAGAAATTGACATCTGTTGTAATCGTGTTAAGTATTTTTTGTGAGATGCGTTTTCAGGAAAGTGACGACTTAGAACTTTTACTCAGGTATGGGATGCCATGAAAGGCGAAGAACTGCAAACCTTTTCCCACTCTCACATCGTCAAAAGTGTCGACTTCTCGCCAGATTCCAACCAGATGCTTACTGGATCTAATGAGAAACTCCTCAAGATCTTTGACTTGAATAAGCCAGAGCAGGGTAAGTTCACAAGTCTCAACGTAAGTAATCTTCAGCTTGATTTTTGGAGAAGTATCCATAGTTTCAGTGAGCTAGGTAAATTTTTCTTAGTTGGACAAATTGGAATGTTGATGGAGTCCATGGTATGATACCATCGTGGCACCAGGAAAGACCTCTAGTTGTGTTGCGTCGCGTTTTGGTTTTCTTTTGCATAATCGAGGACGTACATTGTCGAGGTATTCTGTGTTTACCTGTGTGAGTAAGGGCTCAGCAGGGGCTGGTGTGTGAGTTCTGTAAGTTGTAAATGTAGGAAGTCTCCTTGAGTAACTTCAGCATTCATGGTTTGTGAACTTTGAAGGCTGTCCACATTTTTGGTGTTCCTGTCTTGCAGCGATGTAAAATCTTTGTTGCTTCCTGGGCTATGACGTTTCTAGCTGTTTTTCATGTATTTTAAAAGGCCTGCGAGAGAGCTAAGTTCTAAGGGAGTGCACGGGAATAATCTATGGGAATTAGCGCTCCCAGGGGGACAATGTGAGGGTCCGAGCTAAAGGTTAGGTAGGCTTCCTTTTTGTTGAAATAGAGGTTTTGTTTTGTTACGGACCAACTTTTTTCGGTTCACTGCTGTCCTGTTTTTTCAGCACCTACTACTTTCTTCTTCAACTTTGATCTTGTTTTATGAACTTCTTTCTCATCTTACTGTTTCTGTGCCCTTTCTGCATAGATTCCACGTTCCCTTAACTCCATACTAAATGGTGCCTTCTTCCTTCTTATCTTTGGGTCTCATTTGTTGAGGATAGGGAGGCTTAAACTAACTGATAATCTAATTTTCGCGCTCCACACCGTCGCTCCATCCCGCTAGTCAAATAAGCTCCGCCCACAGCAATGCAAAATGACCCTTATTGCCACGCTCACGGTAAGGAGCGGCAACATTCAGCATGCTAAATATTGGCGGTGTGCACTGGCAGTCAACAGCGTTCAGTTGCACTTGAGACTATAGAGAGCATGTGTACTCATGACTTACGTATTACGGAGCAAGGAAGAAATTAAAACTCCTATCGAAAAATATAAAGAACTTAAATAATTATGGAACATTAAGCTCGCAGAGTATAAAAACAGTGTCCAGAGAAGATGCTTATGGAAGTAAAGCATCTCGTTTCCCAAAATATGATATTGTAATGGTTAAAATGAAAATTCAAACACTGAAAGGCCAAGATAGGAAACAGTTCTCACTATTAAAAAAACATTGAAGAAATATGCACTGTGTATGTAAACGTAAAATTAATTAAATTGTAATTAAAAATGCATAATGTACATTGCTCTCAGTAAAAGTACTTCAAAAAGACGGAAAACATCCGGCAGGTGTCACAAGAAGATTGTTCAAATTATAGGAAAAGTAAAAAATGCACCTACATATTAGTAATTGGTAATTATTCATTCTATTTTCAGTATTCTTGATAGTATCTCATTGAGTGTTAATAAGATTCTTTAGTGTACTGTATTAGCTTTTTACTTCTGCAAATTATTCTGTAATTGTTATGAAAATTATTCTGTAAGGTAAGTATTGCAAGAGCTACACTAACGATTGCTGTCTCTGGGGATGGAGCGTTCTATTGAGCGGTAATGTAAAAGCAAGTCGGTGTGCACCGAGACTCTATCCTCACGTCGGAGAAGCTGTAGCAAGTTTACTGTCGCTTAACACCGTCGCTCCATACCGCTGGTGTAAAATGATCATTATATCGGGATATCGATGGGTGTTTATTGTGATTGTGCAAATGTGTGTAATTTTTTAGTGACTAAGAACGTTGCAATGCTAATTTTTTTAAGCTTGAATTTCTAGTTTTGGAGTATCAAACGGCAGATTAAACCAAAACCTTGATTCTTTATGAGGTTTCCATTTTTTTTCTTAGTTTGGTAAAAACAAATGTGTGGGCGTAATTTAGCTACCTCCGTTTAGTACTTGCCTTTTTAAATGCAAGCCTCTGTTCCCAATGCTTATAACCCTCAGGGGGATACAGGTATTGTATCTATGGGAATTAGCTCTTCCAGGGGAAAAATGTGAGGGCCCGAGCTGAGAGTTAGGTAGGCCTTCTTTTTGTTGAAATAAAAGTTTTTTTTTTGTTATGTTGAGGACCACCTTTTTTCGGTTCACTGCTGCCCTGTTTTTCAGCACCTCTGACTTACTTCTTCAATTTTTATCTTATTTCATGAACTTCTTTCTCATCTTACTGTTTCTATGCCCCTTCAGCATAGATTCCTCATTTTCTTATCTCCATGCTAAATGGTGCCTTCCTCCTTCCTCTCTTCGACACGCTCTATTTTTGTAGCGGTTAGGGAGGCTTAAACTAACTTATAATCTAATCTAATCCCAATGCTTATATTTTGGTCTAATAGTAAAGTTTTATTTTTGTACATTTTTCAACATCAGAAATGCTAGTTTACCTCGTAAAGGCCATTATACACGTGCGGACTTTTTAAGGTCAAGAGCACTAAACCCTGCCCATTTTCTCAGCACTCCGCCCACTCTTTGACTACTGACAACGGCGGTGTAGTCAACCGTCGCAATCAAACATGTTTTGATTTTATTGATTGCAGCTGCAGGCATGCCGGTGGTAATAATACGGTAAATACTGTGAGAACAATTATTGTCGAGTATACACAATGGTGTTCTCACGATGTTGTGACATTAATCGAGATGTACAGAGATTTTCCATGTTTATTGAATACTAAATTGAAAGAATATAAAAATATTAACTTTAGAGATGATGCTTGTCGGAAAATTTCTAACCGCCTCCTAGATTACACAGTGGAAGCAGTAAAATCTAAAATTCAAACTCTTCAAAGACAATACACAACTGAAAGCATGGTCTTGAAGAAAAAAAAATTTGGTTCTGGAACTGACGAGTATAAAACCATGGTTCACGAACTTCTCAGGTTTTTGAAAGACGTTATCTGCGATAACGTAGGTTTGCAATCTAGCGCCTGGTGGGATGGAGTTTTTCATTACTGTATTTTCTTTCTGAATTTTTTCAGTCACTATTTGGAGAAGCTGCTGAAACATAGGTATTTAGAGCCACATATACTTCGAGAATTATTCTCTCATGAGAAATAAAAAATTATTGAAAAATAAATCTGTAGCCACCAAGAGTTTATCTATGTTGTAGACACTCTCTTCACTACATTGATTGCGTTGACTGCAAGCGGTAACTACGTGTATAGCATCAGCTGCAGTTGCGCACGCAATTAATTTCAATAGGCGGGGCTTCATGTGTACACTACGTTAAGAAGTCCACACATCGATAATGGCCTTAATGTTAATCTGTAGCAGTACAACCTTTGCCAGCTGAAGAGATGTGATGCAATGGTTTGTAGTGTGGCTTGATGTGTTGCAGATCCCATTGTGTTCAGTGGGCACGAGGCCAGCGTGAAGCACTGCCTTTACAACAGCGAGGGCACCAGGCTCTTCTCCTGCGCTGACGACAAGACTGTGCGCTGCTGGGACGTCACTTCCAAGCAGGTGCTGTTGTTGTCTGCGCATATTGCCCTTGCAGTGTGATGTGTGTTTTATCACTTTCATTCAGGTCGTTTTGTCTAGCAGAATACTCGCCGTTTTTCTGAAGCGTGTGCGCAGAGCTCAATCCCCTACTCGGAATTTTAATCACTTGGATTATAAGATTTAATGGAATATGAACAGATTTTTCTACCTTTCACTGAAGTACCTTCAAAAATACTTTGTTGTACAACTACCTCTGATTTTCTGCCATCCAAAACGATTATTCTAAAGACTCATCTTTAAGTCGTTTTTGCTTGTTTTCTTTAGATTGTGATAGATTTCATTGATAAAATTGATGTATTTCAGCCATACGTTAGAATTGATAACTGATTTTTTGTATGTAAAATTATATTTTCATGAAGGAGTTACTTTAATAGTTTGGTTGATGGAGTGTCAAAGAATATAATTATATATTCATGCTGGGGAGAGAAATTTCTTGCTGAATGAGTTATCTGGAATGCATCTCTCGATTGAAAAATAGGCAGTTCGTTCCCAGCGTCTGCTGCTTCACCTTGTTTATAACAAGTTGTACGAGGGTGTTAGTCTGATGCCCCACATCACGATCTGATCTAGAAATAGGGGTATTAACTGGAAATTTGATCCTAGAAATTTCACGTCAACACATGGTCTTGATTTTGTGATAGTGCTAGTGGGTATGTTGCCCTGGCTTTATTGATTGGGTTAAATTGCTCAAAATTTGATTGTGTCATCGTAGTCCTTGCTCAGCGTAGAGGTGAGTGCGTAGTTTTTATAGGTCTCCCACATTATTAGCTCCTTTCCACTGTAGGAGGGTCAAGACAATTGGTCCTGAGATTCAGTAAGATCGTTTAAAATATCTGTTTTACTCGGTTGGCCTCGTACAGTTCTGGTGGAGTTTCATGTTCTCTTTTAGATTGCTGTTGAAATACTGCCTTAAGAAATGTTGGCTGTGTGCTTTTACTGTGAAGCATAAACGAATGTTGCAAATGATGAGAGACTCATAAGCAGCTACGACTACAATATGCATTAAGTGTTAGTGACCTTTATATCATGTTTGAATGATATCAAATCGCTGGAAGATATTTAAGGCTGTCTTTGCTACAGTTTGCTGTGCCTAATTTCCTAAGATGTGAAAATATAAAATTAGAACCCTCGTGAGCTACATAAGCTGACAAGACCCGTGTGAGCAGGAAGTGAAGAAGCTCGACTTGAGCAGCTCTGCGTCAGGGCTCGAGCTTTCAGCTGATGGCTCTGTGCTCACTGTCACCTACGCCAACAAAGTTGCTTTCTACTGCACTGAAACGTGAGTTCTGCTCTCTGACGCGTGTCAGTATCGTTACCGTAGTTGAATTGCGCGTTGGCTGTGGCATGGCATTTGGCAGTTGATCTCAATTTTGAACACTTCCTGGGTGAAGGATTTGGTCCAGTTAAATGGAAGTGTTTTTTCTCATCTCATAACGCCTCAGCACTATGCTTTGAAAATAATGTGTTTATGTGAAGGGGCCCAATATGAAGAAATTTAGATACACCGGCAGTTGAGTAAGCTCCTACTAGTTACTAGCTGGCAAAAAAGAATAAAAGTTAATGCGTGATTGAGTTCCTACAAGTTTTAAATGCTCTCATTTTCCGATATGAAGTATTATCAGTGTTCAAAAGTACAATTTTTTACTAATTTGATGTCATTCCACATATAGTGATGTACCGATGTATCGGTATCGGCAGTATCGGCCATTTTTAGTGGTATCGGTATCGGCAAAATCCGGCCGATACTTTACCGATACTTTCCAAAAATACGTATTTTATCATTCAAATGAAGGTCATAAATCATGAAAGTAAAAGTATTTAATCTAATAGACTAATACCCGTTGTGTGTTTATTTATATATTTATTTGATGTCCGCGTTGTGTGAGTTTGCGGTATCATGGATACCGAATTCCTCAGTGTAACATTAAAAGATGGCGTTTAAATGCATTTAAATATTTGACATTTTATCAGGATAGGTTTTGTTAGGATAGGATAGGTTAGCTTAGCTTAGATTAGGATAGGCTAGGTTAGGACAGGTTAGGTAATACTGTCAGAATTTTTTCTCGGGTCCGCCTAGCTTAACGATGACATTGTCCATGGAATCTCCACGGGTCCTGCTACTATCTAATAATACCCTTGGTTTATTTGGAGTCCGCTTCTTCCATTTTCTTTGTCACGCTCATGAGGAGAGTTATAGTGACCGTATCTGTGATACGAGTTTCACCAGTGCGTAAGTACAAGAATATTTTTCATCACGAGCGCTGTTAGGATGAATACATTCGTTGGACACCACATCTGGAAAATTTGTTCAAGAAAGTTAGTGAATCCCGTAATTTTTGACGGGCTGTGCGTACTTGTAATCAAATAACCTATTCATACCTAGTAAATTAGTTAGCTAACTGTTGAATTATAGCGTTTAATCAGGCCCGCTAACTGAATTCACTACTTTGAATTCCCGATGAGTCACGGTCATAACTGAAAGCTATGTAGGATGAATAGTTAAACCCTGTAGCGACATAAAATTATTATACTTTTGCGACTAAACCTTTATAGTTTGACCTAATGTCCATACCTTGAAGTATGTGACAGGCTAACAAAAACCAAACCAATTTAATAAAGTTGAAGGTGCATTTGAAAGTTTTTGTGAATTTAATATAGAAATTGCCGAAAATTATATTTTAATTTAGCTTGTAAATCGCCAAATATTACGAAGCTAATAATTTATTTTAACTTAGCATGCATATCACTGTTCATTACGAATCTTGCATTTTTCTTGTATGTTAAGATGTTTAAAAAACTCACGAACAATCTTATAGTTGAATACATTTGAACGGGTCAGTTGATTGCTTTAATCGCAACTTGATGAATTTAAAAACGAGGAAAATTCCAAGGAACTTGATCATATTTACTAGGAATACGTTTCGGAGCTCCATCATCAGTTCGTAAAATTAATATTCATTATGACTACAATAAAAGAAAAAAGAAAATGTTGGATACAGTCATTAAAGAAAATCATGAAAACAAAAAAAATCAGAACATGTCTCAGAGAAAATAAAATCGACATGATATACTTCCAATTTACAATATGTAGGAACTGTCAGAATTGTTGAGGGCCAGTTTTCGTTTAAAAATATGTAGCGACTCTGAAATTCTGAGGTCACATGTAGTTGAAGCCGAATCTAAGATTTTGAAGTCCGCAAAGGATATCGGTTCGTTGCATTTTACTGCGTGATTACGTACGAATTGTGCGAATTGATTCCCCGTGCGGAAGCTTCAACCCCGATGTTCGGCCATTCTGACATAAAAATTTTGTGCCGGAATGCCGACGTACGATGATGTGTACTGCACACAACTGTAAGAATAAATCAGAAAGGCTATTTCTCCATCAAAAGCGTATCCTTGTACCAGAATTGTATAATTTTATGGGTGCTTCATTTTTCCGGTACAAGGATACGCTTCCGATGGAGATGCGAACCTCGATCTCTGATTTATTTTCAACAGTTATACAGTTGTGTGCAGTGCACATCATCGTACGTCGGCATGACGTGACGAAATTTTTATAACAGAATGGTCGAACATTGGGGTCGAAGCTTCCGCGCGGTGAACTTATTAGCTTACTCCTCACACTCCGTAGTACGTAATCACGCAGTAAAATGCAGCTAAATCTTAGATTCGGCTTCAACTGCATGTGACCTCAGAATTTTAGAGTCGCTACATATTTTTAAACGATAACCGGCCCTCAACAATTCTGATAATTCCTACCCATTACAAGTTGTAACTAAATAGTAATCTTGTCGATTTTAGTTTTTCTGGGACATGTTTTAATTTTATTTTTATTTTCTTGATTTCCTTTAATGACTGTATCCAACATTTTGCTTTATCTTTTATTGCAGACATAATGATTTGTAAATTTACGAAATGATGATGGATCTGGACTCCGAAACGTATTCCTAATAAATATGATCAAGTTCCTTGAAATTGTCGTTCTTAAATTCCTCATCTTATAGATGGTTGCGTGTTTGCGGATATTTTCGGTTTCGGGGCTTATCGAATTTTACTATTTCCATTCGCCAAAGTATGTACTCGTATTTGGTGTGAATAACACGAAAATGACAATCCTTTTTTGGAGAAACTATTGTTTTGGTCCACTTTTGGAGCCTGTTGCTATTATAGCTAGTCTACATTACGTTGCAATACGATTAGAAACATATCTATTGAATGGATTTCATTTTGTTGTTTTTCTCAACAATATAGTTAACATAGCAAGAGCATTTCATTTTTCACAATCGGAAACTTTTTTGTCAATATTTTTGTATTATTAGATAAATTAGCAAATAATTTTATTATAACTCCCATGTAGGAGTTATAATGGTTGTATTTTAATACAAGTGTGCACGGCCCGCCAAAAATGGGATTCAATACTTTTCATGAACGAATTTTCAAGATGTAGATGACAAACAAATACAGTATATCCATCCTAACAGTACCCGTGATGAAAAATATTTTTGTACTTGAGCACCGTTGAAACTCGTATTACAGATACGGCCATTATAACTATCCTTATAAGCGTGAGTGACAGAGAAATAGAAGAAACAGACACCAAACAAATAAACCAAGGGCAAGGGTATTATTAGGTAGCAGCATGACCAATGGAAATGCCGAGGATAATGTCATCGTTAAGCTAGATGGACCCATGGAAAAATTCCGTCAACATTATCTAACCTATGCTATCCTAATTCTATGTCGTGACTCGCACCGCCGCAAAGCACGTTCACGACGCGAAGGCCTAGCGATCGTCATTACATGGTAGCAACTGCGGTTCTTGTAGGCCCTACACCACTAATGCGTTGTCCACTGTTGCCAATACGTAAAACGCAAAGTCGGGTAGATTTAAAATGTTTATGCCGAACACATATGCACAAGAACACACAAAGCTTGCTTGACTCGGAGTTTCCCTCCGGTGACAAATCACCATTACTCAAAAATGATTACTTCGGGCCCAGCTATTCACCAAATTACTATATTTAATTTAATGTCTTTTAATTATTCAATATGGCCTGAAAGCTGCACAAAAGCGACATGGTTAGGAAAATGCGCAAATTACGGCGATCACAACAACCTATCCAATACTACTAACCTATCCTGATAAAATTTCAAACATATCATTGCATGTACAGACGATCTTTCAATGTTACACTGAGGAATTCGGTATCCATGATACCGCAAACTCAGACATCTTATGTTTCTTAAGAAGCGGACACCGAACTAATACATTAACTAACATTAGGTTATTAGGTTAGGTATTATTAGGTTAGATGATTGTAAAAGTATCGGTATCGGTAGTAGTATCGGTCAAAGTATCGGTATTTTCAAGTATCGGAGTATCGGTATCGGCCAAAAAATGGGTATCGGTATCGGCCAAAAAAATGGTATCGGTACATCACTAGTGACGTACGTGTAGTTAAGTGAAGAGTACATTTATGTAGAATAAATATAGATGTGCGTTAGTACACGCCAGCTTATCTGTAAAAAGTTGTGGAAGAGAACTAAGTGCCAATTTTTCAGATGTAATGCTAAAATACCCAAGTTCTGGCTTCGTTTATGATCACAACCTATAAAATCGAACGGATTCAGCCTACTTACTACAT
This sequence comes from Morinoia aosen, assembly GCA_030386875.1. Classification (NCBI taxonomy): domain Eukaryota; kingdom Metazoa; phylum Arthropoda; class Malacostraca; order Amphipoda; family Talitridae; genus Morinoia; species Morinoia aosen. Next base: position 26,416,062 of record CM059557.1, on the reverse strand, counting down.
GCTGTATCTGTAGAACAGAAGGTTAATGAAAACAGTCGTGGGAACGGAACTTGATCTGATCTTTGCTTCTTTAGATTTGACTAAGGAATCCGTATATTACCGCCCTCTCGTGAATTTTAAAGAAGGTGCATTGTTTGTCATTTCAAATTCTTTTCATTGCATTTTGTATCAGCACCATTCCAGAAATAGGTAGCTCATACGGAAAAAGTTTCGTATAATAATTCTCGAGTATTATATTGTGGTTCTCTGTTATGTCATTAAATGATGTACGGTCACTTGCATGCATCTTTTTGATGATGCTTATTTTTTGTAGCTTCTGATGGCAATCCTGTTCAACTAAGCTGATTGCAGTTCACTGATTGCATGACTTTGTGTGTGGTTCCGTTATCAATCGGATTTTTCATTCAGTTATGTTGTGCACGCCATATCCGTACTTCAAAGTGGCTTTGTGCAGTTTACGTGAGCTACGCAGCGCTGTGCTGCCCGCCACCCTGTACTCGGCCTCCCTGCACCCCGACCAGTCTGTCTTCATCTGTGGAGGGGAGGACTTCAAGATGTACAAGTATAACTACGAAACGCTGGAAGAACTCGACTCTTTCAAGGGTCACTTCGGTCCTGTGCATTGTGTCAGGTGAGGGCTGGACGCCGTGATGCTGCTTATGAGGCTATGAACATTTTTTTTTCAGGTTGAGGGGAACTTCTCTCACTATCTTTCAACTCAGAAGGAATAGCGGTAGAATAAATTATCTCATTTCTCTCTATAAGGCACTTTATTAGTGAACATATTTAGCCCGTTTTATGCTCAATTACGAATGTCGCTCGTAGGTTTACATGTTCTCTTGCTAAACCTAGTGTAGGTAGACATGTACGGTTTCTAATACGTTGTAGTTGGAAGTTAAAATGCAAATCAACGCACTCTATATCAAATATTTGTCCAAATGCTGTAGTTTATGAATGACGGGAATTATATATCATAAATGTACCTATACATCAATAAATATAACTTTTGAGTGCACTTCATTAAAAAATAAAAATATTGCATTTAAATGCGTCTTGTTCTCAGTTCTAGATAGTTCCTCCATAGCTAATTGCTGTGGATTGCCGTGGTAGACGCAATGTGTTGTTGATGTTGAACGCAGTGAGTGAAACTGTTACGGCGTTTCAGAAGTGTATTCCAAGTCACTTCCGCTTTGTTGCTTGTTCGTTTTCTAGCACAGAGAGTAAGAGATTAGCAGGTTTTGTTTTGTAATCATGAATAGAATTGTGCATCAGCTTGCTTGAGTTGAAAGTAAAAACTGTTTCAAATTATTACTGTCATCTTTGAACATTTTCTAGTGCATAGAAATTGCTCGAGTTATTTGATGAAAGATAATCAGCTTTTGTTGTTCTACCTTGGAGCTCGAGTTTAATGAGTATGCCAGGAATTTTTTTTATCAAACATAACGTATTGTACTGTCTAACTAGTAAGGATTTCCATGATATGGAGGTGACAATGTGCAACAGGATGAATATGAAGATTATCGTAGCTGTCAGCAAAGCTTGACTACTAGGAATAGTGTACGAGTGTAGTTTTCTTGTACTATTTGATATCCGCTCTTCTTTAATTCTACTTGGGAGTTGTTGGTGAGCACCCAATATTAGCTTTTTAGCATTAGGAAGTACGAGGTCTCGAGCTCAAAGTTAAATGGGCCTTCTTTTTTGTTGATATAAAATAAGTTTTTGTTTTGTTACGGACTGCATCTATTACTTTCTTCTTCAACTTTTATCTTGTTTCATAAAACTTTGAATTTTACTGTTTTTATGAGCAGAGTGTTGAGACACACCTTGTACATAGATTCTCCACTCCCTTAATTCCACACAAAGAGGTGCCTACCTCCTTCAGCTCTGGGAAACCTTTTATTATGGTTATGGAGGCTTAAACTAAGTTTGAATCTAATCTTGTGACTTTCGGAAGCGTAGGCCTGAGCATCAGCTTGAAGCATTTCATAGGTCAGGTCATGAGTGTATTTTCTATTTCAATTACTCGATGCCATGCTATAACATTTATATCTTAAACTGATGTTTTCGTCTCCACGCACACTGCTACTACGCAGAAGCAATTACGTGCGCTGCCATGATTGGGGATCACATTTACTGCATTTCAAAGGCTAGTTCGTTTGCAGATTCAGCCCTGACGGCGAGCTGTACGCGTCAGGCAGCGAGGATGGCACGCTGCGTCTGTGGCAGACCACCGTTGGCAAGACCTACGGACTTTGGAAGTGTGTCGAGGGCACTGGAGCTCCCATCCCAGCTGCTGATACTGACGCTAATGGTGTCGGCGGGGACAGCTGAACTCATTCGTCGGCAATTTATTGTCGACACATTCATCAATGATGGAATTTTCCTAAGATTTGTAGGCTGCTGCAGAGAGCGAAATGAGTTAATGATGACTTTTGCAATCCATGCAAATAATGACTTTTTTATATGCTTCTCTGGGATGTCATTGTTGAGAGAAAATAATTGAGCTGTCTCTATCCTGTTGTTTGTAGACCAGAAAGCATTCTAATCTAGTTGATAAAGGATCACTTAGTTTTTTTAACCATATTGTAGGGGGTTTGGACCTATTGCAGTATTGTGTGCCAACTCGGAGATACTCAGCAGCCAATTTTGAAGGCATAACTATTTCATTCAATTTCAAGTGTTTTATGGGTGCAAAATATATTCTTTACGCTAAATCTTACTGCAAAACTTACATTTTTGCTGGAGCAACACAGATCGTTAATGATAACTTTGTTGTTCACCTAAATAGGAAATTATTTGTGCTATCGTGCTGCTAGCATCAGCTCCTTGAGATGTGGAACCTTCTACACTAATTCATCAAAACTGAAATAATTTTAATGCTGGCTTTTGCCCTCAATGTACTCCTTCAGTACTATCAGGTGTTTGTTATCGCATACCCTTATTTTTTGGTTGTGTAAGGTTTCTTCTTAGGTAGACATGGTGTTTCTCTTAATTTTCAAGTATTGCTTTTTATAAGATTCCGAAAATGTGACGCATCTCGGCCGAACGAAGTTCATTAGTGGTAATGAGTTGTTTTTTTAAAGATATTTTGGCATCAGAATACCGACTACATTTCATTATTTTATTTAAATCGTTGACTGTTAGAGGGAAGTGTTATTACATTTTGGCATTGCAACGAAAATGTAAACGCATAATGCAGTAGATTATTTGTACTATCACAGTTACATTTATCTTAACATTTTGCCAGTTGTATGACACCCAACTCCTAACAAAACACAGGTCATTTTTACAAATCATGGAACCACACCAACGTGGAAATTAGATATGGCAAACGCTTTTTTGGAATTACATTTTTGCCTTTACATGAAAAATTTCTGTATCCGAGCGCCTCTCTCTCTCTCACCGAGTCAAGTGCGGGTGGTGCTCGAAAACATGCCTCATCGTCCACACCAGCCCGGCACTCATCTCGTCGTCTTACATCCCGTCCATTTACACACTGCAAAGCTTCCAGCACCTAGAAATTGTTTGCAGCCTCACCGTTGTCCTTTATGCCTAATGGTTGCGTGCAAGCAGTTGTCTTCCAACAGAGATTTGGCTCGGAGCTCGAGTGATTTTCTTGCGAAGGAAGAGATCATAATTCTGACCATGCCTCTCGTCACAGTAATTGTGATATCTGTCTGCATTAGTGTAGCTTAAGTATTCTTAATTCTTGCCCTAATAAGGTACGTTTTCTGCAAGAAAGTTGAGGGTAACTTAATACGTTAGCTGATTTCGGATGATTTCACGTCTAGTTCGAATGTTCCTTGCCCTCTACCGTCTATGGGCTTCTGTAAACAGCTTTAACATATTGAATTTCTTGCCTAATTTTTTCCCTAACATATTCTCTGACGTTCTTTGCCGTGTGGCAATCCTTTCATTGTTCTGATATCGAGAACAACCGTATGCGAGTGCCTGTCTAATTACGGGGATGACGAATGTTACCGTTGAGGGGGTTGTTGTTGTTGTTGTTGTAGTATGAGAAAAATTCAGACTTAAGGGTCAAGTGCTGATTGCGTGCGATGATATGACGCCGCAAAAGATGGCATTTAAAATGTAACGGTTACACTCTTACATGAATGTTCTACGTCTACGGTGCAAACCCGGGTGTCTATGTTTTCAGTCTCTTACTGAATCTCCAATGATTTATACCTTAGTCTATCTTGACGCACCATCTTGCTTTCGAATTCCTCGCGTTCTTGAAGAAACTCATTTTTGGGGTCGTTTCACATGCCTCGCCCACGTGAAAAACGGTCATTTTTTCCTACTACTCAATCCTTACATTTATTTCTATATTTTCTCGCTCATTTAATAACTCTGTTTAATGCTATCATTATGTTTCAGAAGTTTTACTTGTAGTAGGCTTATCTATTACCTTTAATTCCGCGCTGTAAACAAACACCAAAATAATACCTTTTATATTTTCCTCAATCTCCCATGCCTAATTGTGTTCTTTTTGATGCCATTTCCGAGCGTTGCGTTCTTTACCTACCCACTTCCTCCTAGTCCTTTCATTCGAACGATACATGAACATTGCGTCTGAAAAGGAAGACTTCAATTTTCTTTCTCGTTTATCTAATCTACGTGCATTGCACCTTCAAAATTTCAAGTGTCTACTGATCAAATGAGAAAAATTTTCCAAATTGACTTCAATACATGCAGGCTTGTTTAAGAAATTATTGTTTAGATTTACATCATCTCTTGTACCCAACGCATGTTCAGTGCATTGTTTACGTTAGTATTGATGGTTGTGCTTTCCCTTTTGACGTTTTCCTCTATGCACCTATTGAATTATTTGCTGATTTTTTTTAAAAATCTGCATTTGCTCTTATTTTCATATGTTTTTAGTTACCTTTTGGCAAGGTTTCATTAAGGAGAATCTTATTTTCTTTGGAGCGTGGGTCTGTACAGCATGAATCTCGGAATAGTTTTATTTCTATCTAATTTTTTCTATGGTTATTGGAATGCAACTCGTTTAATTCTCCATGGATTGAGTTATCACTCGCATTATGCATCATTACTTTTAAAATTCATTTTTTCAATGGCCATAAATCCGACAAGTTTTCAACTGACTTTCATTTAAATAATTGTACCGAAATGTTCATTCTTTCTGACAAGTTTCTAAATGTTCGTGATGTTCATCATATAATCCAATGGTTAATTAAATGCAAATTATTTCATTATTGTTGTGCGTCGACATAAATTTTTCCTTTCCTTTTCATTTACAAGTACGTTACGGAATTACGTTTAGATGGTACCCGGTGAGAGTTGCACCTAACATCAAGTGATCTGAATGAAACCAACCTCACCTTCCAACAATTTCTAGATACCAAGAAAAACGTGAACGCAGGATCTAATCGTTCTGAATGTTAATTCGCTTTTTTATTCTTCACCTGCGAATCTGGAGGTGATTCTTTGTTTGGGTTACTGTGTATTTTTTTTTTTTTTCAAAGCGAGCGGTTCAAATTGGTTTTGGGAATGGTGTTATGACCGAAGTTAGATTTCGTGACCATTCGTGGTTGTATGTACAGTGATAAGAAAGCTGAACTCAGATCGTTATGGTTCTTCATGTGGCGGACGATTGAGTGCTATGGTGCGAGTTAATATTTCTGATGTTAATGGGAAGATCTATGATGAAATTAATTCTTCCTATGAGCAGGATATAATACGAATGTGCCTCAGCTCTTTGACGAATGGGAACAGTTGTGCAGTTCCTTAACTACTTAATCTTGAGTTAATTCATATGCTATGATTTATTATTGAGCCGTTTACCTCCTTGGTTCATGTAGTTTTGAAGCACCACTTATTGTATCCCTTTAGGTTGCTGGTGTAGAGCGTACCTATTTTAGAAAAGTGGCTGCTTATTTCGTTTCTTCCTCGCAGTTCAGTCACTAATGTAGTTCTTTTATTTTAACCTGATATTCTGGTACGCACCTTCGTAGCATCTGCCTATACTGAGCATTTTTATTGTAAGAGCACACCCGCAGTGTGTGATTAAAACAAAGAAGGCTGGCACCTAGAAAGATGTTATCCGATGCCATGCTAAAAATTGTTTCCAAGTTTGATATGATAGTGTTAGTGGTTTACTTGTTTTCTTGAACTCGTTCATTGCGCCCTTGGTGTGTGTTCCGTCACAAATATTTTTACCGTGGTGAAATCTTGGCTTTTTGATACTGGTACTGTAGCTTCTAAAACTATTTATCCATACTAGTAATCTACACCTAAATCGTGTTTTCATCACATGTGTGCGAAATTCATGAGGTGTTAATGTAGTTTATTTATTTCTTCAATGAGCCGTTTCAAGATTCGATAGCTCATTCTGTTTTGTTAACAGATCAGTTCACTGAGTTGCATCTGGGTAAGATAGATCGCTGTTCTCATACTTTAAGAGGGGCTTCGTGGTTGCTTTGCAAGTAAGACTCGTTTGTTATACTTGAAATTATTTTCTATAAAGTTTTCTATGAGTGGAAAAGTTTTGATGAATCCTTGTTTGATCCCAGTCAGTAGCGCAGCGAGTGTCGCATCCCACACAGACCAATCCGTTCAGAGCAGGGCGTAAGAGGGTGATGTGCTGCGGATCGCATTGATGACCCATGAAAATGCGGCGAAAAAAAACTGGAAACGTTTTGCTATTAGCGCTCCCAGGGGGACTATGTGAGGGCCCGAGCTAAAGGTTAGGTGGGCTTCCTTTTTGTTAAAATAGAATGGGTTTTTGTTTTGTTACGGACCATCTTTTTTCGGTTCACTGCTGTCCTGTTCTTCAGCACCTACTACTTTCTTCAACTTTTTCTTGTTTCATGAACTTCTTTCTTAGACTGCGCGGAAGAGCAGCATGAGCTGCCTTGCGCTAAATCTCCCCGATGTGCCAACTGTGATGAGCAACACCCAGCTAGTTCCCAGGCTTGTTTCTATTACAAACTGGAAGAGGAAATCATAGCAGTGCAGGCAAACCAACGCATCAGCTATGGCGAGGCTAGGCGCGTTGTTGGCAGTCGTTTTAATAAGACTCAGGGCACATATGCAGAGAAGGTAAAAGCCCCTCAAGCGGCGCCCGTCAACCGTGCCTTCGGTCCTGCTGGCCGGGACCAACAGAGGGACGCTGCAGTGAGACAGGAGCCCGGTACTAGTAGAGCGCCCCTACCGGAAATATCTACAACCGTAAAACAACCATCTGTACCCAAAATTAAAGCAAAAAGAAATCCACCCCTCACTATTACCGAAACTACAGTTGCTGACCAGCCAAATCCATCCAATGAACCATTGAGAACGATTCCCTCAATTATAACCTCGAGGAAGCGAACGCAGAGCGGCACGTCTCCGACCCACAGCGGCAGCCAGGGGAAAGTGGCCAAGACACCTAGAGTCATCGAAAAAGCTCCTGATCTTTTTCCCAGCCAGGAGAACTCAGGACGGACTGGTGAGCCTGCTCTGGAGTCAGCCGCCCCTCTTGTGGGCGCATTGGAGCCGGGAAGTAAAGTTGAAAGAGTGCCTCGACCAGACGTGCGGGTGTACAGCCGTGGGGGTGGTGCTGTGGGGAGCGCTGGGCGTGACCTTTCGGTTCCTCGTGCGGACAGTCGTAGGTCTGAGCGGGATTGTGAACGACATATTGTGACCCAGCGTGTCCGTTCTCTGGAGCGCGTCACAATTGTCCCAGAAGATATTGCATCACACATGATGAAGAGATACCCGGTTCCGCGAGGCTTCCCAACTAAGCCTCCTCCCGCAGTGCCAATACATACGTGGGATGATAGACCCACAAGCCCCGTGCCGCCTGATCTAGCAATCGCCCTGAGTGAGGGTGTTGAAAAGGACTCCACGCGTGCTAAACCTCGAAAGGGTAAACCATGACCACCTATATCCAATGGAATATTAGAGGATTTCGCCGCAACTATGGAGATTTGAGGGCCCTCCTTGAGGAGTACCAACCATGTTGCGTTTGCCTTCTGGAGACCCTTCTTGGAAACCTGAACCCTGCACCTCCAAACAATTATTGTATTGAGGTTTATTCCCCGGTGCCTAACCCGGTGCCCGGAACGGGACTTGCAATACTTGTGCGGAGAGATGTTGGCTACAGTAAAATAGCAATCAATACTAGATTGCAGGCCCTGGCCCTTCGTATGTGTGTTGGGCAGCGTATGATCACGGTCTGCAACATCTATACTTCACCAGGAGATCCCTTAACCTCACAGGACCTTACCCTCCTTAGCAATCAACTAACAAGACCTGCTTTCATCCTTGGGGACGCAAACGCCAAACATGTTCGCTGGGGCAATCTGATAAACGATCGACATGGAAGAGCGGTGGAAGAGTTTTTGGATGCTACCGAGTTGTGCCTGTTGAACACCGGAGCTCCCACTCATTTCCATGTACAAAGCGGTACCTCCTCTGCAATCGACGTCAGCCTGTGTACGCCCGACATCTTTCCTGATACTCAGTGGTCCGTGCTTGACGATATGTATGGTAGTGACCACTTTCCCATCCTTTTGTGTGTCGCACGGTGCCAACCTGTGCCCACGGATCCACGCTTTAATTTCAAGAAGGCCAACTGGAGAGACTTTGAAACCGGCTCGCGAATGGAAGAACCCGATGAGAGATGCAGTGTTGATGAGCTAGTCGAACGTTTTGTCATAACGGTGTGTGCAGCTGCCAACGCTGCCATCCCAAAGTCTCAGGGAGGCTGCCAGAAACATCGTGTTCCATGGTGGAACAACGAGTGTGCAGTAGCCAATAGTGAGCGGAAACGAGCCTTACGGCGCTATCAACGAACCAAGGAGCTGGCACATAAGATCGCCTATAACCGAGCCAGAGCCCGAGCGCAACTAGTCAAGGATGTGGCGCGCAAGACATCGTGGCAGAAGTATGTCTCCGGCCTGAACACTGATACCCCCATGGCTAAGGTATGGCAAAGAGTTAATAAAATGAAGGGAATTTATGGACACAGGCGACCGTGTTTGGAAGTTGATGGATCTCTCACCGCAGACCCGGAGCGTGTAGCAGAAGTGTTGGCCCGGAGTTTCTGTCGTGTTAGCAGCGGACATGCCACCTCGGCTCTCAGACGTCAGCAGGAACGGCAATTGCTAGATTTTTCGACTGACTCCACCTATTCGTACAACGATCCCCTCACAATGATGGAATTTTATTGTGCCTTGAAAAAGTGCAAAAACACAGCCCCCGGACCTGATGGCATTCACTACCAAATGATGAAGAAAATGGACCATACGGCGATATCATACCTTCTCTATATTTACAACAAAATCTGGACCACGCACATATATCCGCAGCAATGGCGAACATCAATAATCATGGCCTTTGCAAAGCCCAATAAGCCTACCACCAACCCTGATAACTATCGACCCATTGCCTTGACTAGTTGTCTTGGAAAACTGATGGAAAAGATTGTAAATGTCCGGCTTACGCGATGGCTGGAGACTGAAGAACTGGTGAATCCTGTACAGTTCGGCTTTCGTCAACACCGCGGCACCGTAGACGCTCTGCTGCGCCTTCAGAACTACCTAATAGCTAACCTCGCAGAACGTCGCCAGACTATATGTGTTTTCTTTGACTTGCACAAGGCCTACGATACCGCGTGGAGATATGGGATCCTCAAATCGCTGCATGGATATGGACTCCGCGGTAATATGGCTTTGTATATCCAGGAGTTCCTTGGTGAGAGAACGTTCCGTGTTAGAGTGGGTGGTACGCTCTCCTCACTGCAGTTACAGCGTGAAGGCTTGCCTCAGGGCAGCGTCATGAGTTGCACGTTATTTAATGTTGCCCTGAATGAAATTACTACAGTCCTTCCCCCTGGCATTTTGGCCTCGCTGTATGTGGATGATTTTATGCTCTACTCTACGTCTGCATTTCTGCCTGCGGCGACCCGTAGAATGCAGAGAGCCATCAACAGTGTGAGCAACTGGGCTCTTGAGCATGGCTTTACTTTTTCTACTGAGAAGACTGTAGGCCTTCTTTTCCAAGGTCGCGGCCGCTGTGATCCTCCACGACTGGTGCTGAGGGAGGGACAGATAGCTTTTGCGCACAGTGTAAAGTTCTTGGGGATGACTGTGGATGATAAGCTCACCTGGAAACCCCATCTGGCTGCTCTCAAGGTTGAATGTGCTCGGAGAATGAATCTCCTAAAGTGTATATCTGGAGTAACGTGGGGAGCAGATCGAGTGACGTTGTTGCGACTGTACAGAACCCTCATCAGGAGCAAGATAGACTATGGCTGTATAGTATATCAATATGCCAAAGAATCCTCACTCGCTAAGTTGAATCCAGTGCACAATGCAGCTATCAGGCTAAGCACTGGTGCTTTTCGATCCTCACCCTCTTACAGCCTGTGCGTGGAGAGCGGAGAGCCACCCCTGTGGCTCCGACGTGTGCAACTAACCTTACAGTACCTAGCCAGGCTGGAGCAAGTCCCTTTGTCTCCTGCATGGGCCAGTGTGCACGTGCCCCTTGGTCGACACCTGCCTTTTCCACATTTCATACCCGCATCTGTGGATTACACAGCGATTACGGCCGCAATGCAATTGAGACCCATGCGAATACTCCCAGTACTCTTGGACAACTCTGCGACATGGCGCGTCCCTATAGAAAGTTTTTGCCCAGGATGCCGGATGCCCAAGAAGGAATCCATGCCCGACCATATCCTGAAGGGAATTTTCATGGACCATGTACTTGAAAAGCACGCAAACTCCGTGAAGTTGTACACTGACGGATCCAAAACGGGAGACGCCGTGGGATGTGCCGCCGTGTCTGGGGAAAGGGTCAGTGCAATGAAACTACTCCCAGAGTCATCAATTTTCACAGCAGAATTGTACGGTGTGATTGAGGCACTGAAATTGATTGAGGACTACCCATGTGGCTCTTTTACAATTTTTGTTGACTCGAAAAGCGTAATCGAGGCCACGCAAATGTATAATAGTACACACCCACTCATTGCTGAGATTCTCGTAATGTTAATAAACCTTGCGAGTAGACATAAGAGTGTCACGTTATGCTGGGTGCCCGGACATGTGGGAGTATCGGGCAATGAGCGAGCTGACCGGGAGGCTAAGCGAGCTGCGGAGACAAATGGGGAAACGTTGAACTTGATGGTCCCATTCCGACAGGGTGCGTACAGGCTCTGAGGTTCAAAATTCCACTACTTTTTCATGACTTTTTATGCCAACCAAATCACATTTTCACTACCTCTCTCTGCCCAAAATAATGTCACACAAAGTTAAATTGCAGCACAATAAATGTATTTCAGTCATAAACTTCACAGAACATTCATCATTACTTGCAGGTCTTGTTTTCATAAATGTGTAAATGATCATCACAACACCAAACAGTCATGCTGGACAGTTCAATAGCATCTGCTATGCATTTGCCAGTGCATTAAGTTTGTCATTAATTTCCGCATTCAGCCCCTTGAGTTGTTCTTGCTTGTCTTTGGCTGATTTCCTCAATGCATTTGACTTTGCCAGTAGGCGCAAATCATTCTTGTCCTCTGCCTTCCGTGCAAAGCTGTCAGCATCCTCCACCAGCGCTTGCAGACTCTCCTCCATCCTCTTCCGTTTTGTCTTCAGGTTCTCCACTTCATCCAGTTCTCTCTTCCTCTTCTCTCCCTTCTTCTGCTTCTCTGCCTCTTCCTTCTTTTGATCCAGGTAGTGTTGATAGCGCTGTCTGCCCTGTGAAGCTGAAAAGAGGAGTTTCTTGGAAATGTCAACCTTGGAGATACCTCCTACATGTTTGATGTGGTCCATGACCACTCTCTGCGCCACGATGGTGTTCTCACCCATGTTGACTTCCATGAGCTGCTTGCTCACAGAAAAGCCCCTTTCTACTGAAGCCTGGCCATGTGACAGGACCAGTAGCATCTTCACAACCAGCCACAGTTTCTTGAGAGAGGATGTGGCCAGCTGGCTGCTCCAGAAGACATGTAGCCAATCAGTGTCTTGCTGAAAACTGTTGAAAGTGCTGATCTTCCTCTGTGCCTCATCGATGTCACCCTGTGGCAGCCTCTTAGCATCGCTGAGCAGCTGCAGACAGTTTTTCAGCATGGACTTGGTCTTCTCTCTCTTTGTGCGATCCACAAAGACACTTGGCACCAGCCAGCCCATGTTTCGGGCCAACCCGAACTTCAAAGGTGACTTCTCAACAATCTTCTTGATGACAGCAACAAGGAAATTCTTCACATCATCCCTGAAGGAGAAAGCAAGCCTCTCATTCACTTTCTTTGCAGCCATCTGATCTTTCAAAATACTTGCAGCAACAAAGCCAGGGTCAATCTTGCTATTTTGCAGGTAGATGGTCTTGTCATTGAAGTCAAGGGCAGCATACTTAGCTGGTGTGGTCAGTTTTTCCAGCACCTCTGCTTTCACACACCTCTCCAACAGAACCGGTTTCACTTCTGAGGAGAACCGGTCTCACTGCTCTCAGTCTGAGCCTCCGAACTGCCCTCAGCAGGCATCGGAGGATCGGTCGATGGTTGGGAAGTCACGAAAAAATCCCCGATCTTCGGGTTGGCAAGTCTCGTCGTCTGAGCTTTCACGTTCTTGGCATGCTTTGTTCCTGCCAACTGCCTGGCATGACGATAATTCCTCAGCTCAGTCTCGGCACCGTAACTCTAGTCACACACACACGGGATGGTCAAGACCGATGATAAAAACTCAGCTCGAAAATGTTCAACAGTGGCGACAGGTCAACAATGGTCCGAGCGAGCGCGTGTCTTCAGTCACACTGAGCGCGTTTGGTTTCACGTGACGTCTGAGAACCAATCAAAATCGCGGACACTAAAGACGTAGCTGTATCAACCAATCAGAGCCCAAGTAACACTCGAAGGTTACTGACAACGCCTCGCTCAACGCGGACCAAACGGAACGAAAATTTTCAACAGTAAAATTTTCTTTTCACGAAAATCCTAAAATTTCATGACTTTCAATGACCATTTTTAAAATTCCACTACTTTCGAGGCCTTGAATTTTATTTTCGAAATTCAACTACTTTCCATGCTTCTCCATGCCTGTACGCACCCTGTTCCGAGACTACTACCCTCGGATAAAGGCTGCAGTGAGAAGTTTGTGGCAACAGGAGTGGGAAAGAACAATTAATAATAAATTAAGAAGTATTAAACCCACCGTGCGTGAGTGGATATCTTCTAGTTGTCGCCCTCGTCGGATGGAGGTGATACTCTGCCGCCTTCGTATTGGCCATACCCGTTTGACGCACGGGCACTTGATGGAGCGACAGCCACAGCCACGATGTGAGCGGTGCCACGTTCCTCTGACTGTCAAACACTTTCTTGTTGAGTGCCCTCGATATGCAGCTGCCAGGAATGTGTGTTTCCCGAGACTGCGAGGTCCTGATGAGGATGTAATGATCGGAATGCTCGGGGAAATTTTACGCTCAACTTTCGATGTATCAGCGCTTAAAATGTTCCTGGAGAAGTGTAATCTGATGTCAGAAATTTAACCAGAGAAAGAACAGCGTAAGCAAGGAACTTCTTCACAACTGAGATGTGGAAGACTAAACTGTAATATGGCCGGGCGCGCTGCGTAGATGCCTCTGGGGGTTTCAGCGTGGGTAAGGCGCCCGGCCATAAATGGGTGGGCAGCTGAAATCCCCTATGGGGCCTTTGGCTGCCCGTGCTAACAAAGTGTGCGTGGATATGTAGATGATCTCTTCAGAGATCAACTGGGGCTCTTATAAGATGACAAATGTGGTTTGAAATTAGAGCGGTTTTTGCGATGGATGTTGCTATGTCTCCATAATGGTAATTGTGATAAACTTTGAATAGAGATTTATATAATGTGCTTTTGCTGAAATGATGTGAATGTTGTATTTTTTTATTTTTATTTTTGAACTGTGAGACCTACGGCGCGATATAGTACGAATTACTGAAGCGCTAGCAAATCGATGCTAATACTACTACTACTACTTCTTTCTTAGTTTCCTGTTTCTGTGCACCTCGTGCATAGATTCTGCGTTCCCTCAACTCCATACTAAATGGTGCCTTCCTCTCTTAGAACATCTTCGTTGTGGTTAAGGGAGGCTAAAACTTCTATAATAATAATAATAATAATAATAATAATAATAATAATAATATGCTATGGTGATCGTTGCTTTAAACCAAAGTGGCGAATGAAATACGGGTGTAAGGGCACAATTGTAACGACCTGAAGTCTGAAGTGTAATGTTAGGTCAATTGCATCAGAACGGAATCACTACTACTGCAAGATTTGAGCTTGAGGCTTAACTCGAGGCGTTATTGGCCGGGCCAGCGTCATTATTGTTCATCGTTTCATTCGAGCCCAATGATACAGGTATGTGGTTTGATCATTGAAGCTACGAATTCGACTGATAGCACGAAATCTCCAAGTAGGGTAGGGTAGGGTAGATCTAAAGTTTTAAATTTTCATATATTTTAGCATATGCGTTCTTGCGTACGTTTCTGTTAGCCATCTCCTCAAAGAATGCGTCTTATGTTCATGATCGTTTTGAATACGAGTTGGGAATTCTTCAACTATTCAACGAAGTTATATTCAGTGCTTTTACGGTATTTGTTACCGCATACAACATTCACTCACAGCTCATGACAGAATACCTGAGTGCTCACTGGAGTTCTCATTTTCCAGCTTGATGCCTGCAAAAAATCAGTGAAAACACGTTTACAGTAATAATATACTTAATCTTTTTCTGACACTCTAAAATTGAAGGTAAAGCTCGAGTCCGATTTGTTCTTGAATAACTCTGCCAGAGATGAAGTATTTGAACCATTGTTGGCACTACAGTTTTGTTCTTGTGTCTGCAGAGCAGCGCCGGCATCAGCTGCTCTCAGTGACAAGCGGTCGACAGAGTCAGCTAGAGCACCAGGGCCTCCACTGCTGCAGTGAGGTGCTGCTCTCACAAACTGAGAATCCTTCGGCAAAGATGGGCGTGTTTCTAGGCGTGCCTTCACTGTAAAACAAGAACTTAATTACATAAAATCGTAAAATACGTAGTTCTATTGTGTCGCAGCTAACTGAAGTATTAGGAAACAGAAAATTATGGTTTCGATTAAATTTATACATCGTGGATTTCTAAATTGAGTTTTTGATAATGATTAGTCAGCCAAGGAAACAGCACGTCATTAGGTAAGACTTCCGAGCTGAGTTCACCCCGGGCATTTTAATCTCGTTACAGATGCATGCGCACGTGCAGAGAAAAAATCTCGCGTAATGCCAGAGAAATTTTCTCTGGCATTAATTTTCGTATAATGCCGGGTGAGATCGTTGGCTTGAAACAAATAAGAATCCAATAGCATATAAAGTATAGAAACCTTCCACAAAAACTGCGATACTGAAAGTATAATTTCACTATTTCTCGAGTGTTTAACGTGATGGCTAAAGCGAGGTCATGCTTCAAGACGTTTGAATTAGATCTGTTACAAAATAAAACATCAAAAAAATAGATCTGTTTCACATCTGAACAGACTTTGTTAATTAGCAATTATTTTCATGCTGTATACTTTTAGCTGCTTAACAGTTAACTGTGGCGGGTTAAACTGAAGTTCATTATTCAATTCAAATTAGGGTTAATTTTAAATATCAATTTTGAAAATGATGAATAATAAATACGTCGTTCCTCCCGAAAAAAGTTAGACGTCACTGAATGCAAAGGAATAAACGACGCGCATGTGAAGCGCCACACAGCATAACATCGCTCGTCGCACATGTGCGTCGTGCGGCAGCGAACGTGGTAATCTCTCGTTACTTAGGAATATTTAGTGAAATAACTTTCCAGTTTTTACCACGGAAACAAAAGCAACCCTTATAAAAGTGTGGGTCATGCAGCGAACGGTGTTAGCACGAGTTACAACTTAGGCAATCTACCAAAAAAAATAGAACTTAAGAGTCTCCGACACATCTCTTGAACAAGGTGGCCACATCGCTTTTGCAAGTTGTACCATAACAAAACCCACAGTAGTTGAAAATGGGTGAATTACACGAATTCTTCAGGTACCTTTCAAGCCCAATTAGAAAAATTAGAAATTAGAAAAACTGGATAGTTTACTCAACACATCAAATTACTTATACTCGACATCCTCGTTCTCAAGAGGTTAGACCATGAATTTTGGCTAAGCAGCGGGGTATCGAGACGCAGCGCTTAAATGAGCCGCTAAAGGCTACGTATTTCTTCTGTAATCATTTGACCTTCATGAACTCCTCCTCGTAATTGGCCGCGCTGCCTGTTGATGGAAATGAACCACAAGAGGTAATGTGTACACTGAAAATCTAAAGGATTATGACGCGATCTCTATCGTGCCCTCTTGTGCTGTCTTCCAAAAGGTGGGGTTTACGCACAAAAGCGCCATTCCTGAGGTGCTTTGTTCACGCTACAAACCTGCCCGTTGCTTCGTCTCGTCTTCTTCCATTTTGGCACGGTAGTCCCCACAGTACGACCGCATCAACTGCCGCTTCTTGATTAAGAGAGTTTTGTCGTTTAGAAGAGACTTCATAGCCTTCCGTATTTCCGCAGCTGTAATGTTAGAAAGTGGAAAAGTTTTGCTTCAATTTCCTTCACACAAAGTGAAATCAAAAACTTTCTATATTTTGAGCGTTAGAAGGATTAAACTTATTGGAAGATCCTCATGGCTGAACTATAACAAACACCCAATCTTCACGAAGGATACGTAAAATTTAATCATCGAACCATGTAACAATTTAAAATCAATTTTTCATTGCAACATAATTCAAATCGACCCATATTACATGACCATACACATTACACATACAAAATACATTCACCAAATACAAAACTATAAACTACTTTTTTAAAGGGCCACTTTCACACAAATAACATTTTATGACCATTAAGTACAAATTATTAAACTTTCAAACTTTACGTTTGCTCCGTAACACAAGAATGCATGAAAGCACACAACTCCCTACACGTAAAAAATAATTTTTTCACCTTATCGTCTGATTTAATAATAACAATTAGTACTTTCAACTTAACATTTTTATACCGTAACGAATATGGGTCACGTAACACCCCTCAGCAGCGCATTGACAAATCGTGTCTAGGACGCAAAAACCTGTGATTCAGAAATTGTGGCAATGAGAATTTTCAAGTGTCATTGCTTCGGAAAAACATTTTTCTCACTGAGCAACGGATGTAGCAAATCAAACAGGAAATTTTGACAATGACGGACCAGTCACCAGTGCACATATTACATCATGTCTATCCTTGCACATGAAGTATAACATCTTTCAAGAAAATATCCAAGAGTTTTATGGTATTCTCAGACAAAAACAAACACGATCATTGAACATTGACGTATAGTTTATTCGAACTCTGAACCAGATAACGAGAACAAGCGTTTCCCACTGACTTGAGTTTGGATTTCAATGAATTTTTAAGACGATACAACTATCGTATTAATGGGAGTTAGCACTCCCAGGGGAAAGTGTGAGGTCCCAAACGAAAGTTGGGTAGGCCTTTTTTATTTTGTCAAGCAGTCTTTATCCAGTTCACTGCTATCCTGTTTTTTATCTCCTACTCATTTCTTCTTTAACTTTTATCATGTTTCCTAATACTCCTTCTCAACTTGCCGTTTCTATGCGCATGGAATCTTATGCAAGGACACACTTTGTGCATAAATTTTGCGTTCCCTCAACTCTATGCTAAATGAGGCCTTTCCCCTTGCTCTCTTTGAACATCCTCGCTGTGGTAAGAGAGGCTAAAACTAACGTTTAATTAATCAATCATGAATTGTTTCAACTGCTAGAAAATTATCACTATCAATTCTAGCATTACAAGGTTCAATGAACCTTATCCATCACTTCGCAAAAACACTTGTTTCAAACACACATTTCTTAACAATAAAAAATTCTTTTCTACCACAGCAAGAACGTATTTTGGATCCTAACCACATAGTTATTTGATTGGCTGGAAATACTCAAACATCACAAAGCAGCGAGTGATTTAAAAAAAAGCTAGCTATCTGAGAATCAAAAGGGATAGCAATAGCATCTGCCAACTTTCCCGGTTAATTGAAGAAGCAATCTATAATTCTA
The DNA here is from genome assembly GCA_030386875.1 of Morinoia aosen. Lineage (NCBI taxonomy): Eukaryota > Metazoa > Arthropoda > Malacostraca > Amphipoda > Talitridae > Morinoia > Morinoia aosen. The sequence goes on along the minus strand of CM059557.1, from coordinate 26,397,982 downwards.
TGTCAAATTTTGAGTGTTTACATCAAAATAATGCACAAAGGCTGTGATCAAATAGGTCATTTGACAATACGTTTTTCATCTTACAGGATAGTCTCCAGTAATCCTCACATAAAAAAGAAGTGCCAGGACATTTTTTTTCACCCAAGGCATCACTACCAATTGCTCAAAATAGGGACACTATGTAGGTACAAATTACCTTGTTTCTCTGTAGTTTTAGGAGCAGTTCTGAGAGCGTCCATAAGCTCCAGGCAGAACATGACCTCATAGGTAAACTGGTAGTCTGTAGGAGCATCGGCAGCTTGCTCACCGGTCTTGTTGCCTACAACTGGGGTTGCATTATTTGGAGGTCGTCTTTTACCTTGTTGTGTGCTTTTCTCGACTGCAAAATTATTATTTTGCCTTTTCTGAAATGTAAAACGTAAGGAAATTTTAATCTTGAATCTAAGCAAAAAGCATTCCATAAACTTGAAAGAACAATAACATGACAAAATAAGAAAGCACATCTAGAACTATTATAATACTGCACAGTGAATGCACATTGAAATGTTAATTACCATATTATGTTGGATAAAACCTATGTGGGTTGATAACTTTATGGGACAAAATGTACAGTGGGAAAGGTTTTTGTCCAGATCTCTAATGCTTATGATTGATAAAATGACCTAGACAATATTTAAAAATTAGGCATGGGTCAGTAAAAATCTATGTCTTGGAATAATCAATAAACAGTAGGTATAAATAAATTTAATTTACAGCTATAACAATTAAACACCATTTAAACAACTCAAACTGATTTTGAATGAAAGTTGAGAGAAGACAAACATAGGGTTATCTGAAGAGTCTGCTGCATTTGGTTCCCTTCAACCTTTTTCTTAAAACTGAATAGAACAAACTGTTTTGCTAATTTAATACAATTTTAAAGCTTCCTGATTATCTAAAACTACAAATTTCAACTCACTTTTCATATAAATAGTAAATTAAGAAAGAATTTCATGAAACTAGATGAAAATTGAAGAAAGTCATACATGCTTAAAAAAAAGACACCAGCGAACCAAAAACAGATACAGATAGTCAATAGCAAAACAAAAACCTATTCTACTTCAACAGAAAAAAGGCAACAAAGCCTTCAGCTCGGAACCTCACATTGTTCCCTGGGAGAGCCAATTCTTGTAGACAAAATATCTCAATCCCCCTCAGGGGAGACATTATAATATATTTGTTGCAGAAGAGAGCAAAACAAAGTATAAGATGTATACAGTAATTTCGACAAGGATAGACTTTAGACATCCAAAGTAAGTTTTATCTTGAGGTTTTAATGCTTAAACCAAACCCTTCTCATAACCATTGTGTTTTTACTTTCCAGGTTAAACTATGGTCAACATTGAGCTAAAAGAATGGCTCAGGTACACACCTTCACCTCAGCCACAGAACTCAACTAACCTTATAAGAAGCAACAGTTAGCTTGAATATTTTCATTATTTTTACCTGCTTGGTCCCTCCTCTCTTGGGTGGTGCCATGATCCAATATATTTTTGCTTACAACATTCGCACTAGTGTTGCTGAAGGTGTGCAAATATGTTCTTATAGCTGCAAAAAATAAATGTATATTAACAAGAAAATTTCAAATAAAATAAAATTAATTAATAAAAATTTGATATATTTAATGAATATGTAATTTAGCTTGACATTCACCAGTTGTAGAACACACGTTTTATTTTATTCAAATAGCTATCAAAGACTAGACAGTAATACTGCAATCCAAACGTAGGATAACATTAGTAAAAGTTATAACTATAAGAAATTCAAATTATCTTATGGCACTAATGAAATGTAGATGACATCTCTCCCATCTTAGTAATACATTTCCATGGTAAGATACAGTGCTCACAGAGTCAAACTTTTATTAAAGTTTTCAGAAAAAAAGGACCAAGTTTCAAGTTGCAAGTTACTTAATTGGCTCAGAACTAATAACTACAGGATGCATTGACAATTATTCCCAGTTGAACTGCTACTTGTTTTGAATATCAGTGCAATAGCACCCTTTTTTTCTTTTATCTAAAGAGAAAAAATACCAGCCACTCAGATTTTTAACTTTTCAAAGGTTTAAACAAAAACAAATGCTCCACTCAACAAGGGTAAATACATTTTATTGCTAGGCTACATAAAACACAAACAATGTGAGCAACTTGTGTAAAACAGGATTGATAAGATTAGATGTTAGTTTAAGCCTCCCTATCTGCAACAAAGGCAATCTAAAGAGAGGAAGGCACCATTTAGTATGGAGATAAGGGAATGTGGAATCTATTTATGAGGTGATACATAAACACAGTAAGCTGAGAAAGAAGTTCATGAAATAAGATAAAGTTTAAAAGAATAGTTAATGCTGAAAAACATGATAGCAGTGAATAAAAAAAAATGGTCCTTAACATAACAAAAAAATATATTTTACTTTTAACAAATATAAGACCTACCTCTCAGTTTGGGACTTCACATTTTTCCCCCTGGGAGTGCTCATTCCTACAGATACACTAGTTGTATATGTTATATTCTTATATAACATTTGTACATGGTATCTATGAATAAAATGCCAGGAGGAAAAGTGCGTCTGGCCAACAATTTCCATTACAATGCCTCAAAAATAACTGCCATCATATGAGAGATGTTTTTGTGGATAAATTCAGCATTTGGGTAATTCTTTGATCATCCCCAAATCAATCACGAAACACAGTTACAACCCCAATAGACATCATTTGAAAGCTTTGCTTAACCTCATCTCACCCTTGTTTTGCCCCCTCAACTTCTACCCTGCAAGAGCTCCAATCCATAGTTACAACCACCTCTTCTCTTTTCCAAGAATATATTTATATCATTATGATCTTAACAACAAGGCCTGTCTAAAAAGTATCAGACCTATGGCTAGAAAAAATATTTTGAATACCTGAAGGAGTTGGGACTCAAATCCCTTTCAAAGCAGGCCCCTTCTGCTTCCACACACTTAGTCCACCGATCCTTCCACTGCTGGAAACATCTCTGGAAGCCTTCTTTTGGATTGGTGTTCAGCTCCGTCGTCGTGTTCCGTATTATCTCTTCTCTACTCTCAAAACGGGATTCTTTCAGTGGCATCTTCAATTTTGGAAACTAGAAGTTGCAAGGAGCCAGGTCTGGAAAGTAGGAAGGTTGGTGAATGGTTGTAATTCCATTTTTGGCTAAAAAAGTGCGGATCAATTGGGATGAATATGCAGAGGCGTTGTCATGATGCAAGTGCCAGTTGTTCGCCGTCCACATCTCTGGTCTTCTGCGCCGAACTGCCTCACGGAGTTGCCGGAGAATATCTTCAAGTACTCCTTTGTCACCGTTCGTCCTTCCGGTGCGTATTCGTGATGCACAATTCCACGGACATCAAAGAAAACTGCCAGCATCACCTTGATTTTGCTTTGAACCTGCCGCGCTTTCTTCGGCCTTGGAGAATCATGATGCTTCCATTGCAACTACTGTTTTGTGTTTTTGGGTCGTCCCCGTACACCTATAACTCATCTTCTGTTTTCATCCTGGTTGTTTCCAAAATTGAAGACACCACTGAAAGGATCCAGTTTTGAGAGTAGAGAAGAGATAATGCGGAACGCTACGACGGAGCTGAACACCCTTCCAAAAGAAGACTTACAGAGGTGTTTCCAGCAGTGGAAGGATTGGTGGGCTAAGCATGTGCAAGCACAAGGGGCCTTTGAAGGGGATTAGAGTCCCAAGTCCGTCAGGTATTTGAAATATTTTTTCTTGACAAAGGTTGGATTCTTTTCAGACAGATCTCATACTTGGGATCTTTTTCATTCTATAAATATTAAATGCAAAATTAATTTTTTAATCAATTAACTAATTGAGAGGAAGGGCCTTTTCCCACCAATCAACAAACAAATACTGCCATACGTTATGTTTGCTACTAGGCATTACGAATACGCTTTAAGCCCAAGAGGGTAGCTCGCTCCTTCATGGTGGCATGCCTAGCATTCAAAGTAGAGCTGCGACTACATTACACTTGTTACAGTCATCCGGTACTCTTTCACTATCCCATGTCTCATCAAATAAACACTTCAACATGTGAACTACACTCTCTCCTTTGCATTTATAGAACTCACATGGGATCTCATTAGAGCTACATGCCTTTTCATTTTTCACTTTTTTCAAAAAACTTACATCTCTTCACAAGTGATTTTGTCTTTCATTTGCAACCCATGTTCATCAATCAGAAAATTTACAGATTCATTATCTGTTGCCTGCTCATTCATTTTACCAATGTGCTCCCAGTAGTCTCCAACTGCTTTCACTATTTGCACCTTTTCTTGCACATTGCAACCATTGACTGCTAATTTGTCAACTTGAACTTCATTACCTCTATCATTACCTAGTATAAACTTACACCAATCTTTTATTCCATCCGGACCCTTTTTGCTTAGATTTTCAACTTGGTCTCTCTCATCTTTAAAACTCTAGACTCATTTATAAATCTCTTTACGGTCTTCTGGTGGTCATTGTACTCAATCCATGCACATGCAATCTGCAATTCATCCTCAGTAATTCTGTGTCTTTATACATTTTCCTCATATTGCATTGTTTCTTATTTAAAGTCATTATTCTCTTTTGTTCTTCCTTCATCTCACTTGTAAACCACCTGGCATTCCCTGTACTTTTTCTGCATTTCATTTTACCAACAATTTGCTCTGCCACATCATACAAGGTCCTTGCAATTTCACCATTTAGGTCATTCACATTTCCACACCTGTTTCAGTTACACCAACTCAATTCATTCCTAAATTCGTCTCAGTTTACCACTTTTATTTGCTAATTTTCTTTTACAGTGCTGACCTTCTGCATCGACTCGTTTCCACCCCAATTATATTCAAGCACAAGCATTTTATGGTCACTTACAATATCAAAATCATCTTCATCTACAAACATTTCTTTGACACACACTCTTGCTCTACTATTCACTACCATATGGTCAATTGCAGTTTTCCATTCCCTACTTTGCCATGCATGCATGCCATTTCCAATCATGTTCATTCTCATCACAAAAATCCAATTTTGTTCATTTGCATTCACAAGCCTACCAAGTATACCAACATGGCTATTCATGTCACCCATCACAATCAGAAAGCACCTGCAGTGTTCTCATACAATCCTCATTGATATTTCCTACTGTTTTACATTCTCTTGGTGAGCTAAAATCCCATGAGTTGTCACATAACGTAATCACAACAACACATTTTTGGCATGCATTCTTTCACACTTAATTGTTAACAAATCTTCACTCTCAGGTTCATTTCCAACAGGAATTTCTTTTAATTTCCAATTTAGAGCATTCTTTATTACCAGACAAACTTCACCACCTCTTTTCTGCCAACTTACATGCCCTTTTCCTATCATAAAATACTTATTCTCCTTACATGTTAAGCTGACCATCACGCATTTGGGTCTCTACTTCACCAACACAATCCAATTTTCCTTTCTCAAATTATGCTACAAGGTCATCTAACTTTCCTGCATTCTATCCATGCACATTTATACATCTAAACCTCACAACACTATTGGACAATTCAAGACATTCTTCATTTTTGCTGACAGATTTTCATTCATCCTGTTCCACCTTCCATTATGATATGAGTAGCTATGATCCACTGGATGTATCTCCTGGAGAGTTTCATCTCACCTTCTTGTGTAAGGTGGACTCCATCTCCAAGAAAATACCCACCCTGGATCACGCTATCTCCAAGAAGTTGGAACCCAACTCATGCTTTTGCATACTCTCCGTTCTCATACTCGTAATCCTTCCAGGCCCCTCCCTATTCACCTCCTTTTGCACCCTTTCATACTCATCACAAGCAGGCCTTATCAGGAGACTCATCACAGCAACTACAACATTCTTCTTCCGTGCACTTTCCACCACTTTCATAATCGCGTTCACTGTGCAATCTTTCCCACATTCAAGCAACCGGTTGCCACCTCCTTGCAATACAATCATACCTTCATCCATGCTATCTAACACTCTCGCAGCATGCTTACAAATCTCTTCCACTCCCTTCACTCTCATGCTCGTACATCCACTACTGTCACTCATCCTTACAAACCTATCCACATCCTTACCATACTATCTCTACATTTTCTGATCATAGGGCTCACTTTCCCTTTCATAGTACTCTTTCTCTCAATTCTTTCCCCCCATTTCATTCTATCTATCCATCTTCCTTTCATTCACTTTCCCTACAGGTGCATGCACCTCATGTGGCACCCACACATCAACAAGTCGCTAATTCACTTATTCATTCGTACTTCTTTCATCTTTCTACTCTCATCTGTCATGTTTGCACCATGATTTGCCTCATCATTCACTGCATTTGCAGTCCTTGCACCAGGGAAGAATTTCAAGAAACTTTTTTATGCCAGGACACAATGGCAAATTGGAACTAGATGTAGTAGTCTAGCAAATTTTTGTAAACTATTTTGAAATACATTAAAATCAAAATTGGCACTATAGCATACAAGTAATGTAATCTAAAATAAGTTTTTAAAAGATTTTACCATACAACTAATCAAAATAATGGGTATTACATGCACCTTTCTATCTTTAAGAGGAAGAATGAACTTAGAAGGGATGGAGCAACAGGAGCATCACTAACCTCCTAAGGCAAGTTTTGTTGACATACTGAAGAGCGAGTGCAGTGCAGCAAGGCTGCTGGCTGTATCTAAAGGAACATGTCCGACATGTCACGCATTATATTAAAAAATAATTTTATACCAATTATCTGGTTTTAAATGGCCTTCAAATTATTCCATCAAAAAGAAAAAACTTTCAGCTTCACAAGCAGGTAAGTTTTTTGGTCAGAAATCCTTTACTTTAGAGTAATAATAGATCATTGTTTCCTGTGAACAAGAGGGGGAAAGAATAAATCTATGTTATTCCTACAAGTATTAATCACCTTTCAGCCACATTCCAGACAAATTCAGCTTGTTCTTCGGAAATGAACACCAGAAAAGTTCTAGCGGCTCTGGAGAGTGGTTACTCCCGTGCCGCAGCTATCTGGCAGGCTGTAAGCATGGCAGAGTATACAGCGTGCTCTGGAATAGTTACGTTGTAAATTCCATTGTTCCTTTAAAGTGGGTAAATATTCACATATTTTGGTTCGTCTTAGAATAAGTTGTATGAGATTTTTATGTTTTATTTAAAATTTGATGGTGCCATGAAGGTAAAAAAAACTAATTTCTGCCAACCAATTTGGTGACTTGAAATTAAATATTAGGCATTAGGGCTAAAAAATGTAATGTGAGCAAAGTGTGATATCCAAAATGACAGTGAGTGTCTTGAAGAGATATTTGGGAATGATTATCTTTCTTTGTTCACATTTGTGAATAAAATGTAACAAACGGTTTTTGAGTTTAATAACATACTTCTGTTCAGTAAAGCCAGTTGATACATTTCCTCACATGATATTTGTAAGTTACAATAATAGAAGATTTCAAAATTCAATTTTAAACGTTGTACAAAATGTTTCCCTACATAACTATTTTTTGTTGTTGTTCAATGCCAGAGAAGAAAAATTGTTTAAAATAATGCAAATAATGACTATCAACATGCTTTGCAATTTGTAGAGACATTGAGTGTCCCATTTACAATTGCATCCAGTGCTTCGACATTCAAAAGCGCTCAACCATCCAGTCATTGCAATGACACTAATTATTCAATCGTGTCAGTAAGGTATGGGTGTTGCTGGATCATTCCTATTTACTTTTATCCTGATTCAGTAGGTTTGCAAATTGTAGTTTTTACCTCTTCTATTCATAAATAACCATTGCTTTACAGGGATATTCTGCAGAATGTGCAGCAGTTATGTAACTATGTAGTTTGAAGATTTGTTGTCTTTATATATGTAAATACATATGCCGTTGTATTGCCTAGCATTTCAAGGACCACAGTGGAAATAAGTTTTAAAAACTTTTACTTTACCTGAAACTTACGCAGTCCAAATGAGGGTTAATGTTAAGGAGAAGCTACTAATCAATCTTTGAATTTTTTGGCGTGTATTATGGTAATTAGATCAAAATTAACAACTTTTCTTCAATGTTTTTTTGGGCAAATGAGTTTTTTAATGAGTTATAACAGTAGGTTACTTACTGCAATTGTAGTCTTTGAAGCAGGAAGAAACAGTTCTAAAGGAGAGACTACAATGGACTCTTCCTTCCGACATGCTCGAATGATTGTTAGGTTGCGTTAGGTTACATTAATTTACTTTAAGATTACCTCTATAACTCGTTCAATATTTATTTGCAATGAAAAGTGCATAAAAGAGAAGTTTTCATTTTGATCTAATAACCACTAGCTATAGAAGTATAAAATTCATGAATCGATTACTGTCCTCCCCTCAATGTTTATTCGACGTTAATTTGAGCGCATTCCAGCCATCAGAGACAAAAATTAACATACCGCTATACCTTGTTAAATACTCATTTGCCCAATAAAGTCAATAAAAGAAAAGTTGTTTATTTTAATGTATTTACCATGATTCAAGCAACAAAATTTTGAAAATCGATTAGTAGCTTCTCCTTAACATTTACCCAAATGAGGTTTTGCTTGCTGGTCATTTAAATTCCTGTAAAATATTTCAACGGGATTTGATTGAAATATTATCGCCTAAAAGACCTGTTTGAAATACACGCAACTAACTCATTATTGTCAGTCGTTTTATTTTGCTGCCAGAAGATTAACTGTGCATAAGAGTTTGGTTCAATAAAAAAGGTCATTTCTGTTTTCTGGGATTCAACAAGCTCTTGTAATCAACAGCTTATATGTCAATAACATAGTATCAATTTTTTGGTCAATATGCAGTTTAATCCATTTACAGAAACTAAAAATTCCATTCCAAAGAATCACTAAAGGAACACATTTAAAACATTTTAGAGGAATGGCATTCTGCTTGTCAATGCATAATTTTGGAATTATTCAACTTTTGAAGTTTTAGGAACGTAGTAGATAAATGTGAAGGAACGGACACGTTTCCATCAAAAAGTGGGTGTGTCCCGCTAAGAAAGTGGGCGTGACCCAACAATGCGGCAACTAAGCAACCAACTACATATGTTATTCCTACCTGAACGTAATTATTGTTTAATCTCAACAATAATGCATCAGCGAGCAGAATGTCATTCATGTAAAACGTTAAATGTGTTCCTTTAGCGATTCTTGGGAACGGAATTTTTAATTTCAGTGAACAGATTGAAGTGCTCTACCTTATTTACCACTCATATCTCAATTCTAATCCACTTGTGTTCAGTAATCGTAATATGTCTCAATATAAATTAATACAATAAAAATTTACCCCTCCTTAACCCCTTCCCCGGCAGAAATGAGTATACTCGTTTTAACAAAATGTTCTTTTTTCAGTCGTTGATGAGTATACTCGTCTAAAACTTTACTTTCAAAAATCAGCTACATACGTATATACTCGTCAATTTTGAGCCTTTGTAAGCCATTCTACATGTGAAACGAGCATTCTCGTCAAAATAAAAAAATTAGTCTGAAAAAGAAACGTTTATGAAAAAAATTTTTGGGGAAGGGGTTAATCGCGTAACACTGACACCAACCGCAGGAGTAGTAAAAAGTAAGGCCGCTGCTTCACTCGCTCAAAATGGAACTCAATGTCCGAAGCAGCATCAACACCTGGCCTTACCAGATTGAACTGCGTATTGTCCTTTTTTTTGCAATAAATGCAAATATTCTCAAATTTTGCTGTGCTTTACTTAACGACGAGAGAAAGCTGAGAACTTTTGAAGGATTTGTCTGGATTCCCCAAAAAAAAAACAAAGTTGGATAGCGCACAAAAAACGTGCAAAGTCGAAGAGTTGAGATTCTTTCATCATCAGTGCTTCGCTGGTCTTTCTTTATTCTTAGATGTTTTTATTTTCCAGAACATTGTGGTGAAGCTCATAGAACTCAAATGATAAATATTGCAGGGGAAAGTTCAAAATATCATAGTCATAGCAGTTTTGCATATTATGCAATTTAATTTTGAGCCTAATTTAGACAAGCACAATAACTTAACAATGTGCAAGGAGGTTAAAAACATTATTTGATAAAAATAGGTTTCCTACAGATGTTTACAATTTGGTATTGCCAAACATGGTAATAATGAGAAAGAATATCAACGATGTGGATGCAAAATAGCTATATATTTATTGTTTCTGCAGCTTACTTATATTACTTCAAAACTCCGCTGAATTTAATAACTGAAAAGTTTAAGGAGTTTTAAATCCTTTACCATAAAGTAGCCTTATAAATTATTCAATGACATTAAAATAACAAATAACATTTCAAAACTTCTAAGGTTTTTAATCAAATAAACTATTCTTTATAAACAGATTTAAAAATTTCTCAAACCTAAATAGACATTTGAAAAACCTGAACTATTTTCACGTATGATAAAAAAAAAATTGGAACTTTTTTCTATTCTATGTCCATCAATTCTGAAATTACATCCTGTCCTTTAGTGATTCTTAGGAACAGAATTTTTCATTTCCATGAGGAGCACATTATACTCAATATTGACCAAAGTTTTCAGTCAAACTATTCATGGATAGATTTTGAAGTTTTCAAAACGGTAAATCTGAAGGAAAGGACAGTAATCGATTTTCTACTTTTTGGTGCCATAACATAAATGATTTAATCAAAATAAACAAGTTTTCTTCTATGCACTTTCCGTTTGAAATGATTATATTATGAGTTATAGCGGTAGGTTTAGTTTTGTCTTTGACGACGAATGCTCTCGAATAAACAGCTACTCATCGATTTTTCAATTTTTGTTGCTTGAATCATAGTAATAACATCAAAATAAACAACTTTTCTTCTATACACTTTTTTCGTTAAATGAGTATTTAACGATGAATAAAAGAGCAAAGAAAATCGCTTTAATAGAAATCATATTTCTTTAAAAAAAAAACAATTCAATAAAAAGGAACGTTTCGACCAATTTTTGGTCATTTTCAACCATCTAAAAAATACAAAAACATCGCGTTATAACGAGTTCAATATACATACATCAGTGACATTATGACATTAAAATATGACATTGAAAAAGAATAAAGGAAAAAAGAGACAGACTACACTAATTGCAGAGGGAAAGCCGATTGCGTATTGTTCAAGGTAGGTTTATCTTTTAAAATGAACAGCGATTCTAAAATGCGAAGGTTAATTGTACCGGATGTAGAAGAAACTATTTTAAAATCGTCTAACCGAATTTGAAGGTCACAACTCTCTGCATGAGAGCGAACAGCAGATTGGTGAGGGGAAGAGAGTAACTGTTTAGTTCGAAAACTCCTGCCGGCATGCTCAGCCACACGAATATCCAGGGCTCGAATGGTCTGTAACGACCACGAGCCTGATAACGTTTAGTTACTGGAAACCGACCTGTCAGGATGCCGGCCAGACAGGGAATAGCTACTCAGGCTTAAATAGCTAAGGCCAGATACGAGGTCAAAGTACGGCACGGACAAGTCAAGAGTATATATTAAAACAGGGACATGACAATTCACAGAACAGACTCAGGGCGGGTCTCGCGATAGCCGTCTTTCTTACACGAAACCGTGGCTCTACCGCTGACTGACCACCCTGGCAAAACACCTTAGGCGTTACCCAGTAAAATAGGCATAGGAATAGAGCAAGCACTACATGGGGCACTTACAAACATCAGGCAACCCACTTTATTAGCCTGCTCGTAGACAAGTGCACACCATGAAGGCTCCGACGCAACTGACTAACTACGATCGAGCAACCGCCCATTTTAACTGCCGCCAGGCAGCCGCGGGACGGACCTCTATGTGACTTATAGCTCTACGGTCGAGGTACAAAACCAGTAGCGAACCATGTTCGCTACACTACTTTCCTCCTCAATTTAGCAAGGAAGTCACCGCTCGTACTGAAGCCTATACTACTCTAAAACAAGATGACAAGTGTCTCCGCATTCAAGTTCATACAAACACAGTACATTCGTACGCACTGAGCAATTGGACAACTACTTATAAGGTCTACTATGTACATCATCGTTCTACAATTTATAATATTATGCGACATCACGGTTCTTCCGTCTTCCAAGTTCCCGCCAGTCTCGCAGGTGACGACGAAACGCCCGGCTGCAGATTTGCCGAGTGCATGCTGACACGACCGCAGATTGCACACGGGCGACTGCTCCTCCATACTGCAAACCGGCGCTGAGCAGGCTTCACTTTGGTAGCCAAACAGGCGGCAGAAGTCCACCTCCCATGGCGTGCCCAGCTCGCAACAGAGGCCACGATCTCTGAAGAGTATGCGCCTCCGCCCGTCACATCCGACCCGGACATCCAAAGGGCTTCACACCAGTCGGGTTGCGATGGAAGGCAACCATCAGCACCGGCCGCGCCTCAGAAGACATCTGCAGGGTCGGGACGCGAACAGGCAGCCCAGGTCGGACCATCGCACCCCGTGCTACGTTGGCCCATCGCCTGCTGCAACAGATCCCCGGGCCTGAAACAAAAACAATCCGAGCAGTATCGAAGTAGACACTCAGAATTTATAATCTAACCTCCTTTTAGGTCTTAATCGCGGTAATATGTCATCTTCCGCCTCCGAGGGTTCCAATCTCCGCCAAGTAAAATCACCGGCACTCACCTCTGTTACCTCCAAACACCCTGCGTCGCTACCGTCTTCCTTCGGCCCTACTTCTCGACGAATTCTCTTGCGTGGCTGCCTTTGTGGCAGACCTTCTGCCTCGTTCCTCCTCTCGGGTTGCACTGGCTGGTCCTGACCCATGTCGTTTCCATGATATTTCTTCAACTGCCTCACGTGCACCTTGAAGGGAGCCCTTCGCCGCTGCAGATCCCGTATCGTATAGGTGACCTGGTTCCTATCAACCTCCAGCACCTCGTAGGGACCCTGGAACTGTGGGGCGAGTTTATGTCTCTCGTCCTCTCGTGTGTAAGGTACCCGCCGCAGGACAAGCTCTCCCACTGCGAACGGCCGGAACTTCGGTCCAGCGGGTCGCCTCATCCGGGGTGGCCTTGGCAGATCTGGCACCGCAGCCTCCTTCACGAAGAATTCACTCGGGGCTCGACCGGTCTCACTGTGGGTAAGTCTATTGTACTGGGACATCACTTTTGCTATTTCCAGATCCCAGCTCCCAGGGTTATCAGCGCAAGCTGTGGCGAGTCTCTCCTTGATGGTCCGGTTGAGTCTCTCCACCGCTCCATTGGTATGCGGAGCATAGGCGATCGAGCGCTCATGCCGCACCCCGTACCGGTCTAACAATTGACCGAACAACCTAGCTCGAAACTCGGGACCATTGTCGGACCGCAAAATTTTAGGGGTTCTAGGGCAACTAGCCAATATACCATACTCCAACGCACGCGCAACTCCCGGCGCAGCTTTTGAACGTATAGGTATAGCGTGCCCGAATTTAGAACATAAATCAATACCCACCAGCAGGCCTATATGTCCTCTGGGTGTACGCGGCAACGGAACAAGATCCACCGCATAGATATCATACGGCGCCGCGCATTTAGTACTCAACCCGTCCAGCGGGTAGTCTTTCGGACTTACTCCTTTATGCAATTGGCACGTACGACATTTCCTTATCACTTCCTTGATAGTCTTGTATGGGCTGGGATGAAAGTAACAGCGCCGGAATGCCTTGACTACCTTAGTCTGCCCCGCATGTGCTGCATATTCATGAAGCTGTCTAACTAAGCCCTTTAATTGACTGTCTGGTACTACTGGCAGGAACTTTTCCTCGCCCCCTAGCTTGTATTTGTAACATATGACACCGCTATGTATCACTAAGCTATTGAAATGTCGTCGCAAATATCCTAATGCTGGGTCTTTTTCCTTCCTTTCCAGAGCCTCGCGCACCCTCGCCAACCTCTGATCCTGCCGCTGGTGTGGTATGAAATTTTCCAACTCCTCTCCTAACCTGAGGTCAGGTAACTGGCGAGTGCCCTCCTGGCTACCTTGCCCTTGTGGCACTGCTATATTGACCCTTTCCACTGGTATACATGCTATAATAATATTAAAATGCACGCCTCCTTTGCATTCCAGTTTAACAGTTCCCTTCTCTCCCACAGGATTCGCAACAACCAACCCTCCTGGCCTGCAAACTACCTCCACTCTTAAGTCAAATAACTGCGCAAACGCAACGAGAGCCTCCCATGGAGGGAAAACATCAGGATTTTTCCAACTTGAAATCATCCTACAATCCGCGGCCTTACCAGTCATCCCGAATGCTTTGGGTTCCCGCAATAATTTGTCTATCGCCTGTTCTCGGAGCGTCAACGCGTCTCCCAAACCCGAGGCTCGGCTCAACGCCACAAACAAAGAATCTGGGCCCCCCTCGACTTCGGCTACCTGGTATTCCCCAAATTCTGGCTCGGGAGCATTTTCATCTCCCCCTGAAACTGACCAAGGAAAATTCACACGGAACGGACAATCAGCAACTACATTAGTTTTCCCGGGCACATACTCAATATTTTGGGGACTATCGTGACACTGCTCCGGCTGTGCCCCTTCCACACCGGAGTCACCTAGTTTCCCGACTGTTCTAACTGGTTTGTGTGCACACTGGAAACTACGATGTGTGATTTCCCCACACCATACGCAAGCTGTGCATCTCTCCAAAAATCCCTGACAGTCCTTCATCAAATGCCCCTTTGTGCCACAATACGCACAATTCAAACCGCGTTCCGAACCGACAACTTCCCTGCATCCGTCTCTATCTACTACCTGCTGTGTACAGTCCCGCACAAAATGTCCTTCCTGTATACAAGGCATTAATCGGGCCTGTCTGCGTTCCTGGTACTCAATGATATCATTACCTGCCTCTGGCGCGTATGGCGTCGCTAAGTAAATGTGTTCCGCTCGAGTATAATTCCCTATCCTTTTCCCGGTAGCTGTCATATCGGCCTCTAAACTGGCTGCTAGTCTAACAATTGCACTAAGTGCAATGGATTCTTGCTGGCCAACGAATAACTTAAGCCGACGTAGCAGCTCCGGTGATAGTGAGCTAATAAATTTGTTTCGAGCTAAGAGTTCTTTACCTTCTTTTCCTAGACTATCCACTTTTGCTACCAGCCTTTCGAGCCTAATACTATAGCAAGTCAGTGATTCGCCCCTCTCTCTTTCTGCCCGCAAGAATTCTGTGTACCCATCATCACTTAATTTTTCGTGAAGCTCTAGTTCCTGAATCAACCTATTTTTTACTTCCCCATAGTCAGCTCCCGTTCCGTATGCTTGAACTATATTCTTGGCTTCCCCCTCAAGAAATTCTGGCAATTCCTGAACCCAAGCCGACTTGTTTTCCTGGTACTTAGAACTTGCATAATTCTCAAATTTAGTCAAGAAAACGGAGACCTGACCGTCGCTAGACTTGCCCGAAAACTTCCCTGGTGGAGGAAACTTGTCTGAACGTAAGCCCTTGATTGCCTCTGTGAGACTAAGCATTACGTCAGCTAACTCAAATTTCGTTTCCATCTTTACTCTTAGCCCAAATTAGCCACAAAAAAAAATGTCTACTGACAGCAAACGATAATAAGTTTTATTAAAAATCCCAATTTATTGCACTACTCCTTATCCTACCGACTGTCCCCGTATCTGAAGCCAAATCCCACTCCTGACACCAAATGTAACGACCACGAGCCTGATAACGTTTAGTTACTGGAAACCGACCTGTCAGGATGCCGGCCAGACAGGGAATAGCTACTCAGGCTTAAATAGCTAAGGCCAGATACGAGGTCAAAGTACGGCACGGACAAGTCAAGAGTATATATTAAAACAGGGACATGACAATTCACAGAACAGACTCAGGGCGGGTCTCGCGATAGCCGTCTTTCTTACACGAAACCGTGGCTCTACCGCTGACTGACCACCCTGGCAAAACACCTTAGGCGTTACCCAGTAAAATAGGCATAGGAATAGAGCAAGCACTACATGGGGCACTTACAAACATCAGGCAACCCACTTTATTAGCCTGCTCGTAGACAAGTGCACACCATGAAGGCTCCGACGCAACTGACTAACTACGATCGAGCAACCGCCCATTTTAACTGCCGCCAGGCAGCCGCGGGACGGACCTCTATGTGACTTATAGCTCTACGGTCGAGGTACAAAACCAGTAGCGAACCATGTTCGCTACAGGTCGAACCCACGTATTCAGACGCACACCGTGCGCAACAATATCTATAAATGACGGAGGAGAGCATGCCTTTAGGTAGTTTGTCCTTGTAATTGAAATGAGACCCTATTTTATATGCATTGACCAATACGATTTTGAAGTCGACATGTGAAAAGTATTTAGAGAGCAACAAGTAGATATCTTTTTTGAGCTTTTCGGACTGCTTGCCAAAGAACGGAAATGAAAAATAAAATTGTTTCTTGCGAGCAGTAGGTAATGGTACGCAGGAATAAAATTTATGATTTAAAAAATTCTTGATACATGAAATTACTAGTCCTGAAGGGAAACCATTTTGACTAAAAAACAATTTCAAAAACTCAAATTCGCTATGAATGATATCAAATGAAGAGCAGACACTGTAGGCCCTAGAGAGTAATGTTTTGACACTGTTAATTTTAAATATAAATGGACAGAAACTAAAGAAACTTATTCCTAGGCCAGTGAATGTTTGCTTTCGATAAACAGAGCTTTGAAAACTGCCATCTTTACGGGTAATTTTGCTATCCAAAAATGAAAGAGAATTGTGCTTCTCCGTTTCCATAGTAAACTTAATATTGGGGTGTTGAGAGTTCAGATACGCCAAAAATAAATTACAATGCATGGGATTTCTAAACAGTAAGAAAGTATCGTCTATGTATCGTCTATAAAATACCGGCTTGACATCCACAGGGCAAGAGTCAAGCCATCGTTGTTCGTGATAGCACATGAAAATATTAGCTAAATTGGGCCCCAGTGGGAGACCCATACCCAACCCATCAAGTTGTTGATAAAATTTGTCACCAAACATAAAAAATGAATTAAGAACAGAGAGCTGAAGGGGGGGTTTTGAACAGAGGCTTGGTGAGGCCAATGACTAAGTCAACACTAGCAAATAAATAGTTTAGGCAAATGTCAATTGTTTCATGCAACGGGATATTAGTAAACAGGCTCTCGACATCAAAGGAAACCATAAATAGTTCGTTAGCATTATTAAAGGAAGTCACTTTCTCAACAAAAGATTTTGAATTAGGCACGGTATACATGTTACAAGTGAATGGTGACAAAATAGGGACTAAAAATTTAGCAAGATTGAAGCTGGGGGTTTTGTAAGCTGCGAATATTGGACGGAATGGATAATCAACTTTAAAATTAGGTTTATGAATTTTTGGCAGGCCGTATAAAATGCCTGGACTGGATCCTAAGACAGAGTTTTATACAATTCATTAGTAATTATAGCCGATTTCTTTAGTTTGCGAAGGAAATTATTAATTTTATCTTCGACACGAAGAGTGAAGCTTAGAATTGGTTCCGTAATGACCTTGAACTTTGTATTATCAGAGATTAGGTTGAGCATACTAAGAAAATACTTCTCTCTATCTATCAGAACCACACCTCTTCCCTTGTCAGGCCGAGAGATCATAATGCTCTTATCAGCTGAGAGTTTATTTAAATGATCTATGTCAGTTTTGCTGAAGATACTCGTTCGAGCCCTGGATATTCGTGTGGCTGAGCATGCCGGCAGGAGTTTTTGAACTAAACAGTTACTCTCTTCCCCTCACCAATCTGCTGTTCGCTCTCATGCAGAGAGTTGTGACCTTCAAATTCGGTTAGACGATTTTAAAATAGTTTCTTCTACATCCGGTACAATTAACCTTCGCATTTTAGAATCGCTGTTCATTTTAAAAGATAAACCTACCTTGAACAATACGCAATCGGCTTTCCCTCTGCAATTAGTGTAGTCTGTCTCTTTTTTCCTTTATTCTTTTTCAATGTCATATTTTAATGTCATAATGTCACTGATGTATGTATATTGAACTCGTTATAACGCGATGTTTTTGTATTTTTTCAGATGGTTGAAAATGACCAAAAATTGGTCGAAACGTTCCTTTTTATTGTTTTTTTTAAAGAAATATGATTTCTATTAAAGCGATTTTCTTTGCTCTTTTATTCATTGTTAGACTTTGCAAAAAGCAAAACCTTTACATATATCCAGTATTTAACGAGGTATAGCGGTAGGTTTAGTTTCGTCTTTGAAGACGATAGCGCTGGAAGCGAGACTGCATTGCAGTGTTGCCATCTGATGTGCTCCTTGAATTACTTGCCGCTTCAGACACTAGAGTTGCGGTCAAAAATTTACTGCTATAACTACTAAAATACTCATTTTGGTAAATGTGTAGCATTGGTCAGTAATCGATTTTTGAATTTTCAGTGCGTACACATAGTTAATTAGATCAAAATAAACTAATTTTCTTCTCTGCACTTTCCATCAGAAATGAGTATTTTACGAGTTATAGCGGTGACTGACTTACCGCAACCCTAGTGTTTGAAGCAGCAAGTAATTCAACAACCACGTGTCTGGCAACACTGTCATGGACGCTCTGATCCAACGCACTCGAATGCTCGAGAGCGTTCCCGCTGTTTACGATGAAAGTCAACATACCGCTATAATTCGTTATTTTAGGGTGATAATTTCTATTGTGTTATTAATTAAAAGATTCTAGAAGTAAGTTCAGGCTCCGCAAGCTCCGCGGGGTGAGCTAATAATAAATTACAAAGTATTCAAAAGTACTCTAACAGCTCAATTGCGCAAAAAATAAAACCTACCACTTTAACTCATAAAATACTTATTTGCTGCAACAAGTGTATAGAAGAGAAGTAGTTTATTTTGATGTTATTACCATGATTCAAGCAACAAAAATTTGTAAATGGATTCAGTAGCTGTTTGTTCGATCGCATTCGTCATCAAAGACAAAAATTAACATGCCGCTATAACTCATAAAAACTCATTTCCGACCGACAGTGCATAGAAGAAAACTTGTTTATTTTGATCTAATTAACTATGTTTAAGCATCAAAATTTACAAAATCAATTACTGTTCTTTCCTTCAGATTTACCTTTAAAACTAAATAGATATTTGGAAAAAAGAGAACTATTTTCATATATGATAAAAAATTTGGAACTTTTTCCAATTTGTCTTCCAATTCTAAATTTACATCCTGTCCAGCATCATTCTCATTCTTTCCTTCTTTCAGCTTCCTTTTATCCTATAAAGCTGCCCTCAGAACTGTCAATCTCTTCTTTCAACTTCTCTTTCTCATCTATCAAGCATTTTCATCATGCAAACTCATACTTCCTCAGCTCTCTTACTCATCCTTCTCAGGCCCCTGCATGCATCCACAATTCCACATCCATCCAATTTGAACAAGTCTCACACTGAATCAACCCCTTCCCATCTGTAACTCCAGCCCTAACACTACTTTCCACATTATATGCCATTCTCAACCACAAACTTTCATCTCAACACAGACTACCTTTACAATTTTGGTCAATTTTTACTTTAATGTCGTCAATGATTTTTATAATTTCGTTGCCATAGATAGGTAATATAGTCAATTTTAAGACGTTTCACATGAATGACAATGTGCTCGCAAATGCTTAGTTTTTGAGTTATTCAAGTTTGAAGTTATACGAACGGGGCTACTGAATGATTTTTTTTTTACGCCACTTCAGAGTTGAAACGGAAGCTAACCCCCTATTACAAACGTTGAGAGGTCGGGTCGTGAGAGGTAGCCACAGTTCTTCTAGTGAAAATTATAAATAAAGATTTCTAGTGACGTCCGTTTACCTGAGCACCAAGATAGAGGCCGCCATCTGGGGTACCGGGTGGCCACCATTGAAGATGATGTAAACGGACGTCACTAGAAACCATTATTTATAATTTTCACTATAAGAACTGTGGCTACCCCTCACGACCCAACCTCTTTACGTTTGTAAAAGGGGGTTAGCTTCCGTTATTAATTTAATTACGCTTGGCACGCTCGCTTCCCTGGCGTGTACAAGCAAACTTCAAAATTGAATAATTTGGAAATAACGCATCAGCGAGCAGAATGTCATTCATGTAAAATGTTTTTAAATGTGTTCCATTATTGATTATTGATTATTGGCAATGAAATTATGAAATCGTTGACAACATTAAAGTAAAAATTGACCATAATTTTATTCAAGGGTTTAGTTATCTACACAAACAAGTCCAGTACAAAGGGCAAAAATTATTTGGTCAATGTGAAGTTTAATGCAAACACGAAAATTAATAGTTATATTCTAAACAATCACTAAAGGAACCCATTTAATAACGTTTTACATGTACGACATTCTGCTCGCTGATGCGTTATTTTCAATTTATTGAACTTTGAAGTTGGCCTTTGCATGCCAAAGGAAGCGAGCGTAATTTAAGTAAAAACGGAAGCTAACCCCCTATTACAAACGTAAAGAGGTTGGGTCGTGAGGGGGAGGCACAGTTCTTCTAGTGAAAATTATCAATAAAGCTTCTAACCCACCCATTAGGGTAACAACCGCAATCTTGTTTACATCGGCTCCAAGATGGCGACCACCATGGGCGCCGCCATCTTGGAGCCGATGTCAACAAAATTGCGGTCATCACCCTAATGGGTGGGTTAGAAGCTTTATTGATAATTTTCACTAGAAGAACTGTGCCTCCCCCTTACGACCCAACCTTTTTACGTTTGTAATAGCTTCCTTTATTAATTAAATTCCCTTTCATGCTCTTGCTGCCTTTGGTGCATAGGCCAACTTCAAAGTCCAATTATTCGAAAATAATGCATCAGCAAGCAGAATGTCATTCATGTAAAACGTTCTTAAATGGGTTCCTTAAGTGATTCCTGGGATCGCAATTATTATTTTCTGTGATTGCATCAAACTTCACATTTGTATAGATTAGAGAATAGAAAAAATTGTAGATAGCAACTTGGACTCTACTCTGATTTTGACGGTCACGTATATTACAGCTCACAGGGCAAGATGGAGAGCTTAACATGAGCTTGAACTTGAAGTTGAGGGCCAACAGTGTTGGGGCCTTTGTAACGGCCTAAAATTTCCTCCTCAATACTCACACAAAAAAGTTCAGCGCCTGTGTACCAGACAAGTGCACTAAACTACTCAGGATCCATCAATCCTTGTAACAAACTGCCATAAGACAGCATCACTGGGATAACCAGTAGGTCAAGACACCATCTCCGTGCATGGTGGGTCATTACAGCCCACTCTACATGACTGGCTCATTCCAGTCATTTTCTCTTACTCCAGGCACGTACAAGAAAAATTTGCATAGCTTCAATGATACTCAAATTATGCTCCTGATCCAATCCAGTAAGACAGCTCATACCACAATCATCTTCAGCATATCTGGTGTACCACTCATTCTCTCCATGCAGTTCAAACACCACATTCATGAAACACATTCTCTCTTGCTCATACTTACTACATTCGGTAAATCTGAAAGAGATGACAGTTGTCGATTTTCCACTTTTTGGTGCCTGAACCTAATTAATTGAATCAAAATAAACAAGCTTTCTTCTATTCTTTTTTCGTCTCAAATGAGTATTTTACGATTTATAGCGGTAAGTTTAGTTTCGTCATTGATGACGAATGCGCTCGAATAAACAGCTACTCATCGATTTTCGAATTTTTGTTGCTTGAAACATGGCAATAACATCGAAATGAACAACTTTTATTCTATACACTTTTTTCGTCAAATGAGTATTTAACGAGGTATAGCGGTAGGTTTGGTTTCGTCTTTCAAGACAGAGCGCTGGAAGCGAGACGCCATTGCAGTATTGCCATACAACTCGATCAAAGAATTTCTTGCCGCTTCAAAGACTGGAGTTGCGGTAAGTCATTTACCGCTATAACTAATAAAATACTCATTTGAGACAAAAAGTGCATAGAAGAAAACTTGTTTATTTCGATCTAATTAACTATGCTAAGGCATCGAAATTTACAAAATCGACAACTGTCATCTCCTTCAGATTTACCCTACATTCTAGCACAAAATGTTCAATTGTTTCCTCCACACCCCTAACACACTGCTGACATAATCTATTATTATTCTCATTCCACCTCCATATGCGCTTGTTCACCCTCAATGCGGCCAGGGTGTAATTTCAGAATCGCAAGATATAAATTAGGAAAACGTTCAAAAATTTATTGATCAAATGTTAAAATAGTTCACTTTCTCAAGTATCTATTTGGTTTTGAAAAATTTCAAAATCTGTTCATGAAGAATAGTTCATTTCATTAAAAACCTTAGAAGTTATTCAAATATCAATAGTTGTTATTTTAATATCATTGGATAATTTATATGGCTATTTTATAAGGCTGAAACTAGCCTACTAATTGTCTCACCACTAGGACGCCCATCTGTCAGGATGCCGACCAGGTAAGGGTTAGCTATTCAGGCTAAATAGCTAGGCCCAGACACTAGGGTAAGGTGCAGGATGAACAAGTAACAAAGTATTTACAACATGGCAAGTATAATAGACATAACACATATAATCTCAGGGTGTGTCTTGCGAGAGCCGTCCCTCTACACGAGATCGTAGCTCTTCCGCCGACTAAACACCTCTGCAAAAACACCTGAAGTACAATGGTAAAAGAGGGCGCAGGATTACCCAAGCACGGAATAGTTAACTAGAGACCATGGTACCATGATAGAGACTCACACATGCGTCAGGCTGCTTACACCTCACAGCAAACAAGAGCTGGCTACTAAAACTACCATCATAGAATATCTCACACTTAGGCACTTCCTTTTGCATATACTAGATTAGTGTACGTTTTTGCGTCATGCTAAGCTTCCACTTATTCAAACCATACTCTTTTGTTCGCCTATCAACCAGTTTTTGCCACATTTTACAGTCCAACTCTGGTTTCTCACCTCCAACATTCACTAAATCCAGTCATCCACAGGTCTCCCAATTCTAATACGAATAATTTTTGAGGACAGTCCAGCAGCTTGAACTTGAACTTGAAATTGAGGGCCGACAGCGTCGGGGCCTTTGTAACGGCCTACAATTCCCTCCACAGTTATCACACAAAGAGTTCAGCGCCTGGTACCAGACTTGTCCACTAAACTACTCAGGATTTACCAATCCTTGTCACAAGCTGCCATTGGATGGCGTCACTGGGATAGCCAGTGCGTCAAAACACCATCCCCAGGCATATTGGGTCATTACTGACCATTCTACCTGACTGGCTCATTCCAGTCACTGTCTCTTACTCCAGGCACGCACAAGAAACAATTTCATAGCTTCAATGATACTCAAATTGCACTCCTGATCCAATCCAGCAAGACAGCTCATACCGCAATCATCTTCAGCACATCTGGCATACCACTCATTCTCTCCATACCGCTCAAGCACCACATTCATAAAACTTTCTCTCTCTTGCTCATACTTACTACATTCCAGCACAAAATGCTCAATTGTTTCCTCCACTCCACTAATACACTGCCGACATAATCTGTTATTATTCTCATTCCACCTCCATGTACGTCTGTTCACACTCAATGACTTACATCTCACAGCAAACAAGAGTTGACTTCCAAAACTACCATCATAGAACATCTCAAACTTAGGTGCTTCTTTTTTCATATACCAGTCAAGTGTAGGCTTCCGCACCATGCTAAGCCTCCACTTATTCAATCCATACTCTTTTGTTTTCTTCTCAATCTCTTTCTTCCACCTCTTGCAGTCCCACTCAGGCCCTACACCTCCAGGATTTATTAAACTCCAGTCATCCACAGGTCTCCCAATTCTAACATGAATAATCTTTTGCATACTAAGCTTCCTTGCATGCCCCCAACACATTTTCTCCCAATAGCTTACACTCAGATTCCATTCAAATATTCGCTTTACCCATCTGCTATTCTGCATTCTTTCAATTCTCACCTTATAATTCAGCACTGCCTTCATCATTCTTTCTGAAAATAGGCTCCACCCAAGGTCACCTCTAATGGCTTCTGTAGCTGTCCATTTTGGAGCACCCAATGCTAACCGTCCTACCTTATTTTGTATTACATCCAGCTTTTCAAGATCACTTCCATTCCAGGCAAGAGCACTCATACCATACATGACACTAGGTACAGCAACATACTTCCACATTCCTCTCACACACTCATACTTGTTTGCTCTGTATCTGGCTACGCTACTTAATCGTCCACTCCACTGCATAGCTTTTGCCACTTTCTCACCCTTAGTTCTAGTGCATCCATCTTCACTTATCATACAACCTAGATATTTGTATTCTTTTGTTCTACCTATTCTGATTTCTCCAATATTCCACAGTCTGTCTCTATCAGTCTCATCACTATTTATAACCATAACCTTGCTTTTGTCGGCACCGAAGTTCATCTTGAAATCTGTACTATATCCGTTCACGATGTCAAGCATCCTTTGCAGTTCATGTCCACATCCACTAACCACAACCACATCATCAGCATACAACAAACAGCTCAGTCTCTCATTACCAACTTTCAGTCCTAAGCCACTCCTTCTCAGTCAAACTGCCAATTCTTCTGTGTACAATCCAAACAACAGGGGAGACAGAGTACAGCCCTGTCTCACTCCTCTAACACTCCTCACTTGGGCCGTTTCCAAATTTCCTAACCTGTATATAGCGCTTGTGTTCTCATACAGACTTTGTACAATTTTTACTATTTTTCTGCTAAACCCAACTTTTCTCAGAACTTCAAAGAGCCTAACCCGATCCACTCTGTCATACGCTTTTTCAATATCCAGGAATGCTAAATACACCTTCTTATCATCCTTCCTCATTCGCTCAATTATTTCACTCACTACAAACAGATTATCTTCCCCACGTCTATCCTGCCTAAAACCATTCTGTTCTTCACCTAGGACTCCTAATTCAACTAAATTTTTCATTCTCTCATTCAAAATACCACAAAATATCTTACATATTCTTATGTCCACCCTTATGCAACAGAACTACATTACACTTGTTCCAGTCATCCGGTACTCTTTCACTCTTCCATATCTCATCAAATAAACATTTCAACATACTGACCACATTCTCTCCTCCAAATTTATAGAACTCATATGGAATCTTATCAGGGCCACATGCCTTTCCATTTTTCACTTTCTTCAAAAAACTTACAATCTCTTCACAAGTGATTTCGTCTTCCATTTGCAGTTCACGTTCATCAATCAGAAAATTTATGGGTGCATTATCTGTAACCTGCTCATTCATTCCACCAATGTCCTCCCAGTATTCTTCAACTGCTTTCACCAGTTGCATCCTATCTTGCACACTGCAACCATTAACTACTAATTCATCAACTTGAACTTAACTACTTCTATCATTACCTTGTATAAACTTATACCAATCTTTTATTCCATCCGGACCTTTCTTTCTTAGATTTTCAACTTGGTGTCTCTCCTCTTTAACTCTAGCCTCATTAATCATTCTCCTTACTTTCTTCTGCTGGTCCTTGTACTCATTCCATGCACTCTGCCATTCATCCTCAGTAATTCTGTTTCTTTCATACATTTTCCTCATACTGCGTTGTTTCTTATTTAAAGTCTTTCTTCTCATTCGTTCTTCCTTTATCTCACTTGTAAACCACCTGGCATTCCCTGTCCCTTTCTTACATTTTATTCTACCAATCTTTTGCTCTGCCACATCATACAAGGTTCTTGCAATCTCACCATTTAGGTCATTTACATTTCCACACCTGTTCCAGTTATACCTACTCAATTCATTCTTAAATTCTTCCCAGTTTGCCTTTTTTATCTGCCAACTTTCTTTCACACTACTGACCTTTTGCATTGACTCCTTTCTACCCCAGTTATATTCAAGCACAACCATTTTATGGTCACTATCAATATCAAAATCATCTTCATCTACGTACATTTCATTGACATACTCTCTTGCTCTACTATTCACAATTATATAGTCAATTGCAGTTTTCCATTCCCTGCTTTGCCATGTATGCAAGCCATTTCCTATTGTGACATTCAGGTTTTCAAGTTCATTCTCATCACAAAAATCTATCAATTTTTGTCCATTTGCATTCACCGGCTCACCAAGTATACCAACATGGCCATTCATGTCACCCATCACAATCAGAGGGCACCTGCAGTGTTCTCGTACAATCCTTGTTAATATTTCATACTTTTTTACATTCTCTTCATGAGCTAAAATCCCATCAGTTGTCATATAACATGCAATCACAACAATACATTCTCTGGCATGCATTCTTTCACACTTAATTGCTAACAAATCTTCACTTTCAGGTTCATTTCCAACAGGAAGTTCCTCTAATTTCCAATTTAGAGCATTCTTTACAATCAAACCAACTCCACCACCTCTTTTTTGCCAATTTACACGCCCTTTTCCTACCATATGATACTTATTTTCCTTACATGTTAAACTGACTCTATCACGCATTTGGGTCTCTACTACACCAACACAATCCAATTTTCCATTCTCAAATTCTACTACAAGGTCATCTAACTTTCTTGCATTCCATCCACGTACATTTATACTTCCAAACCTTACAACACAATTGGACAATTCCAGACGTTCCTCACTTTTGCTCTGACGGATTTTCATTCATCCAGTTCCAGCTTCCATTATGACATGAGTAGCCCTGATCCACCGGATATATTTCTTGGAGAGTTTCATCTCACCTTCTTTTGTAAGATGGACTCCATCTCCAAGAAAACACCCATCCTGGATCACGCTATCCATGTCAAGGAAGCTGGAACCCAGCTCGCGCTTTCTCACACTCTCAGCTCTCATACTCATAATCCTTTCATGCAACTCTCTATTTACCTCCTTTTGCACCCTTTCATACTCCTCATCACATGCAGGCCTTCTTAGGAGGCTAGTCGGTCAATATTGAATATAATGTTGTCAACGAATTTAATAGTTTCGTAGGTATAGATGGGTAATATAGTCGATTTTAAGACGTTTTACACGAATGACAATGTGCCCGGAAATGCTTAGTTTTGGAGTTATTTAAGTTTGAAGTTATACAAACGGCGCTCCTGAATGGCCCTTTTAACGCAAAAACAGTCATTGTTTTAGCAATGAAAATGGAAGCTAACCCCTATTACAAGCGTTAAGAGGTTGGGTCGTGAGGGGTAGCAACAGTTCTTTTAGTGAAAATTATAAATAAAGCTTTCTAGTGACGTTTGTTTACAACGACTCGAAGATGGCTTCCGCCATCTTCAGCCGGTTGGCGCCATGGCGGCAGCCACTTTGGCGTCGAAGTAAACAAACGTCACTCGAAACCTTTATTTATAATTTTCACTAAAAGAACTGTGCCTACCCCTCACGACCCAACCTCTTCACGTTTGTAATAGGGGGTTAGCTTCCAGTATTAATTAAATTACGCTAGCCCCGCGTGCTTCCATGGCGCGCACAAGCCAGCTTCAAAGTTGAATAATTCGAAAATAACGCATCGCCGGGCAAAATGTCATTCATGTAAAACGTCTTATAATCGACTATATTACCCATCTATACCTACAAAATTTTGAAATTAGTTGACAACATTATATTCAATATTGACCGGCTAGTCACCGCCACTCTAACATTCTTCTTCCGCGCCCTATCAACAACTTTCATAATTGCATTCACCGTCCGTTCTCTCCCACATTCAAGCAACCCATTGCCACCTCCTTGCAGTACAACCATTCCTTCCTCCATTCCATCTATCACTCTCTCAGCATGCCTACAAATCTCCTCCACTCCTTTCCCTCTCATGCTCATACATCCACTACTGTCACTCATACATACGAACCTATCAACATTCTTCACCATGCTATCTCCACATATTCTAATCATAGGTCTTACTCTCCCTTTCATGCTACTCTTTTGCTCACTTCTTTCACTCAGATCATTCTTTCCATTCATCTTCCTTTCATTTGCTTCCACTACAGGCTCCTGCACCTCATGTGGCACCACAACAGGTGGCTCATTCACTCTCTTTCCATTTTTACCTCTTTCATCATGCTCATTCATCCTTCTACTCTCATCTGTCACATTTGCACCATCATTTGCTTCATTCACACTCCTTGCACCTTCATTTGCCTTATCATCCACTTCATTTGCACTCCTTGCACCACCATTTACCTCTTCATTCACTGCATTTGCACCATTCTCATTCTTTCCTTCGTTCAGCTTTCTTTCATCCTTCAAGTCAGCCTCTAAAGCAACCATCAAAATTGTCAATCTCTCAACCTCCTCTTTCAACTTCTTACTCTCATCATTCAAACATTTCCAGCACGTAAACACAAGATCACTCAACTTTCTCCGACTCATTTCTCTCAAACCTTTGCATGCATCTATATCTATCCACTATTTACAAGTCATGCACTCAATCTCCTCATCCATTCCACTTGCACCTCCCTTCCTACGACCAGTCCTATTTCTTGCCATCCTCAAACACAGACTTCTCTCTCAGTACAAATTTCACAGGCAGAAGAAGTCTTCACTCACCAAATCTACTGAAAATCAAGTTATCAAACCAAAAGAAACAAAAACGTTTCCTACTACTCTCACAGTCACTCACTACAATGTCACACACTATACTCTTTATATGCAAAGAGAGCTTACCAGTCAAAACACCTCAGTCAAAAATTGCAAGTCACCACACCAAAGTCCAATGCTCAGTCTCAACTCTCACGCAACAAAAAAAAAAAAAACTACTCTCACGAGCACTCCATACAAAGACACACACTGTACTCACGTGAATATACAAACTATACCAGTTTTTCAGCAACTTCACTTTAATTCACCACAATTTTCGTCGGAGAATTAGACGCACGTGCACACCGTTAAAAATTTCCTACCAGTCTAAATCAAAATCACACGCTTTTGGTTCTTGACAAACTTCGGTCCGGGCCGTCCGGCGTCTCGTGGAAGTCGATGTGCTCCGAAAGTACGGGAAAAAGAAAAACTTATAAATTTTTTTGTCAGGAAAAACTATTCATAAGCCGCAAGCGACACATTAGGTAAGGATATTACAAGGGAAACCTTTAATTATAGCAACTTATTGGCCCGAATAAGTTCAGTGTCATTAGGGGGCAACCCTTCGTCAACGTTATTATAAGCTAAACAATATCTCTTCCAATTTTTCCAGTTAACGAAATAGTTCTATGTCGTTCTTTTCACTTTGACATGTGATGAACTTGTATACAGTTATGCTAAACCTAATTCACTTAACCTAGTTTGCCTGGCGCTGCCATTGAAATTTCATCAACGAAGTAAGTATTTATCCATGATATAATAAATTCTTTTTTTAATGTTACACAAAACGAAAATATTCCCAGTGAAAAGAAAAAACTGCAAATTGTGCAGCCACCCTAACAAGTGGACTCAACTCCCCGCGTTAACGGGCCCTACGACACACAAATTTACCGGTAACCCATCTGGGGCCGGCAACGCTGAAATTCAAGATAATTAAGGACAAGCGGAGCGTCATTAGCGGGAGTCTCACCTGAAGATCTTCGAAAACAATGTTCAGGCAAACACTCTTCACTGTAGCCGGCTGTCAAGGACTCAAAAGTCCCCGGTAGCGAGGGCAGAATGCCGAGTCCCACGGAGCACACAAGAAGAAAGTGCACTCGCGTTCACGGCCGGTTTCAATCTGAGGTGGCCGCCTTCTGTCGCCACGCTCATTAGCTTGCTCGAATCCGTCGCGATGTCTTAGGACTCGAACAAGAAGATCAGACGAACGTTTTAGTATTTAGATTTACATTTGTTGCCGAAGACGTGAGGAACCCCCACCATTGTTCCGCTTAGTCGTAAAATTATCAGCGTTATTAATTTTAGGCTGATTAAAAGGAGCACAGCATATGCCCTTTATTGCGGAAGGCCTTTTTGTACCTTATAAAGTCCGCAAAGGACCTCAGCGTTCGAGTTGTCGGGTTTTCGTGACCGTTGGGTGGTTGAATGTAAATATTAATTTGAACGGCCAAGAAAAACTCGATCAATTCTCGAAGCGCATGGGAAAATAATGAGAGTGATAATGAAAAACGGTTTTGGACTCAGCTCGTTTTTAGGTGGAGTTTATTGGAAGAGGAAACCAGGAAAACTGGCTTGGATCTTGATCTCGGAGAGCTTGTCTAGGTGGGCAATCCTTGCCGGAGGACCAGGCTGGCGTTGACGAAAGCCGGCACGCGATGGAGTAGGCAGGGGGAGTGAGTTGTATTTGGGAAGTTGAATTAGGCAATTTGAGATAATTGAGCGAGGGTCAGTGACGTAGTTCAGGTATAACTAATGACTCCAAAATAAGGTGGGGCGTGAGTGAGCAAGTTAAATCCGGCACATGTGAGCAGAATCAAGTCGGCACATTAGCAGATTAGCACATTAGCAGGAGAAAGTTAAGTGACGTGCTCATATTAGTAGGAGCAAGTTTAGTCCCTGCTTATGTGAGAATAGCGATCAGCGTGGCACTCAGGAAACCCAGGGAGATTCAAACTGTGAGTGTTGTGTGTATGGCGATGATGTAGAGGTCCTGCACAGGAGTCCAAGACGCTGGATGAAACGTTCCAGGAGAGACATCAAGACATTCCACCACTGATAATCCAACATATAATGACAACTCTTCCCACACGGAGAAATCCGAGAAACTCCTACAGGTTTGACTCCAGCTACTTTAGGATTCTCACTTTTGGCAAACTCAAAAGAGATAGGACAGATTTTTGGTTGACAGATTTTTAACCATAAATAAATTGTTTAATCACTAATGCCTCTGGCTTTAAAAATCTGAGTATTAGGTTTAAGAATTTCCAAGAATAAAGATCGTGATTCCTTACAGAGACTACGGGCAAGTAAACACGAGATCTACGGAAAATGGTGAAAATATCAAGTGACTGCACTTTTGAAAGCAGTAAAAAAAACACATAAAAAATCCTAAGTTCATGGATATAAATCCTAAACGTTGATTTCACAGGCGGAAAATACGCGAAGAAAGAAAACACGAAAGGATGAAAGTTCCGTGTGGCGATTTAGCCGGCGACTATACGCGTCGGCCTCAGCCAGAGTCGCCAGCAATTTGCACACACTTAAGATAGGCAGATAGTAGTGGGTGTTTTGTCACAAGAATGCGATGAGTTAAATTAAATTTCATTGATATGTTTCTCTATTGAAATAAGGCGTTTACGTAAAGGTTTGCTAGGATATGGAATTAATAAATGAAATTCCAAAATTTATCAAGCATAGGCATGAATACTTTTCGTAATTTAAACTACTGCAAGTCGGTTTGTAAAAAAAAGAATAAATGCTACTATAACACATGCCAATAGTATTTATAATCACAGGGTAGTGACAAGAGACGACGGTGTGAGGTTCCGCCATTACACAAAGACGCTATCGAACGAACGCCGGCAAATTTCGCCGCGTTCATTCCAAACAGAGATTATCGTAGATTAGTAGATTATCGAAAAGAAAAAGAACGAGCATGATTATGCTTTGATAATAAAATCATGACACGGAAATGCAATGCACATCTGGCGCAATATCTTTACGCTAAGTCACGTTGAGAAAAACACAACAAACACTGAATGAAAACATGCTACATCACAATTCCTACGCATAACTACGTATTCAAATAACACTGCCTGTCAACTATTAATACTCACTGACACGACGAAAAGGAACACGATAATTTTCTAACACATTTAAACTCACGAGAATTTGCTGTAACACTGCCAAAGTAGGACGCCAAAGTAAGAGTGGCTGTTTGAAAGAAGAGACGCGCAACTGCGCAGTGTTGCCACCAGAGGGCTTCTCTCTCGAAAAATATCAAGTGTTATTTTTATTATTTCATGCATGTAATATAGCGAGTAGTGTAAGTTCTAGTTAGAGAGACCAATAGTTGGCAACGCTCGAGACAGCAACACTCGCGGCCAGTCTACAAGTGAACTCGGGCTCGACAACAAGTAAATGTTGACCGAGTGTGTAAATAATAGAACCTACTGTGGTTGGTATCTAACTTCTTAATTTCTAAACTAATGTACTAATTCTATGCTACCCTATCCTATATATTCATTTCCATCTCCGCTCTGCTCTCGCTAACCACATTCTGGTATCTGAGTATCTAGTTATGTTGTAAGGTATCCAATGAGGTGAGTAAACTATTTTACCTAACTTGATGTCTATTACTATGTGGTGCCTATGTCTATGTCTATGTCTATGTGAAACCTATACTGTGCTATAGTGTAGGTTGTGATATTGGCGACGAGGATTTGGTAGAACTGCTGGAAGTGACTAAGTGGTAGTGACTACTGACTAGTGAGGGAACATAAAATTTGCCTAGTGAAATTTCTTGTTATTGTTTTTCTGCTCACTGGTGTTGCTAGACTGGCTAGACTAGTGGAGAAAATTAAAATTGATCAAGTGATTGTACTATTTGGCTGTGAAATTTTTTTTTTTTTTTACAGTGTGTTTTTGACTCACTAAAAATTCAATATGCCATTGATAGGTTCAGTAGGAGAATTTAATCCTGTAGAGGAGGAATTTGGAGACTATGAAACTAGATTACACTGCTATTTTTTAATAAACAAAATAGAGGAAAATAAAAAAGCCCCCACCTTAATTTCACTAGTGGGTCCTAAAATTGCTAGGCTCATTAGAGACCTCGTGTCTCCTAAAAAAGTACTTGATGCTACTTATGACGAGATTGTGGAAGCGTTGAGACGGCATTTTAAGCCAACAAGAAATCAAATCTTTGAGAGGTTTAGGTTTCATAAGCGGAACCAGAGACAAGGGGAAAGCATTGCGGATTTTGTGGCTAGCTTGAAAGCACTTTCTAATACCTGTAATTTCAAACAGGAAGTGCTAGAAGAGACCCTGCTGGATCGTTTCATTTTGGGTGTGTCCAGTAATGAAATTCAAAATTGCTTGCTAAATGAGGCTGGCCTGACATGGCAAAAGGCCATGGATCTAGCTACTGCTAAAGAAACCACACTGAGAGAAACAGTGGGGTTGAGGCAACCAAATCCAATTCTAAATGTAGGCCAGAGCAGAGTTAAGCAAACTGCTATTAAGCCTCAGGGCAAAACTCAGACTCAAGCTAACCCCAAATCAGCATGCAGCGGCTGTGGTAATCTGCACTGGCGTAGAGATTGCCCCTATAAAGACAGTGTTTGTCATGGTTGTGGCCAAAAAGGCCATCTTAAGAAGTGTTGCTTTAAATTGAAAAAGCAAAATTCTACTAAAGACAACAAAAATAATTTTGTGCATGCTATGCATGAGAAAAGGGGGAGGGAACACCACCCTAACCCTAATAGAACTAACAATGCAGCCTGTGCAGACTATCCAGTTGCTAATCTAGGCTGTTATGGAGAGATTTTCGCAATAGCCGAGGAAATGAAACCCCCAATCAAAATAAAATTGTTACTAAATGGTGTGCCATTAGAGATGGAGGTAGATACAGGTGCTGCCAGGTCTATCCTTTCAATGGCCACCTACTCTAAAATCCCTGCCAAGTCCAGACCCGAGCTGAGACTTTCTGATGTTAAGCTCAGGACTTATGGGGGAGCAGAGCTGGTAGTTTGTGGGGAGATTAGGGCTAACATCCAGCGTGAATCTAGTGGTATGGTTCCTCAGCTAGCAACTATTGTGGTTGTAGACAGGGAGGGGCCAGCCTTGCTGGGTAGGGACCTGATTGATTTCCTTGGGCTAACTATAGTTTCCAATAATGTCAACAAAGTGATCACTTGCCCTGAAGAGTTAGCAAATAAATTCCCCGACCTTTTTCAACAAGGTCTAGGTTGCTTTAAGGGAAGAAAATTCAAAATAGAAGTGGATCCAGCCATACCACCAAAGTTCTGTAAGGCCAGGAACGTGCCTTACACACTTAGACCTAAGGTGGAGGCTGAACTTGATAGACTGGTGCAGGAAGGTATCCTCACCCCTGTACAGTATTCAAGATGGGCGGCGGCGATCGTCCCTGTGCTCAAGGCTGATCAAAGCATCCGCATATGTGGGGATTACAAACTCACAGTCAACAGAGCCACTAGGCTTGATACCTACCCCATACCCCGCGTGGAGGATCTATTTAGCGGGTTAGCAGGAGGAGTTATATACTCCAAGCTAGATATGTCTCAGGCATACGCTCAACTACCCTTGGATGAAGACTCCAAGGAACTCACGGTAATAAACACCCATAGAGGTTTATTTGCCTACAACCGTCTCAGCTTTGGAATTGCGTCCGCACCTGGAATCTTTCAGCGTGCCATGGAAGGACTATTGCAGGGCCTCCCAGGAGTGTTCTGCTACCTGGATGACGTCCTGGTGAGTGCCACTAATGAGAAAGAGCACACCAAGCGTCTCTATCAAGTCTTATCTAAACTACAGGAAGCAGGGCTAAAACTGAAAATGGATAAATGTCAAATTGGAGTGTCACAGGTATCCTACCTTGGATACCAAATCGACAAGGACGGATTGCACCCCACTGCCGAGAAGGTAGCAGCAATCCAGAATGCACCAGCTCCTACTAATGTGACTCAACTGAGAGCCTACCTGGGGCTGTTAAATTTCTATAGGAAATTTCTAAAATCATCTGCAACCATGCTGGAGCCCCTAAATACCTTACTGAGGGATAAAACCCCTTGGAAATGGGATGCAAGTCAGGAGAGAGCCTTCCAGAAATCTAAACAAGCCCTCCTGGACTCTCAGACTCTAGTACACTTTGACCCTCAGAAACCCATAGTGGTAGTGGCTGACAGTAGCGCGTATGGTGTGGGAGCGGTGCTGTGTCACCTTATTGATGGGATTGAACGCCCCGCCTATTTTGCCTCCCGAACTCTACCAGCAACAGAACGCAACTACTCTCAAACTGAGAAAGAAGCCCTAGCTATGGTGTTCGCACTTCGAAAATTTCATTGCTACCTGTGGGGACAGGATTTCACTGTGGTTACGGACCACAAACCTTTGTTAGGACTATTTGATCCGGGTAGAAGCATTCCTCCGATGGCATCCGGGCGCATCCAAAGGTGGGCTTTACTACTGCAGTCCTACAAGTTCACCTTGCGTCACCGGTCTGGCGTGCTGTTGGGCACGGCTGATGCTCTCAGTCGTCTACCCTTGACAACTCCCGAGGAAGCCACACCTATTCCTGCGGAATGGACGTCCTTAGTAAACTTCCTCGAGTCAGCTCCAGTCACCAGCACCCACATCCGCGACAGCACCCTAAGGGACCCAGTACTTTCAAAGGTATACAAATACTGCCAAGTAGGCTGGCCTTCGATGGTAATTGGTGACCCTGATCTTGCTCCGTATACTAGGAGGCGAGACGAATTGTCCACACAAAATGGCTGTGTGCTCTGGGGGGCAAGAATTATTGTACCCCAAGCTCTCAGACAAGCCATTGTGGAGGAACTTCACTCTGGTCATGCTGGATCATCCAGGATGAAGGAGTTAGCTCGCAGCTACGTGTGGTGGCCCCTTCTGGATAAAGATCTAGAAGAAACAACTAAGTCATGCAGCGAGTGCCTTAGCACTCGAGCCGCACCGACGAAAGCTGAACTCCATCCGTGGGAATGGCCTGCGAGGCCTTGGCATCGCATACACATTGACTACGCGGGCCCAATGGATGGAAAATACTACCTAGTGATCGTGGATGCACACTCTAAGTGGGTTGAAATTTTTCCCACATCTACTACAACCTCTAGCGAAACGATCTTGTGCCTGAAACACACTTTTGCGACATTTGGATTCCCAGTAACAATTGTTTCAGACAACGCAACGTGTTTCACATCGGCTGAATTCCAAGAATTTGTGAAGGCATGTGGTATGCGACATATTACAAGCGCACCATACCACCCTTCAACTAATGGACTGGCAGAGCGCATGGTACAAACTTTCAAGAAGAATATACGGAAGTCAACGGAACCCCTACGCCTAGCACTAGACAGGTTCCTGTTCAACTATCGGCTAACACCTCACACGACAACAGGTGTTACGCCTGCCGAACTGATGTTAGGCAGGAAAGTTCGCTCTCGTCTTGATCTGCTTTGGCCGTCAGAAGCAATAGCGTCCAAAGTTGCTCAACGCCAGGACGCTCAGAAAAGATACCACCCAGGGTCTCGCGCGGTTGACATTCCGCTGGAGTCACCTGTGATGGTCCGTCAATACACGCCGGGTTCCCCAAAATGGACCCCTGCTACCACCATTGAGAAAACAGGCCCGGTATCCTACAAGTGCCAACTGAAGGGGGGAGAGGTCGTTCGTCGACACCAGGACCAAGTTATTACCTGCTCGAACACCATCCCTGAACCCTTGGAACAACCTACGGAGGAAACCGTTGTGTTTCCACAACCTGCTCAAAATTCATACCCACCACCTCCGACCCATGAACCTGACTCCGAAACACCTGATTACCCGATTCCCACCCAGGAGGCTAGGATGCACGAGCCTCCAAGCGCTAGCATCTCGCGCAGGTCTACCCGAGCTCGGAAGCCTGTGGTGAGAATGGACCTTTAGGATTGACTATATTGAATAAGGGGGCTGGGGATACAGGGGGGGTTTCTAATTAAGGAGGGAGGGGTGTAATATAGCGAGTAGTGTAAGTTCTAGTTAGAGAGACCAATAGTTGGCAACGCTCGAGACAGCAACACTCGCGGCCAGTCTACAAGTGAACTCGGGCTCGACAACAAGTAAATGTTGACCGAGTGTGTAAATAATAGAACCTACTGTGGTTGGTATCTAACTTCTTAATTTCTAAACTAATGTACTAATTCTATGCTACCCTATTCTATATATTCATTTCCATCTCCGCTCTGCTCTCGCTAACCACATTCTGGTATCTGAGTATCTAGTTATGTTGTAAGGTATCCAATGAGGTGAGTAAACTATTTTACCTAACTTGATGTCTATTACTATGTGGTGCCTATGTCTATGTCTATGTCTATGTGAAACCTATACTGTGCTATAGTGTAGGTTGTGATAATGCATTTACACAAAAACTTCAATGATTACGAATTAGAAGTAGAAGATACTTAATAATAAATTAGAGTAATATTTTTAATGCTACTAATTAATTTATTTAAGTATGAGTGGGAAATTTATAATTTTTACGCTTATGTAGCGGTATGCTACAGAGTAATGGCCGGAATCTCGACAAAATTGAGCTTGGTGCTCATAACTCATATTTATATAGTAGCTACTGCAATGCGATAGAAAATTATAATAAATGTGAATTCAGATCAACTTACATGTAAATTCGACGGAAAAATTTGTTCCTGGAATAACAGAGCAGAAAATAATCTTTGCGAGGTGTGCGTGTTAATAACTGTTTTTTATTCATTCATAACTGGTACAGGCGATTTTAATTTTTTAAGGCATCATCCTACAAAGAAGCGGAGGCACAGATCACTCTAGACTCTTGTAGCTAACTCCCGCGTGTGAAGTTTTATGTTTCCCTCATTGAGACACCAAACAACTCGAAAATTTTTAAATCATCGAATCACTGTGCCACGCCCACGTGCCAAATAGGATAAGGAAGCACGGTAGAGCAGGAAAAGCTAACTGGGCTAATTTTAATCGGCGTTTGGAAGTCACATCCAGGACAAACCTGACCCACAGATGAGAAAAGAAAGAAGAAAGAAAGTAAACGTTTATTTTCCAAGTTGCCACATGAGATACATGCCAACATATTGGCTTTTAAAAATTTCTTAATATAAGACATCCTTAAACAAAAGTTCCATGCGAGGAGTACTAATTGACAAACCATCCGAGGTGTACAAATAGATTATCCTGTAGTGAACTCCCTCAGGCGCACTTCAGCCTAATTTCATAAATTATTAAAACTATCTTCTAAAAATTAAACAAGATTAACCCAATGATTCTTACAATTTTAGATCACATAATTCATTTAACATTACCCCGAAATCTATTAAAATTTGAACCGAAAATACTTCAACATTTCCGAAAATTAGCTCTTATGCGTTTTGATGCAGAACCATTTTGCAAGCGTTTCCGGCATCGTACGTAGATAAGCCCAACCCTCCAGGCGGAATCCGTCAGTCACGTAAGAGAGACGTCTGAGTGTAGTGCTTGGGCCCCAGAGGGGCATATGTAAGTAACAAGTGTTAAATGTTAAGTGTTAAGCTAGAGTTTACCCCTTTAATCAGTTGCATAGATGTGTCTAGAGACTCCAATATATTATTAACTTAGGAACATTCTCTGTGTTTTTTATTTGTTGTGCCAGTGGTTAACGATGAACAAGCTTACTGCGCTATCTTGGCCATTGTTGCTTTTCTTTGTTTTGCTAATTACTCCATTGTGCCTGGAAGCAATTCTTGCTCATCTGAATTATAGAGAATAAGAGGCCTCACCTTTTCTCATATTTGGTGTCTAAGGTTCCCTTATTTTTTGTGTACATTATTGAATTACCTCAGTGCTGTAGCTATTTTACTTCTAGTTGTTAGTTCATTTAGATTACATACTCAGTTGTGTTTTGCCTTTAGGAATTAGTTCCCCGTTGTGACACCCTTGATTTAGGGAAATAGAGCCCTTATTCCTACTGATGCCCAATCAGTAAATTCCCTTTATACATAAACTCACCCAGTAACAACCTTTTGAATCTCGTAGACTGACCTTACACTCCATGCTGGAGACAGTCAAAAGACATGCCGTGCACACTTCTAGTAGTACGCTCAGCATAGCTGTAGGATTAGGTAAGTAGGGAGGCTTGCACCTGGGAATTTCATGATTGTCCATACGACGTTGTCAATGATGCGATTACCTTCGGCCGTATTCGGGCGCTAGAATTACGGTTGGGGCTGTTGAATAGAGACTCCTCGATCCGAGGCAATTCTGTAAATCGGCAGTCGTTCACAGCCTGGCTTGTGCAGCGACCGTTCTCCCTCTTTAACTGTGCTTGAACAAGTAACCCAGCGTTCCTCTTCCCGCACAGAAGGACCTACGAGCCCAACAAACCAACACAACCACCTAGTCCTCAATCCCCGCCATTGAGCCGAAAACTAGACCTTCCTCAAATTTCATGAGACGTACAAATCAGCCACACGGCTCCACAACTCAGTAACCGGTCAACGGTACTGCCTCTTTCGAGACCCCTCTTTCAGGAGCATTCTTTCAACCCTGGCAATATCTCGCCCAATACGTCAATGCCATAAGTGCCTCGCTCCAAGCGTTCATGCCTCACCTTTTCACTCTCACCCACCCTTCCACTTCGGCCATCTCCACTCGTTGAGCCACCCAAATCACCCACATCAGTTAATTACTACACTCACATTCAGTCCTCACCTGGACCCACAACGGACTCCCACTAGCCGCCTCGAGCGGTTGGAGTACGCCGCCAGGACTGGACCCGGAACCTCGCATTAAGAAGCGGAAACCCCAATGAGTGGACCGTGGCCACGGCACCCCGCAGCGTAAACAATAAAAGAGGCGAGAATATCAGTGTCTTTCACTATCACACAGGGGAGAGTTTCGTGCAAGTGATCTGAAAACCTCGGTGCTAGTGAAGCACCCGATTACCTACTCCTTCTGAGTCAAAGGACCAAAACCGACCTTCAATCGTTATCTATTTTGTATTTATGTGCCTAGCCATAGGCACTGTAAATGCTGGTGACCCTGTCAAACCTTAATCGTCCAAACTTTGATGATACCAAAAACTTCATTAGCCATACGAGGCATAATAATAAACAAACTATACGAGGTGTACTAATAGACAAACAATCTGCGGTTTACATTACAATTTGGTTGTAGTGCTCTACCTTAGTTAGCACTCAAATCTTGATTCTAGTCTATTTGTGTTCAGTAATACTAATATGTTTCAATGTAAATTTATGCAACAAAAAGTTCCAACTCCTCCACCGCGTATAACCGATACCAACCGCAGGATGAGTATGTAAGTAAGGCCGCTGTTTCAATCACCTCAAAATGGAACTCAATGGCTGAAGCAGCAACAACACCTGGCCTCACATGGTATTGCCAAACATGGTAATAATGAGAAAGAATATTAACGACATGGATGCAAAATAGCTATTTATTGTTTCTACAGCTTCCTTATATTACTTTTTTTATCATACATGAAAATAGATCACTTTTTTCCAAATAACTATTTAGTTTTGAAAACTTCAAAATCTGTTCATGAATAGTTTGACTGAAAACTGTCTTTGTCATGTCTTTGTTTTTGACTGTCTTTGACTGTCAATATTGAGTATAATGCACTACTCATGGACAGGTTCAATGACTCGATCTTGGTAACTCAAGGATCGACTATCAACCAGGATAAGCTAAACCGTGAAGACCAGCATAGTAGGACTTTACTCCTGGTTCAAGATATGAATAAGCATTATTTTTGGGCCCCACGAGGCCCCGACCTCTACACCGAGCTAAAGTAATGGTTGTAAAATACCTTCCTCTACTAAATGCTGTAGTAACAACTTAGCCTAGCTTTGTACGCTTAAAAAAGTACTACAATTTTCACGAGTCCGGAGAATAGTTTGATACGCGGATAGGTATCATTAATTTGCCAATTCTAGATCTTTTTGACCCACAAGATGTTTCGACAGTTGATTTCGATTACACCTTAGCGTTATAAAAAATTCAATTTCTAACTATTCACTTTTCAAAAGACACCATCAAAGGAGATTCCAGTTAAAGTCGAAACGGGTTTCATTCAAATGATAGGCCATATGAAATTATGATTTTAGTCATTCGCTGCAATTTATTTTAGCTGGCGAAGAGTTTCGTGGGATAGCTTTATTGACACAGAAATATCCGTCTAATTTCGAGTTTACCTTGCAAATACAAATATCATCACGAAGAAATTCGTAAGTACTGATTAATAACTCAGTTTTTGGTCTGCTCACATTTTTTCAAGTGAAACCAAGGTAATATTTTCAACTGACATAAGGAATTTATACAGTCGTTCATGGAAAACCTCAAGAATCCAACCAACGCATACGTAAATTGCTTGGTGGGGTTTACGAACATTTAGAATATTTGCTGTCACGCAGAGGCAGACGATACTATGGTAAACTTCAGATTCGCTCGTATGAGATAATTTTATAATAAACAAAATATTTTATTAATTATAAATTAGTTTTAGCCTTCCTTTACCCCAACAAAGATGTTCAAAGAGAGGAAGGACGAAGACACCATTTAGTATGGAGTTACGGGACCGTGGAATCTATGCACAAAGGGTGTTCCCGCAAAGGATCCTGTGCACATAGAAAAGTAAGATAAGAATAAAGGTTATGAAACAAGATAAAAGTTGAAAAAGAAAGTGAGAGGTGCTGAAAAACAAAGACAGCAGTGAACCGAAATAAGATGGTCCTTAATAGAAGAGACCAAAACTTTATTTCATCAAAAAGAAGGCCTGCCTAACTCTTCGTCCATCGTCCTAACTCATCGTCCACAAAGCCAAGAATCTCGAGTAAAGAAGATACCTCATCACTGGCGGGAGCTGCCACAGCACCGCCTGCTCCTTCGTCTCGCCCAAATGATTGTGTCATGGCGACGTCTCCCCTGCCCTGCGTCACTGAGAAAGTTCAAAATCGTTCACCACCGACGGAAACACCAACACCAAAGTCATCGTTAGAACGCGATAAAATTTTGGATGTGTGCAACCAGTCAGAAAGTAAAAGGGGTAATTTTAATTATAATGTTAATGATAAATTGTGTGTAGACCTTTCAGGCGGCGAAGTTATGTTCGAAAATGCATGCGCAGCAGCTTATACTGGCAGTAAAATACCTCAGAGCGTGAACTGCGAGGATAACGTAAGATTTTCAGTGGAGAACAATACTAACAGACCTGTTACTGCTTTTGATGGGTACTTACGCCCTCTCCAAATGACCAGTTCCCAAACTATTCACGAAATAAATAATACGCTGTCACTAACAGCTGCGTTTCTCAATAAACCTTTGAGAAAAAATTGTCCCCCAAGCCCAGCGTCGATTTTTTCCACTGTATCAAATATTCAGATGAATACAGAACAGCTTTTTGCTCTAAATTATTGTATCAGCGCTCAAGATTTTATGCCGGTGGTAGGTGCGAGTAACCATCCAAATATGGAATCCCCTCTTGACAATTTTCTTGTTGGAGACAATAGTCTCACAAAAATCAATAGAGATGAAATAGTGCATGCAAAATACAAACTATAACTTCTGAACGTCTAAATGATCTCTATGATGTGATTGAACGTGCACCTCCTTTCAGGAACTATATAATTAGTTTCAAATGTTCGAGCCTCTCGCCCCATAACCTTCCAAAGGTAAAAAATCTCATCATGTCAAAGAATGTTTTTTCTCATATTTATGTGGTGAGTGCCTGCAGTGGTCAGCAATTGTACATGGCTTCGAGTTTGTGCAGAAAAATTGGTCTTAAGCTGATTCCGCTGCGAGCAAATGCAAAAACATTTACTGTTAATGAAGCTTACAACAGTGTCTGCACTTGGCCTATTACGCGAGAAGACACT
Organism: Morinoia aosen; assembly: GCA_030386875.1. Lineage (NCBI taxonomy): Eukaryota > Metazoa > Arthropoda > Malacostraca > Amphipoda > Talitridae > Morinoia > Morinoia aosen. The sequence goes on along the minus strand of CM059557.1, from coordinate 26,355,498 downwards.
CATCCTTTTCTTCAACAAATTGCTATGAGATCACCTTTGAGACTAACTTCACATTTCATCTCCTGTGTCAGAAACTCCCATAACCTGCATGAAGAAGAAATTGAATACTCTAATGAATATTAAAAACAGCAAAAGGAGTTGAATGACTGCTCTAAGTTGACAGCCTTTCCACGTGAAGCCTTTCCCCGTGAAACCTCCCGCAGCATTAACCGATGTTTACCCTCATATAGCAAGCCATCTCCTGCATCTGCCACAAACAAATGCAGAGTGCCTACAAAAAATGGGTTTTCAGTGCTATCCGATGCTGATACAGCGGATGAAAAGCCCCTCTCAGACACGAATATAAATCAACATCCAATCACATACTCAGAAGCAGTGAAATCAACAGGAAGAGAGAAATCGCTGCAAAATTGTAGTCGAAAATCGATGGAAAAACCATCCAACTGCATGCACAATCATCACCAGAAAAATAGAAATGACACGAGCATTTCTCAGTTCTCTGCAGAACGCCATACAAGGAATCACCACAGCCGGCCCATCCAGAGCCAGAAAAACGTGATTCCACGCACCTCTCCGAACCTTCAAGTGATGCGAAAAGTACGAAAAAAACGTCTCCACTCCCATTTGTGAACGCATGAACTCCACAATGGATGAATTGAGACGATCCTGGAAAATAGAGCCTATTCCCAACAAAGCTGATGGACACTGCCTCCTTCATGCAGTAGCTCATATACTTACGAAACAACCAGCATCAAAATGGAACTACAATTCCATAAAGACTGCAATCAAAACTGAGAGCAAAGCAAACCAAAGCACATATGCTAAATTTGTTGACAAGAACAGCGGAGACATGCAAAACCTCATAAATAATTATATTGACGACAAACATTTTGATCAAGCTGCTGTAGACCTTATACCACTTATCGTCTCGAACGTGACAGGCCAAAAACTTCTCATCCTGGATGACCAGGATCATCGCGTCGTGAAAATATCAGTCGCTCTCTCATCAGAGTTATCAAATAATAACCCCCACTACTGCTCCATCGTAAAAACGATCACTACAGTGCTCTTGTCACACAAGGCAAAAATCAGACTGGAGTTACCTCATCTTGACAAACTGCCGCTGCCCAGCTAAATAGTAGACTTTCTTACACAGCAGATGCTGGGCCAAACACCCTGGGTAAGGAGCCAAGATTGATAAATCCACGGATCGATCCCATCGAGATAGTAACTTTGCTACCTTCAAAAAGAGTCCTAATACAAGTAAAATCAAAATAAAGCATATAAATGTTCATAGCCTGAATGGGAAACTGGATGACATCAGAGTAATGTTGGTCACTGAAGAAATTCACATTTTGTGTGTTTCAGATACTTTGTTTAATTCACGAACCCAAAGTTCATTTTTTAACGTTCCTGATTACGTGTTGTACCGCTACGACGGCGCTAAAACCAGCCGAGGTAGTGGATATTGTATTTATGTGAAAGAAATGTACTCAACATCCTCACTTCTAGCGAATAAAGTTTGCGAAGGCGTTGAAATGGTTTGGTTAGAAGTGCAAATAAACATACTCGTAAATCAATAATCATTGGCAGCCTTTACCGGCACCGATCGTCTCCCCTAAGTCTAACACTAGATTTCATTGAGGAAACCTTCAAATAAATCCTTCAGGCAAAAATTCATTCTTTGCTTTCGGAGATTTTGATGTTGACTTAACGGACGAGAACAATCAGCTAAGCAAACTGTTGTATAAGCTAAGCCTATCACAAATGGTCAAACAACTGACTCATATCACTGAAGTCTCTGCAACTCTCCTCGATCTGGCAATCACAAATAATCCCGCCGCAATACTTAGTACAGTGATATCACCTTTTATTTCCGATCACCACTCTATAGAATGTAAAATTAATATTGCGAAGGAAAGACATAAAATACCGCTTAATGACTTATCGCTCGAAAATGCACTATTCTGCGGAACTATTTCAAGAAAAACTTCTCAATAGGTCCACCGAATTCCAGAATATGATGCAATCTGACGATGTTGACATTCAAGTGTCCATCTTCAACGAGAACTTCACAGCAGCTCTCGACGAATGCGCACCTTACGTCACCAAAAAAAAAGCCAAAACGCACTGTTTGGATTACTGACGAAATTAAAGAGATGAGCAGAATAAAGAAAGCTAACTTGCGAGAGTACAAAAACAATAGATCAAACAATACCTTATACAAAAGATATAACATGAAAAAATTCTTCGAAAGAAAATCACTGAAGCAAAACAAACTCACTTCCACCAGGAACTGATAACGGCTAAAAATAACCCGAAACGAGCTTGGGAATTCATTACTGAGGTAGCCCCATACAAAAATTTAGACCATACAAGTAATTTTGAAAATCCTTTGGCAACAGCCACGGATTTTAATACATTTTTTTTATAAGTAGGGGCTCAAGTGTCCTCAGAGACACCGTGTGGTAAGGACGTGCGTTGCGCTCGCTCCGAAACAAAGTGCCTAACGCTAGAAAGAATGTACTCCTAACCTGAATGGGTACACACTCTCGCCATGAGGATTCAAATGTAACTTAAACACACAACAAATAAAAAATCATCAAAGTGTAAAATATTCCCTCAAAAAGTGTGAAAGTGCTCATCCCTCGCGTACACGAGGAAACGAACTCTCTCAATCTACAAGATGGGGCCTAAGAAACAGCGCAACAACAGCTGCGGCAACAATAACAGCGATGAGTTTCAGCCGAAGTTTGGTCAATATCCTGATGTGTCTAGCTTAACGAAAGACGGCAAAGAAGTGGTTTCTGTCCTAATAAAATACTTCGACTCAGTGATGACAAATTTTAAGAGTGATATTGATAAAATGCAAATTGAAATAAGTCACCTTAAAACACTAGTTGAAACAGTAGCGGGAAAAGAAGCAGAGCACAAGAAAACTCTCGAAAAACAGAATGAGAAAATAGATAGCTTAGCCTTCCGTCTCGACCAGTTGGAAAAAAGTGATCAGCGCCGAGACATTGAAGACAAAAAATGTACTCTCGTCATTTCTGGAAAGGATCTACCGCAATCACACTCGAACGAAATCTGCAAGGAAACCGTCTGCCAGCGCCTGAAAGAATATCAACATCGACCTCTGCGACACTGAAATCACATCAGCTAACAGAATTGGGAAAAAACCAGTAGCTGGGAACGAAGATCGAAGAAACATTGCATTTGAACTAAAACATTATCACAAGAAACGTGAAATTCTCACCGCCTGCCGAGAAAAGAAACCAAAGTTTTTTATAAATGAATACCTCATACCTTCACGAGCTAACACCATGTACATCCTTCGAAAGGCCAAAAAGAAATTCCCGGATAAAATTGGAAGACCGAGAACACAGGATGGAAACATCTTCGTATCTAACCCCGGAGACTCAGATTCAAGACGCCTTCAGATCAACACCCCGGAAGACCTCGAGAAATACCTGATGCAACAACTAAATATGTCATCAAAACAGGTCGTGGGTGACTAGACTTGACAAATGTATAAGAGATGTGTGTGTAAACATTTAATGACATCTGTGTGTGACATTTTTTAACAACGTAATCAGCTATTTTTCATAATATTGTGAATTCTTCTTTTTTTACCACTACAGTTATTATTACGCGTAAACCATATTAGCTGATTGTATAATTGTCGTCATAATCTTAAAAACTTATTACCTGTTGTATGTGAACTTGTGAAAACGCCCTCAGCAATCTGTTTGCACCAATGTTGTGATATCGAACTCCAATATTATAACAAATATATAACAGATGTGTGTGTAAACATTTATGACATCTGTGTGTGACATTTTGTAACAACCCAATCAGTAATTTTTCACCTACCAATATTACTGTGAATTCTTCTTTATTTACCACTACAGTTATTATTACGCGTAAAGCATATTAGCTGATTGTATCATTGTCGTCATAATCTTTAAACTTATTACCTGTTGTATGTGAACATGTGAAAACGCCCTTAGCAATCTGTTTGCACTAATGTTGTGATATTGAACTCCAATATTATTCGCTCATGGACTGAGTTTGTGTGTACTCACGAAATCGCGCTAGATTTTTCTTTTTTACTCGTTTCTCTCTTACTTAATACGCTACTTTTTAGACAGGAGTATCCCTTTAAGCTTGAATCTGTACTTCGTTTCTTTTTTAAGCTACATAGTACCTACTTCTTACTGTTTACTAATTTTAAATGACTGATCACCCTGAGATATTCGAGGAAATCGACCCAAATCTCAATCATTTGAACAGAATATATCCAAACCTAAACGACTCTCAAGAGTGTAGGTATACTAATTATCAAAATTCAACGAAACTATACGAATAACTGACCGAGATTTCTCACTCCTGTGTTGGAACTGTAGGTCACTCTATCCAAAATTGGAAGAGATACAATGTACTATTACTGAACTTAAATATAACCTAGACGTGATTAGCTTCACCGAAAGCTGGCTAGATGACTCGACTAAAGACATGATTCCATTTGAATATTATCATAGTTACCATTCGCTAAGAAAAAACCAGCGGGGTGGAGGCATCAGCACATATATCTCTAACCACATAGACTTGAGAACCATAGCAAGTGCAACAATGAATCAGGATCATATAGAATCACTCTTCGTAGAACTGTCTAGAGATGGTAAACGCATTGTGCTTGGAACGGTGTATAGGCCTCCTACAGCCTGTTCTATATCCTTCCTGAATGAGCTGAATCGTATTATTTCTCAGTTCAACAGGCCCTCATACAATGACATAATAATATGCGGTGACTTCAATTATGATCTACTGAAACATGGAAACAATGAACCAATCTCTAATTTCCTAACAACCTTTCAGTCTCAATCCTTCCTTCCGATCATTACAAAGCCTACGCGAATAACCTCTGAATCTACTACGCTGCTTGACAATATCTTTATGACAGACTCAAGTGATTTTCTTTCTGGAATCATTACCTCTGACTTATCAGATCATTTTCCAATTTTTCTTGTTAAGAAAAATGTCTATATTACTTGCACCAAGCCACGGGCTGAAACTTACTCATATCGTAAAGTGAACGAATCAAATTTAGAGGAAATGCGCACCGTTCTAGAAGAATCAATACCAACATTGTACATCTCTCAATGCAATAATGCAACGAGCATTGATGAAGCAGTAGTAAAATTGACTGAAACTATAATGACCGCATACAATCAATGTTGCCCAAATGTAACTCGTACAGTTACCCCGAAAAATAAAAAAAAGCCCTGGATTACTGGTGACATCGTGATAAACATAAAGAAACGTCAAGCGTACCTAGCCCTCTTTTGTGAAGGGCGAATATCTAGAGAAACACATAAACGATTCAGAAACTATGTGACAAATCATATGAGAACATCAAAAAAGAACTACTTCACGCGCAAGTTTACACAATTTAACGCTGACGTTAAAAAGACTTGCGCTTCCTTAACTCCTGCTGTAAACCGAATAACGCTGATAAAAAGAAAATTAAATATATTATTCAAGATAATGAAGCATACCATGGGAAAAAAGAAATTGCTAATCTCTTCAACAATTTCTTCGTAAACGTAGGGAAAACTATAGCTGATGGTATTCCAAGTGAACCTGCTGATCACCTGAAATACATGGATCATATTCGAGAACACAACTCCTTTTTCTTTACGCCTACCAACTCTTCCGATGTAATTCCGTGCATAAATAACCTGAAAAATAAATCGAGTGGGCTACAAACGTTTCCGACAAAAGTACTTAAAATTATTGCTGATATTGTAGCCCCGCTGATATCCAATCTTATTAACCCATCTCTCATCCTAGGCACTTTCCCGAACTCCCTTAAAGTTGCTAGAGTAACCCCTATCTTTTAAAATGGTGAAAAAACCTGCGTAAACAATTATCGACCTATCTCCGTACTACCAATTATTAGCAAAGTATTCGAAAAGATTGTGTATAAAAAAGTGTACTCTTATTTTGAACAAAAATCATTTCTTTACGATAAACAATGCGACTTGCGTTCAAAAAAATCAACAACACAGGCTATATTAAATCATTTACAATTCCTTTATTCTAATATAGATGAAGGAAAGCCTGTCTTCTCTGTATTTCTTGACTTTCGAAAAGCATTCGATTGTGTGGGCCATAAAATACTACTCTTGAAACTACACTGTTATGGCATTCGAGGGATTGCCAATGATTGGTTCAGATCATACCTAACAAATCGGAAGCAATACGTTGTCATTGACGACGCAAAATCAGACCCACAGACAATTAGCCATGGAGTTTCACAAGGATCTGTTCTTGGCCCTCTCCTGTTTCTGATTTTTACCAATGATATTGTAAAATCTACATCATTCTTCAAATTCATACTTTTTGCCGATGATAGTACGCTTTCTGCGGTCCTTCCGAACCAAAATCCCGCTATGATTGTGGAGAGTGTAAATAATGAACTTCATAAGGTTTCATCGTGGCTCAAAGCTAATAAAATAAGCCTTAATATTGATAAAACAAATTATATTACATTCTCATACAAGAAAAATGTATCTCTCCCATGCATTAAAATTGACGAAGGTGAAATTGAAGAAACTAACTCATGTAAGTTTCTAGGCATCATAATAGATAAACATCTGACCTTCAAAGAGCATATCACTCATATTAGTTCTAAATTATCAAAATCCATCGGAATCCTAAATAAAGTTAAAAATTTTCTGCCTGAAACAGCTTTACAAATGCTCTACCGAACGCTTATTTCTCCATACTTGCAATACGGAATAGAAGCATGGCACGGAACTAATACAAATAAAACCAACAAAATTTTTACTCTGCAGAAAAGAGCTATCAGAGCGGTGAAGAACCTAGAATATAATGCTCACACAAATGATTCTTTCAAAAATTTACAAATACTTAAACTTTCAGATCTCTACAAAATCTCCATTTGTAATTTCATTTACAAAACAATAAATGATGACGACAATAGCCTAAGACAATTATTAACTGCGTAAACTGGTCATCACGACCATTTAACCCGAAATAGAAGTAAATTCATGCTTCCTTATTTTTCAAAGGCCCGGTCGCAACACAGTATTCTCTTCGTTGGAACCAAAACTTGGAACTCTATACCTGCAGAGATCCGTGAATGTAATTCGTACAAAGTATTCAAAAGACATCTTGAGTCTCACTTCCTATCAGAATACTAGTCGTGTAAGATCACCGTGTCAAAATCTTGCCTCCTACATGTTAAAGGTTAGGTTAGGTTAAAGGTTAACATCGGCATCTTTGGGATGCTTTATTTCCAATCAAGCCTGATACATATGATCTTAGCATTGGTTTTTCAAATGTCTTATAACTAACCCTATATATAGGACACCATGACGGTTTCCCCGTAAAGCCGGTACCCATTTCCGACACCTGGGTTGAGTGGGGTATTGTGCAGGAGCTTTCCCTTATACCCAACGGGGAAAATCTCTGCGCCAGCGCCGGGATACGAACCCGCGACTTCCAGCTTACAAGTCCGACCCCTTAACCGCTGTGCCACGGAGAGCATGTAACTATTGATAATGTCATAATGTAACTTGCCTTGGGTTCCTCTTGAATCGTTTTATCGAACATACTGTTAAATATAGCCGATTTGACCTATATTGTAAAATACAGCATAAAATATTGAGTTAATTATCTCAATGATCAGTCTAATGCGAAACTTGGGTAAGTGAACTAGGTTAAACATTTTTGTACACCCTAGAATAACGTGATGGTAGGATGCCCTAGAAGTCGCTGAACTTGTTCGGGCCCACAGGTAGCTATACTCAAATTTGACCATTGTACTAGACTAAGAAACATTCTACCTGTGTATCACCTGTGGTAAATAAATTGTTTAAATTGTTTAAGTTTTCAGTGAGGTGTGTACCAGTCCAGGTGAAACGTCAATTGAAAATTTATGCCCCACCGCATCCTCGAGGGCTGATGTCAGGTGGAGACCACGTCCTGTCGATTTACCGGAGTTGAGAAACATCTTATACTCACTAAAAAACACAAAGGCAGTTGGACATGATGGTATCAGTCTTCAATATATCAAAGACAGTTTCCTAGTCACAGCACCATGGATTCGTCTGATAATTAATACATCAAAAGCAACCAACACGTTTCCAAACCAATGGAAACACTCCATTATTAGACCGTTGCATGAAATTCGTGACCTAAATACAGCATCAAACTAGAGGCCCATCAGTCTTTTACCTGTAATGTCCAAAATATTGGAGAAAGTGGTGACAAATTAACTGTCATTTCATCTGGACGAGTCAAATCTACTCCACCGAAATCAATACGCTTATAGAAGAAACACTAGCACTCTAGATGCTCTGCTCAATATCTCTGAAAAAATATACAGTGACATCGATCAGAAGTATGTAACACTCTTGCTACTACTCGATCTCTCTAAAGCGTTCGATAGAGTCGAATATGATAGACTTCTACGTAAAATATTTAACTTGGGAGTTGACACGCAATGGTTTGAAAGTTACTTGTCAAATCGATCTCATGCAGTCCGCATAGAAGACAAATTGTCCCCATTCATTCAAAACAATTTTGGTGTTCCCAAGGATCCATTCTTGGTCCGCTACTGTTTTCTATTTTCGTTAATGATTTCCCTCCAATGCCTTCTAACACACGGATCTCAGTGTATGCAGGTGATGTTCAAATTGCAAAAACAAGTTCTGTATCGGAAATACTACAGACGCAAATTGAAGCCGTAACTATACTGACTAGCCTGAAATCATGGTACGACCGAAATGGTCTCAAATTAAATGCAAACAAAACACAATGTATTATTTTCGGATCCAAAGATGTTATAAAAAAACTTCAGATTTTACTCTCGCAGTTGGAAATGATAAAATTAATGCATCAGAAAAAGTTAAAAACCTAGGTATCTGGTTCGATAGAAATATGTCCTTCAAATCTCACGTTGAGACTACTTGCAACAAAATCTACGGAACTTTTAATGTTTTTTCATCGTATAAAAGGTATGCTGGACGAAAAATCCAGATTATTAGCCATTCAATCCCTGGTGTTATCGCGCATTGACTACTGCAGCCTAGTATGGGGAGAGCTACCCTAATACCTTCAAAGGGACTTACAAAAAAGCGTAAACTTCGCAGCCAAGGTGGTATGCAACGGGCATTTCAAAAGAAGCGATCACGTAACCCCTCTCCTTAATAAACTCGGCTGGATTCCTATTCAAGAAAGGCTCCTCATGCAGAGGGCCCAATACGTATTCTCCTCGTTATATCTTCCTCAGAGCAATGCTGAGATAGTGCGTTTCCATCCACCCACTGTAACCAACCATAAGCCGAACAGGAACAATAATGTCTTAGTCAACTATCGTTCATCTCACAGAGGGCAGAAGGCTCTGTCAATATCAGGCGCCTTACTGTGGAACAAGCTTCCCCTGAGTATTAAAATCCCTCAAAGACCGAGAGAATTTAAAGCCAAAATAATTCGTCATCTTTCGTCTCAACGATAATTCTTAGTTAAAGAACATACTGAACACGTATTGACGAATCTCATTTTGCCTGGTATCTCCATTGCTTAATACTCTCCCTTGCTCATTTTCTTTATAATTCAAGACATCACACAACAGTCTTGAAGTGTGCGTAGGTATTATGATTTGATCGCCTATACGCTGGGATTTGCAAGCATGCTTACTTGTATATGTGTGTACGTATATGGGTGTGCATGTGTGCACAATACACCTGTGTGCACTGGACTGGCAACTGGTATATTAACTATAAATACCAGACTTTTTTCTCACTCCCAACTTTTAACACTACCCAACACATCGTTTCATTTTATTATTGTAAGGCAATCCAAAGCTTAAATGTCTTGTACATGTAAAATGTGGCACCTATATATGTTTATCAATTGCAGAAATTTTGCGCCATATTTCAAAGATAATGTGATTTTTTTCCAAATATGTCATCCTTATAGGACATTCATGTTTCTTTCTTCTTCACATCCAAAAATGCTCTTGGTAGGCTAGTATAGTGCAAATTATCATATCATCTCTTACGCTCTAGAGTATATTATAACAACCGCACCTTAGCCTCACGTACTTCTGGAATTATTCTGCACTTGGGAACCGTTGTAGAAAAATCGTTTTCATGTTTCTGTCTCAGGTAGACTGTTTTGTGCCAATATTTTTAGTACGGAAATTTTATAAAATTCATGCCATAATAAAAGATATTTTCTCTGATTCCCTCGATTGGAATGCTAGTTTATACTGATTAGTTTACGCTATTTGCGCACATGCTTACTTATGTGTATGTGTACTTGTGCACGCTATGCGTACGTAGATAGGCGAATGTGTCACAACGTAATACTTCATTTCACTTGATTATTGTACAGCATTTATAAAATATATATATATATACACAAATATATTTGTTGCGCGATCACCCACATATGATAAATACGACGCTTATCAACCAATGATCTTTTCGATACAATGTTTAATATAACACCGTTATAATATTTCATTAGAAATTGTAAGCAGCAACACATACTGAAAGAGTTGTCACGAATTTATTTTGTTCATTATCCTATATTTCAGAACATCGCACAGCATTTTTATAGAACGCGCAAATACTCGTATTGTGATTGCCTCGATGCATAGAAATGTATTTGTGTATGTCTACGTGTTAGGTGTATGTATGTGCATGCATATGTGTATATATTTACATGTATATATGCATATATCTGTGTACTAAACTGACAACTGGCGTTTTAACAAGAGATAATGTTTTTTTTTCTGTTAACTCTCAACTTGTAACATTACCTAACTTGTCATCTCTTTATTATTGTAAAGCATTCACGTAAAAAAACTATACATTTGTTGTGTGATCATCCATTTGTATTTAAATAAAATGCTTATCAACTAATGACAGGTATGTTAAAATTGTTTAATTAGAAATACAAATCTTGTAATTTTCGTGGTCCTCATGCTTTTATATATGTATATTAATTTTTTTCGTGCTTCCTTAAAATGACATTTTTGAACATCTTCCTAAACAAACAATTCTAATACTATTTAATGGCGTCAAGAATTGCGAAGTTTTATATCATGTATATGTAAATTGTCAAAAGTGTTCTAAACCCACAATGAAAATGCTTCGTCCATGAAATTGTGTTATCTCTTATAATTATTACATTTATCATCAAATGTAGATTAACTAGGGAGCACGTTATAATTATCATTACATGTATTATGAAATGTAGATTAAGCAAGATTAGGGGAACATTGCCCTCAATCATTTATTTTCGACTAGTGACATGAGTTTCACAATACTCGTGTGTGTGTGTGTGTGTGTGTGTATCATCTAAGTGAATTAACTTTAAGATATTTTAAAAACAAATGATAGTACTTTTGTACTATCTCTATTGGAAATAAAATGTTTTTTTTTTACCTCAGGACTTGACATTATCCCCCTGAGAGTGCTATTTCTCATAAAGATACAATAGTTGTATCCCCCTGAGGGGTTTCATAATAGACAATGAAACCAGTTAAAGTTTCCGAATAACAAGCTCAATAACGTGAGGTAAAACTTTAGCCAAATCCTGTGTCCGCCTTTATGTTATTCACCCATACAAAAAACCTCAATCAATTTGCAGAGATTCAATCTAATCAAGCCGCTTGAACACTGAGGGAGGAGCGATTGCATGAACTAACACGCGCACTTGAATACGCACATATTCGTATAAATAGCCGCTTTCACTCTTCAATAAGGAGCAAAACCCCTTTTGGCCAGCCTGAAACCAAACCAGTTCCTGAAGTATCAAGCAGTTGAGCGCTTCTGAGCAGCGAGAGCACGAAGACATCCACAACAGGCCAAGATGTCACTTTAAAAGAAGACACATCGTGTCACAGTGACTTCCAGTTTCACCAGTTTTGATCATTCATTTTCACGTTGAGTCCCCTACCTCTAAACTGTTCTAAATAATAAAACTGGCGATAAAAAACATCAAAAGCATCCTTATTTCCATCACACTATACAGGGACATGTTCTTTTTCAAAACTACGTACATTCATCTGTCGGCACAAAGGGACGACCGTCGTCTTAGCGAAGAGCTACGACGTAAAATTTTGAGAAGACCAAGCTCTTGTAGAGCTTTTTATGACGGCTAGAGTAAACAGTATCGCGCAGCATTACAATATCCATTAAATATTCCCTTTATACAAATTCAATTTAATAAAGGGTGAGTGAAGCAATAAATTTGAAAGAACAGAATTTTGTAATAAGACAAAATAAGACAAAATGTGTAATAAGACAAGAAAACAAAAAATGTGGCTCTGTGGTAATTCTTATATCTTTGCGCACAAAATAAAATCCCCGTTTTCTAGATGTGTAAAGATGGCGAGTGAAATAGCAATTATTCTTCACCGACTGGTCTTGTCACATGGAAGGGATTCCGATAAATTGCATGACCGGTGGCTAAAACTCACCATGACAAACACGCTGAGGAGCTTCAAAAATTTAGAAGAATTCCACCGTGGAAGTACCACTAGCATAATCAATACACGGCATCAGAAAACATATCACAATGCAAGTCAACTCTGCCACTTATTCGCCTACGATCAAAATCTATCCACAAACTTAGAAAAACGTCAACGTAGAATTAGATGGGGCTGTACAAATGTGATCAATGTAAAAACAAGTTGATTTGCAGCGAAAATGAAAAAGCTAAGTTAAAATTAAAGAATTAGAGACCGTGAAAAAAGTATATACAATACACATAAATTATGGTGAGAAAATGAAAATTATTTTGGAGGTGCCTAATAGGGAGAGCTGATAACGCTGACGATTTTGGCATCTGCCTCGAGCAACGTGAGGTCGAGGGTGGAGCCAAGGAAGCGCGATGACAACTCCACGTCAAACAGCCGCAGCCGCACGCGGGCGCCCCGCACACACTTTCTGGAACGGAGAAATTGTGTCTCGTCACTGTAAGCCAAATAACCCACTGGTCTTATAAATATCAACTGTGCCCAGACATTAAATGGAGTTACGGAAAGCCATTGTAATAGGACCATACCAGTATATACTACGATGAAATAGGGCAAAGGAAGACTGCAACACGACATAATTCAGTAACTTGGTCTGACCTGTTCTAACCAGCACTAGTTTAAAGGGCGATTAATGTACAGAAAACCTAGCAACAAGCAATTACAACACTCCAAATATGAAAGAAATGCTTTGACCACAATAATAGACACTGTTTTCTTATCTGAAAGATGAAACAAAACCTTCAAATTTACTTATTCAACTACGGAAACAACAATTGGACAGGTAATAGGTTAGTTTTTACCTCCTTAACCCCAACAAAAGTATTCCGAAGAAATGAAGGAAAACAACACAATTTCGTATGGAATCAAAAGAACGGGGAATTTATGCACAAAATGTGTTTTCGAATAAGATCCCTTGCGCATAATAAAGCAACAGCAATTTAGGAAGGAGTTTATGAAACAAATTAAAAACTTAGCAAAGAAAGTAATAGTGCTCTAAAATGGGACAGTAGTAAACCGAGAAAAAAGTCCACAAGAGAATAATAAACCTCTTCTATTTCAACGAAAGATAGGACTACTTAATCTTCAACTCGGGACCCCTAATAAGTTCGGGACCCCAGAGCGCTAATTCTAATAAATATAACAATTGTATTTCCCTGAAAGGTGAAAGATAGCTCGCAATCCGTTAAAAATTAAGGATGCCAAAACAACCTCATCAGAGCAATAACGCAATTTCCTACGATGATGTAACAGATATATTTGTGCCCCAGTTCCGAAACTTGACATTGTCTATAAGAAAATTGGTTATCTACAGCATACTTCTCACTTTACCATATCTCATTTGTCTGATGTAAATTTTTGCCATTACTTCTGCTTGGTCTGCCTACATGAGTAGATTCACTTCTTCCTCAAAACTAAACTCCATTTCGAAGTGAAACCCTTAAAGACGTGAAATATCTTGAGCAAAAAGAATTATTAGAACTTATCATACGAGTAAATGAGCTATCAGCAAATGTAAGTAATTTTATTTCCCAGACGGCGGAAGCAGCTCCGAATTCTACGAAACATGCATGTTCCATAAAAAGATTATTCAACAAGCATCCTGCGCACATCATCATTGCCGCCGCAGGAGGACCGCACGAGTTGCAGGACCAAGTTCAGGTCTGCAGCTGAATATGTCAACGAGATGTTGAGCTATGTGGCAACTGCTAATTTGTTGCTATTTCTTGAGCAGCCAATCAGGAAAATCAAAACAGAATAGGAAATTAAAAATATTTTCTCTGATATTCGTTACATGGAATGGCGCCTTCTGCTTTGAGATGTAATGAAACAAAATACCGAGCCCCGCTACAGGACACACAGGCTGAACGACATCAATATCAGACAAACACCGACAGTGCGGCACTCACTCAGGATCACGGCGCGGTCGTGCGGACACGGCCATAAACTTGCCGCCCCAGTCGACGTAGACGTCGTCGCCCACCACGTGCTCCACCCGGCCCTCCACCAGCTTCCCGCCGGGGTCACCCAACTGCGACGTCACATCCACATAAATATTTACCATGTGCGTCAATGTGCGAGTACAAATATAATAATGCTGAAAAAATAAAATCACCATAAGTAGGATTTTTATGGAAAAACGAAACAATGCAAATAAAATTTTAATGGAGCAATAAGACCACTAAAAGTAGAATTTTGATGGAAAAATAGAGTAATAAAAAATTAAATTTTGATACAGATATATTAAATTAGAAAATATTGTGATTAAAGCAAAAATGCTACCTTTACAGATACAAGTTTTAGCAGTAGTCAGCAAGATATTTCTACGTAATTCTGAAAATTTTGCGGACTGAATTATATTATAATAATAAATACTATCTCTATAAATATAACTCTATATTTAACATATAAATGTCTCTACAAATATTATCTCTATAATTATAATTATCAATAAAAATATAATTAGGAGGGTGACTAACACTAGGACGGCATTGATTTCATTGGTGATATCACATTCAATTTCAAATGATTATGGTTAACTGGTAAATCTGGAAATCCTAAACTTTATGAATTTTTTTGACATGCATAAATAACCCTCCACAATAATAATAATAATAACTCATTTAACGACAGCTTCGGTCATAAACTATTTAGCTGTCACTTTGGCATTCAGGCCAAAGTTAAACCACAACAATACAAGTTCACCAATATTTCAGATTACATTACATCGCAAAGTGTACACAAAATATATTTCAAAATTCCATACATCTCCTCTACCATATGTAAGTCACAATCGATCCTTGGTATTATAATCCACCACTTCAAGTACACCTGAACACTTCGGGCAGCCCGACCCCCATGGGGGTTTCAGCTGCCCACCCATTTATGGCCGGACGCCTTACCCACGCTGAAACCCCCGGGGTATCAACATAGCGCGCCCGGCCATATTGCGCGTTCATCGTCTATACTGCCAAAAACAAAGATATCCTCTGCTGAAGCAATGAGTATAGTTTAATGGATTACTTTGCATTATTCCACTAGCTTGGCTAGTCACCATTACAAATAACCGCTTGGTACAATAGGATTGACTCCGCTCTTTTCCATTTGTTCTTATATATTGCCAAATACATTTACTTCCTTCACATATTCCAGCACTTTGTAGATAGGTCCACCGTCACATAACAGCTTAGCCACACTGACGCTTCTTCCAGTGACTGGTCGAAGTACTCTCTCTCTTGTTTGCTGTAGCGCCGCACACTCCTCCAATACATGCTTCACTGTTAGAACTGCCACTTCACACCATCCGCATACAGGTCTGTCCAAGGGCTTCCGGGTCCAAGAGGTAGCTGTGGGTTAATGCCGTGTGGTTCAGTCGCAGCCTGTTGATGGCGACTTCTTCTTGGCGGTTTAACTTACAGACACTCGTCTTCCATCTTCCGGGACTTGTTTTGATTGCTCTGAAGTTTCTGCATGCCTCTTGCCATTCCCGATTCTATATCTCGTACGTTCGCTTCCTAATCACTGGGAACCAATCTCTGTACGGGATCAACACAAATTCAGATGGTCTCAGTGCTGCTGCCCTTGCAGCCTGGTCTGCGCGCTCGTTTTCAGCAACACCCACATGGGCTGGGACCCAGCTGATTGTGATGTTTTTCCCCTCCGCTATAATTTGATGCATCTCGAGCATTATTTTCTTTAAAAGTTCATTGTTGGCTGTGTAGTAGTCTATTGCTTGGATTGAACTCATGGAGTCACTGCATATTACAAAGTCGCGGGATTGTGTTTCTTTTATAATGTTTAACGCAAGTTTGATTGCGTGTAGCTCTGCTGTCGAAATACTTGCCACAATTGGTAAGGATATCGCCTTGATGATGTTTCCCATAACGGCCGCTGCTCCAACTCCTGTTGGAGACTTGGAGCCATCTGTGTAAATGATCTTGCAGTTTTGATATTTGCTGATATTATCCTGATGCATGTGTCTCATTACAGATGGCATCACTTCCACCTTCTTACAATTCATCATCTGCTGCTCTATTTTAGGTTTCCTTAGCATCCATGAAAACGATGTCGGTGTGAAAAATGGTTGCACTGGTTGTGTCGGAATGTTGTACTCGGTGATGGTCTGGCGCAGTCTTTGAATGATTGGTTCAGAGATGCATTTACGGCTGGTGAAAAATAATTCCAGGTTTGAGTTATTGACGCAGTTATAAGCTGTGTTTAGAAAGTGGCATTTGAGTTTGAAGTAATATCGAAGCAGCAGGTCTTTCCTTCTCAGTTCCAATCTTGGCTCATTGCAGATGACGTGCAAGTCTGTTATCGGTGTTGTTTTGAACGCCCCCGTGCTTATACGCATTGCCTCATTCGCAACAACATCCAGCTCCTGCAACGCAGTTGCACTCGCAGAGCCATAGACTATACTGCCATAGTCGATCTTGGAGCGGATGAGCGATCTATATAGTCGCATTAGAGTTTCCTGATCTGCGCCCCATGTATAGGATGATACGGATTTCATTAGGTTCAGATCTTTACTGCATTTGGCCTTTACTTTGTGAATATGGGTGATCCAGTTGAGCTTCTGGTCCCAATGGAGTCCAAGAAATTTAGTGCTTTCGACTATTGGAATGTTTCGGTCGGACAATTTTAGCGTGGGGATCAACATGGGCTCATTCCTTTTGCAGAACTGCATTGCTGCGGTCTTCGTTGATGAGAACTTGAATCCGTTGTATTTGGCCCAATTAGTGATTCTATCTATTGCTGATTGCAGGATTTGTTGGACTTTCATGCTATCGTGATCCGCGTACGCAATGAGGAGATCATCCACAAACAAAGAGCTGAAAATTCCTTCTGGGATTTCCTCTGCCAATGAGTTTATTTTGACGGCAAATAGGGTTACACTTAATGTGCTGCCCTGCGGGGTTCCTGTAGCGAGCTCAATAGGAGAGGACGTCTCACTTTCAACTCTCACTCGAAATGTTCTGTTCTTCAGGAACTCACCAACGAATTTCGGGAGTCAGCCTCTCAAACCGGCAGTCGCGAGATCTCTCATGATACCATAGCGCCATGTCGTATCGTATGCTTTCTCCAGGTCGAAAAATACAGCCATTACAGTTTTACCACTGGCCAGCGACTTCCTCACATACGTATCAAATCTCACGAGATGGTCTACAGTTGTGCGATGTTTTCGGAAACCACACTGGATATTAGTTAGCACTTTGTTGTTTTCTAGATATTCCATTGATCTTCTATTGATCATTTTTTTCATAAGTTTTACATAAACAACTGGTTAATGAGATGGGTCTGTAATTATTAGGATTGCTGTGGTCCTTACCAGGTTTTGGAATAGGGATTACTATTGCTTCCTTCCAGGGTTGATAGACGTATTCGTTCACCCACAGCAGGTTGTATACCTTCAGTAAGTAGTGTTGCGCATTGTCCGGCATGTTCTTGATCATGAGGTTACTGATGTTATCTGGTCCGGGCGTCGTTACTCTATTGCTCCTGATGGCCGATGTTAGTTCCTGCATGGTGAAGAGCTCGTTGTAGGGTTCACTGTTATCGCTCCTTAGGTCAATTGGAATTTGTTCAGTCAGTTGTTTGTAGTGTTTGATTTCGTCGGAGTAGTTAATGTTACTGGATACAATTTTGAAGGTTTCCGCTAATTTTTCTGCAATTTCATTCACACTATGGAATTGGGTATTTCCTTCGTTTAGCATTCTTATTTGCTTCTTTGCTCTGCCGCGGATTCTATTGACTTTGTCCCAAATGTAGCTGCTCGGTGTACTGGTATTGAGGGTCGAGACATACTCTCTCCAGCTGTTCTGTTTAGCCTCCCTGAAGGTCTTTGCTGCAACCGCTCTTGCTCTCTTCCACTTCACCTTGTCCTCTATCTCTCTAGTTCTCTTGTACAACCTATAGCACTTCTCTCTTTCTCGCCACGCTGCCTTACAGTCAGCAGTCCACCACGGTTTGGCGTAGAATCGTCGTCTCTTGTACTTCGGTACCCATCTCTCAGCAGCATGGTAGAACTTCGCATATAATTCAGCAATCGCTGTTCCTGGGTCTTCCGGTATGTTGCACTCATGCACATTACTCCAAATTTCATCCTGCTTGTACTGCTTCCAGTTTCCCTTCTTAAAATTCCAACCCTCGGTCTCATCACGTCCGTCAGCCTGCCGCACTAACAGAGTCACCGTTATAGGGAAGTGATCGCTGCTCAGAACAGAGGGCAATACAGCGAATTTCACATCTGGCGTAATGTCAGGAGAAGTCAGAGTGAGATCTATAGCTGTTCCTGATATATGCGTTGCGGAGTTATCATTAATGACATTGAAATTGTGTGAGAGGAAATTTTGCAGCAATCGTCCTCGTTGATCTATTGTGTTATTGCCCCAATCAGTGTGGTGAGCATTAAAATCCCCATTATGACAACCGGCCTTGGCAAAGTTTTCATCACAGTACATACTTCGTCAAAGTTCACATTTGATTTTGGTGGCAGATATACCGATGCGACAGTTATTACTTTGTATTGATTTAGACAAATTCTTGTGGCTGTTATTTGAGCCGACGACTGGATTTGGATTTCTTGAGTGGGGATCGACGAGTGAACGTATAATGCTACTCCCCCATGGAATCTGTGGTTAAAATGTCCTTGTTTGAAGAAACCGTTGTAGCTTGGTATTGGTGATACAAAATCATTGCCATAGAATGTCTCCTGCACAGCTAGTACCGCAGGCTTAAAAGTATCAACGAGGTTAACCATGTCTTCCTTCGACGTTGTCATTTCCTGTACATTCCACTGGATAAACACAATCTCCTCCTCCGCCATCACCTCCACTTGCTTTTACTGTTCTCATGCGTCCGTCGCCCAAACTTCTTCCCTTCCTCTCTGCCTTTCGGAGGTCTCCTCCCATAATCCTCCCTCGAGGTTCCACGAGACTGCCACCCTGCTCTCAATCTTGGTTTTGAACAATTCGCCTTTTTTAGTTCCTCCTCATAATTCGCTCGATCCGCTTCTTCAGTTCTCCCTCTCGTCTCACGCGTATATTCATCATAGATCTTTCTCGTCTCTGTTCGTCTAGCTTCCCTTTCTGTTCCAGACGTGCCTGATCTGCGATCAAGGTTGATAGTTGTAGTGAAAAGCCTTCCAGTTTTAGGGCTCTCACAGACTACTTCCGTTCTCTGCTCTTCACAGTCACTCATAGACGACAGTCTACTTCTATGTCCGTTCGTTTTAAGGTCTTTTCCGATCTTCTTCCTGCTTCTCTCGGGTTCCGACGTCGCTTCCTGGTCTTCTTGCCGGTTTCTCTTTTTATTGGGTACTTTCATACTACGTGGATCAGTGTGCGTCGTAACTGCCTTAGCAAAATTCATTGAGAAGTTAGGATTTCTATGGTGGAATAGCAGCCTGGCTTGTCCCTTCGAAACTCTCTCCCTACTCTGAATAACCAAGACCTCCTCTTCCACTGCTCTAAACCTGTAATTTTTCGTACCCGTGAAATGTTTCTCCCCGCAGTGATGACACTTGAACTCGTCAGATTTACAGTCGTCAACTCCATGGCCAGCTGAGCTGCACTTAGGGCAAGTTTGTTCTCCTTGGCAGTACTTGATTCCGTGGCCGTATTCCTGGCACCTCTTGCATAACATTGGTTTGGGTTTCATCTCGTACACTCTTGACTTTGCTTGCTCCCCTGGGATATCTATATATTCTGGAAGTATGGGCTGTCTGAAGGATAGTAGAATGGGCTTAGCTAACTGATTCTTAGGTTTTATCCAAGTTGCGTGGACGGCGTCTTGCACGCCGCACTTCTCCAAAAGCCCCTTCTTGAATCCTTCGAAGTTGCTAAAATCATATTCGTAAATGCACACAAGCCCCTTTTGGACTGCGAAGTTAAGATTTTCTTCCACAGGTACTGGTAATTGGTTCAATTGATGTAGCTGCTTCATCTTGAGGCTCTGTGTTGCGTCGCATACTTCCACCGTGAATACAGTTTTGTTTCGGGACCTGATCGCTTTAGGTTTGCTGCCCAGGTGTTCTGAGATGCACCTCTCCAGGAGCCACGGCGACATCTTCCGTCTGTGGGCAGCATTCATCTTGCAATCGAAGTGGGTGATGAACTTGTTGGGTGGTTGCGCTTGCACAGTTTCAATTTCACCTTCTTTAATTTGCTTAGCTCGCCTCATAGTTACTTTCTCCTTCTCTATTATCTCCAGAAAACTTCTTTCCTCTACTTCCCTCGCACACAGGATGCTTCCAGCAGAGTGAGGACCCTCGCAGTGAGGACACCTCAGGTGGTTCGACGTACAGCTGAAAGAGGTGTGACCCACCTCAGCACACTTCCTGCACACAGCTGAGGTGTTGCAACAGCGCTTGGCAGTATGGCCATATGCTTGACAGTTGAAGCACATCATCGGTTTGTTCTTGAATGGGTAAACTTTTGTATCTTGCCTTTCTCCTGGGATGTAAATGCTGTATGGGACAGTCGGTTGTCTGAATGTTACAAGGAAAGCTTGGGTTTCGGGATACCTTGGTTTGATGAAGGTTGCTTTGGTAACTTCTTGTACATTGTATTGTTCCTGAAGTCCTGTTTTGAATTCTTCTGTATCAATTATGTCGAAGTCATTGATGTAGATCAGGCCCACTGAATGGTTGAAACGGCTGTACTCGGCTGTCTGGCACGATGCACCCTCCACGCACGTTAGGTCGACGATCCTCTCCGCCTGCTCTGCACTCCGCACCTCCACCATCACCATCTCTCGGCTCATACTGAAGATCCTTTCTGGTTTTGATCCAGTTACCTCTTCAATTTTTCCAAGTAGGTCAAAGGGATTCACCGTTCTTTCCTTTCCAGCATCAAAGGTGACAGAGGAGTACCTAGGGAAGTACCTTTCCTCTGTCAGCACAAAAGGGACGTATTTTCTTTTCTCATTTCGGGCAACTTTTTTGCTGTCTGGTCCCGGAACTTTCGGGTCTGCTGGATTGCGCCAACAACACCGCTTTTTTCAATTTGTGCCAATTGTTTCTCAATTTTGGTTATCTCAGTGGCATTCACATCACCTGGTTTGCTTTTCTTCATTTCCACACTAATTTTATCCATCATCGAATCTATTGCTTCTTGAATTCTTCCTTTGGTAGTCGCTATCTTGCTCATTTGTTCCTTTTCGACAGAACCTCCCACGTCTCCCTCGCCGCAAAACTGATGCCGCGCGTCCCCCATTCCTCCCTCCCCAGGAGCCGTCGAACACTCTTCGGTCATCTTTCCAATTTAAGGGGTGGGTCCCCTTGATAAATCAAGGGGGCCGGTTTTCGTCTTACTTTTGAACACAGTACAGTTTTTTCAGATAAACACACAAAACAAAAAATACAAAGACCCAGATGTTGGTGGGCGCCCCCCACGTTGGTTCTACCCACAGACAACACTCGTATAAATAAGCTTATGATCACTATGTTGCCAATTTACATAAACGATATGTAATGAGTTGCAACTCCTAGTGGGTATACTAACGGTACCACCACGGGAAGGTGTGGGTGGGCTGGAATACTTGTTATGGACAAGTAATCCTCATCAAATATCCTTGTCTATAGACTGCTTCCTTTACGATACAAATGATGATAACACAGTTCGGCACCAGTAAAAACTTGGTAAAGGGAACAGTGAAAATTCCCCCTCCACAAAGAAATGAACTTTGATAGAAGTACTTGTTCTCGATTTTCGAATTACGACTCACACTACCTAGACAGGTCGGGATTTCCAATGTGATGCACGTTGAGAGGGCGCGCAACCGCTCCCGCTCAGCACTGACTGTGAGTTGTCTTGTCAGGACACGTTTGCTTCGCTACCATATGAAAACCGTGGAGCTTCTTCTTCTTGTTTTTATCAGCTTGCAAGATGTCACGGAGAAAGAGGCTCACCATAGATGGAATTCAAGCAATACTTCTTGCAACTTCAGCATCTGTATCTCAAGGTGAAGAATTCGATGATGATGATGATGATGATAATGATGATGAGATGCATAACATTGTTTTTGAAGTGAATTAAACTCTAGCCGGATCATCGTCGTTCTTGGGGAATATAAGAGAGGAACCACCCTCTTGCTCGTCTCGTTTCTTTGTGCGTGATCATAAGACTGTGCATGCAGCTACAGGTCTTAACGCATTTCAGCTTCTCACGATAGTGCCCCTCGTATTGAGACAACAAATCAAATGGTAACCTTTCGGGACTACTATCCCATGATCAGGGCTGCTGTAAGGCATCTGTGGCAACAGGAATGGGACAACAGAACGGACAACAAACTGAGAACTATTAAACAAACAGTTCTGGAATGGCCCTCGACGAGGTGTCGTGTCCGCCGGGTGGAGGTGCTGCTCTGCCGTCTTTGCATTGGACATACTCGACTGACCCACCGTTATCTAATGGAGCGACAACCTCAGCCGCGATGCGAGCGGTGTCACGTTCCTCTGAACGTCAAACACATCCTTGCTGAGTGCCCGAGATACGCTGCTGATCGAAATGTATGCTTTCCAAACCTCCGTCCTTTTGCCGTGGATGAAGTGTTGACCAAAATGCTCGCGGAGATGGATCGTGTAACTTTTAATGTGGATGCATTGGTGTTGTTTCTTAAGAAATGCAAATTGCTATCGGAAATCTGATCGAAGATCGCACTTGAGCATCCCTATCGTTTTTGTATTTGTTGTCCATACTTTCAAGTGCTCGGAAATGTATGTTTTCCTTGTTGTACTACTTGAAGAGATTTAACTTGAAGCCGCGCTGTAACGCATTATAGCCAGACGTGATGTCGGCTTGAAAATTTGAAGATGTAGAAACTGTAATATGGCCGGGCGCGCTGCGTTAGTACCTCGGGGGTTTCAGCGTGGGTAAGGCGTCCGGTAATAAATGGGTGGGCAGCTGAAACCCCCTACGGGGTTTGGCTGCTCAGTGCGTTCGAATATACTGTGTTGTGTACAAACTTTAATTGGGGAGACACTTGTAATCTTGAGTTGTAATTATGATCATGAAGCTCATATAATTTTGATGTTTTAAATAATAGTGATGTTCAGCTTTTGTGGTAATTTAGAGAAGTCTGATAGGAATTAAATATGTGACCTTCGGTGCGATATAGTTTGAGTAACTGAAGCGCTAGCAAACCCATGTTACTACTACTACTACTACTACTATTGGGACAACATTTGAGTTGGTTCTGCACCCGTCACTGGTTATCTCCCAGGCAGCTACCCAGCGATATGATCTGGTGGTTCCATCATCTTCAATCTAGTAGCCCCAATAAATTTGTCAAGTCACACCATTCAACGATTTACGTGTGAACTAAAGAAAGCTTACGCTCATGCTCTAGAGCTCAAAGCTTTCAAGACCAAAATTAAAAGTTATAAATATGAACTTTAATGTTGTGAGGGCAATTTCCAGACTAATAAAAAACATGTGAAGATTTAGCATCTGGTTATACTAAGACTATTCTTACGAGATGACGAAGGTCGGCTTGGTAGAACAATATTAATTCAAATATGTTAGAACAAAAGCCTTACCTAATGTTATTAATTTCTTCCAATATAATGGCTACCCTTTGACACAAAGGAAACGGGGTCAAAAATGGAATGCAGCATCTAGTTCCGATAACATAATACAACGTGAGCTGCATAAGCATTTAAAAGTTAACATTTCGTTCAGGGAATCATACCTGCATAAGCTTTGAGTTCCTCAAAAGAGTTAAGAATGGTTTAGGAGCTTCAACTTCTGGAATAGTTTCAATTTTTGGAATCTTGATTTCCTTGACGGGTTGTGAATATTTGGAGAAGTTGCGCAGCTGGGCGCTGGCTGCCGCCCTCAGGCATCGTCTGCTCAGCATGTTATCAGCACCACTAGAGTTACTAACTCAACTCTGAAATAGAATATTAATGAAAACGGATTAATTTAAAATCAAGAGATCCATTCTCCCTAAAAACAAGGCAATGCTGTTCGAATTGACCTCATGACTTCCTAAATGACAATTTAAATTTGCAAGCTTAATAAACGAGCAAAACCTCCTTTCCCCTTGGCCGAATGCATCACGAATTCTAGCAGGAACAAATTATATAACAAGCTGAAGTATCTTCATCAAAAATGAACGATTGAATCTACACAAAATTCAACCTGACATGCATTGGTCTTTTATTAGAAAAATAGGCTCCAAACTCAAATTTTTTTGTGAAAATTGTGAACCTCGATCAACATGTTACAAATAAATTGATAAAATACACTATTAGAAGCAACACGAAATTAAGAAAAACCCGGACCTGATTTGAACAAATGCTAGTAAAATCAGACGTAACCAGTACCACAATCATTTGAGGCTTGTGGCTCACTACGCCAGTGCAGCGGTGGTAGCCAATGCTACCAGCGGGACGGGTGTTCCCCTCTCACTGCTCATAGTCGTATTTGACCATAGCAAACTGAGATTCACACAAGATTAAATTATAAGCTATTATGCGTTAGTTTAAGCCTCCTAAACCGCAACACAGGTGTTTTCAAAAGATAGGAAGGTTCACGGCACCATTTAGTATGGAGTTATGGAAATGCAGAACCTAAGCACAAATTCTGTTCCCATAAAAGATCCTCTGTGCACAGAAACAGTAAGTTAAGGAATATGGCTATGAAAAAAAGATAAACGTTGAAAAAGATAGCTGGAGGTGCTCAACAAACATGATAGCAGTAAACCGATAAATGATCGTCCAGAGTAAACAAAAACCTTTTCTTTTACCTTCTGCTCGGGATCTCACATTTTAACCCACATTTATATTTTTCATTGCTTCTTGCTCAAGCTTACAAGAAAAATGGAGACGTAAAAACTTCAAAAATTGCTCTTGAAGATTTAAAGTAAGGTAACACATGCGCTCAAAAACGTCAGACTAAGCATAAAAATACCAATGCTCAAGTTTTACGGTCATTAAATGACAATATACACAGAATACTTCCACGCCGCCCAAATTCTGTTAGGTGCCGCACTTGCACGATACGGCGACCGGAAAGAGTCTAAAAATTTTTGACAAAAATATCAGCGAGACGACCTCAAGAGTCTTCCGCAAGTGTGAGCGTCAATACAAAGTTTCGCTAATATCAGCCGAGTTGACCAACACAAGCAGAATCAGAGGTAGAAAAACTAAGGAAAGTTTAAGTGAATCGCCAAAACACGCAAAAATTGCACCTGCACACTGAGCAGCGAGATTCGCTCTTTTTTGTCGCTATTCTTGCCCATTTTTATTAAAAAAGTAAATTTGAGAATTTTGACATGGAAAAACAATCTAGAGATTGTTCTTTGACCAAAACGAGAAATAGATCGGGCGTTAGTTTTAACATCGCTAATCGCAACATAGGCGTTCCAGAGAAAAAAATGAGGTTGGCACCATTTAGTTTGAGCTTACGGAAACTCAGAATCTGCGCACAAAGTGCATAGAAACAGTAATCTGGAAAAGAAGTTTACAAAACAAAATAAAAGTCGGGGACGAAAGTCGCAGGTGTTAATAACCGGACAGCAGCGAACCGAAAAAACAAGGTCCTTAACATAATTAACATTTTAATACTACAAAAAGCCTATCTAATTCTCAGCCTGAGACCTCTCTTTTCCCCCTGGGAGTGCTTATTTCATTAGATACAATACTTGTATTCAAGAGGGAAATACGCGAAACAAATGTACCTCTAAAGACGAACAAAGCTAAAGGGTCGAGCTGTCTTTTCATCAACTAGAAACCAAATGAGACACACTCCAAGTGCTCTACACGTAATTACTTTTTCACAGATTTCAGTTAACATTATCGAACCGTCAGGGAGCCTACATTATGAATTGTATAAAACATATGCTAAATGAAAAGCAGAGCTTGGCTCACGATGGGATAGCTGAAGGAACAAAGAAACCTGGAGCGCAGGCAAATATTTTCTTGAAAACTCGTATTCGTTCACAGGAGAACGTTGTGGGCTTATTATGACACCGCAATACTATATTCTGTGAGAATTACCTTTGAAAAACTTGATTCTTTATCCTGTTCATATGACAAGTCACAAGAGATTTTTATCTAAGACCACAACAAATGATCAGAATAGCCTAAACACAATTGATAAGAACTTCATGCTCAAATCTGGATAAATTTCAATTCATTTCAATAAACAAGCTTCCTTTTAAATGAGTGTGTAGGACACACGAGTACTTACGACGAAAGTTATTAATTTGTCTCTGTATTTAGCAACAGATCGATTTCATAGAAGTGATAGCGACTTAACAGAGCAGAAGCAGCAGTGGTGACTGGAACACGCAGCTAGGGGTGACCCTGAGGAGCGCCAATTCCCCATGGTACGCTCAGTCAGCGCACCCCCCCCGAGGGGCTACACTCGGTTGAGTGTTAGTGAAATGAATTAGCAGAATTGAAGAGCGATTTTGCACTCTGAAGTTCCGTGATAAATTTATCACAACGACCAAAAAATTATGAAATTTTTGACGAGAGCAGTGGGTGTTACGACTAAACCTTTAAATTATGCTTGGAACGAAACAAATGAAAATTGGGAAAACATTTTGTTGTGCAGTGATAATACACATTAAGAATACAAACTTAACCTTGTGATAGCGAACAGAAATCATGAGAATATCGTGCGGATTGTGAAGGTAACTAGCTCTAAAATGAAGGTAATACGCCCAAGCGACTCGAACAGGCAGGTTTTAAGTTGATCAACAGAGGTACAAAAACACTGGCGAATTTCAATATTTATTACAAAAATCGTAATATACAAACCACCAGACGCCCAATCCGGCAAATGATGCATGTAAATTGTCGTAACTTCAACAGCCTGTTTCCCCCTAGGAGGAGAGAATGCATGAAAAAACGGATAAGAAACACAGAAGGCTCGCAATTTACGGTACTTGCAGAGTTCACTGAGATTCAGGAGCTATATTTTTTTCAGACCAGGGGAGAGCTACTGCAGCGTTGTATGTCCACCTACTTCAAGTCTAATAAACAACACTGGGGCCAGGCAGAGTTAAACGAAGACGGCATAACAGAATTCAACTTAAAAACGCGACAGTCGAAAATTTAAATAACCAGGAACATGAAGTTTTTAAAATTTTTGAGAAGCAGTAGCTCACAAATCCAACGTCTAAGCTGATTACTGAAGCAAGGCATTCTTCGAACATTTACAGAAATATCAAGTTCTGAAGGACCACAATTAAAATTCAAACATGCGTTTTTCCATTAAAGCTCTTCACTTTGAAAAAATAGCCCGTAAGATATCCATCACTCGGAGAATACTGAATAACTTCGATCCTTACCTACCAGATCAAAATAATGCTAAGAACATTGATAAAGAAAGGTACGATTCTCATAAGGCATGTCTGGATCCTGGACGACTCGTACTTCATGATCTTTAATAAATTTTACACTTCAGCAAATAGAGAACTGTTCTCCACACCGAGGAAGAGAAAGTGTAAGTAAAACATTTTGCAAAATGTACATCGTGTTGCATTCCTACATTTGGCTCGACAGCGTTCGCACTCACACGTCACCAGAAATGCTGAGTTTGACTAATCTTCTCAATACTTCTTAAGAAACCTTGCGTAAAAACCATGGCGTCGTGTTATTTCAACTTTACATTTCTAGCTTGTGAGCAACGAGTCGGCAGAAATAAAAGGTCCATTGAATATTTTGCTCGCAGTAATATGAAGGAAAAGTTTATTCATTCGAAAATTTCTTGCGGAGTAATTCTTTTTTGTAAGCCTGTTAATTGACAGCAATTGTACGCATCTGCTGTTCAACAGTGCAAGTATCGCCAGACCAAGCACACCACTGCTGATATGCTATAGCGGATTTCGAAGAGCATGTAAAGACTCACATTCAACATTTTTTTACTCCTGAACTACTGAGTGAAGCACTTAAAAAACTTACATGTTTCAAATTTATTTTCTGAAGATGAGCTTCGAAACAAGTTTTAAAGTTTTAAAAAATTGATTGAAATTTAATAATAATAATAATAATAATAATAATAAGTTTAGGGTTACGTTTCCGCCAGGGTCGCCAGCAACTTGCAACAATGGACCCCCCTAGCTTCAGCTAGGCAATCACACATCGGCTAGGCGATCACATTATGAGCGACGAGAAGTGAAATTTAAGTATCGAAAGATGCTTTAAAAATTCACATGATATACACTAGAAGCAAATACGAAGCTTGCAAGTGATTCGAATTTACCATGAAACAGAAAGCTGGAATCAGTGGTAACTAATAACAAGCATAGACTCATTGTTGCACTGCTTAAAAACTTACGTAAGATCGTCATGCAAAAATTCATCGCAAAAGATCCGTTTTACAAAAATGCACTCAAGTTAGGGTGGACCAAAAATTTCACCGTAACCAGCGATATAACTTCTCGTTCTCCAGGCTTTGGATGAAGTCATAAGCGAATTCTTAATAGAAACATTGTCGATAGAGAGACTTTTACTTGGGTCCCAACATGTCCTCAGGCCGGACCCACTTGTCAAACTCAGCCTCAGTGAGGTAGCCGAGCTTGAGGGCGGTTGCCTTGAGCGTTGAGCCTTCCTTGTGGGCTGTCTTGGCGATGGTGGCTGCCTGTAATTAAAACATCATCAATCAATTCAAAGAAAACAGAACTTCACATTGCAGTCACGTGAGATCTCAACATAAGTGGTCGTAAGTGGCCACCACCACCTCAGCGCACTGGCTGCCATGACAAACCCCGTACATACATTATTTTTATATTTAGTGGTCTTTTTCTCATGCTTAAATTACTGAACGTCTGATCCTCTATGCCATAAAGATAACTTTGCATACTACAACTGATCAACCCATTTCAAGAAATCTTAGCAATCAACTTCTCATTCAAAAAAATAAATAATGAATCGTTCAATGTCCCTCCATATCATGAGCCCATTTCCAAGAATTTCAAGAAAGGTAGGCCATTCAATTCGCCCGCTGAATGGAACTTAGTAGGAATTACACACTCGAGTTGCAGCTACAACACGTGTAGCAACTGCACTACAGTTTAGAGTAGTTTGTAGCTTCACTCCTCGTTTAAAAGTTGGCGCTGCAGTTGCAACCGCCAGAGCACAAAAGCATTGGCTATACGTTATAACTTTACCCTCTCAATTAGTTATCAGTGAAAATGCTCAACAATACAGAGCAAATAGAAAATTGTTCTCCACACTAAGTGAGTGAACGTGTTTAAATCTCAACAATGGCTGAGACCAAGATAGCCAGCTCCACAATCGTACAGTTGCCCTTCAGTGAAAGGGTCCACCAAATAGTTCAGCACTCACATGTGAAAACGGATCGACTGAGTGTAATATCACGTGTGGAGAGAGAGTAAAACCTCCATCACATTTGAGAAGGCAGTAAAGGAAGCAGGCCTCACTTTATCGTATCCGATGTGAGGGTTGAGCGCCGTGACGAGCATGAGCGACTCGTGCAGCAGCCTCTCTATCTCACCGCGGTTGGCCTCGATGCCCACCACACACTTGTCCACGAATGCTTGGCTGGAGTCCCCGAGGAGACGGATGGATCTGAAACGAGCGAGTTAATGACATTCACCGTCATCATGAAAATATTTTAGTCGTGTAGCGTACACGCAGCCAGTACAGGCAACTTTTGTTGAGAGATTGAAAACGTTCTCATTTAAAAACTGAAACATGTCTAGAATAACAAAGTCGAGATGTATTTGGTGCCACACAATTCAACTGATAAGTAGTAGTAGTAGTAGTATTAGCATTGATTTGCTAGCGCTTCAGTAATTCGTACTATATCGCGCCGTAGTTCTCACAGTTTAAAATACTGGATTCACATCGTTACACAAAAGCACACTATATAAATGTTGTTCAAAGTTTGTCACAATAACCATCATGGAAACACAACAGCAGCCATCATAAAGACCGCTTCAATTGCCACCCACATCATTGTCATTTTATAAGAGTCCTAGTTGATCTTTGAAGAGATCATCTACAGAGCGACGCACAATCCGCGAAACACAGGACAGCCAAAAACCCCGTAGGGGATTTCAGCTGCCCACCCATTTATGACCGGGCGCCTTACCCACGCTGAAATCCCCAGAGGCATCTACGCAGCGCACCCGGCCATATTGTAGTTTAGTCATCCACATCTCAGACGTGAAAAGTTCCTTGATTACGCTGTCCCTTTCCTGGCTAAATTTGAGACATCAAGTTGCACTTCTCTAGAAACATTTTCAGCGCCGTCACACTGAAAGCTGAACGCTCGATTTCCTTGAGCATTCCGGTCATTACATCCTCATCAGGACCTCGCAGTCTCGGGAAGCACACACTCCTGGCAGCAGCATACCGGGGGCACTCAACAAGAAAGTGCTTGACAGTCAGAGGAACGCGGCACCGCTCACATCGAGGCTGCGGCTGTCGCTCCATCAAGTGCCCGTGCGTCAAACGAGTATGGCCAATACGAAGGCGGCAGAGTATCACCTCCATCCGACGAGGGCGACAACTAGACGATGTCCACTCACGTACGGTGGGTTTTATAATTCTTAATTTATTGTTAATTGTTCTATCCCACTCCTGTTGCCACAAGCTTCTCACTGCAGCCTTTATCCGTGGGTAGTAGTCTCGGAAAGGGACCATCGAGTTCAGCGTCTCCTCGTTTGTCTCCGCAGCCCGTTTAGCCTCATGGTCAGCTCGCTCATTGCCCGATACTCCCACATGTCCGGGCACCCAGCACAGCATGACACTCTTGCGTCTACTTGCAAAGTTAATTAGCATCACGACAATTTCAGCAATGAGCGGGTGCGTACTATTATACATCTGTATGGCATCAATTACACTTTTTGAGTCAACGAAAATAGTGAAGGGCCCACATGGATACTCCTCAATCAGCTTCAGCGCCTCCATCACACCGTACAATTCTGCTGTGAAAATTGATGACTCTGGGAGCAGCTTCCTTGCACTGACCCTTTCCCCAGACACAGCAGCACATCCTACAGCATCTCCCGTTTTAGATCCATCAGTGTAGAACTTTACAGACTTAGCGTGCTTTTCCATTACATGGTCCATAAAAATTCCCTTCAGGATGTAGTCCGGCACGGATTCCTTCTTGGGCATCCGGCATCCGGGGCAAAAACTATCTATAGGGACGCGCCACGTCGCAGTATTTTCTAAGAGTACTGGAAGTATTTGCATGGGTCTCAATTGCATAGCAGCTGTAATCACAGGGTAGTCCACAGACGAAGGTATGAAATAAGGAAAAGGCAGGTGTCGTCCAAGGGGCGCGTGCACACTAACCCATGCAGGAGACAACGGGACTTGTTCCAGCCTGGCTAGGTACTGCAAGGTTAGTTGCACACGTCGAAGCCACAGAGGAGGCTCTCCGCTCTCCACGCACAGGCTGTAAGAGGGTGAGGATCGAAAAGCACCAGTGCTTAGCCTGATAGCTGCATGGTGCACTGGGTTCAGTTTAGCCAGAGTCGATTCTTTTGCATATTGATATACTATGCAGCGT
The DNA here is from genome assembly GCA_030386875.1 of Morinoia aosen. Lineage (NCBI taxonomy): Eukaryota > Metazoa > Arthropoda > Malacostraca > Amphipoda > Talitridae > Morinoia > Morinoia aosen. The sequence goes on along the minus strand of CM059557.1, from coordinate 26,323,419 downwards.
AGTCTATTTTACTCCTGATAAGAGTTCTATATAGTCGCAACAGCGTCATTCGGTCTGCTCCCCACGCTACTCCGGATAAACACTTAAGGAGATTCATTCTCCGAGCACACTCAACCTTGAGGGCTGCCAAGTGAGGTTTCCAGGTGAGCTTATCATCCACAGTCATCCCCAAAAACTTGACGCTGTGCGCAAAAGCCACCCGTCCCTCCCCCAGCACCAGTCGAGGGGGATCACATCGGCCACGTCCCTGGAAATGAAGGCCTACAGTCTTCTCAGTAGAAAAGGTGAAGCCATGCTCAAGAGCCCAGTTGTTCACTTTGTTGATGGCTCTCTGCATTCTGCGAGTCACTGCAGGCAATAATGCAGATGAGGAGTACAGCATAAAATCGTCCACATACAGAGAGGCTAAAATGCCAGGGGGGAGGACCGAAGTAATACCGTTCAAGGCGACATTAAATAGCGAGCAACTCATGACGCTGCCTTGAGGCAGGCCTTCATGCTGAAGCTGCAGTGAGGAGAAAGTACCACCCACTCTAACACGGAAGGTTCTCTCACCAAGAAACTCCTGGATATACAAGGCCATATTACCACGGAGTCCATATCCATGCAATGATTTGAGGATCCCATATCTCCACGCAGTATCATAGGCCTTGTGCAGGTCGAAGAAAACGCACACAGTCTGTCGGCGTTCTGTGAGGTTAGTTACCAGGTAGTTCTGTAGACGGAGCAGAGCATCTATGGTTCCGCGGTGTTGTCGGAAACCAAACTGTACGGGATTTAACAGTTCTTCGGCCTCCAGCCATCGCGTGAGCCGTACATTTACCATCTTTTCCAGCAGCTTACCAAGGCAGCTAGTCAGGGCAATAGGTCGATAGTTATCTGGGTTAGAGGCAGGCTTGTTGGGCTTAGCAAAAGCCATGATTGTTGCTGTTCGCCATTGCTGCGGATATGTGTGTGTGCTCCAGATTTTGTTGTAAATATAGAGAAGGAATGATATTGCCGTATGATCCACATTTTTCATCATTTGATAGTAAACACCATCAGGCCCGGGGGCTGTGTTTTTGCACTTTTTTAAGGCACAATAAAGCTCTACCATTGTGAGGGGATCGTTGTAAGAGTAGGTGGAATTAGTCAAAAAATCAAGTGGTTGCCGCTCTTGTTGACGTCTGAGAGCCAAGGAGGGATACCCGCTGCTGACACGACAGAAGCTCCGAGCCAAAGCTTCTGCTACGCGATCCGGATCTGCCGTGAGAGAGCCATCAATTTCCAAACACAGTGACCTGTGTCCATAATTTCCCTTCATTTTGTTCACTCTCTGCCATACCTTGGCCATAGGGGTGTCGGTATTCAGGCCGGAGACATATTTCTGCCACGATGTCTTACGCGCTACATCCTTTACTAGTTGCGCTCGAGCCCTCGCTCGGTTGTAGGCGATCTTATGGGCCAGCTCTTTAGTGCGTTGGTAGCGCCGCAAGGCTCGCTTCCGTTCACAATTAGCTATTGCACACTCGTTGTTCCACCATGGAACACGATGTTTCTGGCAGCCTCCCTGAGACTTTGGGATGGCAGCGTCGGCAGCCGCACGCACTGTTCTGACAAAGTGATCGACCAGCTCATCCACACTGCAACTCTCATCTGGTTCTTCCATTCGCGAGCAGGATTCGAAGTTTTTCCAGTTTGCCTTTTTAAAATTGAGGCGTGGATCCACGGGCTCAGGTTGGTACCGTACCAAACTCAAAAGGATAGGATAGTGGTCACTACCACACGTATCCTCAAGCACAGACCACTGCGTATCACGAAAAATGTCGGGCGTGCACATACTGACGTCGATTGCAGAGGAGGTACCGCTTTGTACATGAAAGTGAGTGTGGGCTCCGGTGTTCAACAGGCACAACTCGGTAGCATCCAAAAACTCTTCCACCGCTCTGCCATGCCGATCATTTATCAAATTGCCCCAACGAACATGTTTGGCATTTACGTCTCCAAGAATGAACGCTGGTCTTGCTAGTTGGTTACTGAGAAGGATGAGGTCCTGTGAGGTTAAGGGATCTCCAGGTGATGTATAGATATTGCATACGGAGACCATACGTTGCCCGATACACAAACGGAGGGCCAGGGCCTGTAGTCCAGTATTGATTGTTATTTTACTATAACCCACATCTCTCCGCACAAGTATTGCAAGTCCCGTTCCGGGCACTGGATTAGGCACCGGGGAAAAAACCTCAATGCAATAGTTGTTTGGGGGTGTAGGGTTCAGGCTTCCAAGAAGGGTCTCCTGGAGGCAAACGCACCAAGGTTGGTACTCCTCAAGGAGGGCCCTCAAATCTCCGTAGTTACGTCGAAATCCTCTAATATTCCATTGGATACAGGTGTTCACGGTTTACCAGTTCGAGATTTAGCACGCGTGGAGTCCTTCTCAGCACCCTCATTCAGAGCGGTTGCCAGATCAGGCGGCACGGGGCTTATGGGTCTATCATCCCATGTATGAATTGGCACTGCGGGAGGTGGCTTAGTTGGGAAGCCACGCGGGATAGGAAATTTCTTCAACATATGCGACGCGAAATCTTCTGGGACAATTGTGACGCGTTCCAGAGAGCGAACACGCTGCGTCACAATATGCCGCTCACTATCCCGCTCAGACCTGCGACCGTCCGCACGAGGAACCGAAAGGTCACGTCCAGCGCTCCCCACAGCCCCACTTCCACTGCCGGGCATCCGCACGCCTGGTCGGGGCACTCTATCCCCTTTGCATTCTGGTTCCGATATACCACCAGGCGGGGCTGCCGGCTCCGGCTCCGGAATAATCTTTGCCTGGCTTGGAAGTGCATCAAGAGCTCTTTCGGTGACTCTAGGTGCTTTAGCCACATTACCCATGTTGTTGCTGTGGGTCGGCGACGTGCCGCTCTGTGTACGCTTTCTCGAGGTTATTATAGAAGGTATTGCTCTCAAAGGTTCACCAGGTGTGTTTGGCTGGTCCGCCACCAAAGTTTCCGTTGGATTTCTTTTCGCTCTACTTTTGGATGCAGGTGGTTGTTCTTCAGTTGCAGATATTCTTGGGATGGCCGCTCCACCAGCACCCGGCTCCCGTTCCACTGCAGTATTCCTCAGCTGGCACCGGCCAGCAGGGCCGGGAACACGGTTGGTGGGCATCGCTTGAGGGGTTTTAGCCTTCTCTGCATACGTAACTCGGGTTTTATTGAAACGGCTGCCAACCACGCGCTTAGCCTCGCCATAGCTGATGCGCTGGTTTGTCTGCACCGCTAGGGTTTCCTCTTCAAGTTTATAATAGAAACAAGACTGAGAGCTAGCAGGATGTTGCTCACCACAGTTGGCACATCGGGGAGATTTGGTGCAGGGCAGTTCATGCTGTTCTTCCGCGCAGTTGACGCACACGCCAGGCTCAACACGGCAGGACCTGGCACCATGCCCAAAGTCCTGGCACTTGAAACAGCGGCGGGGCTTCGGCACGTACTGGCGCACGAGGCATCTTGTCCATCCAATGTCTACAGACTGTGGTAGGTGGCAGCGGTCAAAAGTGAGGATGTATATTGACGAGGGCATCAAAACTCCCCGCTCGAATCTCTTGATCCGGTATAATGCTTTCACTTCGAATTGCTTCAGTTCCTCTAGGAGGCGGTCGTCGCTATACTGAGGATAGTTGTCGTACCATATGGTACCCTTGCACTCATTAAGTCTGTCATGAGGAGACACCTGCACGCCAACTCCCGCAAGGGACCGCAGGCCTAAGATAACCGCACTTTGGTGCTGGTTGCGCACCTCAACCAATAGACCGCCGTTCCGGGTCTCTGTTACTTTCGCAGGTCTGCCACCAAGTCCCCTGCACAGTTGACGATTGGCTTCAATCACGTCAACGTGGCTCATGGGCGATCCATCCTTGGTTTTAATAATGAAAAATCTTTTAAATTCCGTTGGGAGAGCTGCATTTTCGTTATCATCGATACTGGCCAGGGGCTCTGCAAACAAATGTTGCCGCCGAACACGGCGCTTGTGTCGGTGTGGTTGCACCCTTTGTCTCTGAGATGGGGGAACATGAGGTTCAAGGATAATATTCATTTTCTCAGACGGCCCGGCTTCAGCGTCACCACTCGCAGAAGACTGTGATGGTGGTTGCTGCGCCAATGGCAAAGTTGAGGAAGATTCAGTACAGGTGTCCGTGCGTGAGGGTCCAGTCGTCACCGAAGGTATAGCGGGAAAATTTTCCATGTTGAGAAAAGGTAAGGTTTCACCTGTCACCCCGAGCCAGCACCTAAGACGGCCGCCTACAAGGGGATCCCTGATGTCGGGCACACGTAGTCCCAACGGGAACGCTCGCTAGGTACAGGCATAGCAGTCAGAGTGACCAGGATCAGCAGGTTGATGCGCTTGACTAGTCGAAGGCGCGTTCCCGCACGCCAAGGACGTTTAAGCAGCCCCCCGCCTACCCAGCCACCCCTCCCACTAGCCCTCGCCGCATGCGACTTCAAAACTGGCAGGACGGGCCTAGGCTCCTGCCAGCCCCCAAGGAGAGGTCAGAGCGTGGTCCAGGAGAAGGCCAGGTCATCCGAAGAGAGAAAGTCAGCACAAATCCGTATAGAAGTCCAAGTCAGTAGGGTGGTCACAATGCTGCCATCTCTCTTCGTCTGACCCCTCAACCCAGGCCACTCTACCATGGTTGCACCTGGGTAGCACAGCCCTGGGTATCATAGAGGCACGCAAGCCCCCTCCCCGCGACAAGGGCGAGATGGCGCGAGGGGATAACAGGGGAACTTCAACTGATAAGTGAAGTTTTACCTAGATAGCAAGCCCATATAAGAACAGGCATAACAGGTGAACACAAGTTCACAGTAGGTTTTCTGGCTACCGCGCCGCCGCCACCCCCCCACCTCAGCACACTGGCCGCCACCACACCACCCCCACCTCAGCACACTGGCCGCCACCACACCACCCCCACCTCAGCACACTGGCCGCCACCTCACCACCCCCACCTCAGCACACTGGCCGCCACCTCACCACCCCCACCTCAGCACACTGGCCGCCACCTCACCACCCCCACCTCAGCACACTGGCCGCCACCTCACCACACTGGCCGCCACCTCACCACCCCCACCTCAGCACACTGGCCGCCACCTCAGCACACTGAAAGCCACCACACCACCACCACCACCCCAGCACACCACACACTCACCTGAGCACATTGGCCACCATCATGGGCTTGAAGACGTTCAGCTCGAAGTGTCCGTTGCTGCCGCCGACGCTCACAGCCACAGCGTTGCCCATGACCTGCGCCGCGACCATCGTGATTGCCTCGCACTGCGTCGGGTTCACCTTGCCTGCACTTACACGCAAGCCAACACTCAGGCGGCTGATCAGCGATACCACTCCTGCTATTTTGCTGCCTACATCACTATCACCAAACAAATCACCAATTACAAAACATTGATAATAAATCAGAAGCTGAGTAATGAGAAATTTACAGAATGTTTAACCATGGCAGTGATCTTACGAACGTTATTAACTGTGTAGCAATATGCATAGGTACAAAGATGACTTATTTTTCCACACATGGAAAGTTGACTACGCTGAAAAAAGAGAGGTCTACTCCTCTGCACTAATGCAATCAAACTATACGTAAGATAACTGGATTCGAAATAAATATACTTGTGACTACAACTGAAAATACATAGTAGGTTAACTACTGTAGTTAGGATTGAGTCACTGTTTATGCGTCATCAAGACTATCAACAAAGAGCAGCCCTGTAAAAATAATCTAAACTTATTATACAACAAGAAAGAAGAATAAAGAAGTTCAGAAAACAATAAAAAAATCTGAAAATAACAAGAGTAACAGTGAGAAACTTGTCAAATGTCCAAAGCCGTACGCAAGAAAATAAAAAATTCAGCAGCTCGCAACTAATCACTGAAAATAAAACTATGCCCAATTCCGCCAGTAGCCAAAGACACCCACCCTAGAGGAACTTTTTAAGATCATGCGAGCTACAGATGACCTCAACATTTCCCCACAAAGTAATTATGACTAGTTTAATTCCCTGAGCGCGCGCGTACAGCAAACGCTAGCGCCTGCCAGTATTCGATTGCTTAGACATTGCCATCACCACAAAAGTATTTTAGCACTGAATTCTTGATTTACAGTTCATTGCAATAAAACCATTAGATATGTCATTGGTGTTAGGCAAACCTGGCGTAGAGCCAAGTTAAGTAGCTCGTTGCTTCAATCAGTACACTCTGAAGCTCAAGGAGTTACACTACATTGAGAAAGTAAAATCTAGCGATTCTTCATACAAATTCATCGGCTGGAACACCTGCAATTTTTCTTACATAAACGTTAGGTATAGGAGTCAAACATTAGATTCCGTAATACATATAGTGAAAAAGAGTGGCCAAGGTTTGATGATGATGATGCATTCATATACTGTAGTCAAGAGATCATATCTGATCAATTCAGATCAGATCTACATATGGCAGCCACATAATTCGACAAGTAGTAACCCCATTCAAGGCTATGAAATACCCCATTCAAGGCTATGAAATACCCCATTCAAGGCTATGAAATCCCCATTCAAGGCTATGAAATCCCCATTCAAGGCTATGAAATCCCCATTCAAGGCTATGAAATCCCCATTCAAGGCTATGAAATCCCCATTCAAGGCTATGAAATACCCATTCAAGGCTATGAAATACCCATTCAAGGCTATGAAATACCCATTCAAGGCTATGAAATACCCATTCAAGGCTATGAAATACCCATTCAAGGCTATGAAATCCCCATTCAAGGCTATGAAATCCCCATTCAAGGCTATGAAATACCCCATTCAAAGCTATGAAATACCCCATTCAAGGCTATGAAATACCCATTCAAGGCTATGAAATACCCATTCAAGGCTATGAAATCCCCATTCAAGGCTATGAAATCCCCATTCAAGGCTATGAAATCCCCATTCAAGGCTATGAAATCCCCATTCAAGGCTATGAAATCCCCATTCAAGGCTATGAAATCCCCATTCAAGGCTATGAAATCCCCATTCAAGGCTATGAAATCCCCATTCAAGGCTATGAAATCCCCATTCAAGGCTATGAAATCCCCATTCAAGGCTATGAAATACCCATTCAAGGCTATGAAATACCCATTCAAGGCTATGAAATACCCATTCAAGGCTATGAAATACCCATTCAAGGCTATGAAATACCCATTCAAGGCTATGAAATACCCATTCAAGGCTATGAAATACCCATTCAAGGCTATGAAATACCCATTCAAGGCTATGAAATACCCATTCAAGGCTATGAAATCCCCATTCAAGGCTATGAAATCCCCATTCAAGGCTATGAAATACCCATTCAAGGCTATGAAATACCCATTCAAGGCTATGAAATACCCATTCAAGGCTATGAAATACCCATTCAAGGCTATGAAATCCCCATTCAAGGCTATGAAATCCCCATTCAAGGCTATGAAATCCCCATTCAAGGCTATGAAATACCCATTCAAGGCTATGAAATACCCCATTCAAGGCTATGAAATACCCCATTCAAGGCTATGAAATACCCATTCAAGGCTATGAAATACCCATTCAAGGCTATGAAATCCCCATTCAAGGCTATGAAATCCCCATTCAAGGCTATGAAATCCCCATTCAAGGCTATGAAATCCCCATTCAAGGCTATGAAATACCCATTCAAGGCTATGAAATACCCATTCAAGGCTATGAAATACCCATTCAAGGCTATGAAATACCCATTCAAGGCTATGAAATACCCATTCAAGGCTATGAAATCCCCATTCAAGGCTATGAAATCCCAATTCAAGGCTATGAAATCCCCATTCAAGGCTATGAAATACCCATTCAAGGCTATGAAATACCCATTCAAGGCTATGAAATCCCCATTCAAGGCTATGAAATCCCCATTCAAGGCTATGAAATCCCCATTCAAGGCTATGAAATCCCCATTCAAGGCTATGAAATCCCCATTCAAGGCTAGGAAATCCCCATTCAAGGCTATGAAATACCCATTCAAGGCTATGAAATACCCATTCAAGGCTATGAAATCCCCATTCAAGGCTATGAAATACCCATTCAAGGCTATGAAATACCCATTCAAGGCTATGAAATACCCATTCAAGGCTATGAAATACCCATTCAAGGCTATGAAATCCCCATTCAAGGCTATGAAATCCCCATTCAAGGCTATGAAATCCCCATTCAAGGCTATGAAATCCCCATTCAAGGCTATGAAATCCCCATTCAAGGCTATGAAATCCCCATTCAAGGCTATGAAATCCCCATTCAAGGCTATGAAATCCCCATTCAAGGCCATAAAATACTCCCTCTTTCAAGATAAAGTATTCCATTCAAAGAAAAAATAATCCAATTAACGCAAAAATACAATAATTTAGGCCAAAATACAATAATCAACGCAAATATACGCCAATTAATTCAAAAATACAATAATTAACGTGAAAATATACCAATTAACGCTAAAATATGCCAATTAACGCAAGAATACTAAAAAAACCTTCATATAACACAAAAATAGATCATTTAACGCAAAAATACTTCAGCCACACTCACCAGGCATGATGGAGCTGCCAGGCTCGTTCTCTGGCAGGCTCAGCTCGCCCAGCCCACAGCGCGGGCCCGACGCCAGGAACCGCAGGTCGTTTGCGATCTGCGGGGGTACGCGACGTTTAGCGCACTTGTGGCCACAAATAACGAGCTTATTTGTGTTCATATTGTACATTACACAACCGTTTCGTGGCATCAAGAAGGGTTCTTTAATAGGTTTAATTCATTCAAGTCAAGTTCAATTCAGTACATTTTTTCATAACTTCACACAATGAGCTCGTTAAGCTACATATAAGGAGAAGCATACCAATGGCCTGATTTTTGAGTGATGGAAGCATTTATTAACTACTACACTATTTATTTACAATATGTGAACCATTAACCAAGTCAGTTATGTGCACCGATGGGAATCTTGTTGAGTCACAGGTCATGGAAAGTCTTGCTAGATCTGGACATCCTTGCAGTGCAATATTACTCCTCTCCACTAAAACCTATGCTGATATAAAATACTACAGCATCACCCAAATTTCTCTCAGTGAAAGCATATTTAGTAGTAATCTATTGAACTCATAGATCCACACCATCCAGGAAATGAGCGCGACATATGCTTGGTCTTGTCGAATTTGGAATCAAAAGTGTATTTCTTGAAGTTCACTGTCAAGAGACCGTTCACCCATTCTGATGTCCGTAATAACCTGATAAGAGCACCATTCTAAGAAATTGTAATGACAATATGAGAAAAAATCATGCGTTAAAGGTTCGTCGGGGAACCATTTCTACATCCGAGTTGCTAAACTATGCCAGTAACTTTTAGTGAAAAATGAACTGAATAGTTTACAGAAGAAAACTCAAATTTTTTTATCTGAAATTAAACCTCCAAATGCTCGTTCATCTCCCTTATGACGGTGTACATCAACTCGCGTATTTTTACTCTAACAGACCTCTCACAAAATATTATCAGCTTTCAGAGCAAAGCGATAGCCATTTTTGAGTGCAAGGTTGCTCCCCCGACGAGCACAGGACCACAAGTCCGAGGCATCTGAAGTATAACCCAAGCATTGTGATGAACGAGCCAAATTAGCAGATGGCCGAGTATCTCCAGCACCAAGACCAATGAGTGCTGGGTGACCTACCTTCATGATGCTGCAGGCGACCACGTTGAGGGCGCCCGCCACCTCAACCATTGCGTCATGAGCAGCCAGGGCTTCAAACTTGTTAGGCGCAGTCTTAAAGGGCAGGCCCGTCAGATCGGACACCTGCGTCGCAGTAGCGGCTCAGTTACAAAACACTAACAACATTTCATTAAATTCTTTCATAAAAATAAGCACTACAGCATAGGAAATACCGTTGCCCATTTCATTTTGAAAACTCAAGTACCACCCACCATCATTTTGAATGGAAGACGTTGTAAGTGACCCATCCATCATACAAAACGTATAATGAGGGTAGGACAATTACACGCATGCAATTACATACTTATACAACCGTTAGTGAACGAACATACACAAATCTCTGACAGATTACAGTTTTTAATGGTTGTACATACTAAAAAATTTAAGTGCACTATAATACCTTTCAAGGAGACAAATTCAACTATAATTTAAGTGAATGGTACATAACAGAAATTCATCAACCAAACAATTTCATAATTAATATTTAGTTTCAAAGGCATACATCAAGTCACTGCTTGGAGATGGATTTTGGAAGACCTCGTACATTTGTGGAAATATATTTGTCATTTCTTCAACCTGAATTTTCTACAGCTGGGCAAGATTCTTTTGACTTTTGTGTTTCATATTATTTTTCATTGTTCTTCAAAGATTTCCAATTGGCTAGAGATCCGGTTGTGGGTTGGTCAGGAGAGAACAATGATTGTATGTTTATTTAATCTTTCGCGAGTTGAATTTGCCCCACGTTGACTATCGTTGTCCTGTTGGATTTTTTAATAAATGCTAGGTACTTTGCAAAAGATTCTTCTCTTAAACATGAAACTTTAAACGACACGTCCATTTTTGCTCCAATGCCGCCTAGTGCACACCAGCGCCAAGCAAGGCGCACCAACCTCGAGCCAATATGCTACCACCTCAACGCTTCACTCGAATGGACACTTCAACGTCATAAGTTTCTCATTCTGTTCTCCAAACGTGGCAAATCGCATCCCAGCCAAAAAAATTAAATTTCGTTTCATAACGCCAAGGTGAATCGAATTTCCAATACTTGGCTGAAAGCCCATATTGAAGGGGTTTTCGTTTTCATACTTAGGAAGACAGGGTTCAACAAAGTAAGTGTTAGCTATATTAGGTGTCACTTCCAAGCAAGCTGATCAACAGTTTACATTCACACGGGCTTCTCGTCCCTGGAAGCTCAACTCGAAAATTTCCAAAGCAACGTTCGTTGGAAAATAAGTTTTTATTTCAGCACTATTTCTCAGACTCCCTGACCACCATTAATACCCTTCACTGTGTCTTACTGGGATAGAGAAAGGGTTAAGGGGCGAAGCAGTGGTTATTTAGCGCACAGTTATTAAACGTAAAAGAAATAAATGCTTGAGTGTTTAGTAATTGATTTAAAAATGAAAGAGGTGTGAATAAGATGAATCAATTTATTTTTTCCAACTTTTTTGCTCTGGTACCTGAATTTCTACATAAATTTCAGAGGCGAGAGACGCAGTTGAGCTGGGCGCAACTTGGTAACAACTGCTCTAGCACGTTTAACTCCGACTGCTGACATCTCACGCCAGTTATTTTTGATGTCCTTTCCACACTTAAGCGAGAGCTTGTATTTAGCCACACACAGCAGACTTATGCCCATGAGCAGCAAATGAGAGGGTCAGACACGTGCAACACTTACACCACACTACATTCCTCCGCACATCCTACCAGTTAGCTGCTGCTTGGTACCACTCCAAACTTTAGCAACCACAGCCAGATTAGATTAAATCTTAAGTTTAATCCTCTGTAACAGCAACAAAGGCGCTCCAAAGAGAGGAAGGAAGACACCATTTAGTATGGACTCTAGGAAACGCGGAATTTATGCATAAGGTACATAGAAACAGTATACTTAAGAGAGAAGTTTATGATACAAGATTGAAGTTGAAGAAGAAAGCAGTAGGTGTTGAAAAACAGGACAGCAGCAAAACGAAAAAAGATGGGCCCATAACAAAACGAAAAACCTATTCTATTTCAACAAGAGGAAGACCTACCCAACCAGCTCGGGACCTCACATATTCCCTCAGGGAGCGTTAATTCTAATAGAGACAATAGTTGTTTTCCCCTGTAGGTCTACCACTGCCATTTCCGCAAAAATATTATGCATAGCACTTTATTCAACTCACCCACCAATATCCACAATTCCACAATAGTTTACAGAAGAAAACTCAAATTGGTTTATCTGAAATTAAACCTGCAAATTCTTGTTCATCTCCCTTATGACGGTGTACATCAACTCGCGTATTGTTACTCTAACAGACCTCTCACAAAATATTAAGAGTATGAGAGTATACCTTCACAGACCACTTATCTAATTTCTATCAACACCCACAGAACAAGGATGCTCGGCGCAAGCAAATTACCTTAGCGGCGACCTTCTCAGCAAAGCCAATCCTGGTGTTGAGGCCGGTGCCGACCGCAGTGCCGCCTGCTGCCAGCAGATACACTCGAGGCAGACATGCCTCCACTCTCTGTATGCCAAAGTCCACCTGCTGCACGTACCCGCTGAACTCTTGGCCCAGAGTCAGGGGCGTCGCGTCCTGTGTATCAGTGGTATTGTCAGAGAATATTTCACTCAGTGTTCAGTTAATTACTTTAGTATTAATGGCTTAGAACAGGGGCTCCTAACCTTTCTCTGATCTTGTACCCTTTCAGTATTTCGACAGATGGTATATTTATTCATTGTTTATGATGTTGGGAACAAATGTGAATGGGCCCAATCAATTTGAGAATTAATGCCAACCTGAGTGTGAGTGCGGCCAATCTTGATAATATCCTTGAACTCCTGAGCTTTGGCATCCAAGGCATCCCGCAGCTTCTTCAGGCCAGGGAGAAGCGTTTGGTGAATCTCCACAGCAACAGCAATGTGCATTGCAGTCGGGTAAGTGTCATTAGAGCTCTGAAACCGATCATGTGTTAGTAGACTAGTTCCGAGTATGCTCAGGAATGACACATTTCTGAGGATATTTCACCTTCACAAATAAGGAGCTACCCACAGGACAAAATCTTTAGAATGCTCGAAGCTCTATATTCAGCTCTAAATATGTAGCTCGCTCTAACTAATAACTATTCATATCTCATTGAAGTACATGAAATTTTCATACATAGCATTACATCTAACCTAATAATACCCGTTGTGTTGTGTGTTTATATATATATATTACATCTAACTAGTTATATTAAATATTTGTTTGGTGTCCGCTTCTTAAGAAACATAGGATGTCTGAGTTTTCGGTATCATGGATACCGAATTCCTCAGTATAACATTAAAATGTTATGTTACATGCATTGATATGTTTCAATTGTATGATGTGTTCGTTTAGGATAGGTTTGCTTAGATTAGGATAGGTTAGGTCATATTGACAGAATTTTTATACGGGCCAGCTAGGAATTTCCATGGGTCCAACGAACTTACATGGGTCCTGCTTCTACCTAACAACACCCATGGTTTATTCGTTTTGAGTCAGCTTCTTCCATTTCTCTGCCATACTCATAAAGATAGTCATAATGGCAGTATCTGTGATACGAGTTTCACCAGTGCGCAAGTACAATAATATTTTTTATCACGGGTTTAGTTATGATAGATATTTTTGTTAGTCATCCACGTCTGGAAAGTTTATTCAAGAAAGGTATTGAATCAGTTTGTTCACGAAAGGTTCAAGTTTGTTCAAGATAGGTGTCGAATCAGCCCGCCATTTTTTGGTGGGCCGTGCACACTAGTCTATGTATCTATCTATCTACGAGTATATTGTAAAAGGAGCCCCGTCGTCTGTGTGTCACACCCACCAGCCGAAAGTGTGAGATGACCGTATCTGTTGTACAAGCTTCATCAACTCCACAATTTTCGGTGCCTTAACCCAGCAGATTGGGAGTCGGAATGAATATCTTGTGTATTGGTAGGTTAAATTAGGTTGAATAGAATATCAGCGGTTGAGACTTGGGAAAGTATTGGAAAGCCATAGAATAGCATGGGAAATCATGGGAAAGCCATAGAATAGTATGGGAAATCATGGGAAAGCCATAGAATAGCATGGGAAATCATGGGAAAGCCATAGAATAGCATGGGAAATCATGGGAAAGCCATAGAATAGTATGGGAAATCATGGGAAAGCCATAGAATAGCATGGGAAAGCCATAGAATAGCATGGGAAATCATAGGAAAGCCATAGAATAGCATGGGAAATCATGGGAAAGCCATGTTGAAGCTCAGTTGGTCCTATATCTAATCCTGTCATTTTTTTGACGGGCTGTGTGCACTCGTAACTAATAAATGACGTCCAGATTAGATTAGGTTTGATTATAATTTTGTTTTAGCCTTTTCAACTACATCAAAGGTGTTCCCAAAAAGGAAGAAGCAAAGCATCATTTAGCATGGCAGTAAATGAATAGGGATTTTATGCACAAGGTATGTCCCCACACCGTGCACATAGAAACAACACGAATGAAAAAAGACTACAAGACACATATAAGTTGAAGAAAAAAGAGATGGTGAAAACAAGGGGGGGTAGTGAGCTGAAAAAAGATGGTTCATCACAAAACAAAAACCATTATATTTCAACAAAAAGAAGGCGTACCTAACCTTCCGTATAGAACCTGGCATCTTTCCTCTGGGATTGCTAATTCCTATAAATGCAATAGTTGTGCCCCTCAGAAGAAGGATTGAGAAAACGTTTATAACACAATGCTTATAAAGACAGTTGTCAACCACGATCTACGTTAAAGATGTCAACAATAAATCTTTTGAGTCTTTGTAAATCTGGCACATCTTTTGAATTCATCAGGTATTTGCACAACGTTATTCTGATAATCTAAGGTATTTCACAGAAGGGCGTTCATTTAGGTGCAAATTAGCTCTAGTGTAAGAGTCTACAGTTCTTCAGTAGAATATTTCAATAGCTCGAGCTTTGACTACAACACTTTCCATACAAGCACCCACCAGGTGCAAATGAAAGTGTGTTGTCACGCTGGTGTAACTTAACCAGTAGATGATCGATTGACCGATCCATTCATTATTCATTGAAGGAGGAAAGAATAATTAATATGAGCTTTTCATTTAGTTATGCATAGGATGTAAAATTCCCAGTTGGCCTCAACACTGTGATCATTAACAGCATCTTGGTTTGAGCACACCGTCTGAGATATTTCGCGTGAGGTATAACCTGAAGGTAGAGAAGAAGTTGATGCTGGAGTAGTTCAAAAATGTGCTCTCAGAGAAAATTGTAAATGGTACAAGGGACGTGATATTGACCGTAGGTGAAACGAAATTAGTAACACTTTGTTTGCACGTGGTTGCAGTTTCTTTCAAAAACCAGATTGTTGCAACATCTTTCCTCATGGAGGTAGGCCATTGCCTTATATCTGGCTAGTATTAGCATATAAGTTGATGAGAGCCTTCTTAACAAGAAACCTCTTTTGCAGTTTCATAGATATCACAAACAAATTATGTTTTTGGTCTACACCAAGCCTTCATTTGCGAGAGAAGGAACAATCACTTATCCCTAGCACATTTCCAGCTTGCAAGCGCCAGCAAATGAGCTAGAAAAGGCAGCACTCACCTGGCTCTTATTGACGTGATCGTTGGGATGCACGGGGGATTTTGACCCCAGTTCGCCGCCAAGAATTTCAATGGCCCGGTTGGCGATGACCTCGTTTGTGTTCATGTTTGACTGCGTACCTGAGCCCTGTAACAAGATATGCTCAAAATTATCAGTGTTTTCAAGGAAGACTAAAAATATTGCCATAAACACATGCATGTGATTGGTCAATCCTGGAGCAATGCAGCATCAAACCTACACTCATAGGGTTGAATACATCTTATTTATTTTAACTCCACGATGTCAAGTCATGAATAACTGGAAATATCCTGTATTGCTGCTCACATAGGAAAGATTAAATTAGCATAATAATTTATAACTCAAGGATCAAATAAGCAGGCTTGCTAAGAAGCATTATATAGTGAAAGAATCAGTTCATCCCGCGTCATATCACTAATCCTATACAAATAGCTAGATGTTCAAGGAGCTTAATGGTCCCTTAAACGAATCAATGATATATTAACCTTTCGGACTCAATCTGAAGTTCTATGATGTAATCAAAATTGTCCCAGAAATTAGGAGACTTAGCTCCTACAAGATAAAAGTGGGGTAAAATTCAAAGTCATGGCAGCTACTCTTGACGGCACACAACACATCACAATAAAAGATCAGCGACTTGAGCACAAACGAGTTTCATGACACTCACAGTTTGCCAGATGACAAGGGGAAAGTGGCCCTCATCGTACAATTTGCCGCTGATGACCTCATCGGCAGCCTGAGAGATGGCATCGGCCAGCTTCGGGTCCAGACCAAACTCCTTATTGACCTCGGCTGCTGCTTTCTTCAGCACTCCAAATGCCTTGATCACCGGTCTCTGTGATGTTGGAACAGCTATTGAGTATCTTGTCAGCAATAAAAATAAGAGCAAACTGACGCTCGTCATGGGCAACTCACCGAATAATAAAAAGCAAATGAAAATGAAAAAAACTTGCCAGTGCAATATAATGCATCTAGTCCTACTGGACCACAGGATAACAGTTGAGTAAAAGAAATCTATGAAATCAAAATCAACAAATTTACAATTTACAATCCACTAGCAAAAAGCATATTAGGTTATAGATTAGATGATAGGTTAAGCCTCCATAACCGCAACAAAAGCATTCCAAAAAGAGGAAGGTACCATTTAGTACCAAAATAAGGGAACACGGAATCTATGCACAAGGTGCACAGAAAAAGTAAGTTGAGAAAGATGTTCCTGGAACAAGATGAAAGTTAAAGAACAAAGTAGTAGGTGCTGAACAACAGGACAGCAGTAGACCAAAAAAAAAACAGTCCATAACAAAACAAAAATAACTATTGTATTTCAACATGAATAAGGCCTACAAAACCTTTAGCTTGGGACCTCACACACAGTGGTATACCGATACCATTTTTTGGTTGATACTGATACCCATTTTTTGGTCGATAGCGATACTCCAATACTTGGAAATACCGATACTTTGACCGATACTACAACCTATACCGATACTTTCCAATTATATTAAATATGAAACCCTTATAAGCCTTACAATAAAATTATTCACTAATACATCTAATGATTTACCAATATTGACAATTAAGTTTTTGATTAGGAATAATAAAACTGCTCTTGCTATGTTGACTATTTTGTTGAGAAAAAATAACTAAAGGAAATCCATTCGATAGATAAATATTTCTAATCGTATTGCAACGTAATGCAGACTAGCTATGATGGCAACTGGTTCCAAAAGTGGACCAAACTAATCTCTCAAATCAATTCAAAGCAAAAATAATTCCAAAATAATTTCTCAAAACAAAAAGGGTTCTAAAAATAAACTCTCAAAACAAATCTTTCTAGACAGATCAAAACAAAAAAGGTTATCATTTTTGTGTTTTTCACATACAAAATACAAAATACGCAAACACGTAACCAACTATAAGATTATTTGTGAATTTTTCAAACACCTTAAATGGAAGAAAAATGCTAGATTCATAATGTACGGCAATTTACATGCTAAATTAAATAAAATTATTACCTTTGTAATATTCGACAATTTACAAGCTAAATTAAAATAGAATTTTTAGCTACTTCTGTATTAAATTTACAAAACTTAAGAATGCTCCTTCAACATTATTTATTTGGTTTAACTTTTGTTAGCCTGTCACATATTTTGAGAAATCAAAATGGGGTCAAACTATATAGGTTTTAGTTGTAAAAGTATAATAATTTGATGTTGCTACTGTGTTAAGCTATTCATAGCTTTCACTTACTGACCGTGACTCATCGGGAAATCATAGTAGTACATTCAGTTAACGGGCCTGATTTAAACGCTATAATAAACTGCAATCGAACACCAGCTTACGAAGTTTGTAGAGGTTTAGTTTGCTTCCCTTTCCATCAAAATAATAAAAATGAAATTTGTGTGAATCAGCAATGTGAGTTATTCACAACATATAAGACGTCCAAAGCTAAATATGAAAACAATAGCAATAATTAATTTTTCCATACACAAAACAGACCTCAACCATAAACAGACCTGTTGAACATAAAAATACAACATATTCCTTATAATGTATTTATAAGTACAGCAACAAGAGAGTCAACACAGGAGCTATATCTTACCTTTTGTAGATGTCAACATTCTCCCCCTAATAAATAATCAGCAGAAGCTACAAACATTTCTGAAAGATAGCTCAAAATTAGCTGCAATGCATTTCTCACAGGCATGCGTTCATCAGGGCCCCCAATGGGGAAGTTGAGTGTGGAGCGGACAGTCTGGGCACCATAGTACTTGTTGTTGGGGACGTCCAGCTCACCGAAGCTGTCACGCTCCTTGCGAACACCTTCCTTGCTGCTTGCACTCTGCAAATGGCCCAACAAAATCCACATTATTCTAAAACATATGTGTTTAAGAATAATCACTTCCTGTGTTTGAAGATGACAATTTACAAACATGTCAATCATTTGGAAAAGATTTTATGAAAAATGAAGAATCTTTGAGAACAGATTAGATTAAATGTTAGTTGAACCTCCCTAACCACAACAAAGGCAATCCAAAAAGAGAGGATGGAAGAAGGCACAATTCAAAATGGAGTCAAGGGAAAGCCAAATCTGTGCATAAGGTGCATAGAAACAGTGAGTTCAGAAAGAAGTTTATGAAACAAGATGAAAATTAAAAAAAAATAGGTGTTGAAAAACAGGACAACAGAGAACCAAAAAAGATGGTCCTTAACATAACAAAAACATTTTATTTCAACAAAAAGAAGGCCAACCTAACTCTCAGCTTAGGCCCTCACACATTTTCCTCCTGAGTGGGAGTGCCAATTCCCATAGATACCATAGTTGTATCCCCTGAGGGGTAACAGAAATACTATTGAAGGTGTAATGTGCAAGACATGAATTAAAGATGCTGGATTTTTTACTATATTAATTGCAGTTATTGGTTTGGATTTACTCATTTGTGAAAACTTTTACCCAAGACTACAGACGTATGTGACAGAGAAATAATTCAAGATTGAGGCAGCCAGAAAAGCATGAGAGAATGCCAGCTTTTGATTTGCTCTTTTTAATACCTATACCAACTGTAGCTAAGCACTGCAAATGCTGTAAGACATTAATTGCTGTAACTGATCTCAGGGCTTTGCTAACAAGAAGCAACTAATGTGTTATGACTGCTCTTGCAAACCAAAATTGATCCATGAATTGCAAGTAAAGCAACATTAACCAACAAACTCACCCATCTATAGGACATGATGCTTGATTGCTACTTTCCTTAAATTCATGATAGATCTAGTCAATGCTGAAGAGCATCTTATTAGCAGTACAGAGGACTCAGGGAACCTCATTATGCCCAGACACAATAGCAATTTGGAACTACATGAACCAGCCCAGCGCATATACGTGAACTATTTATGAAGTACAGATGACCCCCTGGTCCCAGGTTGCGTTTTTTTCCCGTTACGAATTGGAATACGAATTTTCTGTATCCCCTTATTACGGCATCAACAATTTTTTTTGCGTGGCCAAAGAATACCAAAATTCAAAACTTGGTGGTCGGTGTGGGTGCATATGAGTGTGCTAGCCTCTCACCACGCTCATACGTCACTGCATACGTCGCTAAGAAGCTTGTCTGTTATTGGTCAGTGTCCCGGCATCCCCAAGATACTGGCCGATATGCTATTGGCCTGCTATTTGACAATTTCATCTGACAATCCTAACTCCGGAAGGATTAATGTTGTATGGCAGGGGTCCACTGTACCTAGAAATTCTAATAAATACTATAACTTTGATTAGGATGATAATAAGATAATGATAATAGGTCATTAATATATTTTATAACAGAACAATCATAATGCCAATTTTATGCAGCTTTTCTTTCTGGACCAAAAGAATGAACTTTGATGGAAGCATCGCAGGCCTCCACTGACAATACCCTGTTCGACTAATATGCAGTCGACTACAGACGTATTCTTTTCTAATGATACATTGTGTTTTAAGCTAATTTTTTGTATCATTTATATCATCAAAATTCACATCATTTAAAAAATGAAACTTTCAGTTTTACAAAATGATCATTTAGTTTTTCAAAATAATGTTTGAAGTATTAGTAAATTGTTCTCGTCACCTGTACAGTACTCTGGATGGAATTAACTCATCGCTCTCCAACTAGAAAAAAGTGTTTTGGGCAAGTTCAGACCAGAAAAACAAATAGCCAAACAGAACTGAACTTTATAGAAGTTTTATGGCATCTTACAGCTGCTTTTGGCATGCTGCTGCAACCTGGCAGCTTGTATGCATTGCAATGCATGCAACTTCCCATGAAACAGTTATATTGTAAATACTATTTTTCTGTGGGATTGCAAAAATATTCATGACATTTTGCATCATATTTTGCAATACAAGACTATTTTTTCAAAAGAATTAGATGTTAACATCAAGTTGAAGAAAATCAATATTTTGCCAGTAAACTCAATGACCTGAAATTAAGCATTAGCTGTTAGGTATCAAAATGCAATAACTTCAGCCCATGACTTATTTATCTGAAATCACAACAGGAAACTTGAAGAGCTAATTGAATGATTTTCTTCTCAAACCCACATTTGTGACTGAAACATTCTGATCAATATTTTATTAGAATTATGCAAACTATGCTATGTTCCCCACTGGCTATTGCATCCTTCAAAATAATTATAGGCTGAAATATAGTAGTTATTAGGTGAAAGGTACAACTTTTTAATCCAAGAGTTTTTAATGAAAGTTTTTCCGTGAAGTTTGTTAGAACAAGTCCATAATATTTTTTTAAAAAAATTTATAAATTGCAATCACACAATATAACATATGACATGACAATTTTTTTTCAATCAAAACCAGTTAATGCATTTCGTTATGATAATTGGAAGTTACACAAATAGAAGATTTTGACACGCAAATTAAAAGTCTGCAGAGAATGTTTTCCTGAGTCACTGCTTTCTTGGTAGTCTAATATCAGGAAAATAAAATGGTTCCTATGATGCTTTCTATTTTCATTTAGTACAAATCTGATTACACAAAAAGTTAATTGAAAGTGAAATACCTTATAGCTGACATTTATTCTGAGAAGTTATGTTTAACACATTGACTCTGATTGTGCGGTTGCTTAACCCGCGAACTATAACTGGTCGCCTCATTTACCAGGCTCACTGGTTGCCAGACGTAAGGCATAACCCCAAGTTGTTATACACCAAAATGATCGTCTCAGCGAGTGCTACACAGCTGGAGCCAGAAACCCCCACATTGTGGGGGTTAAGGCAGAGCTCCAACCACTTGGAAGTTGGGAGGGGTAAGCACAGTCAGTGTGGTAAATGAGGCGACCGTGAGAGGGTGTGCGTGCGAACAGTCAGTGGCAGCCTCAGTTACCAGCGAAACTACTCAGGGCCTTATTTCGCAAAAATGGCAAATAAGACAAATCTGAAGTCAGTAGCGTGTAGAGCAGTATTTTATTCATATTGTGTGAAAATTACAAGTTTCGAAACACTATACTTACAGTAATATAACCAGACATGCAAACATGCATTTATGTAGGAACTAAAACGAAGAATGGATAACACTTAGTAGACATAAATGGTCATAACTTTTTTTCTAATTGTTGTAGAGGAAAAATAAAAACATCAGCAGGTTTGGAAGGATTTTCTGCATAAAATAGCAGTGAAAAACATTACATTGTTCCCATAACAAAAAAATGGCCATTGATCTCTTTGAAGCAATGTTGTGCAAAAATCTACGGAGTTTGACTCCATATTACAAAGAAACGGTTCAAGTTATCAAAAATCTGACAACATCAAAGTGTAAAGCAACATTTTTTACTCATTACTTTATATTTTTACATCTCTGCCTATTACGGTAAGTGAACAGGGAACGGCAGAGTAACGCGGGTAAATTGACTACTTTTCTGAGGGATGCGCGACCGTGCGCGGGTTAAGGTCAGTTTGGTTAGGCTAGAAGACTTTGTTTTAAAAACTGGCTTTTCTGCTCCAATACATTTTCAACCTTTTTGGAAAGTGTAAAGAATACACTTGAACCATAATGTATTACATTTTACTCCAAAATTTATTTTATAAATGGTAGCAAAATAGTTGAAATGTTATTTGCATATTCCGGTACTTAAGGGGAACGTCCGGACTCATTCTAGAAATGGCTCTCACGTGTGTTCTATGGGATCCAGATCTATGATATTTAGCATTGTCATGCTTCTCCGCATGACTGTGTAAGGAATATCGCTAAGGATCTGAATAATCGTCCGGCCAACGACTTATTCATAAATGATTCAAAAGACCAAATAATAAGCCTGATTTCTGCGAGAAAACATTGCAACGTTACGTCCTAGAACAATCGACTCTTCAGGAACAACGCCCAGACGTCGTCGATACGCGTTACGAACGAAGACGCTAAGAACCTCAACGGATGTCTTCATTTGCTTTAATTCATATGTTTAACATTGTTTTGTGGGGATTTTTATATAGTAATGAGGGCAAGGTTAATGATGTATGTTTTCTATTTGATAATAGGGATATATCACGTTCTTATTGGTAACCTTGTTAGGTCGATATTCAAACTTGGCACCTCAAGGGGGCGCCAAACGCGGTTACCTGAGGGAGAGTGTCAGTTGAGGCGAGGACACGATCACAAGCAGCCGCATACGAGTTTGTTCCTCTACCTTGGTCCAGTTGGGCTGAGGCTTGCCTCTTAAATTCACTACTCAAAGCCATCCTAGAATATCTGTGCCCTCATTCGCTCGAAAGTGATTAACTTCAAGAATACTCAACTGCAGTGCCAATAACGTAAATTAGAGATTGTGAACCTAGATTGCTAACTGTCGGCATAGCCCCAGCCATCAACCTGGTCTCTCTGCCCTCAACCAAACATGGCGACCTTGCTCCAGCGCGCCAGCCAGGCGACATTCAGACTGCGAGACCGATCTCCAAATCTCAAGATAAGTTTCCCTCTGATTTCATGTCAAATCCCAGTTCCCACTCAAGCTTCTAAGTATATTAGGATGGCGAGTGCGTAAGTCACGTTCATTCAATTAATGCGTATTTTCGATGATTAATGTCTCAATATTTTCCTGTGTTCAATATTGAATTTCTTTGATATTTCCTGTGTCTTTAATAACCCTCAGATAAATAGGAGGAAAGGACATGATGATTCAGAAGGAAAGTAATAATGTTTGAAGCCAGGAAACACGGCTAAAATGCACGATTAACTTATGGCCTTAAGCCGCTCGTAACGCTTACCGAAGATTGAATTAAATATTCATTCAGATAAAGATCTGAATTGGTGGCAGCTACCTTGATATTACCAAGTAGAAAATATATGAATAGTGACGAATAATCTTGATGTCACGACTTATAACAACATGAAAAATATCATGCATCGCAACATAGAATAACGGCAGAGAAAAATGAAGACCGTGACCTCAGCGAGATAAAATAAAGAGGGTCACGACATATGGCGGCTGAGCGTTGGGATTTGAGTTTTGCTTTAAATGTAAATGTTACTGTAGAACCTCATGCCAACCGAACTCACACCTCCGAATAAAAATATATACGTGCATTCAAACATTCAAATTTAAAAATTGATATTTGGCCGACTAAAAATAATTTCTTTATCTGAATCATCTTATCTCTCTCTTCCTAATGAATACTTATTTGCAGAATGTCATTTGGAACGATAAAGTAATGTTGTATTAATGTTTCATATTTCAATGTTGTCGATAGACTCATAATAGGTACGGATGTGCAACGCATCCCTTCATCAATTAATTTTAACTACCATGTATGTGGCATTTTCAGTACTATCCAACGTTAATACTGAGATGTAACAACACGCCATGTTGGAGACGAATATTGAATCGAACATTCTTGGCACCCAAGCCACAGCCTCGCGTACCCCTAGCCGATGGAAGGCCAAATGTAAACAGATCGCTCATTCGCCCGCAGGAATGGTCACAAAGCCACACTCAACAGCTTTCCATGATTCTAAACTTCAATAACGCGAACGATAAATGTTGTGAATCACGATTTTCTTAGTTTAGGCATGTAATATTTACGTTTTTCAAATGAAAAATAAATTTAATTACATGTGAGAACGTAAAGTTTTAATTATTTCATCATTACTGCGTGTAAAATTTCTTATTCGACGTTCATCAAACAAATTCCTGCGGATACCACGGCATAATTATGTCAATATCATGTGAATTTTTATTCAAAATTTAAATACTAATGATCAAAACCAGCTTATAGATAATTTTATTCCAATTTCCGGAGATAGCATTCATTAACAATTTTAAATGTGATATTTAAATACAATAGATTCAATTTAAATACCAAATGGCACAGTTTCAACTAGAATGAATGTAAACCAGAGGCGTTTGTCTGCTATTAGAGTTACTAGTTAGTTAAGGTTTCAAAATTTAATCACGATTCTTCGGAACAATTTCATTTTGGCGAATAATCTAAAGAATTAGATTTACTATTACTCTTAAAATAATTAGTTACCTGCGAGGTACGTCACATAATGATTCTAGCTATGAGCGATATGGATTAATAACATGGAAACAGCTGTGAAGTCACGATAATCCATAATCCATCTGAATAATACAGTGAATTGGTAATTCAGAAATTTAAAACTTCATAAGGGTGATGATTTGTTTCAAACGGGTTTATTCGATCACGACGATCTCATATTAATATGTTTGCGCATACATGTTCTACTGGTCCTGAACGTGACTATGAATTTCATTGCGTCGAGTTGGTTAAATTTAAATACTATGTATAATTTTTGTAATTAATATTTCTGTGTGGGGAAAATAGTTCAATTTGTTTCACTTTCATGTATTTCGATAATTCCGTAAATGTGTGTGTACTCGTAGGATGTAATTAATTTTAAACTTTGCGATCTATACTTAAATAATTTTTTTGAACCTTATGTTCTTTTCGTAATTTGCTTATAATAACGTAAAATTCAAACGTAGGATGCTTAAGTCTTTTTGTAAATACTTGGGAGTTTGAGGGGGAAGGCTTGATTGATGTGATGTAAGAGGGAGACTTGGGAAAAATTAAAGAAGAACATCAGAACAAACACTTAATGGGATTGACCTTTCAGGAGTGGTGGATGACATCAGCTGAGCGCGGTTGAACGCTTGCGCCGGCGCACCATCACTCGCCAGTCACCAGGAGTGGTGAGAGACTCAACCACAGACGCATCACGGTCGCCCTGCTCGGACGGCATCACTACTACGGGTTGGCCGCGCACACACGAACGCACGCTGCAACCCGCTCCATACTCCACCATCTACCTCGACGCTCGAAACACGACACGCAGCGGCAGATCTGAGCTCGCGCACCGACTCGTAGAAAACGAGTACGCGAAGAAAATTTCTTATCAGCAGACTGGGTCGACGACCGCGGCTAATTTTCTACTGAGGCACGGTGAATAGAAAACGACTGGCATTTTAAATTTAAAGGACAGCTCAACATTGGGATTTCAATCACGACTTCGGACGGATTCGACGACGACGGCTTCTGATGTGATCAACGACGATGAAAATAATACGGAGGCCCGGAAGAAAATCAACGTATCAACTCAAAGATCTCAGCATAAAGGCAGCGAATCCTACGCAACCCCAAAAAAAGATGATGAACTCCACGAGATAGTAGTCCACTTCGACCGACGACACACGGAATATTTTTCGGAGATCTCTATAAGACTTCTGCAAAGTGGTGGAGCAAGTCATGCAGCCCAGGATTATACGACTTGGGTGTATTTGGAAGTGTTCGCTACACTTCCGAGGGTTTTCACTCTCAAGGATTACTGCAGTGATCCACGCAACGGAGGGAGAAGTCGGTGTCATCTATAGGACACGGTTCTGCCCATAGGACGACTATAATGACTCCTTTATTTGACGACTCTGAATCAGCGCTCGCCAGAAGAGCAAACTCCAGTTGTAAGCATCTTGACTCTTCCCATGATCCACGCATTAAGGCGTCGGCTGCACGTGATGAGCAACGTCGAAGATAAGCCTTTCGAGCACAAGCAGGAGCTTGTGATTTGTTCGGCCACGGGGGATTGTCATGCTTCTCCGCATGACTGTGTAAGGAATATCGCTAAGGATCTGAATAATCGTCCGGCCAACGACTTATTCATAAATGATTCAAAAGACCAAATAATAAGCCTGATTTCTGCGAGAAAACATTGCAACGTTACGTCCTAGAACAATCGACTCTTCAGGAACAACGCCCAGACGTCGTCGATACGCGTTACGAACGAAGACGCTAACGGAAGATGCTAAGAACCTCAACGGATGTCTTCATTTGCTTTAATTCATATGTTTAACATTGTTTTGTGGGGATTTTTATATAGTAATGAGGGTAAGGTTAATGATGTATGTTTTCTATTTGATAATAGGGATATATCACGTTCTTATTGGTAACCTTGTTAGGTCGATATTCAAACTTGGCACCTCAAGGGGGCGCCAAACGCGGTTACCTGAGGGAGAGCGGCAGTTGAGGCGAGGACACGATCACAAGCAGCCGCATACGAGTTTGTTCCTCTACCTTGGTCCAGTTGGGCCGAGGCTTGCCTCTTAAATTCACTACTCAAAGCCATCCTAGAATATCTGTGCCCTGATTCGCTCGAAAGTGATTAACTTCAAGAATACTCAACTGCAGTGCCAATAACGTAAATTAGAGATTGTGAACCTAGATTGCTAACTGTCGGCATAGCCCCAGCCATCAACCTGGTCTCTCTGCCCTCAACCAAACATGGCGACCTTGCTCCAGCGCGCCAGCCAGGCGACATTCAGACTGCGAGACCGATCTCCAAATCTCAAGATAAGTTTCCCTCTGATTTCATGTCAAATCCCAGTTCCCACTCAAGCTTCTAAGTATATTAGGATGGCGAGTGCGTAAGTCACGTTCATTCAATTAATGCGTATTTTCGATGATTAATGTCTCAATATTTTCCTGTGTTCAATAGTGAATTTCTTTGATATTTGCTGTGTCTTTAATAACCCTCAGATAAATAGGAGGAGAGGACATGATGATTCAGAAGGAAAGTAATAATGTTTGAAGCCAGGAAACACGGCTAAAATGCACGATTAACTTATGGCCTTAAGCCGCTCGTAACGCTTACCGAAGATTGAATTAAATATTCATTCAGATAAAGATCTGAATTGGTGGCAGCTACCTTGATATTACCAAGTAGAAAATATATGAATAGTGACGAATAATCTTGATGTCACGACTAATAACAACATGAAAAATATCATGCATCGCAACAAAGAATAACGGCAGAGAAAAATGAAGACCGTGACCTCAGCGAGATAAAATAAAGAGGGTCACGACAGCATACGTTTGTATTTTTGATAGGGCTATAGGTGCATATTTCAGACTTTTTTCAATTTTTGAACTAATTGCCAAGAAAATTGAGATAAATGGATGAAAAAATAGGATATTTTCAATAGCTATCTCCTTCGAAAGTTATTATCATAGAGCAATGATTTAGGTTTCATTGAATGTGCAAAATTTTGCTGCATAGCTGGACGTGGGCTTTTTACTAAATAGGCAATGGTTTATTTTTTTAAAAATTCAACTTTTTTTAAAATTTATGCACTTTCCCCATAGATTTTTCAATGTAACTAAAAATTTACTGTGAATTTCTAAACGAGCCCATGTCCAGCTATGCAGCTACATTTTGCGCATTCAATGAGACCTAAACCATTGCTCTACAATAATAACTTTCGGAGAAGATAGATTTTGAACTTTTTACTTCCACCTGTTCAGGAGGCCCATTTTCCTACAATTTTTCATGTTTTTCCTTTGCAAGCTAAATTATTTAGAAAAATTGACGCGGTTGACGTTCTGAAAGCTTTCTGAACATATGAATATCTTTTCTTGCAAGTTTTTTGTTTTTTCTTGAAGGAACTGGTACCACAGGTATCACAAATATGTATGGAACTATGTAGAAATGTGTATCCCTGATACGCATCACCGCTCCTGAAGCGCACGCTGCGGCATCCTTCTCGACGTGCTACACCCTTCCCACTCACTTTGTTTCCCACTCTCACGGAGCGAAAAATGTAGCTTTGCTAGATTGTTAACTAAGGAGTTCTGTGTTGAATTGACCAACAAAACAAAATCCAAATAAATCTGGATTATGTCTAATGCAATTACTGTCCGGCACTAACAGCTGCATTAGAATCCAGCCCCCTTCTCCCACATATCTTCTATCACAAAGCCCAGAACATTCTGAACCTTTTTAAGGTTGTAAATAAGGACTGACTTTTGAATTGAATAAAGCAATAAAAACCACAGGAAAACAATTTTCAGGGGCATGGCATGTGCACTTGCTGGTCGGCGCCAGCTGCTGATTGGCCCCCCCCCCCCCCCCTACCCTTACTTACAGTGCTCAGATCGTTCTGGAAATTTGACAGCTTGTGACGTAAGCATATCTCTAGCAAATAAAGCAATAAAAAATTCTGGTTTTGGTACAGAGGTTCCCATTAAATGAACAATTGGTCAATATTGAGTTTAACCCGTTCATCGAAATTAGAACTTCCGTTCAGAAGAATCACTAAAAGAACATATTTAAAAACGTTTTATATGAATGAAATTCTGCTCGCTGATGCGTTATTTTTGAATTATTCAACTTTTTGAAGTTATAGGAACAGTGCTCATGAAATAGATTTCCCACGCAAAAGGAGAGGATGTTCCAACAATGACGCAAGTGCGCGAAGCGAGGGAAAGTAATTGCTTTTGCAATATATATGGCGTAATTGATTATTTTCCGACCAAGCAGAGCCTGAGCTCACTACTAAGATGTTTTAGTAAACACAATAAAGGTTATGGTCAATGTTGAGTTTAGGGGATCCAAGGAAATTAAAAATTTTATTCTTAAGAATCACTAAAGGAACCCATTTAAAAACGTTTTACATGAATGACAGTCTGCTCGCTGATGCGTTATTTTCGAGTTATTCAACTTTGAAGTTATACGAGCGTCGTTCATGAAATGTCAAACAGTCATTCGCGTGCCAAAGGACAGGATGTTCCAACAACGCAGCAAGCGCGTCAAGCAGAATTTAATTAATAACGGAAGCTAACCTCTTATTACAAAGGTAAACAGATTGAGTCTTAAGGGGGAACCACAGTTCTTCTAGTGAAAATTATAAATAAAGGTTCTAACCCACCCATTAAGGTGACGTCCATTTATATCACCCTAATGGGTGGGTTAGAACCTTTATTTATAATTTTCACTAGAAGAACTGTCGCTCCCCCTCACGACCTAACCTGTTTACGTTTGCAATAGGGGGTTAGGTTCCGTTATTAATGATTTTCCGCTTGGCGGGCTCGCTTCCTTTGGTGCGCGAAAGCCAACTTCAAAGTTGAATAATTCAAAAATAACGCATCAGCGAGCAGAATGTCATTCTTGTAAAACATTTTCAAAGGGGTTCCGTTAGTGATTCTTTGGAATAAAATTTTTAATTTCCTTGGATCCCCTAAACTCAATATTGACTAAGGTTACCACCCAAAAATATTAGTGGGACTGGAATAGTGAAGACTTCAATCGATATGCACTCTTCAAGATGGCAGCGACAGTAGAACATAAGCAAAACTGTGGGAGTGAATACCGTAGATTTAATATTAGAATATTTTTCTAACGTAATATTTTTGGATGAGAACCTTTATTGTGTTATAAAATAAAACATCCCAGAAGTGGATTCAGGCTCTCTGCAGGCTCCGCGGGGTTGGCAAATAATAAATTATAAAGTACCCAAATGTACTCTAACAGCTCCCGCTAAAGCACAAACTTACTGGAATTGGTATGGAAAACGAAAATTTCAAGTTGAATAACTCAAAATAATGCATCAGTGAGCAGAATTTCATTCATGTAAAACGTTTTTAAATGTGTTCCTTCAGTGATTCTTTGGAACGTAATTTTCGATTTCCGTGAACGGGTTAAACTCAATATTGACCAAACAATTTACCTAGTGGTACACATATGTGCCACTTTGGAGTCAAAGTTTTAAAAACTTTTCTAACAAAGAAGTATACACAATTCATCAAAAATTGAGAGCAATCAGCATTTAAATAGTTAGACAATTAGTATTAGCAGGAATTTGACAATATTAGCAGGAATTTCAATTAGTATGAAAATATTGTCAAATAATACTGCTTTCTGAATATTTGTGCTTAAGGGCACGGTTCGGGTCTATTTTCAGATTATGGTCATTTTTCAGTTTATAAACTCCTCTTATAGAGATTTTTCTTGCGCATCCAACGATATAATTGGCTCTCAAGTACGTCAATTGGTTAGTCTTCTGGACGGGGTAAAAGACGCGCACTAGTGTGACCTTGGGGTGCGCCAATGGATGGGTGACCTCCCTCTTCCCTCCCCATTACGAGCCAGTATTGCAGGGTGCGTACAGGCTCTGAGGTTCAAAATTCCACTACTTTTTCATGACTTTTTATGCCAACCAAATCACATTTTCACTACCTCTCTCTGCCCAAAATAATGTCACACAAAGTTAAATTGCAGCACAATAAATGTATTGTAGTCATAAACTTCACAGAACATTCATCATTACTTGCAGGTCTTGTTTTCATAAATGTGTAAATGATCATCACAACACCAAACAGTCATGCTGGACAGTTCAATTGCATCTGCTATGCATTTGCCAGTGCATTAAGTTTGTCATTAATTTCCGCATTCAGCCCCTTGAGTTGTTCTTGCTTGTCTTTGGCTGATTTCCTCAATGCATTTGACTGATGGCGATGAAGTAGAGGTACTAGCAGACTCTGGTACTGCTGGCACGGTGTCACTGCTCTCAGTCTGAGCCTCCGAACTGCCCTCAGCAGGCGTCGGAGGATCGGTCGATGGTTGGGAAGTCACGAAAAAATCCCCGATCTTCGGGTTGGCAAGTCTCGTCGTGTCGTGATCTACCACGACGTAACGATCTTTCGAAAGGAGGGACGCCTCAATAATTTGAAATGATAGGAATCAGCCTGAGGAATGCGGAGGTCGCTGGCGGGTTACTCATTTCAACAACTTCGCATCAACCTCAAGAACAACATTAACTGTCAAAACTGCAAGCTCAGCACTCCGGAGTCCGGGTAGCAACTGCGGCTCGCCTGACGACAGCATGGCAAGGGCCACCAACGGAAACTGTAGCTGCGTATGATGACCACCGTTAGATGATTCAATCAGCGGCGGCAATTTTAACGGATATTATCCCTATTTAAGGAAGGACCGAGAGTTAGGAGGGATCAGATCTTCATCATAGAACACCGAGCTGCCACAGAGAGAAGCTGCTATCCATAAGTCAACCAGCCTTTGGGCTTGGTTCTGTCTTTGCTTTATAATGTAAACCAGTGTAAATTACGTACATCTCTTTAACGTAAATCTAAGCAGTCACGGAGCACTCGTTAGTCATCATCCTGGAATCTACAACAACTAAGATGAGTTCTATTCTGTGCATATTCCCATTTAGCATGTTCGTACTGATCCTCCCTGTGCATAGGTTTATATAGGAATATTTTCTGTATTGTAAAAGTAGGTGCGTTAAATTCTTTCCATTAAATGTGTCGTTTTTCATATGTCGAGATTAGGGAATAAATGATTGATGTCAACGCCTTATAAATTTCCCGTTATATAGGAGAAAGTTGTCGAAGCTGTTGGAGATATATTTCATCACGCTACCATTTAATTTGATTTGCAATTTATATGCTCATTAATCATAATACAGACACTGAAACGTCTTTGCAATCTAAAATAAATAATTATGATCTTAATCATGCCTATCAAAAGAGAGCAAAATGACTGAAACGACGATGGAAAATAGAGTGAACAACAGAAAAATAGCTCCATAACAAAATGGCGGCTAGCGGTGGGGGATATTTTATTCGTGTAAAAGTATAAATTTCCCTTGCTCACTCCCTCCGAAATAAATAATTAAAGCTCGAGCCTTACCACAATAAAATTGAATATTTTAATCTCTAACAGATTCGATAACGCATCTTAAACTGAACCCGTTACATAACTCAAAGTTTAGGATGTACGTTAGGATATTTGTGTAATCTAATATTTCATGTATGTGTATGCTAAAATTCTAATTCATTACTGTGAACCTATTATTTACAATGCATTTAAATTTCCCCATTTACCGTTAACCTTCTTGTTTTGATAGCCAATTAAACTTTATTTATATATCAACCATTAGTAGATGTGCATTGATCATTACGAGTGAATTCTTTTAATATGTTAAACCGTTGGATTTGGTTGGATCTGATGATCTAAATGTATTTTTTGATCTGAAAACATTCAATTACTAAATGCCAATTTGACATCACAAATCATTCAAATAATTATTATATGGAATAACTGCACTTCAATGATTTGGTTATGTGAGATTTAGGATATGACGTGGTAACATTTTACCATTCTACTGTGCAACCAACCCTAGACCATTTTGTTTTCCGAGTGCCCAGACAACAACGATTGCAGTAGACTCCTCATATTCCCCAATTTATGTTAAATATTTAACTGGAGACATCTAAATTTGAATTCAAATTTCTATATACCAAATGACACCTTTAAAAATTTGAATGATAAATTGAAATTTTCTTTAATTTAAGTTAAATGATTATATTAAATAAAACATCTATTTGAAATTCAATCATTTTTAAAACGCTAAACGAAATTCATTTTAGAGGTAAAATTTCATTCAATCAGAATAATATTAGTGTGATTGAGATTATACTTCACGGTGCAAAAATTACATATATATCAAACATGCTCATGCAAAGAATGTTTCATAGTATTTCATTTTGATGTGTGTCTAATTACAATAACAAT
This sequence comes from Morinoia aosen, assembly GCA_030386875.1. Taxonomy (NCBI): domain Eukaryota; kingdom Metazoa; phylum Arthropoda; class Malacostraca; order Amphipoda; family Talitridae; genus Morinoia; species Morinoia aosen. The sequence continues at coordinate 26,290,691 of CM059557.1, read as the reverse complement.
GCATTATTTTACCATGAATTCACCACGTTATAGTGAACGTTTCTGCGTGAACGAATGACTGTTCAGATGTAATGAAAAGAAAGGTTCAAGACTTGAGCTAGGTCTCTGAACCGGAGCCAGGATGCATTAAGCTTACTATTTTGAAAACAACCTCGGCCTGGCTTGCTACCTTCAGTGACTAACGCCCTCGCTCTCTTACAATTCCTTATCGCTCTACATTACTGCATTTCAAAGATTAATGACTTCCTCTGGAGCACTCTGCTTCGCACAGCAGTAGCCTTGCTGTGGTATTAAGAAACTGATGTGTAGAATTTCAACTGAGAATATGATGCTTAAATGCTTTAGATTTGCTGTAATATATAAAGATATGATAGATAAGTAACGTGAATATACAGTAATTTTATTAATCCCATTTAAAATTTTGAATTTACATGTTACATAAAATTTTTTTTTCACGATTTAAATAATTATACTTCATGCCCATCAAAATATTCCTTCATGAAAAGGACGTCTTGACATATTAAATTATCTCAACATTAGGATGAGGGAATTTGTGAAATGTAAAATCGATCATTATAGACATACGCTTGATATTAATTTAATCGCAGGAGTACATTGTCATTTGACGTACTCAACGTGAATGTACTACTAGATAAATTCTATTTCTCTTGCTGTGAATCATTTAGGTTATAACGTACTCAACGTGAATGTACTACTAGATGAATTCTATTTCTCTTGCTGTGAATCATTTAGGTTATAACGTACTCAACGTGAATGTACTACTAGATAAATTCTATTTCTCTTGCTGTGAATCATTTAGGTTATAACGTACTCAATGTGAATGTACTACTAGATAAATTCTATTTATCATGCTACGAATCATTTAGGTTATAACGTACTAAACGTGAATGTACTACTAGATAAATTGTATTTCTCTTGCTGCAAATTATTTAGGTTATAACATACTTAACGTGAATGTACAACTAGAAAATTCTGTTTTCTCTCGCTGAGGATCAAATTTAGGATATAATGTCATTTACAAATAATGGAGTAAAATAGGTTAAGTTCTGTGTGCCCTTATGTGAGCACAGAGAGGATAGTATGAAGTGAGATGCTGGGTTTGTGTATGAGAATGGAAGCTTGTCTGGAACGAATGAAATAACAAGACCACCAAATAACCAAAACTAAAAATTTCAGCTGCTGTCCACGGTGTGGCTGCCACGAGCACACTGCCGCAGCCCACACACATGGCAGGCTTCACGTTCACATGGTCCGCAAAGTGTCGACGCAGCGTACGGACAGTAACAACAACAACAACAACAGCAGCTGCAGCTACTCTCACCCGTACTATGATGGGCCCAACGTAAAAACAGCTGGCTTCGGTCTAGACAGCATCCGGTGAGAAGAGGAAGGAATCCAATGCGGCATCGAAGCTCCAGGATCTACCAACACACGGATGAAGAAGAAAACGACTACGGCGAAGATTATTGGGTATCTTCCAGCGACAATTCGACATGACCTCATAGTTGTATTAATCAAATCCCGTCCTAAAAAGAGATCGTGTATGACGAAGCACGGTTTGAAGATGTTCCTCGAAACAGAGATTACAAAGATCTTTTTCTTTCCTATATGGATGCAAACTGGGTGCAATCGAGGCAACCGGAGCTCTACGTGCTCCGCGTCATTTCTTAATGGAATTTTTACTCCATTGAATATCTTCTAGAGATATTCTGCGTGCTGGAGGAGCCTTCGCAACGTCTCTGCGGGGACCATCGTTTGCCAAAAACGTACGTAGGACGTAGCCTTGTTTGAAGACTCCGTTTCAGAGTTCGAGAGATGAACAAATCCAGTTTAACGCCGCCTTCAGATTGCCTTGGATGGACTATGTGGAGATTATAAAAAAGAACTGATCCTTTGGTCAGCATACGTCTGCACGTAAATACTGTATGGAACCATCGTCGATCAGGAGATCGAATCTTTTGAATGACGACGCGGAGATTTGTCCTGATCTACCACGATGTAATGATCTTTCGAAAGGAGGGACGCCTCAATAATTCGAAATGATACGAATCAGCCTGAGGAATGCGGAGGTCGCTGGCGGGTTACTCATTTCAACAACTTCGCATCGACCTCAAGAACAACATTAACTGTCAAAACTGCAAGCTCAGCACTCCGGAGTCCGGGTAGCAACTGCGGCTCGCCTGACGACAGCATGGCAAGGGCCACCAACGGAAACTGTAGCTGCGTATGATGACCGTTAGATGATTCAATCAGCGGCGGCAATTTTAACGGATATTATCCCTATTTAAGGAAGGACCGAGAGTTAGGAGGGATCAGATCTTCATCATAGAACACCGAGCTGCCACAGAGAGAAGCTGCTATCCATAAGTCAACCAGCCTTCGGGCTTGGTTCTGTCTTTGCTTTATAATGTAAACCAGTGTAAATTACGTACATCTCTTTAACGTAAATCTAAGCAGTCACGGAGCACTCGTTAGTCATCATCCTGGAATCTACAACAACTAAGATGAGTTCTATTCTGTGCATATTCCCATTTAGCATGTTCGTACTGATCCTCCCTGTGCATAGGTTTATATAGGAATATTTTCTGTATTGTAAAAGTAGGTGCGTTAAATTCTTTCCATTAAATGTGTCGTTTTTCATATGTCGAGATTAGGGAATAAATGATTGATGTCAACGCCTTATAAATTTCCCGTTATAAAGGAGAAAGTTGTCGAAGCTGTTGGAGATATATTTCATCACGCTACCATTTAATTTGATTTGCAATTTATATGCTCATTAATCATAATACAGACACTGAAACGTCTTTGCAATCTAAAATAAATAATTATGATCTTAATCATGCCTATCAAAAGAGAGCAAAATGACTGAAACGACGATGGAAAATAGAGTGAACAACAGAAAAATAGCTCCATAACAGTCGTCTGAGCTTTCACGTTCTTGGCATGCTTTGTTCCTTTTGCATGACTCCTCACCGCCGCTATTCCATTGTTGGCGATGTCGAACTCCGACTCGCACGCGGTGCAAACCGCCATTGTTTTCAGTTTGGGATGCGGTGCTATCCATTGTTGAAAGTCTTTGTCTCGCAACCACAAGTTGTTGAAAGAACAACTGCCTGGCATGACGATAATTCCTCAGCTCAGTCTCGGCACCGTAACTCTAGTCACACACACACGGGATGGTCAAGACCGATGATAAAAACTCAGCTCAAAAATGTTCAACAGTGGCGACAGGTCAACAATGGTCCGAGCGAGCGCGTGTCTTCAGTCACACTGAGCGCGTTTGGTTTCACGTGACGCCTGAGAACCAATCAAAATCGCGGACACTAAAGACGTAGCTGTATCAACCAATCAGAGCCCAAGTAACACTCGACGGTTACTGACAACGAAACAGTAAACGGAACCAAATGGAACGAAAATTTTCAACAGTAAAATTTTCTTTTCACGAAAATCCTAAAATTTCATGACTTTCAATGACCATTTTTAAAATTCCACTACTTTCGAGGCCTTGAATTTTATTTTCGAAATTCAACTACTTTCCATGCTTCTCCATGCCTGTACGCACCCTGGTATTGAGTGTTTCTCTACTGGAATAGCAAGAGAGTTCATTCATGGCCTAACTTGAAATGCTTTTGTACTCTAACGAAACATCCTATCACTCAGTGATAAATTATGATGGTGTAATTGAGTGTTTGTTTCGAGTCCGGCTGCTTGAGTCATCAGCTAATTAGCTGGCTATGTAAACATAAACGCCTCCCGGAGTTTTGAAGCTACAGGAATGGCAATTATATCAATCGAAAGGGCTTAAAAAGAACTACTAAGCAATACAGGTTTTTGAAAAAAAATTTAGTCAGCATTGAAAAAAAATAATTGTTAAAAAATTAACCTTGTTCTGAAACTTATATTTATTGACTTTTGATATGGATCCTTACCCACTGTTTTGAAGGTACACAAGAAGGTACAGAATCACTGATAAGACTCAATTAAAAAATTAGTACAGAACGAAAAAATTTTTTTGGAAAAATGGCTTTTCTGAATACTCACCTTCTTGATTTTTGAAAACCTACTCCTCCCACAGTTTTGAAGGTACAGAGATGGCAAGCATACCAATCAATAGCGATTGAAAAGGAAAATAGATCCGGTGCAAAAGTTTTTTTTTAATTTCAATTCACCTTGAAAATTAGAAGCAAATTATTAAAAAAAGTGGAAAAAGAGGTCATTTTTGGGGAAAAAAGTTCTCAAAATTCAAAAAATCAAATAATCGAAAAACTTTTGCACTGGATCTCTAGACAAGACAATTTGCTATCTAGAGAATATTTCCTGAGTTGTGTGAGTTGAAAATTGTAGGAGGAGTAGGGTTTTCCGCAACACATGTTTTTTCATGTTTTTTTTTTAAAATCTTATTCACGTACGGTTCCGAAAAATTCACACAAATCAAAAAGTTATTAATAACAATATACATTGACGGTAGATATCTCAGAAAAATCTACCAAGAACTTACAGACTTTTTTTTACCCCAAACCGTCCCCTTAAGTGATGAGCATGTGATGACAGATCAGTTTTTCATTTTCCCATCTAGATCTTGTACATGACCAAATGAAGCCAATACATAAATCTTAAGGATACCCTCAAGCTTATGAGTTACACTAGTCAGAGGGAGGAATTGTAGATCAATATTGACCAAAACATAAGGCAACTCAAAATTTACCATTAAAAATAATCAGTTTACATATATTCAAAACTTGGCTATCACCAGCAACATCTCCTAAGAAGAGAGGTATACAAGCTACTGTCATAGAAATTGTACATAATTTGACACTTTAGAAAGAGAACAATATTTACTGATTTGAGAAGCATATTGCTTCATTTCAAATTGAAAATTTACACCTTATAATCAAGATTCTAGATAAGAATATGAAAATTTTGTCAAACAGTAGAGATGATATATTTTTTGCAATATTTTGTCCTTTCCCAGAAACAGGGCGGCGGATTAACTGAAACTTTTAAATAAATTTACCTTTATGGAAGATATTTCTTTGGCTACTGCAATGACACTTTCTTTGGTCATTCCTCCATCGGCGAATGGTTTTCCACGGTTTGCAATTTCATGAGCCAGACGAGAGCTGGCAAGAGTCGCAGCCTCTTGTTCAGTGTTGACTTGCATCAACAAAGAGAGATGCGATTTTAACCTGAGCTTCAAAGCTTCAAATATTTCTGTTCGCAAACTTGCTGTATATTTTGAGTAATTTTGGGAATGATTCGTTTCATAATGACGTTTAATGTTATATTCTTTGAGAACAGCTATGGTTTTATTACAAATCAAACATAGCACCTTATTGCTTGATTCAATCACAAAATATTGATACTTCCACTGATCTTTGAATGTTCTGCATTCACTGTCTACTTTTCGCTTCTTCTCCATGCTGGTTAATCACACACAGAAGCAACAAGTCAAATCAAAATACTGATACGTATGAGCGACAGTCAGTTCAAATGCATCTTTTAACCGAAGTTACGCACCACTGTATTTTACAAGATTCACTGCCTTCGCCATCCCTTGGCAGAGTGAGTCGTGGTCGCACCATTAGTCTTTAATTAATAATGTCATTACAAAGTGAGAAAAATTCACTTGAACTCACTTGAACCAACAAGGCAATTCACGAAGGCTTACTTGTTTATAACGCTTTCAAAAGTACAGCTAGCGCCATCTGTTAGCAATAGAGGGTTCTACCACTACCTATTCCCGCTTTTAACCACTAGATGTCGTCAAGTGTCACGGCCGTCACAATACACAATGGCAAATGAACTATCGAATACAACAGGTGTATGCTGGCTAAGCGTGCGATCTCGGCGACTAATCTGGAAATAATAGATAATGGCAGGAAAATTAAGACGGTTTTTACCCTTAGATCTTACTGGAGTAGTCAGCATAGCCCTATGGCTGGAAAGTTTGGAGACCCCTGATCTAAAACACAAACGCGAGTGACAATTTTTATAAGGAAAAATATTAAAAGTTTCTCTCTGACATTTGCACACAAATGAAGCAATTATCCACAATAAAGAAGATTCTAATAGAACACTTTTGGAATTGAAATTTTAGCTGCTTGTGAAGAATTAATATATATATATATATATTTCTACTGCTTCTCTATCATAAAAAACTTTGTGACAGAACAATCATTTTGAATTGTGTGGAAAGAATTGGATTAGCCAAATTTATCAAGCATTAAAATTAGCTTACAATCCTTGTAATTAAACGCAAATTTTATACTTGATTGTTCTGGAATTAACACAAACGCAGCAGCAGTCACCAAGCAACACCTAGAAGCACAATTTAATGGTTTTGACAACTCTAGTTCAGTAATAACCTCAACAAAAATGAATGCTGAAATACCACATGTAAATTACAGAAAAATAATTTCAGTTCTCATTGATACACAAAGACTGTTAACCCATCTCATAGTTGTTGTATAGGTTCTACATAAATTAAAGGTTCAAAATTCCATTTTTATGTGATGCAACTATTCTAATTGAAGATCAAACCAGGAGTAGGAGCTTACATGAGCAACACTATTTCCCATAACCATGTTAAACGTATGAGAAGGAGGAAGGATGAACTTCGAACTCCAACACAAAATTGTTGGTACAGATTTAATTTAGTTAATTGTAATTCAGTTTATATAATTGTATTTTGTACTTTTTGAGTTTTTACTTTGTTAATTAATAACTTTTGGCAAGTTTTGAATGATAGAATTGATATTTTTGGTAATTTTTTTAGCTCTGAAGTTATTAGGAAGTCTGTTTTAGGCTGTAGAAGAGACTGATAAGGAATTTGGTGAACCAAGACTCAATTATCCTTCTTTTTGAGTAACAGTGATTCAGATTTCAGTTTTTCAATTAGAGGATCAAATCTAGTAAAACTTAGCTTTGGATCAAGATATTGGATAATATTGCAGTGGGGAATATTTACTTTACTGATTTGTAGCCTATGCATTGCACAACTGAAAGTCCATTTGATAGCCTACCTTGACTTTGTGATGTTTTTCTATTCAACTTAAACATTTGGTTCTGTCACTGAATATTAATGCATAAATAAAATGAAAAGTAAATTTGTTCATGTTTCATTGAATGCTCACTTGTCTACCTTAAATATGAATAGTTAAAAACAATTATTGCAATTGCATCATGAATCAGGATATCTAGAAAATTACAACTGCTTACAAATTTTGTAATCTGTTAACACTAACACCTCATAAATTCACACAAAAGAGAAGTTAGTGATAAATATGGAGAAGAATTTAGCTGAATTTTTCTATAATCACTACATAATCCATTAAAACTTGTTCAGTGCAAAAATTACGGTCAATATTTACTTTAATGCACTCACGGAAATTGAAAATTCTGTTCCAGAGAATTACTAAAGGAGAACACATTTAAAAATATTTTACAGAAATGATATTTTACTTGCTGATGCATAATTTTTGCATCATTAAACTTTGAAGTTATAAAAACATGGTATATAACAGTGAAGAAACGGACATGTAGATATCCTGTAATATGGTATTGATGCCATGATAGGTTAGGTAACGTTAGGTTAGTTGAAAAACAAACCTAAATAAACTTTTATAACTTAACCCGCGCACGGTCGCGCATCCCTCAGAAAAGTAGTCAATTTACCCGCATTACTCTGCCGCTCCCTGTTCACTTACCGTAATAGGCAGAGATGTAAAAATATGAAGTAATGAGTAAAAAATGTTGCTTTACACTTTGATGTTGTCAGATTTTTGATAACTTGAACCGTTTCTTTGTAATGTGGAGTCAAACTCCGTAGATTTTTGCACAACATTGCTTCAAAGAGATCAATGGCCATTTTTTTGTTTTGGGAACAATGTAATGTTTTTCATTGCTATTTTATGCAGAAAATCCTTCCAAACCTGCTGATGTTTTTATTTTTCCTCTACAAAAATTAGAAAAAAAGTTATGACCATTTATATGTCTACAAAGTGTTATCCATTCTTCGTTTTAGTTCCTACATAAATGCATGTTTGCATGTCTGGTTATATTACTGTAAGTATAGTGTTTCGAAACTTGTAATTTTCACACAATATGAATAAAATACTGCTCTACACGCTACTGACTTCAGATTTGTCTTATCATTTGCCATTTTTGCGAAATAAGGCGCACCCTTGACTGGGCGCACCCTGAGTAGTTTCGCTGGTAACTGAGGCTGCCACTGACTGTTCGCACGCACACCCTCTCACGGTCGCCTCATTTACCACACTGACTGTGCTTACCCCTCCCAACCTCCAAGTGGTTGTAGCTCTGCCTTAACCCCCACAATGTGGGGGTTTCTGGCTCCAGCTGTGTAGCACTCGCTGAGACGATCATTTTGGTGTATAACAACTTGGGGTTATGCCTTACGTCTGGCAACCAGTGAGCCTGGTAAATGAGGCGACCAGTTATAGTTCGCGGGTTAACAACTTAAAAAAAATTTGACTTAGCTATCCTGATAGTTTCCCGCCTAAGTACTGCGCGTGTTCCAGCAATGCAGATCCAACGCAGCTGACTAGATAATGTTATTCTTACCTGAACGTAATTCATGTTATACCTTGAAAATTATGCATCAGCAAGTAAAATGTCATTTATATAAAACATTCTTAAATGTGCTCCTTTAGTGATCCTTGAAACCAAATTTCTAAATCCTATGAGCCACCAGTGGTACCGGGAGGGATTATAAATAACCAAAGCTTAATGAAGGCACTATATAGTTAATGTTTGCTATTTTTAAAACTGCTTGCAACAAATGACGGTGAATTCAAGTTGAATATTGAACTTTAGTGTAACCTATGGTGGTTATTGTGTTGAAGTAACTATTGATTAAAATTACAATGACTATTGTTATATATTAAAATATGCGTTGTTCTAAGATGAGACTGGTTTTTGTGGGTTGGAACTCCGGACAGTATTGTTACGGGTCTTGTGCTTGCGTTCCCCCAGCACAGCACGTTAGAGAGGCAGTCCGTAACTGAAAGCCGCCCAGTACACTGTGTTTCCTTACTCCTGCCTCTGTAGTTTAAGGCCACAGATTAGTTCACTGGCCGGAATTTGGCAAATTGTTTTATTGCTTAAATCCGTAGAACAATGCATAGTTAATATACAGTAAAAAATCTGGAACCATCCGAAGCACCTAAGGCGGGTTAACGGGAGGAGGAGCGGCAGGAGGGAATTGTATGGCGCATCAGCGCTCATATTCCAAATCATTTCAGCTAGTTTTCGCTCACTGACTGTTCATTTCTAAAGATATGTGTATTTATCATTCAGCTGTTCAAGATTGTTTACGATTTGGCAACGTTGGTGCTCGTTATCTCCCATAAACCTCCCCCACTCCTTTCTGTTCTGTAGCCAAAAAAAAAGACTGCTGGCCAGGGAGGAGCTCAGTATGACATGAATACCGAAGCAATTACAATGTCAAACAACAAGCTGAATCTGCCTGTCAAGCTGGCACTGCATCTGCTAATTTTAGGTAGGACGTGTTAACACTGAGCCTCACGCACGCATCTCTCAGTGCCTGGCCCCTGGTACCACTTGTTGACCGGTTTCTTCAAGGAACCACAAAAGACATTGATAAAAGATAGCAAAAGTCAAGTTAATATATCAGAGTAGCTTTCACTACGTCAACCGCAGCTTTTCAAAGCAATATAGCTTGCAAATTTATAAGAACTGTTTTTCAGTATTAAAATGCATTTTCTGAGCAATGCAAATGCTAATATTCAAGCTATCTATCTCAGAAAGTTGTCACTGTAGAGCAATGATTTAGGTATCAGTGGATGCGCAAAAAGTTGCTGCGTAAAAAGTCAGAGGATTATTTTGAAATTCATAATAGTTTTCAAGTTACATTAAAAATTTACAGAAAATGAATGATTTTTAAAACGAATAGGGCATATTTGAAGTTTCATAAAAACTAAACTATTGTAAATTTCAAAATAATCCTCAGACTCTTTATGCAGCAATTTTTTGCATATCCACCGATACCTAAATCATTGCTGTGCAATAACAAGTTTTTGAGATGAGACATCTTGTAAATAATTCACTGTTTTTCCACATTTATTTCAATTATCTCCGTAACATACTTATGGCAAAAATGGAAAAAAGTGTGCTATTCAACCCCTATTTGTTTTTAAAATATATTGGTACGCCAAATTCCATAGAGCGGTAAATGTTGAGGATGATTCGGGATCTATTATCCACTTTTTGAATGCTTAACATAGTAAATTAGATCAAAATAAACAAGTTTTCTTCTATGCACTTTCCGTTGTAAATGATTATTTTACAAATTATAGCGGTAGGTTTAGTTTTGTCTTTGATGACGAATGCGCTCAAATAAACAGCTAGGCTACTCATTGATTTTGAATTTTTGTTGCTTGAATCATGGTAATAACATCAAAATAAACTACTTTTCTTCCATACAATTTTTTTGTCAAATTAATATTTTTCGAGTTAGCACGGTAGGTTTCGTTTCATCTTTGATAACGAGAAAACCGGAAGCAAGATGCCATTGCAGCGTTGCTATTTGCCGGGCCAAATGAATTACTTCCCGCTTCAAACACTTGAGTTGCGGTAACCAATTCCCCATTTAACTCGTAAAATACTTATTTACGACGGAAAGTGCTTAGAAGAAAACTTGCTTATTTTGATCTAATTAACTATCTTAAGGCACCTAAATATCAAATATCGATTCCCGAATAATCCTCAACATTAACCCATAGATCTAAATCCTATAGAAAAAATGTGGGTCAATATTGAATATAATGTTGTCAACGAATTTCATAATTTTGTAGGTATAGATGGGTAATATAGTCGATTTTAAGACGTTTTAAACGAATGACAATGTGCCCGGAAATGCTTAGTTTTCGAGTTATTTAAGTTTGAAGTTATACGAACGGCGCTCCTGAATGGCCCTTTTAACGCAAAAACAGTCATTGTTTTAGCAATGAAAATGGAAGCTAACCCCTACTACAAACGTAAAGAGGTTGGGTCGTGAGGGGTAGCAACAGTTCTTTTAGTGAAAATTATAAATAAAGCTTTCTAGTGACGTTTGTTTACATCGACTTGAAGATGGCTGCTGCCATGTTCAGCCGGTTGGCGCCATGGCGGCAGCCACCTTGGCGTCGATGTAAACAAACGTCACTCGAAACCTTTATTTATAATTTTCATTAAAAGAACTGTGCCTACCCCTCACGACCCAACCTCTTTACGGTTGTAATAGGGGGTTAGCTTCCGTTATTAATTTAATTACGCTCAGGGAAGAATTCCAAGGAACTTTTTTATGCCTAGACACAATGGCAAATTGGAACTAGATGTAGCAGCCAGGCAAAATTTTGTGAACTATTTCATCAAACAATTTCTAAGTACCTTGAAATCTATCTAAAATTAGTTTCTAAAAAGTTCCACTATACAACTAATCAAAATAACAATTATTAGTTAATATGTGCATCTTTTCAGGAGGGAGAATGAACTTAGGCTGAATAGAGAAACAGAAGCGTGGCAACCCTCCTCAAGATACTAGAGTTTGAGTACTGAAGAGCGAGTGCTGTCGGAGTGCATTACAGCGAGGCTGCTGGCTGCAGCTGAAAGAACGCAAGTTTCAGCTGAACATCACTCTTTATATCAAAAGATTATTTTATACCCTTTATCTTGTTTTAAATGGTCCTCAAATTACTTCATTAGAAAGAGAAAACTTTCAGCTTAATGAAAAGGTATTTTTTTGGTCAAAAAACCCTTTACAGTACTAGTTATTCATTATTGTTCCCAGTGAACGAGACATGTAAAAATAAATTAGTGTTATTCCTACGAGAATGAATAGCTTTTCGGTCTCGTTTTAGGCACAAATTCGACTCGTTCCACAAAAAAATGAACTTAGGAGAAGAGAGGCTCCGGAAAGTTACTCCCGCGCCGCAGCTACCTGGCAGGCTGTATGCATGGTAGAGTGTAAAACATGATGTGAAATAGTTATATCGTAAATTCTGTTTTTCCTACAGAGGAAGTAAATATTCGTGTATTATTTTGGTTTGTGTTAAAATACGCTGTACGTATTTTGTTTATGATGATGGTGTAATGAAGTTAAAGAAAACTAATTTCTGCCAACAAATTTGGTGACTTGAAATTAAATATTAGGCATTAGTGCTAAAAAATGCAATCCATTAGTCCAAAAAATGTAATGTAATCGAGCAAAGCGTAACATTCGAAATGGCAGTGGGTGTCTTGAAGAGGTATTTGGGAATGATTTTCTTTCTTTGTTCACGTTTGCAAATAAAGTGCATCGAACGGTTTTTTGAGTATGAAGTTCACAAAGAGAACATCTATATAAATCAATAAAATTCATCCCACAGATAATTTCAAAATTGATATATGTAATTCATTGTGGATAAGTGGTAATTTAATATCCGATAAAATTACTCTACTTAAGTTTTTACCGATATTTCTCGATAAAGTTAGATGGGATAGGAAAGAAAAAAAGAAAGAAAACCCATTTATTTTCTAAAAATTTGATTCATGAGATGCATTACATCATATTGGGTTTCAAAACTTTCCTAACATAAAACGTCTTTAATTGTTCTCATAAGATTTCATATATCGTAAAATTAGGAATTAAAATGATAAGGAAACATAATATTTAATATGACATACTCGTGTTAATAAAAGCTAGTTGATCCATTTCCTTACATGATATTTGTATGTTACAATAATAGAAAATTTCTAAATTCAATTTGAAATGTTGTACAAAATATTTCCCCACATTGCTGTTTTTTATTGTTGTTCAAGACCAGACAAGAAAAATTGAAAATGATGCAATTAATAACTAAAAAACCTGTTTTGCCATATGAAGAGACATTGAGTGTTCCATTTACAATTGCAGCCAGTGCTTTGACAATCAAGTGACCAACCCATCTATAGTCATTAGTCATTCTGCTGGCGCTAATTATTGAATCGTGTCAGTGAGCTATTGAAGGTTGAAAGGTATGGATGTGCTGGAGCGTTCCTACTCACTTTTATTCTGATTTGGCGAGTTCGCCAATTATAGTTAGATTAGATTATAAGTTAGTTTAAGCCTCCCTAACCGCTGCAAAAATAGAGCGTATCAAAGAGAGGAAGGAGGAAGGCACCATTTAGTATGGAGATAAGAAATGAGGAATCTATGCAGAAAGGGCATAGAAACAGTAAGATGGGAAAGAAGTTTATGAAATAAGATAGAAGTTGAAGAAGAAAGTCAGAGGTGCTGAAAAACAGGACAGTAGTGAACCAAAAAAAGGTGGTCCTTAACATAACAAAAAAACATTTTATTTCAACAAAAAGAAGGCCTACCTAACTCTCAGCTTCGGCCCTCACATTTTTCCCCTGGGAGCGCTAATTCCCATAGATACAATAGTTGTATCCCCCTGAGGGGTCGCCAATTATAGTTTTGTACTGTTTTTTGTTCATAAATACCCGATGTTTTAAAGGGATATTCTGCAAAATGTGCAGCAGGTGTGTAACTAGTTTAAAGATTGGCAGTAGACAAGTAAATATACATGTGAGTATGTTCAAACATTCTGAGGACCATAGTGAAAATAAGTTTTAAAAACTGTTTATTTTACCGGTAACTTACGCAGTACAGATGAGGTTTTGCTTGCTAGTCCTTTCAATTCCTGTAAAATATTTTAACAGGATTTGAATGAAATATCGCCTAAAGGGCCTGTTTGGAGTGCACGCTACTAACTAATTATTGTCAGTCGTAGTAGTTCGTGTTACATCGAAACAGCGCTTCATCGTGAGAACTGAATTCTAAAGATATCATTTTTTCCATACTCTCTCCATAGTTTTATTTTGCTGTGATAAGATTAACTGTGCACAAGAGTTGGGGTTAACACAAAAGTTAATTTCTGTTTTCTTGGACTCAAAAAGCTCTTGTAATAAATAGCTTATTTATCAATAACATAATATCAATTTTTTTTAATAAATACAAATATTTTTGTTTTACTGAGCTTCCCCCAACTATGAGAGAAGGCTGAAAACTTTTGAACGATTTGTCCGGATTCATGAAAAAGACAAAGTTGGACAGTGCAGGAAAAGCACGAGTGCCGAGTAGTCCGAGACAGCATATAGATTCATGCATAATCAGTGCTGTGCTGGTCTCTCTTTGTTCTAAGATGGTTTTATTTTCCAGAACATTATGGTGGAGGTCATAGACTCAAATGATTGATTACTATTGCAGAAGGAAGGGTAAAAATATTGAAGTCATAGTAGTTAGCATTTTATGCGATTTAATTTTGAGACTAATTTAGATAAGAGACACAATAATTTAACCAAGTGCAAAGAGATTAAAATCATTTTTTATAAAAATAGGCTTCCTAAACAGGTTTGTAATTTGTTACTGCCAAACTTGGTAATAATGGAATAATATCAATGATATGGGTTCAAAATTGCTATTTTAAGTTCTGTAGCATGCTTATATTATTTCAAACCTCAGCTGAATTCAATCATTGAAACGTTTAAGGAATTTACAATCATTTGCTTGCTATTAGGTAGCCTTATAAATTATCCAATGGCAATAACCTAACAACTATTGATATTTCAATAATGTCTAAGGTTTATAGTTAATCAAATAAACTATTTTTCATGTACAGATTTTGAAGTTTTCAACGCTAAATAGAGATTTGGAAAAAAGTGAACTTTTTTCACGTAATATCAAAAAATTTTGGAACTTTCTTTCAATTTGTTCCCTTCAATTCTGAAATTACATCCTGATTACGCTAGCCCCGCATGCTTCCATGGCGCGCACAAGCCAGCTTCAAAGTTAAATAATTCGAAAATAACGCATCGCCGGGCAGAATGTCATTCATGTAATACTTCTTATAATCGACTATATTACTCGTCTATACCTACGAAATTATGAAATTCGTTGACAACATTATATTCAATATTGACCGAAATGTGCCGGCCATTTTCTTGATTCAGACCGACGGTCCCTTTAAAACTACTGAAACTATAATTTACAGCTACTGCTAAATAAATCTCTAACTACCTAGCTGTGTTGAAAAGAAAAGAACGCCAAGCAGTGGCCTGAAGGATGTGGCAAATTGCAAAGCATAACCATACAGAGACATCTACAACCTTGTATTAGCTAGCCAACATTGTTGAAAATATTTGAGCTGAGCTTAACACAATTGCACACCAAGTAGATCATGAAACAAAATTTACACCCAACATGAATTTACCTAACCTCTGTGATCGACCATCTACTGATAACCGAGCATCACCAAAATTCTAAAAATAATGTAGCATCCTTTGCCGGAAATTTTTTCTTTAAATCAACACACTGAGTTGACATAGTAAACAGATTGAAAAATTCACAAAATTTGCCTTCAGCATCTTTGCTTCACGAGTGGAGGTAATATAGCTTACCATTGTAGCTGCTGTACTAAAACGTGCTGGGTGAACAGCTACAAGTCCTCGCACACACAGTGCCAAACGCGTAGGGATAACTAAAGATGATGCCATCTTGAACGACACTCAAAAATGAACCTAACTTCCAGAATATACTTAAATCTACCGCGTAACAATCCAAAAATGTAACTCAAACTCGAGGCCGGCAACAGCTGACGGGAATATCATGTGACAGGCTGGCCAATTGCACTGTTATTGTCAGTAAAGGCTACCAACGTTGAGAAAATAATTTTTCGCTCTAAATCAGAGGTAGGAATCTGGCCACTATCAGCCACTTCAAAACAGGTTTGCTGATTGGTTTTTATTTCAAGAGGTTGTTTTTTCGAACTCATAGATGTGAGTCAAGACCTTGATTTGATTATACTAACCATTCTTCAATAAATGAATAATTACGTTGGTTTTCCCCTTAGTTTTTAGAACCTAATCTCATATGAGATGTTCGACACATTGAAAGCTTGCTGAATTACCGAAATTTAAAAATATATTAAGATTTTCATTATGATCAATTACCAATATTATGATCATATATAACCCTCATTCGATTTACATTACATATTTTAGGGTTCGTTGTGCACATGATATATAAAGACCGTCGTGAAATTAAATACATGTATTTTTTACCGGCGCGCCGTTTTAGAGAACCCATCTAAGATCCTTCGCAAATTACCCTGACAAAAAGGGTTTTTTCTAAACTATGAGACGTACAATCTTGAAATTAGTACCAAATTAATGGGCGTGACGAGTACAACATATTTATGTAATTAAAAAATTTTTTACGCCCCTGTGGGGGGCAGGAAGAGAGCCTCTCGTGGCCCCTCAATATTCGGCCGATTTTCTCTATAACGCTCATTTTGTACGAGTCATAATTTCTAAAGTATTGTGTAAACTTTAAGTTTGATGGGAGTAACTCAAGTTTTACTTTAGAAAGGTTTGAATTCTTTGGTAAAGGCGAGGTCACCAGCGCACGGGGATGCGCATTGAATTTCTTTAGATTGCAAGGATCAGAAGGATTTAAGAATGGGGTTCGGACGCAATATTTCTGGCGTCTATTAATCAAAATCAAACACTAGAATTTTACCACGGACTGTACCACTCAGAAGGACAAGAAAGTAGATATGGTTTATAATTTCTGGCCTTTTATTGGGTGGCTGGCAGATTGGTCTGTTTGGATCTGGCCGTGGGGTATAGCCAGTCCTAACAAACCTCGACAAGCATCTGGGAGAAAATCGTGAGAAGGATAATAAGGCACTTTGGACTCAGCTTTTTGGGTATATATTGGAAGGAAGCCGGAGAGGACCGCCGAGTCTTGAACCACCGATGAACTTGGCTGGAAGAGGGTTTGCAGTCCGGGCAGTCGGAAGGCTCCTGGAGAAGTGCTGGAGTCGACCGTGTGTGTGGGTAGCAAATGATTTTAGAGCCCAGTATATAGACTTTGAGGAAACCGTGACGTTGTGAGTGATCGATTTTGATTGAGTTGAGGCCAGGCAGGGCGGCTCGAGTTGAGAAAATTCTTAGGTGAGTTAAGTAACATTAAAGCCCATGCCAGCGAGACAAAATGAGGCCCAAGGCCAGGTAAATTCTGATTAAGTCACGTCCAGTTAAGGTCGGGCCAGTTTCAGTTGATGCCGGTTGAGATAAAAAACCCAATACTAGTCCAACAAAAGGGAATCCCACTAAGGAAATGCCTGGGGAGTTGAAAGGCCAATTCAGTTAAGTTGAGGCAAAGCAAGGCCCAAGGGGAGGCTGTTGCGAGTGGTGTGTGGCGATGACGTTGAAGTCCTGCAAAGAGTCCAATAGCTGGATGAACAGTCCAAAGAGACATCAAGGAAATTTCCACCACTGACAGTCCCACATCATTGTAATTAATAAAACTCCCACACAGCAGAATTCGAGAAATCCTACAGATTTGACTCTAGTTAATTTCATTTGTTCTCTTTCTCGTCAAGCTCAAAAGTAGAGAGATAGGACAGAATCAATTAAGAAACTCTTATACAGCTGCTCTTGCTTTAAATACAAGGCATAAAATTTAAAAATTTTTAGTAATACTTTTAGTGATTATCTAAGAGCATAATCGGGGATCAAATCCCTGGAACCATGGAAAAACTCATGACTTAACAAGACATGGTTCATGAAGCCGAAGAAAAGAATTACAGCAATTAAGAATTTCATAGAAAGAAAAATAATGCTTCTTTATGTACTCTAGACATCTCTATAACTTGTAAAAGAAATAACAGAGAAAAATTCTAAGGTTTCATGGATATAAATCCTACTGAAATCACTGATAAATATCATTTGCAATACTAAAAAAAATTAAGGAATAATCTCCAATATAAAAAGGAAACACTAAACATTTTGCTTGCACAGAAGGGAAATCTGCGCAAAACGAAAACATGAAAATCAGTGCAGCGATTAAACCCGGCGATCTCAAGCGTCGCCATTTGCAATAAACCTTGCGCGTTCACGAAGCATTTTTGTGCGAGAAGTACTCGTTTCGATAGCAGAGGTTAATATGTATTTCTGCCGCAAAAATGAGAGAAATTCGATTTTAATTTGGTGATGGTGATTTATATTGAAATAAATGCGATTAACGCATGATTTAAGGAGTTATAAAAATGAAGAAAACTAAAAAACTTTAGCAGGCATAAATGAATAGTCTTCGTAATTTATAAACGTACGAAATTATTACAAGACATTTCCCAATTAATAATTCCACGCTAAACACAATTAAGAAAATTACTGTACTTTATGTTGTGAAAAAGAAATTAAATCCCGCGTACAAAAAAGGTACGAATTTTAAATGACATGAGTCGGCAGCATTGCATTCGCCATTTTTGGAAAACAAAAGGCAACCGCGAACAACGACGCCAGCAGCTCTGTCGTGCTCTAACGGCCGTATTCGTAAACTGGTCTTGAAATAATATGTCAGCGTTAAATGTCGAACTTTGTTAGTGAGGCAAAAGGTCAACGTAGTTGAATATAATAGTAATAATAAAAATTCGACAAGAAATGAAACATTGACACGCAAATGTTTACGCTATTTCACGTTGAGGTAGCATTCGAAATACACATGCCCGTCTAAGAGCTTTAACACTATTTTTAAGTTCATTCTTAATTAACGACGATGAACAGATCCTTAAGTTAATCAAACATGCACACAGGGAATTTATACTTGTATACATTACCAGGTTACTTCTTCTTATTTAAACACTAATTATCCTCACTTACACGAACGCGGTATGCACGAACTAGTAAGGCACGACAGAATGTGATTCGAAAGGACGCCACGCACAGTGCTGCCAGATTCAGAGGCTTGAAACACGAACATGTCAATCGTGACTTTAATTTTTATGCTTTTTGCACAAAAACTTTAAGGATTACGAGTTAGAAGTAGAAAATAATTAATAATAAATTAGAGTAAGATTTTTAATGCTAATAATTAATTTATTTAAGTGCGAAAGGGAAAATTTATAATTCTTACGCTTGTGTAGCGATTGCTACAGGTCTCTTCACGATGAGCTGATGTTGAGGTCCAATCTTGAGTAGGAACTGCAACAGGCTCACAGCTGCGTTGTTAATGTGGTGAGTGTATTTGTGGAGAGGGTCGTGTGCATTGGTACCCAATGGTTTTAGACGGCAAATAGCGTCACTGATAAATGAGGACGGTAAAGCTCTATTCCCCCAGTTTTGATTGAATATTGACTTGTTGGTTAAGCAGCAGTTGAATTAGCTGCAAAACAAGGGTCTCAATTCGTAGTGAGGTTGAAGGGGAATGCGGTACGTGCACTTAACCGTCCAGTGATTGAGTGATTGGAAAAAAAGGAGAAGGAGGCAGTTTCTGTCCTCTTCAGAATGGGCTACCGGGTTATTTTACCCTTTTGATATGATCGGGCAAGGTAGGTGACGTGGCAGTGGAATGTAAAGTGTCTCGTAGCTTCCTGTACGGGAACAAGACGCTGGGTGAAAATGCACACGATATTTTGGGAAACCATATATCAACACATGCTATGCTGCAACCAATCTGGCATTAACATGCCGCCTCAAAGCGAGGAGTCTCTTCGAAAAACGACCCCCACCAGCACTCTGGCGCCGGAGTGCAAGCGGGGATCAACTTCGGAGCACTGACAATTTGCTCGGAGCCAGATATTAATCTTAATATTTCTAACGGCATGAAGCTAAATATTCTACACTAGTGATTCACACAGGCAAAACTTTGCCTGGCGAAACTAAGATGGCATCAGCAGTGACAACTGAGTATAATGTCTCACTTAATTAATAGCTAACGGTAAAAATATCTACAGCATCTGCTAATGCAAATTAATAAGGGATTTCTAAACAATACAAATGAGGAGAGAAAACCTCTATATAAGAAGTTCCGGAGTAAGGTTACACTATCTCAGCTTAGCACCAGGAAATATGTTTCCCCAGTTTCATAACTGAAGTAATAATAACTAGTTTGAGTTTTAAGTGGAATAACTTAAGTGTTATTCACGCTAGGAATCAATGTACAATTACTAAAATTATAAAATTATAAAATTACCATCTAACTAACCCTAAAAAAATCACTAATATTTAAATGTATAAATACTGATTCTATTAGGAGAAACAGGCGGTCAAATGTGCTTGGTATTTACAAGGATAGTTCTGATTAACCATCCTAACAAAGATTCAATCAAAAATTGGTTAAGAATGGTTTTTTAATGTGGACTGTAAAAAAAACTAAAACATTGTAATTATATCAAAACCCTACTTAATTGAAAATACAGCTGTGGAAATTACAATAAATTATGAGTGATTAAAACCTAACTTGATTAAAATACAACACTTGAGAACATCATGGTTATTCAGAGACTTCCCAGAGGTAAGCACAATCACCCTAATTTAGTTGACTCGGGTAACTACTAATTATTAACATTATTATACACAAATTGACCTACCAAAAAAAATCAATAGTAAGAGTTGTCCCTAAAGTGATTATGATAGAAATTCTTGTTACCGTTACTACACATTGTTACACGCAATCAGACAGTGGGATAGTTCTGATCACGAAAGAATGATTATTTATGTGACTTGACTTGAAGTGTGTAACTACAGAAGATACAATCTCTATTGGTGTAAATAACCTATCATAGCTTCATTTCTCAAGATATGAATTTAAACATTGACCAAAAATTGCAAAGGAATTCCAAAATTATTTAAATCTGACTTAATTAAAATACAAAAATTGAGAACACAATTAATTAAAGCTGGAACACACAAAAGATGAGCAAACCACTAATGACACAATGGCAACGAATAGATTATTCATATTCAATTGATTAGAGGCCTGAACACACAAATAATTGAGCACTCAAAATTGACACAATGGCAACATAATAGATTATTAATATTCAATTGGTTAGAGGCTTGAACACACAAATAATCGAGCACTCAAAATTGACACAATGGCAACATAATAGATTATTAATATTCAATTGATTAGAATTGCTTCTTGGAAAAACTATGTTGCCATCAAAAATAAAGTATGCAGCAATAGCCGGCACAGGGGAGGTGTGAGAGATCACACTTCTTGGCAAGAGCCCTACAACACATGTGACAGAATTAGTCATTTGAGAAAACCTACTTAATAATACACAAAACATATTATTTACATAATACATAAATTAAATAGTTACCCGTAGAACAGCACAAGCACACACAATAATTTAATTCTCCCCAGAGAAGAAAACCGAGATGTACACACTTTGAATGATTTGAAACAAGTGACGCTTGTGGGAGTGAAATGTTGCCGACACGGCGACATGGAAGGTTTCGTTACGATTCAACAGTGATTTCTTAGAGGCTGAATTTTTCGATACACATTTTTACTAAAAATGAGGATAGAAATTAGTGAATTTCGTAATGTGTTTTTATGCTAATGGTTGAATTTATTTTACTGAATTTTTAAATGCTCATTCTGAGAATTTCCGAAATATCGACTGAGTTGCGGGATGAGGGTTCACTACAGCTACCCCCCAACGCATGTAGACCGAAAGGTCTGATAACAGTGAAGCTGTTACCTGTAAGATGCCCGAAGGAATCAAGGAAGGAAAATCCCAACAGAAGGCTGGACAAGGGGAAATAGAAGAAAAATTGACAGATCAGAAGTCACCACCCTAAGTCTGCGCGTAACGAGCTGGGGGACGACTAGGTCTGCCAAAACTGCTACAGCGCTTCTGGGGCAATAGACGGGTTAAGCTGTGGAGCTGTGAAAGTTGACGTTCGGATTCCCAACTGGGACAACGAACGGGTCTCTGAGGCTTTTTCGTGATGGGGAACAACAGCAACAGAAACATCAGCCGAATTGGAAGCACCCGAATTACGAGGTTCCGACAGCGTTCTTTGAACGGTCTTCAAGGGAACGACGAACTCGTTGCACTCCATAGTGGGAGGAAGGTTCCTAGCCAAAACAGACAAGTGCAACCCGGTGGTCTCGACAGGTGTTGACCTGGGGGTAATTTGCAACCTGGGTTGCGGCTCATGAGTGTTGGTAGAACGATCATCAGGAAAGGACACATATGCTGCCTTCAGTCTATCTATGCTAACACTGTCGCTCTTGGTACCCCTTTCGATTATAAAATATTTCGGCGTCCTCTTTAGAACCCTGTAGGGGCCATCATAGGGACGTCGTAAGGGGGTTTTTACACCGTCCACCCGAACGTAAACATGTGTGCAAGTGTTCAACAATGGATCAAGGCTTTCGGATGGTAAAGGCAGGCGAGGCGGTTGGTAAACCAATTCGCGCATGGCGCGTTTGAGACGTGCCGCGTAATCAGTGATTCGACTGAAGGAGTCATCAATTTTGTAATCGGGATCAATAACATCTCCGGGCAATCTTAAGGACTTCCCGTAAAGCAATTCGGAGGACGTGCACTTTTGGTCCTGACGGAACAGGTTACGTAGGGTAAGTAAGACGACCGGCAATCGGTCGGCCCAATCGTCGTGGCATTTTAAACAACGTAGTGACGCTTTGAGATCCCGGTGGACTCTCTCAATGAGTCCATTTGATTGGGGGTGGAACGCGGTGGTCGCGATGTTGTCACTACCTAGGATTTTGGAGATCTCCAACCACAAGGCGGAAGTAAACTGAGCACCACGATCGTGTGTGATGCTCAAAGGAACCCCAAAGCGGGAGATCCACGTCTCTACGAAAGTTCGAGCTACAGTTTCTGCCGTTATGTTAGCAATGGGAACAGCCTCGACCCACCTAGAGAAACGGTCTATCATAGTGAGCAAATACGAGAACCCGCGAGAGTTTGGAAGCGGGCCGACAATATCTATGTTGACCGCGTCAAATTTTCCGCCAGAGAAAACACAAGGTTGAATTGCGGCTTTGTTGTGTCGAGTGACTTTGCTAGCTTGGCAATCGGGGCAATTGCGAACGTACTCTCTTATGGCCCTACGCATCCCGGGCCAGACAAAACGATCTGCGATTAGGCGGAAAGTTCTATCTGTCCCAGGATGAGATAGTGCATGGTAATGCTTAATGGTGGGCAAACGCAAATTGTTAGGCAAGTAGTATCGGTTAGGCCGGTCAGCGTCACAGTAAACGCCTTCTCTGAGTGACAGCTTTAGAGACGAGCTAGGAGACTCAATCAAAGATTGGATCTCCGTGTCGTTCCTTTGTTCGGAGATGATATCAGCCAACGAAATCATGTGCACAGAAGGTCGGAACTCGGGCGCCAACGGGTTTAATACCACGTTGTGCACACGCGATAAGCAGTCGGCGACCGTGTTCTCGTCCCCCTTAATGTGCCTGAGATCGTTAGTGAACTGTGCTATGTAACTCAGGTGCCGACTTTCTCGAGGGGAATGGCGGTCAGGAGGCATTCTTATTGCGTTGATCAGGGGCTTATGGTCGGTGAATACCGTGAACTGACGTGCTTCCAGGGTATATCGGAAGTGTTTTATGGCGAGATATATCGCCAGGAGCTCTCTCCCGAACGTGCTATAACGCTGTTCGGTGGGAGAAAGTTTCCGACTAAAGAACGCCAAAGGGGACGTGTTGTTGTCCACGGTTTGCTGAAGTACCGCGCCGACAGCAAGGTCTGACGCATCTACTACGAGATTAAGTTTTGCGTTCGGGTGTGGGTAAGCCAATTCCGTCGCATTAGCAAGTTCCTCTTTAATTGCTGTGAATGCCTCCTCAGCCTCACTGTTCCACTCGATCAGTACAGACTTCCCTGGTTTCTTCGCTCTAATGAGTGAGGAGAGTGGTGCCAGAGTCGCCGCACAGTTCCTTAGGAATCGGTGGTAAAAATTCACCGATCCCAAGAACCTGCGCAACTCTCTCTGTGTAGAGGGTTTTGGGAAATTCCGGATAGCTTCTACTTGTCGGGAAGTGGCCTAATGCCTTTCTCAGAAATGTGATGACCTAGAAAAGTCAGTTCCTTCTTTCCCAGTTCACACTTCGCTGCATTAATCAGCAGAGCGTGCGACGCTAGTCGTTTGCACAGCTCCCTCAAATGATGCACGTGCTCCTCAGGCGTCCCCGAAGCCACAAGCACATCATCGAGGTAACAATACAAAAACGGGAGGTCGGAAAGGACTTCAGTCATGTGCCGCTGAAAGGTTTGCGGAGCATTTCGCAAGCCATACGGCATACGAAGATACTCGTACAAGCCAAACGGCGTACAGACAGCGGCGATCTTCTGAATAGAGCTTTCCTCCATTGGAATTTGATGGAAAGCTCTCTTCAGGTCAATTGTAGAAAAGATCTTTGCCCCTGACAGATTTGCAGTAAAATCATGCAAGTGTGGGATGGGAAATCTGTCGGGTACAGTTACGGAGTTGAGTTGGCGATAATCGCCGCAAATACGCAACTCGCCGTTACTTTTTGGCACAATCAACAAGGGACTGGCCCAGGGACTTTTCGAGATGCGAACTGTCCCTTCTTGGACCATTTTTGAGAACTCCGCTTTTACTTCCTGCAAACGATCATGGGGCAAACGTCTTACTTTCGCGTAAACCGGAGGACCGCTCGTCGATATGTGGTGTTGCGTCAGCGTGTTATTTTACAACGTTACGTTAGGTTGAAAGAGTGAGGGGAATTCGAGCAACACCCGTTGGTAGGGGCATGTACTCTCTAGATTAGGGAAGACGCTTGACGTAACGTTCACCATATCGACGGCACTAAGGGGTCTTAGCACTCGAGTTTCGCTATCATACAAGCATCTGTTCCTCACATACACCACCAATGCAAACTTCTGAAGGAAATCGGCACCAATGATGGGCGTGTCCACATCAGCCACTATGAATTCGAAGCTCAGGGAACGTTTGAGATTTAGAGAACACGACAACGTTTTCGTGCCGTAACATAATATAGGAGTGCCATTTGCAGCACGCAAGTTTGGAATACCCGTGGTACTTTTGTCTCTGTCAGTTGCCGGGATTAGGCTTACCGAACTCCCGGTATCGATCAGAAATCGAATACCGGTAGCCGAATCAGTTAGGAACAAGCAGCGAGTGGCGTTTGTTTTGTTAAGCGCTGGCGTCTGACTCGCATTTACGCCGCGCTGTTCCCGTTTTTTGGGTAAAGTAGTACGTAAAGTGGGCACATCGGCGACTCACATTTACGAGCCTTGTGCAAGTACTTTCTGTGATACCAGCACCATTCCTCCTCCAGATTGTCTCGTGAATCCTGGCCCTGAACGGTATTTGAACTACCGGCCCTCTGTCGTTCAAAGGAATGATTCACTCTTTTGTGCCTGTCAAACGGAGCGGTGTGTGCGGGATTATCGGCTTGCTGATACGCCGCTGTTTGGTGTGCAACCCCATGAACTCTATCTGCGTGTTCGGCTTGCTGGGTAGCAACCTCTAGTGCTCCAACTCGCTGAACTAACTCGCGCAATAATCTTTCCGTTTCGTTTGGGCTGGTTTGATTGACCACTGGAGTAGCGGCAGAGCTATTCGGTGTCTGGTTTTCACAGGCAAGAATTTTCTCGGCTAATTCTGCGAGAACGTCCAGGTTCACAGAGGAATCTTGTGTATGGAGGAATGGTTGCAGGCGTACGGGCAAGCGTTGGATGTACAATGTCTTAAGGGTATCGTCATCCATCACCCCCTTCGCCAGTTTCTTCATTTCTTTGAGTAACTCTAAAGGTGTTTGGCTATTGTAGGTGGTGAGATTACTCGTCAAAGCCTGGATTCTTTGGGCTCTATCCTTACCGTATCGTTTTAGAATATGATCTTTGAGGGTGGCATAAGGTTCGGTTGAGTTAGCGTTACAAACCCCCGCGAGATCGTCTAGGCAAGTCGTGGGCAGGGCCCTCAGTAAAGAATAGTATTTAGTCTTTGCACACGTGATGGCTAGGCTTTCGAAGTGTTCTTCGGTTTGGAAGAACCATGAGTCCAGACTTTGAATCGCGAACGGTGTTAGTTTGACGGAAACCGCCTGACTGTCGTTACTCTCGTTTGGAGACATGCTGCTTTCTAACGTTCACCAAAGAATTACTGGTAACGCGCGTTGCAATAGCTTTTGGTTTCGTACAAGTTTTATTTTACTTTTGTGCTTCAGTAGCAATGGTGCTGCAGTAGCAATGGAAATTGCGAAGGTTATTAGTAAGGAGCTTCAGTAGCAATGGAAATAATCCTAGGAGGTCTCCTTTGGTTTGCTGCAGTAGCAATGGAAATGCATGAAGAGTTTCGTAAATGGTGGCTTCAGTAGCAATGGAAAAACATGAAGAATTTGTTAGAATAGGCTGCAGTAGCAATAACTTATTATTAGGGAAGAGTTTAGAGGGGAAATACTATGTTTGACTACTGAGAGTAGGGAAAGAAACTACCTCCTTCAAGGTCAGCCATGCACAGAAGTTGACAGCACTAGACATGCGCTCCTAATCCTTCCGATGGTGGTCCGGGTAAGTATTTAAAAGCATTTATATCTGATTAAACTACTCTGGGTATTCACCAATGTAAACTTTAAGTTTGATGGGAGTAACTCAAGTTTTACTTTAGAATGGTTTGAATTCTTTGGTAAAGGCGAGGTCACCAGCGCACGGGGATGCGCATTGAATTTCTTTAGATTGCAAGGATCAGAAGGATTTAAGAATGGGGTTCGGACGCAATATTTCTGGCGTCTATTAATCAAAATCAAACACTAGAATTTTACCACGGACTGTACCACTCAGAAGGACAAGAAAGTAGATATGGTTTATAATTTCTGGCCTTTTATTGGGTGGCTGGCAGATTGGTCTCTTCACGATGAGCTGATGTTGAGGTCCAATCTTGAGTAGGAACTGCAACAGGCTCACAGCTGCGTTGTTAATGGGGTGAGTGTATTTGTGGAGAGGGTCGTGTGCATTGGTACCCAATGGTTTTAGACGGCAAATAGCGTCACTGATAAATGAGGACGGTAAAGCTCTATTCCCCCAGTTTTGATTGAATATTGACTTGTTGGTTAAGCAGCAGTTGAATTAGCTGCAAAACAAGGGTCTCAATTCGGAGTGAGGTTGAAGGGGAATGCGGTACGTGCACTTAACCGTCCAGTGATTGAGTGATTGGAAAAAAAGGAGAAGGAGGCAGTTTCTGTCCTCTTCAGAATGGGCTACCGGGTTATTTTACCCTTTTGATATGATCGGGCAAGGTAGGTGACGTGGCAGTGGAATGTAAAGTGTCTCGTAGCTTCCTGTACGGGAACAAGACGCTGGGTGAAAATGCACACGATATTTTGGGAAACCATATATCAACACATGCTATGCTGCAACCAATCTGGCATTAACATGCCGCCTCAAAGCGAGGAGTCTCTTCGAAAAACCACCCCCACCAGCACTCTGGCGCCGGAGTGCAAGCGGGGATCAACTTCGGAGCACTGACAATTTGCTCGGAGCCAGATATTAATCTTAATATTTCTAACGGCATGAAGCTAAATATTCTACACTAGTGATTCACACAGGCAAAACTTTGCCTGGCGAAACTAAGATGGCATCAGCAATGACAACTGAGTATAATGTCTCACTTAATTAATAGCTAATGGTAAAAATATCTACAGCATCTGCTAATGCAAATTAATAAGGGATTTCTAAACAATACAAATGAGGAGAGAAAACCTCTATATAAGAAGTTCCGGAGTAAGGTTACACTATCTCAGCTTAGCACCAGGAAATATGTTTCCCCAGTTTCATAACTGAAGTAATAATAACTAGTTTGAGTTTTAAGTGGAATAACTTGAGTGTTATTCACGCTAGGAATCAATGTACAATTACTAAAATTATAAAATTATAAAATTACCATCTAACTAACCCTAAAAAAATCACTAATATTTAAATGTATAAATACTGATTCTATTAGGAGAAACAGGCGGTCAAATGTGCTTGGTATTTACAAGGATAGTTCTGATTAACCATCCTAACAAAGTTTCAATCAAAAATTGGTTAAGAATGGTTTTTTTAATGTGGACTGTAAAAAAACTAAAACATTGTAATTATATCAAAACCCTACTTAATTGAAAATACAGCTGTGGAAATTACAATAAATTATGAGTGATTAAAACCTAACTTGATTAAAATACAACACTTGAGAACATCATGGTTATTCAGAGACTTCCCAGAGGTAAGCACAATCACCCTAATTTAGTTGACTCGGGTAACTACTAATTATTAACATTATTATACACAAATTGACCTACCAAAAAAAATCAATAGTAAGAGTTGTCCCTAAAGTGATTATGATAGAAATTCTTGTTACCGTTACTACACATTGTTACACGCAATCAGACAGTGGGATAGTTCTGATCACGAAAGAATGATTATTTATGTGACTTGACTTGAAGTGTGTAACTACAGAAGATACAATCTCTATTGGTGTAAATAACCTATCATAGCTTCATTTCTCAAGATATGAATTTAAACATTGACTAAAAATTGCAAAGGAATTCCAAAATTATTTAAATCTGACTTAATTAAAATACAAAAATTGAGAACACAATTAATTAAAGCTGGAACACACAAAAGATGAGCAAACCACTAATGACACAATGGCAACAAATAGATTATTCATATTCAATTGATTAGAGGCTTGAACACACAAATAATTGAGCACTCAAAATTGACACAATGGCAACATAATAGATTATTAATATTCAATTGGTTAGAGGCTTGAACACACAAATAATTGAGCACTCAAAATTGACACAATGGCAACATAATAGATTATTAATATTCAATTGATTAGAATTGCTTCTTGGAAAAACTATGTTGCCATCAAAAATAAAGTATGCAGCAAAAGCCGGCACAGGGGAGGTGTGAGAGATCACACTTCTTGGCAAGAGCCCTACAACACATGTGACACAATTAGTCATTTGAGAAAACCTACTTAATAATACACAAAACATATTATTTACATAATTCATAAATTAAATAGTTACCCGTAGAACAGCACAAGCACACAGAATAATTTAATTCTCACCAGAGAAGAAAACCGAGATGTACACACTTTGAATGATTTGAAACAAGTGACGCTTGTGGGAGTGAAATGTTGCCGACACGGCGACATGGAAGGTTTCGTTACGATTCAACAGTGATTTCTTAGAGGCTGAATTTTTCGATACACATTTTTACTAAAAATGAGAATAGAAATTAGTGAATTTCGTAATGTGTTTTTATGCTAATGGTTGAATTTATTTTACTGAATTTTTAAATGCTCATTCAGAGAATTTCCGAAATATCGACTGAGTTGCGGGATGAGGGTTCACTAAAATTGCACCTAAAAACTTGAAATTAGTCTCATTATAAAGATCGATTTATTCTCCAGCTCTGAGTGTATAATAAAACTGTCATACGCTCCCTGGAGGAAGATGAAGAGCAAGTTTCTCCTAGCCTCTGAATGGTCGACCGATTTTTCAAAAGGCTCATTTTGTACGAGTCATAATTTCTAAAGTATTGCACCTAAAAATTTGAAATTAGTCTCATTATGAAGATCGATTTATTCTCCAACTCTGAGTGTATAATAAAACTCTCATACGCTCCCTGGGGGGTGACAGAGAGCAAGGTTTCTCCGCCTTCTCCTAGCCTCGTAATCCGCGCTGCCGAAGGCCGCGCTTACCTAAGTTATGAAGTGCTGTTTGAATTCTTGTCCATAGCCTTGTCGTTCCCACATCGTGGGTCTTCGAATCCCGGAGGTGACGATATTTTTTTTCTCAGTTGTAGAATAATCATTTTCATGTGTCTTACTCATCTAGACTCTTTCTACGTAATCCCTCTCATTTGTTGTTAAATATGGTTCATCAATAAAATACAATAGAGGTGTCCGAACTGAAATTAATGCAGTTTCAAGTTTTGAAGACTTATATAGCGTGATAGTTTTGTGCATCTAGTGATAGTTTTCCTGTTCTCTTCGACACATAGGCCTACCTATACGTACAAAAGTGTTCAAGTGAAAATACAGCTGTGAAGTTTGTATCAATTTCCGAAACATATGCATTCAGTGAAGTAATAATAAATTCCTCTGTTGTGCTGTGCCTGTTTATTAAAAAATGAGAAGAAACTCAACAAAGTAATCCCTCTAATTCCAGAAATCAAACGAATTCCCAAAGTTTGCATCATTATAGTGATTTCGCTTTCTGGACTTAGATAAGGGCAATCAAATCTGCAATCGACATTTAGAGATTATATACTGATTTGAATATCCCTGCAATACTTCGTTATTCAAAACCTAATACGAATGTTTGGTATTCTGGGATCTCCGAAATGAGAGGGATTACGTAGAGGAAAATTATGATAATTTTTTTTCTTTTTTTTTCATTAATTTTCGTATTGAAATTTAGCGATATATTTCATAATAGGTAGATGATTGAAGAAGTGAACAAATTTCTTATACTGTTCTAATGATTATCATTATTCAGTAGTTACACCATGCGCAAAGTACCCCAAAGTGTAAGGAATGATACTTTCATGAATGAATTCCCAGAATATGACTCTGTGGACGGAAATCTGTACAATACTTATTGCGGGAAAACTGTTCGTTTATCGTGAAACATTATATGAGTCTACACTGTTTTTGTCCAAATATCGGCTGAGACTTCATCTTTATCAATAACGAAGATAATCCTTTTGGTTCAGCATAAAGTTAACTAAAATCAACCATTTTCATCTACGGTAAAATCAAAGAAAGCTGGTAGCTCGCTTTGACTAAGTTCCCTTCTGTCAAGGTGTCGCAGGTTCGAATCCCATCGCTGCGCATCGATTTTTGCATGGCATCCAGTGAATATTTTCATGTTTTCTTCATTAGCAGCATATGCATGATATCTTAAATATTGAAGACTATCGTAAAGAATCATTACTTTACGGTTCTATATTTGATATATCGCACAATATCCAATTAAATGAAGCCCTTCATTCAGCAGTCGCATGTTGCTTGCAAATAATTGCGAGGTACTGTGCATACGACACTCCGCAATCGCATACTGTATATCTAACCTGGAGCCGCATATTTTAAGCGCTGACAATTTCACATACGCGTCCATATATGCATGTGTATATTAGCACAGCTTTAATTATAAGCATTATTAGGTTTCCTCAAAGCGTTACTGCAGAAATAGAAAGTTAGTATCAAGTTCTTAGTTGGAAAAGTTATGCCAATATGCCAATACAAAAAATCGCCAATACAAGCGCGCGCCCCAACGAGAGTGTTCTCAACTATCCGCAGTTTTGGGCAGCTGCGCCGCAACAAGTTGCGGCCGCAATTGCGATCGCAACTTTTTCTGTTGCGGTTGCAACCGGTTGCGCCGCAATAATTTTTGGAAAGTTGCGAACCTGTTGCGATCGCAACAATTTTCGACGTGTCAGGCCACAACTCGCAACCGCAACATCACGATGTCAATTAAATTTGCAAAATAACTTCAATAAAGTTCAATACGCGTTTCATTCTCGTTTGAAACTAAACCGTACAGGGTACAACCCATCTGGCTACTGTTGATTATAAGCATTAGGCGATACAGTGAAACACATACACTTTGCTTACAGTATATAAGTATATTTTAATGTAACTCATTATATAACATATGTTATTAGGAATGATGTAAGTTGTCAGTGTAGAATTATGTGTTATACGGCAAATTTACATAGCTAGATGATGCGATTTGCCAATGTACTTCAAATCGACGATTTTATCTTGGCGTCCTCTCTGCATCCACATTTTAAGCTAAAATGGCTAAACGAAGTGCAAAGAGTGGAGGTAATAACAACAAACTAATCGCCCATCTTAATGACGTAGGACGTAGATGACGAAGATGACTTCTTCAACGTCGTAATGAAATCGGATGAGATGGAAAAAACGAAGAGAAGTTCGTTGAAACAAGTCGATGATTGACTGAAACATTTTTGAGAGGCAACGTTGATCGTCATTACAGTGCATAGACATTGTCACATCGAGATCACGAACCAGTATTAAAATCATAGGAGTGGAATAACAAAAAGCAGAGGAATATCATATATTACAGGAGCATATGCATGGTTTTTCTTTATGCGTCTTATAGGCAATACAAATGTTCTGCACTTTTCTGTTTTCTAATTTATTTGCTATATATACGGAACTCCTATCAAAATATAGCTACTAGCTAAGTACCTTCTCATTATTATTAGTAAAAAATGAAATTCATTTTATTTTAGGGTGTCACAAGAAAGCGAAGTGAATCGGACACAGCCCAGCACTTGTTGCCCTTGTTTCCTGTCGTAAGAAATTTAACCAGGGAAATTTTCAGCTTCATATCTCGTCTTTTACTGGTCGCGCATTTCATTAAGTTTTGTGCTGGGCGTCAGGTTGTGCAGCAGTCACTGGTATAGCGTGCAGCGGTCACTGGTGTAGCGTGCAGCGGTCAATGTGTAAAGGCATTAGGTAGGTGAGCTCTATTTTACAATAACAAATATTTTTCTTGTTTCATGAACTTCTTCCTTAGCTTAATGTTTCTATGCACCTTGTGCAATGTGCATAGATTCCGCGTTCCTTCAACTACATACTAAATGATGCCTTCATCCTTCCTATTTTTGAACATCTTTGTTGTGGTAAAGGGAGGCTAAAACTTTCTTATATAATAATAGTAATGCTTCCATAAGATAAACCGAGCTCGCGTCTCGTAGGTATTTGTGAATCAGACTTCTATGACGATTTTCAAATTTTCGTGTCAGCTTGTTTGCTTTTCGCTTTTTCACCGGACTTATTGCGGAAATTTAGCTTTCACTCATCTTATGGTGCCTTATGGGGTGAGTAGAGGTGTGAGTGGTGCCTTTCTGTAGAGGGGTGAGTGGTGTCTCGCTGTAGAGGGGTGAGTGGTGCCTCGCTGTGGAGGGGTGAGTAGCGCCATAAGGCACCACTCACACCTCTACTCACCCCATAAAGCACCATAAGATGAGTGAAAGCTAAATTTCCGCAATAAGTCCGGTGAAAAAGCGAAAAACAAACAAGGTGACACGAAAATTTGAAAATCGTCATAGAAGTCTGATTCACAAGTATCTACGAGATGCGAGCTCGGTTTATCTTATGGAAGCATTACTATTATTATATAAGAAAGTTTTAGCCTCCCTTTACCACAACAAAGATGTTCAAAAATAGGAAGGATGAAGGCATCATTTAGTATGTAGTTGAAGGAACGCGGAATCTATGCACATTGCACAAGGTGCATAGAAACATTAAGCTAAGGAAGAAGTTCATGAAACAAGAAAAATATTTGTTATTGTAAAATAGAGCTCACCTACCTAATGCCTTTACACATTGACCGCTGCACGCTACACCAGTGACCGCTGCACGCTATACCAGTGACCGCTGCACAACCTGACGCCCAGCACAAAACTGAATGAAATGCGCGACCAGTAAAAGACGAGATATGAAGCTGAAAATTTCCCTGGTTAAATTTCTTACGACAGGAAACAAGGGCAACAAGTGCTGGGCTGTGTCCGATTCACTTCGCTTTCTTGTGACACCCTAACATAAAATGAATTTCATTTTTTACTAATAATAATGAGAAGGTACTTAGCTAGTAGCTATATTTTGATAGGAGTTCCGTATATATAGCAAATAAATTAGAAAACAGAAAAGTGCAGAACATTTGTATTGCCTATAAGACGCATAAAGAAAAACCATGCATATGCTCCCGTAATATATGATATTCCTCTGCTTTTTGTTATTCCACTCCTATGATTTTAATACTGGTTCGTGATCTCGATGTGACAATGTCTATGCACTGTAATGACGATCAACATTGCCTCTCAAAAATGTTTCAGCCAATCATCGACTTGTTTCAACGAACTTCTCTTCGTTTTTTCCATCTCATCCGATTTCATTACGACGTTGAAGAAGTCATCTTCGTCATCTACGTCCTACGTCATTAAGATGGGCGATTAGTTTGTTGTTATTACCTCCACTCTTTGCACTTCGTTTAGCCATTTTAGCTTAAAATGTGGATGCAGAGAGGACGCCAAGATAAAATCGTCGATTTGAAGTACATTGGCAAATCGCATCATCTAGCTATGTAAATTTGCCGTATAACACATAATTCTACACTGACAACTTACATCATTCCTAATAACATATGTTATATAATGAGTTACATTAAAATATACTTATATACTGCAAGCAAAGTGTATGTGTTTCACTGTATCGCCTAATGCTTATAATCAACAGTTGCCAGATGGGTTGTACCCTGTACGGTTTAGTTTCAAACGAGAATGAAACGCGTATTGAACTTTATTGAAGTTATTTTGCAAATTTAATTGACATCGTGATGTTGCGGTTGCGAGTTGTGGCCTGACACGTCGAAAATTGTTGCGATCGCAACAGGTTCGCAACTTTCCAAAAATTATTGCGGCGCAACCGGTTGCAACTGCAACAGAAAAAGTTGCGATCGCAATTGCGGCCGCAACTTGTTGCGGCGCAGCTGCCCAAAACTGCGGATAGTTGAGAACACTCTCGTTGGGGCGCGCGCTTGTATTGGCGATTTTTTGTATTGGCATATTGGCATAACTTTTCCAACTAAGAACTTGATACTAACTTTCTATTTCTGCAGTAACGCTTTGAGGAAACCTAATAATGCTTATAATTAAAGCTGTGCTAATATACACATGCATATATGGACGCGTATGTGAAATTGTCAGCGCTTAAAATATGCGGCTCCAGGTTAGATATACAGTATGCGATTGCGGAGTGTCGTATGCACAGTACCTCGCAATTATTTGCAAGCAACATGCGACTGCTGAATGAAGGGCTTCATTTAATTGGATATTGTGCGATATATCAAATATAGAACCGTAAAGTAATGATTCTTTACCATAGTCTTCAATATTTAAAATATCATGCATATGCTGCTAATGAAGAAAACATGAAAATATTCACTGGATGTCATGCAAAAATCGATGCGCAGCGATGGGATTCGAACCTGCGACACCTTGACAGAAGGGAACTTAGTCAAAGCGAGCTACCAGCTTTCTTTGATTTTACCGTAGATGAAAATGGTTAATTTTAGTTAACTTTATGCTGAACCAAAAGGATTATCTTCGTTATTGATAAAGATGAAGTCTCAGCCGATATTTGGACAAAAACAGTGTAGACTCTTATAATGTTTCACGATAAACGAACAGTTTTCCCGCAATAAGTATTGTACAGATTTCCGTCCACAGAGTCATATTCTGGGAATTCATTCATGAAAGTATCATTCCTTACACTTTGGGGTACTTTGCGCATGGTGTAACTACTGAATAATGATAATCATTAGAATAGTATAAGAAATTTGTTCACTTCTTCAATCATCTACATATTATGAAACATATCGCTAAATTTCAATATGAAAATTAATAAAAATAATAGAAAAAAATTATCATAATTTTCCTCTACGTAATCCCTCTCATTTCGGAGATCCCAGAATACCAAACATTCGTATTAGGTTTTGAATAACGAAGTATTGCAGGGATATTCAAATCAGTATATAATCTCTAAATGTCGATTGCAGATTTGATTGCCCTTATCTAAGTCCAGAAAGCGAAATCACTATAATGATGCAAACTTTGGGAATTCGTTTGATTTCTGGAATTAGAGGGATTACTTTGTTGAGTTTCTTCTCATTTTTTAATAAACAGGCACAGCACAACAGAGGAATTTATTATTACTTCACTGAATGCATATGTTTCGGAAATTGATACAAACTTCACAGCTGTATTTTCACTTGAACACTTTTGTACGTATAGGTAGGCCTATGTGTCGAAGAGAACAGGAAAACTATCACTAGATGCACAAAACTATCACGCTATATAAGTCTTCAAAACTTGAAACTGCATTAATTTTAGTTCGGACACCTCTATTGTATTTTATTGATGAACCAAATTTAACAACAAATGAGAGGGATTACGTAGAAAGAGTCTAGATGAGTAAGACACATGAAAATGATTATTCTACAACTGAAAAAAAAATATCGTCACCTCCGGGATTCGAAGACCCACGATGTGGGAATGACAAGGCTATGGACAAGAATTCAAACAGCACTTCATAACTTAGGTGAGCGCGGCCTTCGGCAGCGCGGATTACGAGGCTAGGAGAAGGCGGAGAAACCTTGCTCTCTGTCATCCCCCAGGGAGCGTATGAGAGTTTTATTATACACTCAGAGTTGGAAAATAAATTGATCTTTATAATGAGACTAATTTCAAATTTTTAGGTGCAATACTTTAGAAATTATGACTCGTACAAAATGAGCGTTATAGAGAAAATCGGCCGAATATTGAGGGGCCACGAGAGGCTCTCTTCCTGCCCCCCACAGGGACGTAAAAAAATTTTTAATTACATGAATATGTTGTACTCGTCACGCCCATTAATTTGGTACTAATTTCAAGATTGTACGTCTTATAGTTTAGAAATTACCCTTTTTGTCAGGGTAATTTGCGAAGGATCTTAGATGGGTTCTCTAAAACGGCGCGCCGGTGTATTTTCTCTCAAACGTCTTTGAAATTCTTGTGATTATAGTTATAAAATATTAAGCGTTCCAAGAATGTACGGCGTTTCTTTTGAGTGTCACAAATAATCTGTGTACGCTGCCTTGTACAATAACATCTTTACACTGCACAAAGTTGTAACAAATTATATTCTCCTATTACTCCTCATTGCTTAATTTAACGTCCAAATGGTTTGTTGTGTTCGTTTGAAATTAGCAGGGACCGAATGGGGGAAAAATAGTTTTTTCTATTGTCAGAGGACTTTTGAAAAAGTGAAGGAGAATAAACAGAACCGTTCACGGATATTTCTTAAAGAAACTTACAGATGATAAGCAGGTACTTGCAGGCAGGCCGCAGCCGAGACATTTCAAGAAACAGTTTGTGAGAAGTGAGAAATTTCTTCAGAATTTCTCAAGTCCTACTCGCGCGACTTTAGACTTTAGTCCACGACTCGGTAACTTTTGAAAGAATGCACTCATCGACTTCAATTTACTCTCAAATTAAATTGTAAAACATTCTCTTCTTCTCATATCAAACACACGGCCCTGATTTTAACGGTTTTTTAAAAAATGCAGAAATTCTTCGATAAGCCTATCCGACTCGCGCGTCGTCAAAAAAAATTGCGTTCGCCTACTCGTAACTTTTGAAAGAATGCAGTCATCGATTTCAAATTACTCTGAAATGAAAGAGTGAAACATTCTCTCTTTCCCTGTTCGAACACATGCTGTAGCATGTTTTATTTACACACATGTTTTAGCTGAAAGCCATGCCCTGTCTCAGCTGAAATGATTGTTGCATTTATGCCACAGTACAAATTTACTTACTGAAAACGTTCCAAATTGAGCCAAAAATACAAAATGCAAAGAACATTGGCTTATATTAAAATAAGAAACTGGCAAATGCTTAGTAAAATTCAGACGAGAATAAGAGATAGTATATTAAACACAAAAAAGCTAAAAGTGTCTTTTATTCGTAAACAAAACGATTTGGAAACGTCTGCCCCGTGCGACGAAAGCGGAACAACTTTTACCTATTATAGCCGTGATATAAAATAGTGTGCAACAATAATATATATAACACTTTTTCTACAATTGTTATCCTGCATAGTGGAGATGCAGATAAGAAAAACAGTGTGCAAATTTTGCCTACCCTATCTCTATGTATATCATAATTATTGGGATTTTGAGCATAGTAATGAAATCAACTATTGTAATTTCGTTGAATTGGTGCATACTTAGTTGATACTTATCTATGCTTCTCAGGGTAGGCTCTGCCTATTTTGCCTACTCATAAGAGACCTGAGTAATCCCGGCATAAATGACGGGATTCGATATTGTCTATATAGAAATCTTCCAGATGTGGATGGCAAATAAATATATCCATCCTAATAGTACCGACGATTAAAATATTCATGTGCTTGTACACTGGTCAAACTCATATCACAGGTACGGTCATTAAGTATCCTTTTTAGAACGTGAAATGAAGACAGACCAACCAATTTCATTTCTTCAATACTGAATTGAATACTGTAATAACGAAAATGAAATTATGCACAGGAACTTGGCATTTTATTGTGTAAGAATAATCAATACTATATAAGATATTTTTTTGTACGGAAAAATTTCAAACATAAGTCCATAAACTCGAAACAAATAGATTTTTACGAAAGATAAAATGCCAATATACTACTTAGCTTTCGAGGTATAGGGACTTAAAAACTTCAAAACTCAAAGTAGGATACCACTAGACAAAAGAAAAAGAAAGAAAGAAAAATGTTAATTTCCAAGTTGCCACATAAGATACATACCAACATATTGGCTTTTAAAAGTTTCTTAATGTTGTGGGATGTGCAAATCCCGAGACCCAAGATCTCAAAGCCGAGCTCCCAGAGCTCGGGTCGGCCTCCGAACCTCCCCTACAGCCGACGCCAGACACACACCTGAGCTCGTGTGTCAGAGGGCACACCCAGTGTGAACACACGCTGCCGTGAAACGAACACACTTCACGGCAGAAACGGACGCACACACTAGCTCCTAGCTAGTGTGGTGAGTCTGAACACACTCAGACACACAGGCACACAACACGCCTGCAGGTCCTACCTGCTTGCGTCTCAGCACAAGGAAAAGAACACAACACAAGTATCTCGCAACGATACTTCAAGAGCGAAACCGGAAGCTCAAACGCGCTCAACCTCACTCGGCAGCAGCAGACGCAATAATGCCAAGGCCGGCACACCAATCGACGCTCCATACGTCAGGAAGTAGATCCCACAAAATACCTCCTGCCACTCAAACGGAGCAGCTTACAACGTAAAAAACGTCGCATGTGTAATTCTAAACAGAATAAACACATTGGAACACCAAAGCGTCCGTGAACACAAATTACGATGTGTACACAAGCAACCCGCTGACGGGTGCAGCCCTGTGATTGGCCGCGCGTAGGAATACGTGCCTGGCGTAGCAATACACCACATCCCCCTCAGTTCCTCGAGGAACTCAGTTGACGTAATCCCTCAACCATTGGGGGGGACGCCGCTCCCGAACGGGTCGTCCTGGCATCTCAATACCATTCTCCGTGACAACCTCGTCACCTGCGTCAACGACGGGCTCTCCCGTGTCGTTGGCAGTTTCAAGTTGCGTTTCCGGAACTTCCTCAACACTAACCTGAAGAGGCTCAACAGGAGTCTCATAGGGCCCAGCGTCGTCCGAGTCACATGCATCGTGCATGTCCTCAGAGGCAGAGCCGCGACGTTTCCTTATGTCGCTGACATGCCTAGGCATGCCATCAATGCACACAACGTGCCTTGATCGAACAGCAGTGACTCGCCCAGGAGTCCACTGCTTGGTGCAAGAGGGCACTGCGGGTTTCACCCACACCCTGTCACCGACGGCAAAATGCACGTTTTTGCCGTCATCTCCGGCCTTATTTAAGCCGTTGTCGTAAGGCATCCTCCAAGGATAGGCAAATAACTTACGACAAGGCACTGAGTTGCTATCGACTCCGTGCCGGGGCGTTACATTGTACCAAAATGTCGCCACCTCGGGGGTGATCCCCCCCCGCGCAGCAATCCTCTTGATTGTGCGATGGTTTCTCTCTACGATTCCATTACCGCTCGGGGCATAATCGGCTCTGAAACGCAGAGAGATACCGTATTCGTTGGCAAACTGAGTGACAGTTGCCGACCTAAATGTGGCAGAATTGTCCAACAATAGCTCCACAAAAGGTCCTCGCTCAATCACCACCTGCTGGAGATGAGCGACTACACTGGCTGCCGACTCGTTCGACAGCCTTCGCCAAATTGCAAACCTAGATGGTCCGCAATCGACGAGAGAGAGAAACTGTACACCGTTATAGTGCGTCACATCCGCAGCTACACGATGCCAGTCACTCTCGACGGCTAAATTGCCGTGCTCGACAAGGTTCTCCACCCGTCTTGCAGGATCAATGCGAAGACACTCCTCACACCCTGCAATCGGACGTTTCACTTGGCCTCGAGTAAGGCCCGGCCTGCACTGCTTGACCAAATAAAAGGTACGATCAACGCCCAAATGTTGAGGCAAATGAGCCTTCCAAATGGCGCTCTCTGGCGTCCCTTCTTCTGCAGAAGCCGCCACTGACGCAGCCAAGACAGAGTCCGGCTCGTCAGCCGTGTGATAACTAAGCCAGCTCTTAGTCACACGAGTGAGCTGATCAGCTTTGTTCTCGACCGTGGGAGCGAATCGAAACTCAAACGACAGCTGATACTCATTGATGATCTCCTTGATCACCATCAAGCGACGCTTGATGAGCATCTGCGCTGCTCCTTTGGTGCGCACACGACTGTGATCACCGACAGTGTTATCCAATCAGGATAATACTGTCTTGGAATCAGTGGCTATAGTGAAGGTCTTGAAGCCCCACATAATAGCCAGATTGATTCCGCGTCCCACAGCCTCAAGCTCTGAGACATTAATGTGGAGATGATCTGTCTGCTTCCGCAGCCAGGTAGCATCCTCCACGATGCGATCATCCACCTGGACGACCACACCCATTGCCAGTGAACTGGCGTCAGTCCAGACGGTAACATTCCCACCAGGATTGACATGCCAACGACCCTTTACAGGGTCATCAGCCAGTGCTCGCGAAGCCAGCTCCTTAGCTAGCTTCAAGACACTGTGACTGACAGGCTTATCCCACGGCCCGTCTGACCCCAGTCGCTTCAAAAAGCTACAGTGAGGTCGTAACCACCCAGCTACAGGATAATGAGCAACAAGGCGGCCACACAGAGAGAACAGCTCTTTCTTAGTCATCTCAGACGACTCTGAAATGAAGGAAGACAACTCACTTTCTCTTGACATCAATAGATGTCCGGTGGGAGACCTCTTTAAGGCTATCCCGAGTACTCGATCCCCGTCGAGACTCACTGGTTCTTTAGATTCGAGCCCATACAACTGCAGGTGCTTTCTCACATGAGAAGCACTCACAATGGACTCTTGGACCATTATATCGTCAATATAATGATCCGTGGCACGATTAATCTTATCGTCCATCGAAAGAACCTTGCCCAAGATCATCGTCATAATCCTGGGCGCACATGACAAGCCAAACCCGAGGCGAGTCAAGGCATAATACACACCATTATACCTCACGACTTGATACTGCCACAAGTCACTGGAGACACGAATTTGAAGATAGGCAGACTTAAGGTCAACGACCTTAAGCTCCCATTCAAACTGCCTCCATTTGCGCACCTTCTCGGCACACACAGCGGTTTGCTCATCACCAGTGTGAGACTCAATGAACAAGTTAAGTTCACGGTAATCCATTACCGGTCTCACCTTGTCTTTGGTTGGCTGGACAACCGCCAAAAGTGGTATGACCCCTTTTACCGGGCCATTCCACTTCACCAGCCAACCTTTAGAGATCCAACTCTGGATCTCCTCAGCATACCTCTCATGTACGCCCGGCGCGCGCGTACACTTGTACTCGCCAACACCAGTTTGAAGCTGCGTCGGCTCGCCGGCCGACCAACGCCAACTAACGGTCCAATGACCGTTAGAAAACGTGGCTTCAAAGTCGTGATCACTAATCGTAAGTGAGTCAACCCCACGAACAACCTCACGACCTCCCTTCATGGGAGCACTACCACAGCACCTGGCAGAGGTGGGTTGACCCCACTCAACCTGGTACCGAGAGTTGGCTCCTCTTCTGACAGTGACTCCTCCCATGTGATCGATTACATCGTCACCCAAGAGGCAGTCAACGCCAAGATTCTCCAACCCTTCAACTGCAATTGCTGACACTCTAAAAGAGTGCCCATGAAACTGCACGACTGCCTGACACTCCTTCCCCTTAGAGGAAGTTCTGCCATCAGCCGTCACAAAATGTCGGGCCTTGCGGCCCGACAGTCCCTCCACCACCCGGGTGGACACCGTCGTGCACCCGCTGCCGGTATCAACCAGACACAAGGCAGAATGGCCATTCACAATGGCCTTGACAACTGGCATGCTACTCGAAGTAAGCCTACCAGCTGCCATGGGTAAGCCCTGCTTACCCGTGACAGGCGCATGAGCGCCAGTCACGACAACGTCCCCAGGACGCTGTTGGCTGTCCCTGACAGCCAAGCCTCTCGTAGAGAGACCAGTGGAAGTACCTAGACTTCCATGGTTTCCACGCCGGAGGAAGCGGTGCCCCTTTCCACTTCCTCCCCGCGGAAACCCGAACCGCGATCAGCGCCGCCAGCGGCAGCTGTGGGCTCTGGGCAGTCCCGAGCAAAGTGCCCGGGCTTCGAGCAGCGAAAGCATAAGCTTTCTTTCCTGCTGTTCGAAGGAGGCACTGCCTTCGCCTTGCGGCGAGTCTGGGTACAGTCCCCTCACCCGGTGAGGTCCTGTACACCTTGGGCATACAAGCCCAGGCTTCTTCCCGGAAGAAGCTGCGGCTGCCTTGGCCTTACTCGCATAAGTAAGGCCATCAGCAGCACGCTGTGCGGACACCCTGTCGCGCACCTTCGACAGCAACTCGTCGAAGCTGGAGGTGTAAACCTCCGGGAGCATCACTGCCCACTTACGGATGGCTTGAGGCAGGCCCTCAAGGAACTTGACCCGGAAGATCAAGTCCTCCGGCCCTGCCCTCAGCCGAGCGCCTAGGCGCTGTAGGTCGTCCACATAGACGTCCACGGCCTCGCCAGCCTGAAGCTGACGGTCCGTGAAGCGCCTGTAGGCTTCCTGCCGCGACATGCCGTACTGCGCCAGCAGTGTCGCCTTCACTACCTCCCACTGGGAGGCCTCCGACACCCTAAGGGCGCGGAACACCCGAGCAGCATTGCCCTCGAGCAGGAAGTCTACGACCTCCTCAGGTCCAACCTGTTCGACCTTGCACCTGCGCTCAAGGTCATCCAGCCACTCCGACACATCCACTGTGCCGTCGCCGCTGAACTTGGGGAGAGCTCTCCCCAATCGGTCAATAATAGGCCCCTTAGCCTGCATCAGGATGCTGGCCAGTTGCCTAAGATCAACCGTGGTGGCTGTCCCAGACGCACCACTAGCCGCCCCGGGCGACCCTGCATCATCTCTCGATGACGCAGTCCCTGCCTTACGCACCTCCGACATAAGGCAAGGCAAAAAAGCCTAGATAGCTTGTTGTGGGATGTGCAAATCCCGAGACCCAAGATCTCAAAGCCGAGCTCCCAGAGCTCGGGTCGGCCTCCGAACCTCCCCTACAGCCGACGCCAGACACACACCTGAGCTCGTGTGTCAGAGGGCACACCCAGTGTGAACACACGCTGCCGTGAAACGAACACACTTCACGGCAGAAACGGACGCACACACTAGCTCCTAGCTAGTGTGGTGAGTCTGAACACACTCAGACACACAGGCACACAACACGCCTGCAGGTCCTACCTGCTTGCGTCTCAGCACAAGGAAAAGAACACAACACAAGTATCTCGCAACGATACTTCAAGAGCGAAACCGGAAGCTCAAACGCGCTCAACCTCACTCGGCAGCAGCAGACGCAATAATGCCAAGGCCGGCACACCAATCGACGCTCCATACGTCAGGAAGTAGATCCCACAAAATACCTCCTGCCACTCAAACGGAGCAGCTTACAACGTAAAAAACGTCGCATGTGTAATTCTAAACAGAATAAACACATTGGAACACCAAAGCGTCCGTGAACACAAATTACGATGTGTACACAAGCAACCCGCTGACGGGTGCAGCCCTGTGATTGACCGCGCGTAGGAATACGTGCCTGGCGTAGCAATACACCACATCCCCCTCAGTTCCTCGAGGAACTCAGGTGACGTAATCCCTCAACCATTGGGGGACGCGTCGCTCCCGAACGGGTCGTCCTGGCATCTCATTACCATTCTCCGTGACAACCTCGTCACCTGCGTCAACGACGGGCTCTCCCGTGTCGTTGGCAGTTTCAAGTTGCGTTTCCGGAACTTCCTCAACACCAACCTGAAGAGGCTC
Organism: Morinoia aosen; assembly: GCA_030386875.1. Lineage (NCBI taxonomy): Eukaryota > Metazoa > Arthropoda > Malacostraca > Amphipoda > Talitridae > Morinoia > Morinoia aosen. The sequence continues at coordinate 26,246,794 of CM059557.1, read as the reverse complement.
AACAGGAGTCTCATAGGGCCCAGCGTCGTCTGAGTCACATGCATCGTGCATGTCCTCAGAGGCAGAGCCGCGACGTTTCCTTATGTCGCTGACATGCCTAGGCATTCCATCAATGCACACAACGTGCCTTGATCGAACAGCAGTGACTCGCCCAGGAGTCCACTGCTTGGTGCAAGAGGGCACTGCGGGTTTCACCCACACCCTGTCACCGACGGCAAAATGCACGTTTTTGCCGTCACTTAATATAGGACATCCTAAAACAAATATTCCATACGAGGAGTACTAATTGACAAACCATCCGAGGTGTACAAGTAGATAAGCCATACGAGACATAATAATAGACAAACTATACGAGGTGTACTAATAGACAAACTATCAGAGGTGTAGAAATAGATAGACCATACGAGGCATATTAATTGACAAAATATACGAGGCGTACTAATAGACAAACTATTCGTGGTGTGGTAATAGTCTAACAAAAGTTCTATTGTGTGCAGCCACCTTAACAAGTGGACTCAACTCCCAGAATTAACGGGCCCTACGGCACACAAATTTACCGGGAACCCATCTGGGGCCGGTAACGCTGAAATTTAAGATAATTAAGGACAAGCGGAGCGTCATTAGCGGGAGTCTCACCTGAAGATCTTCGAAAACAATGTTCAGGCGAACACTCTTCACTGTAGCCGGCTGTCAAGGACCCAAGAAGTCTCTGGTAGCGAGGGCAGAATGCCGAGTCCCGCGGAGCACACGAGAAGAAGGTGCGCTTGCGTTCACGGCCGGTTTCAATCTGACGTGACAGCCTTCTGGCGCCACGCTCCTTAGCTTGCTCGAATCCATCGCGATGGCTTAGGACTCGAACAAGAAGATCAGACAAACGTTTTAGTATTTAAATTTACATTTGTCGCCGTAGACGTGAGGAACCCCCGCCATTGCTCCGCTTAGTCGTAAAATTATCAGCGTTATTAATTTTTGGCTGATTAGATGGAGCACAGCCTTTGCCCTTTATTGCGGAAGGCCTTTTTGTGCCTTATAAAGTCCGCAAAGGACCTCAGCGTTCGAGCAATGACTGGAATCTCGACACTGTACTCGGAGTACTAATTGACAAACCATCCGAGGTGTACAAATAAATAAGCCATACGAGGCATAATAATAGGCAAACTATACGAGGTGTACTGATAGACAAGCTATCAGAGGTGTAGAAATAGATAGACCATACGAGGCATATTAATAGACAAAATATACGAGGCGTACTAATAGACAAACCATACGGGGCGTGCCAATAGTCTATCTCTGTCAAGGGTAGTTGAATGAGAAATGAAAAATATGCCCTAAAAATATGCAAAGCCCTACCCCATCAACAACATATTTCATATCTTCTCGATATTCACCACAACATCATGCGGACATGGGTACATGGGATAAAATGGAGATACAGTGTAAGCCGGTTACCACTCATGATTGACAAAATATCTACAAAATATTGGCAGAAATGGGTAACAAACATATACTCAAAATCAAAATGCATAGCTTGTACAACATACGGACAGAAAGATAATTTTACCACGATTCATATGCTCAAATTGCACTTTATTTCATTAATTATATTTGTCATTAATCCGATTCACAGAAACGCCCTCTGGGGAAGTGATAGATCTATTTTTGAATCATTTCGCTAGTGCAATAAAATTTATTAACCGGATGGTTTTTGCGTAAAGAAATGAAATAGAAACATGTATATCTATTTATGTCGATACATATATATACCTACACACGTACACACACATATTGATATATATACTTATTGAAAATGAAATATAAGAAATAAATACATATATGAAATATAAAGATAAAAACAACCTATCATCTACAACACAGAAAATGACAGTTGAGCTCACTGTAATCCTTAGAAATTTTTTGCAAAAAAAATAACTAAAAGGAAAAGAAGACTTCGAAAAACATAAAAATGAACTGGTTTTTAATTTCTTCACAGAAATTTTTAAGAAAACTCAGGACAGTCAAGAAACAACACAACTCTTCAGCATTATACGGACATGTGTACATTGGATAAAATGGAGTAACATTGTGGCCGGATATCACATCTGAGTGGAGAATTTTCACAAAATTTGGCACATATAGGTCGATAAGGCAATTTTCCAAAGTGATAATTTTAATTACAGAAATTTAGAGTTTTTTCCGATTTGAAAGTTCAGTGCTAGTGTGCGCTGAACGCACGGAAAAACAATAAAAAGACTAAATGAAATGCTTAAATTACCCCCTCCCCCAGCTCAGCCGAAAATCGATTGAAAACATCTTCGAGAATGATTTTGAAATGGCGAGACAGCGTTAGCCAAAATTTAATTCATTAAAAACTTTGCACAACCCTCACATCTATAAACCGGTTTATTGGTCTACACACAAAATATATTTCATGGTATATTTGTCATACGGACGTTAAATATTAATACAGAAAAGAGAAAGAAATAACAAAATAAAGATGAGGATATACTCCTAATTATGGAAAGAACATTCGTTCTGCTGCATTGAACTGACGGCTGTGGTGCTCATTGTTGTCGACAGAAATACGTAAGATGAATATACGAATGGCTTAGCAAACGTAAAATGAAATAGTTTCTAATTTTCTAACAGAGGCCCTATGACAGAGATGAAAAATGACGTGACACATTTACTCTAAATTCTTTTACAGTTTTAGAGTTTTTGATATGCTGGGGAAGCTTGTTCCAGAAAAAAGCTCCAGAAACTGAGAGAGCTTTTTGTCCCAGAGAGAAACTGAGAGAGCTTTTGAAACTCAACTGAAACTGAGAGAGCGTTTTGAGAGCTTTTTGTCCTCCGATTTGGTCTTTTGTTTGGGATATTAGATGGAAATAATTTTACCACCTCTGCATTACTTTGGGGGAGGTACAGAAAGGAGAATACTCGTCGAGCTTTTTGGATCATGAATCTGTTCGATATTGGGATCCAGTCGAATTTTCTTAAAAGAGGGGTGACATGATCGTATTTATTGAAATTTCCTATGCATACCACTTTGGCGGCGAAGTTTATACATTTTTGCAACTCTTCCTGACGACATTGAGGTAAATTTCCCCACACAAGACTGCAGTAGTCCAGACGCGATAAAACTAAAAACTGAATCACTAATAATCTAGATTTTTCGTCAAGTGTGTTCTTAATGCGATGAAAGAACATTAAGGTTCCGTGAATTTTGTTGCACATTGTTTCGACGTGTGAACTGAAAGTCATATTTTTGTCAAACCAAACACCCAGATTTTTAACCTTATCTACTGGTTCAATTGTATCGTCTCCAAATGTTAGCTTGAATGGTGATTAATTTTCAGTCGCATTCTGTGATCCAAAAATAATGCATTGCGTTTTACTTGCGTTAAGTTTGAGGCCATTATGGTCATACCACAATTTCAGATTTCTCAGGTTTTCAGCGTTGGCTTGTGTTTCTTATAAATCCACTGTTGAGGTTGTCATGGCAATTTGTACGTCATCAGCATACATTGAGATTTTTGTGTTTGCCGGCATGGTGGGGGAAATCATTGATGAAAATTGAAAATAGGAGTGGGCCGATGATTGAACCTTGAGGAACGCCAAAATTATTTGGTATGAATGATGACATTTTGTTATTCAAGCACACTGCATGAGAGCGGTTTAGTAGGTAGCCCTCAAACCACTGAGTGTCTATTCTGAGGTTTGACATTTTTTGTAGAAGTATCTTATGCTCAACACTGTCGAAATCTTTGGAGAGATCAAGCAATAGTAAGAGAGTTAATTTTTTTTGGTCAATATCATTGTAAATTTTTTTGTATGTTTAACAGGGCGTCCTGAGTACTGGTATTCCTTCTGTAAGCATTTTGATTGCGATGCAGTAGATGTGACTCGTCTATGTAACTTATTTAAGGGGTGCTGTGACAGGGAAGCTGTCTTTTATATGTTGGAGGCTTATGCCATCATGTCCAGTCGCTTTAGTATTCTTTAGTGAGTATAATATTTTTCGTATCTCTATGACGCTAACTGGCTTTGGTCTCCACTTGTTGCTACTATTTGGGGATGAAGCATCGCTCAGATGCGCCCCTGTTGATGTGTCTGAAACTGTCCTGGATACTTCATTGAAAACACTTTCGCCAACTTTTGAGAAGAAAGTGTTAAAGTCATTAGCCATTTTTGAGGGGTTGTCAAAAGTGCTTTTGCAGTCTGAATTTTTATACTGAGCAACTTCTCTAATGATTTCCCAAGTTCTTTTAGGGTTTTGTTTTGCCGCCAAGAGTTCTTTGTGGAAGTATTCCCGTTTTGCTTCCTTAACTTTTCTTCGTAGGGTCTTCTCATGATCTTTATATAATTTTCGACGCGTACTGTCTGATTTATTCAGTTTGTACTCACGCTGCAAATTTCTTTTAGCTCTGCTCAACTGTTTTATCTCATCTGTTATGCATTTAGAAATTCTTGGCTTAACTTTCTTCGTAGTGAAAGGTGCGCATTCGTTAAGAGCTGATACGAAATTTTCGTTGAAAAGCGAAACTTGTAGATTGACATCATCGGTGTTTTCCATGCCTTGAAATTCACTCCATCTGTCTAATAGCTTTTCTTGAAATGTTTCAGGGGAGTAGTGGTTTTTCATGCGATATGTAATGTAACTAGATTTCTGTTTCTCTTTTGCAATATTAATTTGGCATTCTACCGAATGGTGATCAGAAAAGGACGGTAAGATCTTTGTGCTGAGTACTTCTTAGGGATAGTTTGTAATTGTTAGGTCAAGAAGAGTTTTGGAAGTGTTGGTAATTAGCGTTGGTTCTTGGACCATTTGAGAAAGATTAAGTCTGTGCAGCATCTTGCTTAGCTGATTGTTTTTATTTGTCAGATCTACGTTAAAATCTCCGAAAACATAGAAAGACTTTTTGGCTGCAGAGATTGATTTAAGCGTATTTTCAATGAAATCTAATGTTGGACGTAGAGATGCTGACGGATGTCTGTAAAGACTGCCGATAATGAAAGACTTGTGTTTGTTTACCCGAACATTGAGCCAAACCATTTCTATGTCTTCGCATTTTTCTTTTATTGGAACTAAGGATGTAGAGTAGACATCTTTGATGAAAATGCATGAACCGCTACCTCTCTTACTCTTGACTCCGTCAAAACGGTACAATGCGTACCCGGTAGCACCCACGTCAAGTTCGCACATTTTCATGTACGTGTGTTGCAGCGTCCGTGTGCGTGAAGGATGCATCTTGTGCACTGGTCCAGATTTTACGTCATTGCCAGAAGTCGCTGTATCGTCTATCGTGAGTTACGAGATGTCGCAATGCAATTAGATTATGCTCGTGAAATTTCTTGAATTTAAGAAATACTCATGAGTTTAATAGTAGTATTTCTTAAATTCTGTGTTTATTTCCCGTATATTTGTATCTATTCATCTTGGTTTTGTTCATTTCAGACAACTTGTACTGATGATGAGCCTGGTGCTCGAAACGTTTACTTCTCAATATCCGACAGCAGTAAATATTTTTAACAATGTTGGCTTTGAGAGTAGCAGCCTTGGTGTTTTTATTTACGATTGGTTTGCGTAAGAATGCAGTTGATGATGTTCTTCATTCATTCTGATAGTATGCATTAATGCTTTAGAAAAAGTTCTTTCATATTTTTCTTAGATGTAATTGTTTACTGGTTGCCTCAATAATAAAGCAATCTTAATTAAATTAATAGTAAATAAAATACGATAAATAACACTAAATAATTATAGAGCAAAGGAAAATATATTTTTCGAAGCAAATTTACGATGAAAGAAATGGAGAAGAAATACTTTAAAAACATTCACTTTAAACGCCTTCGAGCCTTGGTCATAAAATAATAGACAAGTCAGTAAACCCAAAATTACAGAAGCACAGAATATAAGCACAAAAATAATAATAATAATTATAATTTATCGGCTGACTATTTTCAGAGGGTATGCACTCTGCATTTCGTTGAGAGAAGATTTGAGTTTATGAATGAATAATGACTCCAAAATACGTAGGTCTAAGTTGGCGGTACAAGTGTCTAATATTTTAAATTTGCTAATTTCAACAATCTGTTCGCAGGAACCATTACTACAATGTTGTCTTATACTAGACTGAGTAGGAGAAGTGAACAAGCGACCTGTACGATGTACGATGCAGGGCGAAGTCATCGTACAGGTCACTCGCTTAATTCTCCTAATCAGTCTAGTATAAAACAACATTGTAGGCTAGTAATGGTTCCTCTGAACACATTATTGACATTGGCAAATTTAAATTATTAGATACGCGTACCGCCAACTTAGACCTACGTATTTTGGAGGCATCATTCATTCATTCATTCATAAACTCAAATCTTCTCTCAACGAAATGCAGAGTGCATACCCTCTGAAAATAGTCAGCCGATAAATTATTATTATTATTATTTCTGTGCTTATATTCTGTGCTTCTGTAATTTTGGGTTTACTGACTTGCCTATTATTTTATGGCCAAGGCTCGAAGGCGTTTAAAGTAAATGTTTTTAAAGTACTTCTTCTCCATTTCTTTCATTGTTAATTTGCTTCGAAAAATAGATTTTCCTTAGCTCTATAATTATTTAGTGTTTTTTATCGTAACTTTCATTATTTACTATTAATTTAATTAAGATTGCTTTATTATTGAGGCAACCAGTAAACGATTACATCTAAGAAAAATATGAAAGAACTTTTTTAAAGCATTAATGCATACTATCAGGATGAATGAAGAACATCATCAACTGCATTCTTACGCAAACCAATCGTAAATAGAAACACCAAGGTTGCTACTCTTAAAGCCAACATTGTTAAAAATATTTACTGCTGTCAGATATTGAGAAGTAAACGTTTCGAGCACCAGGCTCATCATCAGTACAAGTTGTCTGAAATGAACAAAACCAAGATGAATAGATACAAATATACGGGAAATAGACACAGAAGTTAAGAAATACTACTATTAAACTCATGAGTATTTCTTAAATTCAAGAAATTTCACGAGCATAATCTATTTGCATTGCGACATCTCGTAACTCCGAAACATGTTGCAAAATTTCCGAAACATGATGCAAAATTTCCAGCTATACATTCGTCTTCGTCGTTTCTCCATGCAACGCTTGAATTTGTTCAATCTTCAAATACTTCCAATACAAGTGCGATGCATCCCCTATGTCGTACCGTTGCTATCTGTTCCTCGTTCTTGTAAATAATCATTTGTGTGCCACGTAATTCTTCCTTAATTGCCCGTGCTTTCGTTTGCTCCTCATACGTGACGCATTACCATTATACAATCTGTTGGCTTATTTTTGTGCTGAAGTAATTTCTACACTTATCTACAATGAAAATTAATTCCTTAAGTCTGAGGAAAAGAAACACACTACTGTCTACAGAACAAGGCAAGATTTGTTCCTTCCAGAACATCGTGTTTTACGATGTTCTTTCAGAGCAAGAGAAGGACACAAAACTCAGAAAATTCAACACTACAGCAAGAATGAACACGCTACTTTTAATCTAATACTAAACATATTCTCCCCGTTGCGAAGAAATGAACGGTTTAAAGGTATTGATAAAATCAGCAAGCCTGAGATAACATCAGCCTAAGAGTTTCAGATGAAACTTGACTCATTCGTTTGAGTTATTTCATATTAAGCGCGTACGCTTTTCGAGATGCTGGCGAGAAAATATAAGCATACTACAGAGGAAACAAAGTACTCCTCTTGAGAAACACACGAAGTTAACCTAATGAAAAGCTCAATTTCCCTTTAGTTAGCAAGAAAGAAAAATGAAAATTGAGCATAGTATAAGATTAGCTCACTCGAACAAGAGTCTCGTTCTGGACGAGATTTCTTGTGAGCAAAAGAAATTGTAGTTACACAAACTAGAACATATTCCTATTGGAGGAAGCACTTCACTCTAGTGAGTGAGACTAAATTTAATTCACAGCAAGAACAACATAATCCTACTTAAGAACACATTTAGATTAAAGCAATACAACGCTAAAAAAAACTCACTCCTACTGAAGAGCTCTCCTAAAATTAAATCCACAAGAACACATCCTACAAAGTTAAGGCGACTCATGAAACTCAATTCACTGCAGTTTGTGCAATTCACTCCGGCACACATACGACACTCTCCTTATCACCGAAGAGGCAATTATGAAGCGCCACACTGAAGTGAAAGAGGCAGACTAAGGAGCCATCAGCTCCACATTTACCACGCAAGAGAACCACAGCCGCATCGGGAAGTGCCACCTGCACCTGAGGTGAACTTAGCGCAGTATAGAACAGTGCCACCACCGTGTTTCAACTGCGGAAAATTTTGGCACCTAAGAGCTGATTGCAGGGCGCAACATTTTCCAGGACCGCCAAAAAACGGAACAGGAGACCATTAGCTCCAATAATGAACCCCAGCGTCATACTCCATGTGAATGGTACACCTGTAACCGCACTTCTTGACACAGGAGCAAATATATGCTTGGCAAAAGAGCGTGTGGTTGTGGGGATCAAAAATGCCAGTGTGAAGGGAACGTCCACTGCATTAAAAACAATTGGAGAGGAACCTGTACCGGTCCTTAGGAAGATTAATGTGCCAATTAAAGTTAACGGTCAGAAAATTTTGCAAAGATGCTTTGTTGTGCGGGAGAATGCATTTCCAGGAGACCTGGTAATAGGAGTGGAAGTAATGAACAAAGTCGATGCAAAGCTAGACTTTGGAAAACGTAGGGCATCACTGTTTGGGACTTACGTGAACATGTTTTCAGCGCCGGGACCCACTTCTCCAAAGATTTTGTGTGTAACGCGGGAGGAAGCATCGGTCACTCTCGCTGAAGACATCACAGTGAAGCCTCGCACGCAAACTATGGAAGTGCCGAGCAGATGTCAGTTTTGATGGAAAGGAGGTAATTTTAGAGCCTAGAATTAAGTGGACGCCTTACGTGGGAGCCACCGCAGCAAAGGTGCAAAATGGGTATGTTCTGATGCCTGTACTTAACCCTTTTGCCGAAGAAATCGCTCTAACTGAAGGAGCAATTATTGCAACATGCCACGAAATCTCGAATGAAAATGCAACTGCAGAAGAAAACAGTGATGAAAACAGCGAAGCAGAAAATTTCCGCAGAGAGAAGCGCTTTCAGCAAATTGATGAGCTCGATCTCAGTTACTTGGATCAGGAAAAGTAGGAGCAAGTCAGAGCTCTGCTGAAGGAGTATCATAAAACAATCAGTGCAGATGAAATGGACATTGGACATGTAAAGGGTGTGAAATACAAATTTTTTTTAAATGATTACAGGCCCATTCAGACGAGAGGATGGCGAATTCCGTACGCCAGCCAAGAAATTATTGATAAAAAGGTGTCGGAGATGATCAAGAGTGGAATTGTGCAAGAGAGTACAAGTGCGTGGAAATATCCCCTCGTACTCGTGAAAAAGCCTGGGGAGGCCACAGAGTTTGCCTTGATTTGCGAGCTGTAAACATGCGGGTGGTGAACGAACATTATCCTATTCCCAATATCGTAGGGACGCTGGAAGAAGTTGCTGGCAAAGAATACTACTCGATAGTTGATGCAAAATCAGCCTTCCATCAAATTGAGCTAGATGAAGAAAGCAAGCAGTACACGGCGTTTCAAACTCGACAAGGAAACTTCGAGTTTGCTTGGCTCCCTATGGGACTCAAGTGTTCAACATCAGTGTACCAGAGAGTAATTTACCATTTTCTCAAAAGGCTGCTTGGAAAATTCGCCACCATTTATTTGGACGATGTGTGCATCAGCTTTATGACTTTTGAGAATCACCTAGAAAATTTAAGGAAAGTGTTGCACGAATTTCAATGTGCCGGAGTAAAAATAGGCTTAGACAAGTGCAAATTTGCGCAAAGGCAAGTAAAGTACCTAGGATGTTACATCAGTCGTGAGGGGCTAATCCCAGATCCCAAGAATGTTGAGGCCATGCAGAATTACCCAAGGCCTACGACCGCACGATCGAAAGGTCCGCTCATTTGTGGCGGCGCTCAACTTCTACCGGCGGTTCATTCCGCATTTCGCCACAACAGCTGCTCCTCTTAATGCGCTAACCAAGAAGGGACAAAAATTCAAGTGGAATGAAGAACACGAGCAAGCCTTCTGTAGACTTAAGCAGCTAATGATAGAAGCTCCAGTTTTGAAGAAGCCTTCTCTAAATGAGACTTATTATTTAAGTTGTGATGCATCAAATGAGGGCTCTGGCGCAGTGCTTGCACAAAAGTGTAATGGTAAGGAACAACCTATTGGATATTTCAGCAAAAGATTCAATGTTGCTGAAAACGTTATTCAATCACTGAACGTGAAGGATTAGCAGTAGTGGCTGCGGTAAATCACTTCTCACCTTATTTGTACGGCAATAAATTTGTTGAAATTACTGATCACACGGCTCTTAAATATTTGTTCAAAGGTAAAAATACCAAGAACAACAGAATTATGAGGTGGGCCCTGACACTCTCACAATATGATTTTGAGGTAATTTATCAGCCAGGAGCTCAGAACGTTGTGCCCGACGCGTTGTCGAGAAACATCGCGAACAGCAACGAAGAAGAAAATCAAGACGACGGAGCCCCTATAACAGTGTTCGTCACGTCAATGTTAGATGAAACACCCAGTATACAAGAAGCAGAAATCAGCTTGCAGAAAGAAAATGTGCGAGCAGAACAATTGAGAGATCCGGTGTGGGGCCCTGTGCTAAACTACCTTGAGAGCGACAAAACGGGAAATGTGCCAAATCTAGCAATGAATCTCGAAATTTTTGCCGATGATAGAATACTGTATTACAGAAAAGTACAACGAAAGCCTAATAGAACAAGACACTTGATCGTTGTGCCAGACGCTCTGAGAGAAGCAGCGATAACGTGAGCACATGACAGCACAATCGGTGCCCACCAAGGTCATGCTAAAACGCAGAAAAAGCTCATGGAATTCGGGTACTGGATTAACATGGCACGCGACGTCAACAAATACGTCGATTCGTGCATGCAGTGTCAGAAGCGAAAGATCAACAATCGCATTTGTGTCAGCATGGGTTCATTCCCTGAAATTGATAAGCCTCTGGACAGAGTAGGTGTTGACTTAATTGAAATGCCAGCTTCGAATGAGGGCCACAAGTACACCTTAACCGTGGTTGACCACTTCAGTAGATATGTTGCAGCCTTCCCACTCAGAAGCAAGACAACTGAGGAAGTAACGAAAGCGTTGACTAAATTCGTGACTACGTATGGCCCAGCCAAAACGCTCATCTCAGACAAGGGCACCGAGTTCACGTCAGCTTTATTCAGAAGTGTATGCGGAAAATTGAAAATAAAATACAACAACACCTCAGCATATCATCCCCAATCAAACGGGATAACGGAAAGGCAAAACAAGAACATCAAAATGGTTTTGTCTTAACTTGCAGCCAACGATCAATCATCATGGCCTGATGCACTTTCGTGGACATGCTTGGCGCTGAACACAAGTTACCAAAGTGTTATTGAAAAAATCCCGTACTATTTGTTCTTTGGCAGGGACGCTGAAATTCCTGTTGTTGACTGGATGAAAGCCCCTCGCATGGATTATTCTCTCGGGGAGAACTACAGTCCAGAGGTTAGCGCCCGACTTCACAATGCGTACAAAATTGTAAAGGCTAAATCTAAAGCGTCACACGACAAGTCCGTGCAAATGAAGGAGAGAGGAGTGAAAAACAACCAGGTGCAACCCGGCGATATTGTTTTATTACACAATCCGACAGGAAAAGCCGAAGCTGCAAACGCGGGGCCTACCGACTGGGTTGGACCTTATCGTATTATTGAAAAGAGCGCCACAAATGCCACCATCAAGGCACTGTATGGTGACCGTCAAGAAAGGGTTCACCTGGATAGATTAGAGGTTGCGCATCTGCGTGGTGAGGCTTACCCCGGCACGTCGGACGTCGCAGCTAAGCCAGTGACCGGAAACGAATATGAAACAATTGAGAGCGAAGATGAAGACCTGAGGACAGAAAACAACGTCCAAAGAGCAGCGAAAATACAATTTGCGTTCAAGGTGTAGGTGAATCGCCACTTAGAAACAAACTGCAGTGAATTGAGTTTCATGAGTCGCCTTAACTTTGTAGGATGTGCTCTTGTGTGTTTAATTTTAGGAGAGCTCTTCAGTAGGAGTGAGTTTTTTCAGCATTGTATTGCTTTAATCTAAATGTGTTCTTAAGTAGGATTATGTTGTTCTAGCTGTGAATTAAATTTAGTCTCACTCACTAGAGTGAAGTGCTTCCTCCAGTAGGAATATGTTCTAGTTTGTGTAACTCCAATTTCTTTTGCTCACAAGAAATCTCGTCCAGAACGAGACTCTTGTTCGAGTGAGCTAATCTTATACTATGCTTAATTTTCATTTTTCTTTCTTGCTAAGTAAAGGGAAATTGAGCTTTTCATTAGGTTAACTTCATGTGTTTCTCAAGCGGAGGACTTTGTTTCCTTTGTAGTATGTTTATATTTTCTCGCCAGCTTCTCGAAAAGCGTACGCGCTTAATACGAAATAACTCAAACGAATGAGTCAAGTTTCATCTGAAGCTCTTAGGGTGAGGTTATCTCAGGCTTGCTGATTTTATCAATACCTTTAAACCGTTCATTTCTTCGCAACGGGAAGAATATGTTTAGTATTAGATTAAAAGTAGCGTGTTCATTCTTGCTGTAGTGTTGAATTTTCTGAGTTTTGTGTCCTTCTCTTGCTCTGAAAGAACATCGTAAAACACGATATTCTGGAAGGAACAAATCTTGCCTTATTCTGTAGACAGTAGTGTGTTTCTTTTCCTCAGACTTGAGAATTAATTTTCTTTGTAGATTAGTGCAGAAATTACTTCAGCACAAAAATAAGCCAACAGATTGTATAATAGTAATGCGTCTCGTATGAGGAGCAAACGAAAGCACGGGCAATTAAGGAAGAATTACGTGGCACACAAATGATTATTTACAAGAATGAAGAACAGATAGCAACGGTACGACATAGGGGATACATCGCACTTGTATTGGAAGTATTTGAAGATTGAACAAATTTAAGCGTTGCATGGAGAAACGACGAAGACGAATGTATTGCTGGAAATTTTGCATCATGTTTCGGAAGAATGCTGAAGGCACAAGTAATTGCCTCAGAGTCGCTAGTGGTCATGCTTGCGGCTAAACCCATCGTTCGCTAACAACCGAGCCAGGAAGGGCTTCTCAAGTAATTAGTACTCAATACTTCGGAGTGTATAGCACCACAGAGCAAACGAAGCGTCACCATGAGGATGGAAGAAGAAACGAAAATAATGCAGATAATATTTTTAGGGTGCCGTGATGTACCAGCGTTCAAAAATGCTTTTATATAATGAGCACTCAAATAAACAGTAACAATGCTTTTATATTATTGAGTATTGAAACTAACTTGAGTAATTTGGAATTTGCATCGTGACATTAATGCTTAGCAAGGCATTCCTGAAACTCGAATGCAAGTTTCATGTGAATTTTTTTTAACTAGGCAAATAAACACATTGGAATACTGAAGCCGCATTTTGAGGCATCTTTATTTACACGTGAAATATAAAATTCAAAGAGATCACGTCGGATATGATTCGAATGAGACGTACGCTCTTCGAAAAATATTAACCCACGAAGTTCTCGCACAAATAAGAGTATTGACTCGGACAAATGGGAACATCATCTCGTGTCTACCAGAAATTCTACGTCGATATCAAGGAATACTGAGACGCGTTCTACAGAGTACCACCGCGCATTACTCAGGAGTACACCTCGGATTCTTCATGATTACCTCGTATGATTCAGGACCGTATCGCGAATGGAGACTGTATTGAATGGAATTTATCTACGCTTAAACTCGTATTTATCAACGGAGCAACATGACTTCATGACAAGCCGACCCGCCTGATCAACGGGTCAGCGTAGATGAATAATCTGATGATTGAAACTGAGTTTGAATAAGCGGCTTAAAATGTAAGTGAAACATTTCATTTGACATGATTTAGTAGTAATTTGAATCGTCACAATGATCCATCTTACAGAACGGAATCGTGCAGTTAATGTGGAGTATAGAAATTTTATATGAGTCTGGATATTGGACTCGCAATACTTCCTCCTGAAAATTAGTTACCTAACATCAACGCGTGTGTGAAGCTATGCTAATGCCACAAGAAAAAGCATGGCAAGAAAAGCAAATTCCGTCAGCATAACCAAAGGAGTCAAGATCGAATCATTAATTGCAGCTTTAAGTAGTTGTGCAACAGAACATGCAAAACGTAAATTGAGATCTACGAGATAAAATCATCAATACTTTAGGATGTTTGAGGGTGTAGGAAATGTGCCCGTAAAATTTTGTGAATGTGATTAGGGGTGAGCACTCAAGCATTTATGACGCATTTCACTTCGGCGGAACACAGATACATCGGTTAAATGAAGACGACACAACATATTAAACTGTTGCTTATAGTAATGAATAGGATTCTTAATTGTAATGTACCCTATTTTCTGCGGAGTTAATTTTAGGATATAACGTGCTTAATTAGAAGCTACCATGTGTGTCTTAGGTTGGCTTCAAAGATGGCAGTAATTATTAGTCAATAAATAGCTGAAAGCTAATTAAAAAAAATTGTCATGCCAATTTTTTTTTATCTGTAGGAGGGCGGTCTGTTAAGAATGAGTAATTTTGCGAATTAAAACTGAGAATTTAGGAAAAATTTAAATTGCATGTAATTAATTTTTAATTATGTGTAATAAATTTTGTTACGAAATATGTATGTTTATATCACATGACATGTTTTTTTGTCTAAATCACGTAAAGATATATTCATGTTAGATGATATTTCATTTCGCTTGACAGGATTTTTTTTGGCTAAATCCCGTGACATTTAGGAATGTGGAAAAACCGTTGGCTTTGCGTAAGGGCGATTTTTCTCTGTTCTAAGCAAAGGGACAGCGTTTTTCTCGGGTTTCGAAGAGGTGGGCCATAAATATCTGTCGAGCTCAAGTGGTCAGCTCTCGACCAAACTTGCTGAGGCTCAGGCTTCTACAAACACACAGTCTTGTACACGAACACAAATCTCAAGCCAGCACACAACAAAACACACCCAGGCACACACACAACACAAAGCGCCCAACACACATGCGTTGCGTGGGAACGCCGGATGAGGCAGTTTCGAAGGGGAGCACATCCCGTCTGCCAATCAGCGTTCTGGAACGAATCACGCGTATGGGTGTGTCAGAGCGCGAACCAATTACATTTCAGTATCTCCGAAACAAGCAAGGCTCCACCTATCACGAGGGAAACACGTGATCTTTACAAGGAAGAATCCTGATCCTTCGAGAAAGAAAGAGGCGACACACATAAAAAGAGTGAGAAGAGGAGAATCAAGGTTCTTTTGGTGAAAGTGAGGGTGGAAGAGGTGCACGTATCTGAAAGGGGAACGCAAACGGGCGACCCCGGCACGCTGCCGGGGTGCATTCTGCAGGAACAGCAAGTATGAGTAGCTCATCGAAATTTTCAAGAAACCCATGTAATCATCATCAATCATCGAAGTACCAATCTTACTACAGCGGCTACACGAAGCACCTCAGCCTCACGAAGCACCAATTTTACTACAGCGGCTACACGAAGCACATCGGCCTCACGGAGGAAACCGCCCAGTACCCGTGAATCATGAAAGCATTCGATACGCTTCTACATCAATCCTGGGCTCACAAGTAACTCCAGCATAAAATATTGAAGCCGCACAGCCTTCAGAGTCTGCAATGATGCCGCCACTACGAGTCCTGCAGTGGTCAAGCACACTCGGAACTCAGAGCTCAAAATGGGAACGGAGTGCAGCGCCACGGTACCACGACCGGCCGACGAGCGAGGGGGAAAATCGGTACCGCGGGAGCGGTCTGAGCCACACTACGTAAATTCTTCAAGCAGCATTGGAAGTGTGTTAATTCATCGTGATCTCCAATTGCAAGAAAGGGTTAGGCCAATCTACTGGTTTGGAACTCAGAAAAGTGATCTTTAAGTGTGAAAGTTCTAGCACAGCCAGCACATGGAATAGTGCGTTCCGAGCGGCGCGCAATCAAATGTGATTTGTGTGATGCGGGCAATTGGCTCATGTTCGAATTCTGTGTGTATAATGCGAGGCATTCTATATTTGACACCTTGCTGTGAGTCAAGGTTCTATTCTTTTTGGCATAACCTTTTATTTCATGTGTGAGCTAGCCAGGATATTCATTTTGATGTTTCTAATTTCGTTTTTTGTGCGTAAACTCCCCTTTTGACGGTTGGCAAGAAATGGTGTTTCGTGTTAAATCATGTAATCGTTCGCTGGCATTCAATAATTTTCTAGCCTGAATCTCTCATTTCATGTGTCATATTCAAATCCACGTGTTTCTAAAATAAATTCATGTTAATCTTTCAAATTCTTTTGTTCTTCATGTCTGGTATGCAGGTGTGCGCTAGCATGAAAGTATAATACTCAAAAATCGTGCGGGGGTTGAGATTCCCTCAGCGTCTGGGAAGGGGGTTCCTGAAACCTAAACCACACCCTCTTCTCATATCGCAACAATTTTGTGCTTACTTGAAAATTTGTTCGTTGAAATATCTTAGAAAAGTCCAGCAGTACAGATGGGTCGCTTCAACATGTGTTACAGGCCTGTCTGTTATGCCTGTATGTTTGGGCTCAACAAATGTTATGTGTAGCGATAAGCGGTGTTGGTTCTTGCGATGTCTGTTTACATTGAGTTAGCGAGAATTTTTGTGGTGTGAGCAATTTCGAGAGGCCTCGGGTGAACCCTTGGACACTTGAGACGTTCAAAAGTGCCGATGCCGTGGGAAACAACTCGCCGCAGGGTTGACAGACATATATAGCTACACTTAAGCTAAGAGGGTGGCATAGCAACGGTTTTGGATATTTCAAGACTTGGATAGGGCAGGACTTCATGCGTTCTCGGCAAAAGAGCGTTAGCCAATAAGAAACAGTGAAACCAGGAAAGGGAAATTCAAAGGACTGAAGCCACGAATAATATAGCAAAAGCAACGCACAGGCGGAGCTTCGAACAGTACGTACGGATCTCGAAACAGTTTATTGGTTGCATGAAAAGCAGAAAATCACTCCCTCCCAGACACTTTGGTAGAAGCTAAAGAAATAATTTCAGTTTATCGCCGAGGATCGTCGATAAATAGGAAGTGATGGAAATAAAGTTACTCCAAAAGAAAAATACCAATCTGAAATAATGTGACAGTGTATTCAAAATAAAGATATTTGAACTTATCAAAAATGTCTCTTCTTTTTCAATAGAGTAAATATTCTCCATTTTTTTTGTGCAGAGGGAAATTTGCAAACCCAACCAAATCGTAGGAGTCATTAATGGAATATGGAGATACCACATTAGATGGGTGAGTAAGAGAGATGTCGTTTCTTTTTGGAAAAGATATTTTCGAAATATATATTGTGAAAATTCAATGTCATTCAGTGAAGTAAAAAATTGAGATATTTTGAGGAAACGTCATTGGCGCGATTAAAAAGTAACAAGTTAAATTTTTGTCTTAACAGGCGGGAAGGATTTAGCTGAAGGATTGATCTGCTCGGATGAAAAGGAGATCGACGTGTGAATAAACTGAAGCGGAATGAGCAGTATAACGTCATCAATAAACATTTTCTGAACAGTGCATAAGACAGGCATTTGAACTGAAGCGAGTCACGGACGAATGATTTTGTGGGTTGAAGTGACTATCGCCTACTGTGCTGCTGGAATATCTGAGATAGAATAGACCATGTCTCATGTGTAGCTCTTGTAAACTTAGGGGTGGCTGGCCAGCCGAATCGAATCATACAGGATAGTGCTGGGATGTAAACATTTGGCGTATGCAGCCTCTAGATTCAATTTAAACAATTTTAAACAATTTTTAAACAATTTATTTACCACAGGAGATACAGAGGTAGAATGTTTCTTAAGTCTAATACAATGGTCAGAGTTGAGTATAGCTACCTGTGGGCCCGAATAAGTTCAGCGACTTCTAGGGCATCCTACCATTACATTATTCTAGGGCGTACAATAATGTTTAACCTAATTCACTTAGCCTAGTTTCGCATTAGACTGATCAACAGGATAATGAACTCGATATTGATGTTTAATTTTACAATATAGGTCATATGGACAATATTTAACAGTATATTCGATAACGATTTGGGAGCAGACTGAAAATCGGCGATATTACTCATGGCAAATTGCATTATTAGGACCAGACATGTAGGAGGCAGGATTTGACTTGGTGATCTTACACGACTAGTATTCTAATAAGAAGTGAGACTCAAGATTTCTTTTAAATACCTTGTAAGAATTACTTTCACGGATCTCCGCAGGTATTGAGTTCCAGGTTTTAGTTCCAACGAATAGTATACTATGTTGCGAGCGAGCCTTTGAATAATAAGGAAGCATGAATTTACTTTTATTTCGTGTTAAATGGTCGTGATGACCAGTTTGCGCAGTTAATAACTGTTGAAGGCTATTGTCGCCATCATTAGCTAATGTTTTGTAGATGAAATTGCAGATGGAGATTTTGTAGAGATCCGAGAGTTTAAGTATTTGTAAATTTTTGAATGAATCATTTGTGTGAGCATTATATTCTAGGTTCTTTACCGCTCTGATGGCTCTTTTTTGCAGAGTAAAAATTATATTGGTTTTATTTTTATCAGTTCCATGCCATGCTTCTATTCCGTATTGCAGGTATGGTGAAATGAGCGTTCGATAAAGCATTAGTAAGGCTGTTTCAGGCAGGAAATTTTTAACTTTATTCAGGATTCCAAGGGATTTTGATAATTTAGAACTAATATGAGTGATGTGCTCTTTGAAGGTCAGATGTTTATCTATTATGATGCCCAGAAATTTACATGAGTTGGTTTCTTTGATTTCACCTTCGCCAATTTTAATGGATGGTAGAGATATATTTTTCTTGTATGAGAACGTAATATAATTTGTTTTATCGATATTGAGGCTTATTTTATTAGCTTTAAGCCACAGTGAAACCTTATGGAGTTCATTATTTATACTCTCCGCAATCGTAGTGGGATTTTCGTTCGGAAGGACCGCAGAAAGCGTACTGTCATCGGCAAAAAGTATGAATTTAAAAAATGATGTAGATTTAATAATATCATTGATAAAAATCAGAAAAAGGAGAGGCCCAAGAACAGATCCTTGTGGAACTCCATGGCTAATTTTATGTGGGTCCGATTTTGCGTCGTCAATGACAACGTATTGCTTCCGATTTGTTAGGTATGATCTGAACCAATCATGGGCAACCCCACGAATGCCATAACAATGAAGTTTCGAGAGTAATATGTTATGGTCCACACAATCGAATGCCTTTCGAAAGTCAAGAAATACAGAGAAGACAGTCTTTCCGTTATCTATATTAGAATAAAGGAATTGTAAATGATTTAATATTGCCTGTGTTGTTGATTTTTTACAGCGAAAGCCGTATTGTTTATCATAGAGAAATGATTTTTGTTCAAAATAAGAGTACACTTTTTTATACACAATTTTCTCGAATACCTTGCTAATAATTGGTAACATGGAGATAGGTCGATAATTGTTTACACAGGTTTTTTCACCATTTTTAAAGATAGGGGTTACTCTAGCAACTTTGAGGGAGTTCGGGAAAGTGCCTAGTAAGAGAGACTGGTTAATAATTTTGGATATCAGCGGGGCCACAATATCAGCAATTATTTTAAGTATTTTAGTTGGAAACGTTTGTAACCCACTCGATTTATTTTTCATGTTGTTTATGCACGCAATTACATCGGAGGAGTTTGTAGGCGTAAAGAAAAAGGAGTTGTGTTCTCGAATATGATCCATAAATTCCAGGTGATCAGTAGGTTCACTTGGAATACCATTGGCTATAGTTTTCCCTACGTTTACAAAGAAGTTGTTGAAGAGATTAGTAATTTCATTCTTCTCATGGTATTTTACATTATCTTGAGTGATATAACCAATTTTCTATTTTTCGGCGTTATTCGGTTTATAACAAGAGTTAAGGAGGCGCCAAGTCTTTTTAACGTCAGCTTTGAATTGAGTAAAATTGAGGGTAAAGTAGCTCTTTTTTGATGTTCTTATCTGGTTTGTCACATAGTTTCTGAATCGGTTATATGTTTCTCTAGATATTCGCCCTTCGCAAAGGAGGGCTAGGTACGCTTGGCGTTTCTTTATATTTATCACGATGTCTCTAGTAATCCAGGGCTTTTGTTTATTTTTCGGAGTAACTGTACGAGTTACAATTGGGCAACACTGATTGTATGCGGTCATTATAGTTTCAGTCAACTTTACTACTGATTCATCAATGCTCCTTGCATTATTGTTTTGTTGGGTGATGTGCGATGTTGGCATTAAATCTTCTAGAACGGTGCGCATTTCTTCTAAATTTGATTCGTTTATTTTACGATATGAATAAGTTTCAGCCCGTGCTTTGGTGCACGCAAGATAGATATTTTTCTTAATAAAATAAACTGGAAAATGATCTGATAAGTCAGAAGTAATTATTCCAGCAAGAAAATCACTTGGGTCTGTCATAAAGATATTGTCAAGCAGCGTGGCACATTCTGAGGTTATTCGTGTTGGCTTTGTGATGATCGGAAGGAAAGATTTAGAATGAAATGCATTTAAGAAATTAGAGATTGGTTCATAGCTTTCATGTTTCAGCAAATCATAGTTGAAGTCACCGCATATTATTATGTCATTGTAGAAGGACCTGTTGAACTGAGAAATAATTCGATTAAGCTCATTAAGGAAGGATATAGGACAGGCTGTAGGCGGCCTATACACCGTTCCAAGCACAATTCGTTTGCCATCTCTAGACAGTTCTACGAATAATGATTCTATATGATCCTGATTCAGTGTTGCACTTGCTATGATTCTCGAATCCATGAGCTTAGAAATGTATGTACTGATGCCCCCGCCTCGCTTGTTTTTTCGTAGCGAATGGTAACAATGATAATTTTCAAATTTAATCATGTCTTTGGTCGAGTCATCTAGCCAGCTTTCGGTGAAGCTAATCACATCTAAGGTATACTTAAGTTCAGTAATAGTGCATTGTATCTCTTCCAATTTTGGATAGAGTGACCTACAGTTCCAACACAGTAGCGAAAAATCCTGCCGGGTTATTCGTATAGATTCGTTGAATTTTGATATATTAGTATATCTGCAGTTTTCAGAGTCGTTTAGGTTTGGAAATATTCTGTTCAAATGATTGAGATCCGGGTCGATTTCATCTAATATATCAGCGTGATCAGTCATTCAAAATTAGTAAACAGTAGGCAGTAAGTACTATTGTACAACTTAAAACGAAATACAGAGTCAAGATTAAAAGGATATATCTATCTAAAAACTAGCTTAGAAAGTATAGAAAAGAGTAAGAAATCTAGCGTGATTTCGTGGGTACACTCAATACTCAGCCAAGAGCGATTAATATTGGAGTTCAATATACAAAATTGATGCGTACAAATTGCTGAAGGCGTTGTTACAAAGTTCACATACAACAGGTAATAAGTTTAAAAAAAAATAAAAATAAATAGAAAAAAATTTAGCGACGATGATAATCTAATCAGCTAATATGTTTTACACATAATAATAGTTTGTTGGTTAAAAATTACATACAATTTACGAGGAAAGGTGAACAAGGTGGATATCAATATTCCATCATAATATTGGTAGGTACAAATTGCTGGTGGTGTTGTTGCAATTTCCAATACAGTTGTCATAAATGTTCATATATATCTGTCATAAGATTGTCAAAATTGAGGTAAAACTGCCGTATATATCTTTAGAGGTTGGAACTGATTCATGACATGAAGTTATGCAGTTTGAATATCTAGTGTAAAGTTATAGAATTCTAGGCGTTATTGGCATACGAGTATATAATTTGACACAGGTACATGTTTTGATACCTAATTGAGGTGAACACCCAAGACCTGATTCGATGATTTATCCAGTTGCCGCATCAGGTATTGGTCGAGCTCTTCTGGCGTGTTAATCTGACGTCTCGAATCCGGTTGTCCAGGGATGAATGCGAAGATGTTTCCATCTTGGGTCCTCGGGGTTCCGATTTTTTCCGGGAAATTTCTCTTGGCTACTCTCAAGGTGTACATGATCTTGGCTCGTGAAGGTATTAGATATTCATTTATATAGAACGTTGGTTTATTTACTCGGCAGGCAGAGAGAATTTCACGTTTTTTGTTGTAATGTTTCAGTTCGAAAGCGATGTTTCTTCGATCCTCGTTTCCACTTAGTGGTTTTCTTCCCATTCTGTTAGCTGACGTGATGTCAGCATCACTGAGGTCGATGTTGATGTCCTTCAGAATTTTGCAGACTGTTTCTTTGCAATTTTCGTTGTTGTGTGAATGAGGTAGTTCCCCCCCGGAAATGACGAGAGTACATTTTCTATCTTCCAGGTCTCGGCGCTGATCATTTTTTTCCAAGCGATCGAGACGTGACTCCAAGCTTTGTATTTTTTCATTCTGCTCTTCAATAATTTGTTTGTGTTCTGCTTCTTTTCCTGCTATTGTTTCAGATAGTGTTTTAAGGTCGCTTATTTCACTTTTCATTTCGTCAATATCACTATTAAATTTTGTCATCACTGAGTCGAAATATTTTATTAGAACAGATACCACTTCTTTGCAGTCTTGCGTTAGGCTAGACACATCAGGATATTGACCAAACTTTGGTTGATATTCACAGCTGTTATTGCAGCTGCTGATGTTGTTGCGTTGCTTCCTCGCTCCCATCTTGTAGGTTTAGAGAGTTGGCTTTCTTGTATAAACGAGGGTTGAACACCTTCACACTCTATGAGGGAATATTATATTCTTAGTTTGATGATTAATATGTTGATATCACATTTGAATCCTCATGGCGAGAGAGGGTACCCATTCAGGCTAGAAGTACATTCTTTCTAACAATAGGCACTTTGTTTCGGAGCGAGCGGAGCGAGCGCAACGCACATCCTCACCATATTTAGTCTCAGAGGACACTGATTTAGACACATTACTTAATTTGTATCATTCCTAATAACATTCATCGTGCGTACGCTTGTTGATGTTTGTATGACGTATGGCCTAAAATCATAAATATTAAGCGAATTTTACCTGGTGTATTATGCCCCCAAAATTAGAAGCGACAGCTCGCAACATCACGGGTGCGCGCAGAAAATGCGCTGTGTAAGTTGAATCTTCTTGCATCGGTGAGTAACGTTTTGTTTTAGTATATACTGTAATGTTGATCATTGTTTTTGGGCATGCCCATGAGTTTACTTGTGTTTTTGTGCATGTCATGGAGGTGAGCCAATTCCTCAAACGAGCGTTCGGTCTCCTGGTTAGTGCAAACCACGATATACACAAGACAGGTAGGTCCACTTCAAAGGGGACAGCTGCTCGCAACCGTTAGACAAGCCAGCCAATAGGAGACATTTGACCTGATGACGTTGCCACACTCATACCACGTGACCCACACCACACTCGCGGCAGCGATGCACTGGCTGCCGTACGTATGATTGCACTATGGCAGGAACTGCCGGCTTTCCGCACATACGTATTGAAAAAAATGTAAATTGTCTGGAAACCATGATACTGAAAAACTTTGATAATCTCCTATGCAATGCTTAATAGCCACGTAATAATTAAAATTTGTGTGCATACTAGCAAAACCTTCATATTCATCGATACAAAGCTCCGCTTGTAGTTCTCAAATTCAAATGTTTCTTTTCGAGCGTAAAAGGATACATCAAATGAAAGTCCTCATAATGTTACTGTATATTTCAGAAAGAAACACTGAGTTCATCGTTTGTAAATGTCAATAAACCACAGGATGAAATTACTCTGGCAAACAATGCTTTCCGCTTCAAGAGTCTTCAATTCTCTTAGAATACTGGTTGAACGATATACATAGAAAGCAGGATTAGTTATTTTACGATGTCCATCATCTTCAATGCACATTTATTTTAGGCTATATATATATATTACAGGCCTCGTATAAATTCAAATTTTCAATAGGCTCCGGAAGTACAAATCTTCCGTATAAATCATTCTCTTGCACCTTTTTCGTAATCTGCTGTGCTCTCTTACTCTTACCCACCGAGTTGTACAGACGATTTTTGAATAATCACCGCTACGTCATACTGCGTTATAAAGAATGTGTTATCAAGATTAGTTAATTTTTGGATTGCTCTGTATCCATGATCGACGTCTAGGTAGTTGAAAATTTGAACAACGAGCATCGTGAACTAAAAGTGTAGCTACTTCGAGTAACTACAGGAATATTGGCAGTATTGCTGTAGTCATTCCAGCAGCTACACTTTACCTAGTGAAAATCCCTCAATACAGTAAAACATGCATCTGGTCTAGTTTTATTACATGGCAAAAGTAGCCTAACATCCACATTTATTTGATGAATACATTATTGTAGCAATTAAATATTGAACACTACGTCCTTTAATTATTAAATATACACATACGTACAGACGTATACGGCACACATCCTATAATAAGTAACTTGCTCCGGTTAATTATAATATAAATGAATAATAATAATAATAATAATAATAATAATAATAATAATAATAATAATAATAAACTCAGTTAACGACAACTTCGGCCATAGACTATTTAGTTGTCGCTTTGGCAATTCTACCGAAGTTGCTGTGTTGTTGTAAGGTTTTACGCTGAGATCATAAGTGTCTTCCATCTTTCTCCGCTATTTATACAGATTACATCAATTACCACGTTATTGCTCGCATATTTCATCTTATTCAGTCAAGTGCGATACAACTCAATACAATACACTTTTCACCAAAAAAACAAAACTCATGTCTGACTTCAACAATAGCTGGCATAACACAAAGTATGCCCTCCTTTTGTCAGGCCACAACAATTCTCCAGAACTTCACCCCCATTCGTTACACAGCGATATAGCATTACATAAATGTCGATAACTACCGTTTAGCATGAGAGACCCAAAAAGGAGCCGTCTTGGACATTCTAACACTTTTCACAACATTTGTTTCTTTTTACCCGTCATCATAAGGATTCAATCACCATATGAACAAAGAATGGAGCCAATATAGCTGAAACACGTAATTTTTACCAGAAGAACCAGGGTACATGGATGCAAGGGAACAATTAATGTGGAAGGATTGAAGCTAGGACTCCAAAGTTGGGGTTCCAGCTCCCACCCTCACTTTCGCTAAGCGTCTTACCCGCGCTGGAACCCTTTCTCAACTCAGCGTTGAGTATAGGAGTTCAGTACGCTCAACCATTTTGGTTCCAAACTGTGCAACAATAAATGTAGAAGGATTGAAGCTAGGACTCCAAAGTTGGGGTTCCAGCTCCCACCCTCACTTTCGCTAAGCGTCTTACCCGCGCTGGAACCCTTTCTCAACTCAGCGTTGAGTATAGGAGTTCAGTACGCTCAACCATTTTGGTTCTAAACTGTGCCGCAGAACATACCAACTGCTACAAGCCTCTAGGACTTAGGACATACCGTAATACAAACATTAAAACACAACCTCGCCACTCTTGAACTGGGTGGGTCCACTCAGATTTAACATCATATATTCCCGAATACATTCACTTCTTCAACAAATTACAGTACTTTATGAATAGGTCCCCCATCAGACAACAGGTTGGCCACACTTATGTTTCCTCCTGTCACCGCTTAGAAATTACAAATCTCATTTCCTTTCCTGTTGGAAATAACAAATTATAAGACTTCAGCTGTAATCAGACGCTTGAAATCCAAAAACACATTATGATCACTAAATATAAAAGAATTTAATGCTACGCCACTCTTTTTGAGTAAATTCACATCAGTATTCACAATTCAATAATTTGCGCGTCAGAAAATTTAGAATCGAAGCCAAGGGCGTGTTTTGGTTTCTTATGAGCAAATAAATAAGTTTTCAATGCGAAATAATGAAGCTCTATCCTGATACAGGATATTAGATGAAGACAAAACGTACCTAATGTTTTACTGCCCTCATGTTCTGTGACAATGATGATCTTGATGCTCAAATATCTGAAGTTAGAATAAACTCAACAGGGAGTATGTGGTTCTCGGACATTACAATTACTTTCGAGGTAAAATTAAAAAAAAACATCGGCATCTTTGCGATGCTTTATATCCAATCAAGCCTGATACAAATGATCTGAAGCATTGGTTTTTCAAATGTCTTATAACTAACACTATATATAGGACACCATGACGGTTCCTCCGTAAAGCCGGTACCCATTTCCGACACCTGGGTCGAGTGGGGTATTGTGCTTGAGCTTTCCCTTATACCCAACGGGGAAAATCGCAGCGCCAGCGCCGGGATACGAACCCTCGTCTCCAACATACAAGTCCGATCCCTTAAGCACTGTGCCACCGCGAGCATTAACATCCTCAACCAATCTTCTTGCGCAATTTAATGAAGCCTTGCCTAAACATTCGTCACTTGAAGAACGAGGAATGCCGTGAAAAATCTCTTTCAAATATGTACTACGCTAGGCTAGCATTGAGGTCGTTCCATTCAACTGTTCAAGGAAAACGAACGCTGGGTACAACCGATACTAAAGGTAGAAATCTCAACGCAAATTCTCACAGTTCTATAATTCTTGAGGTCAATCATAGCTAACCTAAAAATTTAAATCAAACTTGCAATCTATCCATCTTGACACAATTGTGTCCGAAACGTGGCATTAGAAAAGAAAAGACTCACGCATTGCAACCGCCACAGTAAATTAGTCGTCCATGAGCCCCAATGACGGGCGACAAGAAACACAACTGAAGCTGGATCAGGGTTACATTCTCGTGTATGCCAACAACATACCCTAGGCAGGAGGCAGTGAAAGAGAAGCTTACTATTTAAGGCTATTTTGGGGTTAGTTTTTCAGTGCTGAGCCGTCTTGCCAGCCTCGGCTCTGCGGCGCCTCACGTCCCAGTTGTACACGCGGGCTATAGTCACCTCGGTGGTGGTACACTGCGTCCTGAGGGGGCAAAATTGATCGGTTTTAAGTTAGTTTAATGGAGCGTTGCTATAGCGGAAGGCCTACCACACTACAGTATGAGATCTAACTGTAGCTAGTGCTATAGCGTGAAGTCTACCTCTAGCTAATACTATAGTGTGAGGTCAGGTTAGGTTACTAATGGATATTACCAATTGTCATACATTTGATTTAGCTAAAAACAATTTGTACATCTCAAACTGTACCTGGGTAGGCAATATATGGCAATATACCTCACGCTAGAGTAGCACCGTTTAAGCTTCTCTATCACAACAAAATGTTTCAAAGAGAGGAAGGATGAAGGAACCATGTAGTATGAAGTTGCACGGCAACTAGCGTACGTTCCCACACAAGGTCTCTAGCGCTTAGAAACTGTGAGTTAAGAAATAATACATAACTCAAAATAGGACAGCAGTAAACAGAAAACGATGATCTGATACAAGAAAATTTTTTTTTACTTCAATACAAAGAAAGCCCAGTTAGCCCACCTCTCATCTCGGAACCTCACATTTCTGAGGCAGGGAAAGACAGTTCAGTTCCACCATTGGAATTTTTCTACGAGCTTGAGAACAGAAGCTACACCCAGAGCTAAGTTTGAATGAAGAAAACGATCAATTCAACACTCGAAAATACATGAGCAAAAAATTTCGGTACGAAACTTTCTTGAAATGGTACTCTGAAGAGGGATAAATTTTCTCAACTTTCCAGATGGTCTTCGGCTTGATTGAGATCTTAGTTATTTGTTGGGGGAGCATACATCTTAGTAGGGTTATGGTATCTGAAATAATTGATCTCCAGCCACTAATTTTATTTCATCATTAGAGAGCTACAGACTCCATTCAGTGGCTACTGAGAAGTGACATTCGAGTAGAAGATTACGTTCGGCCAAAAACATATGTTTTAAATTGTTTTTGGCCGTACCTAATCTCCTACTTGAATGTAAATTCTCAGTAGCCGCTGAATGGAGTCAGCAGCTCTCAAATGATGAAATATAAGATTAGGTATGGCCAAAAACACAAGTCCAGATAAGCACGTCGTGAAAACACAGGAAAACAGTCGTATTCCTAATTGTGCCAGTAACGGGAGATTTCACCAAATTTTCACAGTATTCTTTGTTTAACAGAAAAACCATGACAAAAGAGTATTTTAGAACATAACGTATATACATATATTTTTTCTAAACATTCTATAGAACTGCGCAAATACAGTCATGTACACACGTGAAAATCTACTAAAACTCACCTTAGAAAATCAAGGTCCGAAACGACCTGGGTGAGCTTTGTGTTCGCATTGCTGAGGTTCATGTTGAGCAGCACCTCTGCTGCCTCCAGGTCATACTCTAGTATCACATTCGCCTGCACACACGAGTCATCACTGTATTATTCAGGTTAGAACCATAGTTTAAGTTCAATTAATAAGTTTTCTACAATAAATCTAAAAATAGATCAGTAAAAAAGCATCAAAGCAGAGGAATTTTGCTGTAGCAGTTTGAACTAAAGCATTGAAAAAATGCAGAAAATCAATGTCTATGTTGGTAGACTTCGATTTATCAATGGAATTGGAAGACATGAAAAAATTTACTTTCAAGGACTGAACTGATGCAATCACAGTACTAATTCCTATAGATGCAAAAGTTGTACTTCCATGAAAGGGCGCACTGGTTATATTGATCTAACTATGGCACAGATACCCCTGAAATTGAGGCATATGCTGCTTCAAGAAATTAACTGTAAAGGCAGTAGCAATGAAGCAAACACATGAGCAGCATACTACAAAGTACAAAGCTTTTGCATAAAAATGACAGATATTACACCCACCTTAAGGAAATAAGTTTAACAAAAATCATCTAAAATTAAAAAAAAATATAAATACATAATCAGAATTTTCTGCTTTGCTCTTTTTTCAAACTCAAATGCAAATGAAAATAAATTTCTCCCTACCCAAACATAATGTTATTGAAAAGAACAATATGATTAAAATCTTTCACATTTTCTTAACTTCTCATAATTTCCTACAGCATTTGAACTTAGTCCAGTTTCACTAACCCCAAGCCATAAGCAGACTTTGTTGGAAGGAGGAATGGTACCTTTAACATAGACTTGGTCAGAGAGCAGGAATTGAGTTTCCAGATCCTCCGTGCTGTCTTGTCGAGCCTTCATTTCTTCTATGATCTGCAGGCAGCTTTTGATGTCTGACACCTGGTGCTTCAGCCTGCACCAATAAATAATGGATGAGTGAAAATTTCTGCAGAGATGTCACAATTATTCACTTCATGGAACATAAATTCTAAACATTTTTTGACAAATAGTGTTAGAAAAATTAAAATAATGCACATTGATTATACTCTATGAAGAATAAGAGATTATAATCAAAGAGGAAAGCTTTAAACTTTCTGAATGGCAATTAAAAATATATCCCACCTACATTCAATGCATGCTGGAGAAGGGAAAAATATTACTTTGGCAAGTTGGCTTACATCAAAAACATTAAGACGTCTTAATTACACTGATGAAATTAGATGCATTGCATTGAGAAGATTAGAGTAGCACTTTTTACAAAAAGCCATCCTCAGTCTTGCCTAATGAGCAATAAATACTAATAATGAACTTTGATACAAAACACTTGTGTCCTTACCAATAAGCAAGAGAAAATTTTACATTTGGCATAAGAGCTCTTTTTTGTTTTAGTCAAGTGAGAGGGTACTACTTCAACTAATACTGACATAGTAAGCATAAAATAATTATACTCTACACAAATGTACTTCTTGTACCACATCTTTATAATAGAATAATAGACCCACCTCAAGCAAGTGGCAGTGAGGTGCGACTCCATGAAGCAATACTTGCTGATCTGCTCATCAAGGCGCCTGATCACTTCTTCTGCACCACCAGATTCTTTGCTCATGAACTCTTCAACATCTTCCTGTGAAATGAAAATAAGTTATAAAAACATGAACAGCATTTTAGCATGGCCCACTTCACTGATACACCTAATGCCTGAATCTATAGATAAGACATTTCATCACCAAATGCAGTAAAATTAAACGGAAAAATTGTTACATTGCATCAAATATTTTAGACATTTTAATTTTTCATTTCCTACTAAAAATGAAAACTTCAGGATATTTATTTTTGGCTACAGTCAATTAATATTGCTATGAGATATAACTTGAACATCCTTCAGAAATCCGAGTAATTCAAAAATAGCTAAAAGTAATTATATAATTATCATATAAAATATCTAAAATTATATTTCCAATATCTTTTCAAAGTGTTTGTTGTTAAATAAAAATCGAGTACAGTTATTCCACAGCAGCAAAATTGATTTACATAGCACGCTTAACTTCAGTTGACATGTTATGACGTCCTGGTGGTGATCGCATCATTTTTCCGTTTTCTCGTCATCGTTTTTTCACGTCTTTTAATTACTGCAGATGTTTTCGTGATTTTAGTTTCGTGACACCTACAAATACATTATTTGTCACAATTCTTCTATTTTTTTAGTCTTTATAAATCACGGTAGCTTTTTGGCGCTGCCACCAGCCACTCGGGCAAAGAATATTTATATTTATAAGACATGTTCGTTTCAAGACAACATTAAGCGTTTGGTCGAATAGCGGTAGGCATATTATTTTAAGTGCATAGCCGTATTTCTTGGCTTCGTGAATCAATCATTTTCTCAACATCATCGTCGTCATCTCTCATCCTAATTTACGGAGGGAATTAAATAGACATCAGATTCAACATTCACTATTGACAATAAAGGAAATCAAAGATCAAGGATTACACATATAATGGTTATTCGCATCCTACCCTACATACTTAGAAAGTTCGAAGGGAGAGGCGTTAGTACATGGTGAATGAGGATTGATACTTAGCTGTGGTTCGACTGCTTTTGTAGAGTGGCCCGGACTCTAGGTGACGAGCTGCCATTTTGTATCGCCCGAATCGACCGTTATGGCGATAGTTAGCTGACATTAAAAGCAAAGTTTGCGGGTCACTTAATAGAATTTGAAAGCAAGGCACAATTACGTTCGCTATGAGGTGGTTATGTTGAAGTCATTAATATGTTTAGATAAAAGTACGCGCGCCCAGTCCGCAAGGACCGACGCAATTGGTTTCGTCGCAGCTCACACCTCTGTCAATGGCTTTCGGAGCCTCCCACCTAACTGACTCCAGTCCTCGAAGGCAACCCTCGCGGTGGCGCTATCGCCGCTTCTCCCTAGATGCCGACTAGCCATTATGATTTAACCAGATTGATATATGAATGGAAGAAGAACCTAAAACAATGTAAATACGCTGTTACTTACTCTCGTTAACATATTTATACTAACAATCCCCGCAAATATTATTAATACGAAGTAAACATTACATGAGATTATTCATTGAAGTTCTTGGCATCTTCTGTGGGCTGTCGTTATTCCACCGAAGTCCAAGCGAAGATCCTCCTCGAAGGTATAAACGATTTGAAGGAATAGGCGATTTGAAGTGCTCCTTCGTCGATCCTCAGACTTATTATTTGGTCTTTTAGAATCATTTATGAATATGTTATTGGCCAGATAACGATTATCCAGGTTCTTAGCGATGTTTCTTATAAAGTTATGCGGAGAAGCATAACAACATGAGCTACTTGTGACTCTAACTTGACGTCCACAGAAGAAAATTTTATTTTCAAATTATTGACAAAGTAAATCAGATGAACATGATAAATTTTAATTCATTTGAATGTTTCAATACTAAATGAGCCTTAGGGCACAAAATAAATTTTTTTCTGAGAGAACTATGGTCAATAAGGAGTTTAATGCACTCACGGAAATTAAAATTCTATTCCCAAGAATCACTAAAGGAACACATTTAAAAACTTTTTACAGGAATGACATTCTGCTCGCTGACAGGGTTGGCACATAAAAAAAAACACCCAAAAAAGCCCCAAAAAAACACATAAAAAAACACCAAATAGTTTTTTTTTGGGCTTTTTGGGTTTTATTAGTGTTATTTGAATTTCACTTGTTTTCAAGCTTATAGAATCAAAATGAACTAAATATTTATATTGTCAAAAATTTGTCCAAAGCATTTGCATGACAACACTATGACAATAATTTTTTAAAAAAACACTATGAAAATAAAATAAGAAAAACTCTAATCACAAAAAAAAACTCGAGGGGCTAGTATATTTCGATGAGTTCCATTTCCAAAGTAAAAAACAAAAATTAAGAAACAAATGCAGTTTGGACTATTTGAGAGTAAAGAGACTTCTGAATTCTTCCTTTGTCTTCTAGACTATGTAGACCGCTACTACAGTACTACTGTATTTCTCTTTCTACATCCACTGCCATTTTATTGTTGTCATCCACATCATGATCATTTGCAAGGTGGCGATATAATGAGACCAATTTCTGTGCGCATTCCGATCCTAATCTATTTCTCAATTTATTCCGCACTGTTCCAAATGTTTAGAAAATGCTCTCAACGGATCCTGAACTTGCAAAGCAAGAATGAAGATTGCTTATAAACTTGCAGAAGCCCTCTGCCAGTGTTTTTTTTAGGAATCTGCATTTTTTGCTGTTTCATGTCTTGAATATCCCAACATAAACGAGTAGTCATTGTCTTAGTGATATTCTTGTTGAACATGTGTTTTGGGAAGATGTTGGAGTCCTTCAATTTATACAAATAAATTGCACCGATCAACTCCAGATTGTACTCAGCCAACCACTCTTCAATATCTGTCTCCTGTGAGAGCTTGGCCTGAAATAAGTTTAACAATTATAGTCAGATGGGGAAGACACAACCGCAGCCATCATGGGGTAAGAAATTAAATAAACGACTGGCCTATGGTGAGCATTCAAGCTGCACTGGAACAAATTTGACGATGGAATCTGTTAGAGCATTTATTTCTAATCATTTTAGTGTTTGTTGCTATCCTGAACTGCAAAAAGTGATTTTTTTGACAAATTTAAAAAAAAAATTTTGGCATGTCACTACATGTTGTAACATGTAACAGTGCGGTTGACTGACTTGGCTTGCACTGCTAAGCCCTCCAGCTTACACAATACACATGTTAAGTTGTTAACAGCATGACTGCTAAGTGATGTGCAGCTGTCTTGCTTCAAGTTGCTTGTGGTGGTTACTTATGATCTGCATGGTGCTTCCCTCTCACATGACTTGAGTTTGTCAGCTGCTAAAACAACTTACTATGAAATGACAAGCATAGCAATTCTCTTTGCACATCTTATATCTTTACAGACTGCACAGCTATGTCCCTATGCATATGGTAATTGGTAAGTGGTAATTGTGATGGACAAATTTAATTCATATATGGTTCAAATTATGTGATAATTCATATAATAATGTAATATAATGTTGGAAATAAAGTAATCAAATAACAATATTTACTCAATAAGTGTATATAAATCTGGCAAAGAGGCAACTGGAGCTATGTGAATAACTCTTTTAAACAAATACAGGTATTACAAAAAAAAACAATAAAGCCCCCCAAAAAAACAATAAAACCCAATTTAACCCAAAAAAATCCACGTGGGTTGGGTTTTTTTAAAAAACCCAGGGTTTTTTCCATCCCTGCTCGCTGATGCGTAATTTTCAAATTATTTAACTTTGAAGTTATAGGAATGTCGTATTCAAAAGTGAAGGAACGGACACGTAAATATGCTCTAATACGGTATTGACGTAACAATGGGTAAGGTTAAGTTAGGTAAACTAACCTAAAATAGCTTACCTTAACTTACCCAAACTGAGGCTGTTATTTTCCCACAAAAAAGTGGGCGTGTCCCCCCAAAAAATGGGCGTGACCCAACAATGTGGCAGCTAAGCAACCAACTATATGTTATTTCTACCTGAACGTAATTATTGATATGTCTCAAAAAATAAAGCATCAGCACAGAATGTCATTAATGTAAAACATTTTTAAATGTAGTCCTTTAGTGATTCTTGGGAACAGAATTTTTAATTTCTGTGAGCGCATTAAACTCCATATTGACCGGAACTATTGTTGAAATATGATAAATCATCAAGGTTGCAAACAATTCAAGTAAAAAACTTTACCCCAATAGTCTCCAAAACATTCAATAACCCAAGTATACTGTTGTTCAGTCAATGATGGATAGAATAGAAGGTACCCCCACAGATGAAATCATTATAATTTAGCAGACAATAATTATAATTCAACATATGATGCAATAGAACCCTTCAATCATATAACATGAACTGCATTATGAACAAATTCTAAAAAGTATATCCTCTGAGTGTCTTTCAGCTATAATTCTTAGGTCAAGTCATACTACCAACAACCCCTAAAGTACAACATTTAATTTTATTTGAAAATGAAAGCAGGAACTGAAATTACATGGAATGATTCTAAAAATTCTTTCAATAGCTTTTAATTTGTTTAGCATTGCAGATTTTTTCTAACTAACTATCCATTTGGTCAATATTGAGCTTAATGTTGTCAACAATTTTCATAATTTTGTTGCCATAGATAGGTAATAAGGTAGATTTTAAGAAATTTTAAATGAATGACATTGTGCTTGCAAATGCTTAGTTTTTGAGTAATTTAACTTTGAAGTTATAGGAACTGCGCTCATGAAATGGGTTTCCCGTGCAAAAGGAGAGGGTGTTCGAACAATGCCGCAAGTGTGCGGAACGCAGGAAAAGTTATTGTTTTTGCAATATATGACGTAATTTATTATCAGCCAAAACTGGCGGATCCTGAACCCACTTCTAGGATGTCTTAGTTAACGTTAATAACACAATAAAGGCTATCACCCCAAAATATTAGTGGGACTGGAATAGTGAATACTTAAATATACAGTATTGACTTCTATAATTTTGCTAATGTTCTACGGTGGCCACCATATTGAAAATGATTTCAACTGCATATCAATTTCAGTATTCACTACCCCAGTCCCGTTACCACGTTAACTGCGATGGGTTAAACTGAAGTTCAATATTCAATTTGAATTTAAATTCAATTGTAGTAATCTACTTTGAAAATAGCAAAAATAAACTAGATCGGGTTTTTAATCAATGAGTTAGTGAATGCAGGTGGGTTGGCAGCACTTCGAAAAAAAACCTAAGGGACCACCGGTAGGTCCCTTCGCAGGGAACGTGTTAATATTTCTGCGTGATAACCCTCATTGCATTATTAACTAAAAGATCCTAGAAGTGGGTTCAGACTCTGCAGGCTCCGTGGGGTCGGCTAATAACTAATAACGCCATATGCCATATATTGTGAAATCAATTATCTTTTCTTGCGCTCCGCGCAGTTGCGACATTGTTGAAAAACACTTTGCTTTTGCACAGAAAACCCATTTCATAGCACCGTTCCTATAATTTCAAAGTTAAATAACTCAAAAACTAAGTATTTGCAAGCACAACATCATTCATTTAAAACGTCTTAAAATCTACCATATTACCTATCTATGGAAACAAAATTATTAAAATTGTAGACAAGAATAAACTCAATATTGACCATAAGATAAACTACAGTTATGTTGTGGGTATGGCCGTGATTTCCATAGCACCAAAACCAATATTGATGTCAAAATGTTGAAATTAAAATTGTATTGTACAAGGGTAAATTTACAAAAGATATATATTTTTAAACATAATTGTATATGGGCAACAACACTAAAATAGAACCAAAAAAATAGAGAATTTTATTTCAGCAGAAGTACACATTTGATTGATGTTTGAAATGTTTTTAAGTTCAATAGAACACATTTATACCTAACAATTTTGTTGGAGCACCTTGAAAAGAATTCTATCAAAATAAGTTCTACCATCTGTAGAAATTATTCATACCCCTACTTAAAATTTATACAATAATCCCTAATTAGCCATCCAGCTAGAAAAATTGTAAAATTATGATCAAAAAATATCCACTCCAGTTCGCACCATTCATGTAAATTTACCAAAAATATTTGAAACCATTACTTTTAATTACTCTTCTCAAAATAAATTTACCTCTTTAATTATTCTTCCACGGGATCTCAACGTGTCACAAAAGCCATCAACAAAATTGTACTACCATCAACCAATTCACGGATTGGAAACGTACTGATCAATTCGTACTGGATTTACAAATGAGTGAAATGACAATTGTATATCTTACCTCCAATACTCAAATTCATGTCGTTATAAGGCAATGGCACCACACCGTTTTTAAGAAGTACTTTTTATTTTGAACGGTGAAAGGATTCTTCTGTAATCTGTTTTTCGAAAATGGCGGCTACACACAAAATAATGTTTGCACAAATTAGATTCCTTAATTGAGCCCAAAATTTCATTTCCACTTGCTCTTATCCACTCTATAACATTTGCATGAGGATAATGGAAGTACTTGACATCAGGTTGATCTCTAGAATTATATTCACATCCGATATAAGAACATTTCTTCGTTCTAAGGGTAGCTGCACACCAAAAGATTTGAGGCGAGAAAGCGAGCAAGCTTGAATTGATATACATGTATTCGTATGGGAGTGCGCACACCGCAAGCAAGCTAGCGAGCGAGTGAGAAAGATTGAAGATTGGCTGAAGCGAGAAAGCGACTCGAAGATGGTTTCACGCTTGAAAGCTGCATCGGGAAACGTCTGGCAGTGCGTAATGAGATGTCGACGAGGAAGGTGCGCTGCTCAATTCTTCTAGCATAGACTGAACTCCTCATCTCCAAAGTTTATGATGTAATGTGCCTTTGGAAGTCAAAAGATCCAAAGCACAGTGACAGATTACATGTTTCAAAGCAATGGGACGAAGTATGAATGGTACTCAACGTTACAAACACATGCTTGTTTCGCTTATTTTTGTTATAGACCTCTCTCCATGACATTCAGGAGCAAACTGGCTATCTTTCGGTGTGTGATAGATCTCGCCAAACATCTTTCTCTCTCGCTTGCTTTGTCACTTGCCGTCTTTTGGTGTGCAGCTACCCTAATTGTAGGCGCCATTCTTGCTGATACCGACGAGAAACTGGGCGCGTTGTTGTTGTCCAAGTTGTCGTACAGCTGACTCGATATTGTCACATATTATTGCCAGATAGTGCATCTCTCTTTATCTGGGTTGCTATTCGTTCTGGGCCCGTGACGTCACCACACCCAGGGCTCCTTCTAGAAATTACTTGAATGCTCCTACCTGTCTTATGTATACCGTGGTGCAAACTAATGAGGGACAGGACTGAAGTCGTCTCGTGACAGTGACAATTAATAATAT
Source organism: Morinoia aosen (assembly GCA_030386875.1). Taxonomy (NCBI): domain Eukaryota; kingdom Metazoa; phylum Arthropoda; class Malacostraca; order Amphipoda; family Talitridae; genus Morinoia; species Morinoia aosen. The sequence goes on along the minus strand of CM059557.1, from coordinate 26,209,524 downwards.
TATTATACTGATCTGAGCGCATAAAAATTTTTAGTCACATTTTCTAGGTAATGTAATCGAATTCATTTGACGCAAATATTCAAAAAATGAAACTTACGAAATGCTTCAGCTCGAGAATATTTTGTATTGAATTGATATAGCACTTGGTAATTTCTAAAATTAACTACCAATTTATAATAGAAACTAAATGCGATTTGCATTGTAACGATACATTTTGACCAACGAACAGTACTTTATGACATACGGTAGGATCGCAGTAACTGTGCTGTTATTTGGTCTAACTCATCTTATAATGTGTGTCGTTTAAAACCGCAGTGACTTCTAAGTGTAAAATGACACATAATGTATTTTATTTCATTATTAAATGAAACTTATATGGTAGAGCTATACAATAATAAATGTTCGCTCTAGAGGTTTGCCATATAGCGACATGTGGCACTGTTGAAGTGCGCATGGTAGTGATTCTTGGTGATGGTGACGAGCCATACACGTACACGGACTCGCACACGCACACTCAGAATGTGCAAACTTGACGTGGGTGCTACCCAAGGAGGTTCAATAGAATGGAGGCGGCATCAGCCCTCTAAAGTGAAGCCAATTTTCGGTATCTGTAGGGTATACGGGCACACACACGGAGATGGGGCTCAGTCGTGGAGGGAGTATATATGGAGGGAGCATAGCCGTCTGTGAAGAGAACCAGTTTTTGAGATTTCTCCTAGGTCTGTGGTAACCAATAGCCGTCTCGCAAGTGTGACGTCAGCACGGAAGTCAGTAACCTACTAACTACGGTAGGGTGTGCACATGCTCGCTGAATGCTCTTCCAGCTGTTGAGTTAATCTCTAATCATTAATTTGGGATTCTAAGACTCCGAAAGATAATAAATTGTGTTTCCTCCCTTGAGGACACTTAATAATATCAAAATTTTTAGCAAAGGTACATTAAGAGTTGAAAACTATAAAGATTACAGGCCCTTGATTATAACAAATTAGAGCGATTTGCACGCACACCTCACCCTATGACTTGTGGTGTGGTACTAATATTGCTTCGGAAAATGGGAGGGGAGTGGTAGAGGAGGTGGGAGGAGCCAACTTCAGCCAAGCGTCTGTGGTTGGCTCAGAATTGTGACGTGTCGGGCATTCACACTGCCCGAGTTTTTCAACTTTTGCAGCCAAATTGAGCCCGATCGGAGTGCGCTATGCTCCCTCCATATATCCTAGCTCCATGGGCTCAGTTCGCAAGTGGCACTCGACGTGAAAGGGTGCAGCTTATCCATGCTGCGTTCAAGGACTACTTTCCCCATATGCCGAGCTCATGCATTATACACATGTGCAGTTACTTTCAAAAAAGGTTCAGACATAAATTTTCACGTGTACGTACAGATATTTCATGAATTGCAAACGGTGTTCAGTTCTTGATGTTGGAGGTGATGTTACCCCTCCACTGCCACACCACCTCCACACTAGGACCAAATGCCGGGTGGGCGGGGCTTGGGACGGCAAAAGTGGCTTCACTCGCTTGACTGGCAAAAGATAGCGATGCCGCCTCCATTCCATTAAACCTCCTTGGTGCAACCCGGTAATGCTGAGATATGAGCTTTCGACTCGTGAATCGAACCATGTTTCAGATACGCATAAAATATCGATATCGTTAGTGATCAACATTACTCGTACGTCATCCATTTTACCATTGAGACTGCGAGCATTTATGTGCAATATTTTGATATTATTTATCTCAATAGGCAGATCTTTAGTGGAGTTATTGCATTTGTTAGGTCTAGCAGGGCATTTAGTATTCGTCTCTAGGTCTTTATTGCCGCGTTCATTGTTTGTGATTTCAGCTTCAAATTCAATTTGATCACTGGTATTTAGTCACAAAATGGGGGCGGGAGCAACACGATTTTCATCACGCATTTTCAAGAGGGTGCTATAGTGGTCCTAGTTCCGGTTTATGCTTACCGGAGGACAGTTAATCAGAGCATTTGATGTAGGGGAAATTGTCGTCTTCCAAATCCCATTGTCTCTTTCATCAAATACGTGAATTGGTGTTCTCGTCACATTAGAAAGTATTTGGGGTATGAGGTCTCCAACTGCCTGATCGAAGACTTTTCTATCGTTATCGATGAGTTGTTCGAAACTGCCACCGTTCTTGTCAACGAATTTTGCCTACTGGTCCTTGCTTCTGGAGCTCTCAGTTTTGATGGCGTTTTTCAGAGATGTATAATTCCATTTCGATATTTGTTGTGAAGCAAGCTGCGTCGTTACGGCGTTGAGGAGACAGTGTCCGTCACCTAAAGTGTAAGCAGGCTCCATTTTGAGCGATCGTTTCAAGTCGTCCAGTGTGTCTGCAACGCGTGTGCAAATTTGATTCACTGTTGATTTTTCTGTAGCAGTATTGGTTTGGTCGTTCGACGGAGGCCCGGCAGAGGCATCAGATTTTTTTCGAATAATTTTATTTTCTTTGGAATAGTTTTGAATATCGGTATTCGCTTGACTTTCCTCGGTTCCTGCGTACCCACTGGAAAGTTGAGAATTGGCTGAAAAGGTTGTCGCAATCTCTATTTGTGTCTGTTGCAATTAACGCAATTTGTGTCTGTTGCAATTAAAAATAAGGAAATGAAGCCGAAGTTTGGAACCACAATATTTGTTACTTATTATATAAAAGGATTTGTTGCTAACGTTAAATCAACTTCGTTCTAAACTTTCAAGAATGTGACTGAGTCTGGGAATAATGCTTCAGAGTTTGATATCCGAAGAAAAATTCTTAAAATAAGAATTTCAAATACAACAATAATGGATTACTACATCTTCAATGCAAGAATTTACCAATTTATTAAACCTAATCCTTAAATAAATCCAATAAAGATATGTTCGTACATGGAACAACACCGAAGTCGTCATATCAAAACTACAAAATCACTTGAAATATCTCTTCTTTCACGACCAAAAATAGAAACACACTTGTAAGCCCCATCAAGCGTTTACTTAACGGCATATCAGGAACGGCGCTACAGAGCGGAAACGTTAAATGCTATGACCGTCCAAGTGCCAGGCAAGCAGACCCAAGCCTCGTTAGAAGGCCGAACCATCAACTCTAATCTCAATCTTTGTGCATTGCGTCGTGGCTGGCGAGCGAGAAAGCAGTTCTTGAAGAGCGAGGCCGAGGGGCAACCCAGGAAGCGTTGCTGAGGCCAGTGGCAAGCAATGGAGGCTGGGCAAATTGCCAGCCTCCGCTCCCACTTTTCTCATTACGATCCCGAGCGATCCGTAGCCTCAGTTCAGAACAGCACCCCCACACATGGCTTCCAATAGCACCCCTCTCGAACGAACAACGCACAAATGCCCGAGGAAGACTTCTACTGGCGATCGTGCCGTGTTCTAAGGCATGATTTGTTCTTATTGCCAGCCCCTGGTCGAATGGCGATTGGAAACCGTTGAAGCTACGCCATGGTTTCTGGTAGGGCCAATCTGACGTTACAGTTTATTACCCGAACGATAACATTTCCATCATTTCCCTTGTGCACAAGTCCAGTTATCAGTTCCTACAAATCTTTTAATTTCATAGCAGTAATACATGATGAAATACAAGTTATCAGTTCCTTTAAATATTTTAATTTCATAGAAGTATACTACTATACTACTGTTTGACAGCGTAGGAGTTCTCCGTGAACGCACGCTCCAAGCCACCGGAGCTAAATTGCTAAGAATGTGAGGGAAGGAAAAATTCCACGACGAGCAAAAGTAAAACTATGTGCCCGTGAATGTGCGCTCTACCTAACTAAATGTTGACAGTGAATTTCAGTGTCGAATTGACTCAGTTGTGATCATTTTAACAAGCAGATCAGAGTGAGTGGCGCGATGTGTAAAGTTGTGGAGCTATGCAGCTGCCCTCGCGGTGAGGTGAACCGCAAGCAAGCTCACCCTCGCCCCTTCAACCCCCGCTCCATCCCTTTAAAATTCCTCCCGTCCTGACGTGGAACAAACAACAAGTGCCGTGGTCTCCAGCGCCGAAAAAAAATAGAAAGTGTACTCTGGTAATTTCGTATCTTTTGGGAAAATAACAGTGACCATCATTCGTGAACTATTTCTATGTTACAGTAGAGCATGAATGTTGAAAAATCTCTAACGTACACTATCAATTTCTGATTCACCAAATTGGCTTACATTATTATCTTGTTCTTTTGATGGAAAATGTTGGTTAACTAGTGACGTAAAATCTGAGAAGGATAAAAACCTTTTTCATCTTCGGTTTCTCTCATCTGTTATTGCAAAAAAAACATTATGTTGAGTGTATATGACGCTTAATTTAGACATTTAATTCACAAAATTGTGTTTCAAATTACTTTTCCTGTAAGTAACTGTCGTTTTATCGAGAAACTTTGGTGAAATAGTGACGTATAACGTGGAAGAGGGAAAACAATTATTGTAAATGTGAAACGTTGTGAAACTGAGAGAGTAAAATGTGAAACCCTTTACATGTCTGAAACAATAGACCTTCACGAGGGCTCTGTCATACTATCTGTTATTCTACTGTCATACTAAAATTATACTATCAGTGGATGTGTTTGCTACCTGTGGAACTGCGAAAAGCAAAAATAACTTCTGTCTTATTTCTGTTTAAAACAGTGCAATTTAAATACGAAGCTAACAAAGCAGTGCTAGCAACACGAAGGAAATGGTGTGCTCAGCCCAGTCTCGAACGATAGGCCTGTCTGAAGTGTCCTTGTTCCCTCAATCACCCCTCACCGAGCCCGTTCACCCCCCCCCTCTTCCCATACCCCTGCCTCCCGTCTTTCTGACCGTTCAGAGCATGGCATATCCTGAACTTTTACGCTCCAAGCAACCAGAGAAATTACGTTTGATTTGATAAATTTTTGGTAATGTCTAACATCTCAGTGAAGTTTTTGTTCACTTCCTACGTGGCCAAGACGACAAATGTGCACGAAAGAATTATTGTGTTTCGCACCTCCGTTTCCCTACTGACACCGATGTCACGAGAAGACGTCCCGTCTCCTTGTCAACATTTCATTAACAAGAAGATCAGGTTCTCGGAGTTGAGGGAATGGCAAACCTCCATGACATTACACAATACACAAAAATGTGAGGATGTATCAAGAACACAGTCACTAAGAACAAAAAAAAAACAATAATTATATACTAAAATTAGAGCTGTACTCACCGATGATGGTTGACTCGACTTACACAGCGCATTTTCTGAGCGCCCTCCGTGGTGTTACGATCGATCGCTTCTAATATTGTGGGGCATGATACACAGGGTAAAATATGCTAACATTTATGATTTCCAGCTATCCGTCATACAAACATCAATGAGCGTACACACAATGAATGGTATTAAGAATGATGCAAATTAAATAATGGAATCAAAACAGCATACGCTAAATCACTTACATCACATAACTATACTGTATGTTTCGGCTGGCCGGCCACCACTACGTATACAAGAGCTACACATAAGACATGATTCATTCGGGCCTATTTCCACCTCAGCTATTCCAGCAACACAGTGGGCAATGGTCACTTCAACCACAAACATTCGTCCGCAACTCGCTTCAGTTCAAAGGCCTGTCTTATTCACTGTTCAGAAAATGTCTAGTGATGACGTTATATTGCTCATTCCGCTTCAGTATTCACACGTCGATTTCCTTCCATTCGAGCTGATCAATCCTCAGATATATGACTCCGTCCCGCCCTCCCCTCTAGTGTGGCATCTCCGTTCCATCAAATGATTCATACAATTTGGTCGATTTGGTCATCTCCCCTTAGTGAACGTGGTAAAGGGAACACGTAAATTTTCTCTTTTCTCCGACGAGCCCGGCGCTAGACTGAAATTATTCCATCAGCTTCTACAAAAATGTCTAGCGAGAGTGATTTTTCTACTTTTGTACCGCCAATCAACAGTTTTTAAGTTCACACGTAGTGCTCGAAGCTCCGCCTGTGCGTCGCTTTTGCTGTCTTATACGTGGCTTCAGCCCTTCTAAATTTCCTTTCTTGGTATAATCGTTCCTTATTGGCCCAAAGTTCTTATGCCCAGGATGGATTAAGTCCCGCCCCATACAAGTCTTGAAGTATCCAAAACCGTTGCTATATTCACCTTCGCAGCTTAAGTGCAGCGATTTGTCGCTGTCAAACCCTGTGGTGTTGTTTCTCAGGCATCGGCACTTTTGGAACTTCTCAAATGTAGGGAGTGTTTAAATTTCTAGGCCCATGGTTCGACCGAGCGACCGCGGCCTCTTAAGGATTGCTCACTCAATGTAAACAGACATCGTTCGAGCCCTCACATCTTATCGCTCCACCTAACATTTGCTGAGTCCAAACTTACAGGCCTAACACATACATGTTGAAGCGACCCTCCTGTGCTGCTGGAATTTACTGAGAGGTTTCAACGGTATTTCAACGGACAAATTTTTTTAAGTAAGCACAAAATTTATTACACACAATTAAAAGATATATTACACATGATTAAAATTTTTTCCTTACATCCTCATTTTTAATTCGCAAAATTGATTATTCTTAACAGATTCTCGACACCGAATAGTTAAAAGACACCGATAGTTTGAAGTGAGCTACCAGTAAGAACAACGGGTGAACGAGAAGTTGAAAAACATTCACAATTACCAGAGAAAATATGAAACAAAGTGCAACTGACTTTGAACTGACTTTACTTAAAATATGTTCTCACTAGAAGCGACTCATGAAAAAAAATCGCGACTCATGTCGGAGACTAGAAGTCAGCTTTGTGAACGGGTTGCAGTCTCATGAATGTGGCTGAGGTGTCCGACACATCCCTGCTAATAATGCTAATATTGTTCGAAGAAAAGAAAGAACAAAAAAAATCGTTTGATTTCCAATGTTTGTACATACAAGAGAATTGAGAAAAAATGTCAGAGTGTATTTCCATAGTCGAGTAATTGTGAGGAAATACTACTTTCACAAAATGTTTTTGGGAATTTTTGAGAAATACTCTCGTAAAATATATTTTTTTGGGAAACATGCTCGTAGAATGTTTTTTGGGAAAATACTTCACTTCATGAAAATGTCAAAAACCGTTATCACTGGTATTCTTGAGCGTGAGAATGTGGACCAAAGTTTACCCGTGTGTATAAGGTCAATTCTTCAATGTTCTGTCGGAAAACAAGCAGCGATTGTTTGAGCGATATAGCAGAGGCTGGCGCGGCATAAAAAAAAGCTGAGCCGGGATAGAGGGGTGTCATATTTCACGGTCTCAAGAGACCAGCACTTTACCAGACTGAGAGCGCAGGCATCGTGAACGACTCAAACACACAACACACATCGAAGCACACACACACACAACACAAGCGCACACATGGCACACAGGGCGAGACTTCGGAGGGCAAGAGGCGGACGTGACGTAGGGACAGAGTTCCACACGACCTGAGCCAATCACCGCTCGCCAAAGGAATGACGCGAGAAGGTGTGTCTGAGCACACACCAATGGGAGTCCCAAACGTCAGAACAAACAAGGATTCCGCCAATCAGGATGCAGATGCTGCCTCTGTAAATGGGAAGCTTCGAGATCAATCTCGAAGCAAGGAAGTGAAACGCTTATAAGGAGGGTGGATGAAGCCTCGAGAGGATTTTTTGTGTGGAGCGGCGTAAGGGAAGCAGCTAGAACCTGATTGCGTGAGCAAGTGCACCCGTCCCTTGCCGGGGGGTGCACAAGAACAACGAAATGTACATCTGCGCGAAGTCACCAGCAGACATCGAAACGATGACTTGCAAGAAAGACCGCTCAAACACCTCAACTGCATCGAAACGACAACTTGCAACAAAACCGTTCAAAACACCTCAGCTGCCCGGTGGTAATCGACAAGAGTCAAAGCGTCAATAACTCTACAGAAAGCATTCTATTGGCTTCTACACCAACTCCAAATTCGCAAACAACTCCACCTTCTCCAGCAAGATAATTGTCCAAGTTCATCTTCAAGCCAGCAGTGATGTCGAGCGCTGAGAGATCTGCAAGTGGCGGGCAGACGTTGTCACGCATTTCTCAACCTGAGCGCAAGCGCAGCCAGGCAAACCGCAGCATCGCCGAGCAAGATGAGCAGACCGAGTCCGCGTGCAGGCTTCAGAATTGAAAAAGAAAATCCAGCATCAATGGAATGGAATTAGGTCAGCTGCAGCCGCACATCACAGCGGAGTGGAAAGTGTATAATTGTCGGCAGGGTGAATTCGAAAAATGAGGGCGCTTAAGTGCAATTTTTAAAATGGAGTGTTACACACAGAAAATTGTTTTCACCTGGCGCGTGATTTAAGTGTGATTCTTTTCAGATGAGTGCTTAGACTACGTTGTGTGCAGTACTGAGCATCCTATAATTTAATTCCTGGTTGTGAGTCAAGGGTAAATTGTAATTTGTCAACCTCGTATTTTCTGTGCTTTGTGTTGCTTGTGGAACCTGCAATTTTGTGGATGCGCAAATTGTGTCAGCGATGGAGTATTGGTAACTTGAATTCTCGGTAAGCATCACATTTATATTAGGTCGTGTTCAAAGCCTTATGACGGTAGATATGTGTGTGCCTTTCTTTAACGCGATTGTGCCCTTTCAAATCATTTCGTTCCAATGCCTTGAGTACTTTATCCACGTGTTACCCCAAATAAATTCATGTAAATCTTTAAATTCTTTTATTCTCCATGTCTGGTATGCAGGTGAACGCAAGCATGAAGGACAATATTTTAAATTTTGCGGGGGTTGAGAGTCCCTCAGCGTATGGGAAGGGGGTCCTAAACCCACCCTCTTCTCCGTATCGCAACATAATTCTAATGTCACGATACAATGCTGGTCTAGCACGTAACGTAGGAGGAGTCTCAACCCCCACAAGTAAATATAATGTACACCTTTGCGTTCGCGTGAATACTACATAAAAGCATGGACAATGAAAGATTCAAGATTAAAATTGGTTTATTTTTACGATCACGTGGATTAAAATACGAGCACACCAAAATATTTCAATGCAACGATTAAAGCACAGGGAGATGTTAAAGCAACATGAGCATAAAATGAGCGGGTTCACATGAGCAGCATAATGAGACACACAAGAACGAGAAGTTTGCTCTCCTTATCACAATGAACGCTAGCCCAACAACTTCAGGATTACGACAAAATAACTTTCCGCATTGTGCAAAATCAGGAAACATGGTCGATGAATAGGCTAGCATAAGCACGAAACATTTGGAAATAATGCAATATAAAAATCAAAGAACTTTGCTTACCACGAGGTGTTCAAAAATTAGTAAACACTTCGCATCACGTACCATCTGAACTCTTGCTTTGTGACCGAAACACATCCTCCTGCTAAGTGCACAACATCATAGCAAACACAATTTAATCCTTTAATTAGCACGCCCAACAATAACTCGACACTTAATACAGGAAAGGGGCCATTTACGAAATTTAGCACGTTGAATTTGAACACACTGCTTTCACTTGTTACTTGACTGGCGATTCACTGCATGGATAATTTTCAGAGTCCTATAAACCAATTATTTCGTGCTACACTTTCTTGCAGCATGTAGATTTCGATGACCTAATATGTTTCCAATACTGCCTGAAGAATACACGTAGAGTTGATCCGATGCCGACCATCTTCACCGGTCTGCTGCCTCAGTGTTGTTACTCCCGCCCAGCGCTCTAAATTGAGTACCGCCTGCCGCCTCAGTGGTGCTGCTCTCGTCCAGCGCTCCAAATCGAGCACCTCTCGTTTGAGGGCCAAAGGAGATTGAACTCTGAAGGTTTCGTTTCTGCGTAGCATCGTTGCAAACTTCGTCATTGAGCAGTTATTGCTTGCATGTGGGAGTTATTACGATCTTGGTGTTGAAGTCGAAACATCTCTTGAATATCCCTCCGTAGAATCGTTGTGGAGCGGTCGTCAACGAACATCGCCGCGGTGCTAATATGCTTCAAAGAGATTATTTGTTCTTGACACTTCGACGTTAACTTTCCTCTGATGTAAATTTGCTGTTTGTGTGAAATGCATGTCGGCGACGGCCGACACGCCACGTTCGCCTGCCCTCAGATCACGTGTCCTTCTCTCGCGACTTCGAAACAAAAAGACCTCTCCAATGTACTTGTACGCCGCTTATATCTTCTCGCTTGGTTTCTTTTCCAGAGTTTTCTCGAACCTTCCCAAATTATTCGAGCTTCTTTCAAGCAAAGATTACGTGTTTCCCTTAGGATTGGTGGAAATCTTGCCTGCTTCGGGTTGCCGAAATGTAACTGGTGCGTTCTCTGCCACACCCATGCGCCTGATTCGTTCCAGAGCGCTGATTGGCCGGCGGGATGTGTTCCCCTTCGAAGCTGAATCGTCCGGGCGTTCCCACGCAACGCATGTGTGTTGTGTGCTTGTGTTGTGTGTGTGTCTTGTGTTGTGTTGCCTAAATGTGTTTTGTGTGTTTATGTGTACGCCTGCGCCAGCCCTCTCGTCGAACCGCTACCCACTTGAGCTCGACATATTTATAGCCAGACTCATGTCGAAACCTGAGAACAACGCCGTTCTTGTAGAGTTCTGCGGTTACAGCATCCTGTCCACTGTCCCTAGCTCAACAAGATATTGTATTTCCCCAAGTAAAGTATTAAGAAGTGAAGTCTTTCCTCAAATACTGTATTTCCCAAATTTCCCCGAGTAAAGTATTTCCCAACGAAGGTGAATTATCTCCTGAAATAAAGTATTTCCCAAATTTTCATACTTCTTCGAATAAAGTATTTCCCAAATCTCCCCGAGTGAAGTATTTCCCCACACTAAGCCTTATAATACTCATAAACAAATGTAATTATAAAAAATACAAAGACAGGGACACATTAATATAAAATGTTTTTGACAGTCTATAATTACATTGACATGAGCACGTTACCAGGAATAATAATCTATGCTATAATAAGAGCTGTCCGTCCGAAGCCAGCCCGAAAGTGTGTGATGGGCGTATCTGTGATACAAGCTCGGCCTCTTCAACTCTCGAAAAAAATTATTGTTGTCTCGGCCTCATCAACTCTCGAGAGATTTAATATTTTATTTCATACGTCCTTTCTTTCATTTTGCCATCTTAACTAAGAAAACGTTTCGAAGTCCCGCTCCATCATTAGTTCAAAAGAATTACGTCTGGAATAAAACATTAAAGTACAATGAATTACAGGTACTAAAAATATATAATGAGATTAAAAATACACAGTATGACACGGAAAAACAAAGAATAAAATACAGAAGCATAAAAAAATACATGTGACACATAAGTATGAAATGAAATTAGGCTGGTACTGATGCGGAATCTAGCTATTCACTACTTGCGAAGGGTACGAACTGAACTGTCCATATTGTTCAAATCCGGGTTTCGCTTGAAGATATGCAAGGACTCTAAAATTCTGAGGTCAAACGGGGTTGAAACTGAGTCTAAAATTTTAAAATCGGCAGGAGATACAGGAACACAGCACTTTCGGCATGATTTTGCAGTGCAGATTGCGATGGGTGTGCTAGTTGGTTACCAGTAAGGAAGCTTCTACCTCTATGCTCTGCCACTCTGATGTAGAAATTTCGTGACGCCCGACGTACGAAGATGTGCATTGCACATAACTATAAGAGTACACTAAAGAGGCTCGCATATCACTGGGAAGCATGTCTTTGTACCAAAAAAAAAAAAATTTAAATTATTAACCGAGTGACATGTAAAGTAAAGTTTTGAAAATATTTCGCGCACAGTAATTTCAATTCACGAAACAGACGGTGCCCCAAACTACGGAAATAAACAGTACAACTGGTCTTTACTGTTTGGCAGCTTGTGACTTGTATTGTTTTGCGAAAAAATTAATTTGCGAATTAATCAGACCAAGCGGAAACCCATTAGCTGTAAAATATGATCGTCAGAATTCAAATTTACAATTGTTTGAGCCAATATTGTGGCTAGGTGTAAGCTTTAATCCCATAATGGCTCTGTGCTGTTCTAAGCGTTCATTGGGTAGGTTCCACTAACCCCGCAAATAGTCATCGAGGCAATAGTCAATAGCTAGGCAATAGTCATCTGGAACCTTGATCATCGTCAACAGGAATTGAGAAATTACGCATTTCTGAACCGTCTTTTTGCTTCTATTCCAAGATATTTGTCGCACCCGTAGTTAAACATACCATTGGGAATTTAATTCAGCCCATGGATTATTGTTAACAATGATAAGGAGGGAGAACTGAACTCTGAAATGAACTCTATGTTCTGGGGAGGATTATTGTTTCGTTTCAAGTCAATTTTCCTGATGGAAATATTTTATTTATTTAAAAAAACATGGTCTAACATTTTTCAATTATACTCTGCCAAATAAAAGTAGTTAGCTAAGAACAGGGTTCATTGGCAAGTATAGTGCTACAACATTGTTCTCAAAATCACTGAGAAGCTGAAGAAGGAATTTTCAGTCCGAGAAGCTGAAGAAGGAATTACGCTCTCTCACAACCAAATATTTTACGTGTGTTGACCTTTAGGTTATATTGAAGAATATTATTGTTTTTTTTGTTTTTTTACTGTTTATTGAACAGTGAACACTTTTAGAATACGTACTCTGTTTTCATTCATGGATAAACTACCTATGTCTATGCTCTCCTCTATTGTGTATAAATATTGTTGCCCACTGTGTGGGTCTGTGTTCGTTGGTTCTACCACACGCGCACTAAGATGTAGAGCATTTGAGCGTATTGGCAGGAGTTTCAGAACCGGTAATCCACTAAGCAAGTCACCTTGCTCAGCGATACGAATTCATTCAGATCAGTGTAAATATCCCGTTCTACAGCAAGACTTTTCCATCGTAAGTTCTGCTAACTCAGTCACTGATTTACGTATTATTGAATCCCCCTCATTAGCCGCTTAAAACCCGATCTAAACGATATGCAGTCGTCCCACCCCTTAAAAATAGCTTCTGTTTAAAGTTTATACCGTTATTATTTTTTTGCGTCGTTTCTCTTCAATTTATGAATGTATATTTTCCCGTGTATTTTTCAGACATCCGCTGATGTCTGAACGTAGGTTCAGACATCAGAACGTACTGTCAACCTTAGGGGTCAAAACGTTCGTTTTTAACAAAAATGTCTTTTAAATCGATAGTCTTTGCTGTTACCTTCATTTTAAAATCACTGAATATTATTTTTTCTGACATGGCTCGCTACTATCAATTTCAGCTAATCTTCACGTAATACTTCCCAACGGGCAATTTCAAACGATCATTGTAAATGAAATTGCAATGCTCAACAGATGATTTCCTAAAAACAAATTTTCACATCCGGTCGTCTCCGTCACTGTGTGTGGACCGTGGAGACCTGAAGAAGGAGGCTTCCTATTTTGCTGACGATGCATGACGTCGACTCTAGACTAAACAAAGCGCAACACTTCGATCTCTAAGTTCGACAGCGCCAGCTACACTGCGGTGTATTCTATATTTTAAAATTAATATGCCAAACCTTCGTATTTTTGATGGAATGCTCAACAGTTAACACCCTTTCCGTTGTGGTTCACTAAAATTTTCTTCAGTCTTAGGTAAAGCGTAACATATCAGATATCTTTATTTTGACTCCGATCAGGACTAGGTTGAGATAAGTGTGCAATGCGATCACTAGAATTCAAGTTCTGCCGCTAGCTTACTTGAACTGCCGGATTTCATTTGTTTGTGAGGTTCAAAAGCAAACAGTCTCATTCTTTTGCGACTATCGCAGCTTGCAATGCACGTTTGTATGGTCAGCAGCTGCTGCTTGAACAAGTCTCAACTGCAGTGAGTACTGCATTAAAATATTCTTCTTCCAATCTCAAGCATACTTGTACGAAAAATGAACTTGTGGATTTGTACGAGCTTAGATTTGCCTATCTTATGCCATGTGGACTGACGCCCCCGGGGGAGATGCCTCCGCTATAGAGACGCCTCAATCGGGATTTCTGTCTTTCGTTATTTTGCTTATTCCCGTTTTCGCGCCTTTTTCACTGATCATCTGTTCTCAATTTTCTTACTTAACATACCGTTCCTATGAGCAGGCTATTCTGTTTGGGAACACTCCATGTTTTATACAGACCATACAAAACGGAATTCTTTTCTTCGCTCTCATGAGATTGTCTCCGTTACCGCTAACAAATCTTGAGCTAACTAATATATTAATTATATAAGTTACAGTGTACAAGCCCGTGAAAGATCAACACGTTCACTAGCGAGTTACGACTAGGAACAATGCTCATTTACGTATCAGTGTGAAAGAACTGCATTTCAATTACCTCAACATTATGTTACGAGAGATTTAAGGTACCGTCCGGGATTTTGACCTTTTTCGTCCGATTCGCTTGAAAATTGACCAGTATATGTATTTTTTTAAAGTAAACTTTTTTTACTCGTGTCATTTTTTCGATTTAGGCCTTATTTTTTACGAAAAATTAGCTTTTTGATGCATTTTTATGTAAATTTCAAGATGTATTGTGAGGATTTCCTCACAAAATTGGTGCACGTCTGCTAATCACATAAAGTAGCAACCTATAGTGACCTATTCACAAGCTAGTCCGTGAGCATTGGAGCTGACTCAGCTGAGAGGTCAGAATCAGGGCTGCCACTGATGGGGGATTTCCCCTAGATCTGGGGGAAACGCTTATGGTCTAGGGGATGGGCGAAACTTTTGCAAAAACCATAAAATTTGGGGGAATTCGGCCAGGAATTATTTCCTATGTAAAAAATGTATACCAAGGATAATTTTGAATTACAAGTGGACGTAAGCTCGTTCGAATGGAAAAATTATGATGCAGAACTGTTGTGGGGAAATACTTCACTCGAGGAAATTTGGGAAATACTTTATTCGAAGAAGTATGAAAATTTGGGAAATACCTTATTTCAGGAGATAATTCACCTTTGTTGGGAAATACTTTACTCGGGGAAATTTGGGAAATACTTTATTTGAGGAAAGACTTCACTTCAAAATACTTTACTTGGGGAAATACAATATCTTGTTGAGCCAGGGACAGTGGACAGGATGTTGTAACCGCAGAACTCTACAAGAACGGCGTTGTTCTCAGGTTTCGACATGAGTCTGGCTATAAATATGTCGAGCTCAAGTGGGTAGCGTTCGACGAGAGAGCTGGCGTAGGCGTACACATAAACACACAAAACACATTTAGGCAACACAACACAAGGCACACACAGCACACATACGCAGACCGTGAAGATATTCACGGTCGAGAACAGTGCTCCCAATAGGCGTGGCTACGGGTCAAACCAACCAGTCGTGAAGCGGGAAGGAAGTAAACTCGAAACTGCCCACGATACTAGCCAATGAAAGCAACGAGGGGAACGCGGACACAAAGAAACAGCCAATACCACCTCTGATTTTTCGAGAAGGAATGAGGCGACGCGGATAAAAAGAATTCACGACAAGAATTGGGAGGATTCTGGTCTCAGCTACGCGCAACGATACACGCCAGGCTTTGGAGTGCAAAAACCGGGAAATTTCGGCGATAGGCCGACATTTCCCGGCCTAGTGTTAAGTCAGGATTGACTTCACTCGAGAAATCGAAGCCGACATTTAACTCCTTCAATAACGACAAGATTGTGCAACGAACACCCGCTCGAAGTGTGTGCGGATAATTTCTCCGAACACCCAAGGAGACTGCAACTGTATCGTCGAAGTATTGCCCTGCAATGAGCACTCGCTCGAAGAATTACGGCCTGAGCACATCAACAATTCAGCGTGAAGTGAAACACCCATGGAGAATCTCTGCGCTTATCATAAGCTCACAATAACCGCAGTTTAAATCTGGAGTGCGCGTTCACCAACAATGCGGAAGGAAGCAAGAAAAGATATACAGTTAGCCAGCCTTTCAACGCAGCCAAAACTCAGATGTGCGAAGAATGGAGAACAGTAACACCTTCCCAATAGAGCCTGAAGATTTCCGCCGCAGCGATGGAACTTTCTCTGTTGAAAAGCCCGCGAAGTTGGAAAGATTCTTCACCGAACATTCAGCGATCGCGCATCACAGAAAAGTTTAATGTCGTCAGATAGAGTATTTTGGAACAGTGCTACAAAGTGGGATAGTGCGCTCCGAGCGTAGAGCAATCAAATGTAATTTGTGTCATGCAGAAAATTGGCTCATGTTCGAATTCTGCGTTGTGCAAGATGCGAGGTATGTTGTATTTGAACACCTTGTGGTAAGCAAAGCTCCTTGATTTTATATTGCATTATTTCCAAATGTTTCATATTCATGCTAGCCCATTCATCGACTATGTTTCCTGATTTTTGCACAGTGCGGAAAGTTATTTTTGTCGTAACCCGGAAATTGATGTGCTAGCGTTCATTGTAATAAGGAGAGTAGATTTCTCGTTCTTTGTGTGGCTCATTACGTTGCTTATGTTGGTGCGTTCATGTGGTGCTCAGGTTGGCCCAGTCATGCCGCCACGGAGCGTGCGCAAAGCACGATTTATGGCAGTCATCGGCCTAGAC
Organism: Morinoia aosen; assembly: GCA_030386875.1. Classification (NCBI taxonomy): domain Eukaryota; kingdom Metazoa; phylum Arthropoda; class Malacostraca; order Amphipoda; family Talitridae; genus Morinoia; species Morinoia aosen. The sequence continues at coordinate 26,193,058 of CM059557.1, read as the reverse complement.
AGCCAAGGTGTGGTTTTCTCATTGTGTCGTGTGGGATTGCCATGTCGTTAAATCCATGCGCATGTTGCTATAACATTTCCCTGAGCTTAATCATTGCATTGAAATACTATGTGTGTCATATTGAAATCCACGTGTTTCCAAATAAATTCATGTAAATCTTCAATCCTTTTATTCTCCATGTCTGGTATGCAGGTGTACGCAAGCATAAAGGATAATACTTTAACATGTTTGGGGGTTGAGACTCCCCCTGCGTGCGTGATTAGTAACCCTTTTCACGTATCGCGACAGGGAAAATATCAATTGACCTATGCAAGCGTACTGTCTGTATGTCCACATGGAGATTTTTTTTATTATTTTCAGTTGTCTAAAAATATCTGTTTCTTCTTTTTTTAATTCAGTCAAGTATTCGCTCGATAATTAAGCAGAATTTTCTGCAAGTACAATTCACCCCGTGTCATTTTAAGTACGCTCCAATTCTTGGGGAGTAAATTCTAACGTAGAGATCTATGCCGTCGCCTGAGACCGGGCGAGCTGTTGGAAGGGTAATAAAAGACCGGAAATTTCTTGTGGCGGTAAAGCTGAGCCGCAGTCAAACTATATCTGAGCGCCTAATTTGAAGTAAGCCTGACTGAACTCTGTAAAGCTGTGTAAGTCTCTGCCATTAAGTTTCTCAAAAGAATAATGAGAAGTTCATTGACAGTATTGCCGGCGTAGATCAGATTTTTTTTTGTCATAATGTTGAAATTGATTAAGTTGAATATTGTCTTCTTGGCGAGTTTCACAACAAATTTAAAAATAACAGTGTTGAATCTTCTGAGAGCATTTATTTTCTTGGCCGTGTTAATCGTAATAAAATTTGCAAGCTCTGAAGTGCAGCCGGCATTATTAAAAATATTTTTGTTCATCATGGGAGAAATTTTTTGGTAATCATTCAATGCCTAAAAGATTTTGTTTGTGTTACAATCTCTCAAGGGTTGGATTCAGTCGTGTAGGTACGTGATATGCAGCAGAATTTTCGTCATGTGCTAATTTTCTGCGAGTTATTATGGTGCCTCCTAATTTTGGTACTGATTCCGGCCAGAGCTGGGCCGCTGCGGAGACTGAGTGAGTCGGCTTGTAATGGCATTTCACTGCTTGGAGTCATAAATGCGTGAGAGAGTGGAGCCATAAAATTAGAAATTCTTGCAGCCACAGTTGGACCATTTCTGAGCGCCTAATTTAAAGTGTACTTGGCTGAGTGTAATCCATGGCCATTAATTTCGAAATGCTGTGAGAAATTGATATTTCCGGAATCTTTGCTCATTTTCTCGTGCCGCTGAGTTGATTCAGTTGATGTTGGTTGAGTGAATATTACATCAAAGTTCGATTAATAGCGTTGTCTTATTGGCACAGTTTATTTTTGGTGCATCCGAGAGCCAGCATAATTAAGTCACGTTCTGAAATGTCGCCATCATTATTAAAAAGAAGCTCCTTCTTCATAGGAGATTTATATTTCAGTGCCCCTGTGATTAGGAGTTCGTCGGTATGCTCTGAACAACAGCCTCTGCGCCTCTTGCGAAAAAATACTTACCCTATTTCTTGACAATGTGTTCGATAAAATTTTTCTTGAGTGCTAAAAAAAAAAAAAATTTTTGGTTGAATTTTATATGATCTGTACAATTATTAGGTTTAACTGAATTTAGGTGTGCAGCAATGGCTCTGGAAAATAACGCCATAATTTTGACAAACATCGCTTTATCTGAAGTAAATCTTTGATACAAGTTTACATTTATCTGGGCTTTGAGACATTTAGTAAGTAGTCCAGTTGGAATTTTCATTTTTAATGATACCTCACTTATAAATAATTTGCAGAATTTTTTTTTGACTCGTGTGCGTCAAGCTTCCCCAATCAGCTTTAGCAACATGATTAATATTGGATTCGAGGCATTTGAGCATGTAATTTATAATAAGTAACATATGCTAAATTTGAATTGAATGTTTCCAGGATGTATCGATCCATTACAATTTACTGACTGACATGTTGAGAGCAATGGATCCCTATTTTTATACGTTAAATTTCAGCAGTCACCGCCATATATCAGTTGAAACATTGAAATGAATTTTAATTTTTCTTAGTGGGCAGGAATAGCTAATGACTGTCCAAGTCAAATTTTATATTGTGACCAGTTCAAATTATGTGGTGAAAATGCTTGAGGTTTTGTGTAACTTAGAGTCAGACAATCCCTTTCAAACCAGCTTTGGCAATTTGATCCACAGTTTCATTCATTAAAATCCGAGTATTTAATTGTGATGATAAAACAAAAATTTTTCATGAGAGATGGTGACGAAGTTTTTGAAAATAAATTTCCCTGCTATCTATGGGGCTGTAAAAAAATTTTGCTGCGAATTGTTGAATGAATTAAGTGACGGTGCTTAGGATAATAATTAAATGTAGTGTTTTAAAGTAAGTGATAATTTTCAACGATGCTGCACTTGCAATTCATTTCATTGATTCTGCAGGCGGAAAATAACAGTTGAATGCCATTGTGATGAGAATATAATCAGCATGAATTGAACTAATGGGATCCGATGCATTTGCTAAGCGAGTACTCGTGCAGAGATCTGTCTTGAATATGTATTTCATAAATTTTCAGTATGCTGTTTCCTTATTGAATGATTCCAGGATTTGTCACCGGTTAATGCTCATTGGTTTAGTGTAGAACGATGGCCCGTAGGTATTCCTATATTTTTAAGTTGAAACCGCGTTACATCACTTGAAAATTTGAATAAACTTTGCGTTTTTTTTTGGTATTCAAAATATTGGATGACTGAGCAAGTTTAAATTTATTATGGCACCTCGATTAAATTTGATTTGAAAGTTTCCTTGAAGTTTAATATGAATGTAAATTTGCCCTAACAAGCTCAGGAATACAAATTTTTACCCGTTGAGGTGAGAGTATTTAAAGAAGAATGGTTGATGTCTCCTGCCAAATAATCATGGGATAATTTGAAGAATGAATTTTGTTCCTTGCTGTCAAATGCAAAGTAAATTAAATTTTTCATGCCGGTGGCGGATGGAAGCTGAGTCAGTGACGGTGCCTAGAACAATAAATTTTAATGAAGTGTACTCGTTTCATCTCTGAGAATGTGTTGCATGTCATGAAAATGCTCCGCAGACAATTCTTGGATAAATTTAGCTACTTAGAGATAAAATGCCGCCACACACGTGACCAGTAAAGTAAATTACATTTGTTAAATTTCAGCATTTACAACAATTTCATGCAAGACTCCAGTGTTCAGGAGTGAGAAGTGAATATTAATTTTTTTTGAGCTGTTGCTGAATTTGATTGTTTCAAAGTAATTTGTTTTGTTATTCTTCTCAAATTCCGTGGACATAAAATCTTTATAGCGTCATACCACTATTCATATAAAGTCCGTGGAAAATATAATTTTTGTCGAGTGTGGCGGATAAATTTAGTGTACTTCAATCTCAGCGTCCATAAGTGGGATGAAACTTTATTAATAATTAAGTATACGTAGTTTTAGGAAAGGAACACGTGGAGTGCAGACACATTTCGCCTATTCAGTTCATGCCGCCAATGAATAAATTTTCCTTTTTTGAAGTGTGCGTTAATGAAAAATTGTGTATTTTTCCTCAAGTCGTTGGTTGTCTTACTCTGAGGGAATGTTCAAGTTATACTCATGTGAGAGGTGCAAATTGTATCTTACTGAAACTGAATTCTACTACAGCGAAGGAGATAGAGTTTTGTAGATTTTGAAGAAATACTACGCCATTTCTCGAGTGGGATTCGACCTCGAATTTTATCGCAGAGTAAAGTATTGCCTCGTGTGAGAGATGAATATTCCTTGCGTACGTCTGGGAGTATCGTCTCGCTAAACAGAGAAATTTACTTGTACTGAAAGCGAAAATGACCTAACATTCGGTATTGAATTAAATCGGTGGAACGGAAGATCCATGAGAATTCTTCAGAATAATTTTTGGATTTTATAATGCATTCCTCGTATTTGTCTACGCATTCTCTCTCGTTCGTGCGCGGATTTTGGACAGGTTCGTTGGGGTCGGTTTTGCCTGATCAACAAAAGTAGCTCTGGCGTGCCTTCTAATGTTTGAGCGTAGGATGGGAGGAGCAGAAACATTCGACAATGCTTTGAATTTGACATGGTTTAGTTGTAACTTTAATCAAATTGTGTGGACCGTTTCGTCAGTAATTGAAATTAAATCGTCAATTGATGGCGAGAGTAGGTTTGCATAATTAGGATGGATATACCAACTTCATTGGGATATGTTTATTTTCTACTACGAAAATGCTCAATATTCGAGATGGAGTGTGATTTCTGTAAACAAATTGATTTATAGCGTTAAAATGGAAATGAATTACGACTGGAATGTACAAGTGAAATCTTCATCGAGGATGTATGTAAGCGAGATAGACCGCGCAGCAGAAAGCATCGGTCGGAATTTATTGCTTTATGGATAGCACAAGCAATTAAGAAATTGTGGCTGTACGTTCAAGCTGATGTGGTTAAAACTCTAGTGTGGTATTACGGAACGCAAGAACGTAGGATGTTGTGAGAACATGGAAAGAATGTATATTGAATGTTATCAGTAGCCTTGAAATAAATGCGTTGAAATTGAAGGACGACGAAGAAAACGATTTCATTGAATAACAATTGTGCAATGCCTCAAGGTCTGAGACTTAGGTAATGATCATGTCATTTTTGTACATTTTTGTGTGTGTTATCAGGATGTTAGATCATCAGAACGGCTGTTCTCAGCAAAAGTATGATGTAAAGTCTGACAGAGTGATGACACACTGTGTATTCATTTTACATTACGTGCGTTAGGGATGTCGACCAAATTGGTCCATTTCCCGATTTAGCGTACAACATTTGTGTGAATGTTTATATAATCCTGTGGCAAGGTGGAATCATTAAAATGTGCTGCACTGAATCTTGGGGCTGAGAATCGGATGAAATTTCATGTCATGTCTATTTTTTGAATTTCTTTGTATGTCGGTGTTGTCATAATGTCTGATCGTTAGAAAAGCCTTCGCGGCAGAGTATAACGTAAAGTTAGACGCCTTGACAATACCCAATGTATATGTGTTTTTTTTATTGGTGCGTATGCGGGAATTCGACCTGCCTGGTGAATTTCCTGCTCTTTCGTACCTCATGTGTAAGAATGTTCATATAGTCTTGTGCCAAGGTAATCGACGCCTACGATTGAAAAATGGGGCTGGTCGTAAGTTACTGGAATGAGATGTATTAGTTTCTTCGAAATATTTAGGTGAATCGACTGATTAGTAACACCGTCGAACGAATTTCGGCTTTGTCTAGAGTTGGTGGAGGATGCCGGAAATTAACTATTTTATGTATGTATGTAGAAATTCTTCGCGTAGCTGAGCTCCGCCTCACTCAAGGCAGATTTGAAGGAAAGCGAGGAAAATTTCTTACGTTGATCGACCATGTAATGCGCTGTCTCTCGAGTACAAATGGACCAGGTTAGACAATTTAACGCGTATTTTACGGAAGGAGATCATTAGCAATTTAATGCGAAACTCAGGGGTCTAAGTCAAGCTGGTCGACAAGCGGACTGAGAATCAAAACCTGAAGATCTTCGCAAATAAATGTGCTTCATTTTCTACAATTATAATGAAAGAGCTTATGAGCTCCAACGTGGGAGTCCTACGCGTATTGACGCAGTAATCTACAGAATTTGTCCGCGATTTTACGCAACGAGGATCTACGGAATTTTCCACGAATTCACGTGACGCCAAGGATGAATTTTTAATGGAAAAGCTTCAGTAACTTCGATTCTCAGCAAAGGGGGCCCTCCCCAGGATCAGTAGCGAGCCAGGATCAGTAGCAAGCCAAAGGATCAGTAGCAAGCCAGGATCAGTAGCAAGCCGAAGATCAGTAGCAAGCCGAAGATCAGTAGCAAGCCAAAGGATCAGTAGCAAGCCACAGGATCAGTAGCAAGCCGAAGAGGAGTAGCACGTCAGAGGAACAACAACCACAAGCTGTAACTAGGTGCACAGGAGGAGCAACAGCAAGTTTTTGTTGCAAGAAATACGTCTACTCTGAATCACAGGATGAAATGATAATTATGAGGAAGAAAACTTGAGGTTGGAAAATTACCTCCATTTGAGATTGTGTTTTTAGGTGGATTGCAACCGAGAAAGCTGAAAGGATGTCTCTGCTTGTAACAAATTCGCCGATTTTTCGATCTCTAATTTATATGTTTATCTATGTCGATGAATTTGCCGAGAGCAAGTCGAGAATAATATGTCGTGTGTGTTTTATTTTGTGCGTTCATGTTGTCCGATTTATGCGTTATCTTTGATGTGTTATTTTCTCCTTGCGTTCTATAATAATGTGTATAAGAAATGTGCGTTGCAAGTATTAGGTGTGTGTCAGGTATTAATGAATTTTTTTAAATGCGTCAACATAGGTGTGTTGCAAGAAGGTAAATCATGAGGTGATATGTAAGGATATTTTCATGTTGGGAAAAGCGAAGGGATTGAAAAATGGGGGCGAATATTTTCAAAATTTTTAAGGTAAAGGGTACGTCACGGTTATAATTTAAATTAACGGATGAAAATTTGCACCAACTTTGCAAGTTGGCACAAATTTTTCTGGGGCGATGCGGGTATTGTGGGGAAATACTTCACTCGAGGAAATTTGGGAAATACTTTATTCGAAGAAGTATGAAAATTTGGGAAATACCTTATTTCAGGAGATAATTCACCTTTGTTGGGAAATACTTTACTCGGGGAAATTTGGGAAATACTTTATTTGAGGAAAGACTTCACTTCAAAATACTTTACTTGGGGAAATACAATATCTTGTTGAGCCAGGGACAGTGGACAGGATGTTGTAACCGCAGAACTCTACAAGAACGGCGTTGTTCTCAGGTTTCGACATGAGTCTGGCTATAAATATGTCGAGCTCAAGTGGGTAGCGTTCGACGAGAGAGCTGGCGTAGGCGTACACATAAACACACAAAACACATTTAGGCAACACAACACAAGGCACACACAGCACACATACGCAGACCGTGAAGATATTCACGGTCGAGAACAGTGCTCCCAATAGGCGTGGCTACGGGTCAAACCAACCAGTCGTGAAGCGGGAAGGAAGTAAACTCGAAACTGCCCACGATACTAGCCAATGAAAGCAACGAGGGGAACGCGGACACAAAGAAACAGCCAATACCACCTCTGATTTTTCGAGAAGGAATGAGGCGACGCGGATAAAAAGAATTCACGACAAGAATTGGGAGGATTCTGGTCTCAGCTACGCGCAACGATACACGCCAGGCTTTGGAGTGCAAAAACCGGGAAATTTCGGCGATAGGCCGACATTTCCCGGCCTAGTGTTAAGTCAGGATTGACTTCACTCGAGAAATCGAAGCCGACATTTAACTCCTTCAATAACGACAAGATTGTGCAACGAACACCCGCTCGAAGTGTGTGCGGATAATTTCTCCGAACACCCAAGGAGACTGCAACTGTATCGTCGAAGTATTGCCCTGCAATGAGCACTCGCTCGAAGAATTACGGCCTGAGCACATCAACAATTCAGCGTGAAGTGAAACACCCATGGAGAATCTCTGCGCTTATCATAAGCTCACAATAACCGCAGTTTAAATCTGGAGTGCGCGTTCACCAACAATGCGGAAGGAAGCAAGAAAAGATATACAGTTAGCCAGCCTTTCAACGCAGCCAAAACTCAGATGTGCGAAGAATGGAGAACAGTAACACCTTCCCAATAGAGCCTGAAGATTTCCGCCGCAGCGATGGAACTTTCTCTGTTGAAAAGCCCGCGAAGTTGGAAAGATTCTTCACCGAACATTCAGCGATCGCGCATCACAGAAAAGTTTAATGTCGTCAGATAGAGTATTTTGGAACAGTGCTACAAAGTGGGATAGTGCGCTCCGAGCGTAGAGCAATCAAATGTAATTTGTGTCATGCAGAAAATTGGCTCATGTTCGAATTCTGCGTTGTGCAAGATGCGAGGTATGTTGTATTTGAACACCTTGTGGTAAGCAAAGCTCCTTGATTTTATATTGCATTATTTCCAAATGTTTCATATTCATGCTAGCCCATTCATCGACTATGTTTCCTGATTTTTGCACAGTGCGGAAAGTTATTTTTGTCGTAACCCGGAAATTGATGTGCTAGCGTTCATTGTAATAAGGAGAGTAGATTTCTCGTTCTTTGTGTGGCTCATTACGTTGCTTATGTTGGTGCGTTCATGTGGTGCTCAGGTTGGCCCAGTCATGCCGCCACGGAGCGTGCGCAAAGCACGATTTATGGCAGTCATCGGCCTAGACAGCCAAGGTGTGGTTTTCTCATTGTGTCGTGTGGGATTGCCATGTCGTTAAATCCATGCGCATGTTGCTATAACATTTCCCTGAGCTTAATCATTGCATTGAAATACTATGTGTGTCATATTGAAATCCACGTGTTTCCAAATAAATTCATGTAAATCTTCAATCCTTTTATTCTCCATGTCTGGTATGCAGGTGTACGCAAGCATAAAGGATAATACTTTAACATGTTTGGGGGTTGAGACTCCCCCTGCGTGCGTGATTAGTAACCCTTTTCACGTATCGCGACACTGTAAATACCCACCCCCTTTTAACTATGAATAAAAGGCGATATAACGAAGTCTGAACGAGGATCGAACTCCTTAGACTAGCAACGAGATTCACATCGGAACAGTGAACAGTCTCATTACTCTCATTCTCACAGCTCACAGAGCTAAGTCTCGAGAGTTCGCTCTATAAAAGGCTTAAAAAGGCAAACAGTGACCGTGACGGTTGCTAGCTTCCTTCCTCTGAGCGAATACTTTTTGATCAATATTCTCCTCATTAACTTAAATTATGTGGTAATTATTCTTATATGGTAATTTGGGAATTCAGATATTTTTATCGTATTTTCTTAAGCAAAAAAGGTGGAAGCAGGAGTTCTTGATGATTGAATACTTGCGTGGTTCAAAATTAAGAGATGTTAAAAATGTGCAGCACGCCTAGGTTTCAATCAGTAACTTTAAATATTAACATATTATTTATATGTCTTTTCATAACTTATATGCGTTACAGAAACTAACTCTGTTCCATGCTTTTCAGCAATTAGTTCTTCAACTTTGAATATTAACTTAACGTTTTAACGAGCAAAATTTTACATAGATGACAAATAGGTTCATTTTAGTGATTAATGCGATTTATATAATGATTTCATTATTTTATAATTATTATTTTTGCTTATGAATGCCGATTATTTTTTCGTATGGCTTACCGTACCGAATCTTGTTCTACGAAACGAAAGTTCTGTACGCAGAGATATAGAAATCATTTGCTCGGTGCAACCGAATGAAAACTCGCCTGAAATGAAATAATAATAATGAAGGCATCTACGGATGCTTCATTTCCAATTAACCTGATACATATCACCTTGCACATTGGATTTTCAAATGCCTTATAACTAACGCCAGGACGCCATGACGCTTTCCCCCGGTCAAGACCGGTACCCATTTCAGACACCTGGGTATAGTGGGGTATTGTGCTTGGAATTTTTCTCCTATACCCAACGGAGAAAATTGCCACCGCTAGCGCCGAGATTCGATCCCGGGTCTGCCGCACGGCGGCAGAACCCCTAGCCACTTGCGCTATGGCGAGCACTAATAATCGCAACTGTCGGTATTGTAAGCGCTGCAATATTTCTTTGAAAAATTAAAACGAAACTATGCTCAGTGCTACATAAGAGAAATATAAATGTTGCAAGTACCAGCGCTGATATAGTAGGAGAGCCGTCCAAGAAATCCAGTGGAATCACCGTAAGTGAGCTTACTCTTGTAGAAAACTTTGACCAACACGACCTTTCCTCAAGTGTGTATAATTTCTTACCTGTGGATAAAACAATTTACCCCTACAGCAAAATAGCTCACAAGCTGTCAATGAGAGGACGAAATTACATTTAGATTCAATATACATTAGAGGTAATGTAAGTTTCTATTTAATATATACCATAATACGTTTTTTTCTTAATTTTGGGGGATTTTTGGTGAAAATGGGGGAATTTCTACCGCAAATCTGGGGGAAAGAGAAAAACCTCAGTGGCAGCCCTGGTCAGAATGGCCTTAGACTTGCTATACCGGGCAGTCCTTCATTGCGCTTTGCTACCAATCGTAAACTGCAGTTTCCGGTTACCGCTACCCGTGACGAAGGCGGAGCTGGAAGTCGTTGCGGGGAGAGAAACCGTGCTGGCTCAATTTCTTGGCGCTTAGCTCACCTAAGTTCTTCTCCTTATGCTTTTCTTAAATTTTCATGAATGAATGGTTGAATGTGTGTGCTTAATAAATTCTTTAAACCAGTCTCTACTAAACTTTGAGCTGGTCTTTCCATTTTTTGAAACCTTTAAATGATCCTTGAATTAACCCTAAAAAAATTTGCATGCTTCAAACTTAACCTGGAAAAGGGGCCTTCTACTAGTGGGTTGAATTCCTCCCCACGTAGCCTTCCTTTTCACTTACTTTTCTTGCGCTTACCGGTTCTTCCGGTGCCTCTCTTAATTAACTTCGCGCCTTAAAGGAGATCATCCCAGGCCCCTGTCGGTCCGGGGGTTATTTCTCATGTTTTGGTTGGAAAAGGACTCTTAGTTGGTGGACTATTCGGTCCCAAAATTTTATGGCGCTACGGACAATAATTCCCCCCCCCCCCCCGGGGGTGGTGAGGGGACCAAAATATTCATTTTCGGCCGATTTTGATCCCATGTAAAAAGTGAACAAATGAGAAATGGAAAAAAAGCCCTACTGAGTTTGTTAGAAATGTTCTAAGGATTCAAAAACTGTCTTTGTTTTTGTTCTAGCATCAAAACTGAAGGAGGAGATACGTCTTGAAATATCAATATCAGTGAAAAGTACCAGAATTTTTCAATTTTTGACCGATTTTGACCCCATATAAAAAGAGAACAAATGGGAAATGGAAAAAAGCCCTACTGGGTTTGTTAGAAATGTTCTAAGGATTCTAAAACTTTCTTTGTTTTTGTTCTAGCATCAAAACTCAATGCGGAGATACATTTTGAAATATACATAAAATTTACCAAAAAACTCATTTTTCGTCAAAAAAAATAAGGCCTAAATCGAAAAAATGACAGGAGCAAAAACGGTTTACTTCCACAGAAGACATATACTGGCCAATTTTCAAACGAATCGGACGAAAAAAGGTCTCAAACTTGGATGATCCCCTTAAAGTGAGCACACTGGACGACCTAATAAGTTCAGGTGCGCTACTTTTTGCTATTTTGCCGATTTATTATTGCTGTGATTCCCGCTTGAAACTTAACAACAGTCGTTGTGAAGAATTATTCTCATGTTCAATATTTTTTCCACTCTACAGCATTAGCCGAGCCAGCGCGCACCTTCTTGTCTTCCGTGTCTGTAACTGCGGTTCTTCCAAGCAATGTCTAACGTCGTCTTTTTATTGAAGGTGAATGATAAGTTTCTTACGGTAGTCAATTTATTAATACTGTGAACAATTGCTTCATTGCCACCTTTTCGCATACCTGTTTGTATATTAATTATTCATCTGTTTTCCATCTTGATCGTTCAACATCGCTCTTTTTAAAACGAACAGTAGCCTGGCGACGTCTGTTCTTGACTTACCTGGAGCCTGGCGACGTCTGTTGTTGCCTTACCTGGAGCCTGGCGACGTCTGTTGTTGCCTAACCTGGAGCCTGGCGGCGTCTGTTCTTGCCTTACCTGGAGCCTGGCGACGTCTGTTCTTGCCTAACCTGGAGCCTGGCGACGTCTGTTGTTGCCTAACCTGGAGCCTGGCGACGTCTGTTGTTGCCTTACCTGGAGCCTGGCGACGTCTGTTCTTGCCTAACCTGGAGCCTAGCGACGTCTGTTGTTGCCTTACCTGGAGCCTGGCGACGTCTGTTCTTGCCTAACCTGGAGCCTGGCGACGTCTGTTCTTGCCTAACCTGGAGCCTGGCGACGTCTGTTCTTGCCTAACCTGGAGCCTGGCGACGTCTGTTGTTGCCTTACCTGGAGCCTGACGATGTCTGTTGTTGCCTTACCTGGAGCCTGGCGACGTCTGTTGTTGCCTTACCTGGAGCCTGGCGACGTCTGTTGTTGCCTTACCTGGAGCCTGGCGACGTCTGTTGTTGCCTTACCTGGAGCCTGGCGACGTCTGTTGTTGCCTTACCTGGAGCCTGGCGACGTCTGTTGTTGCCTTACCTGGAGCCTGGCGACGTCTGTTGTTGCCTTACCTGGAGCCTGGCGACGTCTGTTGTTGCCTTACCTGGAGCCTGGCGACGTCTGTTGTTGCTTTTCCTCGAACCTGGCGACCGTTCGTCAATTTATTTGAAGCAGTCGCTTTTGCTGCTCATTAACTTTCATGTATGTTCTTAATTATGCGTAATCCTTCTAGTTCGTCAGGATAAATTTATTCGTTGATGTTTTAGTCGTTCGTGTGTTCGCGTTGCTTGTCGTTCGTGTGTTCGCGTTGTAGTTCTTTGTTGCTCGTATCGAGAACCTTTTTTCCTTATACGTTAAGATTAAATAAAATTTTGACTTGAACCTGACTATAAGTCACCTTAGAGGATTGTGTCGCGGACAAATTCTTGACAGTATCAACTCATTGAATTTTGATGCTAGAACAAAACCGAAGACAGTTTTATAATCCTTGAAGCATTTCTAACAGTTATAATTTAAAATTTTACCATTTCGAAAATAAATTTCTGTGATAAGCGATACTTTATACCACAAACAATTATTTTGGGGTTTGGAGCCATATAACTTTTTGTTTTCTGAAATTTGGGAGAGTCCAAATTATAACTTTGTTAGAAATGTTCCAAGGATTTCAAAACTGCCTTTGGTTTTGTTCTAGCATCAAAACTCAATGAGTTGATACAGTTTGAATGTTGAAAGGTATATGTTTTGGGTATAAACCAAAACAAAATTTTTGTTGAAGTGTAATATAATGGACAATTTATGTAACTCAATGCAGTTTTAAATTTTTATTTCGATAATTTCCATGCATAACTTCATATTCACAGTGTGAATTGTGATTTCCCCAAAAAATATAAATAAAAAACTTTTTATGCATGAACAAAAATTATGAAATTCTTAATTTTCAGTCTAATTCTTATGAAATTTGACTATAATGTGTAACTTTTAAAAAGAAACACAATTTCTTCTATTCATTTTTTTGATTCAGGCCTTAGTTCTTAAAAAAATTTGACATACTGGTTTTTGAGTTCATTTTCATGGATATTTCAAAACGTATCAACTCATCGAGTTTTGCTGCTAGAACAAAACCAGACAGTTTTAGAATCTATGAAACATTTTCAACAAAAGTATTTTGGAAAACTATCCATTTTCATTTATATTTTCTGTTTATATGGGGTCGAAACCAGGTCGAAAATTCAAAATTTTTTTCCCATTACCCTCCCCTGGGGGGGGGGGGGGATTTATTGTCCGTAGCGCCATAAAATTTTAGGACCGAATATTCTACCACCTAAGGGTTCTTTTCGGTCACTGGACCGACAGGCAGGGGCCTGGCAGGGGCTTCGGACTTAAGCATACGAGTTAAAATACCAAGTTAGTACACTTTCACACTTCTCAGGAAGGATACAATTTTTTTTTCGAGCATTGAAGTCGTTTTTTAACTCTGCTTCTTACAACCTTACTTGACATGTGACCGCTGGATGCACACGTGCGTGCGGCGGCAACGAACGTGTTCAATTAGACTAGATAAGCTATTTTAGCCTCCCTATCCGCAACAATGGCGTTCCAAAGAGAGGAAGGAGGAAGATTGGACTTAAGGGAAGTCGGAATCTATACATGCACAAGGTACATTAAAACAGTAAGTTGATGAAGTTTTTAAAACAAGATATAAGTTGAAGAAAGTAGTAGATACAGCAAAACAAGACAGCAGTGAACCGAAAAAAGATGGTCCGTAAACAAAATGAAAAACCTATCCCATTTCAAGAAAACGATGGCCTACATAACCTTTAGCTCGGGACTTCACACATTACCTCTGGGAGCGCTAATTTCCGCTTATACAATATCTGTATCCCCCTGAGGGGCTGAGCAAGCGTTTAAATGCCGGTTCTGAACAAGGTATCTTATTAAATTTCCGGTCTAAAATGAGTTTATGCCTTTCCAAAATTTAGTTTTGCTTACACTCACTCACACTGGCACGCAACTTTCATAAGTTTTGACGAGGTTAGAATATTATACGTAGTGGGAGAATTTAAAATGAATCTAGTGCGGAATAATATACGAACATGATATGTAATACGCTTCTTCTGGGATGAAGGCTGGGATTAAGAATTTTACTATACAGAAATATCAAGTTACTCTGCTACAGCAGAGGAATTGCTCCAAATATCAAAAATAAATTATGCTAAACTTTAACCGACGTTGAAGCGCTGTTGTTTGAGAGGCACTTGAATAAAAAATTTAAGGTAAAAAAACACTGGAAAATCCATGGACATCTAAAAGATATCAAATATATTTGTAACAATAATTCTGCCGAAATAGTTCAACAGTTCAACAAGTTTCCCAGTCTACTCGAAGCGTGTACATTGTCGCGAATCAAGTTAGCACTTGCCAAAAACATTAGTTCTGTGGACTAAACAGGTCCGAGTCTTCAGTGTCACCCTATCCGGAAGACAAAAATCTTAAGTACAGCACAGAAAATAATTTGGTTTACTTAATTACCTTAGAACTTGTTGAGCAATCAAACGGATACTTTGACATCAATTTGAATTGGGAAATAGAGGAAGGCGCTGTTATGTATGGAACCAAGGGAACGAGGAATTTATGCATAATGCGTGTCCCTACACCTTACTCACAGAAACGCCAAAATTAAAAAAAAAGTTAATGAAACAAGTTAACAGATGAAGAAGAAGCTAATAGGACCTGAAGAAAAGGACAGTAATGAACCGAAAAATATGGGCCTGACAAAAAACATTCAATTTCAACATAAGGGAGGCCTCCCTAACCTCCAGCTCGGACCTCACATCTTTCCCTTTGATAATTCCCAAAGATGAAAGAGGTTGTATCCCCTGGCGGGAAACCTAAATGTTCAGTACATAACTAGTTTTAAACTGAAAAGATAAATAAACCAAATTATTTATCATTTATTTTCTTCGCGATAGGTCGTCAGAGAGGTTTCGTCTTATTAGGCGCACAATGCTAAAATTAATTCCTTAAATATCAGGTTAATTCTAGTCTTACTAATAACAATGTATCCTCTCACAGTAAATAATCCTCCTAAATCTTGCACTTCTGTCCTCTCATCTATTCTTTAGTTGAAATTCGGCTCTCTAGACTTTTTAAAGATGTGCGGTGAAACTGTAAACCTTGAGGACGGAATTCCTGAAGTTACAAGGTAAAGGAAATATTGCGTAGCATCGCAATTTACTTATGCGAATGCAGAAGTAAACTGGTTTAGCCAACAACACCGAAATACGCGGAAAAGGAATATAAAATTAGGACAAACAGCATTTTAAGACAAAGCACAAAACATGCTAAATTTTACTTGTATTCTAAAATGCGTAAACTTGTTATGAAACCTGGCGAAAGAAGAACCTTTCTCAACCACACCACAACTTCTTAGGTAATAATTATATGTTAAGATTTCAAGAAGCCTGCAATGGTTAGCTCCAAGATGCATAAAAGACCACGATTATAACATATTAAGGTAAAATTTTCTCAAAGAAAATCGCACGTACACTTTGTACTAGAAACAAGATATTTTCTTGTCCGTTACATTTTCATTTAAAACTTCATTTGAAAGCTTTTCTTCAATTTTGTCAATGTCCATCTCAAACTCCATTCCGCACACTGCTTGATCTTCATCAAAGTATTCAAATAATTTGCGCTGTCGAGCTTCGTCCTTCTCTTGAGCATCCCCATCAGAGATCCATTCGACGGTTATGTGTTCTATTTGAGGAGAATTTCCTTCGTTCGTAGAATTTCGTCCATTTGGCTGATTATTGTTTGAATCAAATGATGACACGTACTTCTCTTGTTCATGTTTATTAAGCTGTTTCTTCTGAAGCGAATGGATTCCCGACTGCAGATTTACGCTCTCCTGAAACAATACATCTACCAGAGAAATATTTTGGTCGATCTTCGACTTTGTATTTATAGTTTTTGGTTTTCCTTTATTTTTACTGGCATCCTTGGAGCTAGTATTTCCCTTTTTTGAAATTCTTCCCATCTTCTTGGGTTGCGTTTTACAGTCAGACTTTGTGGCATTTATTTTTAGAGCCGATTCAATTCCTACATCAAAATTTTCGATCTTTTTTTCCCCCTTATTTGATTTTCCTACTTCTTGATTATTGGTAGATATTTTTGATTTTGAAGAAACTTCATCACTTCCGTTCTTGCCAGCAGGGCACGATTTTTTGATATTCAACGCTCCTTCGATAAGTTCTTGGAGCCAGTCTTCACCATTTGAGATATGAGGAAGTTCCGTTTGGCGTCGGTGTTTTTGAAATCGTTCAAGATACGATTGCCGTGCCGCTTGTTGCTTATAAACCTGATCACTCACGAATTTATTTTGCCTATAGAAATGCTGTTGAGTTAGATGGTCGAACTGGTGGTCGGAAGACAGGTGATTTCTAATACTTGGCTCTAACTGATTGTTGTGAAGTTGGGGGTGGTGGTTAGGCTGCTCCTTGGCTTGACCATCGAACTCCAGAGGTGTTACAGAATCTCGCTCACGGTGTTGTCTTGTGTAATTGCATTGTTGTTGCTGCGCAGATTGACGCAAAAAATCATATGCGTGTAACGCATTTTTGTGATGGCTAGATAGTTTTATCAAATTTTGACATTCTTGACTTGGTTTGACTAGTACATCATTTGAGCCACTCTCATTGTTCAGTGCACAACAATAGGGTTGATAGTTAATAGGGAAATGATACTCATTACTCCGTGGGGGCTGTGGAACGGGTACTTGACGCAATTGCTTTTCGATTGTAGTGCGGTGTTCAAATAGAGGCATTTCAGAGTAGGCAGGGACTTCTTGCCTTGGTTGCTGCTGCGGCTGTTGATGGTGATAATCCTGAAGCATTTGTTGGGGTAGGTTATTATGCCCATCAGGCTTTAATAAAGGATGATGAGCGCGATTTACTTGTTGAGGCTGCTGATAGGTGTCAGATGGAAAAGCAGAGCATTGAGAGGCCTGTTTCAGAGTATGAAGCGAATTGTAGTGTGGTGGGAGGTAGCGCCAATTCGGTCGGTCCACAAATGATGACTTTGGAGGATTGTTAAAATAAGGATATCTGGGCGTATGTTGTTCTACTCTATTTGATTGTGAAGCAATAGGAAGGGAATTGATAGCATGTGGGTGGAATGGCAAAGGCAAAGGGTGTAGTTTCTGGTTTGGAAATTGGTAGTCAGATGACTGACTTTGGTTGTACATATTTTGGGCTATTCTTTGAGAGGAAAGACTCCCATCCTTCCCTTGGTAGTTCAGCGACATAGATCCTGAATCTGGATAGCCAAGATGATTCTGAGAAGGAGGTTGTTGCATGTTCGATTCTTGTTGTAGATTAGACGGCAACAAGTTTTGTGACATCGACATCATTTCCTTGAGCGGAGAACAGTTCCATTCTGACGCTGGCGTCTGAGGCAAATATTGTAAGGTTGGCTGCTGCCCATTTGATGCGGATTGTTGACAATAATGTGCAGAAGTTCTTAGTTTGGGATCATTTACCATCAAACTGTTGACCTCACTGGTATATTGAGGTGGGTCGAGTTGAGGAAGTTGCCCGATAGGTGATTGACAGTAGCTCGGATGAGGGGCAGGCAGTGAAGCAGGTGAGGATAGATTAGGTTGATTCCACTGCCACTCGAATTGATTGTCATGAAAGTTTGTTTTTTTCTGAACTAAATTCACTCCAGAATTCGACAAGTTAACATTCGGTGAAATTTCGTTGTACCACGGAAAGGTTGCGTGTCCAGTATTATAAATTCCGCTTTCAGGGCCCGCTTTTTTCGAAAATGACTTCGGGGATTGTTTAGTGGCCTCAACTTTTTTTCTTTCGAGAGTGCGTTTTATATTATTTTCCACGATTTTCGATGGCTCTTTTTCCAGAACCGGCATGGGCAGGAAATATTTATTTAAAAAACTAATATTAAGAGCAGAATCCGTTTGTGTGTTGCTTTGCTCTTGATCCATACCTAAAATTCAAGGCTGGTGGGCCTGCAAGTTTCGAACCTACAAAAGAAAATTGGACTATTCGGAGAAAACGACCAACGGCTACAGTTAAAAAAATAAATCGGTGAGATGTTGGCGCGGTTGACAGCGCCTGTCAACCGCGACAGGCGGTTGACTTGGATGTTGACTTGACTTGGATGCTGATGTTGACTTCTTTGCGGTTGCGATGCTGTGTCGTCAGTCTTCTTGTTCTGAAACAAGAAAGATATCGTGAAAAGGTATCGTATTTACTCTTTCCCGCAGAGGATAACTAACAATTTTATTACTTTAAAGTACGCACAGTATAATTGTGATGAGGTTCACATAACCATTTATTTAACAACTACAACCATCAACGTTACGAGGAAGGTAGGAATGCGTCTGGCCCTAGTATTTTTCAATTAAACTTAAAAAAATCAAAATGAAGTATTCACTCTTGAGAAATTTATTCATATCAAACGATTAAGCCCTGAAAGACCCCTCAAAT
Source organism: Morinoia aosen (assembly GCA_030386875.1). Lineage (NCBI taxonomy): Eukaryota > Metazoa > Arthropoda > Malacostraca > Amphipoda > Talitridae > Morinoia > Morinoia aosen. The sequence goes on along the minus strand of CM059557.1, from coordinate 26,174,348 downwards.
GATATACAATAAATACTGAAGACGAAGAAAGCTGATGCCCCAGCTTTCGCTCATCGAATGTACGCCAACGTCGATTTAAGGGACCGTCTAGTCAGAATCAAGAAAATGGCCGTCCTGTTTTCTGTATGATATCTAGATCAATGAAATTTGGCATACGTATGTATTTTGGAAAATAAATAGGGGCTGCATCCAACACTTTTTTCCATTTTCGCCATAATGGCGGAGATAATGGGAGAAAGTGGGCAGGGAAATGGAAATTTTTCAAGCCACTTCTTCTCAAAAAGTCACTAACGTAGAGTAATGATCTAAGTATCTCATTAGATGCGCAAAGGGTTGCTGAATAAGGAGTCAGAGGATTATTTTGAAATTCATAATAGTTTAGTTTTTATGGTGTTTTAAAAAAAAAATTTCAAGGAGTGATTCATTTTTCCGTAGATTTTTTAATGTAAATAAGACACCATTATGAAATTCAATGAGATCCTCTGACTCTTTATGCAGCAACTCTTTGCGCATCCAATGATACCAACAGCATTGCTCTACGATCACTAGTTTCTGAGAAGAAGTGGCTTGAATATTGACATTTGAGTTGTTCAAAAGACGCATTTTAGTACAGAAAACAGGTTTTTTCATTTTCAAGCTATATTACTGAGAAATCAGCGCAGGTAACGTTATGAAAGCAATTCTAAAATATTTTCTTGACTTTGGCAATCTTTCATCGTAGTATTTTGTGGTTCCTTGTCGAAACCGGTACCACAAGTGGTACCAGGGGCCAGGTACCAAGCATGAGGATCAGGGGGGACGCAAACTCAGGTGCACCGGAAAGGAGCGCTTCGATCCTAACTAAGCTTAGCAGATGCAGTCCAGCTACTGATCTGGAAAGGCAGCTTCAGCTAATCGTTTGACATCATACTGGCGTCGGCTTTCATCATACACTGAACAGCAGTCAACAGCTGCGTGGCCAGCAGTCCTATTTATGTCTACGGCACAGGAGGGTGGGGGGGGGGGGGGGGGGGGGGGGGGGGGGCGGAGCTCTGTGGGAGGTACCAAGATCAACGTCGCCAAATCGTAAATCGTAAAATCTCTTGAAGACTGAGCGATAAATACATATGTCTTTAGAAATTAACAGTCGGTGAGCAATATCTAAGTGGAATAATTTGGCACATGAGCGCTGACACGTCATGCGGCCCTCCTCCCGGCCCTCTTCCCGGCCCTCCTA